>CATIUR010000002.1:8758750-10250000 GCA_949592205.1 Helichrysum umbraculigerum | reverse complement strand
GCCTTCGGGCATCAGTTGTTGGCCTTCGGGCATCAGTTGTTAATGAGGCAACGAGTTGTTGAACTGTTGGTTGGGCTAGTTGGTTATCTAAAGTTTAACACACCTCCTGTGTTAGTTGAAGATAATCACTAGCTATCGTTCTCGTCCGTATGGCCATACGGTTAGGTTGGATAAGTGTTCTTGGGGAGCCACCCGGGTTTATGGTTATCCCCAGAGCCGCCGATCCTCATTATGGTGTTGTTGATTAGTTGATGAGTTGGATTGTGTACTTGCTTGTTTTAGTGTTAAGTGTTGTACACAAGGTTGTTGAGCTAAGTTATGATGTTGATTAGTTATCTGCTCACTTAGCGTTATGCTAATCCCCCACATTATCCCTTCTTGCAGGTTTTGCATATAATTTGGGTGGGCAAGAAGCTGGATTAGAAGGAATGTTTGACCACGAGGCGTTACTCTGATAATGGATTTGTATAATATAATGTTTTAAAATGTTTTATATAACACCTCGGTTGAAGAAATTATGTTTTTGAAAAGGTTGAATTTTATAAGTTGATAAAACAATGTAAATTATCACTATCTATTTGGACTTACGCTTCCGATTGACTATATTTAAATTAGTATAAATGATGGGTGTTATAATATATACGTATATGTATATATATACATATATACGTATATATATATATGTATATATATATATATGTATATATATGTATATGTATATATATGTATATATGTATATATATACATATATACGTATATATATATATATATACGTATATATGTATATATATACATATATACATGTATATATATGTATATATCTATATATATAGATATATATATATCTATATATATCTATATATATGTATATATATATGTATATATGTATATATATATGTATATATGTATATATATACATATATACGTATATATATATATATATATATATATATATATATATGTATATATATATACATAAATATGTAATTGCAAACTAAAAAATAATTTAAAAAAAAATTGAAAATATCCTTTTCGTAAAACGGATAAACCAGCTAATATTTTAGCATATCAAATGACCAAAATTTCATCAACATCACCCAATGATCAACAATATACTTATGTCCACATACACATACATACACATACACATACACATACAAATACACATACACACATATATAAAATCACTTACCGCAATCCGTAAAAATTGACCGAATTCTTTAAATTCAATAACCTTCCTTTTGCGCTCCCAGTAGATCCCACGTGGTATTTGATCTCGCTTAGGCCTTGTAGCAATTGTCTCTACCTGACGATGAAAAGCTTCCCAAATCCAAGCCTTGTAAACAATAAGCAAACGACAAACAACCATATTAATGTTTTAATATATTATAAATTAACTAAACAAAAAGTATGAAATAATTCGAACATTAATAATTAAGATGATGCTACCTTACACGCCCAGCCGAAACCACTCAACGTGTACTGCATCCCTTCTTGACTCATCTGAGTCTCCAAACCCTTATCCAGCTGCTCATAACTTCTGGCCCAAATAATATTACCCCAAGGGTACCAGTCAAAAACATCAAAATGCTCAACTATATGCATATGATCATCCTCAATATTATGCGAACCCTGCTTTTCCAAAAACCCTTTATATAGCAACATAAGCATACACACGCGCACACAATCCTCATCGCTCAACTTCCTCGGCCCACTAAACAAACCTTTATCGTGAAACTTATTAGAAAGGTCGGATACACGTACGCTACGTTTGACAATTTCCGGGAACAAGCGCGCTCTAAATGCTGGGATCGTCCATCGAACCTCCTTGGGAATATGATCCGCTATATTTTCATTGGGACCGAACCGAAAACCTGTCACCAGACAAAACTCCCTGCGACCGAATCGTATAAAATGGTCATCCGTATCCGCCACCCTAAACCACAAATCACCCGGCTCCGCGCGAAGGTGCTTTAACCCTGGACGCTCCTTTCGTCGAAATTGCAGTATATGATGCACAAAACCCGGGTCATTGTCCGCAGCCTTCACATCCAACCAATGCCCAAAGCAGTGGTCTCTAAATATCTTTTGTTGATCGTTTGATAAGTGCAACTTGATATGGCCAGTAACAGTGAGTTGAC
Organism: Helichrysum umbraculigerum; assembly: GCA_949592205.1. Lineage (NCBI taxonomy): Eukaryota > Viridiplantae > Streptophyta > Magnoliopsida > Asterales > Asteraceae > Helichrysum > Helichrysum umbraculigerum. The sequence continues at coordinate 10,247,859 of CATIUR010000002.1, read as the reverse complement.
TTTTCAAAGTCAACCTTCCATTAAAAATGTCCTGCAGAGTGATCAATCAAGCCAAACAAGTTTCGTTAATAACATAAATATATACATGTTTATTTAAGGACTATACATAAATAACAACCAAATTCTCAGTGTGTTTTATTTCCATTCTTTATAAAATGATATTTATATATATTAAAAATCATATATGTTATACTAATATTAATCCATTATTTTGCTAATATTAAAAATCATATATGTTACAATCGATATGTCTATAACTATAATGTCTACGTACAACTTAAATTAAGGAACTATAAGTTTATATTACGGTTTAAGTGGTTTTTATTTCTTTTGCGTTATCTTATTTATATGTATATATATTTTTCATGTTATGAGAGTAAAGGTTGATTGTTGAATTATTATTACTATTATTATTATTATTATTATTATTATTATTATCATTATTATTGTAGTAATTATTTGTTATTGAATTATATTTTGAAGTTCTCCTTGTGGTTTTATTTATCAACAGGACTAACATCAAAAAGATTTTTAAAGGTGCAATACATCGATGAAGCAATCCATCATTTCATCTTTGGATTTTTTTTTGAGTGATCGTATATCCACATTATATCGATGTCAAGGTACAACTGGTTATCCATATAAAGATCATGTTTTTGATATACGTATCTAAGTTGTTGCATTCTATTTGAATCACTTTTGAGTACTAATTAGTATTTGTGATTCCCGTTATTCGCTTTTAGTGTCGGGGTGATGGTGGTGGCCTACATGATTAACAAGTATAACAAGGAGAGACCATTAACAAACACTAATCTTGTTATTGCGGTTAAATGAACGAAGACTTGATTAACAATAAAAGTTGTTATATTTATCTATACCCAATTATGTATTGAAGAAAATGCAATAGTAATTATCGCGATTAATGTTATATTTTGCTCTTTATCTTTCTCATGACGTAACCATTTAAGTAACGCTATTTATATAAATTTCATCAACAAATATAGAAATATATATAATTGTCTTCAAGAATTCCGACTACAGTTATAAGCTTGACTTTACAACCAAAACCGAATTTGATTATACCCAATCAAAAAGCTCACCTAAAAACTAGAATTGCAAAACCCGAAAGTTGCTTAAAATGGCGTTGGTTCAATAATGGCGTTGTATTAAACTCTATATTCAATCAAAATATGCTACCCTACACAATGTATGGAAGAAAACTCAAACATTGCTTTGTAATAGCACAAAATGTATGACCAACCTAGCTTTGTAATATCAAACAAACATTGCGATTTATTAAACTTTGTATTAAACTCTATACACAATCTATTAACCTACCTAGATTCGTAATATGACACAAACATGTTACACACGCTTAAAAACGGATCAAATTCATGTTACAACATATTAACCTACCTAGATTCGTAACATTCATACGACACAAACATGTTACAATCATGTTACAATCTATTAACCTACCTAGATTTTAAACATGTTACACAAGCTTAAAAACGGATCAAATTCATATGACACAAACATGTTACAGTCTATTAACCTACCTAGATTCGTAACATTGCTTAAAAACGGATCAAAGTCATGAAAAATGCAAAATATATGTTGCACACCAAGTGTTCGACGAAATGCCACAATGAAAATTCGGATTTAAACCTACTAAATTCAAAAACACGTGCTAACTTTAACAAATATTATACAAAAACATCATAATACCTGAGAATCATCCATATTCCGGTCGAAACCCGTCGCCGGTGAGCCGTGGCAGTGGCGAAATCCTTCGCCGAACAAGGAATAACGAGCGCCGGTGGTGGAATTGCCATAAAGATTGTACTTACCCGAATAGCGTGTGTTGGAATTGCCATAAAGAAGGGCATCGTGCAGGGGATTGTCCTGAGGCGAAGAGACATAGTATGGGTACGGGTAAAGGTTCGTCATCCTCTGGTCAAAAGAGGAAGAATCCACCAGTAGCTGCTAGCCGAGCTTTTCAAATGACAGTTGATGAAGCTGCCACCACTGAAGATGTTATTACTGGTACTTTTCTCATAAACTCTGTACCAGCTCGTGTATTGTTTGATTCTGGTGCCAACTGTTCGTTTATTTCTGTGAAATTTTGTGATAGACTGAAATTGACCCCCTCTTTGATTGTTAAACCTTTAGAAGTTGAGATTGCTGACGGTAAATTAGTATGCTTATTGACAAAAAGAGTGTGAGTAAATACAAACTTTGCTGTAGTTATTTTCATGTTTTGTGGTTATTAGTTACTTTTTGGGTGACATGACTTTTAACCGTCTCTAAACTTTCAAAATCAACTTACCCAATTTCATACGTTTTTAAGTGCTGTAAAAAATTAGAAGCGACGCCCCAACTCGACCATCAAAATTCGGAACGATAACATAGTGGGCTTTGAGTGAGTGAAATTCAAGTGACGTCCACTTCAAAAAGAATTCGAGTACTGAAATTCAAGCCCTGATTTGTCTATGTATTTGATCTTTAAGGTGTTTATTGCATTTATGAATCATCTAATTTACTACTCCGTATTTATTTGGATGTTTGTTTATTGGGCGGTAGCACGATGTAGCATTGTGTGAGGTTGCCCACACAAAAGATTTCGTAAGTTTCCGTAAATAGTTAGGTAAGTGCTTTAATTTCACTACAAAAACAACTATTAATCTCTTTTTGAAGTTTTCTTGTTATTTTTCTTTTTCATAATTTAACTCTATAAACTGCGAGTACGGATAAATCTAATATACTAAATCTATACAGAATTTGAAAAGTTTTAACCTGTTAGTGCTACGAACTTATGAAGAAATTAAGAGCCTCTTGTACGATTTGTCGTTGAAAATTAAATTAAATCGATTTTTATCCTATTATGTTGAATTCCTGCTGAATCTTGGTTGCCTTTAATTTAACGCTTACTTTGAAGGAAAAAAATTGAATTCGGAATCGAAAATCTGAGGTGACAAACATTATATTATTTGCCCCATTAACAAAACTTTCTCTGGTACCGCCCCCTGACTTGCTAGTGTTTCCGTAGCTTTTTAGAACTTCTAATGTTACTTCAGTTAAAAAAAAATGATTTTGGAATTTTGCTGGGTAGCCACAAATAAATATAATTAATATTAATATACGAGTAACGATATAGTCAAATACTATTACTTTGGGGTTGCAAACCTACAATAGAATGCATGTTTATTTTATGTTTTATGCAAACAGGACCGTGAGTCCAACATTATTATTTAGTTGTGTCTTTTATGAATTTCATTTTTATCGTTTATTTACATCTGTGCTTATTTATAGGTTATGAAGTTATTTATATTGGGTATGGCACACTATTATGCTATTGGGGTGGCAAAATTTGTGATGCATCAGAAGGTGTATTGTATATATGTATAGTAAGGCTCCGAAATGCGATCGAGGTTCATTCTAGAATACAATTTGATGAGATAATTATTCGAATCTAACGTGCCATGTCGATTGATAAACAACACCTCATCAAACTATCAAAGTAATATGTTGCAGCAATTCAATGAGAATTACATATGCAAGTCAACATTGTAGGTATGAAAAAGGTAGATGCAAATGAACTATTTTATAAAACTAATATACGGTCCAATTTGGTGTGTGTATATATATACATGGAAATGTATAATAATAAAGGATGAATTTTTCATGTGAATGGATAGTTACCATAAGTATAAAAGGATAGGTTAGATATTATAATTTTTTCTAAAAAGCGTAAGATTCAACCTAAGAGATACGAGTACTTTATAAGTAGTTGTAAATACTTTTGTACACAATAGTCTCCCTAAAAAGGAAAACAAAAAACGATAGTGAAAATTTTTAAATGAACAATAAATAAGTGATGTGTTGAACTATAGAAACCCCGTGAGGCATTAGGTTTATTGATTCACTATTTATAATACAACGATTACATTAAAACCCTAATAGGCCCTAAGGCCCCTAACTCATGTATACAATTGGCCTAAACTAACATGACCTAATCTTCTATATTCTGATATGATGAGGGTGCTGTATATAAATGAGAGAGAAAAATTTCACTATTGGAGACCATTAGAAATTTTTGGGACCAGCACAGAATATTCCAAAAAAATAAATACCTTTTTAGTTTTCCTCCGATTTTCTTAAGTACTTTACGTTATTGTACGTACCAATCATAGGAAGAATTTTCTAAAACTAAAAACAAGGAAGGGGTAATTAGTTTGACTTTGGAGAAGTAACCTCGCGGTCTTTGATCGGATGGAAACAGATATCTAAAGTGTGAACCGAGAACGCGGACATCAAGTATTTTTTTTTTTCACTTTTTCTTTTTAGTCTTTTTTTTATATTTAAAAAGTTAGTTAGGAATTGGTTCTTATCATTAGCCCTTAGGGCTACATATAGCAAAATCCTTAACTTAATAATGAGGAAAAACGTAAACAGCCTTAACTATTTTTCCTCTATGTTTTACTGATCAACCCATGGTTCTTATAATACTGTGTCAATTATATTATACATGATGATTTGTTTTCTGCATTTCCACTTGGACAGTTTTTCAAGTCTTTACTCATCGCAAAAGATCATAATCATAAGTATTTCAAATGCATCGATGATTATCTTGTGTCCCGAAGAACATTACAATGATTTAAAATATAAATCTTACATAGAAAAGATAAACAAACAAGACATAACAAAAAAACCAAGGAAGACCCGGCCCCAAAAGTTTAATGGTATATCCCTTCAAAAGTTAAAATTTTTCTTTAAAAAAAAAAAAAAGGTATAAAAAGTATTTGATGAGTTTTACCTTCCGGTCATCAAGTATCAATACATTTGTTAGTTTGTTACTATAAGACCTTGATAAATAAATAATGGCCCATAGCTTGCGTTTTCCGTTATCAACGGTTACTGGAATTAATAATTTACTTCGGTCCTGATACCGCCGCTTTGTTGGTGAGTGATGACTGAGAATTAAAAAAATAATAATAATATATAAATCAACTATTCATAAGAGTCAACCAATAAATTATCAAAAACTATATACGGTAAAAATTCTAACATACCGTTGCGATTGTTGCAATTGTTGCAACAATTAAATGTGAATTTGAAGATAAGGGTGAGAGTTAGCCCGGCAGCTGTGCCCAAACCAAAAGTAAGCCAATCAAAATGTTCTTTAAGCTTTTTAAACAGCTTTTCAATCAATCCTCGTCCATCATTATGATCACAGCCGTTATATTCATCACCGTCATTATCTGCAGTATATTCATACAAAATTACTATTATACCCCTTTAAAATCAAGCATCAGTCCATCACCCATTTTTTCATATATAATAATCAAAAGAATATCGATTTACTAACCACAAAATTAAATGAAAAGGGAAGAATATCAAAATACAACTAATGTTTAGCAACCTCCAGAAATCTTATTTTACCTTGATCATTGTATTTCACATAGCATCCCTCAAGGTACATATCAGCCCAAATCGATGTATCGCATTCCTTTCTCAACCGCTTACTGGCCTCTGATAAGCAGTCTTGACAATCACTTGGGCTTACGTCTTGTATGCATTGTGCCCAGACTTTTGTGGTCCCGAAATTGCCCCTGCGAAAGTGTCCTGATCGTGAAAGTATACGATTCAATGAACCGTTAATGCGATCGGAGTTACACCCAAACGAAGGCCCACAAATTTTCAACATCCGTTTCTTGTACTCAATTTCGTAAAAGAGGGTATTGTCGTATTTCACAAGACAATTTTCTAACTGTATAACTCCACCTAACGCGGCAGGACAAAGTGTTTTCAGTTGATTTACAGAGTTGGCTACACATTTTGTACAACTTGAGAAATCAATGTTCCCGTAACACAGAAAAAGGCCATAAACAACATCGTTCCGTGTGGAACTTCCTAGACTTGTATTGTAGATGGAAATAGAGGCCAACGAGACTAACGAATCGAATAGAGAATTGAGGTTTGACTCATATGGTGTCATTGGGTTGTATTTGAGTCGAGAGCATTTGTAGTATAGGTTTGGAGAGGAAGAAACCAAAGTGTATGGCAACATGAAGAAAAATATTATTGGAAGCCAAAAAACTTGCTTTCCCATCTTTTGATTGTTCATGAAAGTTTGAGATGAATGAAGAGGATGATTTCATTTTATAGACCCAGCTCATAACCAAAGTGTGTGGCAACATGAAGAGGATGATAGCAGAGATAAAGGGTTTAACTTTAAGATATTGCTTTTCTTTCAATAGGGAAGGGAAGAAGTGACTTTTTCAATAGGGGGTGAAGTGTAATAAGAAATTATGAAGAGGATGATAACAGACACAAAGTGTCTTTTTCAATAGGGGGTGAAGTGTATTAAGAAACTATGAAGAGGATGATAACAGACACAAAGTGTCTTTTTCAATAGGGGGTGAAGTGTAATAAGAAATTATGAAGAGGATGATAACAGACACAAAGTGACTTTTTCAATAGGGGGTTAAGTGTAATAAGAGATTATGAAGAGGATGATAACATACACAAAGAATCTTTTGAAGAGATGAAGATTTACCAAATAATATATTGTAAAATGTATAAATATTTACAACATTACTTATTAATTACCTTTAAACTTTATGTTTCAAAGAATTAATATTCATTATACTATCATAACTAATGTACGTAGAATATATTATATACTTGATTTGGTTAACTAAAACTGTCCATATATTGGTATTTCAAATTGTCTCAGATAAGTGATCACTTTTATATTACTACCAATCAAAAAAGACCTTAATATGTAAAGATATATGTTACTAGTGAGATAAATAGTTAGTTAACACTTTTAAAATTGTGTGCATGATCAAAGTAACACTTAAAATATGACCAAGGGAATATAAAATAGTAAATATTTTGTATATTACCGAAAGAAATCACTTTTTATCTATTAGTTATCTTTACATACTTTACTTTCAACACTTAAACAGAATTTCCTATTATAAAACTATGTTTATTCACATTATTTTCCTATATATGTAGAATAAAAAATATATTTTCAAGAGTAAGAAAGACAACTTTTATATTTTCAAAGATATATACGGGCCCATTAAAATAATGATACAACCCACAAATCAGTGGAAAACTGTAAATAGAGAGACAGGAACGGAAATATAGAGACAAACATGGATAGTAAGTTAGTAACCGTCCAAATTAATGAGGCCCACATCGTCCAAAGTATTCTTTGTGAATGCAGATGGTTCTCACTTCTCCGTACCTTTTTTTTTTCCCCCCCCATATATGTAGAATAAAAAATATATTTTCACGAGTAAGAAACCAATTTTGGTGACAACATTTTGTATGCACACATCCATTTTATTTATTTATTTTTATTTTTTTTTCAGATTGTTGTTGTGGAAAGCCAATATCATTAAAGCCAATATCATTTTGTATAAATCAAGTATTGCAAACCCTTTTTGAAAGAAATAAAGATGAACTTTTGAAACCTGAATTCATTCAACATCGCTCGACTATTCTTTAATGCTTCAATCTAACACTATGACTTTATGATATGCACATTCAATCCTCGTATATACAATCCACTGCAAAAAAAAAAATCATTTATCCATTATTTTTTCACACTTTTTTTTTAAATGTGTGGAATTTTATTGAATTATTGACACTACTTATATTGTGTAGAAAGTTGTTACATAAATGTGTAAATCAGCATAATCTTCACATGTATAAGTGTAAGAAAAAAAAATTAATTTACACTTAAAAGTGTGAAAAAATCACAACTTGTCAACACTTAAAAGTGTGAAAAAAAACTTGTAACGCCCAATTTATTCACACTTTCTATTGCGTGGGAAAATCATGTTACAAATTTTGTTTCACACTTTTAGGTATTTTCCATATTTACAAGTGTGAGTTTTCATTTCTGATATATACAAGTGTAGAAAATTGTATCTTTTTTTTTACCCTAAAAAAATAAACTTTCTAAAAATGTGAAGAAAAATGTATGATAAAAAGACTTTTTTTTTTAATAATGATCACAAACTGTGATCCATACACAAAAACAAAAGTCATTTTACCGTCATTATCGAATTGTTACACGTGAAGTAGATTTTGTTTCAATCATTGAAAAAATTGAGGATATCATTTGTAATGTTGAAAAAAGCTATATCGAATTGAAGTCCGCTAGTCATCTTCATCAAAGCATACCTTGGAACCTCATATATTTTTTAACCGGAGGTTAAAGAATTTGCAAGGAAATTTTTTAGAAACCTAGTTTACATAACTCTCAATGTCTTTCCACCAAATACTTTATCATTTCTAAATAAGATACATAACTTCGTGCAACACCATCCCACAATTCCATAACTAACTTCGTGCCACTACCCACATATAGAGATTCCAATAAATCCCCAATATCTATCAAATTTACACAGCCTTTATGCGACCACATGAATACTTTAGACCACACCAGCATAGCTCATTACATAAAAGTAGATAATGATTTATAGATTCAATGCAGTTTTCAAACCATGGACATAATACGAAATGTAAATCAATACCTCTTTAGTTCAATTCCACCCAAACCGCCGATATCATCTTAACCCTCCACACAGATTTCCACACTTTGTCAGGCACCAACTTGCTTCTTCTTGTATCTTCTCTTACTTGCCCGCTCGTTAGTAATACATTATCAATCCTCTTTGTAACTTAGTTTACCAAATAAACTTGTTCGCCATCCACTGTCCATTGCGACTTGTCCCTACAATCCGGAGCTAATTCAACAGATACAAGAGCATTAGTTAGTTCCTCAAATTCTCTACAAGTCCTTCCCCATTGATCCCTACTCCAATCCCACTCCCATTGCTAAGATCCATCAACCCATTTACCTCTTCCCATAACCCTTGCCACTTTGGTCCTTTCTAAATTATACACTATACACTATTAAACTTTTCCTTTAAAATAACATTGCCAACCTATCTATGCTCGATTGCGCCCAAGATCCATCCCCTGCCACCCGTATGATATCCCCCATGTATGACCCAAACCCATCATTGTATAAAATAGATTATATAAATATTTCAACTCTATTGTAAGTTATTAAAGTAGCACGTTAATGGCTTCCTCTTTTTAATTTTTTTAAAATATATTTATCCATGTTATTATTATTATTATTATTATTATTATTATTATTATTATTACTAGATACAAGACCCACGACAACGCGAGATTAACCATAAAAATGTATAATAAGAATATCATTAAGGATGCAACGTTAATAAACTAATTTAGTTAAGACATATTCACGATTCTTGAACAGATAATAGTTACTATTCATTTAACCATCATATTTTTATCATTATTCGGACCACCAACGTATGATTTACTAAATAACTACGAGTATTAGAGTAGACCAATTCAAACGCATAATTTAACCCCATATCATATCCCACTTTTATTTTAATGAACATCCTCCATATTGACCATGACTTCGGATCGAGTATATATATAGCTCTAACAAAAGCTTGGGTTCTTCACAATCATCTTTAACCACTCCCTATACTCTCTTCTTCTTAACTTAATTCACTTCAACAATATTATAATGTTTAGCTTCTTGAGCTCGAAATTTCAAAAATTATACTCAAGGAAAACTAATACAAAAGGTTCGAGATACGTAGCGAGGGATGATTTAGATGTGAAATACAAAAAGGGTGTCATTAGAGGGTCCACAAAGCCAATTTATAGCGATATGAAGCATAGAAGCACGTATGACGAAAAGAAGAGAAGTACAACGAAGGTTAAAGTGGTGATGACAAAAGAAGAAGCAATGAAATTATTCTCGAAATGTGACAGTAGAGGAATTATTAGCTTCCACGAAGTCGCTAAGGAGCTCTCACAAATACCTGCTAGTCGTGTTTCTGTCATTTGTCCAAGTAGTCCTAAGAGCAACGTTATGCTTGAGAGCATACCCGAAGAACTTTAGAACGATATTATTTCTTGGTGTTACAAAAGTACCTTAAGTCTTTTTTACCTTACTAACTATCTAGACGCAGTTATATGTTACATTAAATTCATATAGTTGATGATCAAGCCACATTAGATAGCTTTAAAATGGAGCTAGTGTTAATTAAGTTCTTGTTTATTATTATTATTATGATTTGTAGTTCGTTTGGGGATTATTATTGTTTGTTGAATTTGATACAAATATCTTTTCGTTTTACAACAAAATAATTATATAGAGATGCTAGTTATAACTTATAAGAGACCTGTTGCTAAGTGACATCACAACCTCAATGAAATTATTGACTTTTTAGAGTTAAGCGTGTTATCTTCTTTGATAAAAAAAATATAAAATATTGATATTAATCATGAATCATTAGAAGGTAATGTAACATTTAATCAAAATTAAAATCGTCAATACCGAATCATCATTCGAGATTTTTCGTTTTGTGGCTGGTGGACAAATTTTTACGAGAAATGATATGTTCACATAAATTTTACAAAAAATTGTCCACAAAATGACGTGGACCAATTGAATTGAAGGAAGAGAATGATGAATGAGAAGTTACAAATGAATTTGATTGGTTGATGACATCTGCCATATCATTTTGCGAAACTTCATTTGTAAAAATTGTGTGGATGTAGCATATCTCAATTTTTACTCCGCATACATTTCCGTACCACACTTCTACGTTTGCTACCTTTGCTTGTTTCTCTAAATTTCACCTTTCCATAAATAAAACTAATAATAAACATGCTTCATACTAATGTGTGTATATTTTGAACACAAATCTATCAATAATAGCATCCGTTTATCTTTGTAAAATGTTGGTTCCGGCAATCACGATGAACGATGAACAGATGATTTACATAAACTAAATGAGTGTGTGCGTTTTCCGGTTTTAACTTAATGAGGAAAAACGTAAACATCCTTTACTATTTTTCCTCTATGTTTTACGTACTCAACCCATGGTTCTTATAATATCAATCTTACATAGAAAAGATACACAAACAAGACATAACAAAAAACAAAACATTAGAAAAGGAAGACCCCGGCCAAAAATGAAACATATACAGCATATGGTTTTAAAAACATACCTAAACATTACTACTACTAGTAGATAGACAAAGGGCAGATTTCTTTAAGAACTATCGAATTATTTAAGAGAGGAAATTTTCTAATGGTATATTGGTATGTCCCTTCAAAATTTAAAAAAGCCCAAAAAAAAATATGTAACGTATTTTTCTTAAAAAAGGTATCAAAAATACTGATGAGTGTTACTATAACTCTGTAAGACTTTGATAAGTAAATAATGGGCCGAAAGCTGGCCCATAGCTTGCGTGTTTCCGTTATCAGCAGTTACTGGAATCGTGAAATCGTGAATTAACTTAACTTCTGATACGGTGATACCACCGCTTTGTTGGTGAGTGATGACTGAGAATTAAAACAATAATATAATAATCTTATAAATTATATATAGAATACATTTAATGATGTCATCAAAATTTTAATTAAATAGAATTGTTCAATTTTGTAAAATTGGCTAAAATTAGGACTTGATGACATCGTCATTCATAATATATAAAAACATTTAAACAAAAACTTTTATTTTATTCAACTTTCATATATATTCTGTATATTATTATTTAATTAATTTATGTGTCCATCGCTATTTTATTGATAATGATAACATACATAAATCCTTAATATATATAAATCCTTATTAGATAAGAAGTATAACATAAATGTCTACGTTTTAATCGATCACCTATAGACAAAAAAAAGTATATATAATAAATACTAATTAATTATAAAAAAAAAAAAGACACAGTAAGTATTATAAAATTAACTAGATCATAACCCGCGAATTCGCAGGCTATCTCATGATTATAATACATAAGTTATAAGTATATTTTTTTGGAAAATGATAAAAGAAACCTTTAGGGTTTTCATATAAGTACCTCTTAGGGCTTTCATATAAGTACTTAAGACACGAAGTTTAAAGAAGTAATCATTTATTTAGAAATATAGAGGACGTGCTAATTGGAGCTGTAAATATTGTAGGTTGTTAGATTTAAACTAATTTAATATCAGCACAAAAGAAGTAGCTAGGCCGACAATTATTATTAAATTTAGAATCATTGGGTAACCGGTCTTGATAGCATGATGTACACAATAAGTTGCACCAACTATGGTGACTTTATTTACGATGAATTATCTTAAACCAAAATGGAGATGGCTTAAGTATTGGCTATGGAGTAAGTACTATATTACTATCCAATTGAAATGCAGAGTAATATATAGAAAGACAGATTATAAATATAAACATTAGCAGTAGCACGTATACTAATCGTATTGAAAAATGTAAAGCCTTGCCTGAGGGACTGTCCAGTCTTTAGAGTTTAGAGAAATGTTTGCATCGGATCAAAATGATGTCATGCTAAAGTTGCCCATCAAAATAGCCATTTTGTGACAATTCATCTAAAAAAATGTTAACGATGAAACTATACATCCAATTCTTTCTATATTCTCTTACGACCAAAGCCATCTATTTTGTATACCTTAAAGTGCCCTAAAAATAAAGTCAGTAATATAATTTTTGATGTAAATGTGTTTCTAAAGTTAGAAATCTATACAAATATGCTCATAATTTATAATTTAATACTACATATAGTAGTATGAAAAATAAAAATATCATCTTGTTATTGCAATCAAACTTTATATACCGCATCAGACCTCATACATAAAAAAAATACTCTCAAAAAGAAAACTAAATATAAAAAATCAGCCCTGATACAACGCAATCTCTTCGTGAGAAGTATCGAAACCCTTACAAATGTGTCATAATCTTGCAATCCAAGTCCAAAATCTGCACAAAAGGTATATTTATCGCTAAGTAAAAAATAATAGAGATCGAAAGATCACCAGAATGAAGTGGATACATGTATTTTACCACTGTCCAATAGGCAACAAAAATCAAGGGTCATACGAGCTTATACCATACCATAAGATAAGATATAGGATAACTTAAGCCACCAAGTTCAGAATCTTAGTTTATTTAAAGTTTTTAACTTGCCAAAGGAAATGATATAGGCACTACCAACCAAGCTGAAATAATATATCGATATGGTGGATATATATTTTATAGCAATGAGTGTATTTCTAATTAGTTGCCAAAAGAAATAAATACAGGCACTACCAACCAAGTTAAAGAAAATATAGTGAAATCCAAATATATAGTAGTGAGTGTTCTAACTTGCCATGAATGTAGGCACTACCAACCAAGTTAAAGAAAATATAGCGAAATCCAAATATATAGCAATGAGTGTATTTAAGCAACTAAAAGAGTGAAAATGTTGACACGCTTACTAAAATAATGGTTTTACAATGGTTAGTTATCTACATAAGAAGTCAAAGAGATAATTAAAAAAAACTTTAAAATTCGACTCCTGTGAGTCGAACCATCCAAATGTAGCAGTTGACTTGTCGGGTAAAAGTAGAAATCACAACAATTCTAAAGTTTCAAAAAATGCAACTATAAGACACTATTAGTAGTTGTTAGTCAAAAGAAGCTTTCAATGAAATTTGTCAAAATATTTCGTGGTTGATTTCAGTTAGTCATCCTTCACAAAACAGAATGATGTCTGTTTATGTCCTGAATATGAATTAGGTGATTATGCCACGACACATTCATAGCTTTCTTTTGACTTTGAAGCCTTAACTTACACTCTCACACACATATGTACCTATATGATAACATATATATATCCATGTCAACCCGGTATATCCATATTATTCCCAACTGTACAAAGAATTACGTGTTAGCCGACCCGCCCATTTTCCACCTCTAAACAATAAACAATTGACATGTTCAGAATGTTATCCAAGTGAAAAACTTAAAAGGTTGGTAAAACCAACCTGATTGGTTTGTCGTGCTGAAGATATACAGGTGTGCGAGTAAGGCACAATGCTATAGCCACTGATCCAATGACAAAAAGACTGTCTTCTTTTTGCCATATAGCTTATAACCTAAATAAAACTTAAGTGTTTTAAAAGTATTTTAACGAATTCTAAAAAGTTTTGTCCATAGTTATACCAATGTTAGTCTGTTCATTAAGTGTACCAGACTCCATAGAAATGACACATATCAGAGGGCCATATAGTCCTTTATATTGCACTACAATTGTACATTTTCTTTCATATCGAAACTGCATTTGTAATATATTTTTAGTTAAAACCGCTTTCATTGTTCTTACTAATTCCTTATCAACCCCTCCTACTTGAGTATTAATATCTAATTCTTCAATATATTTACACCCTGAAGGAGTATAAAACTGGAAAAATTCAAATGCATAAATCTGAAAATTATAATGTGCAAGGTTATAATTAAGAAATCTCAACCTGGACATATCATAAACACGTCTTTCCAAGGTCTCGGTAAGGTCGATTATCATCTCTAAAAACTATCTCTGCAAAATGTAACGTGACTGTATAATTTTCGTTTGCTACTCAGTTAAGTTGGTGAATGAGCCATTGGAGAGTGGTGAGCTGTAATGTAAAGTTGATAGTGATAAGTGATTCATAGTGAGTTGGTGAATGAGCCATTGGAGAGTGGTGAGTTGTAATGTAAAGTTGATAGTGATAAGTGATTCATAGTGAGTATAGATGCAAAAGTTACAATACACTCACTTAAAGATTCTTTATTGTCTCATATACTCCATGTGTTGCTTATTCCCCATGGATCACTTGAAAAGAACTATCCAGCACCAGCTAGAACTTGATCTGCTTCATAGACCCAGTCACCAATGGAGCAGTGGCAATCAGAATCACCAAACACTTGAGATGGCAAGTCACCTCTGATTAATTACTAATTGTCAATCTCAGCTAAGTTTTAACTCAAAATGGGTACATGTTCTAAATAATTAAATTTACCTATCATGCCATTAATAAACAATACAAATACTAACCTTTGAAGTAGAACTTCATGACTCCATAAGCAACTGGTGTTAAACAACAACACATTGGCGGTTATCTATGACTATGAATTATTCAAGAGATTCTACAATTTAACACCATCCAACCAGTATTAGCAAGATTATAATTATCCACCGTATTGGTTAAAAAATGACGCCTAAAATCAATCCCCTCTTGTCATGAACGTTATAGAACCAGCCGTTCATAACTGTAGAAGAACCCATATCTGTGACAGATTTTAGTGATTCTGAGAGCCGATTTAGCAGCTTCATCAGCGTTATCACTTCATTACTATGCAACTGCAGCTATGACCCATACACATAAATTTGAATACCAAGTAAAATACAGAATTTTGAAAGAAGCGATGTCAAACTTTAAAAGAGGTATATGATACTTACAGGCTGATTTGCGTGTTTTCTTTACCAGTGATAGAAAATAGGATTTTTAGTGTAATTTATAGGACAAGAACTGGAAGTTTCCCCACTTAATCCAGAGAAATACATCAAATAATACCTTAAAATATCTGAAGAAAGGTGAAGTTACAAGCTCTTGGAGCAACGGATTTAAAACGGCTTTATTAACACTATCAACAGTCTCACAATCACATGAAAATATAATTCTGAAAATGACATTATTTTACTGAATGAAGTTCGTCCTATTACAGAATTTAGTGGGAAAATTGAAGTTTTAAAACTGAAAGTTTTTGATGAAGAAAATTTCCATGTTTCTTTTCTTTCATTTGGGCATTTCATCGAATACATGATATTCATAAATCAAACAAAAATACACTTAATGCAAGACACAGTTTCTGATTGCAAAAGTATGAAAATTTAAAGATCATTCAAGTTTATGAATGCAAAAAGAAAAGAAAAAGAAAAAAGACTACTCACATATGTGCATAAAACAATGAAGATCACCCGCAAAAGTAGCCTTGTTTCATGTATTAGATGGACCTGATGAAATGCAAACTATTAGAAATATTCTTAACCACCATAGCTCAAAACATAAGCATTTCATTATTGGACTGGATTGGAGGCTTCAATCCATAAAATAAAAAAAATTTCATCAAGGTTAGAGGAAACACTAATTGGTCAAGCTAAACCCGCTTGAATCAAAAGATATGGTCATACCTTATTAAGTGATACCTGATGAATTTAAGTCTAGAAACACTATAACCATCAAGATGCACAATGATCAACCACAAGGATCGGGAAAAAATATAAATCAAATAAATAGGGAATAATTGATAGCACATACAACAAAAAACATTCGTAACTGTGTTTGTTCAAGCAATAAATAGAAGGTAACAAACTTGAGTGAAGGATTTCCGTGAATATACATGTTGAAGCATGATAATCCATTAGCAAATCCAATCAAAATAAATCTTCCATCCATAATCAAAAGATATTGACAAACCCTGAAATCTTAAAACTGGATTTTTAGAAATCACAAATTAAATTGAATTCAATTTTTAAGCAATCGATTAATTTAAAAATGAATAGAAGAATAGATCGATCTGTTTGGCGAATTGAAACTAATCTTTAAGGAAATAATAGAAATTATGAAGCAGAGAGCGTATGGCTAGTCGTGTATCAGGTGCTTACGAAATTAGGGTAACACTGTTGCCACACTTCATCAACGATTTCAGTGATGAAGAAGGTTAATTGAGGGGGATTAGCAGCGACAATGGGTAGATTACAGTTTTGAAAAAGATAATTAGGGTTTTGGAGGTGGTGATTGAAGGAAGAAAGAGGTGGTGATTGAAGGAAGAAAGAGGTGGAGCCGTGAAAATAGATCTCACGGAGAGGAAAGCGATTTAGACTTAAGTTTGTTATGGAGGTAAGCGTCTTTTACTCCGTATATTTTATCCACGTGTTAGAAGCCCGCTCGAATAATTTTTACGTATCTTTATTTATTTTAAAATTTTAAATTTTGAAATATGTAGATAATGTGGAAATTTTAAAATTCAAATTCACTTCCTGAAATTTCGCAATCGAATCAAAAATTTTGAAATTTAAATTTAAAAATCAGATTTCAAATTTGTTTTTCAAAATTAAGTTGCTGATATTTCTCAACCGACATGTTTAAGAGGGGTAATATAGTAAAATTAAATGATGATAACTAACATATTATATAAACAATCCTGATTATTATAATCAGTGGTTCAGATTAACTTGACTAACTCATTTAACGGGTAAGATTAGATCAAACGAATACAAAGTCAAAATGTTTACGTATTTAGACTCCTCCAATAATAATAAAAGGAGATTATTTTTCCTTGCATAACCCATTGGCTAAAATTTATGACTCGATGTCATCGTAATTCATGATATTAAAAAAAACATTTAATCAAAACCTTTTATTTTATTAGATATAATTTTTATTAGATATAATAAATACAAATTTCTTATTAAAAAAGACAAACTAAGTATTATAAAATTAATTATTTTTCCTTGCATAATCCGTATGTATACACGGATTTAAAGGCTAGTAATAAATATAAATAAATCAACATCCTATTCGTAAGAGTTAACCAATGAATTATTAAAAACTATAGAGTAAAAATTCTAACATACCGTTGCGATTGTTGCAATTGTTGCAACAATTAAATGTGAATTTGAAGATAAGGGTGAGAAGCCCGGAAGCCGTGCCTAAACTAAAAGTAATCCAATCAAACTGTTCTTTAAGCTTTTCCAACAATCCTCGTCCAACATTATGATCACAGCCAAGAAACTTGATTTCTCATCTTTGATTGTTCTTGAAATTTTGAAATGAATGAAGAGGCTGATTTCTTTCATAGCCTCATAACTTTGACCGGGCTTGTTATGTCAACGGTCATTCACTCATTCTAGAAGTTAAAATATTGTATTATTAATCATTAAATATTGTATTCTAGAAGTTAAGATATTAAAGTTGAAAGTGGTAATGAATTTTTGTTAAATTCTTTCTTTTCATTCAATATTTTTTAAAATTGATCGAGGAATATTAATCGATTAAATAGATATGTTACATATAAAAAATAAATTCGGTGACAACTCGCTATTTGTGAAATTCGCGTCCATAACTTGATTACAAATTGAAAGTTTGATACCTTAAATTAAAAAATTTAAGTTTTGTACTTTAAATAGAGATATGTGATAAATATAATACCTTTTATTGTTTTTATAAAATGGAAAATATTATTAAAACTTAAAACCAAATGTACAAATCGGTTCATGTATGTGAACCCACCATAACAGACAAACATATACAACTCAAATACAAAATAAAGCATGCACACCCACACAAAACCATTAAGCATCAACCTAATTTACAAGCTGATAGAGTACATTTTGATCTACTAGATAGGAATATGTGATAAGTATAGTACCTTTTATTATACTTTTCTCATCATAAAACCTAATATAAGATCCTCTTTCACAATTTAATTTTGTTTTATCTCAGATTAAACGTTTACTTTTAATTTCAACCAATCAAAAATCATTTCATTTAAAAAATAAATGGTGAAATCTTATTATTAGTTTAGAAGGAATCTATTATAGTTTCTTAAATTATACGGAGTATAATGAACACTTGAGGTAGAACGATTTTTCTTCAATTCTTTTTACTAATTTCACTAGCCCCTTAGGTCCAGGCTTTATTAATGTTTATTATTATTATTTTTTCCCTTTCTCAATTTCAGCTTTTTACAAATTGTTTGTTACCACCTTAATTTTTGATTACAATCTAGCGGCAATTGCTTCCAATTTCGAATCTTTTAGGGTGTGTTTGACAGCAATATGTTGGAGTTGTGGTTTGGACTTATATTAAAAAGCTACCTCAAAAAACTAATTTTTATGGGCTTATTTTTTCAAGAAGCCTCATTTTTATTATGTTGTCAGGGTAAGGTTCAAATGAGACTAAAAATTTGTGTGAGAATAGAGGAACCAATGATATGGTGCCATGTGTACAAAGAGAATACAAAACCCATTTACCTCTTAAGTTAAATATCTCACAAACGACAAATCGAAAAATTATGAAAATTGCACCATTAGATTCAGCGTTTGATCTTCTTCGATTTGCCGTCCATTAAGGCATACTTTCTACGAGTTTTTTTTTTTTCATTATTTTTAGTCCCGAAACCCCAAACTCCCAACCCTAAACCCTAACCCCTAAACCCCAAACCCTAAACCCTAAACGCTTTATAAAACTCTAAACCTTAAATCATACTAAACCCTAAACCCTAAACCCTGCTAAACCCTAACCCTAAACCCTAAATCAAATGTATAATCAATCACTAACACATGTGTTACTAATACGTAAAACCACCAAAAAATGAAGAAAAAAAAAGTTCGTCGGAAGTATGCCTTGATGGACGGCAAATCGAAGAGGATAAAAAGCTGAAAAATATGGTGCAATTTTCATGATTTTTCGCATTATCGTTTGTGAGATATTTAATTTTTAAAAACGTGGATGAGAGAGAAAAAAGTGTCACATGGCATATTGTGGTTGGTTCCCCATTCTCACACAAAATAAATGGTCTCAATTGAACTCTTCTCTATGTTGTCAAACAAAATATGGGTTGTAGCTTATATAGTGTGAGCTTAAGCATCTAAAAGCCTACAGAAACCCACTACCAATACTCCCTTAATTAACTTGAAGTTGATATTTTGCTCCATAAAAGCATCTCCAATGCTAATGTTGTGGTAAAGTTGAATAGATGTGTTTAACACATCAACATCCAGTAGCCGTTCCTCTTTGCTTGTTTCTCTAAATTTAGAGAAATCTAGCTAATGTGTGTATGCTCAGCATACATACACTTCTACATTTGCTGCCTTTGCTTGTTTCTCTAAATTTCACCTTTCCATAAAACTAATAATAATAATAAAAATGCTTCATACTAATGTGTGTATATTTTGAACACAAATTTATGAATTATAGCATCCGTTTATGTTTGTAAAATGTTGGTTCCGACAATCACGATGAACGATGAACAGATGTTTTACATAAACTAAATGAGTGTGTGTGTGTTTTCTGGTTTTAACTTAATGAGGAAAAACGTAAAAACGTCCTTAACTATTTTTCCTCTATGTTTTACTGATCAACCCATGGTTCTTATAATACTGTGTCAATTATATTATACATGATGATTTATTTTCTGCATTTCCACTTGGACATGTCTTTACTCATCGCAAAAGATCATAATCATAAGTATTTCAAATGCATAGATGATTATCTTGTGTCCCGAAGAACATTACAACGATTTAAAATATCGATCTTACATAGAAAAGATACACAAACAAGACATAACCAAAAAACAAAACGTACATTAGACTAGGAAGACCCCAAAAATGAAACATGATTAAAGAACATACCCAAACATTACAAGTACTAGAAAGGGGCAGTTTTCTTTAAGAACTATCGAATTATTTAAGAGATGGAAATTTTTAATGGTATGTCCCTTCAAAAGTAACAAAAAAAAGCCCAAAAAAAAATGTAGAGTAGCTTTTTTTTTTTTTTTTTTTCTTTTTAAAAAAAGGTATCAAAAGTATTTGATGAGGTTTACCTTCCGGTCATCAAGTATCAATACATTTTTCAAAAAAAAAAAAAAAAAAAAAAAAAAAAAAAAAAAAAAAAAAAGTATCAATACATTTACATTTGTTACTATAATAAGACCTTGATAAATAAATAATGGCCCATAGCTTGCGTTTTCCGTTATCAACGGTTACTGGAATTAATAATTTACTCAAGTTCTGATACCGCCGCTTTGTTGGTGAGTGATGACTGAGAATTAAAAAAATAATAATAATAAATCAATCAACTATTCATAAGAGTCAACCAATAAATTATTAAAAACTATACGGTAAAAATTCTTACATACCGTTTCGACTGTTGCGATTGTTGCAACAATTACATGTAAATTTGATGGTAAGGGTGACAGTTAGCCCGGACAATGTTCCCAAACTAAAAGTAATCCAATCAAACTGTTCTTTAAGCTTTTCAAACAGCTTTTCAATCAATCCTCGTCCATCATTATGATCACAGCCGTTATATTCATCACCGTCATCATCTGCAGTATTCATACAACATCCATTCTCTCTAATTAATATATACATCTTGAAATTGTAATAAAAATTACTATTATACCCCCTTTAAAACCATCCATCATATCAGTCCATCACCCTAATATTTTTCATATATAATCAAAAGAATATTGATTTACTAAGTACAAATTTAAATGAAAAGGAAGAATATCAAAATAATCTTTAGCAATGTCCAGAAAAATAATTTTACCTTGATCATTGTATTGTACATAGCATCCTCCAAGGTACATACCAGCCCAAATCGATCCATCGCATTCCTTTGTCAGCCGCTTACTGGCCTCTGCTAAACAGTCTTGACAATCACCTGTGCTTAAGTCTTGTATGCACTGACCCAAAACTTTTGTGGTTCCTAAATTGCCCCAGCGAAAGTATCCTGATTCCGAAAGAAGATAATTCAATGGACCCTTAATGAGATCTGAGTTACACCCAAATGAAGGCCCACAAGCTTTCAACATCTGCGTCTTGTCCACAATCCCGTAAAAATTGGTATTCTCATATTTCACAAGACAATTTCCTAACTGTATAACTCCACCTAACGCGGCAGGACAAAGTGTTCTCAGTTGATTTACAGAGTCGTCTACACATTCTCTGCAACTTGAGAAATCAATGTCCCCGCGACACTGGAACAGGCCATAAGCAGCATCATTATGTTTGGAACTTCCTAGACTTGTATTGTAGATGGAAACAGAGGCCGACAAGACTAACGAATCAAATAGAGCATTGAGGTTTGACTCATATGGTGTCATTGGGTTGTATGTGAGTCGAGAGCAGTGGTGGTAAAGGGTTGGAGAGAAGGAAACCAAAATGCAGGGCAACGTGAAGAAAAATATCATTTGAAGCCAAGACACTTGCTTACCCATCTTTGATTTGTACATGAAAGTTTGAGATGAATGAAGAGGATGATTGCTTTTATAGCCAGCCTCATAACTCTGACCGGAAATCAGAACCCAAAGGATCCAACAATAAAATCGTTATTGGGTTGAAGTATTGAACCTGCAAATGTATTGAACCTGGTAATGTATTGAACCTGCAAATGTACTAGCAAGTTTAAAAGTTCCAACAATAAAAGCAGGGTTAAATGTGAAACCGTCTAATGGGTCCTCAGTGGGTCCCAACAGGTAGATGTTAAAAAAATTCCCCTTTGGTTGCCGAATAAATTCTTTTTATTTTTTGTTTTTCTTTTATAAAAGGGAGAGAGATATTGATATATTATTGGTAGTGAGAGTTTTGTCTTTTGGAATTATATAGGAGCACAGCATTTCGTATACAAAATTATTATTATTATTATTATTATTATTACTATTACTAGTTGAGGACACGCGATAACGCGGACTATAACATTTGTATTTTTAGATTAAATTAATTTGAATGTTAAGTCAATAGATAGTTTATACAATTTTAGTATTTCAATTTTTATGTCACCATATTCCCAATACAATTAGTAAATAAATATTAATATATTTTACCTTATTGTTATAAAAAAATTATATAATTATTCAACCACAATTATATCCATTGCTCCATATATACGTCAGTTGTTATAGTTCAATAATATTCCCACATATATATGTACACTAGGTATGGAGCCCGTACGATACACGACCATTATAAAAATATATTGTATATTTTGTAAATATAATGTTGTCAACTTAATTGTGCAATTATTATTAAAAATGAATATGATTAATAAGATAAGCAAACTATGAAGGAAGCAACAAATTTCGAAGTGCTAATAAAAAGTATAGATCAAATAATAAAAGCTTAGACTTTGACGTACAATAACCAACATAAAGAGACATTAAAATGAAGATTTAATAAACATATGTATGAATTTAAAATTTAAAACTAAATGACAAAATATATATTTCATGAGGTTAATTGTCATAATCTCCTAAGATATATACATAAAATATGCGACAATCTTTCTAATAATATATTTATTTATTGTTTATGTTTGATAACAAATTAACAATATCGTTACAATCGCAATTAAATATGGTCTTAATATCGTTGAACTAACATGTACAAATTTAGGCAGTCAGTTCGTAATTTGCACTTAATAGTCACATCACATAATTCATACATACGATTTGTATACTATATTACATTCATGCATATACTTTTGAGATTTATTTTTAATTAATGAACTAATTTTATATAAGCATTCAGAATCGTTAATTTTTTATTTATTTTATAACGTTATTCAAAGTAACAATCGATCCACGTGACTTGTGTAAAACAATTTTCAATTGTTAACATATTGTTATTTAAGGAAATAAGTGATGTGGTATATGTAAAATTTGGTTTAACAACCGTGTTTTATATATAGATCAGGTTTTAAGCCCATGCGACGCACGATCGTTTTAAAAAATACAATCATATGATTATTTGTAAGTAGCCTAATGAATTAGTATCATTTAAAATATACAATTATATGATTTTTTGTATGTACCCTAATGAATTAGTAATGTTAACTTATAATGTACAATTATAATTGAAAATGAAATAAGTAATAACATAAACCAAACTATATAGGAAAAATAACAACGAATTTCTAAGTTTTAAACAAAGTAATAATTAAATAGTATAAGTCAAAGTATAAAAATTTGAAAACTACAAATGTTGAATAACCTTATTTGTAAAAGACGTTGGTTGTGGAGTTGCTGACTTCAATTTCATTACAATTACAATTAAAATTTGGTTTGAATATCTTTGAACTAACATGAACAAATTTAGACGTTATAATAATTAAGATAAATTTGAATTTGTAATTTATAGTTAAATAGTCACATCACATATAAGTTTAAGAATACATACATACGATTTGTATAATTTGTAAGCATACATTTTCAATATTTATTTTTATTAATTTGATAGATGAGTAAATTTTATATAAGTATTTAAAAATATATATTTTATAAGGATAATTAAGGTAACAATTGATGTGACATGTGTACTTTTTTTCTAAATTGTTAGCATAAGTTATTTTAGGTAATAAATTGATGTGACATAGGTAATTACCATTGAAAATAAAAATGAAAATGATTCGTAACATAAGTCAAACTATAATGGATGAACTTGATTTATTCTTAACAATTGATACATGATGTAGTTTCCTTCTTTCTCCAAGAGTGGTTGAAATTTAAGTCTCTGTTCATTTCTCACGATAGTAGCGATCTTATCACCGTGTGAATGACAAAAGTAACAACCTTTAGTTGGAAAATTATGTTGAGTTTTAATACATTTGTTAGCCCGTGCATTTGAAAAATATAATTAATCATATATTTTTTATGTTTTCAATTACATTAATATCGTTGAAAGTTGAAAATTTATTGATGAAACTCATTAGTAACGTATACCGGAAATGACAAAATAAAAAAATAAATAGATATTAAAATGAAAATAAAATAAACAATGGTATAAATTTGACAAAATATGATTTAGTAAGGTTAAATAAGGGAAAAATTGAGGTTAAATAAAGTAATAAATGAGTTGGCATATCTAAAAAAATTTATAAATGATGAAAATTTTATTATAATGCCACATCATTTAGGAGGGTTAATATGTTGCAACATAAGCAAAAAAATCTTTGTTTTATATATATGAATAGATATCCATACCCTATTTACTAATTTTACGCAGAGATCACATGCACCACCACTGCAACTCTACAAACTCACCCAAGTTTGCCTTTACTACATTAGTCTACATCAAGCTTATGATAGTAGATATTCAATTTCTAAACACACATCCTACTACACCAGGAGAGCATTGTGCAAATATAACATAGTTTCACAAATTACCTGTTGTTGACGTTAATGAAGCCGTGTCTCTTCAATCAAGGGTGTTGCCTCTTCTCTCTTTGCTCTTTCTAGACGGTCTCATTGTTTTAGTCAGTTTTTGTAACCTTTTCTCCATTTTTGCCACTCGCTAACTTGATCCTGTAGTGCTAACTCCATCAAACCTTGTTTTGTCACTTTCACCCGCGTAGACAAAATAAAATGTCAACCTCGAGGTTCCAACCATGAAAAAAGAGTTTAGTTTAAGACGGATGCTACTTAAATGCTAGCGATTAAGGAAAAAGTAATGAGTTCAACAATTATAGGTCAATAACAATTTGTATAAAAGTCGAACTAAAATAATAGGAGGTTAATAAAGTTTAGAGGCCAATAGAATTAGCCAAAAGGATATATGATCGAAATATAACAATATACATATTATCATATAGGGTTTAGTGCGCGCAAATGTAGCAAACTATAATCTGACATTCATAGTATGTAGCGAACTACTCAAAGTTATATTATATGTAATAAACTTGTAATTTATTTACATTGTATGTATTTTCGTCAAATCAATGGTTCTAAGAGATGCCACGTGACAACGTATAAAGTTGTACCAAAAATTACATACAATGTAAAGAGATTACAAGTTCGTTACATACAATGAAAGTCCGAGTAATTCGCTACATACTATGAATGTCAAATTATAGTTTGTTACATTTGCGCACATTAAACCCTATTATATATATCCGCACCTTAAGCTAGGGGTGTACATGGTTTAAGAACCGCACCAAACCGGACCAAAACCGAACCGAACCACGAACCAATTAATGAAAAATTAAGGACCACGAACTGAACCATGTAATTGCGGTTCTGGTACCGGTTCGGTTATGACGGTTTTGGTTCAAAACCACGAACCAAATAAGTTAGGCGCACACGTTAACAAACTTCTAGAGTAATTCATTTCCGAATGAAATTTCTTTCGACAATAAGAAGATAATCACATGTTATTGTTTTTCATGTATCTAAATGGCTTCTTAAAACTTAGCTAATATAAATTCTAAGTTTTTACCATTGATATCTTATAAGGGCTTACAGAATTGACACATATGAATGTTGAATAATGACGTATAAGTAGTTAATAACACACTTTATATGCAATTCCAATATTAGTTAGATATAAATAATAAATTGAAGATTGAAGTTGTACATTAAAGTAAGCTGTTGAAACATGACTTTATATAAGAAAAAGGGTTAATACACACGGAGAGGATTAAAGTATCCCAAAATGTTCGCTTGGGGTACTAAAGTTTATGATTTGACAAAACTATAACCCAACTTTTAAAACCTCCCCCAAGTGGAAAATGAGCCGATAAAGATTCATCAATTTGAATAATTTTATAAACTTTGATTATCCTTGTAAACATTTTAATAAGCTTTAGTTATCCTTGTAAACATATTAATAAACTTTAGTTACCTTTAAACACAATACGTATAATTAACTCATAGTTATGTCAAATCATAAACTTTAGTACCTTAAGCGAACATTTTGGGATACTTTAATCCCCTCCGTGTATATTAACCCTAAGAAAAATAATATTATCAAGTATATTTCGGT
This sequence comes from Helichrysum umbraculigerum, assembly GCA_949592205.1. Classification (NCBI taxonomy): domain Eukaryota; kingdom Viridiplantae; phylum Streptophyta; class Magnoliopsida; order Asterales; family Asteraceae; genus Helichrysum; species Helichrysum umbraculigerum. Next base: position 10,221,408 of record CATIUR010000002.1, on the reverse strand, counting down.
TCGGTTCTGGTTTTGTACAGTTTTAACGGTTCTGGAACCGAACCGGACCGCGAACCATTAACACTAAAATATTAGAACCAGGAACACAACCATTATATCTCGGTTAGGTTCGGTTCTGGTCCGGTTCCGGTTCGATTTACCGATTCTGACGGTTCCAAACCATTTATGTACACCCTACCTTAAGCAATAAACAATGTCTTTCTCTCTGGAACAATCTATAAAAGTTAGCGTGTATATATGTATAATAACTCTAAAATCAAAAGTAGAGTTTTACCATAAATTCAAGTTAGAAACTCATCGCTCTGTCGGGAACACTGAAATATAACCAAAAAAAATCAGAAATCAATAATATGAAATCGATGAATTCCTTTTATTCCTTCATCTGTCTGCTTTTGTTTTGTCTTCCCTATCAACATTGGATCCAATTACATAGTTGGCAAGACAATTTTTGTAAAAAATTAAACCTCACAAAACTAATACATATACGAACCTGTTTAACGAACAAACATAAATAAAATATAATACGATCATAAATTCATCACAACCAAACCCATTATTATCATAATAATAAAGTTTCACATTATTAGCATAGCAGAATGTTGGCGTGAGTTTGTTTTCTTGAGTTTAGAAGGAATCTATTATCGTTCAACCAATCAAATTGTATGTCATAGTGATCAGTTAAAATCAAAAATCATTTAAAAAATAAACGGTGAAATGACTGAAATCTTATTAGTTTAGAAGGAATCTATTATCGTTTCTAAAATTGTATGTCATAGTGATCAGTTAAAATGGACCGAGGTAGAACGATTTTTCTTCAATTATTTTTACTAATTTCACTAGCCCTTAAGGTTCATGCTTTCCCATCTTTGATTGTACCTGAAGGAAGATTGGTTTGAAGGAATAGGATTGGTTTCTTTTTATAGTAACTTTTGAGGCAACAAACAAAGTACAGGAATCAACGGTGAGAATGTGTGTAAACTATAAGGACCATTCGTGCAATTAACTCATATAATCAACATATGTAAACAGAACTATTAGTATATTATTATATATATACTAAAATATGATATACGAAATTTCATACTAAAAATCAACAGCCCGTATGTATACACGGTTTAAAGTGTAGTTATCTATATATGACTGTCAATAGTTATGTATGCAACGTGTTAACTTTTTACCCACAGTCACCTGGCTTCCCTTTGCTCTTGAAAAACAGTATCGTACCTCTATAACAGATATATACGGTAGGGGTGTTAAAATATTTAAATATCCGTATCTAGATATCCGAAAATTCGATCCAAAATTATATGAAAAGTCGAATACTCAAAATTTTGAATACCATTCTTGAGAATTTTCAGATATTGAAAATCCGAAATATACCAAAAAAAAAAATCATATGTTTTATATATTGCTATTTTTTTGGTCCCAAATTAGTAAAAAAGTCAACCAAACTTGAAGACTTGAAGTAAAGGAAGAATGTCAACCAAACTTGAAGACTTAAAGTAAAGGAAGAGTGGTAACTTTGACGGTGGTAGCTGAATGAAAAATTCGAAAACAAGATAACAGGCATTTCTACTTTGAATGATACATTTAATGGTTGATGGTTGCCATTTATGTTAGAAGAAGTTTATATATGTAATGTTTGTTTGCTATGTATTTGCTAACTAAAAGTATGTATGATATCTTAGCTGTAAATTTGCTGTACATCCATTTCACTTTTATGGTCGTGGAAGTTCGCCTATACGATCAATATTAGAAACCTAGGAACACTAACATGCCCAATAAAGACATGTCATATGTAGCTGCCCCCTTATTTGCCTACGGCTATGAGGAAGTACATTTAGACAAGGCTATCTCTAACAGAAAACTACATAAATTAATAATAGTAAGTCACCCACGCTATGTGATGGTATCTTATAGCAACATAACGTGTTAGTTTGATAAGTATGATAAGTAATCAAGCATATTTCTACACTTGAGTGCAATGGGTTGGATTCGATTCGATACTCTCCGTGACTTGCGTGGATAAGCCGTTGGAATGTATAGAACGAGACCAAGGGTGGTGTGAATCGACTTGTTACCATCTATCGAGATGAGTTTCGGTGGTGAGCAAGGCTCATCCTTGATTGAAGATCGTGGAGAGAGCATGGAGGCCCCTCCATGTATTACTTGTGTTCTTGCTTGTTGCTTGTTAGTTGTTGCTTTAGCTAGGGTTTCCCTTCTTATAAAGGGGGAAGGGGCAAGCCCAATAGGGAAGCCCATGGGCTAGAGAGCCCAAAGATATGGTACATGATCAAGTCCCCCTAGTTCGGTATGACAAGTTTATAATTTTTGTGTCGAACTATAAATATGTTGTTGCCAAAAACTTGACATAGAAGTTCGCCCAAAGGGACACTGAACCTGCGAGCATAGTAGTTTGCTCTAGCTCTAGCATGGAGACATGTCAAAATGTCAAAAGACCTGCAAAAATAAGATAATCTGGCCAAAGAACCTGCAATAATGAGTATTCTAGCAATATGTAAATAATGTAAGTACGACCATAGCATGGATGTCTTGTAAAGACATGTAAAAAAAAAGTAGTCTGGTCAGAGTCAGTCCTGACAATGAACCTACGACTATGAACCTGCTAGCAAAATAAGCACGCCATTATTTGGGTGATGAGAAGTGCAGGGCAGTTAGCAACATAACTGCAATAGTGACGAGTTTATAGAACTGACATAGTATACTGTTTGGGGTGACATATAGTATATCATCACTCCCCCAGTTCAATATGGTAATTTTATCAAGAACCATGTTGAACTAATTGTTGTGCTGCAGCAAACGATTGACTTGAGTAATAGATTTTGATTTTAAACTAGTATAATTTTGTTTCTTTGTTTTGTTTTAATCTTGTCTGGTTAGTCATGACCTGGCAAATTCTAGATTGCCTTCGATACAGGAATGATCAGCCAGTAAGCCTATTGGCGGATGCTTGTGTCATTCCTATCTTGGTCTGATTCATCGCTAGCCAACCTATTGGTTGAGGTGAATCTCTGCCGGGGATAGGGCTAGAATTCACCTTTCACTATGGCAGGACCGCCACTCCTGTCTGCGATTTTGGGTGATTCTGTCAGCCAAGTGTAGGGAGTGGGGCAACGTGGAACTACATGGGGTAGTTCCGGCCAACGGGGTGGCCCCGTGCTTTTGACATACTTATAAAAAGTAGTGCTCCTGACACGCTGGTAAATAATTATACGTGCTTTTGACATACTTATAAAAAGTAGTACTCCTGACACGCTGGTAAACAATTGTACGTGCTTTTGATATACTTATAAAAAGTAGTGCTCCTGACACACTGATAAACAATTGTACGTACTTTTGGCATACTTATAAAAAGTAGTGCTCCTGACACGCTGGTAAACAATTGTATATAATAAAAAGAAATAACAACATTTTAGCATGAACAACTTGACTTTATTGAATGCCTTGAAAAGCGATAAACATATAATGGCAGAGGGGGTGATCATTCCCCTCCAGGCTTGCATCAGTTGTTCACAAGTAACATTTTTAAGTTGGTACTGTATTTAGGCTTGAACGACATTCTTAAAGGTTTATGGTAGCTCAATCTGAAGGCAAGGCTCATCCTGAAAAGCAGAGTTTAAAAGCTCGTTTTGATTGCAGAGCTTAAGAGCTCAATTTGAAAGCACGTCATAATAACTCGCCCATGTGTAGTAAGTAGAGCTTAGCTCAAAGCAGAGCTTGAAAGCTTAATCTTGTTTGATAACTGGAGCTTAATAGCTCAATCTGAAAAGCAGAGCTTAAAAGCTTAATCATGTTTGATAAGTAAAGCTGAATAGCTTAATCCTGTTTGATAAGTACGTAAAGCTTAAAAGCTCATTGATCCCTGTTTGTAAAGCTCAATACAAAGCTTAATGCGTAAAGCGAGGCTGGAATGCCCAATAATAAAGAATATAGCTGAAAAGTTCGATGATACCGAACTCCATGATATATAACACAACACTGAATAGTTGAGCAAAAGCGCAATGCCTGTTGGTCAATGTGTCGGGTCTATACGGGCCGAGGAAAGCTATGAGAGGTTTCAAACCAACTCAAAAGAAGGATGACTAGGGAGATACCCACCAAAGCCAATATTGTATCATAGTTCCCCCAGTTCAATATTGCTAAAACTGTTAGCAGTGTTTAACTTAAAATAATGATTGGGTGTAATCGCGATCAGAACTGTTAATGATTTTGTATGGTCCTGGTTCGTGGAATAGCCGGGTTTCTCATTGGTAACACTTGATAATAATCAAACTAGAAACTTTCTGCTCTTGGTTTCGTATTTTGTTCCACAAACTAGCATTGTTGCTCTGTTTTTTGATTTGTATGAAAACAAAAGTAAATTCGCTCACAGGTAGGGATTGCGAGCATGCAGGGATAGCAACAAGCAGGGGTCGCGACAACCAGGGGTGACACCTTAGACAGGGTGCCACCTTGGACAGGGGACCATTTTGAATAGGGGTGACACCTTGGACAGGGGACCACCTTGGACAGGGGACCATTTTGGACAGGGGTGACACTTTGGTCAGGGGTGACACCATTGACAGGAGACCATTTTGGACATGGAGTGTCACCTTGAACTTGGGTGACACCTTAGACAATGGACTACCTTTAGGCAGGGGACCATCATGGAGATAAGACCATTTTGGACAGGGGTGACACCTTGGTCAGGGTGACACCATTGACAAGAGTGCCACCATGGGTAGCAACTGTAGGAAAGGCAGGGGAGCTAGCAACTGCAGGGAAGCTAGCAATTGCAGGAGAGCTAGCAACTGCAGGGGAGCTAGCAACTGCAGGGGAGCTTGCAACTGTAGGGGAGCTAGCAACTGCAGGGAAGCTAGCAACTGCAGGAGACCTTGCAACTGCAGGGAACCTAGCAACTGCAAGGAAGCTAGCAAAGGCAGGGGAGCTAGCAACTGCAGGGGAGCTAGCAACTGCAGGGAAGCTAGCACCTGCAGGAGCGCTAGCAACAGGAGGAAAGCTGGGTAGCGAATTTTTTTTTTTTTTTTTTTTTTGATACATTTAGATTCTAAAATTCATAGCAACTAATTAGTGAATCATAATTCCTTTGATTTCTTATTAAATTCTTGTTTACATTACTTATTACTACTTCTTTTCTTTTTTTTTTGATACATTTAGATTCTAAAATTCATAGCAACTAATTAGTGAATCATAATTCCTTTGATTTCTTATTAAATTCTTGTTTACATTACTTATTACTACTTATTTGTGGTTATATGAGTTCAACTAACCTTACCTTAGGTTAATAAACTCAATTCACTTGATATTATTAAAGTTTCATGATTTCTTTAAAGATATCAATGGTGATTTCACCATTTCCATGTATTAATTTGATCTCTAACAGTGATAATCATCTTAAAGAGACATTATCTTACCCAATTTCATGCCCTAATTCGTATTATAACTCATCAATTTCATAAGCCCACTAAAACCCACCAATTACTCAAACCCTAGGTCAGGGTTTCATGAAGAAATACTTACAAGTAGATAGAGATGATGATAGAGATGAAGAATCAATGATTTCTAGAGCTTGAATCAAGGTGGAAATTGAAAGATTGATAAAGATGATGATCACGATTTTGGTTCCTCTGGATTTGAAATTCTGGAATAGTTTGGAAAGCATCAGGAAATAACCACGTATCTGTATATATAAATTTTAATTCTTTTATTTCCCACAGTCTGGAACTGAGAAATCCATTTACGTTTTCTATTATATCTTATTATTTCAATAATAATATTTCATAAGATGTATATTTCTGGGTACACTAAAATAATACCTCGAATATTGGGGTGTTACAAGTCTCCCCCACTTATTCTGTTCGTGTCCTCACGAACCATTCCTGGTGTACTGCAGGATAGTATACCATCATCCATTCTTCAGGTTCCCAAGTAAACTCAGAACCTTTTCTATGTTGCCACTGAACTTTGACAATAGAAACCGTTTTATTTCTTAATTGTTTAACTTTTTGATCAAGAATCTTGACGGGTTCTTCTATATAATTCAACTTTTCATTTATCTGGATTTCAGAGAGAGGTACGTATGAAGCTTCGTCAACAAGGCATTTTCGAAGCTGTGACACGTGGAATGTATCATGAATACTACCAAGCTCGTCCGGTAATTGTAACCGATAAGCTACACGACCGACATGATCAAGTATTTCGAAAGGTCCAATATATCTTGGACTTAGTTTTCCTCTCTTCCGAAATCGAATGATACCTTTCCAAGGAGAAACTTTTAACATTACTTTATCACCAACTTGGAATTCAATTGGTCGTCTGCGTTTATCAGCATAAGATTTCTGTCGGTCTTGAGCCATTTTTAGCCTTTCACGGATTTGATCAATCTTTTCAGTAGTCATTTGAACTACGTCAGTACTGCCTAGCTCACGTTGACCGACTTCTCCCCAACAAATGGGAGTACGACACTTTCGACCATAAAGCATTTCATATGGTGGCATCTTTATGGAAGAATGATAATTGTTGTTATATGAAAATTCCACCAATGGGAGATGAGAATCCCAACTACCACCAAAGTCAATGACACATGCTCACAGCATATCTTCTAGAGTTTGAATAGTACGTTCACTTTGTCCATCCGTTTGAGGATGAAAAGCCGTACTAATATGCAATTGAGTATCCATATCTTCTTGAAACTTTTTCCAAAACCAAGAAGTGAATCGAGTATCTCTATCAGAAACAATAGAGACAGGTACTCCATGGCGAGCAACGACCTCACGAATATAGATGTCTGCTAATACTTCAGAGGATGATGCTTCCTTGATAGGTATGAAAAGAGCACTTTTTGTTAATCGGTCCACAATCACCCAAATGGCATCATGCTGGCGAGGAGTTCCCGGCAGCTTTGTAACAAGATCCATGGTGACGTGTTCCCATTTCCAAACTATCAAGCAGTTGAGGAAACACAATCATGCTAAGAGATTTCACTGAAAGAATATAATGAATAGCCTTTCGGCTAAGAGCATCAGCAACAACATTAGCTTTACTAGGGTGGTAAAGAATGTCACAATCATAGTCCTTGACCAAATCCAACCATCTACTCTGTCGGTTATTTAAATCCCGTTGATCAAAGAAATATTTCAAACTTTTGTGATCAGTATAGATAGTAGATTTGACTCCATATAGATAATGTCGCCAAATCTTTAAAGCAAAGACCACAGCTGCTAATTCAAGATCATGTGTAGGATAGTTTTGCTCATGAGGTTTAAGTTGACGTGAAGCATAAGCAATGACTTTCCCACGTTGCATTAACACACAGCCCAAACCAAGCTTAGATGCATCACAATAAACAACCATATCCTCATTACCCTCAGGTAAAACAAGGATAGGAGCTTGACTGAGCTTTTCTTTCAATAATTGGAAAGCTTGAGATTGTTCCTCACCCCATTTCCATGAAACACTCTTTCGAGTTAATTGAGTCAACGGGGTAGCAATTTTAGAAAAATCTTGAATGAAACGACGATAGTAACCCGCAAGACCAAGAAAACTTCTGATTTCGGTGAGGCTCGAAGGGGGGTCCCACTTAAGAACTGCCGCAACTTTAGATGGGTCAACTTGAATACCATGGACATTAATTACATGTCCAAGAAACTGGACCTCGCGTAACCAGAATTCACATTTGAAAAATTTAGCGTAAAGCTTTTCATGCCGAAGCATTTCAAGCACTTGCCTCAAATGAATTAAATGATCACTCTCACTTTTAGAATATAAGAATGTCATCAATAAAAACAATCACAAATTTATCCAGCATAGGACGACATACACGATTCATCAAGTCCATAAATGCAGCTGGAGCATTGGTTAAACCAAATGGCATGACAACGAATTCATAGTGACCATAACGGGTTCGAAAAGCAGTTTTAGAGATGTCATCTTCCTTTACCTTTAACTGATGGTAACCAGACCGAAGATCGATTTTTGAGAAGAAACTGGCACCTTGCAGTTGATCAAATAAATCATCGATTCGAGGCAAAGGGTAACGATTCTTAATGGTCACTTTGTTCAATTCCCGATAATCGATACACATTCTTAAAGATCCATCTTTCTTTTTAACGAATAACACTGGAGCTCCCCATGGCGAACTGCTAGGACGAATAAAGCCCTTATCAAGGAGATCTTGCAACTGATTCATCATTTCTTGCATTTCAGTTGGGGCTAAACGATAAGGAGTCTTAGCAATTGGAATAGCTCCAGGAATTAAATCAATTCTAAATTCAACTTGTCGATCAGGTGGAAGACCAGGAAGTTCATCAGGAAATACATCCGGAAATTCGTTAACAACAGGGATATCAGAAAGAACAGCAACAGATTTAGAGCTATCAATCACATGTGCCAAGAAGGCTCGACACCCGTGTGATAACAATCTTTTAGCTCGTGCATAAGTGCATACAGGAATAGTTCGATTGATACGTTCGCCATAAACAGTTATATCCTGTCCGCTAGGTGCTTTCAAGAAAATAACTTTTTCATGACAATTGATTACACATTTATTTCGTCCTAACCAATCCATTCCTATTACTATGTTGAACTCCCCCATTTGCATTGGGATTAGATCAACATTAAATTTCTCACTTCCTATTTCGATGATACACCCCTTGTACACATCAGAAACTATTACTAGCTTATTATCAGCTATTTCAACTTCTAAGGGATGATCCAATTTTGATACAGAAATATTTAAACATTTACAAAACGAAAGTGATTAAAGATCTGGAAGCTCCGGAATCAAACAAAACATGGGCAGGTATAGAATTTATAATAAAGGTACCTGTCACCAAATCATGTGATTCCTTAGCCTCCTCCGCTGTGATTTGAAAAGCACGGGGCCTAGACCCCGATCCAGCAGTTGTCCCTTTCTTTTCAGCATCCTTCCTTTGTTGTTGCTTTCTCTGTTCTTCCTTTTTAACGGGACAATCCGCCTGGATATGATCACTCTTAAAACAAGTATAACAGAAACGAAAAGGACTAGGACAATCCGGTGCCATATGCCCCGGCCTCCCACACTTGAAACATTTACAATCTCCAAGGTGTCTTTTTCCACATTTGTCACACATAGGCCATTCACGAAATTGAGTTTGAGACGAACGAGGTTGTTGTGATTGTGATTTCTGTGAGGATTGTTGTGATGGTGATTTCGAATCAAATCTGGTTTTCTTAAACGATGACGATTGTGATGGAGTAGATTGTTCAGCTTTTCTTTTACTAGCATATTCAGCACGCTTAGCTAGCAAATCTTTTTCTCTAACTAAAGCTCGATTCAATATTGTTGGAATATCCTTATAGAATGACTGATCAATAGATTCACGGATTTCAAGATTCAAATGACGGTAAAAATGATCAGTTAACAACTTCTCATTAGATGTGTACTCCGGACAGAAACGAGCTTTTTCATGGAAGGATTTAGAATATTCAGCTACAAACATCCTTCCTTGATTAATCGAGAGAAATTCACCTTTTAATTTTTCTATTTCAGCAGGTGGTGAGAACTCACTTTTAAATAAATCCTTAAAAGTATCCCAAGAAAATTTAGATGCAGTCTCAAAACCATAGGTATCAATCTTCGAATTCCACCATTCGTGAGCATCACTCTTAAGTTGGTGTGCCGCGAAGGGTACTTTCAATTCCTCGGGACACCTAGACAACATAAACGTCTCCTCCATTCTACTCAACCACCTAAGACTAACAACAGGATTTAATTCACCTTCGAATTCGGGTGGTTTACAACTTGAGAATTTCTTAAAATCAAAACTTTCAGTCGACCCCTGAACATTCAAGAGTCCCGCAGTTGGTGGGGGATTCTTCAGAATAGGATGTTGTTGTTCAAATTCCTTTAACTTATCAGTTACAACCTGATTGACTTTAGAAGTCACGATATTATCTACTTCAGAAATTATAGTTGGGCCAAATTCTTTAAGAGCTTGCCCAATGATTTGTTTAAAGACTGCCTTATCCTCAGGATTTATGCTTCTATCATTTACATTCTCTTCATGTAGAGGAGAATGTTCCTGAGAGTCCTGATCATCTTGAACTCTTGAAGATTCCATTTACTACAGAAATTTATAAATTTAATTAGCATATTCCAATTTCTGTATAGTAATGCAAGTTAAAGATATCCTATACAAACCAACAAAACAATCATTCACCAAGCTATATTACATCTAAGGGGTCTTAAATCACCCATGTGCCCTAGTATAATACAACTGCATTGGCCAGACGTAGACATATTATACTAATTGCACACTTCTATTCATTCCCCTTGAACGTATTTAAGCAAGGCAACAATCATTCTTAAGGTTCCACATCAATTCACAAAACAAGATTCTATTACATTACAATTATCAACATAATCATAGATTCGAAATAGTTTAAGATTATGCAATCCTAATGTGGATTACGTAATTCTCTTAAACTATCGCTCTGATACCAACTTGAAACGCCCATAAATTTTTTTTTTATCCCATTACATAATTCATATGCAATTAAAATATTTATAATTATAATTCAATCACATTTGGTCCCATAAAATAAATCACCATTTATTAGAGAAAAGAGGTCTCTAAAGTCATGTAATAAAAAGAGGTCTCTAAGGGTATGTTTGGTAGGAGGGAATCGTTGAAAATGGAATCGAAGTAGAGAATGGAATCGACTTGAAAGGGAATGAATCTAGAGAAACATAATTCATTCCATTGTTTGGTGCTAACAGAGAATCAAAATTGAGAAATGTACTAAAGAATCATTATCATGTTAGGTAAATCTTTTACACAATAATGGAGATGGAGATGACTATTAACAATCAACTGGTTTTTCAGATTACAACTCAAAAAGGAATTGTTTTGAGCTCAACATTGCAGGACCAATAAACAGAACACATTACTCATATGATATCACCATCAAGTTCACCAGAAAACAATCAAGTAACAAAAACAAAGTTCTATGTCATCATCAAGTTCATCATAAATCAGGTTAAGAAATCAAAACACACGGTTAGAAACAAACATTTTATTGCAAAGATTTAATTTTACAACAAAAAACTATTTAAATAAATGATAAACTTATACAAAAGATCTCCAAGAACAAACTCAAAAGCAAATCCGTACAGAGAGTACATTAACGATCGGAAGAACGGGAGGATCTAACATTAGTCTAACACAAATCCACTGTAATAACAGTGATCGGTATGGATCTATTTAGAATAGTAGAGATGAATTGAAGAGGCGGCTAGGGTTTCGTTGATGACTTGATATGATTTCGTGTCAACCAACCTGATAAGACGAGATATAGTATGAAAGAGACGATTAGAAGATTATCCGAGTTAGTACAGATGTCGACGAAAGCTGCCGGAGATGTGGCGAGCAGAGACCTTTCGATCGCCAGGGAAAATAGTGAGGCTAGGGTTTGTGTAATTTTCAATAATTTGGTATAATGTGCAACTCACGTGACTTTACACTTTGTGTCCCTGATTTTTTTAAAGGCTTTCTTATTTTAGCCGAGAATGACACGGAGAATGAGCTACGTTCAAACTTTCATTCTTTTCTATTCTTCCCCTTTTTTAAAGGAATGGATAAGTGGGAAAGGGAATGGAATTTTAATTCTTCTTTTCCATTCTTCATCTCAAACAAACAAGCGAAAGAGCTTCATTCCATTTCTCTGATTCCCTTTCCATCGTACCAAACACATCCTAAGATCCAAATTTTGAAATAAAAGAGGTCTCTAAAATGCTACTAAACACTTATGCATTTTCAGAATTTACACAAACTATACATACTAACGCGATCCAGAAACAAGCCTTGGGATCGCGTTACTATGTTAAAAACCATCTGTGACGAAATTACACTGACGAACGCGATCCCAGAACCTTAGCTGGATCGCGTTTACTAGTTCAAAACGGTCTGTGGTGATTTTTCAAAGAGGAACGCGATCCCGGGGACACCTAGCCGGATCGCGTTCACTAGTTAAATTCCAGATCAGACCATAATTCAAATTTTGACGAAATTCAAATGTGCATAACTCATAAACCGTAAAGAATTAAGTTCTAAAATTTGGCAGGCACATTCAATTGACCAAAACAAAGATTTATCTTATTGTACTTTTTCAATTTTCACAAAAACACAACATTTGAGCGCCTGACTCATTTTCGCCCATTTTTTACACTTTTGGTTGACAACTCAAAATACAACTCACACATTATCCGCTACTGCACTTTTCACCACTTTTCCAAAATACCCAAACAAACTTAAAGCAACTAACCAGGATTCTATAACCTTGGTAAAACTCATTATACACACATGGATCATTATTGACCCATTTTGACACTTACGACCCATTTACCATTTAACAACATACTAAGACTTCTATTCCACTTTCAATACATAATTTACATCAGTGTTTGACTTTCAATGTCAACTAATATCCAAAACCCCATATTACATATTTCTAATGTATTTCAAAACAACTTGGGCGTATTACACAAGTAGATACGAAACGATAATTCAAAAGAGAAAATGCTTGCTACTTACTAACGTGCAAGCTAATCCACGCTATTCCTTTTTCACATCCTTGCCATCTCGGCGTGAACTACTACCTACAATACATAATTACACAACGGGGTAAGCATAATTGCTTAGTGTAACACCCGGACATTTTTTTTTTTTTAAAGTCATCTCTTTACAAATTGTGTACGTAGCATGTGCAACGAAAATAACTTATTTTATAGATAAAAATTTTGTACCAACTAATACGATTGCGCTTGTACAAATCCATTTTTACCAGATCTCGGTTAATCAACATCTTTTCCCCATAAACTCATTTCATGCTCGCCTCTAATCGTTCACTAAAGACGAGACCAATATATAATACTCATGACGAATCTTGACTCAATCACGTGCATAGTGGTAATGTTGACCCAAAACATGACAAAGACACTTTAACAATACTTCACACATGTTTACAAGAACATTTGCTGTACTTTCATTTCTTTTTAAAAAGGGTGTACAATCTATCAAGCGCATGATTTAAAGAGGGTTTATTACCATATTATGTAACAAACCGCACCGTTAGCTCCACAAAGCCATCTTTCCTATTTTGCCCCTGATCCGTTTGAATCACCTACAATATGAACATGAAACGGTAAGCTTTATGCTTAGTGAGTAAGGAGCCATTACTTTACAGATAACTACATATCATTTCACAAGAAATCAACATAATAATATTTCACATTGCTAGCATGATCTCTTTATATTTCTCTTTTACATATTACAACATAATCTCTTCCATCATACTGTCATCATCCTCTAACGCACACCCTCGGGTGTCGTGTCTACTACCATTTAGACCAAGGATCCTTGTCTACATAACACATGATCATCCTTCCATGATCATCTCCATACTTGTCACAATAAAGTGACCTTTAACATGATCATCCTTCCATGATCATCTCTATACTTGTCACAATAAAGTGACCTTTAACATGATCATCATTCCATAATCCATTTATTCATATTGACATGTTAATGGAACCCATGTATAGATGATATCATAACACTTATCTATAATTCACATATTCTCTTTTAAATGTTACTTATCATGAACTACTAGGGCATACAACATAACATGTGCTAATATCGTTACATCACTCACATAACAACTCAACATTGCATACTACACGTACTTTTAAGCCATAACATAAATTTCTTACTTACATATATGGCGTAAGTATATGATGCAATCTGTCCACTTGTACCACTTGCTCCAGTTCAGCATAATTTCATAGTAAACATAGTAATGTAACATTAAACATAAACCCGTTACTCACCTTATGTCTTGATTAGAAATGACTTGATTATTTAGCCTTTCCTTGATCACCTATTAATAGATAATATACATACAACCTGTTACACATAAGAGAACAAATTAAACTAAACTGGAGTATTTCATTATTAATTTTCTATGGACTCTTCCTTTCATTTTATTACATACACATGACATTTGACTAACATCAAAACCAACATAACCTGACTCTACCACTTGTCAATTTCTAGTGAAAATACATATTACTTGCGTTTTTGATTATTTTCTTTCTTGCTGATCACTTGGACATAATCATATTAAAGACCCTTAGTATATCTTCTAATCAATCATCAAACACCCAAGAACATATAAATAATTTTCGTTATAAACTTACAATCATATAATAACTATATTATCAGGCTCCAAGGTGTATGTCTACTGTCCTTATATTAGTTCCCAATCCAAAACTCCTTTCTCAGGGATTAACGATTTAGAATAACATAAACCCTAACCTTATAATTAGACAAAGGGGGTTGAATCATACCTCAATAGCTTGGATTAATAGGTGCTTAAACCCTAGAACATCTTGCACTTCACTTCCAATTTATTAATATATCAATTTTTTGTTCTTTCCTCCCTGAACCGTTGACACCCTGATCACCCTCACACTATCAATTTGTTTAACTGTGATGATTTCCATGTATGTGTTAAATTATAACATATTTACTTTCTTAACCCTGAAGTAAGTGCAATTGGCAATCTCAGTCCCTGAAGTCCAAGTGTTTGTCATTCTTTTACTTTCTTACCACATGAAGATATTATTTACATAATTTCCATATTTTAATACGTTAATAGTAACTTGAAAATTTGGGGTGTTACAACTCTCCCCCACTTAATGGGATTGTGTCCTCACAATCCGTTGTTGTCATAAATATCTGATACATTATCAGTTCCTGAATCTCAGAATCTCTTATAAGATACGTTATCAGTTCCTGAATCTTAGAATCTCTTATACAACTCTCTTGTACTTTCCGATATACTTGCTTCGATTTAAATGACCTTTTTATTATATATCACCGTTTTCTAAACGTGATTCAATTTGCTATAAGTTACCAGACCTATCAGCATACTTGCACACTATCTATTTACTGGACTAAAAGCAACTTATCATGCTTCATTTAATACGAGTATTCATTTCATACTGAGAGTATACATTTTTAATTCTAAGTGATAACACTGAACTGTTACACCGTACTATGCTACTATTAAACAAAAGTTCACTTTAATCATAACTTCTTAAGGCTTGTTAAATCATTACTGAAAATAGTATTCATTATTAGCTAATTCACTATTAATTTCACCATGCCACACTGTCTTGACATTGTTAGCAACTTGGTCACACAACTTGTACAATTTCTTAGTGACTAGTTATATATCATACATATCTGTTGTTATTATGCATTTTTAATGTTATCGGCCTTCACACTCTAAAATTATCATCTTACATCGTATCTGATTCTTTTACCACTATCATCAATCGGTTGATTAATCAACTTCAGCCTTAACCATCTATAATTTCTCAAACCTATTCCTAAGTATTTTACCTGAATGATGTTAATAAATATTTATTGCATCCTTAACTTACTTATCAATATTTCAGGGAATGAGTCATGTTATCCCAAGACCCTTAAATCAATTTATATAAACAATGTACCTAAAATTCGACTCTTACCCTGGACACCACGTGCCATTTATAATTTGAAATTAAGTTAGACTTTGAACTAAATTCTGGGACATGTATTATACTAAAGTAGACTTCCTAAGCTTTACATCGACATATAATAAACCTCAAAACGACCTACAGTTGAGCTTCTATGGTATCTATAAAACTGATACATTTATCTGTTGAATGGCTGCGTTGCAATGAATTCTTCGTCGCAGCGCAATCAATTTACTACACTATAGACTTTAGGATTTCCTTCCCAAACATGCCCTAACCATTTGCATAACGGTTCCCAAAACCTTTACCTACTAAATTTCATGCCATTTGCATAACGGTTCCCAAAACCTTTACCTACTAAATTTCCTGTTTTAAAACATGTTGTGGATCATCACAACTAATTCTAACATCGGTCCTCAAAGATTTGGGTCAAAATGACCCATTTCCATAACTCGCTCTAATTCACAACTACTTTTCTAAATCAATTAGATACTAAATAATGTTTTAAATCACATCTGGAGCCTATTAAGAAAATACTCTAACAGAACTTAACTTCTTCTTCTTTTTTTATTTTTTTTTCCAAATCTGACCCGTTCGACTTACGGGTGGTAATTTCAACCCACTATTCCATATTAGCAATATAAGTATATATGTAGTTTATCCTTTACTTACGTTGGCACCTTTCTGTATTTTCTTTAACATAAAATCTGTGTAAACTTCATTTATCATGACCTGTTTTACTGTATCTTAGTGTATGTGAATATGTGATTCATCAATATATTAATTGGAATGGCAATTTTATGGCTACTACTCCCCCACTTAATGAATTTACTCATCACTTGAGGTATTAAAATAACCATGAACCTTTATATTAAATTTTAAAATTAATAGAAGTAGTAAAGAATTATCTCAAAATCTTACACATAACTCATTGACTAGCATTCGTCTCGAACATCTAACTGCCAGTATACGGGTTATATAGGAGTGACATGTCTTGAATCTCTTGACAATTATCTACATTTTTTGACTCTTTAGGTGTTATTATGTTTGTTATTCCTTGTTTCTCCCCTTCTTCTGCCCCCCACTGTTTTGCTTACAACTCAACAAAAACATTACACATCCTCACTGGGATAATTTACTTACAACAACAGTGACTCAATGATAACTTTGTGCAATGCTCATTTGGCATTTTTTTTTTATCTAAGGGGGCAGCAGAATAATACATATATCAATTAAGTGTTCTAGTTACTTGTCTCTGGATATAAACTCACATTCATATACACAATTCAAATAACTACAGGGGATCTAAATGGCTCAAGCTTATAAAATTTTCCAATCTCATTTCTTAATATCTTATTATGATGTCCTATGAATATCCTGCCACTACACATACACACTGCTTAAATATAACTATTTCTGGAAAGTATATATTTTCTATGCATATTCTATCTTTTCAATTATACATGTTCTCAACAAAATTCTTAAACGGCTATTCACATACAAACTCGTGTATTTAAGGATTTAAGTTTTCTGGATTATCCTTATCATTGTAGCATATAACTCTTAATTCGGCTATGTCAGCTATGTCATGTTATCTGAACTGAACTCATATATATTTGCTTGTCTTTCTTTCTTTCTAACTCATGGAAAGCAGTAATGTATTACTTAGTTTACAAATAATCCTATCTATTACTCTGTTACTGTTACGCTACATCATTCTGAATCATCTCAACTTGGTTGCTATTCATACCCTGCCTTTCATAATCTCACACATATTTTTCTATCATGTAAGTACACATTGGCATAGTCCAATTCGCAGCTATCAAATCATATTATAGATACGTATAGCAAATAAATTACTACTACACATCAGTCATAATTGCCTTGATTCGTTCCTCTCGATGTCCCATGACTTCTATAAATTCATATCATGTCATGTAGTAATTATTATGTTGGCCAGACGTAACAATAATTACATTACATGGGTATGTCTTTATAGTTATCATTTAACACTTCGATTCACAAAATCAAAAAAATTGTCAACTAATACTGTCATATAACAAATTAGCAATTTCCACATCTGTCTATCACGAAATTTCTGCAACTATATATCAGGTAACAACTAGCAGTTCTATATCATGCATATCACATCATATTGGTTTAAGTTTAAGTACCCAACTAACGGTTGATACCCAAGTCTCTTAAAACCATTGCTCTGATACCAACTTGTAACACCCGGAAATTTTTTTTTTTTTTTAAAGTAATCTCTTTTCAAATTGTGTACGTAGCATGTGCAACGAAAATAACTTATTTTATAGATAAAAATTTTGTACCAACTAATACGATTGCGCTTGTACAAATCCATTTTTACCAGATCTCGGTTAATCAACATCTTTTCCCCATAAACTCATTTCATGCTCGCCTCTAATCGTTCACTAAAGACGAGACCAATATATAATACTCATGACGAATCTTGACTCAATCACGTGCATAGTGGTAATGTTGACCCAAAACATGACAAAGACACTTTAACAATACTTCACACATGTTTACAAGAACATTTGCTGTACTTTCATTTCTTTTTAAAAAGGGTGTACAATCTATCAAGCGCATGATTTAAAGAGGGTTTATTACCATATTATGTAACAAACCGCACCGTTAGCTCCACAAAGCCATCTTTCCTATTTTGCCCCTGATCCGTTTGAATCACCTACAATATGAACATGAAACAGTAAGCTTTATGCTTAGTGAGTAAGGAGCCATTACTTTACAGATAACTACATATCATTTCACAAGAAATCAACATAATAATATTTCACATTGCTAGCATGATCTCTTTATATTTCTCTTTTACATATTACAACATAATCTCTTCCATCATACTGTCATCATCCTCTAACGCACACCCTCGGGTGTCGTGTCTACTACCATTTAGACCAAGGATCCTTGTCTACATAACACATGATCATCCTTCCATGATCATCTCCATACTTGTCACAATAAAGTGACCTTTAACATGATCATCCTTCCATGATCATCTCTATACTTGTCACAATAAAGTGACCTTTAACATGATCATCATTCCATAATCCATTTATTCTTATTGACATGTTAATGGAACCCGTGTATAGATGATATCATAACACTTATCTATAATTCACATATTCTCTTTTAAATGTTACTTATCATGAACTACTAGGGCATACAACATAACATGTGCTAATATCGTTACATCACTCACATAACAACTCAACATTGCACACTACACGTACTTTTAAGCCATAACATAAATTTCTTACTTACATATATGGCGTAAGTATATGATGCAATCGGTCCACTTGTACCACTTGCTCCAGTTCAGCATAATTTCATAGTAAACATAGTAATGTAACATTAAACATAAACCCGTTACTCACCTTATGTCTTGATTAGAAATGACTTGATTATTTAGCCTTTCCTTGATCACCTATTAATAGATAATCTACATACAACCTGTTACACATAAGAGAACAAATTAAACTAAACTGGAGTATTTCATTATTAATTTTCTATGGACTCTTCCTTTCATTTTATTACATACACATGACATTTGACTAACATCAAAACCAACATAACCTGACTCTACCACTTGTCAATTTCTAGTGAAAATACATATTACTTGCGTTTTTGATTATTTTCTTTCTTGCTGATCACTTGGACATAATCATATTAAAGACCCTTAGTATATCTTCTAATCAATCATCAAACACCCAAGAACATATAAATAATTTTCGTTATAAACTTACAATCATATAATAACTATATTATCAGGCTCCAAGGTGTATGTCTACTGTCCTTATATTAGTTCCCAATCCAAAACTCCTTTCTCAGGGATTAACGATTTAGAATAACATAAACCCTAACCTTATAATTAGACAAAGGGGGTTGAATCATACCTCAATAGCTTGGATTAATAGGTGCTTAAACCCTAGAACATCTTGCACTTCACTTCCAATTTATTAATATATCAATTTTTTGTTCTTTCCTTCCTGAACCGTTGGCACCCTGATCACCCTCACACTATCAATTTGTTTAACTGTGATGATTTCCATGTATGTGTTAAATTATAACATATTTACTTTCTTAACCCTGAAGTAAGTGCAATTGGCAATCTCAGTCCCTGAAGTCCAAGTGTTTGTCATTCTTTTACTTTCTTACCACATGAAGATATTATTTACATAATTTCCATATTTTAATACGTTAATAGTAACTTGAAAATTTGGAGTGTTACACTTAGTGAATACATAGATTACCAATTAAGCAATTCAAACAACATATAACCTAATCATTCAACAAAATGAGCATAGGTAGAGATTGATACCGATTTAGATCCGCGGTCCATGAGATACAATTGTGCTTAGCACATATTCCGTATTAGCTATTATTTCGTAACCAATAAACTCTACTCTATTGCTCAATCATACAATTACAACAATTTGATACAATAACACCAAGTATAATTATACACAAAATAACAATGATAACATGATTATGTGAAATCTCTTACTCGTAAGCAATCCGAAATCACCTAATCATCACCTAATTGATTCTCCATGTACTCACCTTACGATTTGAAAATTTCAAGCAACCAAGATACAAGTATATTCCAAGCCTTTAATCACCTATCCATAATTCATAATGATACATTTAGATTCTAAAATTCATAGCAACTAATTAGTGAATCATAATTCCTTTGATTTCTTATTAAATTCTTGTTTACATTACTTATTACTACTTATTTGTGGTTATATGAGTTCAACTAACCTTACCTTAGGTTAATAAACTCAATTCACATGATATTATTAAAGTTTCATGATTTCTTTAAGGATATCAATGGTGATTTCACCATTTCCATGTATTAATTTGATCTCTAACAGTGATAATCATCTTAAGAGACATTATCTTACCCAATTTCATGCCCTAATTCGTATTATAACTCATCAATTTCATAAGCCCACTAAAACCCACCAATTACTCAAACCCTAGGTCAGGGTTTAATGAAGAAATACTTACAAGTAGATAGAGATGATGATAGAGATGAAGAATCAATGATTTCTAGAGCTTGAATCAAGGTGGAAATTGAAAGATTGATAAAGATGAAGATGATGATCACGATTTTGGTTCCTCTGGATTTGAAATTCTGGAATAGTTTGGAAAGCATCAGGAAATAACCACGTATCTGTATATATAAATTTTAATTCTTTTATTTCCCACAGTCTGGAACTGAGAAATCCATTTACGTTTTCTATTATATCTTATTATTTCAATAATAATATTTCATAAGATGTATATTTCTGGGTACACTAAAATAATACCTCGAATATTGGGGTGTTACATTAGTAAATACAAATAATCGATTATAAGTTAAATAATGCACATAATGATAATAATAATAATAACTAGTGTAATACTCGAGCAGTACCCTGGGCTAACTGTATCTGAAACGTAAAAACTCATTTGTACATTTGTGAAACACTCCGAAAACGTGACTTTTTTTATATGTCTCGCACATTGTAATATAAATTAATAAAATCATGAACAATACACATTATAAACTTTGGACTCCATGTAATAAACAATTCAAAGAATTTAAAATTCTGCATGCTTACGCGATCCTGGAAAATACCTGGGATCGCGTACTTGTGAAGAAAACTGACCGTAACCAAATTACGCTTTGGTACGCGATCCTGGAATTTAAGTGGGATCGCGTATTGATGAAGGAATTTCGACTGTAATCAAAAACCACACAAGTACGCGATCCTGGGAAACAATTGGGATCGCGTATGGACTCATGACAGCAGCTTTTACCAAAACTCAAATTTTAACAAATTTTAAATGCGCATAACTTTTTACTCGTTAAACATTTGGCTACCAAATTTTGCAGCCACCTCCACTATACTCATATAAATGTTTCCCTTTTTACACTTTTCTAAATTTTGAGTTTTAACGAAATCTGGACGTCTAACCAAAAATTGACCATTTCGGACCATTTTCTCAACACTGCAACTTTCAAACCATAACAAATCTGACTTCAAGCTTTTGCCAACACTTTCAAGTATACATTTTGACTCTATTTCCACAAAAACATCCGACATACCATAACTTTGACGCATTTTGACATTCCCACCAATCGGTGACACATTTGGGCACTTAAACGACCCAATTGGGTTTTTGACCATAGTAACACCATTCCATTACCATTTATCACCAAATTGACTCAATAAAGTCAAACTAAACATTTGACATCAATATTACTCACCAACTTAAACCATTAGCACATGATCAATTCTTTAATCAATTTCATGACACTACTTTTCCATTTACTATATCCATCAAAGTGAATCAACATCATCAAACAACTAACACATACATAACCATTCACTTGGCTCACTTTGATATCCATTACATAACCATAACTTACTTCTTACTTTAAACTTCAAGTGTCAAAACATGGTTTACCTAACAAAAGGGGTGGTATCATTATCAAGAGCATGATTCAAAGGAAAATACTTGTTACCTTACTAGCAGCAAGTTCCACCACTAGCTTTCAAACGGGCTTCTTGCCCAAATATCCCCTTGATCCACTTTGCTCACCTACAACATTTTAAACATAACACATAAGCACTTTGTTTAGTAAGTAATGGAAACACATAAACATAATATCATCCACAAGTTAAGGATCCTTAACACATCCACATGTTAATTTCTAAGAATTAATATCATACCAAGCTAATGATATAATCAGTACTTAGAAACCGTCAAGCTAATGATATAATCATTACTTGACTCCACAAAACATATCCATCTACTTACCTTTAACTTGATTATAACCACTTGCAACACTTTCCAAGATTTTAACACCTATTCACATATAAACACATATACACATAGATTACTAACCATTGCAACTTAACTCTTAACCATAGCTTAGGTGTTAACTCAATAACACCAAATTATTCTAACACATGTTTCATACATTTCTTTACTAATTAACATACCAATGGGTGTTTGACTCATTCCTTTACTTAAATCATTAACTTCTATCAATAATCACAATACATAATCTTTACATACTTATCAAAATTACCACACACCCATAATCATCTTTTTCACATAACATAAACAAAATAAACATAGATTATGGATTAGAAACATGTATGAAACATCAATTAGCTAATTCATCACTTACCTTGCAATTTCTCTAACTTAGGGTTTATGTAACTTAAACCCTAACTTCAAATTGAATTAGTGGCGGATTCAGGATTTAGACTAACCCGTAGCAATGATATCTCGGTTTTTTGAAACCCGTCGCACAAACAAAGAATACAACTAAAAATGTTGGTTTTCAATGAAAATTTCACTTCGTATTGTACATGGACCCGTAGCAACTGCTACCCTTACTTTCTACATGGCTCCGCCCTTAAAATTGAATCATTAAAGAAGTTAGTAATACCTTTATGATTGTTAATTGAAGATTACAAGCTCTAATTCCCTTCCTTGCTAGCTTAATTTTACTTCCTTCTTCTTTCTTGTTTCTCAAACTCGACACAAACATACGTACTGAGTTTCTGTATTTTGCATACGGAATAATAGAGAAGCTGTAGGGAGTTTTAATTAAATAATTTACATGTTTCTGTATCTTGAAGTTATAAAATATAAAATTACTATTATACCCCTTTATAATCATCCATCCGTCCATCACCCATTTTCATTTTCATATATAAAATAATAAAATAATCAAAAGAATATTGATTTACTAACTGCAAGATTAAATGAAAAGGAAGAATATCAAAATAAAGTTTAGCAACCTGCAGAAATCTTATTTTACCTTGATCATTGTATTTCACATAGCATCCCCCAAGGTACATATCAGCCCAAATCGATGTATCGCATTCCTTTCTCAACCGCTTACCGGCCTCTGATAAGCAGTGTTTTAAGACCCGGTTCGACCGGCCCGGTCGGACCGCAATTTTAAAGATTTCCGGGCGAAAAAAAACCGGGTTTTTCAAAATGTTGACTAGTCAACGACCCGGTTGACCCGGCCGGTCGGACCGGGTTGGACCGGGACCCGGACCGGTGCATTGACCCGGGTTTCATTTTTTTTTTTTTTTTTTTTTTTTTTTTTTTTTTTTTTTTTACAATATCTATGTACATTTAATCATTTATAATTAGGGAATATTGATTAATTGTGTATTTCAAGAATAATGAGGGAATTTTTGACTGATGTGTCATCACTATTTATTACTCTATGGATTATATAATTATTATATTGATGTATATTCCAAGAATAACAATGGAATCGATGTGTCATCACCCTTTATTATTCTATGGATTATAATTATTATACATGATACAATTAATAATTATATTTATAATTATAAAAAATAAAAAAAGTCACTAAATACTACTACTGTATACTATTATTAACTCCGGTCCGACCTTCCGGCCCAACCGGTCCGACCGGTCCGACCAGAAATTAACACTTTTCCGGGTCGACTAAAAACCCGGGTTTTAAAACATTGCTGATAAGCAGCCTTGACAATCACTTGGGCAGTTGGGCTTACGTCTTGTATGCATTGTGCCCAAACTTTTGTGGTCCCGAAATTGTCATTGCCCCTGGGAAAGTATCCTGAATCCGAAAGAAGATTATTCAATGCACCGTTAATGCGATCCGAGTTACACCCAATCGAAGGCCCACAAATTTTCAACATCCGTTTCTTGTACTCAATTTCGTAAAAGAGGGTATTGTCATATTTCACAAGACAATTTTCTAACTGTATAACTCCACCTAACGCGGCAGGACAAAGTGTTTTCAGTTGATTTACAGAGTTGGCTACACATTTTGTACAACTTGAGAAATCAATGTTCCCGTGACACAGGAAAAGGCCATAAACAACATGGTTATGTGTGGAACTTCCTAGACTTGTATTGTAGATGGAAACAGAGGCCAACGAGACTAACGAATCGAATAGAGAATTGAGATTTGACTCATATGGTGTCATTGGGTTGTATTTGAGTCGAGAGCATTTGTAGTAAAGGTTTGTAGATCGAGGAAGAAACCAAAGTGAAAGGCAACATGAAGAAAAATATTATTTGAACCCAAAAAACCTGCTTGCCCATATTTGATTGTACTTGAAGGAAAAGGTTTGGTTTCTATTTATAGTAATTGATAAATTATAAATTACTGTACATAATTAAAAAAACATATATGTAAATAAAACTATTACTCTAGATAACCGAAAATTAGTACAAGTCAACCAAACTTGGAAGTGAAGGAAGAGTGGTAGGTTGAATGGGGTAGTTGAATAAAAAAAGGAAAATGTTAAACATGTATAAGAAATTGCATAAATGTTTTGTACTATGATAATAACCACCCACCCCTGAATTTAACTTCTCCCAACCAACTTAATGTACCACTATTTTATGCATCAACTTAACATAACCCTTAGGGCTACATTTAGCAAAATCCATAAAAAAATTCCAAAAAAAGATAACGGGCGGGTAGTAAATAAGAATAACAAGAATTTCTTTTTTTCTTTTCCTTGAAAACATTAATTAGACTTGTTAGGTGAAGATGTACACATAATAATGGCCGTTGATCATTTTATAAAGGGTGATGATTCGTACACCATCACTTTTTATCCGTACATCACTAACTGTGTTTTACAGTGTTGTACTGTACAACACTGTAAAGCATGATTAGTGGTGTACGGAGAAAAAGTAGTGGTGTACGAATCACTCCCTTTTTATAAACCTCCTACCCATATTAAGAAGTTCAATTCACTCCAGTTCGTTATTTGCGTTAGAGCGAAATGGTCAATGTGGTGGGCTTTTTTTATTGATGTCATGTACGTGTCAATCAAATGGATTGTTTATAGTGAAATGTATTTGAATATTTTCATAATTTATCGACCCGTGCCAAAACATCGTACCTATAAGTTGATCGTTATTAATTTATGTAATTTTCTCTTAGAGATAGCCTCGTTTAAAATGTACTTCCTCATAGCCAAATAAGACGGCAGCTACATATGACATGTCTTTATTGGGCATGTTAGTGTTCCTAGGTTTCTAAAATTGATCGTATATGCGAATTTCAACGACCATAAGGCCATTCCCAACCCAAAAATCAACTGACTGAAACTGACGGAGCCACGTCAGCGCCACGTCAGATTTTTCAAAAAACTGACTGGGAACTGACTGACCACTCTCATCCCTACTCCATCACTTCATTTTTTGGGACCCGCATTTACCAATTTCCCTTTATATTATACACACAAAACAAAAAGAAAAACAAAAAAAACTGACGGATCTCGTCGAAATACCGAAGTGACGGAACCGACGAACCAACCGACCAATTGGTGTCATCGCCGTCGGTCCGTCGGTTTGGAAGTGACGAAGACCGACGGAAAGGGTTGGGAGCCGTCTCAAAGTGAAATGGCATGGACGACAAATGTACAGCAAATGTACAGCTAATATATCATACATACTTTTAGTTAGCCAATTTATAGCAAACATACATATATAAACTTCTAACATAATGATATGGCAACACGACAATACTAAGAGTGGATACCTTTTGAAAACACAAACAAATTAAGATAATAATTATTCTTATGAATACAGTAGGGAATGCACGAATGTCTTAATCAATTAAGTATACTCTATATAAAAGAAAATAATTATAAAAGGTATAATTCATTAATTCCTTTTGCAGACTTTTGTAATACCATTAGAATTTCATAACATGACATTAAATTCCGTCGATTGCTACGGGCAAAAACAAATCTAGTTCACTCACATTTAAGATTTAATTTTATATTATTTTATCCATAATTCAATTAAAATAAGGCAGGTTATATGTGTTTTAGTCATTCGGGCTGGAGTCTGGTTCGGGTAATTTACTTTAACCCGAATTAGATGATATTTTAGCTTTTCACATGTTAAACAAAACTTTAACCATTAAAAATAACACTAATAGTTTATATAAAACATGACAAGTGATATAAACAGCCAGAGATTAGAATCCTTTTACATGTTGTATTTGTAGTTGATTATAATTAATATATTAAATAATATTATTTATGATGTCATTATATACTAAATTTTTGTCAATTTAATATAATTAAAGAATTCCATTTTGTGGTTATTCGGAGTACTCAAATTTTAAAATGTTTATCCATTATCCAATTCATATAAGACTCGAAGTTATTCAAATTTGGCTTCAAATTCGGGTAGACGAATAAGCTTTGAATTTGAGTTATTCGAGTTCGAGTTCGTGTTATTCCGGTTTGTTTATATGTGACACCTATACAACAAATATATAACTCTTTTAAACTTAAAGATTAGATTTTACAAATTCAAATTTCAAATTTCATATTATCGGAGGTCTTTCACCTCGTTTTAATTAATCTCTCTTAATATTTATAACAAAGTGTTAATTAGGTTGTCAACTTGTCATTAAACCTAGAGATCCTCTTAAATTAATCCTAACCATTAATTAATTAAGCCTAATTAGATTTAAACCCTTGATTTAAAATTGAGAAAAAGACAACCTAAATAGTGGATTAGACCTCCTTAAATGACCAAATTGACCATCAAAATTAAACCCCTTTGATTATATTCTTCTTAATCTTGTATCTTGTAAAAAATATTAAATTAAAAATAAAATCAATTTCCTCCGTTAATTTAGGAACCTAAAAGACAACCAAAATAGTGGATTAGACCTCCTTAAATGACCAAATTGACCATCAAAATTAAACCTATTCCCAATTATATTTTCCTTATGGCCGTGCTAGGCGTATTATCAAACTCAGGTCTCCTCCTCTTTCGCTCACCACCGTCACCGTCACCACCACCACCATGTCTGCTGCCGTAATCCTCGTCACTTGCATCATCTTCGTCCTCTTCCTCCTCATCCTCTACATCATCGTCGTACTCGTCTCGCCCACGCGCCATTGTAAGTAATATTGCAATTTCTAAGTTTGTTTGGAGATGTGATATGGAACCCTAGAAACAGAGTTCGGGGAAGGGAGTTGTGTTTTATTGTATTCTATTTTATTTGATGTAAAATGGGAATGGGATGACCGAGTGGATTATATATTCGTGTGAAATAAGAACCGACATAGTTTTGTGTTCGGTTAATATGTACTGTAATACTCCGTAATATTTATATTTATATGCTACATCATTCACAAGATTGAAGATTATGAATTTCGTTGAATGGATCAACTTCACGAGACAAAAATGTACTGAAACCGGTATCGCAATATTAGCTATATACATGTCGATTTTAGTTTGTTGTCTATCTTGAATTTCAGTTTTTTCATCATCACCACAAGGTGTTTCGATTTTGTTATTGGTTTAAACTAAATTTAGAGTTTATAGAATTGATAGTGCAACTAATTACTATCCTACTAATGATTTTATTGCTTCTTCTAATTTTGATTTATTTCGGAAATAACTGAATCCCGTATTAATGTAGAATTGAAACAAGATGTTCATCATGTTGTCTACCATCAATTTCTATTTGCTCATCATCAGGTAATGAGATTTTGTTTTAATATAGTTTGATTAATATATTAGGGTTTATAGGATCAATTATGCAAATGACTTTGATTATGCAAATGGTTTTTAGTATCAATTTGCTCCATTGAGCCGTGATGCATGCATGTTTTCATTGTTGTTGTGTTGTTGGAGTAGGGGGTTATACCAATTGTACAACTGTGAAAGTAATTTCCTCTTTCTTCTTAATTTAATCAATTTTCATGGGCTCACATATACATTTTAATAAAGCATAACCCTATGAATTTTCCTAATTAATATATAGTTAGATGTAACATGAAGACTATATAGAGGTACCACTGCATTTATTAAAGATGGTCACTTAGGCAGATTGCATATTCGTCGTTCAGTACATAAATAAACTTCTGGTGGACAATTTGGTTTATAGAATAAACATGATGTATTATGTGGATCAGTTCACGTTGTTGCCTATTGAATGTTGCTTGAAGTGGCAATACACGCTGGTAAAGTAACGAGTAGGTTTAGAACATGTAAAATTGGTACGTGACATGTTGATTTGGTTCATTAATTAATTACTTGGTGTGTCAGTGATACTTAATAGATTGAGCCAAATAGCAGGAATTTAATTAATTTAGTTAACTCTATTTAATCTGATTAAGAGAACTTATTTGTGAGAAGGTTGATGCAGGTGTGCTAAGACCGGGTTGCTTATATTAGGTGGTGACTATTTATTTGGAGTCTTATGCAAGCCCGGTAAGAAAGTGGGTGTGGTCATTCTCGGTCGGCTCCCGCCATGTTTCTGTCAACATGGCTAAGGCTTTTGGTGCATATGTTACTGTTTTATGCACACCCATTTCTAAGAAGCGAGAAGCACTTGAAGGATCTAAATCTGATCATTACCACACAGACGAAAAAGATAAGCAGGTGATCAAGCGAATTTTTATGTATATTATTTTAATGTTATTGGTGGTTGATTCTTGATTGGTTGCTAGGTCATCTTCAACTTTTGGTTTTGTTTGATCTTATTACTCATATAGGCTGCTATGTGGTCACTCAATTGACATTATTGTAGGGTGTCTGGAAACCATCCAATTGCACCATCGATTAGTAAACTCACATCCCATGGATAGCTCCTTCTTCTTGGTGCACAATATCAACGTTTTCTCTATTTACACATGATTAAGCTATTTTTACTATAGATATATTCTGCTTATTTTGCCTTTAGCTTTCTAACTGGTCTGATGAAATGCTTAAATAATAAACTAATGAACGTTGTTTTGACAGATGATTGTGGATGCGGATGATATAAGGGTGAGATGATGCAATTGAGAATTTTCATGCTTTAATGTATGCAGAACTTGGAAGCATGTAACTGAGCTATGTAATCATGAAACAAAGTTGATTTAAAGCCAGAGGTAAAATTGTAGTGCCTGTTTGAAACAGCCTGTGAATAAAATTTAGTCCAATGTTTTGAATTCTATAAACTATTTTAAGTATGTCTTCAAATATTTGGTGGAGCGCTAATAGTATACATCATTATATCAATACTGATAACCTTGACCATGTTGCAGGCTTGCTTTCGGAACTCATCATCAATCTGTACATGTTTCCTGTCAAGGTAACCTTGGATCCTCATTAACTCTTTCTAAATACTACTCCGTATGCTACAGGGATTTATCATAATATGTCTTAGTATACTGCATTAATTACATGTAACTTGGTTATAACTCTTATGATACCCTCCATGTACAAATCATCATCTCTTGAGGAGTGGCTAAAGGCATTATGTTCATCTTTTGTGAATTAGTTGGAACCCGATTGTGGTTCCACCATAACCATAAAAAAATATAATAATAAATAGCATGATACATTCACTTGGACGTTCTTTAGTGAATTAGTAATTAGTAGGTTAGACAGGTTAATGGTAGGTGCATTGTTCAAACATTGATCCCTTATTTGTTTTCTTTAGTTTGCGTTTGTGTGAGAGCGCTATAATTTTATGTAGTGTAACATTCAGTTATTAAAGAATGGGATGTTTTTACCTGTGTTTGGGTTATGATTTATCTCTAACGGGTCAAACAGTTGCCTTTTTATTCAACACTGTATGATCATTGTTCGAGTATTCTTAATATGTAAGCTTCAATATTTTTGTCTCCTTTATTGGCTTTTTGACTCAAGTCGTTTGAGTTGTGCCATAATCATGGTGTGCCTTTAATTGTTTATGAGCCCGGAGGCTATGCAAAGTGGTACCGGTTGTGCTTGGAGATCCCCTTAATGGAATTTTTCCCATTAATCCTGGTTGTTAGATCTCAATTTGACATGTCGTTTCTATATAATGCAGGTCATGTTGGAGCTAAGTGTGGTTTATTAAGATGGGCACCCATGTGGCTACTAATACTCTTTTGAATTTGTTTGACAATGGCTCTTCAATGGGAATGTGGTGGGCACATTGTGGCATATAGATAGTAGTGTACATAAACTTTACTAGGAAAATGACTCTTATGTATGACTAATAGTGCAAGGTGTATGCATATAATGTTATCTATTTGTACCATATGTGAGATGTTGAGCTTTCTGTTTACATAAATAAGCAAATAAATGTTTCTCTGAGGGTAGATGTGGATGGAAGTCCATGAATAATAAGTTTATACTACGTGTTAGGATACGTAATTTTGGTATTTGGATCTTTTAGCAATAAGTTCATCCCTATCGATGATGGGTGATCCCCAACGCATGTTTCCTCCACCTGATGTGTGATCCCATGCTATAAATATAAGTTTTCTATACATATAAATGTTAAAAATGATGATCACATGGTATTAACCCAAGTCTATATTACTTTTATATGTGATAGTTTACTATTAAGATATCTTTAAACTTTTTGATATCATTTGTTTCTTAAGAAACAAGCCAAGTTCATATATTCATTTTATCATGTAAGACCGTTTTGTATATACAATTTTTGTAGTAAATAAAGATAAGATATTGTCTAATTAGGTGTGTACTTTTTTTATATAGATATAAATCTTTTAATTTTATGAATATGGAATCTCCTTCACAGTGTATCTGCTGCAAATATTTGTGTGGAACGTGTTTCAGTGGTTAATTTAGCCATTACTCAATTATTTGGTTGTTTAAGTTGTATTTAATCAGAATTTAAGCCTAATTAACAGGGTTAAAAAAATAGGCGGAATTGAGTAATGCTACAGTTACAAAAATATATTTACAAAACGATGTGTAGCAATCATGGAAGTAGAGAGAAAATTATTTGCTTTAATTGGTCCGCATCTTCATCCGTCTCATTTCGTAGCAAAGTCTTTGTAAAAATTTTGTAAGCATATCATTTTGGGTCTTGATAATTACATAGGGAGAATTGTTTCATCCATAAGGAGCTTGATAAGAATTGTCTTCAACTGCCTGTGTACAAAGTGAAAACACATGTGGCAAAATCATTGCCCCTATCATTTTTTAGCAGAATTTTCACATACGTTACCAACTTTGTCTCTTTTCTAGGAAAACCATGCTTACAAATAATTGACATAAAACGAAGTTACAAACTTACATGTCATTTATCTTTCTCTATAACTGATTAGTGACATATCATTGTATCTCAAATTTTATAAATTGTATATCCGTATCATTTGTCTTATCTCATTTACTATTTTTTGTTTCGTCAATTCACTACAAGAAAAGTGAATTTTTAGGACGAACTTTTTTGGCAAGGTCAAAAAATGATGCCAGTCCAAATACATGTATTTGGCACAGTGTTAACTCCCCTGTCAAATAACTCTGCATTTGGAACCACAAATTAATAACCGACCCAAATACATATGTATTTGGAACGGTTACATAAAGCCATGCCAAATACCTACGTATTTGGGACGATTTTTAGAAGCCGTGCCAAGTAAATAGAAGCCGTGCCAAACACCTATGTAATTGGAACAAATTTTAGATGTCGTGTCAAATATTTTTGTATCGGAAGGGGTTTATATAAATCGACCTAAATACTAGCTTTATCTATATCAAATAGGTGTTGCTATGTACAAATCTATAATGCTCTATTATCATATCTTATTAACTAATTATATAATTCAACTTTAAACATGTGACACCCGGTCAAAAATGGCCAAAATTAGCGGCCAATTTAAACCTTAATTTCTCGTACTCGGTACGTGTTAAAACAAAAGTATTTGTATATTATATATATATATAACGTTAAATGATTATTTAATAATCACTTGCAAACAAATCTGAATTAACACGAAAATATTTTTGAATAATTATTTATTTGAAAGTATTATGTGAACAAAGAGAAATATAAGTGTAACAAAAATATTTATACGTTTTATATGTATAATGTATCAAAACGTAACAAATGCGACAAAATAAATAAAATGAGCCCGACAACCAAAATAGTCAAAAATAATATTTTTGTAACTCAATGTAAAGTATTTATAATAATACTTCAAAGTATTTCATCGCGAAATAACGTTAACGAACTAAATCAATAAAATACGTTTTAACGTATAACGATCGGGTAAACGAACACGGGCTAAGTACCAAAATATATAACAAATGATTGGGAGACAAATTGAAAGGGGAACCATCCCTTGACTTACACAAACCGTCCCAACCCACCACCCTCCCCATACCCTTACATTTTTGACAAATAGAACACACAAAACACATAATCAATCACCAACTTTTATTCACTCTCACCCTCTATTCTCCTTTATCTCTCTCGTGTTCTACAGCCCCAACTAACACAAAAATCAGTCACAAAAGTCATCACCAAGATCATCAAACATCTTCTTGGACTAGCAAGGAAATAACAAGAACAAGCAACAAACAAGTATACCCATCATCGTCATCTCTTTAGGTCATCTTTAAACTTTGTAAGGAAACCTTTTTCTTTCATAATCTTTCATGTTTTTAACTTATTAACATGTTACATGTTCATATATTGAAAGATCATAAGCAAAAACACAACTTAAAACTCAAAAACACTAAACTTGTTAATCTGGGCAGATTCTGTATTGTCACGAAATAAATCATATAAAATTGTGTACTTTGAACTAGACAACGAACCACATACCGAAATTTTCGTATGAAAGAGAACTACAACTTTCATGTTTTACACTTTCTCAAGAAATACATCCATTTTTACAGAAAATGCGATTTGTACGACTGTTACTGTTTTTGGCCGGATTTTAGACCCGACACCTTCTCGATTTTATTTAACTAACTTAGAGACTTCCATGGTTCTTGGTAAAATTAAGTAAAGTACTAGAGACTTAGTAGAATATGCGGTAATTTTTGCGGAACCCAAATCGGAACAGAAACGAGCCAAAATAAATGGCGAAGCAAACCGACTAAACCGAAAACTGAAATTGTGGACTGTTTTTGTACACTTTAAATAACGGCACTTTTGAGTAAACTATAAAACGTAACGATAATTTTTCCGAACTCTATAAACATATTTAAGGTGTTCCTAAAATTTTCGGGTCAAACCGAGAAGGTTTGACCAAAGTCAACAAAACCGACACTCGTAACGTTTTTGTCAAAAACGAGTTTTAAAAATGCTATAGTTTTAATACAGATGGAAACGATATTTTTGCAATTGCAAATAAATGAAAACTTAAACTATATATATATATATATATATATATATATATATATATATATATATATATATATATACATATATATAATGACAATTAGTACGGACAAATATTTATAAATGTACTCTCGGATAAATATATCCACAACGAAACAACGAACTTATATACGTATAACTCGTACGTTTTATATATGTACTTTTTCAAAGTATACAATGAAACGAGTATAAAAATAGTATCTTTTTGAAAATTATTATTACAAAATCATCACCAACGAAGTATGCATTTTTACAAACTTAGAACGGAAATACAAATTTAACAATTGGACATAATTTAATTAGATAAACATTAATATGGATTATATATTAGATATCCATTTACTCATTAAAATCTTGCGTGTTTAGGACGCTAGGAGATTCGGGGATATTCATTCCATATCGGATATTAATTGCTCGGTGACTCAGGTGAGTCTCACGACCCCATTTTCACTGTTTACTGTTTTTATAAATTCGGGGGAGATGCAACACAAACTATTTTCGTGATCACTGTTATTCGGTTAGTTAATTTAGTTGTTAACTTAATTAACTGCATTGTTACTTACATTCGGTTTACCATTTTGGAACATTGTTCGGTTATCATTGTCGGTCTTGATTTTCATTGTTCGGTATATGCACGAGTGTTTTAATTCGGTAAAAGTCCTCAACAGTGTATGGTTCATTAACTTAATAAGGCGCGGTTACTAAAGGATAGTACTATCATGGGAGTGACGTCCCCGTCCGGGTTGCTAGCTACAACCAAGTTAAAAACGGGCACTTTAGTAATTGTTACGGGTGTATCACCAAAACGGGAGGCAAAGATCGGGTTATGCTTTGAACCATAGCTCAGTGCAATACAAATGTCGGTGTCGGTTAATCATTGTTCGGTAACCCTAATGGGTTAATCATTGTTAGGAAACCTTTATAGGTTTATCATTGATCGGTTACATTGTTACTCATTGTTCGGTTTACATTGTTTAATTATCGTCGGATAATCATGTTGATCACATCAATGTTTATTTTAAACCTGTGAGATTCACCAGCTTTATAGCTGACCCTTTTAGTGTTGTATTCTCAGGTGCTCAACAGTAGGATGGCCCGCAGGATACGCTAGCTAGTACGAGTCGCATGTATCTATTTAAACATGAAGATTTTCTAGCATCATCTTTTGTATTAATGGTTATGTATTAAAATCTTCAAAATCAATTGCGAACTCGCTATCTTTGTAAACTTATAACTTCAAAACAATGTACTACTTTTGTAATATATTATAAACGTCTCATGTAGAGTCGTTTGCTTGTAATCTTGGTGCTTGATATTTGATTAGTCACACCCAAATCATCGCTTCCGCCAATCATAAAATAGGGGGTGTGACAGATTGGTATCAGAGCCTAAGGTTATAGCGAACTAGGTTGCATTTAGTGGGCCTAGACTATAACCGTTAGGCAGTATTCCTCATTAGATATAACTGGTTCAGGGATTTCATCATACAAGTTTAATTTAACATAGCGTAGCTAACTATGTACAATTAAACAAAGATGATGTAAGATCTGAAAGGAGTTATGTTGTACAGGAATACATTAGTGGACTCTGATCATGAGAGAACCGGGACTTCTAATTGTTATGTGCTAGACACGGCTAGGTGGATACATAGGTATATATGGTACATACATATATGATTAGGCTATTATGTGATATAGGGATTTATACATACATAGGCCTCGAATATATCCTACGCTCCAGGCTATTATATATTGAAGGTATATGAATAGGCCTTATCTGACGATACTTTTGTTACCACCTACATCACTGTAACTGAAAAACATAACTACTCCAACGTCCTTAGATATGAAGATCGGGACTTTGGTTTCGATTACTATCACCAACCTAATTATACGCCTATAACATCTTGCAACACACTCCACTGTACCGTTCGATAATCACTAGGAAACTTGTTAAGTTTTCACAAACCAAGCGTTATTTCGCCCATACTGTTCATAATTTCACTTTTATCCAAACAAACCTCGAATCACGATTCACAAATTCACCATATTACTTGTAAACCATATCCTGAAAACATTTGAAAACTCTCAGCCTACATCCAACCCTGTTGTCTACCGAATCATGATTTTTACCTGTGTTGTCGTATATTACAACATAAATATAGATACATATGTGATATGTCATGATTTGGTACCGACAACTTACCTATTTTCTTTTTGCTTTTGCAAGAATCATGCCGCCGAGATGAACCTACACTCAAGCTCAAGTTGACAAACTGGTTGCCGATGCATTAATTGCTGGGCAACGTCAATCTGAAAGTTCTGAAACACCACCAAACTCCAATCCTGTGAAACCTTGCACATACAAGGATTTCCTTAGCTGCATACCTCTAAACTTCAAAGGCACAGAAGGTGCTATTGGCTTGTTACGATGGTTGGAAAAGACTGAATCAGTCTTTCGTATCTGTAACTGCCCAGAGAACTCAAAGGTCAAGTTCTCCACCTACACCTTTATGGACGATGCTCTGACATGGTGGAATACTTATGCTGACTCTGTGGGTCAAGACATTGCTCTGGAAACCCCTTGGGACGAACTGAAGAAAATGCTCAAATATGAGTATTGTCCTAGGGATGAGATTCAGCAGCTGGAGGCTGAATTCTGGCAACTCACTACCCAAGGCAATGACATTGCCGGCTACACCTCTAGGTTTAACCAACTAGCACACCTGTGTCCATCTATGGTTAGTGAGGAATCCAAGCATATCGAGCGCTATGTCTGGGGGCTCCCTCCGCAAATTCAAGGGATGGTGACTTCGTCCAACTCTCCTACTTTTCATGGTACTGTGCGTGTCACACCCCAAAAATCGGTAATTGTGTTTATTTAATGCGTAGCGGAAGCAAGTTAAGATTTAGCGGAAGCATCTTGTTTAAACAGTTTAACAGCGGGGTGATGACGTATCAATTGTGCATTCATCGTATCAGAGCATATGATCATACAGAACATAATATATTAAGGATGCCAGTTAAATAGTTATTACAAAAGTAGTACGACTGTGTAAGTCGTACAGTAGTAATAAAGTTTAAAACATTTAAGTTTTACAATACATATGTTAAAATAAGATTTCATGAGTATAACTGCAATGTCTGCAGTAATACCGAGGAAATCCTCAAAAGCTGTCCCATAAGTTATGGCATCCTAAGTAGTCCAGGGTTGTCATCCTGAATGCATGCGATCCTTACTTACATGGCTAATTTCCTGTAAAACATAGAAAGAAAGTCGTCAACAAATATGTTGAGTGAATTCACAGGTTTTGTATAAATATGTGGTATGTTAAACCATTTATGTTTAAATTATTGAAATGTCATTCAATAAATAAAGGTTTGCATGTTTTGCAAATTATAAGATGATAGGGATAGTTACCCTAAAATATAGTTTTATGTGGGTTGTTACCCAAATCATATGTCTGGTTGTTTACCAGAATATAAATATAATCAGTACGTATACTGAAATAAAGCAGTTGTAGGATATGTTCATCCTAAATAATAATTGTGGGAATGCTTAGACTATAATCCCCTGAAAGGTGAGCTAAACCTCGCAGGTTAAAGTAACGCGACCTAACCCTATAACCAAACCACAACCAAAGCTTATGTTTCTTGCCTGAAGGACAGTTAAGTATACGCTCCATCCACAGGAGGGTCGTCACGGCAATAGTACTATTCGTATACTCAGTGGCTAGAGTCACCTAGCTAATGGTTATAGTCTGCATGACATAAGGTCTTTCATGCACACATTTCAAGTCTGGGTCCGTACTAGGATCTGTTGTCTAATTCCCAAAATAGTTGTGAAATAATATTTCATATCAAACAGTTGTATAAAGCAATTTAAAGCATTTATATAATTTGCTGCATATGTTTGCATGCAGTTTCTATGTTTACACCCCTATGTTTAAAACAGAAAACATTTGTAAAGTAGGGGCTGTGAACTCACTGTAGTTTTGCTCGGTAGGAAAGCTAGCAGCCAAACAGATAACAGCCCAAGGTATGTTAACCTATACAATAAATATATTAACATAAGTACGTTTGATTTGTTTTAATCACTTATGTTAACAGTTTGTTCGTTAGAAGAAATGGTTGATTTCTTTATCATGTAAGTCGTTGTATTTGTAGGTGGCATTGAGTAGAAATATTGTTATTATTTCTTTCATCGTATACTTGGTTAAGTATATGAATCAATATGTAATTGTCTAGTTTAACGGAAGGTCGTTTTGTTTTCATTTGTACATATACTTTGTATATAGTTGTTCGTATAACTTGAACGTTATTCAAATATCATTGTTTGTACATATATTTGTTTTATATATGTATTCGTATGTAAATATACTTGTTGTATATTATTAAGTTGTACGTTTGTTAAACGTGAACTTCATTGTGTATATATATATTTGTGAATATATATTTTTAATTGTCATATGTATATATGTTAAATAAATACATTGTTTATGTATATCAAAATATATATAAGTTTTCATTTGTTTAAGAAAACGTATACGTTTGTGTCAATAACGTGTGTCCTCGTATATATTTATATATAATGTAATACGTTGTTTACGTATTTAAAAACGTTATAAGTTTTATTTGTTATAAAACCCGATAATGTATTTATTTTGTTTATAGAATAAATATTATTTGTTTTTAATATCGTCACGTTTGTTTAATAAGTTTAAGTGTCCCGATAATGTAATCGTTTTCACAAAACGTATATTTTACAAAGTCCATATTCATATATACGTATATATATATATATCGTTCGTTTGTACGAGTTTAAATAAGTCCAAAGTTCGTGTCTCAGATATATCTCATTAATGTTTTATTAATAGTTTATAATGTCTCGTGAATGTATCGTATAATTGAAATCGTTAACGGAAACGTTTATGTTTTAAAAATCAAAGTCAAAGTTGTTGACCAGGTGTGGGAATCCGCCGGATTCCCTTGAATCCGCCGGATTCAAGTCAAAGTTCGGAATACGCCGGATTCGGGTGAATCCGCCGTATTCATCGTGGTTTTCATGTGGTTTCGTTTTAGGTTCGGGAATACGCCGTATTTAAATGAATACGCCGTATTCAATCCAGTTCGGGGGAATCCGCCGTATTTAATCGAATACGTCGGATTCGTTTGTGTTCATCAGATAGTTCGTGTGAAGGTTGGGAATACGCCGGATTCATTTGAATCCGCCGTATTCATCCGTGTCTTTTACTCGTTCATCGTTTTAGCCGAAGATTTGTGTGCGGTCGGGCACGGGAATCCGCCGGATTCCCTTGAATCCGCCGGATTCGTTTGGTTTTCGGTTGGGAATACGCCGGATTCAAAGGAATCCGCCGTATTCCTTCTGTTCACAGAACCTGCTCGTAGCAGAGCAAAACATAAACACGATCTTTTGGTTCCAAATCTTTTATATATCAATACCAAATGTTTATATAAGTGTTATGTGTCGTTTATACACATTATTACTTCATTTTAACATATTTTCATATAACGATTTTGTATTTGAAGTTTTGGGTTTTATAAACTCATTTCAAGAATCATCAAGTAATCATCAAGTTTTGTGTGTTATATTCTTTGATTATGATGTTTAAACAAGTTATATAACGAATTTGAAGTAAAGAAATCAAAAAGGAGGATGTTTCCTTACAAAGAAAAATGGTGAGGATGATGATGGACGATGATGAAGATGATGATGATGGAGATGTTGTTGCTCCTGCTTGTTGTTGCCTCTGATCTTGTTGTGTTCCAGATGAAGAAAGAAAATGAAGGTGATGATGAATTATTGATGTGTGTGTGGTTTTGTGAGATCACAGAGAAACAAAATGAAGGAGGGAGTATGGTTTTAAACTGGATACGGGTCTCCTCAATTATTGAGGGTTGGTGTCCATTTTTGGTACTACAATTTCGAGTACGGGTATAATTTTAGCAATATAAAAATAAACATTTTACGTTTTTATTTAGTAGGTGTTCTCCTGGTTCGTTATTTATAATCAGTATAATGAGGTTATCATTATTTTAAATAGATGTACAGTTTTGTACATTTTACTGCGCGTACGTATTTGAGCGCCAAATTTCAGTTAATTTAGGATTTCATATTTTGAGGTAATGTTCTAACTTCTTCCAAACGAATGGGAAAATTTGTATTTTTATGATTCGACCTCGTATGCGCGTTTTAGAATTATTTCTGTTCGTGTTATAATACGTTTTATGTTAAACGTAAAATTAGACCTTTATATCTATATGTTATAGATATATAAATACTCGTAATTAATAATTATATTATTAATTATTTTTGTATCACGAAACTTTTGTCATTTGTTTTTGTCGGGTTCGTTCCGATATATTTGTACGTAACTTTTAATACTTGCTTATTACGTATTACTTTTTGTTTAAAAGTACCGGGCTTGCTAGACTTACATCACATCAAGAAGTTTTGTTAAAACTTAATCAGGAAATTAGCGTAAGAATGCACATGCTTAAATGTTAATTAATACCTAATTTGGAGAGTTGTCACATTCTCCCCCCGTTAGGGAAATCTCGTCCCGAGATTTAATTTGTGTCGTGATTCGTGGTCACGGTTCAAATAGGTGGGGATACTTCTTGCGCATCTCGTCCTCAAGTTCCCAGGTGAACTCTGGGCCTCTTTTCGAGTTCCATCGAATTTTGACAAGTTTGATCCGACTGTTTCGGAGTTTATGAGTTTTCGTATCCATTACTTCAAGCGGTTCCTCCATGAAGTTGAGTTTTGCGTCGACGTAGATTTCGTCAGGAGGTATGATTAACGCTTCGTCAGATAGACACTTCTTAAGATTACTCACGTGAAACGTGTCGTGAATATTACTAAGTTCTTGCGGCAGTTTAAGCTTATAAGCTACAGGACCAATCCTTGCTAGGATCTCAAAAGGTCCGATGTAACGTGGGTTCAGTTTGCCGCGTTTCCCAAATCTCACAACTCCTTTCCAAGGAGATACCTTGAGTAGGACTCTGTCACCTACTTGAAATTCCAAAGGTTTACGTCTATTGTCTGCATAACTCTTTTGTCGGTCTCGTGCCATTTTTAATCGATTAAGCACTTGAGATATCTTGTCCGTTGTCTCTTGGACTATCTCAGGACCTGATAACTGTCTGTCATCCAACTCTGCCCAACAGAGTGAGGATCGGCACTTGCGTCCGTACAACGCCTCAAAAGGTGCCATTTGTATGCTCGTATGATAACTATTGTTATACGAGAATTCGGCTAAAGGGAGATGAATATCCCAGTTTCCTCCAAAATCAATCACGCAGGCTCGTAGCAAGTCCTCAAGCGTTTGTATCGTTCGC
This sequence comes from Helichrysum umbraculigerum, assembly GCA_949592205.1. Taxonomy (NCBI): domain Eukaryota; kingdom Viridiplantae; phylum Streptophyta; class Magnoliopsida; order Asterales; family Asteraceae; genus Helichrysum; species Helichrysum umbraculigerum. The sequence continues at coordinate 10,180,247 of CATIUR010000002.1, read as the reverse complement.
TCGCTTTGACCATCGGTTTGTGGATGGTAGGCGGTACTCATGTCGAGTCTAGTGCCTAAAGCTTGTTGCAGTGTTTGCCAGAAGCGAGAGGTGAAACGTGCATCTCTATCAGAGATGATGGATAATGGAACTCCATGTCTAGAAACAACTTCTTTTATGTAGATTCTAGCCAACTTTTCCATCTTATCGGTCTCTTTGATGGCTAGAAAGTGAGATGATTTTGTCAGTCGGTCGACAATCACCCATATGGAGTCCATTCCAGATGATGTTTTCGGTAGCTTTGTGATGAAATCCATCGTGATGTGTTCCCATTTCCATTTGGGCAACTCAGGTTGTTGCAAAAGCCCGGAAGGTTTTTGGTACTCAGTCTTAACTTTTGCACAAGTCAGACATCTACTAACATAGGTGGCAATGTCTCTTTTCATGCCAGGCCACCAGTAAAATCCTTTTAGATTGTGGTACATCTTATCTGCACCAGGATGTATCGAGTAATTGGACTTATGAGCTTCGTCCAATACTAGGCTACGTAGCTCATCAACACAAGGAATCCAAATTCGATTCATGAAGTACAATACTCCATTTTCCTTAGACTCCAGTTGTTTCTCCATCCCTTTGAGGGATTCGTCCTTCATACGTTCTGAAGTAAAGGCAGCTTGTTGAGCATCACGAATTTGGGTAATCAGATCCAAGTGGATTGTCAGTCCTAAGGCTCGAACTTTCCGAGGTTTCAATCTTTCTTTACGACTCAAGGCATCCGCTACTACATTAGCTTTGCCTGGATGGTACTTGATTTCACAGTCGTAATCATTCAGTAGTTCAACCCAACGTCTCTGTCTCATGTTGAGTTCCTTCTGATCAAATATATGCTGGAGACTTTTGTGATCGGTAAAGATCGTACACTTTGTACCGTATAGATAGTGTCTCCAAATCTTAAGTGCAAAAACGACTGCTCCCAGCTCTAAGTCATGCGTCGTATAGTTCTTCTCGTGAATCTTCAATTGACGAGACGCATATGCAATGACCTTGTCGTTTTGCATCAACACGCAACCTAATCCTTGATGTGAAGCGTCACAGTAGACAACAAAGTTTTCTACTCCTTCTGGTAAGGATAGGATAGGTGCGGTGCTCAATTTCTCTTTCAGCATTTGAAAAGCATTCTCTTGCTTCTCGCCCCAATCAAACTTCTTGTCTTTTTGCGTTAGGGCGGTAAGTGGCTGAGCTATCTTCGAGAAATTCCCAATGAACCTTCGGTAGTAACCGGCTAACCCAAGAAATTGTCGTATCTCAGTTGGGGTCTTTGGGGCTTCCCAATTCTTAATCGCCTCAATTTTGGATGGGTCTACGTGAATTCCTTTGTTATTAATCACATGACCAAGGAAATGAACCTCACGCATCCAAAACTCGCATTTAGAGAACTTTGCATAAAGCTTCTCTTTCTCCAGTAATTCGAGAATCAGCCTCAGATGTCGTTCATGGTCTTCCTTCGTTCTTGAGTATATCAAGATATCGTCAATGAACACTATGACGAACTTATCCAAGTAAGGTTTACATACTCTATTCATTAGATCCATGAACACTGCTGGCGCATTCGTTAGCCCAAACGGCATAACCAGGAACTCGTAATGACCATATCGAGTCCTAAACGCAGTCTTAGGGATATCTTCATCCCGTACCTTCAGTTGATGGTAACCCGATCTCAAGTCGATCTTTGAGTAATAACTTGACCCTTGCAGCTGGTCAAACAAATCATCGATGCGTGGCAATGGGTATCGGTTCTTGATCGTCACTTTGTTCAGTTCTCGATAATCGATACACATCCGCATTGATCCATCCTTCTTTTTGACAAACAATACTGGAGCTCCCCACGGTGAAAAGCTCGGTCGGATGAATCCTAAATCCAACAGTTCTTGTAACTGTGCAGACAGTTCCTGCATTTCTGATGGAGCTAAACGGTAAGGCGCACGAGCAATCGGTGCAGCTCCCGGCACTAGGTCGATATGAAATTCAACCTGCCGAGGAGGTGGTAACCCTGGTAGCTCGTTAGGAAATACTCCTGGGTATTCTCGTACTACGGCCACGTCGTCTATGCGTCGCTCCTCGGGTTTCTTATCTACAACATGTACCAAAAATGCTTGGTACCCTTTTCGTAGATATTTACTTGCCTTCATGCATGTAATCGTTTTCACCACACGATTACTCTTTTCTCCTTGAACCATCAACATTTCTCCTGACGGTAAAGGTAACCGTACAATCTTCTCATGACAGATGATCTCTGCGCGGTTCAGTGATAACCAATCCATGCCAACCACTATATCGAAGCTCCCTAGTTCTACCGGTAGTAAGTCTATCTTGAAAGAATGACCTTCTAACGTTAAGGAACATCCTGGTACTATTTCTCCTGATTCAATCAACTTACCATCGGCTAGCTCTACTGTGTATTTGTTGTCTAGCTTAAGGGATTCGATCTCTAATAGTGGTCTAAACTCAGTGGACACAAAACTTAAATCAGCACCGGAATCAAATAACACAGAAGCAAAGTGGTTGTTTACAAGAAACGTACCAGTGACTGTGTTAGGATCCTGACGTGCCTCTGGTGCTCCTAACATGAACACGCGTCCACGAGCTGGCTGATTGTTGTTGTTGTTAGCATTGTTGTTGTTGGTTCGGTTGTTGTTGTTACCGCGGTTGTTTCCATTGTTGTTGCGGTTACGAGCGTTGTTGGCGTTACGGTTTTGGTTATTGAGTCGAGGGCATCGGTTTCGATAGTGCCTCGTGTCGCCACACTCAAAACATCCTTGATTTTGGCGAACAGTGTTTCCCTTAGGGGTAGGGTTTACCTTACAGTTTTGGGTTTTGTGACCCCATCCCTTACAGCTGTCGCAAAACCAACACTCACCCTCGTGGTGTTTGCTACACTTATCACACTTAGGTTTGTTACCCAAGTATGGCTTCGATTCCACAATGGTGGCAGCGTAAGACTTTGGATTTCCAGATCCTTTCTTGTTGAATTGACCCTGACGGTCATTCCACTTACGCTTCTTACCTCCAGAACTACCAGCTTCAGTATTGCTCGGCTCAACCTTAACCGACACAGTTTTCTTGGTCAGTGTTCCCATTCTAACTGCTTCATCAGTCAAACTCTGCGCTAAGGTAACAGCGCTCCTGAAAGTGTCAGGTTTGGAGGACGTAACTAAACTCCTGATCTGTGGTGCCAGTCCATACACATAGCGTTCAATACGCTTATACTCAGGCGTTACCATATGTGGCACAAGACGAGCTAGTTCTTGGAACCTAGTTGTGTAACCAGTGATATCAGCACCAATCATAGCAATGTTCCACAGCTCAGTCTCAATTTTCTGCATCTCACTGCGAGGGCAGAATTCTTCCATCATCATACTCTTCAATGTTTCCCATGTCATGGAATAAGCAGCTGGTCGTCCCATCGACTGAACTTGACTGTTCCACCAAGTCAAAGCTTTATCAGCAAGTGTGCAGGCAACATACTTTACTGCAGTGTCTGGTAGACAATCACTGATGTCCAACACAGAATCCATCTTTTCTATCCAGTGTATAATACCAATAGCACCTTCAGTGCCACAGAAAGGAGGTGGTTTACAAGCCTGAAATGTCTTATATGAACACCCTCGGCGAGTATTCACAACAGTCTCAGCATTAACAGGGGTCGATCCACTGTTATTAATCCCATTCTCACGGTTTCGACTTGCCTCATACTCGGCAATACCTTCAGCTATGCGTCTAGCTATCAACTGCTCAGTAGTTTCCTCAGTGTTAGGGGGTGGAATGGTTTCAGATGTAGGAGGTACAGTTGTCTTCTGACTGTTCCTAGTAATTCGTCGTTTTGGCGGCATGATTCAGTTCTGCGATGAATAAAATGCAGAAGTCAATGCCAAAATAATGAATGTGATGAACAAGATTTCACATTGTCTATCAAATGAATAGTATGGAGAATTTGAGAGAAAAATGTTTCACATTGTATATCGCACGACTTTGAAACACCCATATGTACTTTGTACAATATAATCACGTTGGCCAGGCGTCATTATATAATGCCAAATACATATTTCTTTTCATCATCGATCAAGCGCAAACAATGTTTTAGGGAATTCAAGATAAAATCAATAATTCAAAGTGTAGTAGGTTTTCAAAGTTTGCAAGAAATGGCTTCAACAATTATTACGTGATAACTTTTCTATCACCTGTATATAGAGATGAATATAATTCGCACGAATTTTCGAATCGAACCTAATTTATATTATACATTAACTAGAACGTTCTTACATCGTTTCATTGCAAAACTTGATGATATCTTCTATATCCATCAAGAGTGATTTCCAATACCACACGAGTTGTTACAGTATTAATTAAACTAAACTTAGCTATACTTAAATCCTAACAAAACAATTATTTTCCTACGACAGTTCTTCATCAGTTCTTTATTAAGCTATCTTTAGCTATGTTCTCTGTCGTAGTGCAGTTCTTTTTCCTTTCACTCCTGGTCCAGGTTAGGAGAGGAGTAATGCGTTTCTAGCATAGTCTTATATCGCAGAGTCGTATGACAGATCACCTCATTCTCAGTTGAGCACTTGCTCGGACGTTTAATCCAAGTCTTGACTCTCTTCTTGCGATCACTAGCTACTTTCTTCCAGAAGCGAATTCTATCCCTAACTCGGACAGACATAGGCCTCTTTAGGATTCTCAACTCAGTTTCATAGTTCTTGCATTTAGATGCAAGTTCCCAGTTTTGACCATCTAGCTCTTCAACTTGGTCTCTAACTCTCTCATATTCCTCTATGTCAATCAATCCAAAGTGGTGGTTTTCAATTTCTTCTTCCACCAGTTCCACTATCGGAATTGTTTCGATATCGACATATACATATTGTATCTGCTCGTCGATGGTTATGTCATCATCTGATGAGTACTCACTTATGACAGGTTCTGTCATTTTTCCAGTTTCAAGAGATCTATAGGTTACAAAGACATTTTTCAGTATCCATAGTTATGTAGTCTCTATTGTCAATATATAATCCAATCACAACGCACAGTAACATAAACAATAATAATAAACCAAATACATATGTCATATCATATAACTGGTCTTAGTTAGTTCACAAGTTTTTATACAAAACAGGATGGATCTATCCTAGATATCCATCGATCCAAAGACTAATCAAAGCATGACGGGTCTGTCTACAGACCGTCGATCCAAATGATTTACAAAACATGACAGGTCTGTCTATACCCGTCGAACCAAAGTTCCAAGTCGAATACATAGTATATATACAATCCTAAGTAGGCACATCCCGCCATACATAGGTCTAACGGAAGTACGGTAGAAATGATCCCACGGCTGTCCTCAACACAGCCATCACTACACAAGCACCAACCACAAGCCCTGCAATCCTAACATGTCTCTCAAGTGTCCTCACACGAGCACGTGCGGACTCAGCTATCTCCTGGGCAGTAAACACATGGTTCAACAAAAAGTGATGATGCTCATGCATACCAGCCATGTCCCCATACAGACGAGAGATCTCATCCTGTACCTGTCCAAGGTGAGAACCCCTGCTAGAAGTAATACAGAACAATGTACGCATAACAGCAACTAATGTAGGGAGAGTCTGCTCTATCGGCTCTCCAGTGGTAGACAGTGGTACTGGGGGTCGTGAGGACTCTCCTGTCTCAAAAGTGGAGGGAAAACCCTCTAATGACCTCCAGTGCCTCAACATAGGAGTCATCCACTCTAGATGAGCAAACCTGGGTGCCCTCTGTGGAGACTCAACAGACTCGTCCGCCGGTGCTAACGGACCTATAGGAAAATCTCGGACACACATCCTCGGTGTCCTCCTATATACAGGCCTGCGAGAAGTCTCACCGGCCTGATGGTGAATACCTGTAGTGATAGGGGTAACCTCATGTGCTGTCGGTGGTGGCGCGATGTAAGCGTCACTAGTGTCGTCTGACATGTCTCTCAAATGAACAGATGACTCATCCCCTACAGTGATCGCGGGACCCTCAAAAGGAGCCTCAGTCGGCTCTTCGTCCGAAGCATAAACATGGTAAACTGATTGACTAGACATACTGTGACAAAGGAAATTGTGTGTGATGTGTCAGTCGTATGTTAGATGTATGCAAACGTATGTATGTATGAATGCATGAATGTTCTAGCCAAGGCTATAGTCTAGGTCTCTAAGGTTTTCAGTCACCTAAAGACTTCTAGTTCGCTATAACCAATGGCTCTGATACCAAGTCTGTCACACCCCAAAAATCGGTAATTGTGTTTATTTAATGCGTAGCGGAAGCAAGTTAAGATTTAGCGGAAGCATCTTGTTTAAACAGTTTAACAGCGGGGTGATGACGTATCAATTGTGCATTCATCGTATCAGAGCATATGATCATACAGAACATAATATATTAAGGATGCCAGTTAAATAGTTATTACAAAAGTAGTACGACTGTGTAAGTCGTACAGTAGTAATAAAGTTTAAAACATTTAAGTTTTACAATACATATGTTAAAATAAGATTTCATGAGTATAACTGCAATGTCTGCAGTAATACCGAGGAAATCCTCAAAAGCTGTCCCATAAGTTATGGCATCCTAAGTAGTCCAGGGTTGTCATCCTGAATGCATGCGATCCTTACTTACATGGCTAATTTCCTGTAAAACATAGAAAGAAAGTCGTCAACAAATATGTTGAGTGAATTCACAGGTTTTGTATAAATATGTGGTATGTTAAACCATTTATGTTTAAATTATTGAAATGTCATTCAATAAATAAAGGTTTGCATGTTTTGCAAATTATAAGATGATAGGGATAGTTACCCTAAAATATAGTTTTATGTGGGTTGTTACCCAAATCATATGTCTGGTTGTTTACCAGAATATAAATATAATCAGTACGTATACTGAAATAAAGCAGTTGTAGGATATGTTCATCCTAAATAATAATTGTGGGAATGCTTAGACTATAATCCCCTGAAAGGTGAGCTAAACCTCGCAGGTTAAAGTAACGCGACCTAACCCTATAACCAAACCACAACCAAAGCTTATGTTTCTTGCCTGAAGGACAGTTAAGTATACGCTCCATCCACAGGAGGGTCGTCACGGCAATAGTACTATTCGTATACTCAGTGGCTAGAGTCACCTAGCTAATGGTTATAGTCTGCATGACATAAGGTCTTTCATGCACACATTTCAAGTCTGGGTCCGTACTAGGATCTGTTGTCTAATTCCCAAAATAGTTGTGAAATAATATTTCATATCAAACAGTTGTATAAAGCAATTTAAAGCATTTATATAATTTGCTGCATATGTTTGCATGCAGTTTCTATGTTTACACCCCTATGTTTAAAACAGAAAACATTTGTAAAGTAGGGGCTGTGAACTCACTGTAGTTTTGCTCGGTAGGAAAGCTAGCAGCCAAACAGATAACAGCCCAAGGTATGTTAACCTATACAATAAATATATTAACATAAGTACGTTTGATTTGTTTTAATCACTTATGTTAACAGTTTGTTCGTTAGAAGAAATGGTTGATTTCTTTATCATGTAAGTCGTTGTATTTGTAGGTGGCATTGAGTAGAAATATTGTTATTATTTCTTTCATCGTATACTTGGTTAAGTATATGAATCAATATGTAATTGTCTAGTTTAACGGAAGGTCGTTTTGTTTTCATTTGTACATATACTTTGTATATAGTTGTTCGTATAACTTGAACGTTATTCAAATATCATTGTTTGTACATATATTTGTTTTATATATGTATTCGTATGTAAATATACTTGTTGTATATTATTAAGTTGTACGTTTGTTAAACGTGAACTTCATTGTGTATATATATATTTGTGAATATATATTTTTAATTGTCATATGTATATATGTTAAATAAATACATTGTTTATGTATATCAAAATATATATAAGTTTTCATTTGTTTAAGAAAACGTATACGTTTGTGTCAATAACGTGTGTCCTCGTATATATTTATATATAATGTAATACGTTGTTTACGTATTTAAAAACGTTATAAGTTTTATTTGTTATAAAACCCGATAATGTATTTATTTTGTTTATAAAATAAATATTATTTGTTTTTAATATCGTCACGTTTGTTTAATAAGTTTAAGTGTCCCGATAATGTAATCGTTTTCACAAAACGTATATTTTACAAAGTCCATATTCATATATACGTATATATATATATATCGTTCGTTTGTACGAGTTTAAATAAGTCCAAAGTTCGTGTCTCGGATATATCTCATTAATGTTTTATTAATAGTTTATAATGTCTCGTGAATGTATCGTATAATTGGAATCGTTAACGGAAACGTTTATGTTTTAAAAATCAAAGTCAAAGTTGTTGACCAGGTGTGGGAATCCGCCGGATTCCCTTGAATCCGCCGGATTCAAGTCAAAGTTCGGAATACGCCGGATTCGGGTGAATCCGCCGTATTCATCGTGGTTTTCATGTGGTTTCGTTTTAGGTTCGGGAATACGCCGTATTTAAATGAATACGCCGTATTCAATCCAGTTCGGGGGAATCCGCCGTATTTAATCGAATACGTCGGATTCGTTTGTGTTCATCAGATAGTTCGTGTGAAGGTTGGGAATACGCCGGATTCATTTGAATCCGCCGTATTCATCCGTGTCTTTTACTCGTTCATCGTTTTAGCCGAAGATTTGTGTGCGGTCGGGCACGGGAATCCGCCGGATTCCCTTGAATCCGCCGGATTCGTTTGGTTTTCGGTTGGGAATACGCCGGATTCAAAGGAATCCGCCGTATTCCTTCTGTTCACAGAACCTGCTCGTAGCAGAGCAAAACATAAACACGATCTTTTGGTTCCAAATCTTTTATATATCAATACCAAATGTTTATATAAGTGTTATGTGTCGTTTATACACATTATTACTTCATTTTAACATATTTTCATATAACGATTTTGTATTTGAAGTTTTGGGTTTTATAAACTCATTTCAAGAATCATCAAGTAATCATCAAGTTTTGTGTGTTATATTCTTTGATTATGATGTTTAAACAAGTTATATAACGAATTTGAAGTAAAGAAATCAAAAAGGAGGATGTTTCCTTACAAAGAAAAATGGTGAGGATGATGATGGACGATGATGAAGATGATGATGATGGAGATGTTGTTGCTCCTGCTTGTTGTTGCCTCTGATCTTGTTGTGTTCCAGATGAAGAAAGAAAATGAAGGTGATGATGAATTATTGATGTGTGTGTGGTTTTGTGAGATCACAGAGAAACAAAATGAAGGAGGGAGTATGGTTTTAAACTGGATACGGGTCTCCTCAATTATTGAGGGTTGGTGTCCATTTTTGGTACTACAATTTCGAGTACGGGTATAATTTTAGCAATATAAAAATAAACATTTTACATTTTTATTTAGTAGGTGTTCTCCTGGTTCGTTATTTATAATCAGTATAATGAGGTTATCATTATTTTAAATAGATGTACAGTTTTGTACATTTTACTGCGCGTACGTATTTGAGCGCCAAATTTCAGTTAATTTAGGATTTCATATTTTGAGGTAATGTTCTAACTTCTTCCAAACGAATGGGAAAATTTGTATTTTTATGATTCGACCTCGTATGCGCGTTTTAGAATTATTTCTGTTCGTGTTATAATACGTTTTATGTTAAACGTAAAATTAGACCTTTATATCTATATGTTATAGATATATAAATACTCGTAATTAATAATTATATTATTAATTATTTTTGTATCACGAAACTTTTGTCATTTGTTTTTGTCGGGTTCGTTCCGATATATTTGTACGTAACTTTTAATACTTGCTTATTACGTATTACTTTTTGTTTAAAAGTACCGGGCTTGCTAGACTTACATCACATCAAGAAGTTTTGTTAAAACTTAATCAGGAAATTAGCGTAAGAATGCACATGCTTAAATGTTAATTAATACCTAATTTGGAGAGTTGTCACAGTGCGTATGGCACACAAGTTGATGGCACAGATTGTTCGCCAAGGAACATCTGTTGTCAAAAGTACTGGAAATCACTCCGGTGATAACAAGAGAAAACCTGAGGGAAACCCTGACGATCAAGGTCCGGCTACCAAAAAGCCTGCAATCATCAAGGCCAACACCTCTGGATCTGAAAACAAGAAGGTGTACACTGGAACCAAACCCTACTGCTCAAAGTGTAAACGCCACCATGACGGGCCTTGTGGCACCCCCTGTGACAAGTGCCAGCGTTATGGTCATTATGCTAAGGATTGCCGAGCGAAAGCCTGTTTCGAGTGTGGAACTGTAGGGCACTACAGGAATGACTGTCCAAAGATGAAAGACAAAAACATCAACCATGCTCGAGGAAGAGCCTACGTACTCAGAACTAGGGAAGACGACCAGAACCCGAGACTCATTGACTTGCTCAACACGGGTAGGGTCACTTATTAATGACCTGAATGCTTTTACACTGTTTACATGGATAGATATTACTTGCTGCTTGATATCTTTTATGTTTTCCCTAGATTCTAAGTGCACAATAGAGTTAGGGAAAAACGACAAGTTAGTTCTATAGTTTCTTTATGAGATGAAGTTTAGCTTACATATGTATAGGAATAACATATCCTACGGTGTGTATACCGGAAAACATACCGGTTAACTTTTATACACTGAGTAACATTCCACGTAAAACTAATGTATGCTAAATTTAGTTTCTGTAGGAGACTGATAGAGTCTAGTTTACGCAACGATCCTACTAACTATTACAAACTGTATGAACACAGTAAGACTCACTGAATTCGGTGGATTGGTCATCCAAAACAAAGTAACACTTGCTAATACGGGACGACCTGGTCAAGTAGACATAACGGTCGGTAAGAAATTCGGACCTCTCCATTTCTTGAGTAAATGGTAGGCTTAAGTCTAACAAAGGGAGAGGACTCAGATGTCTTAGAATTAGACATATCACTTAGTCGGCCTTAGAAAGACGTGGACATAGGCTTTGATTAACTTTCGAGTGAATTTCGGGACGAAATTCTCCTAACAAGGGGAGAATGTGACACCCGGTCAAAAATGGCCAAAATTAGCGGCCAATTTAAACCTTAATTTTCTCGTACTCGGTACGTGTTAAAACAAAAGTATTTGTATATTATATATATATATATAACGTTAAATGATTATTTAATAATCACTTGCAAACAAATCTGAATTAACACGAAAATATTTTTGAATAATTATTTATTTGAAAGTATTATGTGAACAAAGAGAAATATAAGTGTAACAAAAATATTTATACGTTTTATATGTATAATGTATCAAAACGTAACAAATGCGACAAAATAAATAAAATGAGCCCGACAACCAAAATAGTCAAAAATAATATTTTTGTAACTCAATGTAAAGTATTTATAATAATACTTCAAAGTATTTCATCGCGAAATAACGTTAACGAACTAAATCAATAAAATACGTTTTAACGTATAACGATCGGGTAAACGAACACGGGCTAAGTACCAAAATATCTAACAAATGATTGGGAGACAAATTGAAAGGGGAACCATCCCTTGACTTACACAAACCGTCCCAACCCACCACCCTCCCCATACCCTTACATTTTTGACAAATAGAACACACAAAACACATAATCAATCACCAACTTTTATTCACTCTCACCCTCTATTCTCCTTTATCTCTCTCGTGTTCTACAGCCCCAACTAACACAAAAATCAGTCACAAAAGTCATCACCAAGATCATCAAACATCTTCTTGGACTAGCAAGGAAATAACAAGAACAAGCAACAAACAAGTATACCCATCATCGTCATCTCTTTAGGTCATCTTTAAACTTTGTAAGGAAACCTTTTTCTTTCATAATCTTTCATGTTTTTAACTTATTAACATGTTACATGTTCATATATTGAAAGATCATAAGCAAAAACACAACTTAAAACTCAAAAACACTAAACTTGTTAATCTGGGCAGATTCTGTATTGTCACGAAATAAATCATATAAAATTGTGTACTTTGAACTAGACAACGAACCACATACCGAAATTTTCGTATGAAAGAGAACTACAACTTTCATGTTTTACACTTTCTCAAGAAATACATCCATTTTTACAGAAAATGCGATTTGTACGACTGTTACTGTTTTTGGCCGGATTTTAGACCCGACACCTTCTCGATTTTATTTAACTAACTTAGAGACTTCCATGGTTCTTGGTAAAATTAAGTAAAGTACTAGAGACTTAGTAGAATATGCGGTAATTTTTGCGGAACCCAAATCGGAACAGAAACGAGCCAAAATAAATGGCGAAGCAAACCGACTAAACCGAAAACTGAAATTGTGGACTGTTTTTGTACACTTTAAATAACGGCACTTTTGAGTAAACTATAAAACGTAACGATAATTTTTCCGAACTCTATAAACATATTTAAGGTGTTCCTAAAATTTTCGGGTCAAACCGAGAAGGTTTGACCAAAGTCAACAAAACCGACACTCGTAACGTTTTTGTCAAAAACGAGTTTTAAAAATGCTATAGTTTTAATACAGATGGAAACGATATTTTTGCAATTGCAAATAAATGAAAAACTAAACTATATATATATATATATATATATATATATATATATATATATATATATATATATATATATATATATATATATATATACATATATATAATGACAATTAGTACGGACAAATATTTATAAATGTACTCTCGGATAAATATATCCACAACGAAACAACGAACTTATATACGTATAACTCGTACGTTTTATATATGTACTTTTTCAAAGTATACAATGAAACGAGTATAAAAATAGTATCTTTTTGAAAATTATTATTACAAAATCATCACCAACGAAGTATGCATTTTTACAAACTTAGAACGGAAATACAAATTTAACAATTGGACATAATTTAATTAGATAAACATTAATATGGATTATATATTAGATATCCATTTACTCATTAAAATCTTGCGTGTTTAGGACGCTAGGAGATTCGGGGATATTCATTCCATATCGGATATTAATTGCTCGGTGACTCAGGTGAGTCTCACGACCCCATTTTCACTGTTTACTGTTTTTATAAATTCGGGGGAGATGCAACACAAACTATTTTCGTGATCACTGTTATTCGGTTAGTTAATTTAGTTGTTAACTTAATTAACTGCATTGTTACTTACATTCGGTTTACCATTTTGGAACATTGTTCGGTTATCATTGTCGGTCTTGATTTTCATTGTTCGGTATATGCACGAGTGTTTTAATTCGGTAAAAGTCCTCAACAGTGTATGGTTCATTAACTTAATAAGGCGCGGTTACTAAAGGATAGTACTATCATGGGAGTGACGTCCCCGTCCGGGTTGCTAGCTACAACCAAGTTAAAAACGGGCACTTTAGTAATTGTTACGGGTGTATCACCAAAACGGGAGGCAAAGATCGGGTTATGCTTTGAACCATAGCTCAGTGCAATACAAATGTCGGTGTCGGTTAATCATTGTTCGGTAACCCTAATGGGTTAATCATTGTTAGGAAACCTTTATAGGTTTATCATTGATCGGTTACATTGTTACTCATTGTTCGGTTTACATTGTTTAATTATCGTCGGATAATCATGTTGATCACATCAATGTTTATTTTAAACCTGTGAGATTCACCAGCTTTATAGCTGACCCTTTTAGTGTTGTATTCTCAGGTGCTCAACAGTAGGATGACCCGCAGGATACGCTAGCTAGTACGAGTCGCATGTATCTATTTAAACATGAAGATTTTCTAGCATCATCTTTTGTATTAATGGTTATGTATTAAAATCTTCAAAATCAATTGCGAACTCGCTATCTTTGTAAACTTATAACTTCAAAACAATGTACTACTTTTGTAATATATTATAAACGTCTCATGTAGAGTCGTTTGCTTGTAATCTTGGTGCTTGATATTTGATTAGTCACACCCAAATCATCGCTTCCGCCAATCATAAAATAGGGGGTGTGACAAAACACAACAATAATAAACAATACATTAACTAACATATTCTCATCACTTTTACATTAGCTATCACCATCCTTTAATCATTCCATACTTAACCGTATATTACATGTATTATGAAGGGTTTATTGTTTCGTTATGTATTAAACTTTACACTTTTTACTATTGTATGAATCGGTTAAACCCTATTATGAATAACAAGATCATACTTGATAAATTTCACATATATCGATAAATTATACACCAATAAGTTTTAAGTATGACATAAATTTTGTATTAATATCATATAATAGTCCGCGAATCTAGTAGGGGATTAATATAAAGTTTTAATATATATATATACATGTTTAATTAGATATCTATCGTATGCCAAGTCATAACTATATATAACGGGTCTCTAGTAATTACCAACCTGTAACTCTCTCCTTCCAAACAAAAAAACAACAACGAAAAATATATAGATGTAATTTTTATTCATAAACACAATACGTAAAGCAATGGCAGGTTTTTATAATTATACATCGATGAAACACAGTCCATCTTCATCATCATTATCACAATCATCACAGAATTTCATTTCCAGAATCTTACTTTTACTCACACTCCTTCCGCTTTCATTAGCTGCATTTGCATTCGTTCTTCAATGGCGTGGCGAAATAGGTGATCCCACGATTCGTTGGTCTGCTTTGAATCGGTTTGAGTTTCCGCGAATGGATAGTGCCACCTCATCATCGAAAGTCACTATTCGGACGTCGGCTAGTTGTGTTGATATATTGGGACAAAGCCGGTCTATTTCATTTCCTTATTTTAGAGATTGGAAATTTAATTATGAATCCGATCAAAAACCGAAGGTATGCTGTTATTGAGTTTTTTGTGATTCGGATATTGGATTGTTTTTCATGTGAATGTATGATGTTTACGTACATGGGTCAAGGGCCTTAAAAGTACAAAAATAGAGTCTCGTCATCGTTAACGTGTTCACACTCATGAATGTCTTTTTTTAGTGTATCTTCTGATTTCCGAATTTTTGTTACGGTGATACATACACTAATTAAAAAAAATCATGGAATTGGGACACGTTCGCTCTGCATTTTTTTTTGTTACCGTAGTACATACACTAATAAAGAAGTATTTATCTAACTTTGTGCATTGTATGAAAGTGCAGATATGCATTACTACAAGCACTTCAGCCGGCTTAGAGCAGATATTACCGTGGATTTATTATCATAAAGTAATCGGTGTCACAAACTTTTTCTTGTTTGTGGAAGGAAAAGCTGCAACTCCAGGTGTATCTAAAATTCTACAGTCAATTCCTGTGAGTCTCAGCTTTGTTTTCGTTAATCTGTTCTGCAGTTTTAATAATTGTATTTCATTATGTATCGTTTCTCAGAAAGTAATTTACGCTCATGTTTTTGCAGAAGGTGAAACTGATACGTAGGACAAAAGAACTCGAGGAACAACAAGCCAAAAGGTTAGCTGAGTTGTTTTTTATATGTAACATGAATGCTTGTTCTTTACTTATTAACTGTAACAACTACCATTTTACAGAAGTAGAGTATATTTCGTTGAATCCGCTGCAAAATTCTGATTGATTGCTATTTTGAATCTTCAGTCGAATATGGAATGAGACATGGTTGTCAAGCTTCTTTTACAAACCATGCAATTATGAGTTATTTGTCAAGCAATCACTTAATATGGAAATGGCTATTGTCATGGCAAAGGTATGATCTGTTTCTAACGAAAAAAACTTATTATTAATTAATCTATGTAAATAGACGACTCCACGAAGTTTTTGATGTTGTCTGTTTATTTCAAGGAAGCCCATATAGATTGGATTATTCATCTAGATACAGATGAGTTAATTCATCCAGCAGGCACTCGCGAATACTCTCTCAGACAGCTTTTATCAGATGTGCCTGAAAATGTGGATATGGTTGTATTTCCAAACTATGTAAGTCAGTAAGTTTCAATCAAAGGGTTTTTTTTTTTTTTTTTTTTTTTTTTCCTATTGACTATCATAAGCACTCTGTATGAACTACTTTCACTGTAACCATTGTCCCCTATTGGTTCAGGAGAGCAGTGTTGAACGAGACGACATACAAGAACCTTTCAGTGAGGTATTAACAAATTTATGTCTTACAATGAAAGAATCAAAGACACCAATTAATACGAGTAGTATACATAACCATGTGCTACTAATTCTATGCAGGTCTCTTTGTTCAAAAAGAATTTTGACCACCTTACGAAAGAAACATATTTTGGAAATTACAAAGAATCAACTCGTGGTAATCCAAACTACTTCTTGACATATGGTAATGGCAAGTCAGCTGCTCGTGTGAAACAACATTTGCGTCCTAATGGCGCACATAGATGGCATAACTACGTTAAGACTCCAAAGTATAAACTCCACCGTATTTTCAAATCACACGTTTATTGTTACTACTTGTTGCATATATTAATAACTTTACTAGATATGTGTACTTAGTGAGATCAAATTTGATGAGGCTGCGATTCTCCATTACACCTACACCAAATTTTCAGATTTGACATCAAGGCGTGACCGATGTGGCTGCAAGCCTACTAAAGAAGAGGTTAAAAGATGTTTCATGTTGGAATTTGACAGAGCTGTAAGTATTGATATTTCTCCATTCTAGTACTTTTACTTATTCTATTTGATATGAATATGAATCAAACGTGTAAAACTAAATATCAGCTTTAAAGGAATCTGGCCAACGGTGTCAAAAGTTACCGAAAATGTGCCTTTAAGGGATAAAACTATTAAATCATTTAATTTAATTTGGCATATCACTATTGATATAAATAAAGTTTTTGTAAACAAATTTGGCACACTGACTATGTATAAAGAGATAAAACTATTAAATCATTTAATTTAATTTGGCATATCACTATTGATATAAATAAAGTTTTTAACAAATTTGGCACACTGACCATGTATAAAGACTCTTACATCTTTGGACGAAACGTGATTCGGGTCATCCCAGCTCGACCAAGCCATTTAGACCCATACCAAACTTTTCCGTTTGTGACCCATTATCTAAAAAAAATGGATGTCATTTCGTTCGTTTGTGAGATTTTTGTTGAAGTACAGCTTTATTGTTTAGACTTGATACAATATGTTTCATACCAATGACGATCTTGGTGATTTACATGAATATGAATTATTTACAATAACATGTTATATATGGCTAACAATTTTATCAAATTCTTCAAGTTTATCCATAGAGTGTCATTTTGTGCAGGCTTTCATAATTGCATCAACTGCAACAGAGGAAGAGATGCTAAACTGGTACGAATTGTTAGTTTTCTAGCATAATATGAACTCATTAGGATTTAATTCTGGTTGAAAAAAGAATAAATTTTTATCATAAGTTCTATCAAAATTCAAGTTATTGGAACTTGAGTTCTGATTATTCATCCGTAGTCCCATAAAAGTCATAACATTTATTTGATAAACGTGTCTGATTACTAATTGTATGTCTTGGATATTCTTCAAATATAAAGAGGAAAATTGGTTGCTGAAAATCAGTTAGCATACTAATCTTAACTTCAGGTACCGCGAGCATGTTGTTTGGACAGACAAAGATCTAAGCAGAAAACTTATGAAAAAGGGAATTTTAATTCGCATTTACGCTCCTATGGTAATATACAATTCTAAACATCCACATCTTCCATTCCCCTGTATTTGTTCTTTCATTGACCCATTTGCTTGTGAATGAGTCCATTTGGGTTACGTTTATCTGACACACAATTCTTGTAATAAAGTTATTGTCTATGGATAAAACTGTTTTGGGTAAATTTAACTCATACTAAAAATAACTTTACTTCTGTAGTTGATTTGCATCCTGATATTCACTACTTGAGCAGGTGATTATGCAAGGATTAAAGGAAGCTGGAGTTTTCAGTTCATTGATTGAATCTGCGCGGACAAGTCTATCAAAGGACACATTTTTGTCATCCAACGAGATTATTAGAAATTCATCACGTCTTTCTGCCAGAAAAATTGGCAATAAAGAAGCTCGAATGGCTGGTAGGAGTCTGTTACAAGCGGGCGATACACGTACAGATACAAATTTAGTGGCAGTTCCACCACTCCCGTCTCCACTCATGGATGATCTCCACAGTCATATATAACTCCATCTTCGCATGGGTACAAATTATACATAGTAGAATATGAAAGTTATCCAATTTTGTAGATGACATGTCAAAAATAAAAGTATCAAATGTTAGAAACGTAACTGTCTAGGTTACTGACGTAGAAGGTAATTCGTAATACTCAAAAGGTAATTTTGATGTTACTCATCATTCCATCCATTGAACAAATTAAATAAGAAAATATATATATATATATATATATATATATATATATATATATATATATATATATATATATATATATATATATAGGAGGTTCAAATGAGAACCACTTTAAAGTTGAGAACTGTGAGAACCACAACGAATACGTGTTTGTTCACATGTGATTAAATTCAATCATATGTAAACATTGATGTACGTTTAATTGAAAAAGAAAAAAGTAAAAAAAAATCATAAATTTACGTCTTAAAACACATTTTAACCGATTTGTTCACATTATCGTTCACATGTGAACATGTATTTGTTTTTTGCGTTTTTCGATATGATTTTAAGATTTTTTTTTACTTTTTTCTTTTTCAATTAAACGTACATCAATGTTCACATATGATTGAAGTTAATCACATGTGAACAAACACGTATTCGTTGTGGTTCTCACAGTTCTCAACTTTAAAGTGGTTCTCATTTGAACCTTCCTATATATATATATATATATAGGGTAGTGATCAAGAGGGAAATGCCTTTTTGGGGGGAAGGGGGGAAGCGTTAGTATGCATCTAGAAGCATATTACAATTATCAATCAAAACGTCAATAAAAAATTATTTTTATTGGTAAATAGTAATCAAAATCGATGCTATAAAGAATATTTTAACGAATGAATTTCATTTTTAAGTCATAACATTAATTGATGAATATTTATTTAATAAATTGTTAATATGCATCACGATGCATATTAAAACTTCACATTATTTGAAAGATATTTTTTATTGTTAATATGCATCACAATGCATATTAACTAATATGCACCGCGATGCATATTAACGGACTTGGATCTAATATTCATAAATCGATGCTATAACTTGAAGAAAGAATTTATCAAGGAAGCTTAACATTCATAGCATCGATTCTTATTAACATTTACTAAATTTCAGTTTGCTTTTTTCGAGATTTGTATGGGTGAAAGTAATATGCTTCCTGATGCATACTAACGCTTCCCCCCTTCCCCCAAAAAATGCACTTCCCTCTGGATCATTCCACTATATATATATATATATATATATATATATATATAGGACTAGATCTCAAACCCGTGTATACACACGGATGTTGATTGTTTAATTAAAATAAAAGTCTTAATTTTAATTTAACTAAAATAGAGGGACTTAATTGATTAATTAAGTTTGAATTAAATTGATGATGTCATAACCATGTTTCCTATATACTCCCTTCGTCCCAATTTTATTGTCACCAGACAAAAAGACACGCAGTTTAAGAAAATATAACTATCTCTCTCTTACTTTTTGATAAAATGACAGTTTTACCCTCTAATTTTTACCTATTTTTTTGTCTTATATATATACACTAGGGGTAAAAAAGAACTTTATTTCCTTAAACTTTCTATTTATGGAAGTAGACAATTAATTTGGTACACCCCAAAATGGAAATAATGGACAATAGAAATGGGACGGAGGGAGTATAATTTAAGATTAGGATCCAGGGAGAAACAAAATAGATGAGAGAAAGTGGAGAAGAAATCTAGACCATAGATTTGTCTAATCAATGGTTAAAAAGTGTGATGCATAAATTCTGAAAAACTGTAATATTAATTGAACGTTGAAGGGGTAAATTTGTCAAGATCAGTCCAATTTTTTTAATAGAACCGTCACATTTTAAATATCCCTACAAATTCTCCTAAATATGAGGTCTGGAATTTGAAATAAAGAGGATGGCATTTTAATTTTCTGTGATTTTCACTTTTTTGGCTTCTGTATTGAAACTAATTAAAAAAAAAAAAGGAATAAACAAGAGATGTCCACTATCAATTTCTATTTCTTTGAATTGCTGTCTTGAGTCAAATCATGTTAATTATATAATTTCTTTTTCTTTGGATCACTGAATTATAGTAGTGAGTTTAATCAACGTATTAATAATAAGTGTATTTGACTTTGTATTATTATGTTGTTATTATAGATTATAGAATTTGTAATAAACAGTGTTTCAAAACATAAAATCAAAATCAATGGGATATATTACGTGAATCAATGTTTAAAACTTCTGAATTGATGTTATAATATCACTGAATCCATGTTTTAATTTTATGAATCGACGTTATAAAATTACTAAATCTATGCTTCAATTTCTTAATCCATGTGATAAAATTCTGAATATGTGTTTTAGTTTCTGAATCCATGTTATAAAATTACTGAATCAGTAAGGTAACATTAAAAAACTATATGAATAATGAAGAAACACTCTTATGAACATTATTGTATACACCGATTATCAATAAATATTACTACGTATAAGAATTAATGCTTTAACAAATTAAGTGATTTTATATGCTTCGATTTCCGTTAAATAAGAATTGTTGTTTTATCACAAATTTTCTAGAAATCAAAAACAAGTGATCAGTTACAATAATAGGAGTTGAAAAAATGGAAGAGTCAAACTCCAAGATCCACTCGTAATTTCTCATAACCGTCTTGATTATTAATTATTTTTCTAAATATTGATTAAAATGAAATTCCATTATTGCCCTTAGATGATGTGGTTAAATGATTGGCTATAATCCCTTCTCCCTTTTCTCTCCACAAATTATCTTCTTTTTTGATCCTCTTACTATATATATATATATATATATATATATATATATATATATATATATAGATAGTAAGGGGATCAAAAAAGAAGGGAATTTGGATGGAGAAGGAGGAGAAGCAATATAGGCCAATCATTTAAATTCAAAGTCAAGGGGTATTCTAGTAAATTGTAATTTAATTAATAAAAAATATATATTATTCTTAAATTTGAATTGATTATGGCAGTTAATAATTTTCCTAAATTGTAGAAGAGTTGGTATCGTAGACTTCATCATCGTAAACATGCCTACAAAATCAATTTTTTTCCTTAAAAACTCATATATGTACAAGGGTTTTACTTTACAGCTCAACCCATTGAATAAAAATATTTGTTAAGATCATAACACCAACTTTTTCTCAACCGATCATATAGATTGGAAATAACACTTTATATTTCACAAAAGCCTTTGTTCTTTCATAATGATCATGATTTGAGGAAGCCAATCATCTTTTTTTTTTCTTTTTCAAATAGAACTTTTTGTTGGTTTATAAAATAATAAATGATTCATAGTCAAATAGACGTTCTGTATATTCTAAAGTCGGTTTGTATTCGTAATCTAATCGATCTTCTACATATTTGAAGAAATTGATTTATAGGAAGTGGTTCATGATCGAATTATCTTTAGTTGTCACTGATTTGTGAAATCACTACAGTTAGTGTACATGAAACTAAGAATCGTTTGCTTTAAAAATACTAACCATTATTGAAAACCTTGCAAGATCATGTGAAAAGTTCTTTGCGTTGATGTCGAGCATCATTTCATGCAAAATTTTATGAATGATCCATCTAGCCCCAATTGTTTCTACTTCCCCTCTTCAAAGTTATGAGTTGTGAATGACTAGAAAACAGATTCACTAATTTTAATGACGATTTTACAAATTCCTAATTATCACACCACTTATAATTCTCTAATTATAAATAAAAGTGCTAAATATTTTACAAGATTGATTCTCTAATTTTAATAATGATTCTCTAATTTTTATTTTAGTGATCACTAGACTGATTTACTAATTTCGAACAATGATTCACATATTTTATTTAGATAATCATAACACTAATTCGCTAATTTTAACACTGATTCACTTTTGAACAATGATTCACATATCTTATTTAGATGATCATAACACTGATTCACTAATATTTAACACTGATTCACAAATTCTTACTCTTACAAAGAGGCTATCAGCTCACAATTTGAATAGATTCAGAAATACTCCGTATATACTTATGATTCAGAACAACATGACAGTGATTCAGAATTGTCTCTTATCAAATATCAACAACATTTCTCTTCATAAAATATTGTCAAGTATACATGGTTTTACGTTTAATATTTAAGCAACATTGTATAATTAAGTGAAGCAAATAAAGGATTAACACAATTTAATTACAATGTTAGGTTATCTTTACATACTATAATAACAAAGAATCACATTGATTCACAACTTAACAATGATTCACTAAAAATTATAATGATTCACAATCTTTGCTTGATTCGCTTTTCTTGTTGTAACCATATTCTTGACATTCGTAAACCCTTAAGATGTAGGAATTACTTGTTCTAAATGGTTTTCTGATTCGATCTTTACGTTAATCGGTTTTTTTCGCTTTTGTGCCGGCTCCATATATCGATTCAGATATCGTATCACGAGTTTAGTTGCACGGTGTTGATGAGGGTTTGCAATTTCGTAGTCATGATTTGATTTTCTTTTGAGTTTTCCAAATCGTGCATCTTTTGATTCGATTTGAAGAGGAATATTTGTTGGTTTTTGTTAAGAAATGTGATAATGCTGGAATTAAAGAATTTCAATTTTTCCTCATATAGATCCACCAATTTAGGGCCGATTTCTTTGTTCAAAATTTTTTTTGTCTATCTACTTTTTTATTATTAATGAAAAATAAAAAATCCACCATTTTAGGAAGCCATATTAATTGTGAATGACGGTTCACAATATATGGTGTCAAATTTACGGTCATGCCCCTCAACCCTTTAAACATGATGATTTATATCTATTAATTGCCATTGAGTTTTCTAGATCATTGATTTCAAAATTAAAAGGCTCAGATCATTTCTCTACCTTCTCTCATTAAAAAGGTTTCTCCCTGGATCCACATCCTATATATATATATATATATATATATATATATATTTTAACGAAATGTATCATATCAGACCTCAAAAATAAGTTTATCTTTTTTTTTACTCTGTTCAAAGTTCTTTCAAGTTACGAGTTTTGACTTTCACAAGTACTATGTGTATGGATTCCTGCAAAACATTTAGCAGTGGTTTTGATGTGTAGAAGATGAAAGTTACTCTATATCTATTGTATGATGGACTGAGTGATGGGTTATATGTTGTAAGATAAGATAAGGTGATGACCAAATAAACGCAACAGCTAGCAGTGAAATAATGGTGCACAACAAATCAATGTTAGAAGGAATGTTGAAGTCACATGAGCTTTATTTATTAATCACTATATCATGTACGTCTTGCTTTTATGTGTTTTTCACTATCAACCGTATTCAATATTTGATTTCTTTGTAAATAAAAAAGGTTAGACAGAAATCTTTGTTTGACACATTTATGGAAAGTTGATGTTGTTTAATTCTCAATTAATCTCGAGATTGCTTACTCTTTATGTGGTTTGGCTGATAAAGAAGAGCTACAGAAGCATGTGTTTTAGTAAACCATGTGAAAGCAAGTCATTTTCCTTTCAATAAATTATCAATTCTTATAAATGAGACTAAATTTACCCAAGTTTTGTAATACATACCGAAGTCTTGGCTGAAATTTCCGAGCTGTTAACTTGTGCATGATATATTTAACATTGCTTACACTGAATAGTGAATACGTATTTGTACTATTTGATATGTATTAGCTGCAGAAAACGTCTTACTTTAAACATGTATTTCCTTAATTTAATGGGGAACTGTAATATGATAGTATAGTTTTTGTACTTGGGTCATATCGTACTAATAATTTAAACATTAGAGACATCTAAAATATGCATAATCATGTATCCTTTTTGCAGGTCTCAATGTTTAATAAGAATTTTGACCACATTATGGAAGAAACATACGTCAGCAACTACAAAGCATCAGTTCGTGGTAATCTGGGCTACTTTCTGACATATTCAAATGGGAAGTCAGATGCTCGTGTCCAACAACATTTACGTCCTAACGGTGCACATAGGTGGTACAACTATATGAAGTATCCAAAGTATGATCGTTTCCTTATTTCATTTATGAATGACCATTCCTTCTTATTGTGGGGTATATTAGTAACGTACCTAGATGTTCATTGCTTAGCCAAATAAGATTTGATGAAGCTGGCCGGTATTCTTCATTACACCTATTCAAAGTTTTCGGATTTGACAACACGTCGTTTACTTCTAGAATCCTTTTGTTTTGGCTTAGAATGTAATCAATAGGCCATCGGTTCTTGTTGAAGATTGCATGCATTGCAGATTTGCAGATGATAAAAACGCCATCAAGTAGAACACATCCTCTTTTGGTGTCACCATTGATGTTTTTAGTATTCCACCTACAATAAGATTAACCTAAAACATGTAAACAAGTTTGTCAGTTATTTTACTTCATTATTATTAAAAAAATATATAAATTATTTTTTCTATGATGCTTTTTCGTAAATTATTATAAATAAAGGTAATTTGTAAGGTTAATTACCTTGACTTGTCAACTGGGTAGATGAGTATAAGTCCATTTGCTTTTAGTTTACTGGTTAATCTAGACTTATCTTCGTTTCTTGACTAGATGGTATGTATACCAAAATGAAACTAATTTAAAGGTGATTAAAATTGTTTATGACAATAAATACAAATATACAAGCAATCAAAGATCAATGTCTTAACCATATAGTTCTCAAATTTCACCAACTATATATAAAAAAAAAAAAAACTCAAGCCGCCTGCAACTTCAATTCTCTTTCCTGGCCATTTTCCAGTTTCCACCACTTTGCGGTGGCTTCATCCATCTTCTCTGCTGCAGCGGCTAACTTGTCAGCTGCAGCTGCCAACTTGTCCGCGGCAACTGAAATCTTGTATGTTGCCTCATTCGGCCCCTGGCCTGCTGTCCTACTCGGCTCATGACCTGCTGCCCCACTTGACACCTGGTCTGCTGGTAAAGAAACCAAGCATACTCTGTCTTTAGACTTGGCACATTTGGGGAAAAACTGCCAGAAATGTCAGAATACAATTTGCAATATGTCATAATACAATTATTAAAGGGTTGGTATCTGAAAATGCATCAAACTTGTACCCGATGTATATTATATGTATATTTTTAATGTATAGAACTTTCAAAAAGTGTCTTTTGATGTATTTTGGTGACGTCTTGATGATGTGTCACACTCTACAAATGCCACGTGACACCTTATACGAGCGACATGTCACCAAAGTACATCAAAACACATTTTTTGAAAGTTTGATGCATTAAAAATAGCAAATGAAAGTTGAGTATACACAATAGACATCGGATAAAAGTTAGGTGCAGTTCTAGACACTAACCTCATTAATAATATATATACTTATTCAAATAGATTGCTAATTGAATTACCTTTGCAATGGCAGAATACAAATTAGGCTTTCCACCCATAAGAAAAACCCTGAAGTTAGGAGCAATAGCATCAGAAACAATTATTAAGGACAATAAAAAAAATCAAAACGGTATAGGTTATGTATAAATTTGAATACTTCTTCCGTTACTAACAAATATGAGCAATTAGAATACAATGTATTAGCGATGTAGAGCAATCAATCATCATCCCGATTATACATACAATTAATATAAGTTATCAGAATGCAGAATTAACTATATCGTCTTTACCATCACATATTTAAGAAAGGCGTGAATAATAATCAGAAATTCAGAATCCACCTTACCTTTCCTCTTGTGTTCCTTCCTCTTTGTCTTGTGCATAAGGGGATACTAGGGACTTGACAAATATAGGGGCAGCAATATTACACCAACTCTGCCAAGATATATGATATTACCTTTATCATCAACACATAAACGCCAAGTTTCGTTGGGATTGCAACCAAGTGTGCATGCCCTAGTAGTACCAACATACCTGTTACCCTCATAATCACGTGGGAGGAGTTGCCAAGAATTGTAGTTTTTCATTACCCATATCTGGAGATGTGTACAAGCATGAGGAATGCAATCATTGCATCTACGACATATGCATAGACATTCTTCAAACGTCCCTAGTTTGTTTTTATAATCAAATACATATTCCGCATCATCAGGTTGCGGAATTTCCTTAAATATATGTCGAGTTAAATCAAAAGAAAGAATAACTGTCTTCTTCTTCTTCTTCTTCTTCACATTGTCCAGAAACCAGTGAAGACCCACCGTATAATACACCATATCCAAAATGATTAAAATTATAAGCAAAGCTCTTGTCATTGTCTCCAATAAATTCCCATTTACTTGATATTAAAGTTAATACTTGAAAGCTCATATGACGGTCAGATTCATTGAATCCGACAACAACCTTGTAATCATCCGTCTAAGAATCATAACCAAAACCCCCAACATATTTTTATAGTGTCCTTGTAAGGATGAGGTGGCAGTTTATTAACCTCTCGAGTGGTAGGATTAGTTACCAAAATTTCAACATGATCGGGAGAGATGCAAACAAGGCCATTAGAGGAACCAACCATTCTGGAACTGAGATCCATAGACTTATGAATATCCCGACGTAATTGGATTCTCAAATGTCCAAGTTTACGATTGTTATTGTAACTATGTTTTAGACGAGCTTTAACAAAAAGAATCATTTGATATTAAGAAATACCATGACTTACAAACGCTTTTGCATCGGAGTACATCTTCCACATCCAATCTTGCAAGTATCTCCTCAAATATAGTTCACTATTTGGTTACGAAAAATGTAAGGGCATGTATAAGTCTTCACGCTAGGGGTGAGCGTGGTATCATACCGGTACCGAACCGGTACCGACCGGTTGGTACCGGTTTGTTTTTGGTCCCAAATCAAAAACCGAATACCATACCATTTATTTCTGTTGGTACCGATTCGGTACCGGTCCGGTGCGGTTCCGGTTCGGTTTAGGTATTTTAGTGTGCATAGTACCAACCGGTACCGAACCGGTACCGACCGGTTGGTACCGGGTTTTTTTTTGTCTCAAATCAAAAACCGAATTCCGTACCATTTGTAACGGTCGGTACCGGTTCGGTACTGGTCCGGTTCGGTTTCGGTATTTCGGTTTTTTTGCTCATCCCTACTTCACGCCTAGGGCATCGAAAACTTCAGGACCGACCCTGCATATTGAAATAATATAATAATGATGGGAACATATAAATACTTGATTGATCCAAACATAAGCAAAATCAAAATTAAAACTTAAAAGATTTATTTGTACCTTCATGAGAATGAATACACCTGTAGATTATCTGTCGTATGTAACACAATGATAAATAAAAAAATCGTCAAACACTTGGGCCACATTTGTAAAGGCATAAGTTAAGGTATCCTTTTATGAAGAACCATCAAACAAAATCAAATTCACACAACCATCATCCATTAGAAGTATGTTGAATGCCATTTGGTGAAAAACACATCAATCTCACTTATGTATTATGCTAATAAAACGATCGAGTTTAAGATCTTGTTACATACGTAACTGATATGATGATTTCACCTAGAAACTAATGGATTGTTTTTGGGACATAAATCGGCTTGAATCCAAAGTCAATGCAGGCATCAAATTTTTTAATTTTGGTGATGATCTCAGTTGACTATCGGAGGAACTAAGAAAGTTATAGAAATTGAAATCATTGAAAATCTTAAATTATATATAAGAAACATGATTATGGCATCGTCAATTTAAATCAAATGTAATTAATCAATTAAGTCCCTCTATTTTAGTTAAATTAAAATTAAGACATTTATTTTAATTAAATAAATCAACACCCCGTGTGTATACACGGGTTTAAGATCTAGTTATGGAGTATAGGAAACAATCTTTACCGAAATTATGGATGATACATTATGTCATACGAGTAGTTTTTTTAATTAAAGGAAATGCTAGCCAATAATTGTGGAAACATGGTATGATCATGAACGTTTTATAGATGCTTAGAAGTGGTGACGTGGCATAATGAAGGTTAAGAGTTAATATTGATGTGACACAAATAAACAAATAACAATTATGTTGAACATATCATATTATGCTTTGAATTTTCTGTATTTAAAAATAATTAAAAGTGTATCATATCATATATTTTATGACATGTTTGGCTGTTTTTAGCTTCATGTGGTTTTTCAATTATAAAAGAAAATAAAAGGAAAGCTTATGGGTTGTGTCTGTTCAACTCAGTGGCTACATTAATTTTTGGATGTATTTGAAAACGTTATCGGTCATGGATTTAATCTCTAATGCATTACTTAAAAGTTCATGTTTTGAATATGCTTAGGCTTGAAATCTAAAAATCTGAAATGTTTATAAGTTTCTATCGAGAAGAAAAACTTAGGTACCACTTTTGAAGCACTATGTACAACATTTTCTAGATGTACTTATTTAAAATTTATTAAAAAGTACTTTTGTCTTACATACCTATAAAGTATAAACCATTACATGAAAGTAGGTTTACCTTGGGTAAATGTGTGATTTTGATATCTACGACAAGTCGACAAGTAAAGCAAATGTGTAATCGTCGCATCATCTTGGGTAAATGATGTAAATTTAAAATTTGAACTTTCTTTTACTATTGACCTGTAAGAGCACACGGAGTGATTAGATTTTTCTCAACGTTTTTGTGCCAAAAACGCCGGACATAAGTGATATTCATTCCCGGCCGGTGTTTTTGGTCAGTGTTTTCCCCCAAACGCTGAAGGTGTAAGCGTTTTACATTTAAATAATATTTTTTTTGTTTGTTTGTTTGATCCGCAAGTTTTTAAAAAAGAAATTTTTTTATAAAATAATAAAATAATCACCATAACACTGAACTTAACACTGAACCTAATGATTAATCATTACCTCACTTTTCTGTTTCAGTATTAATGTTCAGTGTGATTAATAACACTGAACTTAACATTGAAACTTCATCAATCACTCCTCGTACTCTAAGTAGGTTGATTATCTTTGTTGTAGTGGCAGTTTTTGTTATATTAGAGTATTCCAATGAAATTAAAATTGTAAGACTCCTCCCAATGGTGACGCGAACTGACGCGTCAGTTGCCTGCCAGCTCAGCGCCACGTCAGCTTTTCCACTGACTGACACAAACTGACACTCCACTGCCAACAGCAACATCACTTCCCTTATTTTCAGGGCCCCACACACTATTTAATCTATTTATTTAATACAAAACTTAAATAACACATTTAAATTAAAACTAAAAACATTACATTAATTCAAAATTAAACATTACAATTCCTAAAAAAATAAAATTACATTAATTAAAAAGGAAAAAAAAAAATTACAAATCCTAAAAAAAAAATACATTTATTAATAAGAAATTAAAATTAGCTAACGTCCTCGAAAATTTGGTGGGAGGCTCGAAATGTGTTCGATGAGGGCATCGCGAAGACGATGATGCACAACACGGTCACGCAATTCTTTATCCATACGTAGTTGCACCGCTACCCTTTCTTCCCACGTTCGTTGAGGTAGATTTTTCGGGTTTGTCCAATACTCTTCCTCGTGTGTACACATATTGCGTCCATTGTCTTCGATTATCATGTTGTGTAAAACTACACAACAATACATGATTCGCCGTATTTTGTTGACGCTATATGGTCTAGCGGGGTTTTTCAAGATTTGCCAACGGCCTTGAAGTACCCCGAATGCCCGTTCCACATCTTTCCTTGCCGATTCTTGGTACCTCTTGAACCTTGACTCGGCTTCTGTCAACGGATACTTGAACGACTTCACAATCGTCGACCATTCCGGATATATTCCATCGCCGAGATAATACCCTTTGTTGAATTGTTGACCGGCAATAGTGAAGTTGACTTGAGGAGCTCGATCTTGTAGTAAGTCTTAGAATAAATCAGATTCATTGAGAACGTTGATGTCGTTGTTCGATCCGGCAGGACCAAAGAAAGCGTGCCAAATCCACAAATCATAGGAGGCAACGGCTTCAAGCATGATTGTTGGATAGCCGTGATCACCCCGAGTGTATTGACCTTGCCATGCGATTGGGCAATTTCTCCAAGCCCAGTGCATACAATCAATACTTCCAAGCATACTCGGAAAACCGTGTAGTTCCGCATGACGTTGATGCAATCGTTGCACATCATGGAGTGTTGGTTTTCTTAAATATTCACGTGAATACAAATGAAAAATACATTTACAAAAGTTGTCCAAACAATCGTATGATGTTTGTTGACCCATATGTAAGTACTCATCGAATGCGTCGGCGGCACAACCATATGCCATTTGCCGTAAGGCCGACGTGACTTTTTGAAAAACATTAAATCCGGGCTTTCCGGTTGCGTCTAGACCTTGATGGAAAAAAGAAAAGTAAGGGGGTATCGGAAGGTGAGAGTACGATAAGATACCTTGGCATAAATGTATAAACAATGGCCGACTCATCCGAAAGCGACGACGAAAGAAATCAAGCGGGAATGTCGGGTTCTCGGCAAAATAGTCGTGATATAAACGTTCGCCGGCGCCATAACGATCTCTTTGAAGATAACGTCTCCGACGTGGAACACGTGTTGTAACTTCGATCTCCTCGTCCGAATCGGATGACGTATCTTGTTGTATACGGTTGGCGATCGGATTGTATACGGCTAGGACGACATTTAAATCGTCTCGATCGGAATCGGATCCGGACATGTTAACTAAATGGTATTTTTTTGTAGATGAATTTGGTATAAAAGTGGTGAAAAATTGGGTAAAAAAAATGAAATGAAAATAATATTAAAGTTGTAGAAATTGTAGAAGTTGTGGAATATTTGGAAGTTAAGGTGTGAATGTTGTGAAAAATAGGTTGAAAGTGGTAAATTTGAAAGTAAAATTGTATAAAGTTGTGGAATATTTGAAAGTTGGAGTGTGAATGTTGTGAAAAATTGGTTGGATTTGGTTTGAATTTATAGTGTGTGAAAAAAGAAAAAAAAATTTAAAATTAAATTATTTTTTTTAGACCGTTAAAGGGGTTTTTTTTTAAGTTTTAAATTTTTTTTTTATTTTCCTCGGCTCCAACGTACACCCGACCCCACTCCCCCTCTCTCTCTTGCGTCGCTCTCCCGACGTTACAAACCGACGGCGACAAACCGACGGGCCGTGCCTATGACGTCGGTCCCGTCGGTCACCACCGATGCTCCCAACCGATGCCATAAGGAGCGCTCTAAAGATTTTTTACAAGATATATTACAGCTTCCCCGATGAAAATGAAAAAGGTTTTTGAAAAAGCCATCATGTAGATACTAACCGAACCAAAAAGTTTTGAATGCAAACTATTTACCGTTGTATTTTTATGTATGTTTTTGGTGTTCTTGGTGAACAGTATACCTTGATATTTAGCACATTTTAAATGAAGTTTACTTATTTTCGTCTAGGACAGATCATATACTCTACATTTTTGTCTTTTGAGTTAAACTTTATAATTTGGAATATACTTTTCATGTTTTAGTTCGAGTCAATCTTATGGATTTTCATGTACTATTAAGTCTGAAAGTTTGGAATTCGATTTCTGATGGATTTGTTGTGCTGCCATAGAAACAATATAGAACCGAGTGTTTGCTTTGAAAAATTATGAGTTAGTAATATTATGGTTTTTTCGCACATAAGATTTTTGCACATAATATTTTCGCAGCTTAATATATATGTATACAAGCAAACATCTTGATATATAAATTATGTAAAATCAAAACGTGATTAGGTATCCCAAACATTAACATTTTCGTATCAACTATATGATCAATACGTGTTTTTGGATTGGATATATAATTAACAAAGACAAAAACCATTCGAGAGCTATTCGAAAGTTGACCGCGTGTTTGGGGACAAGGCAAAAATCACCGAGCGAAAAAAGTGAGCCTTCTTTACCGATCACATGTTGTCCAACCAAATCAAATTTTCTCTCGATACGTTCCTCAAAAGATCGATAGAAGAAATCCATAACCGTATCGTAAAAACATTACTCACCGTCGCCGCTTCGCGCGGGCACAATACTAGTATTAAATTAATTACTACTTGGACAAATAATATTTTATTCCATGTGTGGTGGGAGAGGTTAGTTGGGAAACCGTCACAAAATATAACTAACAATTATGAGTTTAGACGGTCATGATTAAAA
This sequence comes from Helichrysum umbraculigerum, assembly GCA_949592205.1. Lineage (NCBI taxonomy): Eukaryota > Viridiplantae > Streptophyta > Magnoliopsida > Asterales > Asteraceae > Helichrysum > Helichrysum umbraculigerum. The sequence goes on along the minus strand of CATIUR010000002.1, from coordinate 10,147,997 downwards.
GTTGAGATGATGTAATAGTGTAGAATAAAAGTCAATGAAGTAATCGCCGATATGGACATCTAATATATATAGAATAATGTATAGTAAAAAAAACAATAATAAGAAACCTTTTTTGTATTAGTTTACATAGAAGAATACAAATTCTTAAAAAAATTTTAAAGACTTTTTATAATATAAATAATACATACATACATACATAATTACATAATTTATATAATAAGTGGGTTTCCATGTGTTTGTTTAAACAAAACATATTGAAGTTGTAAGTAATATGAAAAGGTTACTTAACCTATATATATTCTTTAAATGTTCTTTATGTTAGTTTTCAAATGTAATGATAAGCCGTTACGAAAAATTTAATAAGTTTATTTGTTGATGATATGTATTCATTTGTTATACTCCGCAGTTTAGTAATAAGATATAAATTAGTTTAAATTAATAAAAATATAAATTGTTTATTTTAAAGATAACCAAGTGAACGGGTTTTCAATTCGATACTAACTAGTTTAAGACCCGCGGATTCGCGGGATTAATCATGAAAATTTGGTGTAATGGTCGGAGTTATATATTTGAGGAACTATATACATTCGATGATGATTTGTACACCACCATTTTTTATCCATACACCACTAACTGTGTTTTATAGTGTTGCACTATACAACTCTATAAAGCATAAATAGTGATGTATGGATAAAAAGTGGTGGTGTAAGAATCATTCCCCATATGCATATATCTAATTACATGGTTTACAAATGAACCCTAACATTGTGACGAGGAAGAAAATCACGATCTTCATATACCCGTTTCTTATAATGTCTCAGTTTATGTTTGTCATTTACGTCGTTTTGGACTTCTATGAAAGAATGAACCCATCTTATTTAATCGCCTCTTAAACACATTTCCCGATTCCTTTTTGTTACCTTCAAGATTTTAACTGATGCGACTACTCGAGTCAACTTGGACGATTCTTGATGCCATTGTTTGCTGACTCACTATATTGATGGACATTGTTCCTCCCGTTTTTGGCTCATGCAGTTGTGATACATCAGCCACACTTAATTGCTCAAGTACGTTGTTACCTAGCATGTTTACATTAACTCTCTTCAAAACTATGTAGCATTATTTTTTACATAATGATCACATCGGGATTATTGTCAAGAAACATGAGAAAAACAAACTAAATCAAGTCTTACAAATATGATAAGTGAACCACGTCAAGAACTAAGTCATGGTTTATAATAAACACCTTAAATATGATTGCTGCAACCGAGTGCCACCTCATTTAAAAGTATACAAAATAATAGAGTAATGGACTACATCTAGCATAGCCATAAGACCCACGATTAGCAATTTTGGTATCTTATATGACACGCCCATAATACCACCTTTTGCAATATCCATTAGTTTTTACCTGGTTTTTTAGACAAGGGATTAAAGATGGTAACGATTCTTTATTGATGAACCTGTACCACTTGCGCATTTCAGATAATGGGGATTTATTCTTAAGCTTACAAAACTAAACATACATAAAAAGTCTGAACTAAACTAATAGTTTGAGTGAAACATACATAAAAAAATCAAAACTAAACATCAGGGATATAGGAAGACCTCTCTAGCAACTAAACTGATAGTCTGAGCAAAATTTTTCCGACTGATGTATCTACAAAACTCTGAACTTATAAGTTAGTTTTATACATAAATAGAAATACAGACATGTGAAAAGTCTATCAATAAAGAATACCATGAACAACAGTCAAAAGACCAAGAACTACCACAAACAACACATAGTGATCCGGAGTTGGGTAGCGATAAAAACCCGGATCATAGGAACGTTAGAAAATGTCAAAGGAACCATATTATTAGAAAAAGTAAATGGTCGCTTGAATTGGACATTGTTGTAAGCATCATTTTCATTTCTAGACGGTTTCATCCCTTCGATATATATATATTACAAGCTTATAAAATGAAAGTTCATTTACTTTTTAGCCTCTGTGTTTCCAAACTCAAAATATGATTCGCAGGGCCGTCTTCGAGGGTGGGCGAGGTGGGCGATCGCCCAGGGCCTCCGAATTATAAGGGACTCAAATTTGAATGTGTTTGTGCATATGTATGTGTGTATATACATATACATATAATTTGATTGTTGATTGCAAGGAAAAAAATGTTCTAGTTGTTTCAAAATTGTTTGAGGCACAACAAAAAATTAAAAAAATTAGTTTATATCTCGATATAGGGCCTCATTTCGATGATCATTCATAATTTTGCCCAAGGCCTCCGAAAAGTTAGCAACGGCCCTGATGATTCGATGCAAAAAAATATATATAACACATTTGAGATGATAGCCTCTTGAGGTCACTTGAATTTGTGCTAGAATTGTATCCTGACTTAAAGGATGTACACCATTCCAAATTTATGCTCGCAAATGCGAAGGCAAGAGCTTTACATCAGGAAAAGAACCTTGAGGAGTGTGCCAAGACTCAACCTCGAATGTACTTGTAGGTCATGGCAAATTAATAAAACTCATCAGGCAAAAGTGAAGCACCATATTACAGTATTTTTTTACGACACTTGAGCCATTCAAGTTGATTTCTACCAAGATCCTTAGATTTGGTATTATTGAAAGGCTGCAACAACAATAATTACATCATCAAAAGAAACATTCTTATAAATAGTAAAAATGTCAATTGGAATAGGTAGCTACATGATTGATGATAATGTTTATTTTTAAAACTTGTTTGTAGTGTTCATACATAGTATTTTTAGTTGTACTATTGTTGAACTTTGGGTTCTGTTAATTCAATAATTCAAATAAACTCGGGTTTTATGAGTTTGAGATTTTGTACAAGTTCTCATAATCTACCTAAACACAAATTAATATACCTTTTTTGGCTACCAGATTGAACCATATAAAATCAAGCTATATGTATATATACACCGAAAACTACATTAGTCACAATACATATAAATCAAAAATAAATAGTTTGATTTATTTAAATATCTTGTTGACTACAATGAAACTTATACTATCATTTTTATTTATACCCTAATAACTTTGATTGCAGAGACAGATCAAAGTGATGTGCCTCCATATAGAAGGAACTGAAGTCGAGGAGATTTAAGAATGTAATGACCATATGTATAGTATATACACATTCTAACGAACTGGCAATTAAGTCGATTACCAAGGATACATTTTGGTGATAGATGAATCGCTGTGAGAACTAACGGGAGGATTTGACTTATCGATATCACTCGAGTAGTGTAAAAAGAGCTCTTTTGAAAAAAAGTACAGTGTTTTTTAAGGCTCAGGTAAACTAACAGAGTTGTTATTGAGCATTTTGAGAATATAAGCCATAGAAGCCCTTGTATCTACCTCTTATTGCACATATAGTAAACCGATGTTTATAGACCTAATGACTCCATCTTTAGAAATTCAAGTTTAGAATCCAATAGCTCCAGTGGCCTTTCGGGCGTCCATTGTTTCCAAGCCTGGTACACTTAGTGTAGGTTAGGCTCAAAACTACAGGATAATTGTAAATAGATGTGACTCATTCTAATTTTGTATTAGTTTTTTGACCCACATGACCCATAGTTGGAGTTAAAATTACCCAATATGTCATGAGCCGTTCCCAATCTGAGCCAACCCGGCAACCTGCCAATATGCATGCTGTCACTTCTTATATATACAAACAGATACGGGTTTATAAAGTCACCTTAAACACAGCTTACATTGGAGGCTCACGCCATGCTTGTTTTATATAGTAGAAAAAATAAATCATATCAACACCTGGGACAATACATAAAATGATCTAAGAACATCTAGTATATGCATAACATCTTGTATGTGCAAGACAAAAATCCGACATCTAAGCTCACCACCGTAATTATTTAAAATTAACTAACCATGTGACCCAGTTTATCACCTGTACTAAGAACCCACATAAAGAATGATTAGTGAACATCAAACACTACTAACTGCGAACACTACTTATGGAGGAATTAAAAACCCTTTCGGATAACCCGTTAAATTAAATAGACAAATGTAAGAACTTTTTACCTAGATAAGTCATCAGAGATGTCCCCATGCCGATATAGATAAAGTTTGACCACACAAATCAACCTGATAGACAGTACATAATATGAGTGGTTTGAAAAGTATATATGTGTGTGTGTGGTTACTTATTACCTGCTCCTTGGAAATAACTGTTGCAACATCTGAAAGAAACTCTCTAGCAAGTTCTAGACTCTTTTCATGTTGTTGGGGACATGAGCATTCTCCAAGTATGTCGTTCCCATCCTTGTCCATGGAATCTGCATCCTGAAATTAGTTTACATAATTAAAAAAATCATACAACTGACTATGACTACAGTTATTTGAGAAGGTGACTAAATGGGTGGGCCAAGTAAAAGCTTAGAGATGGCAAATAAGACATATAGACAAATTAATGGTGTTTAACCAGCGGTGTTTAACCAGCGGAGAAGCTTGACAACATGAATGACCAATCCATTCCCCTTCACCGTTGCCCTTACTATTATAATACCCATACATGGCATATAGACATAACCGACGATGGTATAAGTTGATATTGTCATCTGCCCACCTCTAGTCTATCTCATCGGGCTATGACCGGGGAAAATCACTCGTATTCATCAACCCTGTTAGTATGAAAACTCAACGACAAAAGGATAAGTTATAAAAGTTATCTGTTACTATTGACCCTTGGACAACCAATATGTAACATTCTGGCGTCTAGAGCCCTGTGTGCATGCTTAGTTTCTCTACTCATTGTAGATGGCGAGTTGGGCCATAAGTATGCTAAAATGATGCATTTTTCAATTGGCTTTTGTTTGAAACTGTCTTAAAGTAAAAAGAAAAAGATGCATTTATAATTGGCCTTCGTTTCTTTTAAACTGTCCTAAAGTAAATGGATGATCATTCACATCCTTTTTTTGTGTGCTGTGTGTGCATAGCAAAATTATGGGTACCTAAACTGTGACAATGAGCACCCTCTTAAAAAACTACTCTAATGGGTACCTAAACGGTGAAACTGCCATCAGTTAGAAGACTATACCAATCCTTGTCCATATAAATGTAGCTCCTTAAGAAATGAACCGATCGCAATGCATATAATGCTTTCATGTAAGAATAATATGTTTAAATAACCAGCTAGTTTGATATCTAGCAAATTTTGAGTTCAAATATCGTGCAAGTAAAGAATAGAAGATGTCCTCTTGTTTTACTTTTGTATATCCTCATGTAAATAACTCTCGCTGCTTTGTTGGCAACTCTAGCTCATCCTCGGATACGCTAAGAGGGAAAAAGTAGGCGTCCACCATGTCTTGTGATACATGTTCTAAGCTTGGTGGATCCCACTGTAGATTTTGAAGGCAAAACATTTAGTTTGTATTAAACAAAACAAATTAGTAACTGGGTTTGATAATAAATGTGTACTTCTGGAACACCAAGTATTGCAAAATAAAGATTCTGGGCAAGAAGGGAGATTTAGTAAACGCTTATGAACCTCTTGTGTCAATAAAATACATGTTGGTACCTTGGGTGCAAGATCTTTATCCACCATTCGTGCCCGAACACCCTCACTGTCGCACCCCCAAAACACGTGGCAGCGGAAACATAAGTTGTCATGGGGGCGCCGACCAAATTAAATATCACAACACAAGATTACAACAAACGACCTCTATATGAGACGTTTTAATAAAAAGTTACATTACCATAATTCAAAGTTTACAATAAGTCTGGAGTTCGCATAAACCGCTAAGAGATTTCTAATACATAACTGATTATACAAAATACAGCTAAATGCAATATAATCTCTTGTAATTTGAAAACAATGCGACTCGAGCTAGGCTTTCCATAAGCTTCCTATTGCGGCGGGTTACCTGAGAAATACATACTAAAAGGTCAACATAAAGTTGGTGAGTTCATAGGTTTGTAAACAATCGTTTAGTTATGATCCACAAGATTTCAAGTTGTATCATTCACAAATGACAGTTAAAAGTATCGTTAGCCAACGATAAGTAAAAGTATTGCAAAATGCAATATAAGTATACCATTTGCAATGAGTCTCATAGTCGAGCTTAACGTTGTTTGCCTCCGGTAAGTGTACTAATCCGATACACTTCTAAATCACAAATAATATTGCATCCGTGGGTTGACTAGCGCGACTAGTCCGGATGGGGATTGTCAATCCCCGATAGTACTATCCAATAATATTCACGCATATATTAACGAACTATGATGGGTAGAGGGCTTTAATGGATTATTCAGGCCTCATGCAATCCGTACGAAAAGTTGTTTACAGTTACTTGTGATCATATAAGCAGTTGTATAAAACAGTTGTATGTATTCTCACCCCAATTGAAAAACAGTAAAAAGGGGCTATGAAACTCACCTTAGATTAGCAAGTAGCAAGTAAGTATCAAATAAGCAAGCAAACCGGTGTGCAACCTTCTAACGTCCTAAAAACGTATAAGGTTGGGTATAAGTAGATGTCTCAAAAGACTATCTAGAGTGATTGTATAAGTGGGGGTCAATGTCCACTTAAGCCAATCGTGTAGGTGGAGGGTTAATGTCCACCTAGAGCTAGTTCATCAACTAGTATGTCCAAATAAGTTGTTCAAGTTTGTTTATCAAAAACGTGTACGACCCGTTGGTGAAAGTTTGTAATAATAATTCGTTAAGACATTATTATTAGGATGATGTTATACTTACATATGTATAGTATGTTTCATGAGTTATAACGTTGCATTGTATAAGTATTAACGTTACTTGAAGTTTAACACTTAGTGAGAAAACTAGTTTTTAAGGATTCTGTTTCATGCGACACTTGCTAGTTATAGGCGGCACTTAGGAAGTGCCGCATAAAATGCGTTTTCAGATTTACATAGCGTCACTTAAGAAGTGTCGGATACGGGCGTCACTAAGGCATGGCGGCACTAAGGGTAAGTGCCGCTAATATAATAGTTCAGTCACTTCAGGCGTCACTTAGGTAGTGTCGGTATTAATAAAGTTTTAATAACAAAGGCGTCACTTATCGAGTGTCGCTATAAATCATATTCAGAAAGGTAAGGGCATCACTATGGGAGTGTCGCTATAATTCCTGGGGTCATGCGTCACTTATGTCTGTTTGGATTTTGCTAAGTCAAAAACGTGGTCAACTATGACGGTTTGACCCGAACCTTCTACCCAAGTCATATTCCAGTAAATAAAGGTTATAAAAGTTATTATTTCATATTGTAGTCGTTTCGAGATGTCGGTTTCAAGTTTACACCTTAAACTTCAAGATTTAATGTTTTCGGTTTATGTCGGGTCATTACGCCAACTGATTTCACCTATCTATAGTCCAAATCAAACTTCCAAATTTTTACCAACTGATTTACTAAGTGTCTTGACTAACATATCAAATTTTCAGCTTCTAACAAGTCCATTAACATAGTTAAATAAAGCCGCGTAACAACCGAACACATTTTATCGAAAAACTTCCAGGTCAGTCTTATAAATCGGCTCGTAGAGAAAAATGAGAGCGTTTCTGGAAAAAGTGTAAAACACGAAAGTTGTAGATCTTTTCGATACGCAAATTTTAAAAAAAAATTCGACCTCTAACTCTTAACATATGATTTTATACGAATATTTTTGTGAACTGTCGATTTTTAGGCAGATTCATGCATGTTCATGTGTTTGCTTTAAAAACGATTTTTAACAACAATCTTGGACATATTTATGTTAGATGAGCTAAATAACATCAAAATCAGTAATATTAAAGTAATTAAATGAGGGTCTTGGTGATTCTTACAACAAAATGATGAAGAGAAGATGGTGGTGATGAGGATGAGCTTGATTCTTGCACCTTCTTGCTTCCTTTGTTCTTGATTAATGGTGATGGCGATTTTTATGATGATGGAAGGGTGTTTTCTTGCTGAGTTTCTGGAGTTTTAGTGAGAGGAAATGCTAGAGAGATGTTTGAGAGAAAATGGGTGAAATGTTTGAGTGTAAGAATGAAAGGATGCATGAGATGTGGATGGTTGTAATGTTCAAGAGTAATGATCACTTTGCATGTTCAAAGAGAGGGGAAGAGAGGGAGGTGGCACATGGGGTGGCCGGCCCCCATGTGGTCCCACAAGGGGTATTTTGGTCATTTTAAATTCCTAGCTTAAATCGTTGCGTTTTACGTTCGTTTACCCGATTGTTTAAACGTTTATTCGTACGTTAAATGTTTAGTTGACGTTTTTATTTAACGATTTGAGTTTCGATATTTCTACTTGAAATATTTAATATAGTACTTGGAAACACTTATAAAAATGTTTCGTTAAATTATTGGCCTCGATTTGCGTGCACGTTCTACGGAGGTTAAATCACGTAACGTTATTTTGAGTCGTTTAAATTAACGATATAATTTGGATAAATTTTTCACTGAAGTATTATTTAAAATACTTAATTTATGTTGCCAATTTAATTATTGACGTTTATTTGGTCGCTGAAATAAATTCTTGCGTTTTCTTTGCGTTTGAGACGTTTTAACCAAAACGCCTAAGTCTTTCGAGTATTATTTTAACAAAATAATAAATAATGATAAATAACTTCTAAAAATAGATTACAGTTATTTATAGAAATGTTTTCACCAACGTCGTATTTAAACTGTGTCGGACTCCATCCGATAATAAAATGTACGATTTAAACAAATCGTAAATGTGTGCAAATATAATAACATATATTAATACACATAATGATACACATAATTCACCCTAATTACATGTATTAGCACAATGATTAGGAACTAACACTAGCCCTAATTGGTCGGGTGTCACACTCACAGAAATCACTCGATATCTGACATGACACTGCTCGTGATGTCATCCGGTATTTGCGTTTTAGGCACTGATCAAGAGTTTGAAACCGACCTTCGCGTATCTAAACATAAAATCAACAAAACTCAATTTATAGACTTGACTTTCGGGATAGATGATTTGAAATAACTTACTGATCTCAGGGAAATTTTCAAGCTCAAAGGTGAGGCGTATTTCAGTTTCTTCAAGGTCGAATCGTACCACACATCATGAGTTTTGGCAGCTTCACTCTCCTGTTATATTTTCGATTCACAATCTTAACTAAAAGTTTCATCAAGAACACAAAAACCAAAACTTGAAAGGGTAAAAGGCAAAAGTTTCCAGTGAAGGTTTTGGTTAAAGGAAATATACACAGAAACACTTGCTCTTACTTACAACTTGCACACTTGCTAACTCTTACTCTTGCTCATTATAATTACTTGCTAAAGAACCAAATATATATAGCCTTACATACATACCACTACATGCATAAACAATAATAGATAAAAGCTAAAGTCAACATGCGTGGGCTACTGTTCCATATCATGCATACGTACTACATACTATTCCATGTCCATGCGTACTATTCATATCCATGATCCAGCCGACCCATTCTCTTTCCACATGCACATGCGACTGTTCATTATCATGCTTTAACTCTTGTTGCCATCCACATGCAACAATCATGCAAAACCCGGTTCATGAACATCAAGATTAAACCCAACATTCACCCCCTTAATCTTGATGATCTTGACCCGTTTCTCTTGCTACTTGCTTGCTCCATTCAACTTGCTACTTTCTTGCTTGATTCGATTCTCTTGCTTGCTAACATCGAATCTTCTTTCTTGTTCGAACCATAAGTTCGCTCTTGCTACTCGTTACTTGCTACGAGTCACCTTGCTACTTGCTACGAGTCACACATGACCCGTTTCATGCTTCTTGCTTTCTTGCTTGCTTTTGATCATCAAAAGATGACCGACTTGCTTCTTGATCACCGCTGTAATCATTCTTGCTACTTGCTTTTGATCACCGTTTGTGATCATTCTTGCTGCTTGCTTACCATTCTTGCTAGCTTGCTTGCTTTTTTCTTTCTTGCTTGCTTTCACATCCGCCCTCCGTCGACCGACATACTCGCCGGCGGAGGCTTCCTCCAACCTTCAAACCTGCAACCTACAAGCCCTAGGTGTGAACCTGGGTGCTCTGATACCAAATGAAGGTTAGAGAGAAGGTTTTGGGAAAATGAAAAACACACTGCAACACTTGCTCTTGCTTACAACTTGCACACTTGCTAACTCTTACTCTTGCTCATTATAATTACTTGCTAAAGAACCAAATATATATAGCCTTACATACATACCACTACATGCATAAACAATAATAGATAAAAGCTAAAGTCAACATGCGTGGGCTACTGTTCCATATCATGCATACGTACTACATACTATTTGTAACACCCCCAAATTTAACGGTTTGCGGAAGCATACATTGGGTGTTACTAATCAATATACAAAGCACAAGATTAATAGTAAACGACCTCTAAATGAGACGTTTGTAAAATAGTTACATTTCATAATTAATAATCGTTTGAAAACCGTAGGTTTTCGTTATACAAAATGTAATTCCCTAGAGTCCACGCGTATAGCGGGAGATTCTATTACATCACCATAGTTACAAAAGATAATGCCAAAGAATCTCCGTTAAATGCAGTTTGTAAATCATGCGACTCTAGCTAGTAATCCTGGAGTGATCCTACTCCGTAAGTGTACCTGAGATACAAAGCTAGAAAGTGTCAACCAAAAAGGTTGGTGAATCTCACAGGTTTAGTAATAAGTAAGTGTTATGAACCACAAGTATGTACCCGTATTGCTATCCAGCAAAGTAAGTAAATCAGTAATTCAGTACAGTGCCATGAGCTCATAAGTTGAAGCTTAACCGTGTAGTGTGAAATAAATCACGTACCCCCGTGAGTGCTATCCGTACACTCATATGTAACAAATACTAATATGTCTGTTTCTACGTGTAAATCAGTACGTGGTGGCGCTACCACCCCAGACAGGGATTGTCAGTCCCAAATGGATCCATTTACTAGTACTCGCGCTTAAGACCATAACTAACAACTTACGATAAGGAGGCTTTCAGTGGATAAAAGTAACTCATGCGTTTGTTTGTAATCAGTAATGTTTTCAGTTCAGTACATTGTGTTCATCCGTAAAACAGTTGCTAAGTATCTCACCCCAAGTAAAACAGTAAAAAGGGGCCGTGAGACTCACCTGAGTCGAGCAGGGGTAAATAGCAAGTAGTAGTAAATCAAGTAGGTTCTCCGAACCCGTAACCTTCTAGTGCCTAAACACGTAAGGTTAAGTAAGTAGATGTCTCGCAAGACCATCTAGGCTAGTTGTTCATACCCCGTTGTGTTTAACGTTGGTTCGTTCACGTTCGTGTCAAAGTATATACGGCCCGTTGGTGATTTGTTATAATTAAAGTTTTATCGTTCATAACGCAATTTAGAGTATTTGTAATAGAAAAGTATGTTCTATGATGTTTGTTAAGTCGTAGGGTATAAGTATATAAGTTCGACACTTAGTGTAAAAATAGTTGAAAGTCTGCTGCTTTGTGCGACACTTCATAGCGTCACTTAAGGTTTAGGCGACACTTAGGAAGTGTCGCATAAAATCGCGAATTATAAGTTTAGGGCGTCACTTAGGGAAGTGACGCATAAGGTGGCGACACTTAGGCAGTGACGGTAACAAGTGTCGGTTTAAGGTTCTAGGCGTCACTAGAGTAGTGTCGGGCAAGAGTGTCGTATAAAATTAGATTTCGATCATAGGCGTCACTAAGGCAAGTGACGCTAGTAGTGACGGATATTGAAAATGCGTCACTTAGGTAGTGACGGGAAAAGAGGGCTTATGCGACACTTAGTCAGTGTCGCACGAAGTGACGCATATCTGGGTTCATCAGTGCGTCACTTACGTCTGATTGACGGATTTTGAGCCAAAAACATGTTTTCGGGTTTCCGTTTGGTCCGATTCTTTTACCCAACCCTTATATGAACATAACAAGCCTATCAAAACCATAAACTAGTAAAAATGATCAAAAACGAGAGATGTCGGGATTTGTCGGAAACTTACAAAGTGTCGGATTGAAAATCCGAAAAGGTAGAAGTGTAGATCGTCGCGAGGTGGTCGTTTATTTCCAAAGGGGCTTGAAGATCCGAGGTCGTTTAGTATGTTTATTTTGCGATTTTCGTTGATTTTTGGTTTGTGGTTTTTGAGAGAAAAGAAAAGGAAGAGAGAGAAAGTTGAATAAGAAATGAAAGAAAGTGGGTGGAAGTGGGAGGTTAAATCCCCACTTTCGCCCCGCGTTCCCGCTCCGTGCGGTGTTCGTTTGCTCCGTCATTTAAACGTTAAATATTTATTTTACGCGTTTAATTATATTTATAAATCACAAATCTTGTTAAATGATTTATTTAAATTATTTCCTTAAATCTTTAATAGGTTAGATTAATTTTAATCACTTTTGTTTATAAAATCGTGTACGTTTTATTCGAGTAGTACAAGTCAGTTATTAACTATTATAAAATAGCATTTCAGTTATAATTGCGTTATTTTAGTTTATAAACATTTGTTCACCAACGTCCGTGTTAATCGAATAGAATTTCAGTCTATTTAAGTTGCGCACGATTTAATCAAATCGCAAAGTTGTATATATTCACCAACATATAATCCGGTACATAAATTAGCCTAACACAGAACTAATTACATGTATTAACAAAGAATTAGGCGCTAATACTAGCCCTAATTTGGCGGTTGTTACATTCTCCCCTTGTTAAAATAATTTCGTCCCGAAATTAGCTTGTTTGCACGGTCGGTGCGTTGTCTGGGAAGAGATGTGGATATTTTTGTCGCATTTGGTCTTCCCGTTCCCAGGTGAATTCAGGACCACGTCTAGAATTCCACCTGACTTTTATGATGGGAATACGACTCTGTTTTAGTTGTTTGACCTCGCGGTCCATTATTTCCATGGGTTCCTCGACAAAATGAAGTTTATCATCGATCTGAATTTCGTCGAGCGGTATAATCAGTGTCTCGTCAGACAGACATTTCTTCAGATTAGAAATGTGAAATGTGTTGTGAACGCTGCTAAGTTCAGCAGGAAGTTGCAGGCGGTATGCCACTGGACCAATCTTTTCAAGGATTTCGAATGGTCCGATGTATCTAGGATTTAGTTTGCCTCGTTTTCCGAATCGAATGACACCTTTCCACGGTGCCACTTTGAGAAGTACCTTGTCCCCAACTTGGAACTCAAGGTGTTTGCGTCTCACGTCAGCATAGCTTTTCTGACGATCACGCGCGGCTTTTAGTCGGTTTTGTATGCCGACGATCTTTTCAGTTGTTTCATGTATGATTTCTGGACCGGTGAGTTGTGTATCCCCCACCTCAGTCCAACAGATAGGTGATCGGCACTTACGACCGTACAGTGCCTCGAAGGGTGCAGCCTGTATGCTGGTGTGATAACTGTTGTTGTACGAAAACTCGCACAACGGCAAGTGATTTTCCCAGTTTTTACCGAAGTCAACTACGCATGCTCGTAGCATGTCTTCCAGTGTTTGTATGGTTCGTTCGCTCTGGCCATCGGTTTGAGGATGGTAAGCCGTACTCATATCCAGACGAGTACCAAGAGATTTTTGCAGTGATTGCCAGAAGCGAGAAGTAAACCGAGCATCTCGGTCGGAGATGATTGAGATGGGCACGCCGTGTCTTGACACGATCTCTTTCAGGTAGATCCGTGTCAAACGTTCCATCTTATCAGTTTCTTTGATGGCTAGAAAATGAGCAGATTTAGTGAGTCGGTCGACGATCACCCAAATGGTATCACAACCGCTAGAAGTTTTCGGGAGTTTAGTAATGAAATCCATGGTAATCTGCTCCCATTTCCATTGTGGTATTTCGGGTTGTTGTAGCAAACCGGAAGGTTTCTGATGTTCAGCTTTAACCTTGGAACAAGTAAGACACTTGCCAACATAAGTTGCAATGTCAGATTTCATGTTGGGCCACCAGTACAGTTCCTTGATGCCGTGGTACATTTTGTCGGCACCGGGGTGTATAGAGTATTTAGACTTGTGAGCTTCATTCATCACCAAGTCTCGAAGGTTCCCAAAACTTGGTAACCAGATTCGATTTGAGAAGTATTTGGCCCCGTTAGATTTGGTTTCAAATTGTTTGTCCATGCCCCGCAAGGCCTCGTTTATCAAGTTTTCTGGTTTGAGTGCTTCGAGTTGAGCGGCGAGAGTTTGATTGATAAGGTCATTGTGAATGGTCATACCGAGAGCCCGAACTCGAAGTGGTTTCACTCGTTCTTTTCGGCTTAAGGCATCGGCGACAACATTCGCCTTGCCCGGATGATAGCGGATTTCGCAGTCATAATCCGTAAGCAACTCAACCCATCGACGTTGCCTCATGTTGAGATCCTTTTGATCGAAGATATGTTGGAGACTTTTATGGTCAGTAAAGATAGTACACTTGGTACCGTATAAGTAGTGTCTCCAGATTTTTAGAGCGAATACAACAGCCTCCAGCTCTAGGTCATGAGTTGTGTAATTCTTTTCGTGGACCTTGAGTTGTCGTGAGGCGTAAGCGATGACCTTGTCTCGTTGCATCAGTACGCAACCAAGACCTTGGTGTGAAGCATCACAGTATACCACGAAGTCATCGTTGCCTTCGGGTAAAGATAAGATAGGTGCACTGCAGAGTTTTTGTTTTAGTAGCTGAAAAGCCGACTCCTGGTTGTCAGTCCAATCGAACTTCTTTTCCTTTTGAGTCAGTGCAGTGAGAGGTAGGGCTATTTTCGAAAAATTCTCAATGAACCGCCTGTAGTATCCGGCGAGTCCTAAGAATTGGCGTACCTCGGTCGGTGTAGTAGGTGCTTGCCAACATTTGATAGCCTCGATTTTTGAAGGATCGACATGAATTCCCTGATTATCAATGACGTGTCCAAGGAATTGAACGGTTTGCATCCAGAACTCACACTTAGAGAATTTGGCGTATAACTCTTCGTGTTTGAGCAGCTCTAGGATGGTTTTCAGGTGTTGCGCGTGTTCTTGTTCAGTGCGCGAGTAAATCAAGATGTCATCGATAAAGACGATAACAAACTTATCAAGGTAAGGTTTGCACACCCGATTCATAAGGTCCATGAATACAGCCGGTGCGTTGGTTAAGCCGAATGGCATCACTTGGAATTCGTAATGCCCGTAGCGAGTTCGGAAAGCGGTTTTAGGAATATCTTCATCACGAACTCGGAGTTGGTGGTAACCAGACCGTAGATCGATCTTTGAGTAAAAACTCGATCCCTGAAGTTGGTCAAACAGGTCATCAATGCGAGGAAGTGGGTAACGGTTCTTGACAGTTAATTTGTTGAGTTCACGGTAGTCGATGCACATGCGGAAAGAACCGTCTTTCTTTTTCACAAATAGGACCGGAGCTCCCCAAGGCGAGGAACTTGGTCGAATAAATTCCTTGTCCAGGAGTTCCTGTAACTGAGTAGACAACTCCTGAAGTTCGGACGGGGCTAGTCGGTAAGGGGCTCGTGCCACGGGTGATGTGCCGGGCACAAGATCAATAGAGAACTCGACTTGTCTAGTTGGCGGTAGGCCAGGCAAGTCTTCAGGAAAGACTTCTGGGAAGTCTCGAACAATAGGCACATCCTCAAGTCGCTTCTCCACCGACTTTTTCTCCATAACGTGTGCGAGGATTGCCTGATACCCTTTTCTCAAGTATTTTCGGGTTTTCATGCAAGAAATGATATTGATTCTCGTCCCACCGGTCTCCCCTTGTATGCTCAAAGTTCTACCGGTGACGAGAGGAATGCGTACAATTTTCTCAAAACAAACGATTTCGGCTCGGTGCTTGGATAACCAATCCATACCGACGATGATGTCAAAGCTGCCGATTTCGACAGGTATCAAGTCAATGGGAAAGAGCTCGTTAGCTAAGTTCAGAGTGCAATTAGGTATCACACTGTCGGTGTAACACCCCCAAATTTAGTGATTTGCGGAAGCATACTTGGGTGTTACTAATCAATATACAAAGCACAAGATATACAGCAAACGACCTCTAAATGAGACGTTTTGTAAATTAGTTACATTCCATAGATATAATGTTTGAAAACTTAGTGTTTTCGTATACAAAATGTAGTTTTCCCCTAGAGTCCACGCGTATAGCGGGAGATTCTATTACATAACCGTAATATACAAAAGATAATGCTAAGAATCTCCGTTAATGCAGTTGTGTTGAAAACATGTGACTCTAGCTAAAATCCTGGAGTAATCCTACTCCGTCCGGGTACCTGAGAAAACATACTAAAAAGTGTCAACCGAAAGGTTGGTGAATCTCACAGGTTTGTAAATAATATCGGCTTTGAACACGAGATTTCATTAGTAATGCCCGTAGGCGTAAAAATCAGCCATTGCAATCCAGCAATCGTAAAATCAGTATTTGCAGCCCAGCAAATGTAAATAAGTAAGTTTATACCGTTGCCATGAGGCTCATAATCGAAGCTTAACCCGTAAATAATATGTTTGCTCCCGTGACATGCTCGTAAGTGAGCAAGCATCAGTAACGAATAAGTTGTCACCCGTTTATACGTGTAAATCGGTACGTGGCAGCGCTACTGCCCCGGGTGGGGAGGGTCATTTCCCTAATGGATCCATTAACTACTGTTCGCGCTTAAGTCCATAACTAACGATATATGATGGAGAGACTTCTGTAATATTAATTAACTCATGCAATTCCGTTTGGTATAGAATTCAGTTTAGTACTTGTGTTCAGGAAAAAAAATCAGTAGCATGTATCTCCCCCAATAAGATAAAACAGTAAAAGTGGGGCCGTAAGACTCACCTGAGTCTTTGCAAGTACGTTTATATCAATAAACGAGTAAGTAATATCAACCGTAGGTTCTCCGAACCCGTAACCTTCAAATGCCTAAACATATAAAGTTAAGTAAGTAGATGTCTCGCAAGACCATCTAGGCTAGTTGTTTACACAACTCATTATGTCCAAGTGTTTGTTTAGTAATCCGTTTGTAGTTTGAAAACAAATATGGCCCGTTGGTGACGGTTTGTAATAATGATTCAAAGCGTTATCATTTATAACGCAATTTAGTGTAATTGTAATTGAAAGTATGTTCTATGACGTTTGTTAAGTCGTATGACATAGGTATTTGAAGTTGTGTAAGTTCGACACTTAGTAAAATCTGACTTTTCAAGGTTCTGGTTTGTGCGACGTAGCATGCGACGTAGCATGCGACGTAGGGTGCGACGTAGGGAGGTACGTCGCATGATGCGACCTTCGCAAATCAATGCGACGTAGGTTCGGTTTGCGACGTAAAAGTCTACGTCGCTATGTGCGACGTCCGCAAGTTAATGCGACGTAATAGGCTGCGTCGCTAGTGCGACGTTGGGATTTTTGTGCGACGTAGGCCGCGACGTCGCTAAATGCGACGTTGGCCACAAAATGCGACGTTTTGAGCTACGTCGCAGATAGTCCAGCGTCTCTGCGACGTAGCGGTCTGATCGGAATTTGGTGGCCGGAAAATCGGTCGAAAAGCTTCCGTTCGGTCCAAATCCTTTACCCAACCCATTTTTGGACATTTTAAGCATATATAAACCATAAAAACGTAAAAATGAGCAAAAACGGAGAGTTTCGGGTTTTGTCGGAAACTTACGAAATGCCGAAATGAAAATCCGGAAAGATAGCGTGATAGATCGTGATGTGGTGGTCGTTTTCTTCCAAAAGGGTAGTATGTTTCGCGTGCGTTTAGTGGTAGTATTTTGTGAATTAATGAGAAGTGTGGAGTTGGTGGTGAGGATGAAGTTGAGAGGAAAGAGAGAAGAAAGAGAAAGAGAAGAAGAATTAAATGAAAGAAGGAGGTGGAATTGGGAGGTTAAGCCCCCAATTTCGCCCGCGTTTCCGCTCCGTGCGGTGTTCGTTTCCCCCGTCGTTTAAACGTTATACCAAGCAGTTATATTTTTAAAAGGTGACGGGAAATATTTTTAATGAAATACCTTGAAATTAATTATAAAAACATTTGTCGAAGTATTAAAATTCTTAACTCGCGTTTAATACATATATGTTAAATTATTTAAATTGTCGTCGCGGTATATAAAAAAAAATGTTTGTTCGCTGTGTATTTTATATAATAAAATACGTTCTCATTATTTAGGTAAGTTTCTGTCACCAACGTCCAAGTAACTGTGTCGGACTCCGTCCGGTTAATTCGTACGATTAATCCAAATCGCGTAAGTACACACATATATATATAATTCACCTTATATATATATACAAATAGAGTCTGCAATTAGTCCTATTACATACTAATTACAACTAGTTACAATTAATTAGGCATAATTAATTATTCTAATTTAGCAGGTGTTACATTCTCCCCTTGTTAAAGAAATTTCGTCCCGAAATTAGCTTGAGTGCACGGACGGTGCGTTGTCTGGGAAGAGATGTGGGTATTTCTGTCGCATTTGGTCTTCCCGTTCCCAGGTGAACTCAGGGCCGCGCCTAGAATTCCACCTGACTTTTACTATGGGAATACGACTCTGTTTCAATTGCTTGACCTCACGGTCCATGATTTCCATAGGTTTCTCGACAAAATGGAGTTTATCATCGATTTGAATTTCGTCGAGCGGTATAATCAGTGTCTCGTCAGACAGACATTTCTTCAAGTTAGAAATGTGGAATGTGTTGTGTACGCTGCTAAGCTCAGCAGGAAGTTGCAGGCGATATGCCACTGGACCAATCCTTTCAAGGATTTCGAATGGTCCGATATATCTAGGATTTAGTTTGCCTCGTTTCCCGAATCGAATAACACCTTTCCACGGTGCCACTTTGAGAAGTACCTTGTCTCCTACCTGGAACTCAAGGTGTTTGCGTCTCACGTCAGCATAGCTTTTCTGACGATCACGTGCGGCTTTCAGCCGGTTTTGAATACCAACGATTTTCTCAGTAGTTTCTTGAATGATTTCTGGACCCGTGAGTTGGGAATCTCCTAACTCAGTCCAACAGATGGGTGATCGGCACTTACGCCCGTAAAGTGCCTCAAAGGGTGCAGCCTTTATGCTGGTATGATAACTGTTGTTGTACGAAAACTCACACAACGGTAAGTGATTTTCCCAAGAAGTACCGAAGTCGACTACGCAGGCTCGTAGCATATCCTCCAGTGTTTGAATAGTTCGCTCGCTTTGGCCATCGGTTTGCGGGTGATAAGCAGTACTCATATCCAGACGAGTACCAAGAGATTTCTGTAGCGATTGCCAAAAGTTAGAAGTAAAACGGCTGTCCCTATCCGAGATGATCGAGATAGGTACACCGTGTCGCGAGATGATTTCTTTGACATAGATGCGAGTCAGACGCTCCATCTTGTCGGTTTCCTTGATGGCCAGAAAATGAGCAGATTTCGTGAGACGGTCCACGATCACCCAAATGGTATCGCAACCACTCGAAGTTTTCGGTAGTTTGGTGATGAAGTCCATGGAAATCTGTTCCCATTTCCATTGAGGAATTTCAGGTTGTTGAAGCAACCCAGAGGGTCTTTGGTGTTCGGTCTTTACTTTGGAACAGGTTAGGCATTTACTGACGTACAAGGCGATGTCAGCTTTCATGTTAGGCCACCAATACAACCCTTTGACGTCATGATACATCTTGTCAGATCCAGGATGTATAGAGTATCGAGATTTGTGAGCTTCAGCCATCACCAAATCTCGCAAGTTTCCGAATTTAGGTAACCACACCCGGTTGGAGAAGTATCGAGTTCCATCGGTTTTGATTTCGAATTGTTTATCCAAGCCTCGCAAGGCTTCATTTTTCAAGTTTTCATCGTTGAGTGCTTCAAGTTGAGCGGTAAGGATTTGAGCAGGAAGCTCGTTATGAATTGTCATAGAAAGCGCTCGAACTCGAAGGGGTTTCACTCGTTCTTTTCGGCTTAAGGCATCGGCAACTACGTTCGCCTTGCCCGGATGGTATTTGATCTCGCAGTCGTAGTCACTAAGTAACTCAACCCAGCGACGTTGCCTCATGTTTAGATCCTTCTGATCGAATATGTGTTGGAGACTTTTGTGATCGGTAAAGATAGTGCTTTTCGTACCGTAGAGATAATGTCTCCAGATTTTTAATGCGAAGACCACAGCACCTAACTCGAGGTCGTGGGTCGTATAGTTTTTCTCGTGGATTTTCAGTTGTCGTGAGGCATAGGCAATGACTTTTTCCCGTTGCATCAACACACAACCAAGTCCTTGGTGTGAGGCGTCGCAGTAAACTACGAAATCGTCGGTGCCCTCGGGTAAGGACAAGATTGGTGCACTGCAAAGTTTGTTTTTCAATAGCTGGAAGGCTGACTCTTGTTTATCAGCCCAATCGAACTTCTTATCTTTCTGAGTCAGTGTGGTTAGTGGAACAGCTATTCTTGAAAAGTTTTCGATGAATCGGCGATAATAACCAGCAAGACCTAAGAATTGTCTCACTTCGGTTGGAGTGGTCGGTGACTCCCAGCCCTTGATTGCTTCAATCTTGGCGGGATCAACATGAATTCCTTGGCTGTCAATCACGTGCCCGAGGAATTGAACGGTTCGAATCCAGAACTCACACTTAGAGAATTTGGCATATAACTCTTCGTGTTTCAGAAGTCCTAGAATGGTTTTCAGATGTTGAGCATGTTCCTGCTCATTGCGAGAGTAAATCAGAATATCGTCGATGAACACAATGACGAATTTGTCAAGATATGGTTTGCACACCCGATTCATAAGATCCATGAATACGGCCGGTGCGTTGGTTAACCCGAATGGCATCACTTGGAATTCATAATGCCCATAACGAGTTCGGAAAGCTGTCTTTGGGATATCATTGTCACGGACTCGGAGTTGATGATAACCCGACCGTAGATCAATCTTCGAGTAAACACTCGATCCCTGGAGTTGATCAAATAGGTCATCGATTCTAGGAAGTGGGTACCGATTCTTTATGGTTAGCTTATTCAGCTCTCGGTAGTCAATACACATGCGGAAAGACCCATCTTTCTTTTTCACGAATAAGACCGGAGCTCCCCAAGGCGAGGAACTTGGTCGAATGAATCCTCTGTCCAGGAGTTCCTGTAGTTGGTTAGACAACTCCTGCATTTCGGATGGTGCTAAACGGTAAGGGGCTCGTGCCACGGGTGCAGCTCCGGGCACAAGTTCGATTTGAAATTCAACTTGTCTAGGTGGCGGAAGTCCGGGCAAGTCTTCAGGAAAGACTTCCGGAAAATCCCGCACGATCGGAACATCCTCAAGTCGCTTCTCCTCCGACTTCTTCTCCGTTACATGTGCGAGGATGGCTTGATACCCTTTTCGTAGATATTTTCTCGTTTTCAGACAGGAGACAATATTCAGATTCCGTCTGCCGGTCTCCCCTTGTAGGACTAAGGTTCCACCGGAGACAAGAGGTATGCGAACGAGTTTGTCATGACAGATGATTTCAGCTCGGTGCTTGGATAACCAATCCATACCGACAATAATATCGAAGCTGCCGATCTCGACAGGGATTAAATCAATGGGAAACGTTTCGTTCGTGAGGTTAAGTGTACAGTTGTGTATGATACTATCAGTCTCAATCAGTTTGCCATTAGCTAATTCAACAATGTATTTAGTATCTAAGGCAGTGGGAGTTATATCAAGTAAAGGGCTAAATTTCTCAGAAATGAAGCTTCTATCGGCACCGGTATCAAATAACACAGAAGCAGTAAGGTCGTTGAGAAGGAACGTACCCGTCACGACGTTCGGGTCTTGTCTGGCTTCCCCAGCCTTGATAACGAATGATCTGCCGCGAGCAGGGTTATTGTTGTTTTTCAGCTTTGGGCAATCTTTCTTGAAATGCCCTGTATTTCCGCACCCAAAGCAGGCCTTTGGTGCATTAGTGTTGGGGATGGGAATGTTGGTTCGACAATCCTTGGCTAGATGCCCGAACCGCTTGCAGTTGGAGCAAGGGCAAGAACCGTCATGGTGGCGGTTGCATTTGGGACAGTAGGGTCTGCTCCCGCTGTACCCTTTCTTCTCCGAAGTTCCAGATGAATAAGCCTTAATGTACTCAGGCTTTTTGTTGGAGGTTTGGTTGGATGAGTTGGGGTTACCTTCCCACTTGCGTTTGTTGTTTGCAGATGGGGTTGAAGTTGTACCACGGCGGACAGAATTTGCCGTTAGTTCATGGGCCATACGGATGGCGCTCTGAATAGTACCCGGTTTGGAAGAAGTTACCAGGTCTTGGAGTCTCTCAGGAAGACCATCAACAAATTTCTCGATCCTCTTGTACTCAGGATCGACCATGGTTGGGCACAGAAGTGCCAGTTGGTGGAAACGGTTTGTGTATCCGGTGATGTCATCACCCTGCATCTTGTGGTTCCAGAATTCCACTTCTAGTTGTTTCAATTCATCCCTGGGGCAATACTCGCCCCTCAGCATCTTCTTCAACTCCTCCCACGGGAGTTGGTAAGCAGTAGCAACACTCACAGTCTGGGCATAAGTGTTCCACCAGGTGAGTGCGGTGTCAGTAAAAGTACTAACGGAGAACTTAACCTTATCCCCCTCCGCACAGTTGCAGATAAGAAATACAGACTCGACTTTCTCGATCCAGCGTACTAGACCGATAGCTCCCTCAGTACCTGCAAAGTTTAGAGGTTTGCAGTTCTGAAAGTCTTTGTATGAACAGGGTTTAGCAGTAGTGGTTTCAGCGGCATCGCTGTTTCTCGAGGAGTTTGGTGGAGTATTCCGAGCCAAGGCTTCAGTAACAGCCTGGGTTATAAGGGAGGTAATCTGGGCATCGGTGTACGGTCGTGTCTTTGGCGGCATGATTCTTCAATAAAAGAAATGAAGATACATGAGATTTTGTATGAAATTGTAATTGTCATAGATGTACATGTATAAAAGCAGTAATACATAACATCAATATGGAAAATGACAATTAATGTGGGTTGAGATAACAAAGGATATTTGATAGATAACGTGAGTTCAAAAGTTACATCCTACAGAAATATTACAAAAGGTGTCGGGAATGGTTACATCCGACTAGTTTATAAAGTAGTGCTAGATAGTCCCTAGATTACGAGGTAGATTACAAGGCAAAAACTACATTATTCATAATGTAGATTAATTTGTTCCATAGTGTGCCAAGGCGGTCCACAGTTTCTGCTAGTCGGTTGGTTCATTCTTAGTTACGGTTCCTGACTTTCGGATTCGTCTTCTGACTCCAGGTTCAGGTCGTGTGGGTGGTAGCGTGCCTCGAGCATGTCCCTGTATCTTTGAGTCGTGGAGCGATACCTAGTCTCCTCCGTTGATTTCCTGCCCAAACGTTTGATCCATGTCTTGGTCCTACGGGTTATGTTAGTGGCCACTTTCTTCCAGTAACGGATCTTATCTTTGATTCGTGTAGGGACAGATCGGTTTGAGATTCTCAGCCTTTGTTCATAGTCTATGCACTTACGCTTAAGTGCCCAATTTCGCCCGTCTAGTCCCACGGCCTGATCTCGCACTCTTTCATATTCTTCAATATCGATGCCAGTCATTCCGAAATTCTGATTTTCGTTTCCCTCCAGCATGATTTCTTCTTCTGGTACGATGTCCTCATCGAGATACGTGTACTGGATTTGTTCCTCGTGTACTTGGTCACTATCAGACATGTGGTCGTCCATTTGGGAATTCGCGTCCTTGAGTTCTATAGAAATGACAGAGAGAGGATTTTAGTCCTTGGAAGTACGTCGTTTCCGGGTGTTAGATGTGATTTTCGTAAAATCATTAGAGTGCGCCACAAGGTGGTGTGACGGTAATCAAGTCTGTCATGGTCGGTGCAAACCGCTGAGAGAAATTCGTAAGTGTCCCCAGGGAAACGTCGGCTATCTCTATAGCGAGTGTGTTTACGTGCGAGGCCTATTCATATATATATTCAATATATAATAGCCTAGTAGTATAGTCAGTGAGTGAGGCCTATGTATGTATATACTCGTATCTCACATAATAGTCTAGTGTATGTCTAGCACATAACAAGTAAGAGTCTCGGTTCCCTCGTGGTCAGAGTCTACTAATGCATTCCTATTCGACATAATCATTTCAGGCCTCACATCATTTTTCTTTAATTGTACATAGTTGATCAGGCTATGTTAAATTAAAGTCGTATGATGTAAATCTTGAACCAATCATGCTTAATAAGGAAATACTGCCTAATGGTCATAGTCTAGGCCCACTAAATGCAACCTAGTTCACTATAACCTTAGGCTCTGATACCAATCTGTAACACCCCCAAATTTAGTGATTTGCGGAAGCATACTTGGGTGTTACTAATCAATATACAAAGCACAAGATATACAGCAAACGACCTCTAAATGAGACGTTTTGTAAATTAGTTACATTCCATAGATATAATGTTTGAAAACTTAGTGTTTTCGTATACAAAATGTAGTTTTCCCCTAGAGTCCACGCGTATAGCGGGAGATTCTATTACATAACCGTAATATACAAAAGATAATGCTAAGAATCTCCGTTAATGCAGTTGTGTTGAAAACATGTGACTCTAGCTAAAATCCTGGAGTAATCCTACTCCGTCCGGGTACCTGAGAAAACATACTAAAAAGTGTCAACCGAAAGGTTGGTGAATCTCACAGGTTTGTAAATAATATCGGCTTTGAACACGAGATTTCATTAGTAATGCCCGTAGGCGTAAAAATCAGCCATTGCAATCCAGCAATCGTAAAATCAGTATTTGCAGCCCAGCAAATGTAAATAAGTAAGTTTATACCGTTGCCATGAGGCTCATAATCGAAGCTTAACCCGTAAATAATATGTTTGCTCCCGTGACATGCTCGTAAGTGAGCAAGCATCAGTAACGAATAAGTTGTCACCCGTTTATACGTGTAAATCGGTACGTGGCAGCGCTACTGCCCCGGGTGGGGAGGGTCATTTCCCTAATGGATCCATTAACTACTGTTCGCGCTTAAGTCCATAACTAACGATATATGATGGAGAGACTTCTGTAATATTAATTAACTCATGCAATTCCGTTTGGTATAGAATTCAGTTTAGTACTTGTGTTCAGGAAAAAAAATCAGTAGCATGTATCTCCCCCAATAAGATAAAACAGTAAAAGTGGGGCCGTAAGACTCACCTGAGTCTTTGCAAGTACGTTTATATCAATAAACGAGTAAGTAATATCAACCGTAGGTTCTCCGAACCCGTAACCTTCAAATGCCTAAACATATAAAGTTAAGTAAGTAGATGTCTCGCAAGACCATCTAGGCTAGTTGTTTACACAACTCATTATGTCCAAGTGTTTGTTTAGTAATCCGTTTGTAGTTTGAAAACAAATATGGCCCGTTGGTGACGGTTTGTAATAATGATTCAAAGCGTTATCATTTATAACGCAATTTAGTGTAATTGTAATTGAAAGTATGTTCTATGACGTTTGTTAAGTCGTATGACATAGGTATTTGAAGTTGTGTAAGTTCGACACTTAGTAAAATCTGACTTTTCAAGGTTCTGGTTTGTGCGACGTAGCATGCGACGTAGCATGCGACGTAGGGTGCGACGTAGGGAGGTACGTCGCATGATGCGACCTTCGCAAATCAATGCGACGTAGGTTCGGTTTGCGACGTAAAAGTCTACGTCGCTATGTGCGACGTCCGCAAGTTAATGCGACGTAATAGGCTGCGTCGCTAGTGCGACGTTGGGATTTTTGTGCGACGTAGGCCGCGACGTCGCTAAATGCGACGTTGGCCACAAAATGCGACGTTTTGAGCTACGTCGCAGATAGTCCAGCGTCTCTGCGACGTAGCGGTCTGATCGGAATTTGGTGGCCGGAAAATCGGTCGAAAAGCTTCCGTTCGGTCCAAATCCTTTACCCAACCCATTTTTGGACATTTTAAGCATATATAAACCATAAAAACGTAAAAATGAGCAAAAACGGAGAGTTTCGGGTTTTGTCGGAAACTTACGAAATGCCGAAATGAAAATCCGGAAAGATAGCGTGATAGATCGTGATGTGGTGGTCGTTTTCTTCCAAAAGGGTAGTATGTTTCGCGTGCGTTTAGTGGTAGTATTTTGTGAATTAATGAGAAGTGTGGAGTTGGTGGTGAGGATGAAGTTGAGAGGAAAGAGAGAAGAAAGAGAAAGAGAAGAAGAATTAAATGAAAGAAGGAGGTGGAATTGGGAGGTTAAGCCCCCAATTTCGCCCGCGTTTCCGCTCCGTGCGGTGTTCGTTTCCCCCGTCGTTTAAACGTTATACCAAGCAGTTATATTTTTAAAAGGTGACGGGAAATATTTTTAATGAAATACCTTGAAATTAATTATAAAAACATTTGTCGAAGTATTAAAATTCTTAACTCGCGTTTAATACATATATGTTAAATTATTTAAATTGTCGTCGCGGTATATAAAAAAAAATGTTTGTTCGCTGTGTATTTTATATAATAAAATACGTTCTCATTATTTAGGTAAGTTTCTGTCACCAACGTCCAAGTAACTGTGTCGGACTCCGTCCGGTTAATTCGTACGATTAATCCAAATCGCGTAAGTACACACATATATATATAATTCACCTTATATATATATACAAATAGAGTCTGCAATTAGTCCTATTACATACTAATTACAACTAGTTACAATTAATTAGGCATAATTAATTATTCTAATTTAGCAGGTGTTACAGTCGGCCTCAATAAGTTTTCCGTTTGCCAATTCTACAGTGTAATTAGAATCTAAGGCAATAGGTGTAGTGTCAAGTAGTGGATAAAATTCGTCAGAAATAAAGCTTTTATCAGCACCAGTATCGAATAATACGGAAGCAGTCAAGTTGTTGAGAAGGAACGTACCCGTGACCACATTCGGGTCTTGACGGGCTTCCCCAGATTTCAGCACAAAAGCTCTTCCTCGAGCATTGTTGTTGTTCCTGTTGTTGTTGTTGTTGTTCAATTTCGGGCAGTCTTT
The DNA here is from genome assembly GCA_949592205.1 of Helichrysum umbraculigerum. Classification (NCBI taxonomy): domain Eukaryota; kingdom Viridiplantae; phylum Streptophyta; class Magnoliopsida; order Asterales; family Asteraceae; genus Helichrysum; species Helichrysum umbraculigerum. Next base: position 10,121,161 of record CATIUR010000002.1, on the reverse strand, counting down.
CTTGAAATGTCCCGTTCCGTTGTACCCATAACAAGTTTTTGGTGCAGAGGAGTTGATGTCGGTGGTGTTGGATCTACAGTCCCTAGCCACGTGTCCGAATCTCTTACACTTGCTACAGGGACACGAACCAAAGTGGTGTCGTTGCCACTTTGAGCAATAGGGCTTGGTTCCCTTGTACGCCCCCTTGTCATCAGTATTGGAGGTGTAGGCTTTAATGGTTTCAGGTTTCTTGTTTTGGTGGTTGTTGTGGTTGTCGGACCATTTTCTTTTGTTGTTGTTGGAGGATGGAGTGGGTGGTTCTGGGTCCTCATTCATGGCTAAAAGTTCATGGGCCAACCGGATGGCACCATGAAGAGTGGTTTGTTTTGATGAGGCGACATTTCCCCGGACAGGTTCCGGGAGGCCGCGGATGTATTTCTTGATCTTTTCGGGTTCAGTGCCTGCCATAGCTGGGCGAAGAACGGTAAGTTGTTGGAATCGAGTGGTGTATCCAACGATATCAGTTCCTTGCACTTTCAAGTTCCAGAACTCTTCGTCCAGCTTGTAAAGTTGTTCGGCCGGGCAATACTCATCAGTGAGCATTTTCTTCAGATCCTCCCAAGGGAGTAGATAAGCTGTATCAATACCCACAGACTGGGTATAGGAATTCCACCACGAGAGGGCACCATCTTCGAGGGTGCAGGTGGAGAATTTGACTTTGTCGTCCTCCGCACATTTGCTGATGCGGAAAACGGATTCCATCTTTTCGAACCATCTGATAAGTCCGATGGCTCCTTCAGTCCCCTTGAAGCTCAAGGGTTTGCAGTTTTGGAAATCCTTGTATGAACAAGGTTTAGTAGCAGAGGTTTCAGCGGCATCGCTGTTTCTTGTGGAACCTGGTGGAGTATTCCGAGCTAAGGCTTCAGTAACAGCCTGGGTTATAAGGGAGGTAATCTGGGCATCGGTGTAAGGTCTTGACTTTGGCGGCATGACTCTTCAATAAAAGAAATGAAGATACATGAGATTTTGCAAGAAGGTTGTATGTATTTCAGATGTACATGTATATAGGTGGTAATACATAACATCAATATGAAAAAGGATCATGGCAATTTATATGAGTCAAAGCAGCAAGAAATATTTGATAGATGATACGAGTTCAAAGGTTACATCCTACAGATGTATTACAAAAGGTGTCGGGAATTATTACATCCGACTGAAACATAGAGTAGTGCTTAGATAGTTACTAGATTACAGGATAAAGACTACACTAGTTTCAACGTAGATTAATTTGTTCCATCATCGTGACAAGACGGTCTACAGTGTTTGCAAGCCTGCTAGCTTGTCGGGCGTTGTCTTCGGCTAGTGCTAGTCGTTGTGTTAGTCCGCGCGCATACTCTTCTGCCTCAAGTGAGCGCTGCACACATTCATCCATCCTTTGTTGCAGAAGGGCATTTTCCACCCTTATTTCTATAATTTGGTTGCGAAGGACATCCATGTTGTTGTTTGTGGTTTCTAGGTCGTCGGAGACTTCTTCTATGCGTTCGAGGGATGTAAGTCTCCAGTTTTCGTTTGTTTCCTGCAACACGACATCCATGGTGCGAAGTCGTTGCTCGTGTTGGTTCACCCTAGCAGCTAAGGCCGGCAAGGTGAAGTGAGTGGAGTACGGGCTAGCTCGAGGCAACCTGTTGTTCCTCCTTGCTACCCTTGGGTTCTGCGACCCGGATTGAGAACGAGATGAATTGGATGGGATGTTTGCCATTTCTGAGACAAAGCGTTAGTAAGATGAGGCTAATATATATACATATATCATATCCAGCCTAGTGTCTAGCACGTATCAAGTAATGGTCCGGTTCTCTCGTAGTCAGAGTCAACTATCGTATCCCTGTTCAACATAATTATTTCAGATCTTACATCATCTTTCCTTAATTATACATAGTTGATCAGGCTATGTTAAATTAAAGTTGTATGCTGTAATTCCTGAACTAGTCATGTCTAATAAGAGAATACTGCCTAACGGTCATAGTCTAGGCCCACTAAATGCAACCTAGTTCACTATAACCTTAGGCTCTGATACCAATCTGTAACACCCCCAAATTTAACGGTTTGCGGAAGCATACATTGGGTGTTACTAATCAATATACAAAGCACAAGATTAATAGTAAACGACCTCTAAATGAGACGTTTGTAAAATAGTTACATTTCATAATTAATAATCGTTTGAAAACCGTAGGTTTTCGTTATACAAAATGTAATTCCCTAGAGTCCACGCGTATAGCGGGAGATTCTATTACATCACCATAGTTACAAAAGATAATGCCAAAGAATCTCCGTTAAATGCAGTTTGTAAATCATGCGACTCTAGCTAGTAATCCTGGAGTGATCCTACTCCGTAAGTGTACCTGAGATACAAAGCTAGAAAGTGTCAACCAAAAAGGTTGGTGAATCTCACAGGTTTAGTAATAAGTAAGTGTTATGAACCACAAGTATGTACCCGTATTGCTATCCAGCAAAGTAAGTAAATCAGTAATTCAGTACAGTGCCATGAGCTCATAAGTTGAAGCTTAACCGTGTAGTGTGAAATAAATCACGTACCCCCGTGAGTGCTATCCGTACACTCATATGTAACAAATACTAATATGTCTGTTTCTACGTGTAAATCAGTACGTGGTGGCGCTACCACCCCAGACAGGGATTGTCAGTCCCAAATGGATCCATTTACTAGTACTCGCGCTTAAGACCATAACTAACAACTTACGATAAGGAGGCTTTCAGTGGATAAAAGTAACTCATGCGTTTGTTTGTAATCAGTAATGTTTTCAGTTCAGTACATTGTGTTCATCCGTAAAACAGTTGCTAAGTATCTCACCCCAAGTAAAACAGTAAAAAGGGGCCGTGAGACTCACCTGAGTCGAGCAGGGGTAAATAGCAAGTAGTAGTAAATCAAGTAGGTTCTCCGAACCCGTAACCTTCTAGTGCCTAAACACGTAAGGTTAAGTAAGTAGATGTCTCGCAAGACCATCTAGGCTAGTTGTTCATACCCCGTTGTGTTTAACGTTGGTTCGTTCACGTTCGTGTCAAAGTATATACGGCCCGTTGGTGATTTGTTATAATTAAAGTTTTATCGTTCATAACGCAATTTAGAGTATTTGTAATAGAAAAGTATGTTCTATGATGTTTGTTAAGTCGTAGGGTATAAGTATATAAGTTCGACACTTAGTGTAAAATAGTTGAAAGTCTGCTGCTTTGTGCGACACTTCATAGCGTCACTTAAGGTTTAGGCGACACTTAGGAAGTGTCGCATAAAATCGCGAATTATAAGTTTAGGGCGTCACTTAGGGAAGTGACGCATAAGGTGGCGACACTTAGGCAGTGACGGTAACAAGTGTCGGTTTAAGGTTCTAGGCGTCACTAGAGTAGTGTCGGGCAAGAGTGTCGTATAAAATTAGATTTCGATCATAGGCGTCACTAAGGCAAGTGACGCTAGTAGTGACGGATATTGAAAATGCGTCACTTAGGTAGTGACGGGAAAAGAGGGCTTATGCGACACTTAGTCAGTGTCGCACGAAGTGACGCATATCTGGGTTCATCAGTGCGTCACTTACGTCTGATTGACGGATTTTGAGCCAAAAACATGTTTTCGGGTTTCCGTTTGGTCCGATTCTTTTACCCAACCCTTATATGAACATAACAAGCCTATCAAAACCATAAACTAGTAAAAATGATCAAAAACGAGAGATGTCGGGATTTGTCGGAAACTTACAAAGTGTCGGATTGAAAATCCGAAAAGGTAGAAGTGTAGATCGTCGCGAGGTGGTCGTTTATTTCCAAAGGGGCTTGAAGATCCGAGGTCGTTTAGTATGTTTATTTTGCGATTTTCGTTGATTTTTGGTTTGTGGTTTTTGAGAGAAAAGAAAAGGAAGAGAGAGAAAGTTGAATAAGAAATGAAAGAAAGTGGGTGGAAGTGGGAGGTTAAATCCCCACTTTCGCCCCGCGTTCCCGCTCCGTGCGGTGTTCGTTTGCTCCGTCATTTAAACGTTAAATATTTATTTTACGCGTTTAATTATATTTATAAATCACAAATCTTGTTAAATGATTTATTTAAATTATTTCCTTAAATCTTTAATAGGTTAGATTAATTTTAATCACTTTTGTTTATAAAATCGTGTACGTTTTATTCGAGTAGTACAAGTCAGTTATTAACTATTATAAAATAGCATTTCAGTTATAATTGCGTTATTTTAGTTTATAAACATTTGTTCACCAACGTCCGTGTTAATCGAATAGAATTTCATTCTATTTAAGTTGCGCACGATTTAATCAAATCGCAAAGTTGTATATATTCACCAACATATAATCCGGTACATAAATTAGCCTAACACAGAACTAATTACATGTATTAACAAAGAATTAGGCGCTAATACTAGCCCTAATTTGGCGGTTGTTACACTATTCCATGTCCATGCGTACTATTCATATCCATGATCCAGCCGACCCATTCTCTTTCCACATGCACATGCGACTGTTCATTATCATGCTTTAACTCTTGTTGCCATCCACATGCAACAATCATGCAAAACCCGGTTCATGAACATCAAGATTAAACCCAACATCCAGTGTTACCAATGAATCAATGATTTCCTCAACACTATCATGGCTGAAACATTTATCAATCGTCCCCATCCTAAACAAAATAGGTAAATGATCAACTTCATTGGTATTTTCCAGAAAACTACTCACGTCCCATCAGAAAAAATGCCTCTTTATTCGAAAAATCCTGAAAAGTTATTCACCTCTTGAGAACACTGCTATTATCAGGATAATCAAAATCACTGTACTTCCGGAGTGAAGTTTCAACGACAGAAGGATCATCGGTAATCAAATTAATGAGACATTCTTCAATTGCCGGAACATTCTGCCAGTGAAAGCCTCATAGTACTCAATACTCATGCAACCAAAAAAGAAAAACTGATCATGTCTTGAATAGAAAAGGCTCAAAAGAACTAACCGTTCTGTGTGAATAGTGTGTAGCAAGCCCGCATGCCAACATTTCAACTCCATTTAGCCTGTCACCTGTCAGACCCAAATACTCCCCTGCGTACAAAGTTCTCTCTTTTATATAACCACAGTCGACCAACCATTTACTCTGGGTATATGTACATAAGTTATTCTAGTATCGGTATAATGTGCCTAGATAACCAGGAAGATGTGAAAGGTGAAAGGAAGCACCAGCATCAGGATGAAGTCCAATTGATGTTTCAGGGGTAGCATAAACCTGCAGTGATATAGGTATTTTGAAGGCATATAAACTTTTCAAAAAGTATATGTATTTGCAAAGATGAAAGTTATTTCCAGCCGACAACTTAAGGCTTACAGTTTTATCGGTTGCAATCCTGAATGTTCCTGGAACAGAAATTGCAGCCCCTCCGCCCATGGTAATACCATCTAAGACAGCTACCTAAACAAAACATCAAAATAAGATATCTACTTGATCGAAAATCGTTAATTTTTACATATGTAGTATGTTCATGTTCATTAGCAATAGTACTCACATTTGGTTTTAGAAATGTATGTAGAAAATACGCAAAACTATATACTTTCCAAAAGAATTCTTTGCTTCCTTCAATATTTCCTGCATGAGTTCATATGGATGTCAATATAACTAATGGACTTCACATCAATTGCACACTGACATGATGGTTATTATTGTACCTTTGATGATCATATCACGCACGGAGATTATATCTGCACCAGAACAAAAAGCATTGCCGTTGCCTTCAGCTTCACGAGCAACTTCTGAGCATATATATCAGTAAAATTCACACAAATGCATATATATCACGATAACATACAAGATAACGACTTTAGATATTAACAGTGGGCCAAAATCCATAAATTGCAACTTTCACGCATAATGTTGAAATTTTGAATTAAATATTAAGCATAAGTACCGTATAAAATGACGATATAATTTTTATGAGAGTACTAAAAGTATACCTTCAAATATTAAGCTTTTTTTATGAAACTACTCACTGAGACATTTTGTCGAACACTTGGTGAGCGCTTCATGAAATACCATAATAAACATTTGTAGCCTGAGAAAAATCAAAAACCATAGAATAAAGAGATATCATACATCAATTTGAATCTATTACAATTCATAAAAACCCGAAAGCTATAAATAAAACCTAGCAGACACTAACAATTATATAAAATCTATTTCAAATATCAAAATTGCAAAAGATATTATTACCATAATTCACCTCATGTCTATTATGCCGCTGAATGAACCATCTCCACTAGCGAAGAATCCACCACCGTCTTCGTCTTCATAATTATCAGTATCCATATCGTAATCTTCACAATCATCATCATCGTCGTGGCCATAATCGTTGTTATAGGCGTTTTCTGGTAACGCGATTTCATCATGGTTTAGGGTTTCTTCGATTTCGATTACCCCATAATTTATTGTTCAATTGTTGCTGTCAGAATGGAGATGATTTTTATTTCGATTGTTGATGCCAATATGGAGATGATTTTGAATTGCAATCTGGAGATGGATGCATCCAGTGAGGGCGTACTAATTTTTTTAGAGCTTAGAAGGAAACTGAAGGAAACAAGATTACAGGGAGGAATAGTATCAAGGGTACTTTAGTAATTTGAAACAAAAAAATTAGGGAGAATGACATCATTGTTTGATCCAAGGGTAAGTTAATAAAGGATTGCTCTTTAATGAAGGGGGGAGATTTCTTCCAAGATTTTCTTATATATATATATATATATATATATATATATATATATATATAGGGTTTGGATCAAATAGAATAAGTTTTAAAATAGAATAAATAGAATAGTATACAATGATGACACCTGTAATTAGAATTTATTATCGGTCAAGGGGCATTTGTGGTATTCTAATATTAATATATTAATATATATAATTATAATAAATAAAATAAAATAAAATAAAAAAACAAGTTTTATGACTCCATCTCTCCCGTTCTTGCACAAATCCGTCACTTCCATCGTAACCCCAAAAAACCTAATTTCTTCCACTATTCTCTACCAGCCGCCCTCCCAAAAGAAACCCGATTCTCATTTATTTATTTTTCTCTCGAAAGCTCTTGATCTCCATCTCCCATGTATGTTCCTTCTCTAACACAAATTGCACGAACGGCCACCGGTGAAATCGTAAAAGCTTTACAAATCGGACCACATGTGAGCGATAACCACTGTTAAAGATCAGAAAGGGTTTTGTGTTTTAGTTTATCGAACGGAACGGTTGTCATTTTCACCGCCGTCGCCTTCACATTCTCCATTTTTGCACGAGCGGCCACCGTGATTTTAATCTATTATTCGGTTGTTCTTGGTGTGCATCCTAGAAACAAATTTTCAACAAAACATTAAATACACTGTTTAAATAATTTAACCCGTCCACCTACCCAAAGTCCGACCCATCGACCCACCCGGCACCCCCTATTATAAATCAAAACCCTAGCCACCATCTTGACTTCACTCCACTCCACTCCACTTTACTCTCTCTTTCCTTTGGTTACACACACAAGATTGCATCTTCTTTGAAAGTATGCTTCTGGTTTTGATGATGGGTTCATCTCAAATGCTCCAAAGGGCTCCAAATCGACAAGGGGGTTTTACACACATCTCTCTGTTTAACATTCTTACAACCTATCGCAATCGACAAGGGGGTTTTACACAGGTCTCTCTGTTTGACATCTTAACAATGTTTTTAGATCCACCTAGTTACAACTTTCTTTTGTACCTTTTAGCAATGTTTTTCGATGGATGTTTCTTTACTTTGAACAAATTTTTTAGATCTATTAGTTACACAGCTTTTTTTTTGTATGTTCATTTTTTTTTTTCGATTTTTATACAAAAGTTTTGTGTAACCATTTTTGTAAGTATTTCTATTTTTTTTTTTTATGTTCAACGATACTTTTATTTCCATGGCTTTGCGATAAATAATTTTTAAGTAAATAATTCACCCCTTTTTTCGCCGATTTTAAAATGGCCCCAAAATGATACGAGTGTAACAAGTTTTCCCGCCCCCTTTTCATTACAACACAACCATCGCAACATTCTATTTAAACAACTCACCGACAACAAATGTTTATTTTACATCCATTCTCTCACAGCAATAACAAAAAAGTTCTATAATCATTCTCCTTCGGAAACAGCAATCAAACTGCCATGGATATGCATGCTCACTTGAAAGTAAGGGTTTCTGTCTTCATTTTATTCGATTTTAGTTAGAAATGTATTATATATGTAAGTTCATGTTAATTATTAATTGCGTTATTGAATCTGATAAGTTCCTGATGTTTTTCTGTTCCGTCATTGATAATTGATGCTCTTACTGTTCATGTTGATTACGTTACTTCTTCCTTTCTTTTCTAGTTCGAAATGACAAATGATTATGTTAATTCATTTCCTTCGATTTTCGTCTTTGTTGATACATGCGGACGCTAATTATTTCTATCGATTGACGTTTATTTTCTAATGGTTAGGGTTATATTCCATCTGTATGGACTAATTACTTGCTGATTTGTATAAGATTAATACGTACTGATTCCTATATTTTCAATTGAACTGTTTAGCTTAATTTTTTGCTCATCTGTGAAGGTTAGTTTCGGATTGTTTAGGTTAACAGGTTAGGTTAATTGCATGCTGATTTATATAGTTTGAACTAGCTTAAGTTCATGCTTATTTCTATAGGTTAAATTTGTTTTGTTCACGTTGATTTTCATGATAATAAATGGTTGATTACTGGATTTTTTTAGTTGATTTAATCGGTATGAAGTTTGTAAGCACTATTTCTGATTTCATCATTAATGATGTTATTTGTCTCTTTTGATTCTACTTAGATGTTGAATAAATTCATGCTGATTCATGGTATGCTGGTATCTATGTTCTGTAAGATAACATTCATGTAGTTATATCATCTATGGCTCTATGTTTTGTTTGTGTCATAGATTGAACCTTTCACGAATTACTTCATATAGCCAGCTTTTAGACTTTTAATCGATAGTATACTGTTAGATTTGATTTGTAGAGGTTATATATATACATTGATTGGTGGATGTTCAATTCGATTTGGATACGTTAATATCATTCTGATTTCTGTAGTTTAGATTTGAACAGGTAAGGTTAATTGCATGCTTATTTATATAGTTTAAACTAGCTTAAGGTCATGCTTATTTCTATATGTTAAATTTGTTTTGTTCACGTTGATTTCATGATAATAAATGGTTGATTACTGGATTTTTTAGTTGATTTGATCGGTATGAAGTTTGTAAGCACTATTTCTGATTTCATCATTAATGATGTTATTTGTCTCTTTTGATCCTACTTAGATGTTGAATAAATTCATGCTGATTCATGGTATGCTGGTATCTATGTTCTGTAAGATAACATTCATGTAGTTATATCATCTATGGCTCTATGTTTTGTTTGTGTCATAGGTTGATCCTTTCACGAATTACTTCATGCTGATTTATATAGATTGAACATTAATGTAGTTAATTGCATGCTGATTTATATAGATCAATTTGATGCTGATTTCTGTAGTTTAGATTTGAACAGGTAAGGTTAATTGCATGCTTATTTATATAGTTTAAACTAGCTTAAGGTCATGCTTATTTCTATATGTTAAATTTGTTTTGTTCACGTTGATTTCATGATAATAAATGGTTGATTACTGGATTTTTTTAGTTGATTTGATCGGTATGAAGTTTGTAAGCACTATTTCTGATTTCATCATTAATGATGTTATTTGTCTCTTTTGATTCTACTTAGATGTTGAATAAATTCATGCTGATTCATGGTATGCTGGTATCTATGTTCTGTAAGATAACATTCATGTAGTTATATCATCTATGGCTCTATGTTTTGTTTGTGTCATAGATTGAACCTTTCACGAATTACTTCATATAGCCAGCTTTTTTGACTTTTAATCGATAGTATACTGTTAGATTTGATTTGTACAGGTTATATATATACATTGATTGGTGGATGTTCAATTCGATTTGGATACGTTAATATCATTCTGATTTCTATAGGTTAATTAAGTCTATAAATGCTAATTTAGTTTTTCATTATTTCTGATTTTAATGTTTGTGTCAGGCTTACATCTCAGAGAATCCTGCCATCCATAAGCCGTATACGGTTTTTGTGGATGAAGACTTTATTACGCACCTCCCCCCAGGCGGAATCGAAGACTTTAAAATGGAGGCTGAGCTTCTATGCCGTGGTCCAGTCACCATTAACATGACCAACTGCACTTTCCAGAATTTAAAAAGTTCTGGAATTTCATTCCCAGCTTCTGTTCTTGGGTACTATTCTCCTCAATTTACTTTAAGATTTTGTCATAGATTCACCGTTAATTACTGATTTTAAATTTATTTTGCAGGTGTTTGTGTAGTCAACTTTCTGAAGGTTCAGTCTGCTTGAATCGCTACGTTGGGTCTGAAGGTTTTGTTAGTGATGCTTCTACATTGCACTATGGTGTGTTTCTCATGGTTGGAAGACCATACCTATACACTGCTCTTGCGAAGGTAGATTTACATTTAATTTCTTCTAATTATAGTTTTTATACTTTACCAACTGTTTTTTGATATTATTAACAGCGCTTCCCCATCATTGCCATGGAGGAAGACAGGGTACGTTTTGTATCTTTTCCAGCTGGAAAAGGTGAGAGTAAGGAGGGGAGTGATGCTGCTAAAGGTAAAGGTAAGAGGAGTGCTGCTGTTGGTAAGGAGCTGAGTGGGGCTGCTGGTGGTAAGGAGGAGAGTGATGCTGCTAAAGGTAAAGGTAAGAGGATTGATGCTGGTGGTAAGGAGGGGAGTGGGGCTGCTAAAGGTAAGGAGGGTGGCAAAACGGAAGTGTTCAACCATAACCTGAGTGGTGCTGCTGCTGAGAAAATGTTTGCTGCAGCTGAGAAGCTATCTGCTGCAGCTGAGAAGCTATCCACTGCAGCTGAGAAACTATCCACCTCAGCAGAGTCGATGTTGGAACCCACCGCTTGGTGGTGCTGCTAAAGAGGCCGGCCTTGGTGGTGCTGCTAAAGAGTTGAATATGTTTGCAGATACTAAATAACTGTAGATCCTACATTTGATGAACTCTGTTAGGATTTGATATCTTTATGTTTTTGTTACTCGAAAGAGAGTTTTATTGATACTTATGTTTGCAGATGCTAAATAACTGTAGATCCTACAGTTGATGAACTTGTTATGTAGTAATATTTCAGTCGGAATGAAGCTTCCAAGTTTGAAAATTAGTAGGTTTCAAGTTTTAAGAAACAAGACCCACTAAATATTTCTATTTGAAATTAATTGGAGTTTTCTAATTGGAGAAGTATATCAAACCACGGAATTTGGTTCTGCTTCTCCCTATTATGGAAACCATCAAATTTGCAATTTGTCAAAGTAGATAACATATTTATCCAGTAATAAATAGTAAACAAAGAGAGTTTTATTGATACTTATGTGGTAATATTTCAGTCGGAATGAAGCTTCCAAGTTTAAAAATTGGTTCTGCTTCCCCCTATTATGGAAACCATCAAATTTGCAATTTGTCAAAGTAGATAACATAGAGTAAACAAAGAGTAACAACTTACTTTGGATTTCATAATCATAATGATTATTAAATTATGTCAAAAAAATATCTAATTTACTGTTTATAATCTTCTATCTTGCTGGGTACATATTGAACATCGTATGATACAAATCCAGCAAGGTAGAAAAATAGTTTATCTAATCTGATACGGGAGTAATACTAAGAGCAGGTTCAATCAAAAACATCTTGGAGAAATTGTTGTGCAAAATATTTTCTACACGAAGAGGATTTTGTATACAGTAAGTAAATCTCCTACTTTGACTCAGAGTGAACCTTTCAACCGTTAAAATCAAATTAAACGTTGAACTTTTTCACTTCATTGGAGGTTGAGTATTGAAATAAAATATTGTGATGGGATATGTCTGTCATAAATTGCAAATTGCAAAGATCTAAAGTGATGGGTGAGAGTGTCGTCCTTTCAGACTAGGGGTGAGGTGGGTTGTAGGTAATATGGACTTAGGGAGATAGGGTGGTGGTGGTTGTTATTATTTACTTGCTCATGAGGTAAACTCCAATTTGAAATGACATAAATAAATAAATAAGAAAACATTTCACAGAGGATGACGATAAATCGATCCAAAATTCTGATCATTCTATCATAACTGTGCTTAACCAGCTTGTACAATACAAATTTTTAATGCATATGTACGGTGGATTTATCAAAATCTTGGGTGAAATACGTTGTGAAATAATGAAAGCCAAAAATTATATGTTTGGAGTTGTTAACATTTCATAGTGATGACAATATTCAGCTTTATCTTTTACTTTTTTTGACACTTCAATATATGGATATGAATAAAAGCGTGACACCCGTGATTCATGTAGTCATGTCATGTTTGTTTTTGCATAAATCTTTCATCATCTCAAATTCTCAAGTGAATTGCTCGAATTTAATAAAGCTGATCATTTTCAATGGTATTAACTTGTATTTTGGGATTTGTATACAAGGTGTAATCCGTAGTTTATTATTGGACACTAGAAAAGTGAACGGAATATTTAGAAATCAGATATAGAAAACCCGGTTTTGATTTTTTATGACCATTTTCACTGCAAACTTTTGTCAGAAACCGGGTTTAGCGACCCCAATTTCTCCCGTTTGCCACCCACAACTTCTCGATGTGTCATGCTGCTAAACCCGATTTCAATAGTTTTAAAAATCATTTTGAAAAAGTCATAATTCTGATAATTTGTTTATAAAAATGCACACTTTTGAAAAACAACCGTGAACAACGTACTCCCTTTGTCCCAAATTGTTTGTCCACCTTACTATTTATAGTTGTTCAAAATAATTGTCCATTTCCAAAAATAAATATACATTAATATTTATAGATCCTATATTACCCTAAACTTTAAAACTACACATACTTTAAAGAAAATAATTTAATTAATGATTGAGGGTTAAAGTTGTCAGTATACTAAGGTCAAACCTGCATTTAATGTGATTTTCTTCATAATGAAGGGAGTATATTATTAGATGTAAATAGTATGATGTATTTAAAATTCAAACTACATATAAGACTATGGAAATTAAAATAGATATTCAACTTATATGATTAAATATTCCATTTTTAAACAATATTTTGAGAATAATTGGTAACCTAAAATTCTTGTTGATGACACTATAACCGTTGTCTTATGTTGATATTCGCGACTCTAAAGATTGTCAAAATGAAACATTTGAAGTCAATCATTAAACGTAAAGTTTTTCCTTGATTATTCAAAATCATAATTAATCTCTCACATATAAAAGAAATGTTTCAGTAAATTAAATATAAACCTTTAATGTATTGATTATAATATTGATTAAATAAGGAAATTTTAACTTTAATAAATGTAAATTTTTTATTACCATATGACATTTTTCATATTGAAACTAGAGACATGAGTTGTGACCTATCATCATGTGTATGACTTCTCTAAAGTTGTAGGGGGTGAAGTTGTTATTTCCATATTTACTAGGGTGCAACCGTGCAAACTACAATCTATCTTATATACAAATTGGCAATAAAGATGACATCACTAACGCTGATGTGTCAAACTCTCAAGTTGATTCCTTGCCTACGTGTCATCCTACCATGAATTCGCTGATGTCACTCTTCATTATTAAATTAAAAAATAAAAAATAGAATAGAATGGAATAGATACATACAAAAGTTGCTGGCCATTTAATTACGAATTCCAAAAAAACGTTGCTGGCCTAATTAATTCTCTTTCACTAAATGGGCTTACGAGTTACGATGCACGCGAACATTGAAGTCTCTTTCTTTCATTGGGCCTCTCATGCACGCGCATTTGATTGGGCTTACGATGCACGCGAACATTGAAGTCTCTTTCTTTCATTGGGCCTCTCATGCACGCGCATTTGATTGGTTCTCAGGTATCAATGCACCGCCCATATCTACCAATTAGTTTTCTACCATCAACACCACATCTAAATCAAAATCACCAACAATTACCGATTCTCGTGGGTTCATTTACCTCTTTCTTCTTTCTTTATCTTCTCTAGCTCTTCAAGTTTTGTAATCTCTCTGGTCACTTCCGTTTTTTTCTTTTTCAATTTGATTTTGATTAGGATTTTTATGGTATTAATTTGACAGTCCATTTAACAAATTTGTTGAGTTTATTAGGGTTTTTCATTTTTCTTCTTATGCTTCTTTTTTCTTCCATTCTTTGTAACAAATTTATTTTTGGCTGAATAAAATTCAGTAACATGTTAAACCATTCTTCAATTCTCTCTATTGATGTTTTATTCTTTGTTGTAAGAAGTTACTCTTGCAAACCCTTCTGAGAACGACCATGATTGTGAAACCTAAAAAGATGAAGACGATGAAGATACTAATGATTTTGATTTGTGGAAATTCAAGGTGAGTATACAATCGTTTGATTACACAGGGAACAAGTTTTACGAACAAATTTTCATATATAGGTAATGAAATCGATCTTTGAGCAGAAGGTAATGAAAAAACGTTGCTGGCCTAATTAATTCTCTTTCACTAAATGGGCTTACGAGTTACGATGCACGCGAACATTGAAGTCTCTTTCTTTCATTGGGCCTCTCATGCACGCGCATTTGATTGGGCTTACGATGCACGCGAACATTGAAGTCTCTTTCTTTCATTGGGCCTCTCATGCACGCGCATTTGATTGGTTCTCAGGTATCAATGCACCGCCCATATCTACCTGTGACACCCCCAAATTTAATGCTTTGCGGAAGCGAGTTTTGGGTGCCACTAATCAAATATCAAAACACCAAAGTACAAGCAAACGACTCTAAATGAGACGTTGTAGACATTACATTACATTACATAAGTTTTCAAAAGTAATACAAGGTTTTAAGTTATAAGTAGTACATCACAAGCGAGTTCGCAAAATGATTTAGAAGATTTTAAACACATAATCAAGGTACAAAAGATAATGCCAATAAAATCTTCGAGTGTTTATGCATGCGACTCGTACTAGCCTAGCATACCCTGCGGGCCACCCTACTGTTGCTGAGTATCTGAGAATACATCACTAAAAAGGTCAACCAAAAAGGTTGGTGAATCTCACAGGTTTGTATGTACAGTAGTAAACAGTTTGCGTAAATCAGTAAGTAAATCATTCACAATAGTAAAACAGTAAAGTACAATTGTACAATAGTAATAAGTCGGTAACCAAGTATTTCATAAGTACAGTAAGGTCGGTATAGTCGGTCATGTCATGCCATGAGCCATCATAGTCGAAGCTTAACACGTCTGTAATTTGCCCCCGTGAGTACTAATCCAAAAATACTCATATGAAACGAATAAGAAACGCCTGTTTAGACACTTGCAGTTCGTGGTGGCGCTACCACCCCAGGCGGGGATTGTCAGTCCCATATGGATCCATATACTAAAATTCGCGCTTATCGTATAACTGACGACTATGATTCAGAGGACTTCATTGGATTAAAGGAAACTCACGCAGTTCAGTAAGGTAATACGTCGGTAAGTAAGTAATTCAGTAAGACAATACATTTGTAAATGTATTCAAGTCAGTAAGCAATTTCGTCGGTAAAACAATACATTTGTATATGTATAAAGTCCGTAAGTAAATAAGTCTGTAAAACAATACATTTGTAATTGTATCGAAGTCGGTAAGTAATTAAGTCAGTAAAACAATACATTTGTAATTGTATTAAAGTCTGTAAGTAAATAAGTCTGTATAATAATACATTTGTATATGTATTAAAAGTCTGTAGTAAATGAGTCAGTAAAATAATACATTTGTATATGTATTAAAAGTCGGTAGTAAATAAGTCGGTAAAACAATACATTTGTAAATGTATTTTGTAATTCAAGTAATCTTAGTAAACAATCACTTTCAGTAAACAAGTATATTCAGTAACAAATTCATTTAGTAAACAAGTGATGTATCTCCCCCAAAGTAAAACAGTAAAAAGGGGCAGTGAGACTCACCTGAGAGTAAGCAATCCTAAAGTACACTCGTCGTAGTAATGGTAATCTTCTAATGCCCTAGACATATAAGATTACATATATAAGTAAATGGATGCGTAAATATACCATCCATATGAATGCTCATTTGATTTAATTATGTTCTAAGTAAGTATTCAATAAGTATTTACGTTTGAAGTTTGTAATACGTGTGTAACCCATTGGTGACTATTCGTAATTATATTCCAAAAATATAATTAAGTTTGTTTCGTATAATATAATTCGTATAAATATAATTTGTTTTATTTTCATAGCGTTTTATATATTCGCCAACAATTGATTCCACAATTGATTCCAATTCTTTTTAAAAGATTTCGCATTTATCGTTTTTGAGGCTCGTTTTCGTTGACTTGGTCAAATGGATTCGGTTTGACCCGAAACTTTTAGAGTAGTCTTAAATATGTTAAATAAGTCTATTAAAATTATCGGTTCTTGTCGGGGTTAGCCCGAAGTGTCAGTTTTTAGAGGAACTTCAAAACAGCCCTTTTTGTTAGGTTTTCGGTTTTGTCGGTTTGGTTCGCCTCTAGCTTTCAATGGTTTCTAATCAGAGTCGTGTTCAACAAAAATTACCAGATGTTCTACTAGGTCTCTAGTACTTTACTTAATTTTCCCAAAAATCATAGTGTCCATTTAGTTAGCTAAATAAAATTCGAAAGGTGTCGGGTCCAAAATTCGGCCAAAACAGTACCAGCTGTACAAATCGCATTTTCTGTAAAAATGGGTGTATTTCTGGAAAAAGTGTAAAACATGAAAGTTGTAGTTCTCTTTCATACGAAAATTTCGGTATGTGTTTCGTTGTCTAATTCAAAGTACACGATTTTATATGATTTAATTGGTGGGACTGTTTTTCAGAAACCGAAAACAGAAAACGTATAGGTATGTAAAAACGTATTTTAACAATTATTTTGGATATTTTTAGGTTGAGGGAACTCATAAACATGTAAATATACATCATCAAAGTTAATCAAATAAAAAAGTTGGAGTTCCTTACAAGAAAAATGATCTAGAGCCGAAAATACGCTAGATGAGCTCGGTTTGTTTCCTTCTTTGTTCTCCTTGTTTTTCTTTCGATTTTTCTTCAAGTAAATAGCCTAGATTATGATGAGATATGAGGTTGGTGATAGAGATAGAGTGAGAGCCGAGATAGAGGGATAGAGGAGAGGAAAATAAAAAGGAAATGAAATAGAAAATGATGTTATGTTTGGTGTTATAAGTCAATCAATCAAAAGCAAGATCCATAAATTAAGGAGAGTGTTTGGTGGTGAAAAACGGCAGGGGGTGGGGCCCAATAGGGTTTGGATTGATCAAATTTTGTTTTCCCAATTTTACACTCCGTACGATGTTCGTTTACCCGTTCGTTTCGTCGTCCGTTTAAACGTTAAACGTTTTATTTATTAGTTTTCGTTAACGATTTAAGTCACGATATTTTTAGTGAAAGTTTTACTCAAATAATATATTTTAGGTTACTAAAATGTAATTTGGGTTTTCGTTTGGTCGTCGGTTGCGAATTGTTCGTTTATTCTAATCGTGTAACGTTTTTAAACGTTATAAATATATACGTGTAATAGTAATATTTTTACCTGAAGTATTTTATCAAAATACTTAGTTTTAAGTTATAAAAATATAACTTTGATTTATTTCGTCGGTTGAGCGCGTTTCGCACGTTTTCATAGCGTTCGGTTACGTTTTAAGCAAAACGTACGTGTTCGTTATATTATAAACATAATAAATTCGCTGATGTCACTCTTCATTATTAAATTAAAAAATAAAAAATAGAATAGAATGGAATAGATACATACAAAAGTTGCTGGCCATTTAATTACGAATTCCAAAAAAACGTTGCTGGCCTAATTAATTCTCTTTCACTAAATGGGCTTACGAGTTACGATGCACGCGAACATTGAAGTCTCTTTCTTTCATTGGGCCTCTCATGCACGCGCATTTGATTGGGCTTACGATGCACGCGAACATTGAAGTCTCTTTCTTTCATTGGGCCTCTCATGCACGCGCATTTGATTGGTTCTCAGGTATCAATGCACCGCCCATATCTACCAATTAGTTTTCTACCATCAACACCACATCTAAATCAAAATCACCAACAATTACCGATTCTCGTGGGTTCATTTACCTCTTTCTTCTTTCTTTATCTTCTCTAGCTCTCCAAGTTTTGTAATCTCTCTGGTCACTTCCGTTTTTTTCTTTTTCAATTTGATTTTGATTAGGATTTTTATGGTATTAATTTGACAGTCCATTTAACAAATTTGTTGAGTTTATTAGGGTTTTTCATTTTTCTTCTTATGCTTCTTTTTTCTTCCATTCTTTGTAACAAATTTATTTTTGGCTGAATAAAATTCAGTAACATGTTAAACCATTCTTCAATTCTCTCTATTGATGTTTTATTCTTTGTTGTAAGAAGTTACTCTTGCAAACCCTTCTGAGAACGACCATGATTGTGAAACCTAAAAAGATGAAGACGATGAAGATACTAATGATTTTGATTTGTGGAAATTCAAGGTGAGTATACAATCGTTTGATTACACAGGGAACAAGTTTTACGAACAAATTTTCATATATAGGTAATGAAATCGATCTTTGAGCAGAAGGTTTGAAAGATTATTTTGGTTTTTAGTCTATTTAAGACCGTACAAGATAATGAAACGGAATTACAAAATCAGTGTAACTGTGTATCTATGTCCGTATTTTTCTTCTTCACTTAAATTCTTTACTTCCTCCCCTCTCTCTTTATTTTCTTCTTCACATGGTTGTTTTGCAGAATGTTCACTACCTTTAGTTTTTCGAAGTTCGACGTTTGCTGCAAATATATCACGATTGGATTAGTTGCCATGTGTTTATTTTTCGATTCCTCCAAATTTTGATTTTGAGTAGTAAGCGATTAGCTTTTCTTTCATAAACTTCTTAATTGTTTAACCTAAACAATTGCATTGAATGTGTAAATGTTGTGGGTTAATATCTTATTTTGCATTGCATCTTCTATATGTTTAAATCAATTTGTGTTTTCTCTATGTATTAATCACTTTGTATATGGGTTTTGTATTTCAATTTTATTCATTGTTTTAGTTGTTTTGGCTTTGCTTTAGATGAATGATACAAAATTCTACATTGAATGGGGAGATGGATAATGCTACTACTATGTATTATTAACTGCATACCACATACTCGATAAAATGCCACACAAAAGTTCAAAATCGAATTTGGTTAGTTATTTAATCCGATGTACTAAATTTTGGGTTGATCTAAATTAATATATATGTATGTTTTTAGGTTTATGATGTGGTTTTAATTTCAAGGATGAATGAATTTGGTTTCTCTGTTGACTGTGCATGATATTTAATTTGTGTCCAGTGCAACTAACGATTATTGGATTTATATTGATGTAAGTTGTTTTTCTGTTTTCTTCTGTTTTTAATGATATATATTTGCTATTGATAAGCAAGTAGAAATGCGTCATTCTAGGTGATATGATGTGCTATGTGGAACCAAGCAATTGAACATTGGTGATTGCGCATGATAATGCTTTCAGATTCAATTGGCAATCTCTACACGTGGCCATCGAAATGGGCGGGTCACATGGATAACTAAGTACTCATACGGTTGTTATTTTTAAGATATGTCGTATTCACCATGGAACAAATGTAAATTTTTTTATTTTGTTTGCTTATTTCAGATGAAGCTATTGCAAATGAATCAAGATAGAGTGTCATTTAGTAAGTTTTCTCCATTTATGGCTCTTTGCTTATTTTTAATACAACTACATTATCCAGCTCATTACCTATAAGGAAGTGACTTTGAGACTAACAAGTGAGATGTATTTTTTCAATAAGTAATTTATGAATCGATTATGTGAAATAATACTGCAAATAGAGATTTTGTAGCTATTCTGAAAAAAAAACAATTTTTTTTTCTGTTATAGTTAAAGGGTAGGCTGAAGAGGCTATGCAAGCCCAAGTTGCTTATGATGGTCCTACTGTTTTGGCCAGAGTATGTGAGTATATTTTTAAATAAAGTTCCATATATTTAAAACCACATATATGAAAAGAAGGAGGCTTATGATTGCGTATGCCTTAAATATATGGAGCTTGAAACAGATAACTGGGCTCATTGTCACTTAAAATCACCATTTATTGTTATTAGAAATTGTAGAAAACCCAAATTTAGTTGCCCATCTCAAATGGGTTGAAATTGCCATCTCCAATGTCATGATTGTTTTACGCGATTTTTATTGGTTCTTAAGTGATCAAAGTATTATTTTTTATTTATTTTTTTTGCAGGTAGAACTGTAGAAGTGCAAAAAATTTCATATAAAGAACATATAATTCAAAGAAAATATCAGGAGTATGTTAGAAGTATAACTCAATTTCGCAGGTCCTATCTAAAGCAATGATCTTGATGTCTACAACTTTATTATTATCTCACTAATGAACAATATTTAGCTGGGCAGTTAGAGTTAAGAGCACGGGAGTATGGACTGATGTAGTAATAGTCATGCAGATATGACATGTAGAGCTCTAATTTGATCTGAAGTTTTTCATGTGCTGACTCTTATCTGTATTGAATGACGGGGATTCAAGTAAAGGTTAAAGCAACATCATTCTAAACATCTCTTTTTAAATTTTTGTATCATAAAGTTTATGTTTTATTTCGATTGTTTTCTTTGCATCGATAGACTACTGCTAGCATTGCTTTGTTTAGTACATTTGAACTTTACAAGATCATTTGAACTTTCTATTGATGATGCAACCCATTAATGGTCTTGGTTGAACCTGAAATAGATATGTGTATTTCATGCTTAAGCTTAAATATTACTCCATAGTAATTTGTGGTTGTTAGATGATTACATCATACACACTGCTATTTGTGGATGATTACATCATACACACTTCTATTTGTGGACACTTTTATAATTTTTGTTTAGCAACTTTGTAATTTTCGTAAAAATAGATAAACACACTGCTATAGTAATCTTAATACTCGATGTTTATTTTTATATTTTTGGCCAGGGACAAAGTAGAGAGAACATCAATATGATAAATTACAAGCTCTGCAAGTATACTAAAGGTATGCATATCTTTACAGGTTATAAAAAATTTCTATTATATACGGTTTTTAGAATTTTGATTTGCTTTGCATTGTAGTTTTTCTATTTCAGCGCCATATGGGTGTAGAATGCGGATGGCGAACAGGTCTATAAATTTAGCTGGGATTGATGGGTTAATGAACCTGGATCAGTGGGTAATATGCAGGTGGTGTCAAATGGGTAATGCAGCTGGGGTGTTGATTGATTGAAATTTGTGGTCTTGGAGGAATGACAGCAGCTCAAAAAATAAGGGTGTTGTGATGATATCTAATCGAGTCTATAAGGAATTTTGTAATATATCATAATGTAAATGGGAGTAGGAAACTTATGGGTACTTTTCTGTATATATTATACTTACAACTTTATCAAATAATCTTAGGTTTTTATTTTTTGTTAAACCCGTGTATACACGGGTCAATAAACTAGTTAATACATAATACTCCGTACAAAATAATTCATCCGGTCGAACGAATTACACGGTTTGTTTACTTCTTTGGGGAATTGGGGGTTTAGGGTTTTAACGATCAAAACAGAACAGAGTGATGGCGGCATCAAATAATCTGGAAGAAACCCTAAAACCCTTTCATCAAAGAGCTACTGAAGCTGAGGTATATATTCATCATCTACTAAATTAGGGTTTAAATAGTAAACTAATTACAAATTTGCAGCTTTTTATATATAATTGAACACAATTCTTTTTTAATATATGTGCCTTTATTTAAAGGAACGATTGGCAAGACTTGAAATTGCCGTTGCTACAACTAAAGGTTGGTGCTTTGTATGTACATGTGTGTGTATAAATGGGATTTATGATTATTTGTAGACTCTGGGAATGAGGAACTACTAACTAAAGTAGCCGAATTGCAAGTATGTTGGATGCAAAATCAAGTGAACTTGCTGAAAAACAAAAGGTTAACGCGATGTTCGATTTGATACATATTTTTTTTATAACAATATCCATGTTTATGAAGATTGACTGATATTTGTGTTTTGTGGTTCTTTATCATGCTGAAGGAGGTGCAACGGGTTACTGAAGAAAATGCAAAATTGCGTTATCGTATTACTCATCTTGTACGAGCATTACAGGACAAGAAGTTAGTTTCAGAATGAAACAAGCCATTTTGGGCTATCATTATTATTTCCTGCATTTTTTGTGATCAAATGTCATTCTTGCATGATAACAAGTAAGAGTTTTCTCTTTTGTTGACGTGTTTTTTGTTGACTCTGCTTAAGGTTTCTTGAACATTGTAGTGCTTATATGAAAGAATAGAAGATAAACTTGTGTATACCTTTGCTTCTATTTTAGATATGTTCATATTTAAGTTGTTTGCATTGTACTATGGGAATTGATTTAGTGTCAGGTTCATCAATAGTAAAATTTCAAAAGGTAAGTCACAACTAATTTGTAGTTATAATTGATGGGCAAATGCATAGAACATATTAGAAAAATGGTGGTTGGGGCAAACACGTTCAGTTGATCTATGATCCATTTCAACCTTGTTCATATAGTGAAAGATTTAGTTAACTTCTCCATTTGACGCTATCCTGTCAGAGTCATCTTATATATATGCTGCCACGAATAGTCTATTGAAAGTTTATCTATATGTTCATGATTTCTGAAAGTTTTTAGTTAGACATTCAAGCCTTATGCTTTCTGTTAGCAACCGAAAACTAGCAAAAAGTTGTGCAGATGTTTATAGGATAATCATATCAGTTTTTGTTCCTAAATCGAAAAAATCGACTCATTTGTCTGTGTTATTGGAAAGACATGAATTTGTAACTTGTGACCTACAGAGTTAAGTTGGCATAGTTTACCAAAGTTTATTTAGTCGGGGCCAGGCCAGATTTAGCATATAGCAGTATTATGTATATCACACATTTGTTAAAAGATGATTTAAAGTTTTACACTGCATTTATTTAAAGACTGGTCTTGTCCATTACCAATGTTGCTAAATGAGGCTTGGATTGGATTTTGTCTCTTGGTTTGGTTTGCGTTTGGCTCGGTTCTATATAGTTATTGAAATAATTTAGGACCATATTCACATACTAAACTTGGCCCAGTTTGGATATTGGTTGATTTGGTTCATTTTAGATCGAATCAAGTGACCGCTGTTGCGTTACTTCAGAACTGATATACTTTTTGGGTCTCAAGCTCATAACATTCTATAGACAGTTGAGTTTGGAACGTGTATCACTTTCCAGTCTCTTGGAAAACGTATGGAACCAAGTTTATTTAACTTAAGATTATATAATGAACCTAGTTTTTAGGTATGAATTCGGTTCAGGGTCACGTTTGAAACCGGATCAATTACAAATCATGTTTAGATCAATTTTGGTACTTTTAATTTCTCGATTTGTGTTTGGTCAAAAAAATTTGCATCCCCTAGAATTTTAAGACAGTCGAATTGGTTTGTTCATAATATATACGTAGTAAAAATAGTAGGGAATCACAGATTCACGAGTATACCACAAGAAAAGAATCAAATCCCACAAAATCGTGGGAAACACTAAACAGTAAAGAAAAAGCAATCTTTGATTATGGCTCTTTCTTCAGGTGACAATTGTTACAATAATTATTAACAATTTTTCGAATTTGATTATGCAGATCCGTCCTATTTGTGATTTTTAAGAATTTATAACGCTAAACACTAAAGAAGAAGCAATCTTTGATTATGGCTCCTTTTTCAGTAGAAATTTTGTTACATTTAAGACTTTGCGATTTGGTATAATTAATTTTTTTTTGAACGGCAGATATTATTAACGAGCTTAGCAAGACGCTAAAGCTCAGAAAAAAAACTATTACAAGAAAACAATCATAGGGCTTTTAAGCCAACCTAACCAATCTAGATTTGGTATAATTAATTGAAATTTATTTCAAGAATTATCATGCTTATAACTTTGTGTCAAAATCACAACTGCAACGAAACGAGGTATATATATTGTCAATGAGCAACACTTGCAAATTGTCTCAGTCGACCCCAAGCCGCTGTTTGAGTGTGAAGTCTTACGGGTGGCAAAATGGACGGATCTGCACAGCTATCGGAAAGTTTGTTGACAAATATTTCATTTTGACAAACTTTAATATTACCTTAACAACTACTCCGTAGCTTTTTACACATCAAATATAATCAAGAAGGATCATGTGTTTGAAAAATGAATCAAAATTAATGAAAAAGTGTGTGTGTGTATATATATATATATATATATATATATATATATATATATATATATATATATATATATATATAGGGGAATGTTCAAATGAGAACCACTTTAAAGTTGAGAACTGTGAGAACCACAACGAATACGTGTTTGTTCACATGTGATTAACTTCAATCATATGTGAACATTGATGTACGTTTAATTGAAAAAGAAAAAAGTAAAAAAAAATCTTAAAATCATATCGAAAAACGCAAAAAACAAATACATGTTCACATGTGAACGATAATGTGAACAAATTGGTTAAAATGTGTTTTAAGACGTAAATTTATGATTTTTTTTTTACTTTTTTCTTTTTCAATTAAACGTACATCAATGTTCACATATGATTGAAGTTAATCACATGTGAACAAACACGTATTCGTTGTGATTCTCACAGTTCTCAACTTTAAAGTGGTTCTCATTTGAACCTCCCACTATATATATATAGTGAGAGGATCCAGGGGGAAGTGGAGATCAAGAGGGAAGGGGGGAAGTGAGTTTTGCACCATCAGATCTACTTAATATGCATTGTGATGAATATTAACAATAAATATTTTTCTAATAATGTGAAGTTTTAATATGCATCGTGATGCATATTAGTTAATATTCATCATAGTGAATATTAACAATTTTTTAAATAAATATTTATCAACTAATGTTATGATTTAAAAGTGATATTCATTCGTTAAAATATTCTTTGTAGCATCGATTTTGATTACTATTTACAAGTAAAAATAATTTTTTGTTGATGTTTTGATTGATAATTGTAATATGCTTCTTGATGAATACTAAACGCTTCCCCTATTAAGCTTCTAGTTATTTTTATTGTATCTATGTATAAGACTATAAGGAGACTTCTGCATGTGACCATATAGGATATAACATCAATGATTGAAAATTTGATAAATATAGACTTTTATAGTTTGATGCATGTAATTAAATTTTAGTTAAATTTTGATACAAAACTAAGTGCCTCTTTGACCAATTACAAGATTTTTTGGATCCTGCAATGTGATCACACAACATCGTTAAGATTTGTTAGTTCCCTAGCTGTACTTATCAACCATCTAAACAATTTTATAATCTGAAAGGTAAAATCGAAGGAGATTTCAATCTATAAATGATGACCTCTTTTCGTTCAATAGACACAACCTTAAAATGCCAATTTCTATATCTTCTCAAGCCTCTCCTCTTTCATCTCTAACGAAAACTAGCAATGAAGATAAACAAGAAACCACAAACATGTTCCTCATTTTCGATAAATACAAGGATAAACTTGTAACACTTCCAAAAGAAAAAGGTTGGATAAGCGACAGTCTATACATGTACCAAGGCTTTTGGCATCAATCGATGCGTAGACATTCAGCCGAGACTGTTATGGCTGTTCGAAGACACTTTCAAAGCTCGTCCAACCGATATTTACTTAGCCACACTACCAAAATCAGGCACAACTTGGCTTAAGGCGCTCGTTTTTGCTTTAGTAAGTAGAAAAGAGTTTAAAAACAATTGTATTTCAACTCACCCTCTACTTACCTCTAACCCTCATAACTTTTTGCCATTCATAGAAACTGAAATTCTTAAAGACATACCTACTTATGTTGATCCACATTCCCCACATCTCTTTGCTACTCATATACCCTACACTTCGTTACCACAATCAATTCTTGATTCCAATTGTCGCATAGTTTATTTATGTAGGAACCCTAAAGATGTTTTGGTTTCTATGTTTCACTTTGCAAACAAATTGAGAGACAAATCGCGTTGTCTAATGACAATTGAAGAGGCTTTTGAGTTGTTTAGTAACGGGGTTATGCCAATCGGGCCTTACTGGGACCATGTGAAAGGATACCACAAGGCTAGTTTAGAACACAAAGAAAAGGTTCTATTTTTAACATATGAAGGTATGAAAATGGATACTGTGAATAATGTGAAGCGACTAGCAACGTTCTTGGGCTACCCTTTTACGGAGGAAGAAGTGGCTAAAGGTGCGGTGGAAGAAATTGTTTATCTATGTAGTTTTGAGAACTTAAGCGAGGTTAATAAGGTTGGAAATTTACATGAAGGCATACCTAATAACATATTTTTTAGGGAAGGGAAAGTTGGTGATTGGACTAATCATCTCACAAATGAAATGAGCCAGATTTTAGACCGAGTTACCGAAGAAAAGTTTCGAGGTTTGGATATCTCCTTCTAACGATGCTGCAAAGGTGGACTTGGTGAACGACGCATGTTTTCATCCTCTGAGATTACTCGATGTTAAAGAGCGGTTTTCGAGTATGAAACAATGTTGAGCCTTATTCTAACAATTCTACTAGTTATTTGTCTATCTTTTTGAAGCATTCCTGGCTTCAAGGAAAAATAATTGCTATTGTTTGAGAGAATTTATGCAATGTCTTTGTTATATTATGCACATTAATAATACCCACAATTTGATAACATCTGTCGAGTATTAAACATTGCGACTCTTAAAACCGTTAGAGATTTTTGGTTACAAACTTTTATAACATAAAATACAATACTGTTTTTATAAATAAATGTGCTCTTATTTAAGACAAATTCACATGATGTAGCAAGCACCTTTAGTCTAGCGGTATTGTGGTGGCCTTTCCAACTAAGCGGTTGGTGGTTCGTGTCCTGAGGATGGAACAATTGTATATATTTGTAGATTAATGTACATATTTGTGATATTAGTGTACGTGTGTGAGTACTTGCCTTTCTAAAAATAATAATAATAAAAAAAAACATAAGTCGCCGTACTGACCTTATTGGTATTATAAGGCTAGCTTTGAACACTCCACAAGGATTCTATTTTTAACATACGAGGACATGAAAAGGGACACTAAGAATGGTGTGAAACGTCTAGCGCAGCTCTTGGATGTCCCGTTCACAAACGAGGGAGCTCATGGTTCCATAGATGATATTCTTAAGCTTTGCAGTTTAGAAAATTTGAAGGAAGTTGATAAAATGGAAATTCTCAAGGTGTACCTAATGATACTTTCTTTGGATCTAAATTGTGTTGAATTATCGTTAAATATATAACTTTTTTTTTTTTTATGAAAAAAATTAATGTATTGCGTTTGGGTGCATTATAAAATGTAACGTGTTACTAAATTGTAAAGTTGACTAAAGATCAATACTAAGTGATGAATACTGTCCTGTTTACATTGAAATAGAAAATGGTATTATAGTAAAACCTGTTTACTTCGGATTATCTCACAATCGAAGTGAGATCTATACGTATTGTACCAAAGCTAGAAATGTTTCTTGTTTCATTGCGGCGGATATACATTGAAATTAGGGATAGTTATGTCTACGTGTATGTTGAACCTGTAAAATGTAACTTTCTTTAGTAAATATCGTGTTATTTGTTGGTGATATGGGTACAAACAAATTAAGATACTGGACCTATTAGACCACTTGCAGTCGTGCAGCCCATTATGGGGCGTTCTCAGCTCCACGTCAGCATCAACTCCACATCAGCACTTGCAGTGGTAAACTCAGAACGCCCAGAACGCCCCTAGGACCCACCAATTTAATTTAATTTTCATTTATTTAAAAAAAATACATATTACTAATTAATAAAAATACAATACAATAATTAAAAATAATATATATTTAAATAAAAGCTAACTACAGTGATTAAATATATTCCATAAATTATGAAAATTGATTAATGAAAAAGAAAAGCAAAAAGTAAAAAAAATAATTAAAAAATGAAAAATAATACGGACCATATATTATTTATTACTTACCTACCTCCTTCTTCTTCATCTACCTTTTTCTCCCTCTGCAACTCCCCTCTTCTTCTCCATTCACTTTATTCATCCACCATTTTGTTTCCAACAAAAACAATAAAACAAGAAAAGGAAAAACAAGAAATAAAAAAGAAATAATAAAAAAGAATAAAAAAATGAAGAACGCTCCTCCTTGTGCCCGTGCTTCGTTGCTTGCCTCCCCAGAACGCCGACCGAAGAACGCCCCATTGCCGGCGTTCAGGGGCGTTCTCGGCTCCACACAGCCCCATGCCGGGCGCATTGCAGATGGTCTTAAAAATAAGTCTGTATTATTCTATCATTTTCGAAATAAATAATACGATCAGTTTTAGAAAATGTAATATGAAAGATTGTCGAGTGGTAGTTTACAAAAGAACTTCTTATTGTCTGACTTATCAATAAGTTTTGGTGACATTGTACATTAAACGAATTATTGATTCTTCGGGGAAAAAATTGTGTTACGAATTACTTCCGATTTCAAATCCGTCACTGACTACATTGTTTGGAGACCGAGTTGTCACTAATAACAGACTCGTTTTCATGTTTTTGGATATTAATACAACTATAGCTATTAAATGTACTTGTTCGAAAATAAAGCTTATAATGTGGAAAAAGTTTAGCTAAATGTCACTACTACGTATTGAATATGAAATATGTGTCATGTTTAAAATCTCTCTTATCTATTATAAGAGAGGGTTTATTAGTTAATCATCTCCTTAATTACCCTTGAAAATTTAATCACCACCATTCATTGGTTTAGAACACTAAATCACAGCACTTGATCATCATTAACCATATGATTAATTAATCATAATCTTTTTTGTTCCCAAAATACCCTCATGCTTCAGTGCCCTTATCTTTCCCTTTGTTTCAAAACACACGACCAAACCAAGAAAAATAAAAACAAAATAAATCAATCTCCAATGCAAGATAGGATTGATAGGTTCTATAATCAGGGATCTTGGGTTCACAATACCCAAATTAATTTTGGGTCTTATTCACGCATCTAACTCGGATGTAATCAAACGAAAAAATCAATCACCGCTGAAGCTTATCACGAACGATCGGTGATTACAACGATTCAGAGTGATTACAGAGCAAGACACACTTCGATGGTTTCTTGCCCTTTCATGGGTATTGAAGGTACGTTGTATCCTTCTTTGATTCTCCATTGGATTCGATTTGTTTATGGATTACCAACAGATTGATCGATTGTGATTTACAATCTTGCAAGTTTTAATTGCATGAACTGCTGGATTTGGTTATGGTTTTGATTTGTGGAATATGAGTTTCACTTATAGTTTGTATTATGTACGCAAAATTTCATGTGCACACCAAGTGTTTGATTAATTGCTTGAATGAAAGTTTTATATGCTTTGTTTAAATAATTAATCATCACAATACCCATGACTCTTATGTGGAAATCCATGAATTCTCTAACATCAGTAGCATATCATATACGATTGATTGTTTGAGCTGTTGCGATACGAAGATGGGTGTACCAGGTGGCTGTTTTAGATTTTTGCATCATATTGTTGTCACAATCGGTTAATGCTGGTAAACAGTCATGAAAAAAGCTCACACAGTCTTGAGTTTGAAGTTATGTACATTAGAATTAAAATTAAGATTAATTCAGAACGAGGCTCGTGTAGATGCTAAAACTGTGTAAGTTGTTGTTATGTGGTAAGAGATAGTAATAATGTATAGATATTGTAGTGACACTCGGTTAATGCTGGTAAATAGTCATGAGAAAAGCTCACACCTAATAACTTACATACAAAGTTGTTGTTCATTTGCTAATAAAGAAGGTTTCTATTAGATGTCTGCAGCTGCTGCTGCTAAGCCTTAAAAGGTGAAAAATTCAACATTTATCGTACTTATATTGTTATATATCATATTGTATAGTTTTTGTGAAGAAGAGGGAATGGAGTTTAAGTGATTAAAGAAATTTGGTTACCAACAGCTTGCGTTTCGTATTATGATATGGTTGAATTTCCAATGAAGTGTAACATACTGTCTTCCTATTACGGGGCTTTTTCCTTTGGTTCTGTGTTTAAATATCATATCGCAAATCACATTATCAACCTTTGTATGCGAGAATCAAATGGTGTATGCTAATAGTGCTGTCTATGATAATGCTATAGATTGAATATGTAACCGTTTGTACATTATGATAGGCTGCATGAAGACTTTTACACCCTCTGTATTTTGGTTGTATACTGAAGCAAGTTTCATAACACTAAAAGTTGCATCAAGACTTTTACACCCTCTGTATTTTGCTTATACAATCGATTCATTTGCTGATACCGGTAGTCTCTGCAACTGATTATTTCATATTCTTAATTCAGTTGCATTTGATCCACTAGATCCATTCGGGAATATAACAGTCAAATGGGATGTGATCTATGAGACGGCCGATGGTTATGTGGTGAGCTTCTTTTACCTATTATTCAGCTTGGCAAAATGTACAGGTCAGCGGGATTGGGTAACACAACAAGGTGGGTTTGATTCAGAATGGTTAACTTTTTTATGCAGCTCGGGCTGCCTGGCTTGGGTGGACCCTGACACATGTTTTGTATCAAAGTGATATACTTAATCACATAATAAGTGTGTCAATATAATCACAAAAGTAAAACTACATGAGTACATTTCGGACTACTTTCGGGTTACACTTGTGGCTCAGCCAAGATTGTGCCATCTACTGTGTATCTGACCCCTGATTGTAGACGAAAGACTCAAGCTTTAAGAAAATCTCTATCCTTCTCTTAGAAAGTATATAAAAAAAAAAACTATACAACTCCAGGATGGGTAGTTCGTTAAGGTGTCAAAACGGGTTGGGTTAAACATGTGAGCTTTAGTACTGGGCTTGCGGCATGAATAAAGTTAGATTAACCCGAGAACACTTTTTGTCCATTGCTAAAAACTTTTAAAACTATGTAATGTGCTACTTATTATTACTGGTGGTCTATTTATTAGGTATTCAATTTTTATGTATTACCCATAGGAATATAGAGGAAATTAATTGCACCACTTGTGTTTTTTGGGACTACAAGTACAATGGTTGATCTTAGTTTGGGTATTAATGCATGTGAGAGATAACTTATTAACTTGCTGAACGCCAAATGAAGATACTTGAAGAACTGCTGTTTTTGTTACTACTACTACTTCTACTTCTGATGATGATGCATTCTAAGCTTCAATGGTACATGTAATCAAGTTATTTGGACTTTTTTGCTCTAAAACATGGTTTTCAGACCAAAAGTTTTATTATTTGATAAAATACGTGCTATCCTCCTTGATCACTTTTTTTTTATTCAAACATGTATGCATGGATTTAGCTGTTGTAGTGAAAATCACTATTAGTTTGCTGCTTATCACATGGTTAAAAAGACCCAAGTTTGATAGGAGATCTCCCTTTACTGTAATGAATATAGATTAATGTTGCCTAAAGTTTTTTTTTTTTTTTTTTTGGTTATAATTTTTAAAATGCTTGACACGGGTATGCAAGTATTATGTTTCTTTGTGAAAACCAACATAGTGATACAAGTTGTGTGAAAACATTGCACAAGAACTAACAACTAACCAGAAAGTTAATCTTGATTTATATTCTTACAGTGACAAATTCGACCCCTTACTTATTAATAAATTGATTTGGGTTACATTTTATCTTGGTCATTTGTACCCGTTTGTTCATCATATATGCTAAAATCCTTTAAAATGTTTGTCATTAGTATCCGTTTGTTTATCACAAACCAATTTGGATTGGAGAAGAAGGTACTTTTATGAAATAAATGTTTATGTTTCATTTACTTATTTATTTGTTTATTTTCAAGTCCAAGAGACTTTGTGATTTACAGTCCTTAAGCCTTAAGTTATCTTCAATTGATTTGATGCTGTCCTAATCCCATTATTCTAAAGAGATGAAGGTACTTGAACTCAAACTTACTACTTTATCTATTTATCTATTTGATGTGAAATGTTGTTTCACAGTCTTAGTATGTACCAGATATGAATGTTTGAATTGTAGGATGTGGAAAGAATGTGTGTGTATCTACCTGCCTTTAGACTAAGAATGATTGCCATGAATTAAGGTTACTTCCGTAAATTAAAGCAATAGTCATTTGAATATTGGATCATTGTTATGTCATATGTGGATGTTTGGATTATGTGTACTGCTTGAATATAGGGTTTCTAATAGTGATGGAAAAAACAACATTTTCATGTGTAGATGTGTATATAAAAGCTAAATACATAATTGCTTATATAGTTATATGACAGTTTTATTATAACGATTTCTTGGTACGTTTGTTAATGTTTTAATCAAATGTTGGCCTGACTGTCTTCAAGGAAAATACATTAAAAGTGATTCTCGGATTTTTTACTACAAGACAATCTGCGCTCTCATGACTTGCAATGTCAGACTACTTCAATTCGCTAGACTTCAAGCACTAAGTATCCTATGGGTTGCAAGGCTGAGAGATTGATAAAGGATTTGACTCTTATTGGTCTTATCTTAAGTTTTATATTCTTCAAGACTATTTAATAATAACTTAATTATTATACATGTTGAACATTATGTTTCATTATTATTGTAAGCAGAATCCTTATTTGTTAATATGTTCAATACATTATTGAGTAGTCTTAGAATATTACTTTTGTAGTAAATTTATGTAAAAGCCCGCAAATTTGCGGGTTATGATCTAGTATTAGGCTAATTGTTAGGTATACTTCCAATTTCTAATTTTGATTTATTTTCCCATTTAATAACCCATAATCAGATAACTAACTATTTCCAACTTGATAATTTAAAACAGATTTTACAAATACTTAAATATTATTTACCGGATGAAAATGGTAAAATTTATAATCCCCAAATCATTTCTATTCGGATCTTTACTTTCACTAGCATTTTCAATAGGACCAAGACTGCCCGTTGATTTACTTAGTGTTCGAACTCCTTCTTAACTAACATCGAATTGAACCACCATCTTGGTTATGCATATTTCTGCCGCATGAAGATATTAGAATAAGGAAAACGATCGTTGGATTTTCACTTGGGCCGTTAATGACCTGTAGTATTGGGCCTGCCATTGGGCCAGTACAATGAAGCATCAAAAATATGGAACGCATTCTTGTTAAACGATTTGTTACTTAATAATAACTTGAGAATTACTCGGTAGTATGAATATGATGAGTTAATTATTGGGAGTTAATAAATACAACAACAAAAAAAAGTTACTCACACACCAAATTATGCTTATAGTATAGTTATACTATAAGCAGAAACAATTGTACAGTATGGCATATGAATAACTTTTTTTGTTGTCCTAATTATTACATTCATATAATTATAACAAAGCATGTAGCTAAAACTGAAAACATTAATCCAAGTCATTTCAAGTATTCTTATTTCTTAACACAAATATTCCATATATATATTGTACATATGTGCATTCAGTCCATTAATCCAAGTCTACCAACGAAAGATGTATGTTAAATTTTGAAATGGCTATTGTTATGTCAAAACCTTTATTGAAGTTATAAGCAAAAGGTCAATGTCACATACCTTGTCATGATTATTTATAACAAATAGTTGTAAATATGATTTGAAATGTTACCAAATGATGAGATTAAACTAAGACAACAGAAAATATATATTAAGTATACAACTACTAATTATGAAATTACATTACGTTGATACAAGTATACAACTATTAATTCTTTTCCAAACATATTAGCTTACCTAACTTTTGTTTCAGAAAAGGTAAGGACTACCAAAATAGCCAATACATATATACGAAAGGAGTTAAGAATGTTATGTATCTACTTTATTGATTAGACAACTAATATTGAATATATGTTATATTTTGTAAACCAAAGATTTTATATAGATATTAACAAATAAGAGTAAGATGATTGGTTCAGTGTTGAATTCAGTATTATTTCATTTTTACATGGAGTAGTTTAGTGTGGAGAAACGCTCACAATTTGATTGCTAAATTGATGACCTATGTATTGTTTTTTTTTTTTTTTTTTTTTGTTTATAAATTAATTAAATCCTTCTTAGACAATTAAATTGAAAAAAGAAGAAGTTACTTAAAAAAAAAAAAAAACTAATAGCGAAATCTACTTGAATCTTTTATTACTGTTAATTAATAGCTCAACATTGACCTTTAATGATCGATTTAACTCATGGTATGAGTGGAGGTGGACGGGGTAGTATTCATTCTTCATCATTGTTGAAGAGACTTAACATTGTGGATGCGTCTTATTCTTCGTGCTCTAAAGATGGAAGATTATATACATTAGTCGCAAATTTTTAAGTAAAATTCAATTCATGACTTAAGTTTGAGCAAACTTCATGTTTGTCATATTGTCTACCATAACTTTTTATTTCTACAATGGTCAATGCAATAATAACAAATTAACATAAGTTATGCCAATCCATATATTAGGTTGTATTAAAATTACAGCAAATTATAAAATACGATGAAATGCTGAATATAATTTATTGAGAGGGAAGGGTGTGGTGGGCCAGAGATGGAGCATATATGTGGACGTCAATTGGGCTTCCATTAATGTTCACAAATTCGTTAGACATCGACCATGAAAATGGACTCATCTACTTCACTGATAGTAGTCAACGTTACCCTCGTAGGTACGTTCTTTTATGTCTATACTATTTAGTTAAACAAATATACCAAGTTTAACATGAATTTATTTATGTTTAACATGATACAGGGATCACACACTTGTTGTGCTCACCAATGACCAAACAGGAAGATTGATGAAATACAATCTCGAAACCAAAGAGGTTACCATCTTACTTAATAACCTCACATTTCCAAATGGAGTGGCATTAAGTCAAGATGGTAACTTTCTTCTAGTTGTTGAGACAACGAACTGTAGAGTTTTGAGATATTGGCTTAAAACAAAGAAAGCCGGTACGCTTGAAGTTTTTGTTAATCTTCCAGGATACCATGACAATATCAAAAGAAACAAGAACGGAGAATCTTGGGTGGCAATGTTTTCAAGAAAAAGAACCTTTTTAAGATTGATTCACTACATTCCTTGGATTGTTGATGCTTTGATTAAACTTCCAGTTGACGGCAGCAAAGTTGGGGGTAGATGGTGACATATTGAAAATCTTGGAGGATGTAAATGGATAAAGTATGGAAATATGCAAGTGAGGTATTGGAGATAAATGGGCATTTGTGGCTTGGTTCTGTTGAAAACCCTTTTGTGGTCAAACTAAAAATGCAAGACTAAATGTTAGTAAATATTAGTGTAACTGTGTAAATAAGAAGACATCGGTATAGAAATAGCTAGTATATATGGCGTGCCGCATGTTTATAGTGTTATAGGAGATGAGATCATTAGAGTAAATGAATTTATCAAAGTATGGAAGTACAAATCATATTGTGACATATGTACAAAGAGAGTGTTCCACATGTATAATACTCATTTACCCCCAACATCAATTATCTCACAAACGACAAATCGAAAAATTATGAAAATTGCACCATTAAATTCGTCGTTTTATCCTCTTCGATTTGCCGTCCCTCAAGGCATACTTTCGACAAAAAAAATTTTTCTTCTTTTTGGTGGGTTTCACATTTTAATAACACATGTGTTAAATTGTTAAAGTGTTGCGTTTAAGGTTTAGGGTTTGGGGTTTAGGGGTTAGGGTTTAGGGTTTGAGGTTTCTCCGAAACCTCAAACCCTAAACCCTAACCCCTAAACCCTAACCCCTAAACCCCAAACCTCAAACCTAAACCCTAACCCCTAACCCCTAAACCCCAAACCCTAAACCCTAAACGCTTTAGAAAACGTTAAACCCTAAATCTTTCTAAACCCTAAACCTTGAACCCTTCTAAACCCTAAACCCTTATAAACCCTAAGCCATCAATCATACTAAACCCTAAACACTAAACCCTAATCCTAAATTAAATGACAGGTATGTAGTAACACATGTGTTAATAATTTATAAACACACCTTAAAAATGAAAAAAAAAATCGTCGAAAATATGCCCTGAGGGACGGCAAATCGAAGAGGAGAAAACGACGAATTTAATGGTGCAATTTTCATAATTTTTCGATTTGTCGTTTGTGAGATAATTGATGTTGGGGGTAAATGGGTATTGTACATGTGGAACACTCTCTTTGTACACATGGCACAATATGATTGGTACTTTCATACTTTGATAAATTCATGTACTTCCTTGAACTTTTCTCAGTCTTATAGTACATTTAATCTAACGAATAAAATGTACAAGGTAAATTAACATGTTGTGTCTCTTTAAATAGACAGACCAATAGAATGAATATGCTATTTACATTAGAAGTTTTTCGCTATTTTACTCATAATAAATATTAATTAAATAATATCATTTTGCAATAGAAAAAAAATAGTATTACGGGGAGAGTGACCCGTGCTTTGAAATACAAACCGGAACTACCAAAGGAAGTAGAAACATTAAGACGTAAACTGAGAATGATACTAAAATCAAAACAAATTCATTAACCGGATGTTTCTTCGGTGAATGCTTTAGGTGAAAACGAAGGAGTCATCTGATGATAGGATAAGTGTTTGAGAATTCATCCATCTTATATTCAATGTTTATTGTGTCAACATAATATAATTACGTTTGCTATTTTTAATGTATCTGACTTTCTAAAATTGTGTTTTTAATGTATGTTTTGGATTGATACATCATCACAAGGTTGGCTAGCAACTTCACTAATCTCACAAGTTCAAGGCCTTCTATTATCTTCATCTTCATTTCATTACTATATAAGAAGAAGCACATCTTCTTAAATTTTAACACCTTATCTTCTAAATTTTTGACACCTCAAATTCTAAAATGTTGACATGTGTACTTAACTAAAATAAATAACACTAATTTTCTTCATCCATAATTGTTTTATTATTTAATTCCTAATAAATTTCTCAACAAAAAAAATGACATATATAAATATTTAGACTAGAGTTTTTACAAACCTTGTTTAATTTACTATATAGTTTAAAGTCATATTGTAATATTAGAATTACAAACTTATTAGTTACTATAATGTTTTATGAAGCATGGAAATAAATATATGTCTTAATCTTTGTAATAGATTTTGCATCAACTTTAATTAATATATAACTCAAAGATGTTGAATGAAGTTCATATTCATTACAAAGTTGATGAAATTAATTTTTTTTAAATATGTATATGTAAGTATGTAGCTATTAATGTAATCTTGATTTATAATCGTAAAATGCACTATCATAGAGATGTTTTTTATTCCCTGTTAACATTTGATAAAGATACAAGATATCATTTGATAAAATTATAATCTATGACGTGTAATCAATCAAAAAGTGTGTTGATTGATGCAAAATAGGGTGTTGATAAATACAATACATAATTTAATTCTTACAACATACTTTTACAAAACGAAAACACATTTTACAACTTGTTGATGCACATTTTTATTGTATGAATCAAAATCAATGTTGTATCTATCACCTCCCGCAAAAAAAACAAGTGAAGGCCGGATTAAAAAAACGTAATTATATAGAAGAAATAGAAAAGTTTCCATATGTAGTATAAGTTTTTAGTTTTATCGTTAAAGATGTTGATGTAATTTATCATTTTAAAACCATAAGATAATAAAAAAAATCTTAAACACTTTAAAATGTAGTATAAATATATGACAAAGTTTTATAAGTTGAAATTGTTACAACGTTTATTAAATAATTTCAAAAGATACTTCCTTATTAACATGAGTAGAACAAGTGACATTGTTTCAAAGACTTCTATTATAGTTAACATTACCATCCAACACACCAATCGGAAGTGCCTATACTTGAAAATAGTAGAGGAAAATATATAATTTTTCGATTTCGATCAACCATCAACTCTAGAAATAATAAACATGTAACAATGCAAAAATAAACATTGGTTTGAGACGTCTTGTCAAAATTTGTTGCAGCATTGACCTTTCATGGTCAACATCCATGTGGAAGAAGTTAGCCCCTCCGTCACCTATATCATAGCAAGATATAAATTATAATGTAAGATTCAATTATTGATAATGATAAAGGTGGAAAATCTGACACAATTTATTGTATAAAGGTCGATTCAGGTTGTTTTACATATGTATATATGTATATAATATCATTAGCAATATAATATTTGTTAAGTTATTATTAGTTTTGTTGGGCCTGGAAAGTCAGCTATGGTTACACCAAGATGCTAGAATCAGAATCGTCAATAATCAATTTAAATAGGTTTCTATAATTATTAATTTATATTTTTGTGCCTGGAATTTTATTATATGAAACTTCATCCTACCATTTCATTAAAAATAAATTATATATCTATTATTAAAATGAAATTTCATCCGTATCATCATGTTTTGGGCCTGAAATTTTATTGGGCCTGAAAATTCATTAGGCCTGGATTTTTTATCTAGGATTTAGTATGCGATTTGATTCAGACATCCAGGGATAAACACATTTTATATTTGGTTATAAACAAATATTAAACAAACTTATATAAATAAAGCATATAACATAATCATGTTAAAAAAAATTTATTATTAAAATTATACATCATCTACATCACTCTCAAAAACACCATCATGAATAATTGCTTGGCTTTCAACTGCTTCTTCAAAACCAACATTATGATAATTATCAAACTTCTCTTCTCCACCCAATATCATCCAGGCTAAATCAATAAATGATAAAATACAATTAATTAATCCCAATTTAAATTGAATTTTTTTTTTAACATTATTACATATATAAATTAAAAGATATATAAAGCACACATTGAGTGTTATACATTGGGTTCCCTTCATTGTTTGATTATCCTGTAAGAAAAAAAAGGTGTCAAGAAAATTAAATGAAAGTTAGAATTGAATGTGACATAGACCTAGTTAAATACCTTATCATTATAAACTTTATCACGAACATGATAATGACTGGTATTTCGGGAATAGCAAACACAATCCTATTTGCATCCTGATGTAATCATGAAAATAATTAAAACAAAGTAAATATAGACATAGGACATAGTAATAATAATTATTATATGAAAGAAATACAAAAATCAGGATCACCATTGTAATGTAACACCCCAAATTTCAGGTTTTAAAATCATTCGTGGATATATTTTTATAATGAAATATTATTATGTAGATAACGAGATATAGTGAAAAACGTAAACGGTTTTATTAGTTTCAGACTGTAGGGTTTAAAAAGGGGTAAATTAATTAGACCGACTCAGATAGATATGTACGTATGAATTGGGATTTATCTCATTTATTCTTAAAAACCTCCATACACAAAAGAAAAACACAGGGATGATTCTAGCTTCAAATTTCTTTCAAACTAATTCATGATTCATGGTTTCTAGGGCTTAATTCTTCTTCCTAATCCTCAAGAACATCATGTAAGTGATTTTTTTTATATGTTCTAACCTAGAAAATGGGTTTTTAGGGGTTTTGTGAAATTAGTGAATTTAACTACGAAATTAGGGTTGGAAATTGATAAAACTAGTGCTAGTTAGTGTTTTGATTATGATTATACACCATGTTTCATTATATAAGTGATTAATTTGAAGTATGTAGCATAT
This sequence comes from Helichrysum umbraculigerum, assembly GCA_949592205.1. NCBI lineage: Eukaryota > Viridiplantae > Streptophyta > Magnoliopsida > Asterales > Asteraceae > Helichrysum > Helichrysum umbraculigerum. The sequence goes on along the minus strand of CATIUR010000002.1, from coordinate 10,081,383 downwards.
GATCAAAGTGGGGTTTTGATGGGAATTCATGAACTAGTGGTGAAATTAGTGTTTATTATGTTAAATAGATGTTAGTAGAGCTAAATAGTGAATGAATTAACATGTAAATAAGTTAGAGATTTATAAGTTAGTAATATTTTCATAAGGGTTTTGATGAAATTAGAGGAGTTTATGTATTAACATTAATAGTGTAATTAAAAAGTGTTAATAGAGTATGAATATGATTAATAGTTAGCTTAATGATGATTAGTGCCTAAAAGTGTTGTATGTATCATGTATGAATTATGTAGGTGATAAAGACGTGGAGTGCTTTCAATGGTGAAATCGACTAAGAGAGTATGGTGAGTGATACGGGGGTTAAACAGATGATTTGGTTGTGTAGTACCGTATAGCTTGCGGGCTAGAGGTTTGCACAATCAAAGAAAGTTAATTGTTATGTTTGTTTATTTATGTTTATTGCTTATAATAGTTAATTGTGTTAAATTATTTGTTATGTTTAATTGTTATGTGAATACATGTTATTTGGAAAAGTCAGTAGTTATTATCTCATTAGTGAGTAATGAGTATGTCACTAGCTTGAAGGTAAAGGAAAGAATTGGTGGAGAATAGTGTATGATTCGATTGTGTTGGATCCGGATTACTGTTGAGTAAGAGGCTACACAATTGGGTGGAAGATAACGTGTTAATATATGTGGATTATGTGAAATATGCTTATGCAGTGAAACAGTGTTAATATGATTACCGTTGTAGTATGGTACTCAGTGAAATAGTGTTAGCATGCATATCAACGTGATATGGTGCTCAGTGATCAGTGTTCAGTGTTCAGAGCTTAGTGATGTTGTGATTATGTAATTGTGTTGATATGTGTTAAGTGTTATGTGGAATTGCTTGTTTAATTGCCTGTGTACTCACTAAGCAGTTGTGCTTACCCGTTTCAGTGTTTATGATGTAGGTTGAAGTTTTGTTAGCGACACGTGGATAGAAAGTTATGTGAAGTTAGTGACGTGGATATGGAGCATGCTTATGGTTAGAATATGCTTCTTTCTTTTGAATTGTTGTTTTGATGCTCAATTGTGTAAATCGCCCAAACAATGAGTTTTCGAATTAAATATGTTGGTCAATGTATAGTAGTTGACTTTGAAAGTCAAACCGAGTTATGATGTCTAGTGTACGTGGTTGTCAAGAGTATGAAGTCATATGATTGGTTTGGTTTGGGTCAAAGTGGTGAAAAGTGATTTAGTGTCGAATGTGATTGGTTGGTCAAATGTGAAGTTGACATATAGTCAACAGAGTTATAATAGTCAAACATATGTGGTATTGGGTAGAGTTGTGGTTGTATATGGTAGATTTGGTAAAAGTGTCCAAATAGACATCAAAACGGGTCAAAAGGGTTAAATCGGGTTAGAATGTAGTTATGTGGGTTTGGACAAGTGAGTTAGACTTGTTTTGGAAGGTTGATAAAGTGTACAAAAAGTTAGAGTCAAAGTGTTTATGGTTTGTGATTTGGGTTGTAGTCAAAAAGTGGTTAAAATGGTCAAAAGAGGTTATACGTCTGTTTTCTCGTAAAACGTGTATTTTGAAAAAGTGTCAAAAGGGAAAGTTTCATTTTGTCATAGTACACATGCCTGCAAATTTTCAGGGTCTAAGTGTTTACGAGTAAAAAGTTATGCGCGTCGGAAATTCGTATTTTGGTATTAGTTGGTACAGCCCTGATTCCTGGGGAATCGGAGTCATTCCTGGGGAACCCGACTCTAAATGTTAACAGCAGCCCTTATTCCTGGGGAATCGCTTGTAAATTCAATATTTTATTAATTGAGTCATTATTTGATTAAGGGAACGATATAACGAGTCTATAATGTCATATTTTAGATGTGGGACCTAATAGAGTGTGTTTTCAGTGTTAGGTAAAAAAAAAAAATTCCGAGTTTTGGGGCGTTTCATGTAAGGGGAGAGTTTTATTTTTTAAACAATATTAAAATGATCCTGGAATTTTAACGCCTTAAAAATGGGCCTGCATTTTCACATTAGGCTTGGAAACTACCAATTTCATTAAAATCTATATATATCATCCTGGAATTTCATTAAAATATATATATCATTAAAAATATATATTATGCTTATTTCATCCTAGAATTTTACCTGGATTTTTAAATTCATTAAAAATAGATATTATGCTTATTCGAATTGGGCCTGCAAGTTGGGTCTGTAATTTTCATTGGTTGAACTTGCGATTTAAGATGTGGCGTTTTGGTCCTGGCATTTTTATAAAAAGGAAACATTATCCTGGCAATTTTGTTAAATACATATATTATTAAAACATCCTGGGAAAACCGAATCTGAACGTGGGAGAGTAGTTTCTATCCTGGCGAAAACGGTTGGGGCGCAAAATACCGGAAAATATCGAATAACGGATGGTTGAGATTGAAAGTCAACTCAATCCTACGCTCAATATTAGAAGTCAATGCAAAAAATAACTGGCAGAACGGTTTTGGACGGTTTTAGACTACGCCGGAGCCATAGATAAGGGAAATTTATGTGAAATTCAGAACCCGGCGAGCCATACATGGGTTAAAGTCAGGATTAATGAAACGAAGTCCACGCTTTTTTCCGTCAGTTTATTTGTTTATTTAGCCTTTAACTGACATAATAAAGCTCACGCTCTTTTCTGTGTACATATTTTTTTTCCACGTAAATAACCGTGTAAAATTTACCTACATAAATCACCGTTGCAAAAATACTGACGCTTACAAAACATTGGAAAAATTTGCTTGGGAAATCAACAACTTTTTTGTAGTGATAAGTGCCCATTCGGCAGTTAATCAAACCATCCAAAACCGGGTTTTGGGTTAGGTTTTAGGTCGGGTTTTCGGTCTAAATAAAATCGGATTTTTTCGAATAATAGTTTCCGATGCATTTTTTTATAAAGCAATATTTCCGATGCATTTTTAATAATAAGAACTTGCTTTTATTCTTGTATCTATATTTGACCCATGACTCAAAAATTGAATATTATTTAATATTTATGTATTAAATTACTCCTAAGTCCTAACATTACAGTTGGACACATTTGGAAATTGAAACATTCTCCGTTGCAACCATCAAAACCAACATAATGGAAAACTTACCATGTTATATGTTATCCCATTTTCACAAAGGCTAGAGTTGATTAATCTGCACAATTTAATTCGTTCATAGCTTTCCTTAAGCATATCTAACTTGAGCTTGAATGGTGAATGCTTATGGTTTCATTCATACAAGTTGTCATTGTCATAAAAATCTGATAGATTTTTGGAAGATTCTCTGTCCTGGAGTTAGGTAATGCTAGAGGATCGTATGTGTACTTCCTTCTAACAAATCCTCCCATCGACTCCCAAAATGTGTTTTCCACTCGTCTTGAGTGTCACAATGAGGCAAATACTGCTTGGTTTCGAGATTAGCAGTTAATTTCACAAACTTCTAGAATCCATTTGTTTTGGCTTAGAATGATATCTATAGACCATATATCGGTTATATATTGTTGAAGATCGCATTGCAGATGATAAAAACGCCACCAAGTAGAACACATCCTCGTTGGGTGTCATAGGGGTGTTAACGAACCGAGCCGCTCCACTACAAGAAAACAGTCAAATGCCCATGGCCGAATCCGTGGGGGGCCCGTGGGTAAATATGAATAACTACGGATTTCCCACAGATTTGGTCCGAAGCTAATATGAGCCTGGGTAATTTCACTTCCGTGGGAAGTTTGTAGGAAATAATTTTTACCCATGGAATTTTCCATAGAAAATTTGTAGGAAAATTGATTTATGTATCTAAAATATTCCGTGGGTAATTTGAATTTTCCCCATAGGTTTCCAGCGAAATACTTTTCCCACGAACTTCCCACTGTCGATATATAATTAAATTAGATTAAAAATAATAATGTTACATACTTTCGATCCTTGAACTAGGCGCTCGGCTGTCATCATACTTTCTTGTTATGGATAGGTTACGCTCACGTAAACACGACTTTTAATATTGACCATCCTTTCAATGATGATGTTTAAACTCGCATATGATATGGAATATGATCAATGACAAACACATTTTCATATTTTAAATACGCTTATATTTTTAAAGTAGTTCATATCGAGTTATCACTTATTGTTTGATGTGTTTACTACAAGAAGAGTTGTAGCATTTCATTTACGTGAGACGCTCCCCTTTGCGCCTAGTCTAGGATTTCGAGCACTTAGCACTTCGAAGCGCCTATCACCGTTTATTATCAAGATAGATACTTGAACTAGACGCTTGGCTACCATCAGAATTTTTGCTTATGGATAGGTCACCCTCACATAAACACTACTCTTAATGTTGACCAACCTTAAAATGATGATCTTTCATCTCACATATGATATGATATAAGATCAATGACAAACACGTTTTCATATATTAATACAATTATATTTAAAGGAGTTTATGACAAGTTATCACTTAATGTTTGATGTGTTTACTACAAGAAGAGTTGTAGTGTTCATCAACGTGTGACGCTCGCTTTAGCGCCTAACGTCTAGACTTTCAGCCATTTAGCGCCTCGAAGCACCCATCTCCTTTTATAATCAAGATGGATACTTGAACTGCACTCGGCTGTCATCAAACTTTCTTGGTTATGGATAGGTCACCCTCACAAAAACACGACTTTTAATAATGACCAGCCTTTTAGTGATGATGTTTCGTCTCACATATGATATGGAATAAAATTATTGACAAACACATTTTCATATTTTAAATACAATTGAAATTTTTTAAAGGAGTTTATGTCGAGTTATTAATTAATGTTTGACGCGTTTGTTACAAGAAGAGTTGTAGCATTTCACCTGCTCGCCTTAGCGCCTAACGTTTAGTATTTCGGGCCCTTATCGCCGCCTCGAAATCCCCATTTATAATCAAGATCGATCCTTGAACAAGGCTGTCATCAGACTTTCTTGTTTATGGATAGGTCACCTTTACATAAGCACGCCTTTTAATGTTGGCAAACATTTCAATGATGATGTTTCATCTCACGTATGACATGGAATATGATCAACGACGAACATATTCTCATAGTTTAAATACAATTACATTTTTAAATGAGTTCATATCGAATTATCACTTAATGTTTGATGCGTTTACTACGAGAAGAGTTGTAGTGTTTTATCTACGTGAGACGCTCGCCTTAGCGCCTAACGTCTAGGCTTTCGGGCCCTTGCCTTTAATAGGTGGGAATTTTTCCCACTTATAAATTCCCATGAAATTGGTTTACCTCCAAATTAATTTCTCATCAATAATTTCCCCCCAAAATAATTTGTTGAAATAGCAACGATCGTAACATAAGTCGTTGATAAATAATTTACCAACAATCGACAAGTTGTTGCTAAGTATTTTAAGCAAAAATCAGCTTATGCCATTTGATAAAGTCGTTGCTAAAAAAGGCGGGAGGGTTCCTCCAAAAATTCACAGCTTAACAACAAAATTAGCAACGAATATGTTGTTGCTAATCCAAAAGCTAGATTTTTTTTTATTATTCCTTGCTAATGTCGTTGCTAAATGGCAATTTTGGCAACAACTATAAATTAGTTCCTAAATTTTCGTTGGTGATGGCAACTTTTCTAGTAGTGATATAATACATTTGCCACGGAATTTCAACGGATTACCCACGATTTTACTTTCCCACGGATTACACACGGATATTCAATGTCCGTGGGTAATCCGTGGGAAATTTCCCACGAGTTACCCACGGATTTGCTATGAATTATAGTTCCGTGGGTGATTCATGGGGAATTTGTGGGAAATGTCGAATTAAAACAATAAAAGATCAATCGCAAGCAATCCGTGGGAATTCCGTGGAAAAATACCCACAGATTAATTTCGTGGGAAATATCCGTGGGTAATGCACAGTTTTCTAATAGTGGAGCTACTCGATTTCGAACTCGTTTATTTCGAGTTCGAACATCAACTACTTCGAACTCGAGTCAAGTTCAAGAAAAAAATATTGTTCGATTAATTTCACGAGCCGAGTCATAAAAATTAATATTCGACTTGACTCGCTCGAAAACTTGTATACTACTCCGAGTCGAACGAGTTAATCTAGCATACTCGGCTCAAACAGTTCAAAAAGCTCATATATATATCTTGAGTCGAGCCACCCGAGCCTCAGGTGAGAACGAAATCAACAATAACGATCGACTTAAACTTGAATATTCATGCAAATAAGAAAAGTTTAAGTTACTAAACGAGTTTCGAACTCGAACTCGAACAATGAAAAAAATATCGATCTCGAGCTCGAGCCCAATTTAAAAAACTTATTCGAGTTCGAGTCGAGTTCGAGCATACTAAAAATATTTCGAGTCGAGTTCAAGCATCTTGATACTCGGTTCGGCTCGATTCGTTAACACCCTAGGTGTCACCATTGATGCTTTAGTCTTCCACCTACAATAAGAATAACATAAAACATGTAAACAAGTTGGTCAATTACTTTACTTCATTATTATTAAAATAATATATTACTTTTGTATGATTCTGTTTTCGTAAATCATAATTAAATATGATATATATATATATATATTTTTTGGTAAGGTTAATTACCTTGACTTGTCAACTGGTTAGATAGGTCCATATATGCTACGAGTATAAGTGAGAATCCAGTTTTCTGGTTAATCTAGACCTATCTTAGTTTCTTGACAAGATGGTACATGTATACCTTGATTAAACTAATTTAAAGTTGATTAAACTAATTGACAATAAGAGATAAGTGTCTATGACAATAAATACAAACAGAAGCAATACAAGATCAATGTATTAACAATATAGTTCTCAAATTTCACCAACTATTCAAAGAAACAAACTCAAGCCGCTTGCAACTTCTCTTTCCTGGCCATTTTACAGTTCCTACCCCACCGCCACTTTGCCATGGCTTCCTCCATCTTCTCCACTGCAGCGGCTAACTTATCCGCTGCAACTGACAACTTGTCCGCTGCAGCTGAGAACTTGTTTGTTGTCTCATTCAGCCCCTGGTCTGCTGCCCCACTCAGTCCCTGGACTGCTGCTCCACTCGACACCTTGTTTGCTGCCCCACTCAACCCCTGACCTGCGGGTAAATAAACCAAGCCTACTTTGCCTTCAGACTTGGCAAAGATAGGGAAAAATTGCCACAAATGTCAAATTACAATTTGCAATATGTCAGAATACAATTATTAAAATATATACTTATTCAAATAAATTGCTTATATTATTACCTTTGCAATGGCAGAATACAAATAAGGTTTTCCACCCATAAGAAAAACCCTGAATTTGGGAGCCAAAGTATCAGATACAAATTTTAAGAACAATAAAAAAAAGCAACACGATACAGGTTATGTATAAATTAGAATAATTCTTTTGTTACTAACAAATATGAATTGGGACCCAAATATATGCAAAGCACGTCCAATTAGAACACAATGTGTTAGCGATGTAGAGCAATCAATCATCATCCCAATTATACATACAAATGATATAAGTAATCAGAATGCAGAAATAACTACATTGTCTCTACCATCACATTTTTAAGGAAAGACAGCGTGAATAATAATCAGAATCCACCTTACCTTTTCTCTTGTGTTCCTTCCTCTTTGTATTGTCCATAAGGGGATACTAGGGACTTGACAAATATAGGGCAAGCAATATTACACCATCTCTTCAAAGACAAATCGATATTACCTTTATCGTCAACACATAAACGCCAAATGTTGTATGGATCACAACCGAGTTTGCATGCACTAGTAGCATCGACATACTTGTAACCCTCATAATCACGTGGGAGCGGTTGCCAAGAATTGTAGTTTTTCATCACCCATATCCGGAGGTGCGTACAAGCATAAAGAAAGCAATCATTGCATCTTCGACTTATGCATAGACATTCTTCAAACGTCCCTAGTATGTTTCTATTATCAAATAGGTATTCCGCATCATCAGGTTGCGGGATTTCCTTAAATATATGTAGAGTTAAATCAAAAGAAAGAATAACTGTCTTCTTCTTCTTCTTCACATCGTCCAGAAACCAGTGAAGTGCCCCATTGTATAATAAACCATATCCAAAATGACTAAAATTATAAGCAAAGTTCTTGTCATTGTCTCCAATAAATTCCCATTTATTTGATTTTAAAGTTAACACTTGAAAGCGCATATGACAGTCAGATTCATTGAATCCGACAACAACCTTGTAATCATCCGTCGAAGAATCATAACCAAAACCCCAACATATTTTTCTCGTGTCCTCGTAAGGATGAGGTGGCAGTTTATTAACCTCTCGAGTGGAAGGATTAGCTACCAAAATTTCAACACCATCAGGAGAGATGCAAACAAGGCCATTGGAGGAACCAACCATTCTGGAACTGAGATCGATAGACTTATGAATATCCCGACGTAATTGGATTCTTAAATGTCCAAGTTTATGACTGTTATTGTAACTATGTTTGAGATGAGCTTTAACGAAATAATCAGTTGATATTAAAAAATACCATGACTTACAAACGCTTTTGCATCGGATAACATCTTCTACCTCCAATCTTACAAGTATCTCCTCACAAATATCCATGTCATCTGCCATTGCAAACCCTAGGCGTTAGTAAAGAATATAATTATATGTTTAGGCTAAGGGTTTTCCACGCATACGTATATTTCGATTAAAGCCCTAACGGACCAAAACTATTAAAAGCCCAGAAGTCAAGACATCAGCGAATGGCGATCGGTTTTTGACCCAAAATGTTTATCTTATTTCATTCTGTCCCAAGCGTGTGACAAATTTTAGTTACTTTATCATATTTTTTTTTTCTTTTGATGGAAAGTGAATTAATGAAGAATCTGAAGTAAATTGTTATAATTATAACTAGGTTAAAGACCCGCGACAATGCGGGTGACGGAATTAAAATGTTTTTTAGATATTAAGTTAATATTATATTCTTTAAAGATAACACATGAAAGTGACTATTTAATCTTTGTAAATGATCATTGTGATTTACCTTGATTTATGAAAATAATTTATGTACTTTTTTTTCAACATTTTCTATCATTATAACTTTGAATTTGATCGCAAATGGTCCCTTAAGGGACCATTTGCGAGCAAGTCCAAAGTTAGACGGAGGACTATTTGCTTTATCATTGGCAAACTATTTAACAAACTTCAACGGAAGAGATGAAAACATGAAACTCTGTTTGTTTGTTTTTGTGTTTTTTTTTTTTTTTTTTTTGTTTTGTTTTGTTTTTTGTATTACGCCTTTGAATTAGGGTTTCACTTAAAAAGAGTAATTTTGGAATTTAATTGTTTATATATATATATATAGTGAGAGGATACAGGGGGAAGTGGAGATCAAGAGGGAAGGGGGAAGTGAGTTTTGCACCATCAGATCTACTTAATATGCATTGTGATGAATATTAACAATAAATATTTTTCTAATAATGTGAAGTTTTAATATGCATCGTGATGCATATTAATTAATATTCATCATAGTGAATATTAACAATTTTTTAAATAAATATTTATCAACTAATGTTATGATTTAAAAGTGATATTCATTCGTTAAAATATTCTTTGTAGCATCGATTTTGATTACTATTTACAAGTACAAATAATTTTTGTTGACGTTTTGATTGATAATTGTAATATGTTTCTTGATGAATACTAAACGCTTCCCCCTTCCCTCAAAAAATTGCTTCCCTCTTGATCCCTCCCCTATATATATATATATATATATATATATATATATATATATATATATATATATATATATTGGTAAGGTTCAAATGAAAATCGGATTTTGAATGAAAATGGATGAACCACTCATAATGCACCACTGTCAGAATAATCCATTTCCCCCTTTTTTTTTAAAAAAAAATCAAATATCTCACAAACGGTAAGTCGAAAAATCATAAAAATTGCACCATATTTTTCAGCGTTTTATCCTCTTTAATTTGTCGTCCCTCAAAGCATACATCATGTTGTGCATGTAATACGAGGCCAATTGGTCATCCACATTCACTGATTAATTAGACAAGAGAAAATGTTGACGAAATCCAAAATTTCATAGATGGACGCTATATCTGCCCTCATGAGGCGTGCTGAGAATTTTTAATTTCGACATACACTGTAGAGAACCCCCTGTCCAAATTCTGGCTGTCCATTTGTGATGCGAAAATGGTCACAAGATATAAACAACCGATTAATGATCATGAATAAGTTTGGATAACAAACAACTATATGCTATTTCCATAACTAATTACTATTTTAGATGAGATATTTGTGAACCAAAGAACACTTCACACATTTATTTTTATCTTAGTGGTAATTAGTACCATTGTTATGTTTTAATATTTTATTTAATTATTTAGCAACTCTTGATTGGTCCTAGACTTTTGATCTTCAAGAGTTATTGGTTTCTTTTATTTTGCCATTATAAGGCATAGAGGTGTAATAGAAAAATAGTTTAGTTTAGTTTTTGATGAAATCAAAGTTTCTCTCACTTTTGTATTAACAATTGAGTTGAATATATCCTCCCCGCGGTATCATTTTGAATCAACGTGTGTTAGAAAATCCTAACCGCGGTAATCTTTGTGAATCAACGCTTGTTAGAAGGAATTATTCTTGGGTATTCTTAGAATCAACAAGTTTAATTTTTGTTATCTTATTTTCACCCTACATCAGTTGGTATCAAAGATGAAATTCCTGTTTGAAATGGTGATCTACGATGTCTATGAACAGCTAGAGAAGCCTGATGAAGAGGAGATTCTATTTATAAATAATGTTCTCAATGGTAAAGTTGGGATTTCTAGTTTTGATGGAACGGGAAAAATATTCCATACGAGTTGCAACAAAGAAAATGACAATTCTAATGTCATTATTGATGAAGTAAGTTATGAAGATGTTACTTCATTGAATATGGTGGATAATTTTCAATTGGAGGAGAAAGATTATGCACATCATTATAATCAATCTTTACATAGCAAAGAAATAGATGTTCACGGTGTCACAAAAATATTGGTTATTCTACCTTTATTGCCAAATAATTATGAATCTTTGAAGTGGGAAGGTGATCTTAAGAGTATGCAACGAACATTTATGTTTTCAAGAGAGGAGAGTCATTTAGACAATAATAAGAAAATGTATTATTTGTCTACTACTACTCTTGTGCTCGTGGGTTATGTTATATTGGCCTCTAAATTGTTGAAGCTACTAATATATCTCCAAATGTTGAAGAAAAATTCAGTCAAGACTCGAGGACGAGTCGCTTTTAACCAAGGGAGAATGAAGCGGAAATGGTCACAAGATACAAACAACCGATTAATGATCATGAATAAGTTTGGATAACAAACAACGTATTACACTACTACAAAAACAAGTATAGACCACCCCTGATAGACCACGAAAATAGTGAAAAATCATAAAATACGAGGTCTATTTGCATTAAAATGCTCATATTTTAAAAAAATTTGGTGGACCACGGTTTTAAAAAAACACGGTACACGGTTCTTACTTGTGAACTGTGGTCTATTTACTTAAAAAACAAGGAACACGGTTCTAATTAGATAGGGGTGGTCTATTTGACTAATTATATAAAAAAAGGAACAAGGTTCCTACACTAAGAACCGTGGTTATGTTGAATTTTTAAAAGGACCACGGTTCTAATTACATAGAAATTTGTTGGAGATAAAAGAGTCCGTTTAAATTAAACAAGTGGACTATATTATTGAAGAAAAGACTCGTTTAAAATAAACTGGACTCTAAAATCATAAAAGGGTCCAGTTAAATTATAAGTAACCGGACTTATAAAAGAGACCATAAATATTTATATATTAACCGGACTCTATTCTTTTTAGAGTCCAGTTTATTTTAAGGAATTTAACAACTGGACTTATAAAAGAGACCACAAATATTTATATATTAACCGGACTCTATTCTTTTTAGAGTCCAGTTTATTTTAAGGAATTTAACACCGGACTCTATCACAGGTCCCTATTCTTAGTTCTGTAGTAGTGATAAAAAAAAGAAACAAGGTTCCTACACTAACAACTGTGGTTATTTTGAATTTTCAAAAGGATCACAGTTCCTAATGTGGGAACCGTGGTCCTTTGTCCAAATTTTTTTTTGAAATTTTCAAATTTTCATGAAGGACCACAGTTCTTAATGTAGGAACCTTGGTCTTTTGTACAAAAATTTAAAAAATTTGAACCTTTCAAGTACCCGCCCTTATTTTTTCTTATTCCCACCCTCTTATATATTTGCCCCAAAACCCTCCATTTGCTCCATTTTCATTAATTCAAATATTCAATCTTTGATTTCAAATCTGAAACCCAATTTCATTATCTTTCACAAATATCATCTCCATTAAAACACTACTACTCCTTCATATATGATCGATTGTTCTTCATTCTAATTTATATACATCTACCTTCGTACTTAAAGTTGTTCTCTAGAGTTACTACCCAACGAGATTGTTTAAGGTGATTTGTTACTTGATTCTAATCATTTTCTATTTACTACTTCGATTTTGGCTCTACATTTGTTCTTGTTTCTTCGATTTGGTTTTAGAGTTCTATTTTTCTTTGATATTTTTATATAAAGGTTGTATAGTTTGTACATCTTTAATATTTTTACCTAGAATCAAACGTGATTTTTGAAAGGAAGAATAGAACGTGGTTTCCCAAATTTATGATCTGTGAAAATAAATCCCTAGAAAATAAATCTAACTTACAATTAACCGGATCCTTTAGTATACGCAAAAGGATTCTCCTTAATTTAAAATGACCGGACTCTTATAAGAAAATAGGATCCGGTTGAATTATAATTATCCGGACTTAGAAAAAGAAACCCCAATTTTTTTATTAAACCGGACTTAAAGTAATGAAAAAGAAACCCCAATTTTTTTATTCAAGTGGTTTTTGTTTCTTTTGAAACTGTCTTAAAGTAAAAAGAAAAAGATGCATTTATAATTGGCCTTCGTTTCTTTTAAACTGTCCTAAAGTAAATGGATGATCATTCACATCCTTTTTTTGTGTGCTGTGTGTGCATAGCAAAATTATGGGTACCTAAACTGTGACAATGAGCACCCTCTTAAAAAACTACTCTAATGGGTACCTAAACGGTGAAACTGCCATCAGTTAGAAGACTATACCAATCCTTGTCCATATAAATGTAGCTCCTTAAGAAATGAACCGATCGCAATGCATATAATGCTTTCATGTAAGAATAATATGAATAAATAACCAGCTAGTTTGATATCTAGCAAATTTTGAGTTCAAATATCGTGCAAGTAAAGAATAGAAGATGTCCTCTTGTTTTACTTTTGTATATCCTCATGTAAATAACTCTCGCTGCTTTGTTGGCAACTCTAACTCATCCTCGGATACGCTAAGAGGGGAAAAGTAGGCGTCCACCATGTCTTGTGATACATGTTCTAAGCTTGGTGGATCCCACTGTAGATTTTGAAGGCAAAACATTTAGTTTGTATTAAACAAAACAAATTAGTAACTGGGTTTGATAATAAATGTGTACTTCTGGAACACCAAGTATTGCAAAATAAAGATTCTGGGCAAGAAGGGAGATTTAGTAAACGCTTATGAACCTCTTGTGTCAATAAAATACATGTTGGTACCTTGGGTGCAAGATCTTTATCCACCATTCGTGCCCGAACACCCTCACAGAAATCACTCGATATCTGACATGACACTGCTCGTGATGTCATCCGGTATTTGCGTTTTAGGCACTGATCAAGAGTTTGAAACCGACCTTCGCGTATCTAAACATAAAATCAACAAAACTCAATTTATAGACTTGACTTTCGGGATAGATGATTTGAAATAACTTACTGATCTCAGGGAAATTTTCAAGCTCAAAGGTGAGGCGTATTTCAGTTTCTTCAAGGTCGAATCGTACCACACATCATGAGTTTGGGCAGCTTCACTCTCCTGTTATATTTTCGATTCACAATCTTAACTAAAAGTTTCATCAAGAACACAAAAACCAAAACTTGAAAGGGTAAAAGGCAAAAGTTTCCAGTGAAGGTTTTGGTTAAAGGAAATATACACAGAAACACTTGCTCTTACTTACAACTTGCACACTTGCTAACTCTTACTCTTGCTCATTATAATTACTTGCTAAAGAACCAAATATATATAGCCTTGCATACATACCACTAAATGCATAAACAATTATAGATAAAAGCTAAAGTCAACATGCGTGGGCTACTGTTCCATATCATGCATACGTACTACATACTATTCCATGTCCATGCGTACTATTCATATCCATGATCCAGCCGACCCATTCTCTTTCCACATGCACATGCGACTGTTCATTATCATGCTTTAACTCTTGTTGCCATCCACATGCAACAATCATGCAAAACCCGGTTCATGAACATCAAGATTAAACCCAACATTCACCCCCTTAATCTTGATGATCTTGACCCGTTTCTCTTGCTACTTGCTTGCTCCATTCAACTTGCTACTTTCTTGCTTGATTCGATTCTCTTGCTTGCTAACATCGAATCTTCTTTCTTGTTCGAACCATAAGTTCGCTCTTGCTACTCGCTACTTGCTACGAGTCACCTTGCTACTTGCTACGAGTCACACATGACCCGTTTCATGCTTCTTGCTTTCTTGCTTGCTTTTGATCATCAAAAGATGACCGACTTGCTTCTTGATCACCGCTGTGATCATTCTTGCTACTTGCTTTTGATCACCGTTTGTGATCATTCTTGCTGCTTGCTTACCATTCTTGCTAGCTTGCTTGCTTGCTTGCTTTTTTCTTTCTTGCTTGCTTTCACATCCTCCCTCCGCCGACCGACATACTCGCTGGCGGAGGCTTCCTCCAACCTTCAAACCTGCAAGCTACAAGCCCTAGGTGTGAACCTGGGTGCTCTGATACCAAATGAAGGTTAGAGAGAAGGTTTTGGGAAAATGAAAAACACACTGCAACACTTGCTCTTGCTTACAACTTGCACACTTGCTAACTCTTACTCTTGCTCATTATAATTACTTGCTAAAGAACCAAATATATATAGCCTTACATACATACCACTACATGCATAAACAATAATAGATAAAAGCTAAAGTCAACATGCGTGGGCTACTGTTCCATATCATGCATACGTACTACATACTATTCCATGTCCATGCGTACTATTCATATCCATGATCCAGCCGACCCATTCTCTTTCCACATGCACATGCGACTGTTCATTATCATGCTTTAACTCTTGTTGCCATCCACATGCAACAATCATGCAAAACCCGGTTCATGAACATCAAGATTAAACCCAACATCCAGTGTTACCAATGAATCAATGATTTCCTCAACACTATCATGGCTGAAACATTTATCAATCGTCCCCATCCTAAACAAAATAGGTAAATGATCAACTTCATTGGTATTTTCCAGAAAACTACTCACGTCCCATCAGAAAAAATGCCTCTTTATTCGAAAAATCCTGAAAAGTTATTCACCTCTTGAGAACACTGCTATTATCAGGATAATCAAAATCACTGTACTTCCGGAGTGAAGTTTCAACGACAGAAGGATCATCGGTAATCAAATTAATGAGACATTCTTCAATTGCCGGAACATTCTGCCAGTGAAAGCCTCATAGTACTCAATACTCATGCAACCAAAAAAGAAAAACTGATCATGTCTTGAATAGAAAAGGCTCAAAAGAACTAACCGTTCTGTGTGAATAGTGTGTAGCAAGCCCGCATGCCAACATTTCAACTCCATTTAGCCTGTCACCTGTCAGACCCAAATACTCCCCTGCGTACAAAGTTCTCTCTTTTATATAACCACAGTCGACCAACCATTTACTCTGGGTATATGTACATAAGTTATTCTAGTATCGGTATAATGTGCCTAGATAACCAGGAAGATGTGAAAGGTGAAAGGAAGCACCAGCATCAGGATGAAGTCCAATTAATGTTTCAGGGGTAGCATAAACCTGCAGTGATATAGGTATTTTGAAGGCATATAAACTTTTCAAAAAGTATATGTATTTGCAAAGATGAAAGTTATTTCCAGCCGACAACTTAAGGCTTACAGTTTTATCGGTTGCAATCCTGAATGTTCCTGGAACAGAAATTGCAGCCCCTCCGCCCATGGTAATACCATCTAAGACAGCTACCTAAACAAAACATCAAAATAAGATATCTACTTGATCGAAAATCGTTAATTTTTACATATGTAGTATGTTCATGTTCATTAGCAATAGTACTCACATTTGGTTTTAGAAATGTATGTAGAAAATACGCAAAACTATATACTTTCCAAAAGAATTCTTTGCTTCCTTCAATATTTCCTGCATGATTTCATATGGATGTCAATATAACTAATGGACTTCACATCAATTGCACACTGACATGATGGTTATTATTGTACCTTTGATGATCATATCACGCACGGAGATTATATCTGCACCAGAACAAAAAGCATTGCCGTTGCCTTCAGCTTCACGAGCAACTTCTGAGCATATATATCAGTAAAATTCACACAAATGCATATATATCACGATAACATACAAGATAACGACTTTAGATATTAACAGTGGGCCAAAATCCATAAATTTCAACTTTCACGCATAATGTTGAAATATTGAATTAAATATTAAGCATAAGTACCGTATAAAATGACGATATAATTTTTATGAGAGTACTAAAAGTATACCTTCAAATATTAAGCTTTTTTTATGAAACTACTCACTGAGACATTTTGTCGAACACTTGGTGAGCGCTTCATGAAATACCATAATAAACATTTGTAGCCTGAGAAAAATCAAAAACCATAGAATAAAGAGATATCATACATCAATTTGAATCTATTACAAATCATAAAAACCCGAAAGTTATAAATAAAACCTAGCAGACACTAACAATTATATAAAATCTATTTCAAATATCAAAATTGCAAAAGATATTATTACCATAATTCACCTCATGTCTATTATGCCGCTGAATGAACCATCTCCACTAGCGAAGAATCCACCACCGTCTTCGTCTTCATAATTATCAGTATCCATATCGTAATCTTCACAATCATCATCATCGTCGTGGCCATAATCGTTGTTATAGGCGTTTTCTGGTAACGCGATTTCATCATGGTTTAGGGTTTCTTCGATTTCGATTACCCCATAATTTATTGTTCAATTGTTGCTGTCAGAATGGAGATGATTTTTATTTCGATTGTTGATGCCAATATGGAGATGATTTTGAATTGCAATCTGGAGATGGATGCATCCAGTTAGGGTGTACTAATTTTTTTAGAGCTTAGAAGGAAACTGAAGGAAACAAGATTACAGGGAGGAATAGTATCAAGGGTACTTTAGTAATTTGAAACAAAAAAATTAGGGAGAATGACATCATTGTTTGATCCAAGGGTAAGTTAATAAAGGATTGCTCTTTAATGAAGGGGGGTGATTTCTTCCAAGATTTTCTTATATATATATATATATATATATATATATATATATATATATATAGGGTTTGGATCAAATAGAATAAGTTTTAAAATAGAATAAATAGAATAATATACAATGATGACACCTGTAATTAGAATTTATTATCGGTCAAGGGGCATTTGTGGTATTCTAATATTAATATATTAATATATATAATTATAATAAATAAAATAAAATAAAATAAAAAAACAAGTTTTATGACTCCATCTCTCCCGTTCTTGCACAAATCCGTCACTTCCATCGTAACCCCAAAAAACCTAATTTCTTCCACTATTCTCTACCAGCCGCCCTCCCAAAAGAAACCGATTCTCATTTATTTATTTTTCTCTCGAAAGCTCTTGATCTCCATCTCCCATGTATGTTCCTTCTCTAACACAAATTGCACGAACGGCCACCGGTGAAATCGTAAAAGCTTTACAAATCGGACCACATGTGAGCGATAACCACTGTTAAAGATCAGAAAGGGTTTTGTGTTTCAGTTTATCGAACGGAACGGTTGTCATTTTCACCGCCGTCGCCTTCACATTCTCCATTTTTGCACGAGCGGCCACCGTGATTTTAATCTATTATTCGGTTGTTCTTGGTGTGCATCTCTTGATGATCGATTTTATAGACCGTGTGCATCATGTAAACAAGTCATCGGACCGCCATCTTTTTCTTCTTATTTTCATTTCTCAGGGTTTTGTATCATTTTCAGTTTGAACCCAGATTTGTTGTCCTTATCACTTGTTTGTTCTTAGGGTTGTTAGTTTAGGCTTTTAGGGTGAATCAAGTGTGTATGATGGTAAATCAAAGCGTGCATCAGATTTTTGGATTGTGAATCAAGTATGTATGATTGTGAACCAAAGTGTGCATCAGATTTTTGCAACTGTGGATCAAGTGTGTAGAATTGTGAATCAATTTTTTATATTCGTATACAATTGTGGATCAAGTGTGTAGAATTGTGAATCAATTTTTATATTGGTATATCTGTAAGTAACTTTTTACTAGTTTGTAACATGTGAATCAAAGATATCAAGATTTGAACATTCCTGAATTTTTGAATCCTTTTATCTTTTATAATATTTTAATGTTCTACTAAATGTGCATCAACTTATTTTGCGTGGATCAGGTATGGTGGTGGACCGGTGGTTCTCAGGAAGCATCTAAAATGTCTTATTTACCCTTTTAACACCTATAAATGAACATTTGACTTTTTTAAATCTTGATCAGGCTTGACTATCATCTAACGGCTAACAATTTATTTTATTTATTCCATCTTAAGATCTATTCTAAAATAACCACACCCTATATATATATATATATATATATATATATATATATATATATATATAGAATAGAGATAGAGATAGGAATAGGAATAGGAATAAGCATCCTAGAAACAAATTTTCAACAAAACATTAAATACACTGTTTAAATAATTTAACCCGTCCACCTACCCAAAGTCCGACCCATCGACCCACCCGGCACCCCCTATTATAAATCAAAACCCTAGCCACCATCTTGACTTCACTCCACTCCACTCCACTTTACTCTCTCTTTCCTTTGGTTACACACACAAGATTGCATCTTCTTTGAAAGTATGCTTCTGGTTTTGATGATGGGTTCATCTCAAATGCTCCAAAGGGCTCCAAATCGACAAGGGGGTTTTACACACATCTCTCTGTTTAACATTTTTACAACCTATCGCAATCGACAAGGGGGTTTTACACAGGTCTCTCTGTTTGACATCTTAACAATGTTTTTAGATCCACCTAGTTACAACTTTCTTTTGTACCTTTTAGCAATGTTTTTCGATGGATGTTTCTTTACTTTGAACAAATTTTTTAGATCTATTAGTTACACAGTTTTTTTTTTTGTATGTTCATTTTTTTTTTTCGATTTTTATACAAAAGTTTTGTGTAACCATTTTTGTAAGTATTTCTATTTTTTTTTTTTTTATGTTCAACGATACTTTTATTTCCATGGCTTTGCGATAAATAATTTTTAAGTAAATAATTCACCCCTTTTTTCGCCGATTTTAAAATGGCCCCAAAATGATACGAGTGTAACAAGTTTTCCCGCCCCCTTTTCATTACAACACAACCATCGCAACATTCTATTTAAACAACTCACCGACAACAAATGTTTATTTTACATCCATTCTCTCACAGCAATAACAAAAAAGTTCTATAATCATTCTCCTTCGGAAACAGCAATCAAACTGCCATGGATATGCATGCTCACTTGAAAGTAAGGGTTTCTGTCTTCATTTTATTCGATTTTAGTTAGAAATGTATTATATATGTAAGTTCATGTTAATTATTAATTGCGTTATTGAATCTGATAAGTTCCTGATGTTTTTCTGTTCCGTCATTGATAATTGATGCTCTTACTGTTCATGTTGATTACGTTACTTCTTCCTTTCTTTTCTAGTTCGAAATGACAAATGATTATGTTAATTCATTTCCTTCGATTTTCGTCTTTGTTGATACATGCGGACGCTAATTACTTCTATCGATTGACGTTTATTTTCTAATGGTTAGGGTTATATTCCATCTGTATGGACTAATTACTTGCTGATTTGTATAAGATTAATACGTACTGATTCCTATATTTTCAATTGAACTGTTTAGCTTAATTTTTTGCTCATCTGTGAAGGTTAGTTTCGGATTGTTTAGGTTAACAGGTTAGGTTAATTGCATGCTGATTTATATAGTTTGAACTAGCTTAAGTTCATGCTTATTTCTATAGGTTAAATTTGTTTTGTTCACGTTGATTTTCATGATAATAAATGGTTGATTACTGGATTTTTTTAGTTGATTTAATCGGTATGAAGTTTGTAAGCACTATTTCTGATTTCATCATTAATGATGTTATTTGTCTCTTTTGATTCTACTTAGATGTTGAATAAATTCATGCTGATTCATGGTATGCTGGTATCTATGTTCTGTAAGATAACATTCATGTAGTTATATCATCTATGGCTCTATGTTTTGTTTGTGTCATAGATTGAACCTTTCACGAATTACTTCATATAGCCAGCTTTTAGACTTTTAATCGATAGTATACTGTTAGATTTGATTTGTACAGGTTATATATATACATTGATTGGTGGATGTTCAATTCGATTTGGATACGTTAATATCATTCTGATTTCTGTAGTTTAGATTTGAACAGGTAAGGTTAATTGCATGCTTATTTATATAGTTTAAACTAGCTTAAGGTCATGCTTATTTCTATATGTTAAATTTGTTTTGTTCACGTTGATTTCATGATAATAAATGGTTGATTACTGGATTTTTTAGTTGATTTGATCGGTATGAAGTTTGTAAGCACTATTTCTGATTTCATCATTAATGATGTTATTTGTCTCTTTTGATCCTACTTAGATGTTGAATAAATTCATGCTGATTCATGGTATGCTGGTATCTATGTTCTGTAAGATAACATTCATGTAGTTATATCATCTATGGCTCTATGTTTTGTTTGTGTCATAGGTTGATCCTTTCACGAATTACTTCATGCTGATTTATATAGATTGAACATTAATGTAGTTAATTGCATGCTGATTTATATAGATCAATTTGATGCTGATTTCTGTAGTTTAGATTTGAACAGGTAAGGTTAATTGCATGCTTATTTATATAGTTTAAACTAGCTTAAGGTCATGCTTATTTCTATATGTTAAATTTGTTTTGTTCACGTTGATTTCATGATAATAAATGGTTGATTACTGGATTTTTTAGTTGATTTGATCGGTATGAAGTTTGTAAGCACTATTTCTGATTTCATCATTAATGATGTTATTTGTCTCTTTTGATCCTACTTAGATGTTGAATAAATTCATGCTGATTCATGGTATGCTGGTATCTATGTTCTGTAAGATAACATTCATGTAGTTATATCATCTATGGCTCTATGTTTTGTTTGTGTCATAGGTTGATCCTTTCACGAATTACTTCATGCTGATTTATATAGATTGAACATTAATGTAGTTAATTGCATGCTGATTTATATAGATCAATTTGATGCTGATTTCTGTAGTTTAGATTTGAACAGGTAAGGTTAATTGCATGCTTATTTATATAGTTTAAACTTGTGTCAGGCTTACATCTCAGAGAATCCTGCCATCCATAAGCCGTATACGGTTTTTGTGGATGAAGACTTTATTACGCACCTCCCCCCAGGCGGAATCGAAGACTTTAAAATGGAGGCTGAGCTTCTATGCCGTGGTCCAGTCACCATTAACATGACCAACTGCACTTTCCAGAATTTAAAAAGTTCTGGAATTTCATTCCCAGCTTCTGTTCTTGGGTACTATTCTCCTCAATTTACTTTAAGATTTTGTCATAGATTCACCGTTAATTACTGATTTTAAATTTATTTTGCAGGTGTTTGTGTAGTCAACTTTCTGAAGGTTCAGTCTGCTTGAATCGCTACGTTGGGTCTGAAGGTTTTGTTAGTGATGCTTCTACATTGCACTATGGTGTGTTTCTCATGGTTGGAAGACCATACCTATACACTGCTCTTGCGAAGGTAGATTTACATTTAATTTCTTCTAATTATAGTTTTTATACTTTACCAACTGTTTTTTGATATTATTAACAGCGCTTCCCCATCATTGCCATGGAGGAAGACAGGGTACGTTTTGTATCTTTTCCAGCTGGAAAAGGTGAGAGTAAGGAGGGGAGTGATGCTGCTAAAGGTAAAGGTAAGAGGAGTGCTGCTGTTGGTAAGGAGCTGAGTGGGGCTGCTGGTGGTAAGGAGGAGAGTGATGCTGCTAAAGGTAAAGGTAAGAGGATTGATGCTGGTGGTAAGGAGGGGAGTGGGGCTGCTAAAGGTAAGGAGGGTGGCAAAACGGAAGTGTTCAACCATAACCTGAGTGGTGCTGCTGCTGAGAAAATGTTTGCTGCAGCTGAGAAGCTATCTGCTGCAGCTGAGAAGCTATCCACTGCAGCTGAGAAACTATCCACCTCAGCAGAGTCGATGTTGGAACCCACCGCTTGGTGGTGCTGCTAAAGAGGCCGGCCTTGGTGGTGCTGCTAAAGAGTTGAATATGTTTGCAGATACTAAATAACTGTAGATCCTACATTTGATGAACTCTGTTAGGATTTGATATCTTTATGTTTTTGTTACTCGAAAGAGAGTTTTATTGATACTTATGTTTGCAGATGCTAAATAACTGTAGATCCTACAGTTGATGAACTTGTTATGTAGTAATATTTCAGTCGGAATGAAGCTTCCAAGTTTGAAAATTAGTAGGTTTCAAGTTTTAAGAAACAAGACCCACTAAATATTTCTATTTGAAATTAATTGGAGTTTTCTAATTGGAGAAGTATATCAAACCACGGAATTTGGTTCTGCTTCTCCCTATTATGGAAACCATCAAATTTGCAATTTGTCAAAGTAGATAACATATTTATCCAGTAATAAATAGTAAACAAAGAGAGTTTTATTGATACTTATGTGGTAATATTTCAGTCGGAATGAAGCTTCCAAGTTTAAAAATTGGTTCTGCTTCCCCCTATTATGGAAACCATCAAATTTGCAATTTGTCAAAGTAGATAACATAGAGTAAACAAAGAGTAACAACTTACTTTGGATTTCATAATCATAATGATTATTAAATTATGTCAAAAAAATATCTAATTTACTGTTTATAATCTTCTATCTTGCTGGGTACATATTGAACATCGTATGATACAAATCCAGCAAGGTAGAAAAATAGTTTATCTAATCTGATACGGGAGTAATACTAAGAGCAGGTTCAATCAAAAACATCTTGGAGAAATTGTTGTGCAAAATATTTTCTACACGAAGAGGATTTTGTATACAGTAAGTAAATCTCCTACTTTGACTCAGAGTGAACCTTTCAACCGTTAAAATCAAATTAAACGTTGAACTTTTTCACTTCATTGGAGGTTGAGTATTGAAATAAAATATTGTGATGGGATATGTCTGTCATAAATTGCAAATTGCAAAGATCTAAAGTGATGGGTGAGAGTGTCGTCCTTTCAGACTAGGGGTGAGGTGGGTTGTAGGTAATATGGACTTAGGGAGATAGGGTGGTGGTGGTTGTTATTATTTACTTGCTCATGAGGTAAACTCCAATTTGAAATGACATAAATAAATAAATAAGAAAACATTTCACAGAGGATGACGATAAATCGATCCAAAATTCTGATCATTCTATCATAACTGTGCTTAACCAGCTTGTACAATACAAATTTTTAATGCATATGTACGGTGGATTTATCAAAATCTTGGGTGAAATACGTTGTGAAATAATGAAAGCCAAAAATTATATGTTTGGAGTTGTTAACATTTCATAGTGATGACAATATTCAGCTTTATCTTTTACTTTTTTTGACACTTCAATATATGGATATGAATAAAAGCGTGACACCCGTGATTCATGTAGTCATGTCATGTTTGTTTTTGCATAAATCTTTCATCATCTCAAATTCTCAAGTGAATTGCTCGAATTTAATAAAGCTGATCATTTTCAATGGTATTAACTTGTATTTTGGGATTTGTATACAAGGTGTAATCCGTAGTTTATTATTGGACACTAGAAAAGTGAACGGAATATTTAGAAATCAGATATAGAAAACCCGGTTTTGATTTTTTATGACCATTTTCACTGCAAACTTTTGTCAGAAACCGGGTTTAGCGACCCCAATTTCTCCCGTTTGCCACCCACAACTTCTCGATGTGTCATGCTGCTAAACCCGATTTCAATAGTTTTAAAAATCATTTTGAAAAAGTCATAATTCTGATAATTTGTTTATAAAAATGCACACTTTTGAAAAACAACCGTGAACAACGTACTCCCTTTGTCCCAAATTGTTTGTCCACCTTACTATTTATAGTTGTTCAAAATAATTGTCCATTTCCAAAAATAAATATACATTAATATTTATAGATCCTATATTACCCTAAACTTTAAAACTACACATACTTTAAAGAAAATAATTTAATTAATGATTGAGGGTTAAAGTTGTCAGTATACTAAGGTCAAACCTGCATTTAATGTGATTTTCTTCATAATGAAGGGAGTATATTATTAGATGTAAATAGTATGATGTATTTAAAATTCAAACTACATATAAGACTATGGAAATTAAAATAGATATTCAACTTATATGATTAAATATTCCATTTTTAAACAATATTTTGAGAATAATTGGTAACCTAAAATTCTTGTTGATGACACTATAACCGTTGTCTTATGTTGATATTCGCGACTCTAAAGATTGTCAAAATGAAACATTTGAAGTCAATCATTAAACGTAAAGTTTTTCCTTGATTATTCAAAATCATAATTAATCTCTCACATATAAAAGAAATGTTTCAGTAAATTAAATATAAACCTTTAATGTATTGATTATAATATTGATTAAATAAAGAAATTTTAACTTTAATAAATGTAAATTTTTTATTACCATATGACATTTTTCATATTGAAACTAGAGACATGAGTTGTGACCTATCATCATGTGTATGACTTCTCTAAAGTTGTAGGGGGTGAAGTTGTTATTTCCATATTTACTAGGGTGCAACCGTGCAAACTACAATCTATCTTATATACAAATTGGCAATAAAGATGACATCACTAACGCTGATGTGTCAAACTTTCAAGTTGATTCCTTGCCTACGTGTCATCCTACCATGAATTCGCTGATGTCACTCTTCATTATTAAATTAAAAAATAAAAAATAGAATAGAATGGAATAGATACATACAAAAGTTGCTGGCCATTTAATTACGAATTCCAAAAAAACGTTGCTGGCCTAATTAATTCTCTTTCACTAAATGGGCTTACGAGTTACGATGCACGCGAACATTGAAGTCTCTTTCTTTCATTGGGCCTCTCATGCACGCGCATTTGATTGGGCTTACGATGCACGCGAACATTGAAGTCTCTTTCTTTCATTGGGCCTCTCATGCACGCGCATTTGATTGGTTCTCAGGTATCAATGCACCGCCCATATCTACCAATTAGTTTTCTACCATCAACACCACATCTAAATCAAAATCACCAACAATTACCGATTCTCGTGGGTTCATTTACCTCTTTCTTCTTTCTTTATCTTCTCTAGCTCTCCAAGTTTTGTAATCTCTCTGGTCACTTCCGTTTTTTTCTTTTTCAATTTGATTTTGATTAGGTTTTTTATGGTATTAATTTGACAGTCCATTTAACAAATTTGTTGAGTTTATTAGGGTTTTTCATTTTTCTTCTTATGCTTCTTTTTTCTTCCATTCTTTGTAACAAATTTATTTTTGGCTGAATAAAATTCAGTAACATGTTAAACCATTCTTTAATTCTCTCTATTGATGTTTTATTCTTTGTTTTAAGAAGTTACTCTTGCAAACCCTTCTGAGAACGACCATGATTGTGAAACCTAAAAAGATGAAGACGATGAAGATACTAATGATTTTGATTTGTGGAAATTCAAGGTGAGTATACAATCGTTTGATTACACAGGGAACAAGTTTTACGAACAAATTTTCATATATAGGTAATGAAATCGATCTTTGAGCAGAAGGTTTGAAAGATTATTTTGGTTTTTAGTCTATTTAAGACCGTACAAGATAATGAAACGGAATTACAAAATCAGTGTAACTGTGTATCTATGTCCGTATTTTTCTTCTTCACTTAAATTCTTTACTTCCTCCCCTCTCTCTTTATTTTCTTCTTCACATGGTTGTTTTGCAGAATGTTCACTACCTTTAGTTTTTCGAAGTTCGACGTTTGCTGCAAATATATCACGATTGGATTAGTTGCCATGTGTTTATTTTTCGATTCCTCCAAATTTTGATTTTGAGTAGTAAGCGATTAGCTTTTCTTTCATAAACTTCTTAATTGTTTAACCTAAACAATTGCATTGAATGTGTAAATGTTGTGGGTTAATATCTTATTTTGCATTGCATCTTCTATATGTTTAAATCAATTTGTGTTTTCTCTATGTATTAATCACTTTGTATATGGGTTTTGTATTTCAATTTTATTCATTGTTTTAGTTGTTTTGGCTTTGCTTTAGATGAATGATACAAAATTCTACATTGAATGGGGAGATGGATAATGCTACTACTATGTATTATTAACTGCATACCACATACTCGATAAAATGCCACACAAAAGTTCAAAATCGAATTTGGTTAGTTATTTAATCCGATGTACTAAATTTTGGGTTGATCTAAATTAATATATATGTATGTTTTTAGGTTTATGATGTGGTTTTAATTTCAAGGATGAATGAATTTGGTTTCTCTGTTGACTGTGCATGATATTTAATTTGTGTCCAATGCAACTAACGATTATTGGATTTATATTGATGTAAGTTGTTTTTCTGTTTTCTTCTGTTTTTAATGATATATATTTGCTATTGATAAGCAAGTAGAAATGCGTCATTCTAGGTGATATGATGTGCTATGTGGAACCAAGCAATTGAACATTGGTGATTGCGCATGATAATGCTTTCAGATTCAATTGGCAATCTCTACACGTGGCCATCGAAATGGGCGGGTCACATGGATAACTAAGTACTCATACGGTTGTTATTTTTAAGATATGTCGTATTCACCATGGAACAAATGTAAATTTTTTTATTTTGTTTGCTTATTTCAGATGAAGCTATTGCAAATGAATCAAGATAGAGTGTCATTTAGTAAGTTTTCTCCATTTATGGCTCTTTACTTATTTTTAATACAACTACATTATCCAGCTCATTACCTATAAGGAAGTGACTTTGAGACTAACAAGTGAGATGTATTTTTTCAATAAGTAATTTATGAATCGATTATGTGAAATAATACTGCAAATAGAGATTTTGTAGCTATTCTGAAAAAAAAACAATTTTTTTCTGTTATAGTTAAAGGGTAGGCTTAAGAGGCTATGCAAGCCCAAGTTGCTTATGATGGTCCTACTGTTTTGGCCAGAGTATGTGAGTATATTTTTAAATAAAGTTCCATATATTTAAAACCACATATATGAAAAGAAGGAGGCTTATGATTGCGTATGCCTTAAATATATGGAGCTTGAAACAGATAACTGGGCTCATTGTCACTTAAAATCACCATTTATTGTTATTAGAAATTGTAGAAAACCCAAATTTAGTTGCCCATCTCAAATGGGTTGAAATTGCCATCTCCAATGTCATGATTGTTTTACGCGATTTTTATTGGTTCTTAATGTAACATCCTCATTTAGGGCCTAAAAGTTATAAGTATTTTAAATTGGATTTAAAATTATTTATTGTGTAGAAAATAATATAAATCTTATTGGTATTTGAAAATAATATGTCAAAAAGATTAAATGATTTATTTCGATTAGTAAAATATAACTTCTTTTAATTTATTGAAGCTAATAGTGTAATAAAAATACTATTTGTGTAAAATGGTTTTAGGTTCCAGGCAATAGTTAAAATAGTAGTATTAAAAATGGGATGACTCATACTGGGTAAAAAGGAGATGTCGACATCTGTTTAGCACTTCACCTAACTCTTATTTGATTCATGCATATAGTCGCTTTCTCTCTTTCATTTTTACATCATAAAAAAATATATATATATATAAAGAAATAAAAGGGAGACTTCATCCATCGAAGAAATCAAGCTTTGATTCTTAATTCCTTCATTATATTTGCGTCACCATCATCTAGCTAACATTTATTGGTAAGTATCCTTGGTTTTTTTTTACATAACTATGAACTTAAATTGATAAAGTATATTTATTATGTATGAATCTTTATATAATAACTGATTTCGTAGTTTACATATTAATATTTGATGATTATATTAATGGATTATGCAAGTAAATGGTGTTCTTCATAAAATCTAAAATTTGTTTATAATTTGGGATTAGATTATTAATGCATGATTAAAATTGAAAATTGTTGATAATTGTTTGTTGTTAATATATGTTTATCATTGTTGAAAGGGGTTAGAAAATTGGGTAAATTCGAATTAAGTAAAATGATATTAGTAAATGAGGGTTTTGGTTCGAATGGGTAACAGCAGCAGTAGCTGCGTAGTTCTTCTGTTTGTGGTGGTTGCCCGGCGGGTATCGAACAGCAGCAGCAACCAGATTCTGTTTTTGTTAAATATATTGCATAATTTGTTTGACATGTAATCTTATATGATGATAATTGTAATTGTAATAATTGTTAAATATAAGTATTAAGTTGTTGTATTATGTTTTAGTAAAGTCTACATGATTAGTGATCATTATTATTAGTAGCATTGTAGTATTGAGTTATGTTATATAATAGCTATTATTATTATTATAGCTTTATGTTACCTTTGAAATAGAATATGATTATGTGAGATATATTATTGTTATGTAAATAACCTTAAATTGTGAATTGTATCAAGTATGAATTAAAGATTTATTGGAGTAAGTTACTGACATGTTATTATTATTGTTCTCAGATAATCAGAAGACTCAGAAACATTAGACATTCTGAGTGGACATTCTGGTAATTGGTGAGTGGATCTCTAACTCTCAGGGTAACTTGGTGTAACGGATTCGGTTACAACAAGTGATCATGGTTTTATTATTATTGACTGTTTGTCATTTATATTACCTTGTGAATTGGGCATTTGTCGTATATGGTCATCTGACGTATAAGGACTTTATTTGTGCATTAACATATATGGTCTTTGACGTATATGTGTATGAGAGGTCAACAGGGTTTGGGCTTATGGATTATTGTTGGGTCAACATAGGATCTTGGTACATGTGTTGTTTAGGGATTTTATGTTGATGGGACAATAATGTAGGCTATCGGTAAATGTCTGTAGGGGCCTGCAGTTGGTTACAAGTGTTCTTGGGGGCCACCGCGGCTGAGGGTTTCCCCAAGGGCCACCGATCCTCTTGTATTGTAATTGATATTGTGTGCGGCATGTTTATTTGTTGTTGGCAAATACGTTAAATTAAGTTATGCTGTTAGTTATAAATTTTCTCACTTAGCTTCGTGCTAATCCCACCATATTCCATTGTTGCAGGTTTTGTTATTAGAAACGGGCAAGTTGGCGATTTTGGGAATGGAAGTTTGACTACTTGGCTAACTCTGATGTTTAGATTCGACATTTAGGAAATATGATTTGGAAATTCATGTCATGCCCGGTTTAAGTAAATTAGGATTGTAACTAAATGTTTTAAGTATTTGGTTTGTAACTAATCACTTTATGTATAGCATTTTCACAAGTAATGTCTTTTGTAAACACTAGGAAATTTTGATGCATGTAAATACGACATGTATTTATGTGAATATTTTGGGGATATTCGCTTCCGCCTTAATGAAATATATTTATGTTTATATTAAAAGTGACACATGGCGTTTTTATAATAATGTAAAATTTTGAGGGTCTTACAAGTTGGTATCAGAGCATAGGTTTGGGTGAATTGAGCATGAGTTTGTGTTCAATCCTAAACCTATGTGGCGTTAGTCAAACATCCATGGGTGTGGGTTTTAGAACTAAGTGAGAATAGGTTATTATGTTTTATACTAACGTATAACGATTTGTGAGATGTTGTTTTAGACAGGTATGGCTGAAGATGAACACCCGACCACTGCTCCCAATAATGTCTCTGGTATCCATGTTTCTCCTCCAGAAAATCAGAATCAAGGGAATGATCAGTCTGGTACATCTTTATCAGCAGGGGATTTAAGTCAGGCAGACTATCTGTTGCAATTAGAAAGTGAATTGGTCAGACTTAAGGCTATTGAACAGCAGTTTTTATTGGATCAACAAACTAGAGCTTCTCAGCAATCTCAGCAGTCGGTGCCACCTATTTATAGCACTGTGCCTCCAACGGTGGTGACATCTCAGATTCCAGTATCAGTACCTTTTTCTCATCCGCAGCAACCTCATGGTACTTTTCAGACAACGATGCCATTTTCTTCTTTTGGGTCTATGGGTTATCAGATACCAGTGTTTCCTCCTTTTCAGCAGCCGCATAAAGTTTGTTCATTTAAGACTTTCAAATCAAGTGGACCGTCCGATTTCTCAGGTAGCACCAATCCCTCTGTTACGTTAGATTGGTTAAGGGATGTAGAAAGAAAATTTGAAGTTTGTCATTGTGAGGAAGAAGACAAAGTTCCTTATGCGGTGCAACTCCTAAAGGGTTCGGCGATGGGATGGTGGGATTCTGTTACATCACACTTCACACCTTATCAAAGGGCTGCTATTAGATGGTCTGATTTCTACAATGAGATTTGTAAGAAGTACTGTTCTGGGTATGATATGACACGAATTCGACAGGAGTTCTTAGACTTGCGTTTAACGGATAGTATGTCGATGGACGACCTTATTGTTAAATTTACTGAAAAATTGAGGTTTGTACAAGAATGGGTGCCGAGCGAGAGGACTCAAATTGATCACTTCGTAGGAATGTTGCCTCACGCTTATCGGACGACAGTAAGGCTTGCGGGTTCTCTTACCCAGGCTTTTGATTTAGCTCGTTCTGTGGACGGTGATGTTCGTGCTCAAGTGAGGGAAACGAAAGAAAGATCTTCGCATCAGTCCAAAAATGATTCATCGGGAAAAGGTAAGCAAAGTCAACAGCAGAACAGTGGGAAGAATACCAGTGATAGTTCGATGGATAAACCAAAATGGTGTTATAATTGTAAGTCTAAGCATGAGGGAAAATGTACACCTCTGACAGCTAGATGTGTCAAGTGTGGCGAGTTTGGTCATGGTGTCGATGATTGTAAGTACCCGAGGCATGTTTGTTGGAACTGTCGCAAGGAAGGTCATCGGATTGGAAATTGTCCAAAGAATTCGAGGGTGGAGTCGGGAGTGGTCGGTGGGTCATCGTCAGCGGGCCAGAAAAGAAAGATACCTCCAGCAACGGGAAGAGCTTTTCAAATGACGGTTGAAAATGTCTTTGGGCTTGATGAAGGTATGTTTTGTGATAACTCTACTTTAGTATGAAGTTAGAGTTAGATGATTATCTGGTAGAAAATATTATGTGATAATGTGAACCTACCATGAAAGTTAATTGCATAGTGGTGATATAAAATCTTAGTTAAATGATTGAATATCTATAATTTGATATAGAAATTTGAAAGGTATTAAGGGTTGGGATTTATAAGAAAGAATTTGATTTCGAGGACGAAATCCTTTTTAAGGAGGGTAGAATTGTAACATCCTCATTTAGGGCCTAAAAGTTATAAGTATTTTAAATTGGATTTAAAATTATTTATTGTGTAGAAAATAATATAAATCTTATTGGTATTTGAAAATAATATGTCAAAAAGATTAAATGATTTATTTCGATTAGTAAAATATAACTTCTTTTAATTTATTGAAGCTAATAGTGTAATAAAAATACTATTTGTGTAAAATGGTTTTAGGTTCCAGGCAATAGTTAAAATAGTAGTATTAAAAATGGGATGACTCATACTGGGTAAAAAGGAGATGTCGACATCTGTTTAGCACTTCACCTAACTCTTATTTGATTCATGCATATAGTCGCTTTCTCTCTTTCATTTTTACATCATAAAAAAAAAAAAGAAATATAAAGAAATAAAAGGGAGACTTCATCCATCGAAGAAATCAAGCTTTGATTCTTAATTCTTTCATTATATTTGCCTCACCATCATCTAGCTAACATTTATTGGTAAGTATCCTTGGTTTTTTTTTACATAACTATGAACTTAAATTGATAAAGTATATAAATTATGTATGAATCTTTATATAATAACTGATTTCGTAGTTTACATATTAATATTTGATGATTATATTAATGGATTATGCAAGTAAATGGTGTTCTTCATAAAACCTAAAATTTGTTTATAATTTGGGATTAGATTATTAATGCATGATTAAAATTGAAAATTGTTGATAATTGTTTGTTGTTAATATATGTTTATCATTGTTGAAAGGGGTTAGAAAATTGGGTAAATTCGATTTAAGTAAAATGATATTAGTAAATGAGGGTTTTGGTTCGAATGGGTAACAGCAGCAGTAGCTGCGTAGTTCTTCTGTTTGTGGTGGTTGCCTGGCGGGTATCGAACAGCAGCAGCAACCAGATTATGTTTTTGTTAAAGATATTGCATAATTTGTTTGACATGTAATCTTATATGATGATAATTGTAATTGTAATAATTGTTAAATATAAGTATTAAGTTGTTGTATTATGTTTTAGTAAAGTCTACATGATTAGTGATCATTATTATTAGTAGCATTGTAGTATTGAGTTATGTTATATAATAGCTATTATTATTATTATAGCTTTATGTTACCTTTGAAATAGAATATGATTATGTGAGATATATTATTGTTATGTAAATAACCTTAAATTGTGAATTGTATCAAGTATGAATTAAAGATTTATTGGAGTAAGTTACTGACATGTTATTATTATTGTTCTCAGATAATCACAAGACTCAGAAACATTAGACATCTGAGTGGACATTCTGGTAATTGGTGAGTGGATCTCTAACTCTCAGGGTAACTTGGTGTAACGGATTCGGTTACAACAAGTGATCATGGTTTTATTATTATTGACTGTTTGTCATTTATATTACCTTGTGAATTGGGCATTTGTCGTATATGGTCATCTGACGTATAAGGACTTTATTTGTGCATTAACATATATGGTCTTTGACGTATATGTGTATGAGAGGTCAACAGGGTTTGGGCTTATGGATTATTGTTGGGTCAACATAGGATCTTGGTACATGTGTTGTTTAGGGATTTTATGTTGATGGGACAATAATGTAGGCTATCGGTAAACGTCTGTAGGGGCCTGCAGTTGGTTACAAGTGTTCTTGGGGGCCACCGCGGCTGAGGGTTTCCCCAAGGGCCACCGATCCTCTTGTATTGTAATTGATATTGTGTGCGGCATGTTTATTTGTTGTAGGCAAATACGTTAAATTAAGTTATGCTGTTAGTTATAAATTTTCTCACTTAGCTTCGTGCTAATCCCACCATATTCCATTGTTGCAGGTTTTGTTATTAGAAACGGGCAAGTTGGCGATTTTGGGAATGGAAGTTTGACTACTTGGCTAACTCTGATGTTTAGATTCGACATTTAGGAAATATGATTTGGAAATTCATGTCATGCCCGGTTTAAGTAAATTAGGATTGTAACTAAATGTTTTAAGTAGTTGGTTTGTAACTAATCACTTTATGTATAGCATTTTCACAAGTAATGTCTTTTGTAAACACTAGGAAATTTTGATGCAAGTAAATACGGCATGTATTTATGTGAATATTTTGGGGATATTCGCTTCCGCCTTAATGAAATATATTTATGTTTATATTTAAAGTGACACATGGCGTTTTTATAATAATGTAAAATTTTGAGGGTCTTACAAGTTGGTATCAGAGCATAGGTTTGGATGAATTGAGCATGAGTTTGTGTTCAATCCTAAACCTATGTGGCGTTAGTCAAACATCCATGGGTGTGGGTTTTAGAACTAAGTGAGATTAGGTTAGTATGTTTTATACTAACGTATAACGATTTGTGAGATGTTGTTTTAGACAGGTATGGCTGAAGATGAACACCCGACCACTGCTCCCAATAATGTCTCTGGTATCCATGTTTCTCCTCCAGAAAATCAGAATCAAGGGAATGATCAGTCTGGTACATCTTTATCAGCAGGGGATTTAAGTCAGGCAGACTATCTGTTGCAATTAGAAAGTGAATTGGTCAGACTTAAGGCTATTGAACAGCAGTTTTTATTGGATCAACAAACTAGAGCTTCTCAGCAATCTCAGCAGTCGGTGCCACCTATTTATAGCACTGTGCCTCCAACGGTGGTGACATCTCAGATTCCAGTATCAGTACCTTTTTCTCATCCGCAGCAACCTCATGGTACTTTTCAGACAACGGTGCCATTTTCTTCTTTTGGGTCTATGGGTTATCAGATACCAGTGTTTCCTCCTTTTCAGCAGCCGCATAAAGTTTGTTCATTTAAGACTTTCAAATCAAGTGGACCGTCCGATTTCTCAGGTAGCACCAATCCCTCTGTTACGTTAGATTGGTTAAGGGATGTAGAAAGAAAATTTGAAGTTTGTCATTGTGAGGAAGAAGACAAAGTTCCTTATGCGGTGCAACTCCTAAAGGGTTCGGCGATGGGATGGTGGGATTCTGTTACATCACACTTCACACCTTATCAAAGGGCTGCTATTAGATGGTCTGATTTCTACAATGAGATTTGTAAGAAGTACTGTTCTGGGTATGATATGACACGAATTCGACAGGAGTTCTTAGACTTGCGTTTAACGGATAGTATGTCGATGGACGACCTTATTGTTAAATTTACTGAAAAATTGAGGTTTGTACAAGAATGGGTGCCGAGCGAGAGGACTCAAATTGATCACTTCGTAGGAATGTTGCCTCACGCTTATCGGACGACAGTAAGGCTTGCGGGTTCTCTTACCCAGGCTTTTGATTTAGCTCGTTCTGTGGACGGTGATGTTCGTGCTCAAGTGAGGGAAACGAAAGAAAGATCTTCGCATCAGTCCAAAAATGATTCATCGGGAAAAGGTAAGCAAAGTCAACAGCAGAACAGTGGGAAGAATACCAGTGATAGTTCGATGGATAAACCAAAATGGTGTTATAATTGTAAGTCTAAGCATGAGGGAAAATGTACACCTCTGACAGCTAGATGTGTCAAGTGTGGCGAGTTTGGTCATGGTGTCGATGATTGTAAGTACCCGAGGCATGTTTGTTGGAACTGTCGCAAGGAAGGTCATCGGATTGGAAATTGTCCAAAGAATTCGAGGGTGGAGTCGGGAGTGGTCGGTGGGTCATCGTCAGCGGGCCAGAAAAGAAAGATACCTCCAGCAACGGGAAGAGCTTTTCAAATGACGGTTGAAAATGTCTTTGGGCTTGATGAAGGTATGTTTTGTGATAACTCTACTTTAGTATGAAGTTAGAGTTAGATGATTATCTGGTAGAAAATATTATGTGATAATGTGAACCTACCATGAAAGTTAATTGCATAGTGGTGATATAAAATCTTAGTTAAATGATTGAATATCTATAATTTGATATAGAAATTTGAAAGGTATTAAGGGTTGGGATTTATAAGAAAGAATTTGATTTCGAGGACGAAATCCTTTTTAAGGAGGGTAGAATTGTAACATCCTCATTTAGGGCCTAAAAGTTATAAGTATTTTAAATTGGATTTAAAATTATTTATTGTGTAGAAAATAATATAAATCTTATTGGTATTTGAAAATAATATGTCAAAAAGATTAAATGATTTATTTCGATTAGTAAAATATAACTTCTTTTAATTTATTGAAGCTAATAGTGTAATAAAAATACTATTTGTGTAAAATGGTTTTAGGTTCCAGGCAATAGTTAAAATAGTAGTATTAAAAATGGGATGACTCATACTGGGTAAAAAGGAGATGTCGACATCTGTTTAGCACTTCACCTAACTCTTATTTGATTCATGCATATAGTCGCTTTCTCTCTTTCATTTTTACATCATAAAAAAAAAAAAAGAAATATAAAGAAATAAAAGGGAGACTTCATCCATCGAAGAAATCAAGCTTTGATTCTTAATTCCTTCATTATATTTGCGTCACCATCATCTAGCTAACATTTATTGGTAAGTATCCTTGGTTTTTTTTTACATAACTATGAACTTAAATTGATAAAGTATATAAATTATGTATGAATCTTTATATAATAACTGATTTCGTAGTTTACATATTAATATTTGATGATTATATTAATGGATTATGCAAGTAAATGGTGTTCTTCATAAAACCTAAAATTTGTTTATAATTTGGGATTAGATTATTAATGCATGATTAAAATTAAAAATTGTTGATAATTGTTTGTTGTTAATATATGTTTATCATTGTTGAAAGGGGTTAGAAAATTGGGTAAATTCGAATTAAGTAAAATGATATTAGTAAATGAGGGTTTTGGTTCGAATGGGTAACAGCAGCGGTAGCTGCGTAGTTCTTCTGTTTGTGGTGGTTGCCCGGCGGGTATCGAACAGCAGCAGCAACCAGATTCTGTTTTTGTTAAATATATTGCATAATTTGTTTGACATGTAATCTTATATGATGATAATTGTAATTGTAATAATTGTTAAATATAAGTATTAAGTTGTTGTATTATGTTTTAGTAAAGTCTACATGATTAGTGATCATTATTATTAGTAGCATTGTAGTATTGAGTTATGTTATATAATAGCTATTATTATTATTATAGCTTTATGTTACCTTTGAAATAGAATATGATTATGTGAGATATATTATTGTTATGTAAATAACCTTAAATTGTGAATTGTATCAAGTATGAATTAAAGATTTATTGGAGTAAGTTACTGACATGTTATTATTATTGTTCTCAGATAATCACAAGACTCAGAAACATTAGACATCTGAGTGGACATTCTGGTAATTGGTGAGTGGATCTCTAACTCTCAGGGTAACTTGGTGTAACGGATTCGGTTACAACAAGTGATCATGGTTTTATTATTATTGACTGTTTGTCATTTATATTACCTTGTGAATTGGGCATTTGTCGTATATGGTCATCTGACGTATAAGGACTTTATTTGTGCATTAACATATATGGTCTTTGACGTATATGTGTATGAGAGGTCAACAGGGTTTGGGCTTATGGATTATTGTTGGGTCAACATAGGATCTTGGTACATGTGTTGTTTAGGGATTTTATGTTGATGGGACAATAATGTAGGCTATCGGTAAACGTCTGTAGGGGCCTGCAGTTGGTTACAAGTGTTCTTGGGGGCCACCGCGGCTGAGGGTTTCCCCAAGGGCCACCGATCCTCTTGTATTGTAATTGATATTGTGTGCGGCATGTTTATTTGTTGTAGGCAAATACGTTAAATTAAGTTATGCTGTTAGTTATAAATTTTCTCACTTAGCTTCGTGCTAATCCCACCATATTCCATTGTTGCAGGTTTTGTTATTAGAAACGGGCAAGTTGGCGATTTTGGGAATGGAAGTTTGACTACTTGGCTAACTCTGATGTTTAGATTCGACATTTAGGAAATATGATTTGGAAATTCATGTCATGCCCGGTTTAAGTAAATTAGGATTGTAACTAAATGTTTTAAGTAGTTGGTTTGTAACTAATCACTTTATGTATAGCATTTTCACAAGTAATGTCTTTTGTAAACACTAGGAAATTTTGATGCAAGTAAATACGGCATGTATTTATGTGAATATTTTGGGGATATTCGCTTCCGCCTTAATGAAATATATTTATGTTTATATTTAAAGTGACACATGGCGTTTTTATAATAATGTAAAATTTTGAGGGTCTTACAAGTTGGTATCAGAGCATAGGTTTGGATGAATTGAGCATGAGTTTGTGTTCAATCCTAAACCTATGTGGCGTTAGTCAAACATCCATGGGTGTGGGTTTTAGAACTAAGTGAGATTAGGTTAGTATGTTTTATACTAACGTATAACGATTTGTGAGATGTTGTTTTAGACAGGTATGGCTGAAGATGAACACCCGACCACTGCTCCCAATAATGTCTCTGGTATCCATGTTTCTCCTCCAGAAAATCAGAATCAAGGGAATGATCAGTCTGGTACATCTTTATCAGCAGGGGATTTAAGTCAGGCAGACTATCTGTTGCAATTAGAAAGTGAATTGGTCAGACTTAAGGCTATTGAACATCAGTTTTTATTGGATCAACAAACTAGAGCTTCTCAGCAATCTCAGCAGTCGGTGCCACCTATTTATAGCACTGTGCCTCCAACGGTGGTGACATCTCAGATTCCAGTATCAGTACCTTTTTCTCATCCGCAGCAACCTCATGGTACTTTTCAGACAACGGTGCCATTTTCTTCTTTTGGGTCTATGGGTTATCAGATACCAGTGTTTCCTCCTTTTCAGCAGCCGCATAAAGTTTGTTCATTTAAGACTTTCAAATCAAGTGGACCGTCCGATTTCTCAGGTAGCACCAATCCCTCTGTTACGTTAGATTGGTTAAGGGATGTAGAAAGAAAATTTGAAGTTTGTCATTGTGAGGAAGAAGACAAAGTTCCTTATGCGGTGCAACTCCTAAAGGGTTCGGCGATGGGATGGTGGGATTCTGTTACATCACACTTCACACCTTATCAAAGGGCTGCTATTAGATGGTCTGATTTCTACAATGAGATTTGTAAGAAGTACTGTTCTGGGTATGATATGACACGAATTTGACAGGAGTTCTTAGACTTGCGTTTAACGGATAGTATGTCGATGGACGACCTTATTGTTAAATTTACTGAAAAATTGAGGTTTGTACAAGAATGGGTGCCGAGCGAGAGGACTCAAATTGATCACTTCGTAGGAATGTTGCCTCACGCTTATCGGACGACAGTAAGGCTTGCGGGTTCTCTTACCCATGCTTTTGATTTAGCTCGTTCTGTGGACGGTGATGTTCGTGCTCAAGTGAGGGAAACGAAAGAAAGATCTTCGCATCAGTCCAAAAATGATTCATCGGGAAAAGGTAAGCAAAGTCAACAGCAGAACAGTGGGAAGAATACCAGTGATAGTTCGATGGATAAACCAAAATGGTGTTATAATTGTAAGTCTAAGCATGAGGGAAAATGTACACCTCTGACAGCTAGATGTGTCAAGTGTGGCGAGTTTGGTCATGGTGTCGATGATTGTAAGTACCCGAGGCATGTTTGTTGGAACTGTTGCAAGGAAGGTCATCGGATTGGAAATTGTCCAGAGAATTCGAGGGTGGAGTCGGGAGTGGTCGGTGGGTCATCGTTAGCGGGCCAGAAAAGAAAGATACCTCCAGCAACGGGAAGAGCTTTTCAAATGACGGTTGAAAATGTCTTTGGGCTTGATGAAGGTATGTTTTGTGATAACTCTACTTTAGTATGAAGTTAGAGTTAGATGATTATCTGGTAGAAAATATTATGTGATAATGTGAACCTACCATGAAAGTTAATTGCATAGTGGTGATATAAAATCTTAGTTAAATGATTGAATATCTATAATTTGATATAGAAATTTGAAAGGTATTAAGGGTTGGGATTTATAAGAAAGAATTTGATTTCGAGGACGAAATCCTTTTTAAGGAGGTTAGAATTGTAACATCCTCATTTAGGGCCTAAAAGTTATAAGTATTTTAAATTGGATTTAAAATTATTTATTGTGTAGAAAATAATATAAATCTTATTGGTATTTGAAAATAATATGTCAAAAAGATTAAATGATTTATTTCGATTAGTAAAATATAACTTCTTTTAATTTATTGAAGCTAATAGTGTAATAAAAATACTATTTGTGTAAAATGGTTTTAGGTTCCAGGCAATAGTTAAAATAGTAGTATTAAAAATGGGATGACTCATACTGGGTAAAAAGGAGATGTCGACATCTGTTTAGCACTTCACCTAACTCTTATTTGATTCATGCATATAGTCGCTTTCTCTCTTTCATTTTTACATCATAAAAAAAAAAAAAGAAATATAAAGAAATAAAAGGGAGACTTCATCCATCGAAGAAATCAAGCTTTGATTCTTAATTCCTTCATTATATTTGCGTCACCATCATCTAGCTAACATTTATTGGTAAGTATCCTTGGTTTTTTTTTTACATAACTATGAACTTAAATTGATAAAGTATATAAATTATGTATGAATCTTTATATAATAACTGATTTCGTAGTTTACATATTAATATTTGATGATTATATTAATGGATTATGCAAGTAAATGGTGTTCTTCATAAAACCTAAAATTTGTTTATAATTTGGGATTAGATTATTAATGCATGATTAAAATTAAAAATTGTTGATAATTGTTTGTTGTTAATATATGTTTATCATTGTTGAAAGGGGTTAGAAAATTGGGTAAATTCGAATTAAGTAAAATGATATTAGTAAATGAGGGTTTTGGTTCGAATGGGTAACAGCAGCGGTAGCTGCGTAGTTCTTCTGTTTGTGGTGGTTGCCCGGCGGGTATCGAACAGCAGCAGCAACCAGATTCTGTTTTTGTTAAATATATTGCATAATTTGTTTGACATGTAATCTTATATGATGATAATTGTAATTGTAATAATTGTTAAATATAAGTATTAAGTTGTTGTATTATGTTTTAGTAAAGTCTACATGATTAGTGATCATTATTATTAGTAGCATTGTAGTATTGAGTTATGTTATATAATAGCTATTATTATTATTATAGCTTTATGTTACCTTTGAAATAGAATATGATTATGTGAGATATATTATTGTTATGTAAATAACCTTAAATTGTGAATTGTATCAAGTATGAATTAAAGATTTATTGGAGTAAGTTACTGACATGTTATTATTATTGTTCTCAGATAATCACAAGACTCAGAAACATTAGACATCTGAGTGGACATTCTGGTAATTGGTGAGTGGATCTCTAACTCTCAGGGTAACTTGGTGTAACGGATTCGGTTACAACAAGTGATCATGGTTTTATTATTATTGACTGTTTGTCATTTATATTACCTTGTGAATTGGGCATTTGTCGTATATGGTCATCTGACGTATAAGGACTTTATTTGTGCATTAACATATATGGTCTTTGACGTATATGTGTATGAGAGGTCAACAGGGTTTGGGCTTATGGATTATTGTTGGGTCAACATAGGATCTTGGTACATGTGTTGTTTAGGGATTTTATGTTGATGGGACAATAATGTAGGCTATCGGTAAACGTCTGTAGGGGCCTGCAGTTGGTTACAAGTGTTCTTGGGGGCCACCGCGGCTGAGGGTTTCCCCAAGGGCCACCGATCCTCTTGTATTGTAATTGATATTGTGTGCGGCATGTTTATTTGTTGTAGGCAAATACGTTAAATTAAGTTATGCTGTTAGTTATAAATTTTCTCACTTAGCTTCGTGCTAATCCCACCATATTCCATTGTTGCAGGTTTTGTTATTAGAAACGGGCAAGTTGGCGATTTTGGGAATGGAAGTTTGACTACTTGGCTAACTCTGATGTTTAGATTCGACATTTAGGAAATATGATTTGGAAATTCATGTCATGCCCGGTTTAAGTAAATTAGGATTGTAACTAAATGTTTTAAGTAGTTGGTTTGTAACTAATCACTTTATGTATAGCATTTTCACAAGTAATGTCTTTTGTAAACACTAGGAAATTTGATGCAAGTAAATACGGCATGTATTTATGTGAATATTTTGGGGATATTCGCTTCCGCCTTAATGAAATATATTTATGTTTATATTTAAAGTGACACATGGCGTTTTTATAATAATGTAAAATTTTGAGGGTCTTACAAGTTGGTATCAGAGCATAGGTTTGGATGAATTGAGCATGAGTTTGTGTTCAATCCTAAACCTATGTGGCGTTAGTCAAACATCCATGGGTGTGGGTTTTAGAACTAAGTGAGATTAGGTTAGTATGTTTTATACTAACGTATAACGATTTGTGAGATGTTGTTTTAGACAGGTATGGCTGAAGATGAACACCCGACCACTGCTCCCAATAATGTCTCTGGTATCCATGTTTCTCCTCCAGAAAATCAGAATCAAGGGAATGATCAGTCTGGTACATCTTTATCAGCAGGGGATTTAAGTCAGGCAGACTATCTGTTGCAATTAGAAAGTGAATTGGTCAGACTTAAGGCTATTGAACATCAGTTTTTATTGGATCAACAAACTAGAGCTTCTCAGCAATCTCAGCAGTCGGTGCCACCTATTTATAGCACTGTGCCTCCAACGGTGGTGACATCTCAGATTCCAGTATCAGTACCTTTTTCTCATCCGCAGCAACCTCATGGTACTTTTCAGACAACGGTGCCATTTTCTTCTTTTGGGTCTATGGGTTATCAGATACCAGTGTTTCCTCCTTTTCAGCAGCCGCATAAAGTTTGTTCATTTAAGACTTTCAAATCAAGTGGACCGTCCGATTTCTCAGGTAGCACCAAT
This sequence comes from Helichrysum umbraculigerum, assembly GCA_949592205.1. Classification (NCBI taxonomy): domain Eukaryota; kingdom Viridiplantae; phylum Streptophyta; class Magnoliopsida; order Asterales; family Asteraceae; genus Helichrysum; species Helichrysum umbraculigerum. The sequence goes on along the minus strand of CATIUR010000002.1, from coordinate 10,039,032 downwards.
CCCTCTGTTACGTTAGATTGGTTAAGGGATGTAGAAAGAAAATTTGAAGTTTGTCATTGTGAGGAAGAAGACAAAGTTCCTTATGCGGTGCAACTCCTAAAGGGTTCGGCGATGGGATGGTGGGATTCTGTTACATCACACTTCACACCTTATCAAAGGGCTGCTATTAGATGGTCTGATTTCTACAATGAGATTTGTAAGAAGTACTGTTCTGGGTATGATATGACACGAATTCGACAGGAGTTCTTAGACTTGCGTTTAACGGATAGTATGTCGATGGACGACCTTATTGTTAAATTTACTGAAAAATTGAGGTTTGTACAAGAATGGGTGCCGAGCGAGAGGACTCAAATTGATCACTTCGTAGGAATGTTGCCTCACGCTTATCGGACGACAGTAAGGCTTGCGGGTTCTCTTACCCATGCTTTTGATTTAGCTCGTTCTGTGGACGGTGATGTTCGTGCTCAAGTGAGGGAAACGAAAGAAAGATCTTCGCATCAGTCCAAAAATGATTCATCGGGAAAAGGTAAGCAAAGTCAACAGCAGAACAGTGGGAAGAATACCAGTGATAGTTCGATGGATAAACCAAAATTGTGTTATAATTGTAAGTCTAAGCATGAGGGAAAATGTACACCTCTGACAGCTAGATGTGTCAAGTGTGGCGAGTTTGGTCATGGTGTCGATGATTGTAAGTACCCGAGGCATGTTTGTTGGAACTGTTGCAAGGAAGGTCATCGGATTGGAAATTGTCCAAAGAATTCGAGGGTGGAGTCGGGAGTGGTCGGTGGGTCATCGTTAGCGGGCCAGAAAAGAAAGATACCTCCAGCAACGGGAAGAGCTTTTCAAATGACGGTTGAAAATGTCTTTGGGCTTGATGAAGGTATGTTTTGTGATAACTCTACTTTAGTATGAAGTTAGAGTTAGATGATTATCTGGTAGAAAATATTATGTGATAATGTGAACCTACCATGAAAGTTAATTGCACAGTGGTGATATAAAATCTTAGTTAAATGATTGAATATCTATAATTTGATATAGAAATTTGAAAGGTATTAAGGGTTGGGATTTATAAGAAAGAATTTGATTTCGAGGACAAAATCCTTTTTAAGGAGGTTAGAATTGTAACATCCTCATTTAGGGCCTAAAAGTTATAAGTATTTTAAATTGGATTTAAAATTATTTATTGTGTAGAAAATAATATAAATCTTATTGGTATTTGAAAATAATATGTCAAAAAGATTAAATGATTTATTTCGATTAGTAAAATATAACTTCTTTTAATTTATTGAAGCTAATAGTGTAATAAAAATACTATTTGTGTAAAATGGTTTTAGGTTCCAGGCAATAGTTAAAATAGTAGTATTAAAAATGGGATGACTCATACTGGGTAAAAAGGAGATGTCGACATCTGTTTAGCACTTCACCTAACTCTTATTTGATTCATGCATATAGTCGCTTTCTCTCTTTCATTTTTACATCATAAAAAAAAAAAAAGAAATATAAAGAAATAAAAGGGAGACTTCATCCATCGAAGAAATCAAGCTTTGATTCTTAATTCCTTCATTATATTTGCGTCACCATCATCTAGCTAACATTTATTGGTAAGTATCCTTGGTTTTTTTTTTACATAACTATGAACTTAAATTGATAAAGTATATAAATTATGTATGAATCTTTATATAATAACTGATTTCGTAGTTTACATATTAATATTTGATGATTATATTAATGGATTATGCAAGTAAATGGTGTTCTTCATAAAACCTAAAATTTGTTTATAATTTGGGATTAGATTATTAATGCATGATTAAAATTAAAAATTGTTGATAATTGTTTGTTGTTAATATATGTTTATCATTGTTGAAAGGGGTTAGAAAATTGGGTAAATTCGAATTAAGTAAAATGATATTAGTAAATGAGGGTTTTGGTTCGAATGGGTAACAGCAGCGGTAGCTGCGTAGTTCTTCTGTTTGTGGTGGTTGCCCGGCGGGTATCGAACAGCAGCAGCAACCAGATTCTGTTTTTGTTAAATATATTGCATAATTTGTTTGACATGTAATCTTATATGATGATAATTGTAATTGTAATAATTGTTAAATATAAGTATTAAGTTGTTGTATTATGTTTTAGTAAAGTCTACATGATTAGTGATCATTATTATTAGTAGCATTGTAGTATTGAGTTATGTTATATAATAGCTATTATTATTATTATAGCTTTATGTTACCTTTGAAATAGAATATGATTATGTGAGATATATTATTGTTATGTAAATAACCTTAAATTGTGAATTGTATCAAGTATGAATTAAAGATTTATTGGAGTAAGTTACTGACATGTTATTATTATTGTTCTCAGATAATCACAAGACTCAGAAACATTAGACATCTGAGTGGACATTCTGGTAATTGGTGAGTGGATCTCTAACTCTCAGGGTAACTTGGTGTAACGGATTCGGTTACAACAAGTGATCATGGTTTTATTATTATTGACTGTTTGTCATTTATATTACCTTGTGAATTGGGCATTTGTCGTATATGGTCATCTGACGTATAAGGACTTTATTTGTGCATTAACATATATGGTCTTTGACGTATATGTGTATGAGAGGTCAACAGGGTTTGGGCTTATGGATTATTGTTGGGTCAACATAGGATCTTGGTACATGTGTTGTTTAGGGATTTTATGTTGATGGGACAATAATGTAGGCTATCGGTAAACGTCTGTAGGGGCCTGCAGTTGGTTACAAGTGTTCTTGGGGGCCACCGCGGCTGAGGGTTTCCCCAAGGGCCACCGATCCTCTTGTATTGTAATTGATATTGTGTGCGGCATGTTTATTTGTTGTAGGCAAATACGTTAAATTAAGTTATGCTGTTAGTTATAAATTTTCTCACTTAGCTTCGTGCTAATCCCACCATATTCCATTGTTGCAGGTTTTGTTATTAGAAACGGGCAAGTTGGCGATTTTGGGAATGGAAGTTTGACTACTTGGCTAACTCTGATGTTTAGATTCGACATTTAGGAAATATGATTTGGAAATTCATGTCATGCCCGGTTTAAGTAAATTAGGATTGTAACTAAATGTTTTAAGTAGTTGGTTTGTAACTAATCACTTTATGTATAGCATTTTCACAAGTAATGTCTTTTGTAAACACTAGGAAATTTTGATGCAAGTAAATACGGCATGTATTTATGTGAATATTTTGGGGATATTCGCTTCCGCCTTAATGAAATATATTTATGTTTATATTTAAAGTGACACATGGCGTTTTTATAATAATGTAAAATTTTGAGGGTCTTACAAGTTGGTATCAGAGCATAGGTTTGGATGAATTGAGCATGAGTTTGTGTTCAATCCTAAACCTATGTGGCGTTAGTCAAACATCCATGGGTGTGGGTTTTAGAACTAAGTGAGATTAGGTTAGTATGTTTTATACTAACGTATAACGATTTGTGAGATGTTGTTTTAGACAGGTATGGCTGAAGATGAACACCCGACCACTGCTCCCAATAATGTCTCTGGTATCCATGTTTCTCCTCCAGAAAATCAGAATCAAGGGAATGATCAGTCTGGTACATCTTTATCAGCAGGGGATTTAAGTCAGGCAGACTATCTGTTGCAATTAGAAAGTGAATTGGTCAGACTTAAGGCTATTGAACATCAGTTTTTATTGGATCAACAAACTAGAGCTTCTCAGCAATCTCAGCAGTCGGTGCCACCTATTTATAGCGCTGTGCCTCCAACGGTGGTGACATCTCAGATTCCAGTATCAGTACCTTTTTCTCATCCGCAGCAACCTCATGGTACTTTTCAGACAACGGTGCCATTTTCTTCTTTTGGGTCTATGGGTTATCAGATACCAGTGTTTCCTCCTTTTCAGCAGCCGCATAAAGTTTGTTCATTTAAGACTTTCAAATCAAGTGGACCGTCCGATTTCTCAGGTAGCACCAATCCCTCTGTTACGTTAGATTGGTTAAGGGATGTAGAAAGAAAATTTGAAGTTTGTCATTGTGAGGAAGAAGACAAAGTTCCTTATGCGGTGCAACTCCTAAAGGGTTCGGCGATGGGATGGTGGGATTCTGTTACATCACACTTCACACCTTATCAAAGGGCTGCTATTAGATGGTCTGATTTCTACAATGAGATTTGTAAGAAGTACTGTTCTGGGTATGATATGACACGAATTCGACAGGAGTTCTTAGACTTGCGTTTAACGGATAGTATGTCGATGGACGACCTTATTGTTAAATTTACTGAAAAATTGAGGTTTGTACAAGAATGGGTGCCGAGCGAGAGGACTCAAATTGATCACTTCGTAGGAATGTTGCCTCACGCTTATCGGACGACAGTAAGGCTTGCGGGTTCTCTTACCCATGCTTTTGATTTAGCTCGTTCTGTGGACGGTGATGTTCGTGCTCAAGTGAGGGAAACGAAAGAAAGATCTTCGCATCAGTCCAAAAATGATTCATCGGGAAAAGGTAAGCAAAGTCAACAGCAGAACAGTGGGAAGAATACCAGTGATAGTTCGATGGATAAACCAAAATTGTGTTATAATTGTAAGTCTAAGCATGAGGGAAAATGTACACCTCTGACAGCTAGATGTGTCAAGTGTGGCGAGTTTGGTCATGGTGTCGATGATTGTAAGTACCCGAGGCATGTTTGTTGGAACTGTTGCAAGGAAGGTCATCGGATTGGAAATTGTCCAGAGAATTCGAGGGTGGAGTCGGGAGTGGTCGGTGGGTCATCGTTAGCGGGCCAGAAAAGAAAGATACCTCCAGCAACGGGAAGAGCTTTTCAAATGACGGTTGAAAATGTCTTTGGGCTTGATGAAGGTATGTTTTGTGATAACTCTACTTTAGTATGAAGTTAGAGTTAGATGATTATCTGGTAGAAAATATTATGTGATAATGTGAACCTACCATGAAAGTTAATTGCACAGTGGTGATATAAAATCTTAGTTAAATGATTGAATATCTATAATTTGATATAGAAATTTGAAAGGTATTAAGGGTTGGGATTTATAAGAAAGAATTTGATTTCGAGGACAAAATCCTTTTTAAGGAGGTTAGAATTGTAACATCCTCATTTAGGGCCTAAAAGTTATAAGTATTTTAAATTGGATTTAAAATTATTTATTGTGTAGAAAATAATATAAATCTTATTGGTATTTGAAAATAATATGTCAAAAAGATTAAATGATTTATTTCGATTAGTAAAATATAACTTCTTTTAATTTATTGAAGCTAATAGTGTAATAAAAATACTATTTGTGTAAAATGGTTTTAGGTTCCAGGCAATAGTTAAAATAGTAGTATTAAAAATGGGATGACTCATACTGGGTAAAAAGGAGATGTCGACATCTGTTTAGCACTTCACCTAACTCTTATTTGATTCATGCATATAGTCGCTTTCTCTCTTTCATTTTTACATCATAAAAAAAAAAAAAGAAATATAAAGAAATAAAAGGGAGACTTCATCCATCGAAGAAATCAAGCTTTGATTCTTAATTCCTTCATTATATTTGCGTCACCATCATCTAGCTAACATTTATTGGTAAGTATCCTTGGTTTTTTTTTTACATAACTATGAACTTAAATTGATAAAGTATATAAATTATGTATGAATCTTTATATAATAACTGATTTCGTAGTTTACATATTAATATTTGATGATTATATTAATGGATTATGCAAGTAAATGGTGTTCTTCATAAAACCTAAAATTTGTTTATAATTTGGGATTAGATTATTAATGCATGATTAAAATTAAAAATTGTTGATAATTGTTTGTTGTTAATATATGTTTATCATTGTTGAAAGGGGTTAGAAAATTGGGTAAATTCGAATTAAGTAAAATGATATTAGTAAATGAGGGTTTTGGTTCGAATGGGTAACAGCAGCGGTAGCTGCGTAGTTCTTCTGTTTGTGGTGGTTGCCCGGCGGGTATCGAACAGCAGCAGCAACCAGATTCTGTTTTTGTTAAATATATTGCATAATTTGTTTGACATGTAATCTTATATGATGATAATTGTAATTGTAATAATTGTTAAATATAAGTATTAAGTTGTTGTATTATGTTTTAGTAAAGTCTACATGATTAGTGATCATTATTATTAGTAGCATTGTAGTATTGAGTTATGTTATATAATAGCTATTATTATTATTATAGCTTTATGTTACCTTTGAAATAGAATATGATTATGTGAGATATATTATTGTTATGTAAATAACCTTAAATTGTGAATTGTATCAAGTATGAATTAAAGATTTATTGGAGTAAGTTACTGACATGTTATTATTATTGTTCTCAGATAATCACAAGACTCAGAAACATTAGACATCTGAGTGGACATTCTGGTAATTGGTGAGTGGATCTCTAACTCTCAGGGTAACTTGGTGTAACGGATTCGGTTACAACAAGTGATCATGGTTTTATTATTATTGACTGTTTGTCATTTATATTACCTTGTGAATTGGGCATTTGTCGTATATGGTCATCTGACGTATAAGGACTTTATTTGTGCATTAACATATATGGTCTTTGACGTATATGTGTATGAGAGGTCAACAGGGTTTGGGCTTATGGATTATTGTTGGGTCAACATAGGATCTTGGTACATGTGTTGTTTAGGGATTTTATGTTGATGGGACAATAATGTAGGCTATCGGTAAACGTCTGTAGGGGCCTGCAGTTGGTTACAAGTGTTCTTGGGGGCCACCGCGGCTGAGGGTTTCCCCAAGGGCCACCGATCCTCTTGTATTGTAATTGATATTGTGTGCGGCATGTTTATTTGTTGTAGGCAAATACGTTAAATTAAGTTATGCTGTTAGTTATAAATTTTCTCACTTAGCTTCGTGCTAATCCCACCATATTCCATTGTTGCAGGTTTTGTTATTAGAAACGGGCAAGTTGGCGATTTTGGGAATGGAAGTTTGACTACTTGGCTAACTCTGATGTTTAGATTCGACATTTAGGAAATATGATTTGGAAATTCATGTCATGCCCGGTTTAAGTAAATTAGGATTGTAACTAAATGTTTTAAGTAGTTGGTTTGTAACTAATCACTTTATGTATAGCATTTTCACAAGTAATGTCTTTTGTAAACACTAGGAAATTTTGATGCAAGTAAATACGGCATGTATTTATGTGAATATTTTGGGGATATTCGCTTCCGCCTTAATGAAATATATTTATGTTTATATTTAAAGTGACACATGGCGTTTTTATAATAATGTAAAATTTTGAGGGTCTTACAAGTTGGTATCAGAGCATAGGTTTGGATGAATTGAGCATGAGTTTGTGTTCAATCCTAAACCTATGTGGCGTTAGTCAAACATCCATGGGTGTGGGTTTTAGAACTAAGTGAGATTAGGTTAGTATGTTTTATACTAACGTATAACGATTTGTGAGATGTTGTTTTAGACAGGTATGGCTGAAGATGAACACCCGACCACTGCTCCCAATAATGTCTCTGGTATCCATGTTTCTCCTCCAGAAAATCAGAATCAAGGGAATGATCAGTCTGGTACATCTTTATCAGCAGGGGATTTAAGTCAGGCAGACTATCTGTTGCAATTAGAAAGTGAATTGGTCAGACTTAAGGCTATTGAACATCAGTTTTTATTGGATCAACAAACTAGAGCTTCTCAGCAATCTCAGCAGTCGGTGCCACCTATTTATAGCACTGTGCCTCCAACGGTGGTGACATCTCAGATTCCAGTATCAGTACCTTTTTCTCATCCGCAGCAACCTCATGGTACTTTTCAGACAACGGTGCCATTTTCTTCTTTTGGGTCTATGGGTTATCAGATACCAGTGTTTCCTCCTTTTCAGCAGCCGCATAAAGTTTGTTCATTTAAGACTTTCAAATCAAGTGGACCGTCCGATTTCTCAGGTAGCACCAATCCCTCTGTTACGTTAGATTGGTTAAGGGATGTAGAAAGAAAATTTGAAGTTTGTCATTGTGAGGAAGAAGACAAAGTTCCTTATGCGGTGCAACTCCTAAAGGGTTCGGCGATGGGATGGTGGGATTCTGTTACATCACACTTCACACCTTATCAAAGGGCTGCTATTAGATGGTCTGATTTCTACAATGAGATTTGTAAGAAGTACTGTTCTGGGTATGATATGACACGAATTCGACAGGAGTTCTTAGACTTGCGTTTAACGGATAGTATGTCGATGGACGACCTTATTGTTAAATTTACTGAAAAATTGAGGTTTGTACAAGAATGGGTGCCGAGCGAGAGGACTCAAATTGATCACTTCGTAGGAATGTTGCCTCACGCTTATCGGACGACAGTAAGGCTTGCGGGTTCTCTTACCCATGCTTTTGATTTAGCTCGTTCTGTGGACGGTGATGTTCGTGCTCAAGTGAGGGAAACGAAAGAAAGATCTTCGCATCAGTCCAAAAATGATTCATCGGGAAAAGGTAAGCAAAGTCAACAGCAGAACAGTGGGAAGAATACCAGTGATAGTTCGATGGATAAACCAAAATGGTGTTATAATTGTAAGTCTAAGCATGAGGGAAAATGTACACCTCTGACAGCTAGATGTGTCAAGTGTGGCGAGTTTGGTCATGGTGTCGATGATTGTAAGTACCCGAGGCATGTTTGTTGGAACTGTTGCAAGGAAGGTCATCGGATTGGAAATTGTCCAGAGAATTCGAGGGTGGAGTCGGGAGTGGTCGGTGGGTCATCGTTAGCGGGCCAGAAAAGAAAGATACCTCCAGCAACGGGAAGAGCTTTTCAAATGACGGTTGAAAATGTCTTTGGGCTTGATGAAGGTATGTTTTGTGATAACTCTACTTTAGTATGAAGTTAGAGTTAGATGATTATCTGGTAGAAAATATTATGTGATAATGTGAACCTACCATGAAAGTTAATTGCATAGTGGTGATATAAAATCTTAGTTAAATGATTGAATATCTATAATTTGATATAGAAATTTGAAAGGTATTAAGGGTTGGGATTTATAAGAAAGAATTTGATTTCGAGGACGAAATCCTTTTTAAGGAGGTTAGAATTGTAACATCCTCATTTAGGGCCTAAAAGTTATAAGTATTTTAAATTGGATTTAAAATTATTTATTGTGTAGAAAATAATATAAATCTTATTGGTATTTGAAAATAATATGTCAAAAAGATTAAATGATTTATTTCGATTAGTAAAATATAACTTCTTTTAATTTATTGAAGCTAATAGTGTAATAAAAATACTATTTGTGTAAAATGGTTTTAGGTTCCAGGCAATAGTTAAAATAGTAGTATTAAAAATGGGATGACTCATACTGGGTAAAAAGGAGATGTCGACATCTGTTTAGCACTTCACCTAACTCTTATTTGATTCATGCATATAGTCGCTTTCTCTCTTTCATTTTTACATCATAAAAAAAAAAAAGAAATATAAAGAAATAAAAGGGAGACTTCATCCATCGAAGAAATCAAGCTTTGATTCTTAATTCCTTCATTATATTTGCGTCACCATCATCTAGCTAACATTTATTGGTAAGTATCCTTGGTTTTTTTTTTACATAACTATGAACTTAAATTGATAAAGTATATAAATTATGTATGAATCTTTATATAATAACTGATTTCGTAGTTTACATATTAATATTTGATGATTATATTAATGGATTATGCAAGTAAATGGTGTTCTTCATAAAACCTAAAATTTGTTTATAATTTGGGATTAGATTATTAATGCATGATTAAAATTAAAAATTGTTGATAATTGTTTGTTGTTAATATATGTTTATCATTGTTGAAAGGGGTTAGAAAATTGGGTAAATTCGAATTAAGTAAAATGATATTAGTAAATGAGGGTTTTGGTTCGAATGGGTAACAGCAGCGGTAGCTGCGTAGTTCTTCTGTTTGTGGTGGTTGCCCGGCGGGTATCGAACAGCAGCAGCAACCAGATTCTGTTTTTGTTAAATATATTGCATAATTTGTTTGACATGTAATCTTATATGATGATAATTGTAATTGTAATAATTGTTAAATATAAGTATTAAGTTGTTGTATTATGTTTTAGTAAAGTCTACATGATTAGTGATCATTATTATTAGTAGCATTGTAGTATTGAGTTATGTTATATAATAGCTATTATTATTATTATAGCTTTATGTTACCTTTGAAATAGAATATGATTATGTGAGATATATTATTGTTATGTAAATAACCTTAAATTGTGAATTGTATCAAGTATGAATTAAAGATTTATTGGAGTAAGTTACTGACATGTTATTATTATTGTTCTCAGATAATCACAAGACTCAGAAACATTAGACATCTGAGTGGACATTCTGGTAATTGGTGAGTGGATCTCTAACTCTCAGGGTAACTTGGTGTAACGGATTCGGTTACAACAAGTGATCATGGTTTTATTATTATTGACTGTTTGTCATTTATATTACCTTGTGAATTGGGCATTTGTCGTATATGGTCATCTGACGTATAAGGACTTTATTTGTGCATTAACATATATGGTCTTTGACGTATATGTGTATGAGAGGTCAACAGGGTTTGGGCTTATGGATTATTGTTGGGTCAACATAGGATCTTGGTACATGTGTTGTTTAGGGATTTTATGTTGATGGGACAATAATGTAGGCTATCGGTAAACGTCTGTAGGGGCCTGCAGTTGGTTACAAGTGTTCTTGGGGGCCACCGCGGCTGAGGGTTTCCCCAAGGGCCACCGATCCTCTTGTATTGTAATTGATATTGTGTGCGGCATGTTTATTTGTTGTAGGCAAATACGTTAAATTAAGTTATGCTGTTAGTTATAAATTTTCTCACTTAGCTTCGTGCTAATCCCACCATATTCCATTGTTGCAGGTTTTGTTATTAGAAACGGGCAAGTTGGCGATTTTGGGAATGGAAGTTTGACTACTTGGCTAACTCTGATGTTTAGATTCGACATTTAGGAAATATGATTTGGAAATTCATGTCATGCCCGGTTTAAGTAAATTAGGATTGTAACTAAATGTTTTAAGTAGTTGGTTTGTAACTAATCACTTTATGTATAGCATTTTCACAAGTAATGTCTTTTGTAAACACTAGGAAATTTTGATGCATGTAAATACGGCATGTATTTATGTGAATATTTTGGGGATATTCGCTTCCGCCTTAATGAAATATATTTATGTTTATATTAAAAGTGACACATGGCATTTTTATAATAATGTAAAATTTTGAGGGTCTTACACTTAAGTGATCAAAGTATTATTTTTTATTTATTATTATTGCAGGTAGAATTGTAGAAGTGCAAAAAATTTCATATAAAGAACATATAATTCAAAGATAATATCAGGAGTATGTTAGAAGTATAACTCAATTTCGCAGGTCCTATCTAAAGCAATGATCTTGATGTCTACAACTTTATTATTATCTCACTAATGAACAATATTTAGCTGGGCAGTTAGAGTTAAGAGCACGGGAGTATGGACTGATGTAGTAATAGTCATGCAGATATGACATGTAGAGCTCTAATTTGATCTGAAGTTTTTCATGTGCTGACTCTTATCTGTATTGAATGACGGGGATTCAAGTAAAGGTTAAAGCAACATCATTCTAAACATCTCTTTTTAAATTTTTGTATCATAAAGTTTATGTTTTATTTCGATTGTTTTCTTTGCATCGATAGACTACTGCTAGCATTGCTTTGTTTAGTACATTTGAACTTTACAAGATCATTTGAACTTTCTATTGATGATGCAACCCATTAATGGTCTTGGTTGAACCTGAAATAGATATGTGTATTTCATGCTTAAGCTTAAATATTACTCCATAGTAATTTGTGGTTGTCAGATGATTACATCATACACACTGCTATTTGTGGATGATTACATCATACACACTTCTATTTGTGGACACTTTTATAATTTTTGTTTAGCAACTTTGTAATTTTCGTAAAAATAGATAAACACACTGCTATAGTAATCTTAATACTCGATGTTTATTTTTATATTTTTGGCCAGGGACAAAGTAGAGAGAACATCAATATGATAAATTACAAGCTCTGCAAGTATACTAAAGGTATGCATATCTTTACAGGTTACAAAAAATTTCTATTATATACGGTTTTTAGAATTTTGATTTGCTTTGCATTGTAGTTTTTCTATTTCAGCGCCATATGGGTGTAGAATGCGGATGGCGAACAGGTCTATAAATTTAGCTGGGATTGATGGGTTAATGAACCTGGATCAGTGGGTAATATGCAGGTGGTGTCAAATGGGTAATGCAGCTGGGGTGTTGATTGATTGAAATTTGTGGTCTTGGAGGAATGACAGCAGCTCAAAAAATAATTCATCCGGTCGAACGAATTACACGGTTTGTTTACTTCTTTGGGGAATTGGGGGTTTAGGGTTTTAACGATCAAAACAGAACAGAGTGATGGCGGCATCAAATAATCTGGAAGAAACCCTAAAACCCTTTCATCAAAGAGCTACTGAAGCTGAGGTATATATTCATCATCTACTAAATTAGGGTTTAAATAGTAAACTAATTACAAATTTGCAGCTTTTTATATATAATTGAACACAATTCTTTTTTAATATATGTGCCTTTATTTAAAGGAACGATTGGCAAGACTTGAAATTGCCGTTGCTACAACTAAAGGTTGGTGCTTTGTATGTACATGTGTGTGTATAAATGGGATTTATGATTATTTGTAGACTCTGGGAATGAGGAACTACTAACTAAAGTAGCCGAATTGCAAGTATGTTGGATGCAAAATCAAGTGAACTTGCTGAAAAACAAAAGGTTAACGCGATGTTCGATTTGATACATATTTTTTTTATAACAATATCCATGTTTATGAAGATTGACTGATATTTGTGTTTTGTGGTTCTTTATCATGCTGAAGGAGGTGCAACGGGTTACTGAAGAAAATGCAAAATTGCGTTATCGTATTACTCATCTTGTACGAGCATTACAGGACAAGAAGTTAGTTTCAGAATGAAACAAGCCATTTTGGGCTATCATTATTATTTCCTGCATTTTTTGTGATCAAATGTCATTCTTGCATGATAACAAGTAAGAGTTTTCTCTTTTGTTGACGTGTTTTTTGTTGACTCTGCTTAAGGTTTCTTGAACATTGTAGTGCTTATATGAAAGAATAGAAGATAAACTTGTGTATACCTTTGCTTCTATTTTAGATATGTTCATATTTAAGTTGTTTGCATTGTACTATGGGAATTGATTTAGTGTCAGGTTCATCAATAGTAAAATTTCAAAAGGTAAGTCACAGCTAATTTGTAGTTATAATTGATGGGCAAATGCATAGAACATATTAGAAAAATGGTGGTTGGGGCAAACACGTTCAGTTGATCTATGATCCATTTCAACCTTGTTCATATAGTGAAATATTTAGTTAACTTCTCCATTTGACGCTATCCTGTCAGAGTCATCTTATATATATGCTGCCACGAATAGTCTATTGAAAGTTTATCTATATGTTCATGATTTCTGAAAGTTTTTAGTTAGACATTCAAGCCTTATGCTTTCTGTTAGCAACCGAAAACTAGCAAAAAGTTGTGCAGATGTTTATAGGATAATCATATCAGTTTTTGTTCCTAAATAGAAAAAATCGACTCATTTGTCTGTGTTATTGGAAAGACATGAATTTGTAACTTGTGACCTACAGAGTTAAGTTGGCATAGTTTACCAAAGTTTATTTAGTCGGGGCCAGGCCAGATTTAGCATATAGCAGTATTATGTATATCACACATTTGTTAAAAGATGATTTAAAGTTTTACACTGCATTTATTTAAAGACTGGTCTTGTCCATTACCAATGTTGCTAAATGAGGCTTGGATTGGATTTTGTCTCTTGGTTTGGTTTGCGTTTGGCTCGGTTCTATATAGTTATTGAAATAATTTAGGACCATATTCACATACTAAACTTGGCCCAGTTTGGATATTGGTTGATTTGGTTCATTTTAGATCGAATCAAGTGACCGCTGTTGCGTTACTTCAGAACTGATATACTTTTTGGGTCTCAAGCTCATAACATTCTATAGACAGTTGAGTTTGGAACGTGTATCACTTTCCAGTCTCTTGGAAAACGTATGGAACCAAGTTTATTTAACTTAAGATTATATAATGAACCTAGTTTTTAGGTATGAATTCGGTTCAGGGTCACGTTTGAAACCGGATCAATTACAAATCATGTTTAGATCAATTTTGGTACTTTTAATTTCTCGATTTGTGTTTGGTCAAAAAAATTTGCATCCCCTAGAATTTTAAGACAGTCGAATTGGTTTGTTCATAATATATACGTAGTAAAAATAGTAGGGAATCACAGATTCACGAGTATACCACAAGAAAAGAATCAAATCCCACAAAATCGTGGGAAACACTAAACAGTAAAGAAAAAGCAATCTTTGATTATGGCTCTTTCTTCAGGTGACAATTGTTACAATAATTATTAACAATTTTTCGAATTTGATTATGCAGATCCGTCCTATTTGTGATTTTTAAGAATTTATAACGCTAAACACTAAAGAAGAAGCAATCTTTGATTATGGCTCCTTTTTCAGTAGAAATTTTGTTACATTTAAGACTTTGCGATTTGGTATAATTAATTTTTTTTTGAACGGCAGATATTATTAACGAGCTTAGCAAGACGCTAAAGCTCAGAAAAAAAACTATTACAAGAAAACAATCATAGGGCTTTTAAGCCAACCTAACCAATCTAGATTTGGTATAATTAATTGAAATTTATTTCAAGAATTATCATGCTTATAACTTTGTGTCAAAATCACAACTGCAACGAAACGAGGTATATATATTGTCAATGAGCAACACTTGCAAATTGTCTCAGTCGACCCCAAGCCGCTGTTTGAGTGTGAAGTCTTACGGGTGGCAAAATGGACGGATCTGCACAGCTATCGGAAAGTTTGTTGACAAATATTTCATTTTGACAAACTTTAATATTACCTTAACAACTACTCCGTAGCTTTTTACACATCAAATATAATCAAGAAGGATCATGTGTTTGAAAAATGAATCAAACTTAATGAAAAAGTGTGTGTGTATATATATATATATATATATATATATATATATATATATATATATATATATATATATATATAGGGGAATGTTCAAATGAGAACCACTTTAAAGTTGAGAACTGTGAGAACCACAACGAATACGTGTTTGTTCACATGTGATTAACTTCAATCATATGTGAACATTGATGTGCGTTTAATTGAAAAAGAAAAAAGTAAAAAAAAATCTTAAAATCATATCGAAAAACGCAAAAAACAAATACATGTTCACATGTGAACGATAATGTGAACAAATTGGTTAAAATGTGTTTTAAGACGTAAATTTATGATTTTTTTTTTACTTTTTTCTTTTTCAATTAAACGTACATCAATGTTCACATATGATTGAAGTTAATCACATGTGAACAAACACGTATTCGTTGTGATTCTCACAGTTCTCAACGTTCTCAACTTTAAAGTGGTTCTCATTTGAACCTCCCACTATATATATATAGTGAGAGGATCCAGGGGGAAGTGGAGATCAAGAGGGAAGGGGGGAAGTGAGTTTTGCACCATCAGATCTACTTAATATGCATTGTGATGAATATTAACAATAAATATTTTTCTAATAATGTGAAGTTTTAATATGCATCGTGATGCATATTAGTTAATATTCATCATAGTGAATATTAACAATTTTTTAAATAAATATTTATCAACTAATGTTATGATTTAAAAGTGATATTCATTCGTTAAAATATTCTTTGTAGCATCGATTTTGATTACTATTTACAAGTAAAAATAATTTTTTGTTGATGTTTTGATTGATAATTGTAATATGCTTCTTGATGAATACTAAACGCTTCCCCTATTAAGCTTCTAGTTATTTTTATTGTATCTATGTATAAGACTATAAGGAGACTTCTGCATGTGACCATATAGGATATAACATCAATGATTGAAAATTTGATAAATATAGACTTTTATAGTTTGATGCATGTAATTAAATTTTAGTTAAATTTTGATACAAAACTAAGTGCCTCTTTGACCAATTACAAGATTTTTTGGATCCTGCAATGTGATCACACAACATCGTTAAGATTTGTTAGTTCCCTAGCTGTACTTATCAACCATCTAAACAATTTTATAATCTGAAAGGTAAAATCGAAGGAGATTTCAATCTATAAATGATGACCTCTTTTCGTTCAATAGACACAACCTTAAAATGCCAATTTCTATATCTTCTCAAGCCTCTCCTCTTTCATCTCTAACGAAAACTAGCAATGAAGATAAACAAGAAACCACAAACATGTTCCTCATTTTCGATAAATACAAGGATAAACTTGTAACACTTCCAAAAGAAAAAGGTTGGATAAGCGACAGTCTATACATGTACCAAGGCTTTTGGCATCAATCGATGCGTAGACATTCAGCCGAGACTGTTATGGCTGTTCGAAGACACTTTCAAAGCTCGTCCAACCGATATTTACTTAGCCACACTACCAAAATCAGGCACAACTTGGCTTAAGGCGCTCGTTTTTGCTTTAGTAAGTAGAAAAGAGTTTAAAAACAATTGTATTTCAACTCACCCTCTACTTACCTCTAACCCTCATAACTTTTTGCCATTCATAGAAACTGAAATTCTTAAAGACATACCTACTTATGTTGATCCACATTCCCCACATCTCTTTGCTACTCATATACCCTACACTTCGTTACCACAATCAATTCTTGATTCCAATTGTCGCATAGTTTATTTATGTAGGAACCCTAAAGATGTTTTGGTTTCTATGTTTCACTTTGCAAACAAATTGAGAGACAAATCGCGTTGTCTAATGACAATTGAAGAGGCTTTTGAGTTGTTTAGTAACGGGGTTATGCCAATCGGGCCTTACTGGGACCATGTGAAAGGATACCACAAGGCTAGTTTAGAACACAAAGAAAAGGTTCTATTTTTAACATATGAAGGTATGAAAATGGATACTGTGAATAATGTGAAGCGACTAGCAACGTTCTTGGGCTACCCTTTTACGGAGGAAGAAGTGGCTAAAGGTGCGGTGGAAGAAATTGTTTATCTATGTAGTTTTGAGAACTTAAGCGAGGTTAATAAGGTTGGAAATTTACATGAAGGCATACCTAATAACATATTTTTTAGGGAAGGGAAAGTTGGTGATTGGACTAATCATCTCACAGATGAAATGAGCCAGATTTTAGACCGAGTTACCGAAGAAAAGTTTCGAGGTTTGGATATCTCCTTCTAACGATGCTGCAAAGGTGGACTTGGTGAACGACGCATGTTTTCATCCTCTGAGATTACTCGATGTTAAAGAGCGGTTTTCGAGTATGAAACAATGTTGAGCCTTATTCTAACAATTCTACTAGTTATTTGTCTATCTTTTTGAAGCATTCCTGGCTTCAAGGAAAAATAATTGCTATTGTTTGAGAGAATTTATGCAATGTCTTTGTTATATTATGCACATTAATAATACCCACAATTTGATAACATCTGTCGAGTATTAAACATTGCGACTCTTAAAACCGTTAGAGATTTTTGGTTACAAACTTTTATAACATAAAATACAATACTGTTTTTATAAATAAATGTGCTCTTATTTAAGACAAATTCACATGATGTAGCAAGCACCTTTAGTCTAGCGGTATTGTGGTGGCCTTTCCAACTAAGCGGTTGGTGGTTCGTGTCCTGAGGATGGAACAATTGTATATATTTGTAGATTAATGTACATATTTGTGATATTAGTGTACGTGTGTGAGTACTTGCCTTTCTAAAAATAATAATAAAAAAAAAAACATAAGTCGCCGTACTGACCTTATTGGTATTATAAGGCTAGCTTTGAACACTCCACAAGGATTCTATTTTTAACATACGAGGACATGAAAAGGGACACTAAGAATGGTGTGAAACGTCTAGCGCAGCTCTTGGATGTCCCGTTCACAAACGAGGGAGCTCATGGTTCCATAGATGATATTCTTAAGCTTTGCAGTTTAGAAAATTTGAAGGAAGTTGATAAAATGGAAATTCTCAAGGTGTACCTAATGATACTTTCTTTGGATCTAAATTGTGTTGAATTATCGTTAAATATATAACTTTTTTTTTTTTTATGAAAAAAATTAATGTATTGCGTTTGGGTGCATTATAAAATGTAACGTGTTACTAAATTGTAAAGTTGACTAAAGATCAATACTAAGTGATGAATACTGTCCTGTTTACATTGAAATAGAAAATGGTATTATAGTAAAACCTGTTTACTTCGGATTATCTCACAATCGAAGTGAGATCTATACGTATTGTACCAAAGCTAGAAATGTTTCTTGTTTCATTGCGGCGGATATACATTGAAATTAGGGATAGTTATGTCTACGTGTATGTTGAACCTGTAAAATGTAACTTTCTTTAGTAAATATCGTGTTATTTGTTGGTGATATGGGTACAAACAAATTAAGATACTGGACCTATTAAAAATAAGTCTGTATTATTCTATCATTTTCGAAATAAATAATACGATCAGTTTTAGAAAATGTAATATGAAAGATTGTCGAGTGGTAGTTTACAAAAGAACTTCTTATTGTCTGACTTATCAATAAGTTTTGGTGACATTGTACATTAAACGAATTATTGATTCTTCGGGGAAAAAATTGTGTTACGAATTACTTCCGATTTCAAATCCGTCACTGACTACATTGTTTGGAGACCGAGTTGTCACTAATAACAGACTCGTTTTCATGTTTTTGGATATTAATACAACTATAGCTATTAAATGTACTTGTTCGAAAATAAAGCTTATAATGTGGAAAAAGTTTAGCTAAATGTCACTACTACGTATTGAATATGAAATATGTGTCATGTTTAAAATATTAGGCTAATTGTTAGGTATACTTCCAATTTCTAATTTTAATTTATTTTCCCATTTAATAACCCATAATCAGATAACTAACTATTTCCAACTTGATAATTTAAAACAGATTTTACAAATACTTAAATATTATTTACCGGATGAAAATGGTAAAATTTATATCCCCAAATCATTTCTATTCGGATCTTTACTTTCACTAGCATTTTCAATAGGACCAAGACTGCCCGTTGATTTACTTAGTGTTCGAACTCCTTCTTAACTAACATCGAATTGAACCACCATCTTGGTTATGCATATTTCTGCCGCATGAAGATATTAGAATAAGGAAAACGATCGTTGGATTTTCACTTGGGCCGTTAATGACCTGTAGTATTGGGCCTGCCATTGGGCCAGTACAATGAAGCATCAAAAATATGGAACGCATTCTTGTTAAACGATTTGTTACTTAATAATAACTTGAGAATTACTCGGTAGTATGAATATGATGAGTTAATTATTGGGAGTTAATAAATACAACAACAAAAAAAAGTTACTCACACATCAAATTATGCTTATAGTATAGTTATACTATAAGCAGAAACAATTGTACAGTATGGCATATGAATAACTTTTTTTGTTGTCCTAATTATTACATTCATATAATTATAACAAAGCATGTAGCTAAAACTGAAAACATTAATCCAAGTCATTTCAAGTATTCTTATTTCTTAACACAAATATTCCATATATATATTGTACATATGTGCATTCAGTCCATTAATCCAAGTCTACCAACGAAAGATGTATGTTAAATTTTGAAATGGCTATTGTTATGTCAAAACCTTTATTGAAGTTATAAGCAAAAGGTCAATGTCACATACCTTGTCATGATTATTTATAACAAATAGTTGTAAATATGATTTGAAATGTTACCAAATGATGAGATTAAACTAAGACAACAGAAAATATATATTAAGTATACAACTACTAATTATGAAATTACATTACGTTGATACAAGTATACAACTATTAATTCTTTTCCAAACATATTAGCTTACCTAACTTTTGTTTCAGAAAAGGTAAGGACTACCAAAATAGCCAATACATATATACGAAAGGAGTTAAGAATGTTATGTATCTACTTTATTGATTAGACAACTAATATTGAATATATGTTATATTTTGTAAACCAAAGATTTTATATAGATATTAACAAATAAGAGTAAGATGATTGGTTCAGTGTTGAATTCAGTATTATTTCATTTTTACATGGAGTAGTTTAGTGTGGAGAAACGCTCACAATTTGATTGCTAAATTGATGACCTATGTATTGTTTTTTTTTTTTTTTTTTTTTGTTTATAAATTAATTAAATCCTTCTTAGACAATTAAATTGAAAAAAGAAGAAGTTACTTAAAAAAAAAAAAAAACTAATAGCGAAATCTACTTGAATCTTTTATTACTGTTAATTAATAGCTCAACATTGACCTTTAATGATCGATTTAACTCATGGTATGAGTGGAGGTGGACGGGGTAGTATTCATTCTTCATCATTGTTGAAGAGACTTAACATTGTGGATGCGTCTTATTCTTCGTGCTCTAAAGATGGAAGATTATATACATTAGTCGCAAATTTTTAAGTAAAATTCAATTCATGACTTAAGTTTGAGCAAACTTCATGTTTGTCATATTGTCTACCATAACTTTTTATTTCTACAATGGTCAATGCAATAATAACAAATTAACATAAGTTATGCCAATCCATATATTAGGTTGTATTAAAATTACAGCAAATTATAAAATACGATGAAATGCTGAATATAATTTATTGAGAGGGAAGGGTGTGGTGGGCCAGAGATGGAGCATATATGTGGACGTCAATTGGGCTTCCATTAATGTTCACAAATTCGTTAGACATCGACCATGAAAATGGACTCATCTACTTCACTGATAGTAGTCAACGTTACCCTCGTAGGTACGTTCTTTTATGTCTATACTATTTAGTTAAACAAATATACCAAGTTTAACATGAATTTATTTATGTTTAACATGATACAGGGATCACACACTTGTTGTGCTCACCAATGACCAAACAGGAAGATTGATGAAATACAATCTCGAAACCAAAGAGGTTACCATCTTACTTAATAACCTCACATTTCCAAATGGAGTGGCATTAAGTCAAGATGGTAACTTTCTTCTAGTTGTTGAGACAACGAACTGTAGAGTTTTGAGATATTGGCTTAAAACAAAGAAAGCCGGTACGCTTGAAGTTTTTGTTAATCTTCCAGGATACCATGACAATATCAAAAGAAACAAGAACGGAGAATCTTGGGTGGCAATGTTTTCAAGAAAAAGAACCTTTTTAAGATTGATTCACTACATTCCTTGGATTGTTGATGCTTTGATTAAACTTCCAGTTGACGGCAGCAAAGTTGGGGGTAGATGGTGACATATTGAAAATCTTGGAGGATGTAAATGGATAAAGTATGGAAATATGCAAGTGAGGTATTGGAGATAAATGGGCATTTGTGGCTTGGTTCTGTTGAAAACCCTTTTGTGGTCAAACTAAAAATGCAAGACTAAATGTTAGTAAATATTAGTGTAACTGTGTAAATAAGAAGACATCGGTATAGAAATAGCTAGTATATATGGCGTGCCGCATGTTTATAGTGTTATAGGAGATGAGATCATTAGAGTAAATGAATTTATCAAAGTATGGAAGTACAAATCATATTGTGACATATGTACAAAGAGAGTGTTCCACATGTATAATACTCATTTACCCCCAACATCAATTATCTCACAAACGACAAATCGAAAAATTATGAAAATTGCACCATTAAATTCGTCGTTTTATCCTCTTCGATTTGCCGTCCCTCAAGGCATACTTTCGACAAAAAAAATTTTTCTTCTTTTTGGTGGGTTTCACATTTTAATAACACATGTGTTAAATTGTTAAAGTGTTGCGTTTAAGGTTTAGGGTTTGGGGTTTAGGGGTTAGGGTTTAGGGTTTGAGGTTTCTCCGAAACCTCAAACCCTAAACCCTAACCCCTAAACCCTAACCCCTAAACCCCAAACCTCAAACCTAAACCCTAACCCCTAACCCCTAAACCCCAAACCCTAAACCCTAAACGCTTTAGAAAACGTTAAACCCTAAATCTTTCTAAACCCTAAACCTTGAACCCTTCTAAACCCTAAACCCTTATAAACCCTAAGCCATCAATCATACTAAACCCTAAACACTAAACCCTAATCCTAAATTAAATGACAAGTATGTAGTAACACATGTGTTAATAATTTATAAACACACCTTAAAAATGAAAAAAAAAATCGTCGAAAATATGCCCTGAGGGACGGCAAATCGAAGAGGAGAAAACGACGAATTTAATGGTGCAATTTTCATAATTTTTCGATTTGTCGTTTGTGAGATAATTGATGTTGGGGGTAAATGGGTATTGTACATGTGGAACACTCTCTTTGTACACATGGCACAATATGATTGGTACTTTCATACTTTGATAAATTCATGTACTTCCTTGAACTTTTCTCAGTCTTATAGTACATTTAATCTAACGAATAAAATGTACAAGGTAAATTAACATGTTGTGTCTCTTTAAATAGACAGACCAATAGAATGAATATGCTATTTACATTAGAAGTTTTTCGCTATTTTACTCATAATAAATATTAATTAAATAATATCATTTTGCAATAGAAAAAAAATAGTATTACGGGGAGAGTGACCCGTGCTTTGAAATACAAACCGGAACTACCAAAGGAAGTAGAAACATTAAGACGTAAACTGAGAATGATACTAAAATCAAAACAAATTCATTAACCGGATGTTTCTTCGGTGAATGCTTTAGGTGAAAACGAAGGAGTCATCTGATGATAGGATAAGTGTTTGAGAATTCATCCATCTTATATTCAATGTTTATTGTGTCAACATAATATAATTACGTTTGCTATTTTTAATGTATCTGACTTTCTAAAATTGTGTTTTTAATGTATGTTTTGGATTGATACATCATCACAAGGTTGGCTAGCAACTTCACTAATCTCACAAGTTCAAGGCCTTCTATTATCTTCATCTTCATTTCATTACTATATAAGAAGAAGCACATCTTCTTAAATTTTAACACCTTATCTTCTAAATTTTTGACACCTCAAATTCTAAAATGTTGACATGTGTACTTAACTAAAATAAATAACACTAATTTTCTTCATCCATAATTGTTTTATTATTTAATTCCTAATAAATTTCTCAACAAAAAAAATGACATATATAAATATTTAGACTAGAGTTTTTACAAACCTTGTTTAATTTACTATATAGTTTAAAGTCATATTGTAATATTAGAATTACAAACTTATTAGTTACTATAATGTTTTATGAAGCATGGAAATAAATATATGTCTTAATCTTTGTAATAGATTTTGCATCAACTTTAATTAATATATAACTCAAAGATGTTGAATGAAGTTCATATTCATTACAAAGTTGATGAAATTAATTTTTTTTAAATATGTATATGTAAGTATGTAGCTATTAATGTAATCTTGATTTATAATCGTAAAATGCACTATCATAGAGATGTTTTTTATTCCCTGTTAACATTTGATAAAGATACAAGATATCATTTGATAAAATTATAATCTATGACGTGTAATCAATCAAAAAGTGTGTTGATTGATGCAAAATAGGGTGTTGATAAATACAATACATAATTTAATTCTTACAACATACTTTTACAAAACGAAAACACATTTTACAACTTGTTGATGCACATTTTTATTGTATGAATCAAAATCAATGTTGTATCTATCACCTCCCGCAAAAAAAACAAGTGAAGGCCGGATTAAAAAAACGTAATTATATAGAAGAAATAGAAAAGTTTCCATATGTAGTATAAGTTTTTAGTTTTATCGTTAAAGATGTTGATGTAATTTATCATTTTAAAACCATAAGATAATAAAAAAAATCTTAAACACTTTAAAATGTAGTATAAATATATGACAAAGTTTTATAAGTTGAAATTGTTACAACGTTTATTAAATAATTTCAAAAGATACTTCCTTATTAACATGAGTAGAACAAGTGACATTGTTTCAAAGACTTCTATTATAGTTAACATTACCATCCAACACACCAATCGGAAGTGCCTATACTTGAAAATAGTAGAGGAAAATATATAATTTTTCGATTTCGATCAACCATCAACTCTAGAAATAATAAACATGTAACAATGCAAAAATAAACATTGGTTTGAGACGTCTTGTCAAAATTTGTTGCAGCATTGACCTTTCATGGTCAACATCCTTGTGGAAGAAGTTAGCCCCTCCGTCACCTATATTTCTTTCAAACTAATTCATGATTCATGGTTTCTAGGGCTTAATTCTTCTTCCTAATCCTCAAGAACATCATGTAAGTGATTTTTTTTCTATGTTCTAACCTAGAAAATGGGTTTTTAGGGGTTTTGTGAAATTAGTGAATTTAACTACGAAATTAGGGTTGGAAATTGATAAAACTAGTGCTAGTTAGTGTTTTGATTATGATTATACACCATGTTTCATTATAGAAGTGATTAATTTGAAGTATGTAGCATATGATCAAAGTGGGGTTTTGATGGGAATTCATGAACTAGTGGTGAAATTAGTGTTTATTATGTTAAATAGATGTTAGTAGAGCTAAATAGTGAATGAATTAACATGTAAATAAGTTAGAGATTTATAAGTTAGTAATATTTTCATAAGGGTTTTGATGAAATTAGAGGAGTTTATGTATTAACATTAATAGTGTAATTAAAAAGTGTTAATAGATAATGAATATGATTAATAGTTAGCTTAATGATGATTAGTGCCTAAAAGTGTTGTATGTATCATGTATGAATTATGTAGGTGATAAAGACGTGGAGTGCTTTCAATGGTGAAATCGACTAAGAGAGTATGGTGAGTGATACGGGGGTTAAACAGATGATTTGGTTGTGTAGTACCGTATAGCTTGCGGGCTAGAGGTTTGCACAATCAAAGAAAGTTAATTGTTATGTTTGTTTATTTATGTTTATTGCTTATAATAGTTAATTGTGTTAAATTATTTGTTATGTTTAATTGTTATGTGAAAATACATGTTATTTGGAAAAGTCAGTAGTGATTATCTCATTAGTGAGTAATGAGTATGTCACTAGCTTGAAGGTAAAGGAAAGAATTGGTGGAGAATAGTGTATGATTCGATTGTGTTGGATCCCGATTACTGTTGAGTAAGAGGCTACACAATTGGGTGGAAGATAACGTGTTAATATATGTGGATTATGTGAAATATGCGTATGCAGTGAAACAGTGTTAATATGATTACCGTTGTAGTATGGTACTCAGTGAAATAGTGTTAGCATGCATATCAACGTGATATGGTGCTCAGTGATCAGTGTTCAGTGTTCAGAGCTTAGTGATGTTGTGATTATGTAATTGTGTTGATATGTGTTAAGTGTTATGTGGAATTGCTTGTTTAATTGCATGTGTACTCACTAAGCAGTTGTGCTTACCCGTTTCAGTGTTTATGATGTAGGTTGAAGTTTTGTTAGCGACACGTGGATAGAAAGTTATGTGAAGTTAGTGACGTGGATATGGAGCATGCTTATGGTTAGAATATGCTTCTTTCTTTTGAATTGTTGTTTTGATGCTCAATTGTGTAAATCGCCCAAACAATTAGTTTTCGAATTAAATATGTTGGTCAATGTATAGTAGTTGACTTTGAAAGTCAAACCGAGTTATGATGTCTAGTGTATGTGGTTGTCAAGAGTATGAAGTCATATGATTGGTTTGGTTTGGGTCAAAGTGGTGAAAAGTGATTTAGTGTCGAATGTGAATGGTTGGTCAAATGTGAAGTTGACATATAGTCAACAGAGTTATAATAGTCAAAAATATGTGGTATTGGGTAGAGTTGTGGTTGTATATGGTAGATTTGGTAAAAGTGTCCAAATAGACATCAAAACGGGTCAAAAGGGTTAAATCGGGTTAGAATGTAGTTATGTGGGTTTGGACAAGTGAGTTAGACTTGTTTTGGAAGGTTGATAAAGTGTACAAAAAGTTAGAGTCAAAGTGTTTATGGTTTGTGATTTGGGTTGTAGTCAAAAAGTGGTTAAAATGGTCAAAAGAGGTTATACGTCCGTTTTCTCGTAAAACGTGTATTTTGAAAAAGTGTCAAAAGGGAAAGTTTCATTTTGTCATAGTACACATGCCTGCAAATTTTCAGGGTCTAAGTGTTTACGAGTAAAAAGTTATGCGCGTCGGAAATTCGTATTTTGGTATTAGTTGGTACAGCCCTGATTCCTGGGGAATCGGAGTCATTCCTGGGGAACCCGACTCTAAATGTTAACAGCAGCCCTTATTCCTGGGGAATCGCTTGTAAATTCAATATTTTATTAATTGAGTCATTATTTGATTAAGGGAACGATATAACGAGTCTATAATGTCATATTTTAGATGTGGGACCTAATAGAGTGTGTTTTCAGTGTTAGGTAAAAAAAAAAAAATTCCGAGTTTTGGGGCGTTTCATGTAAGCGGAGAGTTTTATTTTTTAAACAATATTAAAATGATCCTGGAATTTTAACGCCTTAAAAATGGGCCTGCATTTTCACATTAGGCTTGGAAACTACCAATTTCATTAAAATCTATATATATCATCCTGGAATTTCATTAAAATATATATATCATTAAAAATATATATTATGCTTATTTCATCGTAGAATTTTACCTGGATTTTTAAATTCATTAAAAATAGATATTATGCTTATTCGAATTGGGCCTGCAAGTTGGGTCTGTAATTTTCATTGGTTGAACTTGCGATTTAAGATGTGGCGTTTTGGTCCTGGCATTTTTATAAAAAGGAAACATTATCCTGGCAATTTTGTTAAATACATATATTATTAAAACATCCTGGGAAAACCGAATCTGAACGTAGGAGAGTAGTTTCTATCCTGGCGAAAACGGTTGGGGCGCAAAATACCGGAAAATATCGAATAACGGATGGTTGAGATTGAAAGTCAACTCAATCCTACGCTCAATATTAGAAGTCAATGCAAAAAATAACTGGCAGAACGGTTTTGGACGGTTTTAGACTACGCCGGAGCCATAGATAAGGGAAATTTATGTGAAATTCAGAACCCGGCGAGCCATACATGGGTTAAAGTCAGGATTAATGAAACGAAGTCCACGCTTTTTTCCGTCAGTTTATTTGTTTATTTAGCCTTTAACTGACATAATAAAGCTCACGCTCTTTTCTGTGTACATATTTTTTTTCCACGTAAATAACCGTGTAAAATTTACCTACATAAATCACCGTTGCAAAAATACTGACGCTTACAAAACATTGGAAAAATTTGCTTGGGAAATCAACAACTTTTTTGTAGTGATAAGTGCCCATTCGGCAGTTAATCAAACCATCCAAAACCGGGTTTTGGGTTAGGTTTTAGGTCGGGTTTTCGGTCTAAATAAAATCGGATTTTTTCGAATAATAGTTTCCGATGCATTTTTTTATAAAGCAATATTTCCGATGCATTTTTAATAATAAGAACTTGCTTTTATTCTTGTATCTATATTTGACCCATGACTCAAAAATTGAATATTATTTAATATTTATGTATTAAATTACTCCTAAGTCCTAACATTACAGTTGGACACATTTGGAAATTGAAACATTCTCCGTTGCAACCATCAAAACCAACATAATGGAAAACTTACCATGTTATATGTTATCCCATTTTCACAAAGGCTAGAGTTGATTAATCTGCACAATTTAATTCGTTCATAGCTTTCCTTAAGCATATCTAACTTGAGCTTGAATGGTGAATGCTTATGGTTTCATTCATACAAGTTGTCATTGTCATAAAAATCTGATAGATTTTTGGAAGATTCTCTGTCCTGGAGTTAGGTAATGCTAGAGGATCGTATGTGTACTTCCTTCTAACAAATCCTCCCATCGACTCCCAAAATGTGTTTTCCACTCGTCTTGAGTGTCACAATGAGGCAAATACTGCTTGGTTTCGAGATTAGCAGTTAATTTCACAAACTTCTAGAATCCATTTGTTTTGGCTTAGAATGATATCTATAGACCATATATCGGTTATATATTGTTGAAGATCGCATTGCAGATGATAAAAACGCCACCAAGTAGAACACATCCTCGTTGGGTGTCATAGGGGTGTTAACGAACCGAGCCGCTCACGAGCTACTCGATTTCGAACTCGTTTATTTCGAGTTCGAACATCAACTACTTCGAACTCGAGTCAAGTTCAAGAAAAAAATATTGTTCGATTAATTTCACGAGCCGAGTCATAAAAATTAATATTCGACTTGACTCGCTCGAAAACTTGTATACTACTCCGAGTCGAACGAGTTAATCTAGCATACTCGGCTCAAACAGTTCAAAAAGCTCATATATATATCTTGAGTCGAGCCACCCGAGCCTCAGGTGAGAACGAAATCAACAATAACGATCGACTTAAACTTGAATATTCATGCAAATAAGAAAAGTTTAAGTTACTAAACGAGTTTCGAACTCGAACTCGAACAATGAAAAAAATATCGATCTCGAGCTCGAGCCCAATTTAAAAAACTTATTCGAGTTCGAGTCGAGTTCGAGCATACTAAAAATATTTCGAGTCGAGTTCAAGCATCTTGATACTCGGTTCGGCTCGATTCGTTAACACCCTAGGTGTCACCATTGATGCTTTAGTCTTCCACCTACAATAAGAATAACATAAAACATGTAAACAAGTTGGTCAATTACTTTACTTCATTATTATTAAAATAATATATTACTTTTGTATGATTCTGTTTTCGTAAATCATAATTAAATATGATATATATATATATATATTTTTTGGTAAGGTTAATTACCTTGACTTGTCAACTGGTTAGATAGGTCCATATATGCTACGAGTATAAGTGAGAATCCAGTTTTCTGGTTAATCTAGACCTATCTTAGTTTCTTGACAAGATGGTACATGTATACCTTGATTAAACTAATTTAAAGTTGATTAAACTAATTGACAATAAGAGATAAGTGTCTATGACAATAAATACAAACAGAAGCAATACAAGATCAATGTATTAACAATATAGTTCTCAAATTTCACCAACTATTCAAAGAAACAAACTCAAGCCGCTTGCAACTTCTCTTTCCTGGCCATTTTACAGTTCCTACCCCACCGCCACTTTGCCATGGCTTCCTCCATCTTCTCCACTGCAGCGGCTAACTTATCCGCTGCAACTGACAACTTGTCCGCTGCAGCTGAGAACTTGTTTGTTGTCTCATTCAGCCCCTGGTCTGCTGCCCCACTCAGTCCCTGGACTGCTGCTCCACTCGACACCTTGTTTGCTGCCCCACTCAACCCCTGACCTGCGGGTAAATAAACCAAGCCTACTTTGCCTTCAGACTTGGCAAAGATAGGGAAAAATTGCCACAAATGTCAAATTACAATTTGCAATATGTCAGAATACAATTATTAAAATATATACTTATTCAAATAAATTGCTTATATTATTACCTTTGCAATGGCAGAATACAAATAAGGTTTTCCACCCATAAGAAAAACCCTGAATTTGGGAGCCAAAGTATCAGATACAAATTTTAAGAACAATAAAAAAAAGCAACACGATACAGGTTATGTATAAATTAGAATAATTCTTTTGTTACTAACAAATATGAATTGGGACCCAAATATATGCAAAGCACGTCCAATTAGAACACAATGTGTTAGCGATGTAGAGCAATCAATCATCATCCCAATTATACATACAAATGATATAAGTAATCAGAATGCAGAAATAACTACATTGTCTCTACCATCACATTTTTAAGGAAAGACAGCGTGAATAATAATCAGAATCCACCTTACCTTTTCTCTTGTGTTCCTTCCTCTTTGTATTGTCCATAAGGGGATACTAGGGACTTGACAAATATAGGGCAAGCAATATTACACCATCTCTTCAAAGACAAATCGATATTACCTTTATCGTCAACACATAAACGCCAAATGTTGTATGGATCACAACCGAGTTTGCATGCACTAGTAGCATCGACATACTTGTAACCCTCATAATCACGTGGGAGCGGTTGCCAAGAATTGTAGTTTTTCATCACCCATATCCGGAGGTGCGTACAAGCATAAAGAAAGCAATCATTGCATCTTCGACTTATGCATAGACATTCTTCAAACGTCCCTAGTATGTTTCTATTATCAAATAGGTATTCCGCATCATCAGGTTGCGGGATTTCCTTAAATATATGTAGAGTTAAATCAAAAGAAAGAATAACTGTCTTCTTCTTCTTCTTCACATCGTCCAGAAACCAGTGAAGTGCCCCATTGTATAATAAACCATATCCAAAATGACTAAAATTATAAGCAAAGTTCTTGTCATTGTCTCCAATAAATTCCCATTTATTTGATTTTAAAGTTAACACTTGAAAGCGCATATGACGGTCAGATTCATTGAATCCGACAACAACCTTGTAATCATCCGTCGAAGAATCATAACCAAAACCCCAACATATTTTTCTCGTGTCCTCGTAAGGATGAGGTGGCAGTTTATTAACCTCTCGAGTGGAAGGATTAGCTACCAAAATTTCAACACCATCAGGAGAGATGCAAACAAGGCCATTGGAGGAACCAACCATTCTGGAACTGAGATCGATAGACTTATGAATATCCCGACGTAATTGGATTCTTAAATGTCCAAGTTTATGACTGTTATTGTAACTATGTTTGAGATGAGCTTTAACGAAATAATCAGTTGATATTAAAAAATACCATGACTTACAAACGCTTTTGCATCGGATAACATCTTCTACCTCCAATCTTACAAGTATCTCCTCACAAATATCCATGTCATCTGCCATTGCAAACCCTAGGCGTTAGTAAAGAATATAATTATATGTTTAGGCTAAGGGTTTTCCACGCATACGTATATTTCGATTAAAGCCCTAACGGACCAAAACTATTAAAAGCCCAGAAGTCAAGACATCAGCGAATGGCGATCGGTTTTTGACCCAAAATGTTTATCTTATTTCATTCTGTCCCAACCGTGTGACAAATTTTAGTTACTTTATCATTTTTTTTTTTCTTTTGATCGAAAGTGAATTAATGAAGAATCTGAAGTAAATTGTTATAATTATAACTAGGTTAAAGACCCGCGACAATGCGGGTGACGGAATTAAAATGTTTTTTAGATATTAAGTTAATATTATATTCTTTAAAGATAACACATGAAAGTGACTATTTAATCTTTGTAAATGATCATTGTGATTTACCTTGATTTATGAAAATAATTTATGTACTTTTTTTTCAACATTTTCTATCTTATAACTTTGAATTTGATCGCAAATGGTCCCTTAAGGGACCATTTGCGAGCAAGTCCAAAATTAGACGGAGGACTATTTGCTTTATCATTGGCAAACTATTTAACAAACTTCAACGGAAGAGATGAAAACATGAAACTCTGTTTGTTTGTTTTTGTTTTTTTTTTTGTTTTTTTTTGTTTTTTGTATTACGCCTTTGAATTAGGGTTTCACTTAAAAAGAGTAATTTTGGAATTTAATTGTTTATATATATATAGTGAGAGGATCCAGGGGGAAGTGGAGATCAAGAGGGAAGGGGGGAAGTGAGTTTTGCACCATCAGATCTACTTAATATGCATTGTGATGAATATTAACAATAAATATTTTTCTAATAATGTGAAGTTTTAATATGCATCGTGATGCATATTAATTAATATTCATCATAGTGAATATTAACAATTTTTTAAATAAATATTTATCAACTAATGTTATGATTTAAAAGTGATATTCATTCGTTAAAATATTCTTTGTAGCATCGATTTTGATTACTATTTACAAGTACAAATAATTTTTGTTGACGTTTTGATTGATAATTGTAATATGCTTCTTGATGAATACTAAACGCTTCACCCTTCCCTCAAAAAATTGCTTCCCTCTTGATCCCTCCCCTATATATATATATATATATATATATATATATATATATATATATATATATATATATATATATATATATATATTGGTAAGGTTCAAATGAAAATCGGATTTTGAATGAAAATGGATGAACCACTCATAATGCACCACTGTCAGAATAATCCATTTCCCCTTTTTTTAAAAAAAATCAAATATCTCACTAACGGTAAGTCGAAAAATCATAAAAATTGCACCATATTTTTCAGCGTTTTATCCTCTTTAATTTGTCGTCCCTCAAAGCATACATCATGTTGTGCACGTAATACGAGGCCAATTGGTCATCCACATTCACTGATTAATTAGACAAGAGAAAATGTTGACGAAATCCAAAATTTCATAGATGGACGCTATATCTGCCCTCATGAGGCGTGCTGAGAATTTTTAATTTCGACATACACTATAGAGAACCCCCTGTCCAAATTCTGGCTGTCCATTTGTGATGCGAAAATGGTCACAAGATATAAACAACCGATTAATGATCATGAATAAGTTTGGATAACAAACAACTATATGCTATTTCCATAACTAATTACTATTTTAGATGAGATATTTGTGAACCAAAGAACACTTCATACATTTATTTTTATCTTAGTGGTAATTAGTACCATTGTTATGTTTTAATGTTTTATTTAATTATTTAGCAACTCTTGATTGGTCCTAGACTTTTGATCTTCAAAAGTTATTGGTTTCTTTTATTTTGCCATTATAAGGCATAGAGGTGTAATAGAAAAATAGTTTAGTTTAGTTTTTGATGAAATCAAAGTTTCTCTCACTTTTGTATTAACAATTGAGTTGAATATATCCTCCCCGCGGTATCATTTTGAATCAACGTGTGTTAGAAAATCCTAACCGCGGTATTCTTTGTGAATCAACGCTTGTTAGAAGGAATTATTCTTGGGTATTCTTAGAATCAACAAGTTTAATTTTTGTTATCTTATTTTCACCCTACATTAGTTGGTATCAAAGATGAAATTCCTGTTTGAAATGGTGATCTACGATGTCTATGAACAGCTAGAGAAGCCTGATGAAGAGGAGATTCTATTTATAAATAATGTTCTCAATGGTAAAGTTGGGATTTCTAGTTTTGATGGAACGGGAAAAATATTCCATACGAGTTGCAACAAAGAAAATGACAATTCTAATGTCATTATTGATGAAGTAAGTTATGAAGATGTTACTTCATTGAATATGGTGGATAATTTTCAATTGGAGGAGAAAGATTATGCACATCATTATAATCAATCTTTACATAGCAAAGAAATAGATGTTCACGGTGTCACAAAAATATTGGTTATTCTACCTTTATTGGCAAATAATTATGAATCTTTGAAGTGGGAAGGTGATCTTAAGAGTATGCAACGAACATTTATGTTTTCAAGAGAGGAGAGTCCTTTAGACAATAATAAGAAAATGTATTATTTGTCTACTACTACTCTTGTGCTCGTGGGTTATGTTATATTGGCCTCTAAATTGTTGAAGCTACTAATATATCTCCAAATGTTGAAGAAAAATTCAGTCAAGACTCGAGGACGAGTCGCTTTTAACCAGGGGAGAATGAAGCGGAAATGGTCACAAGATACAAACAACCGATTAATGATCATGAATAAGTTTGGATAACAAACAACGTACTACACTACTACAAAAACAAGTATAGACCACCCCTGATAGACCACGAAAATAGTGAAAAATCATAAAATACGAGGTCTATTTGCATTAAAATGCTCATATTTTAAAAAAATTTGGTGGACCACGGTTTTAAAAAAACACGGTACACGGTTCTTACTTGTGAACTGTGGTCTATTTACTTAAAAAACAAGGAACACGGTTCTAATTAGATAGGGGTGGTCTATTTGACTAATTATATAAAAAAAGGAACAAGGTTCCTACACTAAGAACCGTGGTTATGTTGAATTTTTAAAAGGACCACGGTTCTAATTACATAGAAATTTGTTGGAGATAAAAGAGTCCGTTTAAATTAAACAAGTGGACTATATTATTGAAGAAAAGACTCGTTTAAAATAAACTGGACTCTAAAATCATAAAAGGGTCCAGTTAAATTATAAGTAACCGGACTTATAAAAGAGACCATAAATATTTATATATTAACCGGACTCTATTCTTTTTAGAGTCCAGTTTATTTTAAGGAATTTAACAACCGGACTTATAAAAGAAACCACAAATATTTATATATTAACCGGACTCTATTCTTTTTAGAGTACAGTTTATTTTAAGGAATTTAACACCGGACTCTATCACAGGTCCATATTCTTAGCTCTGTAGTAGTGTAAAAAAAAGAAACAAGGTTCCTACACTAACAACTGTGGTTATTTTGAATTTTCAAAAGATCACAGTTCCTAATGTGGGAACCGTGGTCCTTTGTCCAATTTTTTTTTTGAAATTTTCAAATTTTCATGAAGGACCACGGTTCTTAATGTGGGAACCTTGGTCCTTTGTACAAAAATTTAAAAAATTTGAACTTTTCAAGTACCCGCCCTTATTTTTTCTTATTCCCACCCTCTTATATATTTGCCCCAAAACCCTCCATTTGCTCCACTTTCATTAATTCAAATATTCAATCTTTGATTTCAAATCTGAAACCCAATTTCATTATCTTTCACAAATATCATCTCCATTAAAACACTACTACTCCTTCATATATGATCGATTGTTCTTCATTCTAATTTATATACATCTACCTTCGTACTTAAAGTTGTTCTCTCGAGTTACTACCCAACGAGATTGTTTAAGGTGATTTGTTACTTGATTCTAATCATTTTCTATTTACTACTTCGATTTTGGCTCTACATTTGTTCTTGTTTCTTCGATTTGGTTTTAGAGTTCTATTTTTCTTTGATATTTTTATATAAAGGTTGTATAGTTTGTACATCTTTAATATTTTTACCTAGAATCAAACGTGATTTTTGAAAGGAAGAATAGAACGTGGTAGCCCAAATTTATGATCTGTGAAAATAAATCCCTAGAAAATAAATCTAACTTACAATTAACCGGATCCTTTAGTATAAGCAAAAGGATTCTCCTTAATTTAAAATGACCGGACTCTTATAAGAAAATAGGATCCGGTTGAATTATAATTATCCGGACTTAGAAAAAGAAACCTAAATTTTTTAATAAACCGGACTCTATTCTTTATAGAGTCCGGTTGTTATTAAGGCATCCAAAAACCGAACTTTATTAGCGGTCCCTATTCTTATTTGTGTAGTAGTGATATACATCTTTTTAGTTCAATATTTGTTTGGTTTAACTTCTTCATTTATTGTTATCTCTTTCCGTTTAGGTACTTGATGTGGCAAAGGAGTGGTACCTTGCATCGAAGGAAGAAACCCACGTTATGAAGATGTTAATTTCATTCATATATTTGTTTGTTGTTGTTGTTAGTTTATACATTGTATAGTATTAGATATAGTTTGACTTGGTTGTAATATTTTATTAAGGTTTGCTGTAATGAGAATCATTTGATTATAATATAGATATACAACATGTTTGAAATTGTTATTATGTTTTTGTAATAATCATAATTTTATTATCAGTTTAAATATGTTTTATGGAATTATATGAACTAAAAAATAAATAAAAGTGAAATATAATATTATTTTTAATATCTTTCAAAAAGACCACGGTTCTTAGTGTGAGAACCTTGTTCCTTTTTTTCATAATAAGTCAAATAGATCACTGTTCTTAGTGTGGGAACCGTGGTCCTTCTGACAAATAGACCACTCCAAAAGATCTGTGGTCCTTTTCAACTTCAAATAGACTTCTCCCCCCTTAGTCCATCCCCCGTTTTCCGTGGTCCTTATATGGTTTTAACCGTGAGCCATTTGAGATATTGTAGTAGTGCTATATGCTATTTCCACAATTAATTACTATTTTAGATGAGATGTTTGTGAACCAAAGAACACTTCACACATTTATTTTTATCTTAATGGTAATTAGTACCATTATTATGTTTTAATGTTTTATTTAATTATTTAGCAACTCTTGATTGGTCCTAAACTTTTGATCTTCAAGAGTTATTTGTTTCTTTTATTTTGCCATTATAAGGCTTAGAGGTGTAATAGAAAAATAGTTTAGTTTAGTTTTTGATGAAATCAAAGTTTCTCTCAATTTTGTATTAACAATTGAGTTGAATTTATCCTCCCCGCGATATTCTTTTGAATCAACGTGTGTTGGAAAATCCTTACCGCGGTATTCTTTGTGAATCAATGCTTGTTAGAAGGAATTATTCTTGGGTATTCTTAGAATCAACAAGATTAATTTTTGTTATCTTATTTTCACCCTACATCAATTTGAAAAACATGCAGCAACTTATTTTTAGAGCCAGA
Source organism: Helichrysum umbraculigerum (assembly GCA_949592205.1). Taxonomy (NCBI): domain Eukaryota; kingdom Viridiplantae; phylum Streptophyta; class Magnoliopsida; order Asterales; family Asteraceae; genus Helichrysum; species Helichrysum umbraculigerum. The sequence goes on along the minus strand of CATIUR010000002.1, from coordinate 10,002,819 downwards.
GAATCTTTGCAAGGTATTGTTAGTAACTCAGAGAATAATAAAACTACATTAACAGAATGGTTGGGCTTAAACACTGGCTCTAATGTCGGAAAACGTTTGACATATATGAGTTTCCCATCTGAATTTGTGTGGTATGCAGCTGAAAAGACTTGGAAATGAAGATTTAACCTCAACAAACCAGTCATTGGGCGGTTAACGTACATACATCCAACTTTAGGAGAGGTTTTCTATTTGAGAATGTTACTATGTCATCAAAAAGGTTGCAAGTCTTTCGAAGACAAACGAACAGTAAATGGCCAAATATGTTCAACATATCGAGCAACGTGTGAAAAATTAGGTCTACTTGGTGACGATAAAGAGTGGACTTTTGCTTTAGAAGAGGCTGCCCTTTCAGCTACATCTGCGTAGTTACGATCACTATTTACATATATTCTCGTTTTTTGTGAGGTCACAGACCCACTAAAACTATGGAAGGGACACCGGAAAAGGATGTCTGATGATGTTCCAAGGAGAATCTCTGCACTGCTTTTATATCAGAACCTTTCATATTAACAATCTGGAGTTAGAAGGTATGTACTATACGAGCTGCAAATACTCCTTAATTCCTACCGTAAGTCTGTAACAGATTTTGGTTTACCTTTGCCCCCTCAATATCTGTTGAACTAGTTACGAAATAGACTATTAATGGAGGAAAGAAACTATGACCGGGAGAGTCTAATGACAGAACGATCTGCATACGTGTCGAGGCTAAATAAAGACCAAAAGGAAATATATGATTTGATTATTGATTCTTTGAAAATTAACGTTCAGAAATTAATATTTGTATACGGTCACAGGGGGCACACGTAAAACATTTCTATGGAAAACAATAATTACCTCGTTACGAGCCGAGGGAAAAATAGTATTAGCAGTCGCATCTTCTGGCATTGCCTCTTTGCTTCTTCCATCAGGGCAAATAGCAGACTCCTGCTTTAAGTTACACATTGATTTAAGGGATGAATCAATGTGCAAAATTAAAAAAAATAAAAATAACCGTATGGCAGATTTATTGATTCAAACCAACCTTATAGTGTGGGATGAAGCTCCAATGAATGATCGTAACTTCGAAACGTTAGACAAAACTCTTAGAGATATTCTTTCTGCTCCTAATATTTTATTTGGAGGAAAGTCAATTATGTTAGGTGGAGATTCCAAACAAACGATTCCTGTAAAAAGGGGTGATCCAAAGACGGAAATTATAGCTACTTCAATCGGAAACTCAGAATTATGGTCACACTTCAAGATCTTCAGGTTATAAGAAAATATGAGGTTATTACAAGCAAACCTAAGTGGCAATGACAGAGCCGTGATTGATACATTCTCTTCATGGCTACTTGATGTTGGGAATGGAATAATTCGAGAGGCTGACGAACTAGACCCAGAAAATGCATCTTGGATAAAAGTTCTAGAAAGGTATTGTATTTCAGATGATGCCGGTGGATTATCAGAACTAATTAAGTTTATATACACCGATGACTTTCTACAGAAACCCATGTTGCAACAACATGCCATAGTCTGCCCGAAAAATGATACAGTTGACCTCATAAATTAGGACATTCTGTTGATGCTACAAGGTGACACAAGAACCTATGTAAGCTCAGATGGAGCTACTCCTTTTGGAAATGATGGGGGTGAGGCTGAAATGTTATACCCAATTGAATACCTAAATACACTAAATTTTCCTGGCCTGCCACCACATCAACTTGAACTCAAAGTTGGAGCACCAGTCATACTTTTAAGAAATATGAACATAGTTGGCGGGTTATGCAATGGAACAAGAATGATAGTCACACAATTATTTACCAAACTCATCGAGGCGGAAATTATCACGGGCACCCAAAGCGGAGAAAAAGTTTACATTCCACGGCTTATTCTAATCTTTAGAGACCCAAAACTACCATCACTAGTACAAAAACGAGTAAAAAGAGCGCAACGTTATAGCAGTTTTATCTGAAAACCGCTATAAAGATCATAAAGTGGATATAATAATCTTCGATGGAGCGGTTTATCCGTCTTACTGTGGGGTCCCAACAATGTTATTGTAGCGGTTTATGTTAAACCGCTTTAATTAATAATGATTGTGGCGGTGAAGTCTACTCGCTACATTTGCTATCCTCCATTAGTAGCGGTAATTAACAAACCGATTCAAAATTAACAATATTTATTCCGGGAAAAAATACCAAGAAAATATTTGGAGCCAATTATAGCGGTTGTCAGTAAACCGACCCACAAGAAACGTGTGCATGGGCCTTAATGGGCTTAATAATCTTGAAGTTGTGATAGACAGATCGAGAAGATGAAAGCCCAAACACAAGTGTAAAATATATATATATATACTCCGCATCCCACATCGGAAATAATAGAAAATGTGTGTTGGTTTATTTACGTCTTTTGATGTTTATTTCTTAAAGGTCATTTCCTTGTATCATTATCATCATTGTAGGTTTGGTTGTTCCCTTCTCCAAAGGCTGTTTGCTACTCGTGGCAAGTAGCAAATGGATTTACTTTTCTCGCAAGTAGCAAACAGCCTAAAGAGAAGGGAATTACTATATCTATGTTGATAAAGGTATTTAAGAATGATCATTTTTTGGATATGATCGATGTTAATTATTATTTTTCGCTGGTTGTTTCTTTTTTTTTTAGTATGTTGATAATAAATGTTAGTAGATATTATGTTGATAATTTAATGGCAAATGTTAATGAAAAATAAAAAAATATAGAAATGATTCGTAGGATTGTAAATCCCTTGATTTTTTTATTGATCACCTCTCAATATATAAAGATTACAATTACAATGCTATAAATAAGATATGTGATTTGTTTGCCTTGTCACAATACAAGCATACATCTACCTATTGTTACATACTGTATATATTATATATCTAGTCGATCTATCATGATTGAATGGCAACTACGCTCAACTCGATCATCACTTAATTTGAAAGATGATCATATGTAGTGATCATCGCTATCATCTAATCTTAGAAGGTTAACGTTACTAATACACCTAGCAACGAATCGCTTAGCGGCAAATCCCCGGTAACATTGAAGCCAGTATATATTTAGGTCCATGTTGGGACATTCCTTTTCGTGCTCATTCTGTAACAAATAAAAGACAGGAGTATCTAACTCCGAATCGAACGATTAAACAGACAAGAAGACGGAGTATTTAAACAGAGAAATCACGGTCGGAAAGGAGACCCAAATTAATATGATAATGAAATATATAGATGATGATGAAAATGTGATCTAAGCAAAAAAAGGAGGAAATTAAAAGGATACAGTGGCTTCGTATTGTTATATACTTATATTATTGTTAATTTGACACTTAATTGATTAATTTGGTCATCACCTATTGTTTGTATTTATAATAAGTGAAAAACGTGTGCAATAAATGTTTTATTTAATGCAGTTTAAACACCAATTAAAATGACACCGAATAATAAATTAAGAATAAATTAAATGCAATTTTTTATTTTATATTTGATGCGGGAACATAAGTAGCGGTTATAAGCGATGACCGTTTCAATTGTTTGTATCATTAGTAGCGGTCCTTTTTAAACCGATCCACGTTTGAAGAAATTTGTGATTATATTCTTGTTGGTTATTAATGGTAAACCCGCTTCAAATCCCTTCAATGTTCAATGTTCAATGTTGGAACCATGAGTAGCGGTTGTAGGTAAACCCGATAACAATTAAAAACATTTGCAATGGTTAAATGTAGACCGATCCAACAACAAGCAAAAACAAATTCCAACATTACACATTTTGACCAGCAACAGCCAAAACAAAAACATTAGCAATCAAAAATATATGTCCAAAACCATCTACACTATATATCGCCAATAACATAAAAGCAGTCACAGACTTCATGAGTATATAGCAAAAATATCATAAACCACCTCTGTACTTATTAGAAGTAACCACAATTAGGATAAATATATATAGCTTTCTTTTGCTGTAAATGGAATGGAAGCTTTAATTAGCAACTCGTGGATTATCAAGCCACACTCCTTCTTCGTCGTTGTTGGCTCGTAGGCATACGTTATGTTCGCCTGTGAGCGGAGGTATACCGACAGAGAATGGTGGTAACTCGTCGAACTGATCGTATTCTTCCTCATCGACAACATTATCGACACCAAGTATACGTCGTTTACCTTGCAAGACGACGTGCCATCTTGAGTTTGACTGGTCTTCAACATAAAACGCTTGGGTGGCTAGGTTTGCAAGAATGAAAGGTTCGTCTGCATAGCCATTAGTCGAAAGGTCGACGAGTGTGAAACCCAATTGAGGGTCAACCTTAACAGCACCTCTTCTGTTATTCACCCACTTACACTTGAACAGAGGTACAGTAAACAAACGATAATCCAACTCCCAAATTTCTTGAATCTTACCATAATACGATTAATTGGCAATCTCAATCCTTTTATCGATATTATTTGCCCTTCCATATTCAACCGTTGATGCTATAACAGTAACTCCACAGTTTTGCACCGCGCATTTATCATCTTTTCTTTGGGTGTAAAATGTGTAACCGTTAATGTCGTATCCTTCATATGCCTTCACTTTGAAGTTTGGGCCTTCTCCAAACGCTTCCACTGTCTTATTAACATTCGGTTGACCGTAGTTACGGTCACAATGTCTTTCAACCATTTTGCAAACTCTTTGTTGTGTTTGATCTTATACCAGGCGTCGTCCCTCCCCGCATGTGTTGCCCGTAATACCCTCATGTGTTCTGCAATGTAGGGAGAAAGACATGACATGTGCTATAGGACTACAAAGTGTGCAAGCTGTAAAAGATCGCGACTTGGATATATATCTTTCTCTCCACTTGTCCCAAGGCCAGAAAGTCGACCTTCGTGTCGAGATATCGGAATGCCAACCTTCTTTACACCTTCCATGTAGTCATTGCAAAATTCGATCACCTCCTCGGAACAGTATCCTTCAATAATACTACCCTATGGTTTTTTTTTTTGTTCCTTACATACCCCTTTAAGAATCCCATATATCTCTCGAAAGGGTACATGTAACGTAAGAATACGGGACCAACAACCTTAATTTCTCCTACAATATGAGACACTAAGTGAACCATGACATCGAAAAAAGAAGGCGGAAAGTACATCTCTAGTTCACAGAGCGTGAGAATAATCTCTTTTTGCATATTGTCTAATTCAGTTGGTACAATCACCTTCGAGTGGATCGTGTTAAAAAATAAGCAAAGTTTTGTGATAGTGTGTCGGATGCGGACGGGCATTAAACCTCGGATTGCTATAGGAATCATGTGTGTCATTAAAACATGGCAATCGTGAGACTTCATACCAAGCAATTTACAATCTTTTAGCGACACAAACCCCTTAATGTTCGAAGAATAGCCAGACGGAACCTTAATACCATGCAAGCATTCACATAATTTTTTTTTTCTGTTCTCGACAATGTATAGCTTGCTGGTGGGAGAAAGGTGCGCTTTTTATCAGCGTTGAGCTTTGGACAAAGCTCGGGCCAAATGTTCCATGCCTCCATGTCTTTTCGTACATTAATCCCGTCCTTTGTTTTTCCGGGAATGTTCAACAATAAGCCTATCAAGCTATCACAAACGTTTTTCTCGATGTGCATGACATCCAGGCAATGTCGAACCTCCAAATCCTTCCAGTAAGGTAAATCCCAAAAGATGGACTTCTTTTTCCATGAACCTTTCTGCAACGGTATTCCTTTGCCAAAAACTATCTTTTTATTTACAACTTTCGAGAGAGCTTCATGTCCGGTAAAACGTGTCCGTACAGTTCTCCGCTCAGTGGTCCCGTCAAACTGAGTATCCATGCTACGATACGCATGGTCTCTTTCAAGCGATTTGCGATGCCCCATGAAAACAGTCTTTTTGCAGTTATCTAACCACCTTGAATGTGTATCACTTTCACAATTAGGACACGCCAGTTTCCCTTTCGTACAGTAACCAGAAAAATTTTCATATGCGGGGAAATCATTTATGGTACAAAAAATCATTGCACTCAACCAGAAATTCTCTTTCTTATAAGCATCGTACACTTGTACACCCGTATCCCACAGAGTTTTCAAGTCGTCAATTAAAGGAGCCAAATAAACATCAATGTCATTACCCGGTTGTTTAGGGCCTTGAATTAACAATGACATCATGATGTATTTACGTTTCATGCATAACCATGGTGGAAGATTGTAAACACATAGAAGAACAGGCCAAGTACTGTGGCGACTGCTCAGGCTTCCAAATGGATTGATTCCGTCTGAACTAAGACCAAACCGTAAATTTCTAATTTCTGCACCAAATTCTTTATAAATATTGTCGATATTTCTCCATTGAGGTGAATCAGCAACATGTCTTGGATAAACATAGGATTACCAATCATATGTTTGTATTTGTCCTCTATTTCTTCAACCTCAGTATCAGAATCTTCAGAAGCATTCTCAAAAGCTTCTAAATCAATAACTGATTCTCCTTGTTCATTTACAAAAACAAATTCAGTCGTTGATGGATTCACAACATGTTCATCTACATTTGCATCCAGATCAACACCTTCATCTATCACAGATTCAAATACTGCAGTCCAGTCTTCAGGAAGTTTGAACTCTCCTTCTTCAATATCATAATCAATCTCTTCATCTATCTCATCCAAAATGTCATCTTCTAAATCTGATAGATCTAGCATTTCCATTCCTAGAGAAAAATGTAAATACAAATATATTAATAATTCAAATTCTTCATTGATTTCCCTGAATCAATCTAAGAATTTCTTTATTAATTCTTTTGTATATTTTAACCTAACATATAAACGCAATTTACATATAACTTATAAAATCTTTTATTGATTACCCTGAATCAATCTAAAATCTCTTAAGTCTACTTAACAAATATTAATTAATTTTAAATTCTAATGCATTGTGAATAATCACCAAACATTTAAATTTACTATTAATTACCTTATATAATTTCCAAGTGTTAATTGATCTCATTCATTATCAAGTTAACCTTTAAATTATATATCATTTGTCTAGTTAATACTAATACATTTTTAACTTGTTAACTACTTATATACCTTACGGTCTTAAGTCCATAAACAAATCTAAAATGCATATGTTATTATAAAATTTTGACCGCCGAAATTAATCGGAACACGCCGCTCGACTACTCAATGAGTCGGAAGTCTTTCGATCACTATTTTATCTTAACATAATTATATAAACTTAAATTACCAAACATATTTTACTTAAAATAATAATAACCCTAAGCCAAATATATTTACACAATAAATTAAGTTTACATTTGTTCACTACAAACTATTACAAATATTACAGTACTATGATAATACTAAGCTATCTTACCAGCTTCAGTATCACCCGGTACAGTCTTATCTGCACTTGTTCTCACTCCAGAACCACTAGCACCAGCACCAGACTCCCCCTGAGTTGTAGCTTGCCCACCAGTCTTTGAAGGACCGGTCTGCTCACCACTCGGTGCATTGGGATCATCGTCTTTGTCAGAATCTCTCTTCCTCTTCAGCTCATCCTCTCTGCAAGACTCCAGATATACCAATATCTCCCCCTGAGTAGACTGTCCTGAATGCGATCTCAAGACCAGACTCTCCAAAGAAGATAACTTCAGTCTCTGTACATTGAAGTCCGCAAGCAAAGTCTCATGAGTCTTCATCAACAGATTGTACGATTCACTCTGCTTGAGTATCTGCTGAGAAAGAAGAAGATTGCTCGACACCAGCTCTGGAATCTGAGAAGTAAGCTTCTCTAAATCCTTTACCCTAGACTCTAAGGATGTAATCCTTTCAGCATCAGTCGTCGGAGTAACAGGTATCGTTCTTGGTCCAGGCGGTGTGAGAGACTCAATATGCTAGTCTCTGGTCAGCGGTGTATGAGGTTGAGACAAAGTCTGCGTAAGCAAACTTGTCGCAAATCTAGCTGTTTTGTTCGTCGGAAAATTAGCTCCACGAACTAGATCAGCAACCTCATGCTGTAAAGTTAAACACAATTAAAATCAGTTATTGTTACAGATTACTCTGTCTCAAACTCTAATTAATTGCATAACACTCATAGTTATAGAACTTATATCTTATACATGAAGCGGTAAAGACATCGGTTCAGTAACCACCGGTGCATCCATCTCCACCTGCGGTATATCCTGAGCAACTGTATACAGAATGAACTGTCTCAGTGTAACTCCTGATAAACAACAAGTTAAGATTATTTAACTTTTATAATCGTTACTAACCTTCTCGAATAGTCAGCGTTCTCGGACGCTTCATCAAAGGAATCTCAACTTCCTCAGTACCTTCCTCCAAAACACTCTTACCTTTTCTCTTCCTTTCAGAAGCAGATGGAGGAGGAGAAGGTGTATTCTCAGAATCCTCATCTGAAGCCGTCTCACCATCACGACCTCTAGATGATCTAACAGGATCCTAAAGTTGAATATATTAAACATTTATGATTAGCATAAGCTCTATCATACAAGTTCTATATATTTAAGATTAATCAGATATAATACCTCAGTTGGTACAACAACTGATTCATCTAGCTGTATCTGCTCCCCCTCAAGTAATACAACTTCTGGGTTTGCAGCCTCAGCTTCAGCTTCCTGTTCGTTTAATGATATTTATATTTTAAAATCAGAAATAATATCCAATTTACTAAATATCTATATCATAATCATCAGATAATAATATTATGCATCTATGATTAATTAAAACAATCTATCAACTAAGCATCTATATTATTATATAAACAAGATATTACCTCAGGTGGTGCAAAATAACTATCAATATCTTGAAGCAAAGGATTTGTCGCATCATCATTCTGCTCCAAAACCTCTTGCACAACCTGTGCAGCAACCTCTTGGTTCACCTGCTGATCAACCTGACCAACCTGAATAAGAACATCCTCAAGGAGCCCTTGTGGATCTTCAGGTTGAGCTTCCTCAGCTGCAGGTTCCGGTACAACATCAGCATCAGCAGGAGCAGCAGCAGCAGGAGCAACGTCTAACCACCCATGATTTGGCGGTGCAACGTAGTTCTGGTCAATAACATACCCAAATAGTGGTCTAACTTCAGGTTTCACCACTCTCTCCTTCCTAACCGTCTGCATGAACATGGCGTTATACCCACGATGGTCAATCGTATTAACCACAAGATGTGGTTCAGGTATAGCCAAATCCGGTAGACGCGCACGGATAATCAACATGCAAAATCACGGGTAAACCAAAAATCTTGATCTAACAGACCCCGATATCTGTTTTGCAATCTCACCAAAAATATAATCACAAAAACTGTATGGTTTATTATAAACCAGTGACAGTGCAGCCGATAGAACAGCAGGGCTCAACTCATCAAAACCACCCTTCTTCGCTGCAAAAACGATATTCATCACGTGCCAGAGAAACCTCCACTGACCAATGACCAGAGGTTTCTGGAACTGACGTCCACGTCTATCTCCGCTATAACCCATACGAATTATAGCACCCTCTATAAAATCCATAGGGTACTCAATATCTCCATTCTCCTGTTCTACTGTACCAAGCTGCAAAATCTCACGAAGATTTCCAGCCGAAAACGTAACAGGCTGACCACCAACCGTAGCTCGAATCTCTGGCGGGTTGACATATTCGTCATATACTATATCCGTCCAGAAATCGTTCAATATAGCCTGAGAGATAGGAGGATTGGCCGTAATGGCGTATCTAATCCTTGATCGTGCAAGGAATCGTAGTATATCAGCAACCCTATCCGCCCGCTTGGCTTCAAGGTTCAGATCAACCAAAATGTTGTGACCCTTGTCAAATGCTCTTGCCATATCTGTAACATAAACACAAACAACATATATAATTTAATGCACGATTAAAAATATTTAAACTATTACATATTATGAATCGAGATTCATCAAACATCTTAGTCTAAAATTGAAATTATATATAACTTGTTACAAAAATAGTCTCAAGTCGTATATATATAAAAAAAATTTAACTTATAACTAAAAAGTCTTAAGTCTAATTTAAATTAATTATATAACTACTTAAAAGTAAAATTTATTTTAGTCCTGGACTCGCATAAACTGGTTAAGCGAAGTGAGATCAACTCGTTTCGCTTATCAACTCGCTTCACTCATCAACTCGCTACATTGATCAACTCACTAAACTTATCAAGCAGCTATTCAAGTGGACTCGCTAATCACACCGATTCGCTAGTCAACTCGCTGCGAGTTGATGCACAATGTCAACTCGTTCGATGAACTGCCGTCGCGAATTTACACTTAAAATCGATTAATCTTGTAATTTTAACATGATCTATCGATTGATTCACGTTTATTAATGTTCATTTAACATAAACCCTAAAGATCTATGTCCAATAACATCGTAATCGACGCAAATCGTTTAGTTTATAACCCGAAACCCTAAGTTTATAAAAACATCGATTTCTCGTTATTTACACGGTGAAATCCATAGCATTATACCTCAAAATGTTCGTAATCTGAAGGTGTATAAAGTCTACGGATTCAAAAACTCGTTCCCGTACTCTAAAAATCGAAATCAAATGAAAACAAAAATCGCCTCGTTTCGCATGTGTGACGGATTCGCAAGCTTTAGTGAACTCGCGAAGTTTATGGGTTCGGTGGGTTGGCTTGACTCGTTTGACCCTCTTTATACTTTGTATCCGATTCGCGAGATGTGATGCGGATCCGCAAGTTGATGTCAACTCGCAGGAATAAATAAAAACGCGAATTTAATTCTAAGTATAAATAAAAACCCGATATTTTACAAGTCTAAATTATAATTAATTTTCACTTGTATTTGTTACGTTTGTTCAACTTAAAAATATTCAGTATAATTTAATTCCGAAGGGTTAATTCAGATAAACATAAAAACTTAAATAAATATAAATAAATAAATAAATAAATAAAAATAAATAAACATATGATAAAAATACAATGATATAACCATTGGTATCAAGTACCATTTTATTAACCACTCAAGACAAAGTAAATATACAAACTAAATAAGATTTTATCTGCTTAGGGATCATATTAGTAAGAATAAGCAATTAATTATATATTATAAAGTCTAAGCAGATTGGTAGTATACATACCTTATGAAATTCAAGTAAATCACTGTAAAATTACAACTAAATTCATCATTGATGCATTTATATTTATAAAACTATATCTTAGGTACCTTTATCCATAAAGCATAATTAATAAATGCATTACTCACATAAAGTGAATATTCTAATTATAGACAGTCCAAGATGATTACCGGTATTATGATCCACATAAACAAATTATACTCAATTTTCTAAGCAAACTCTTTATTGTTAGTATGAATATTATCAAGTGCTTCCTATTATATGACATACTGAAGAATTCAAATAAAACTCATAACACTGCATCATGAAATTTCAAGGTAGCGGTTACTAAATAATGTATCTTTTCGAAACATATAACATACACTTGAATTTTTTAAGGTTAGACAAATATCAAACATACTTTGAATATGCTATGTTATCCAAGTCTGTACATAGTACAACAGAAGATTCCTTCTAGCATAATTCAAAATATATTTGAGAATATTAATTTAATTAAAGGTTTCAGTTCTGTACTTAGTACAACAAAGTTACCCGTAATTAAGTTAATACCCATATTGCTACTATTTGTCACTTTAAATTAAAATGCATGATAACAGTGTATAGTAATACCATCCTTCAACAATTAAGACTTGATGTCATACATCATAGAATAGTAACACAAGATAATAAACAAGTAATTAATTAATTTCTTAAGACTTAGAAAATGTCATATAATTTGCCTACAAGTACATCATATGATGAAGCCATCTAAAGTTTTCACTGAAAATAGACAAATTATAACTTGTGGATATAGGTGTATAATCAAATAAATATAAACACATACCTGATCGAACCGCTGTAGTTCTAAAGCAACTTTATTTGAACCTACTACCATATCATACTTAGGACTTAAGCTTATTATTGTGAAGCTTATTCTCCTAATGTACTATCATATCCCTTAGTTTTTGCAAATAAAAACTTAAATGAAGGCGATTCCCCTTAGGTAACAAGCAAATGAATGCCATACGCCCCTTTTTTTTTTTTTTTTTTTAAATGAACACAGAAATACTAACTATTACAAAAATACCCTTGGAAGACTAATCACTCTGGATTTCTCATTCCGTTTAGTTGAACCAACGTCTCAAATCTTGCTCTGTCGAACGCCTTTGTGTATAAGTCTGCTAAGTTATCCAATGATGGAACCTTAACTAACTTTATCAACTTTTTCTCAGCACAATCTCTAATAAAATGATGTCGAATATCAATATGCTTAGTTTTACTGTGCTTCACCGGATTATTGGTGATCGACATAGTAGATTCGTTGTTAATAATCATAGGAGTATTGGTTATTTTTAACCCGTAATCCCGCAGTTGCTGTTGAATCCAAAGTACTTGTGAGCAACAGCTGCCAGCTGCAACATACTCAGCTTCACATGTAGAAATGGCTACCGAGGTTTGCTTCTTGCACTGCCAGGATACTAATCTACCTCCTAGGAATTGACATCCTCCGGTCGTAGATTTCCTATTCTGATTGCATCCTCCGTAATCCGAATCAGTATATGCTACGAGATCTAAGTCTCCATCAATCGGATACCAAAGACCCAGCTTAGGTTTCCCTTTGAGGTAACGAAAGATTCGTTTAACAGCTTGCATGTGTGACTCTTTCGGATTAGCCTGATATCTTGAGCATAAACAAACAGCAAACATTATGTCAGGCCTAGAGGCTGTTAGATACATTAGTGATCCGATCATGGCTCTATAAAGAGTTGGATCCACATCGCTATCACTCGATGTATCTGGACCTAGTCCATGATTGACTGGAATTGGAGTATTGTAGACCTTACTTTCATCCATCTTAAAGCGTTCTAATAGCTCATATGTATATTTAGATTGATGAATAAAGAATCATTCCTTCTTTTGATCAACTTGTAATCCTAAGAAGAAATTCAACTCTCCCATTGCAGACATTTCGAACCTTTTTCTCATGACTTTCTCAAATTCTTGACACATCTTTTCATCAGATGATCCGAAGATAATGTCATCAACATAAACTTGCACGAGAAGAAAGTCTTTCTTTTTCCATTTCACAAACAGTGTACTATCAATCGATCCTCTTGTAAATCCATTCTCAAGTAGATACGTTGATAGTGTTCCATACCATTCCCTTGGTGCTTGATGTAATCCATATAGAGCCTTATTCGAACGATATACTCTATCTGGATACTCAGGATCAGCAAACCCTGGCGGTTGTGAAACATACACCAATTCTTCCACTTTGCCATACAAAAAGGCACTCTTAACATCCAACTGATACACTTTTATACCAAAATATGATGCAAATGCTAAGAATACTCTAATTGCTTCTAGCCTAGCAACTGGTGCAAACACTTCATTATAGTCAATACCTTCTTGTTGATTAAAACCTTGAACCACCAGACGAGCTTTATTGCGAGTAACGATTCCTTTATCATCTCTCTTGCACTTAAATACCCATCTAGTTCCAATTGGATATTCTCCCTTTGGTAGGTCAACCAACTCCCATACTTGTAATTTAGAGAACTGAGATAGTTCTTCTTGCATTGCTTCTACCCACGAACTTTCTTTTAAAGCCATTTGAACATTTTTAGTCTCGATTTGTGAGATAAAGCATGAATATAGACATTGATTAGGAATCCCTGTCTCTTTCATTGCAGTATACAAGCTTTGGTATTCTAAGTTCTCAGACGTACTAACTCTAGATTGATGCCTAGTTTGAACCGGAGTATTAATATCACCGATGATGTTTTCAACGGGATGATTCTTACTCGTTCTAGTTGTAGTAACTGGTTCAATCGGTATATCATCTTCCAAATTAGTACCAATCTCTTCCAATTCAGGTACATCTTCCGTACGTGCTGAAGATATCCTTAAATGTTTCAAAGGAGTAAGTATATCATCAAACTTTGTAGAAAGATCATCAGGATCTTCTGTTTCTTGAGACTTATCCTCTGAAGGTTGTTGTGACTCACTTGTAGAAGCTTTATCTGAGTCAACATTAGTCTTAATTCATGACTGCTTAACACTTGATGTTGAAGCGGGACCAATATTCTCATCTTCAAACAATAAATGTTCAGCTATCTCTGAATCACTGACATAGTCACTAATAGGAACTTTAAATGAAGCAAAGAGATCAGAATAATCAAATTGCCAATCTAAGCCCTTATGAACATCAGGTGAGTAGCTCGTAACCTCAATATTATAAACTACCTCCAAACGTCCTGTGACTTTATTAAAGACTCTCTTGTTTGGCGAATTGGGCATATAACCTAGGAAAAATCCTTCGTCAGCCTTCTCACCAAATTTTGCTTGATGTCCAGTCTTTAATATGGTGCATGAAACTCCAAAGGGTTCAAACCCTTTTAAGTTAGGTTTCTTATTGTTCAAAAGCTCATAACAAGTCTTGTTATGTCTCTTAACCGTAAGAACTCTATTAAGAACATAACATGCTGTATTCACTGCTTCTGCCCAAAAGATGACCGGAAGCTTTGAATCAGCAAGCATTGTTCTTGCAGCTTTAATCAACGTCCTATTTTTCCTTTCAGCAACACCATTCTGTTGAGGTTCATAAGGTGCACTGAATTGATGTAATATCCCTTTGCTTAAGCAATAGATATTCAACGTTGAGTTCTTAAACTCTGTTCCATTGTCACTACGAATACGCTTAACTCTCTTTTTATAGACATTCTCTACTAGATCAAAGAACTCAATTAGAATTCCAGGAGTCTCATCCTTTGATCCCAAAAAGAATACCCATGAGAATCTAGAATAATCATCTGTGACAACCAAACAGTACCATTTGCCACCTAGACTTCTCTTGCTTATTGGGCCGAAGAGATCCATATGTAGCAATTCAAATGGCGAGGAGATAGAGTTTTCAGTCTTAGGTCTGTGTGGTTTCTTGTGCTGCTTTCCTTTCATGCAAGGAACACACTTATCCTCAGACTCAAAACGTTTTTGTGGTACACCTAGAACCAAACCATTTTTGGTTATGTAATTCATCTTTCTCCAGTTCAGGTGTGTCATTCTCCTATGCCATAATAATGCGTCTGTTTCCGAAGCCTTGGATAATAAACATGTAGACACCATTGAAGAGTTAGGAACACCCATGTTGATAGCATAGATGTCCTTCTTCCATGGCGCCCTCATCAATATCCATTTATCAGGAATTTTGAAACCTGGCTTCAGGACTAATGCCTCCTTTTCATTAAAATAAACTGGGTGACCTTTATCACAGACTTGGGAAACACTCACTAGGTTGTGAGTTAGTTCTTCAACATAGTTCACATCCTCAAGAGTCAAAGTTCCATTTGAAACTTTTCATTTTCCCGAAATTACTCCTCCTTTATCTCCTACAAAGTTTACTTTTTGCTTGAGACTCTCCTTAAAGTCCTTCAGTAGACTTCTTTCTCCGGTCATGTGCCTCGAGCATCCACTGTCTACATACCACCAGCTGTCCTTGTTCACAGCATGCTCCTGCACATAACACAAAATACGATCAGTTATCAAGAGGGACCCAAGCCATTACGGTCTTGGTTTGTCCCTTATCATCAACAAACTTAAGCTCTTTAAAATAACCATCCTTCCCATCAGGAGCTTTGGTTACTTTCGAAGTAGCTTTAGTTTGTGGACGATCAGCCTTAAGAGGTGAATTTGAGGAGAACCTCTTAGGCACATAATTATGAGTTCTATTATTATAATTAAACTCATGTGATCGCGAAGTAGTACCACTCTCATAATGACTATGGCCTCTACTTGTAGTTCTAAACCTTGACGGTGTCACATCTCTAGACTTATTGACAGAATTATCACCTTGAGTATATGGCCGTTTAGGTTTAGGTGGGGAGACACTATGCTTACCATCTCTTTTAAGAATGTTAACAGGTTTATTACCTAACTTAAGTTTGGTATCTAACCTATCTACAGTCATACTAGAGTCGGTCTGTGTCTTTTCATCAATCACAAGCTTATATGGTGTTTCAGGCTTTTTGTTAGGACAACACGAAGCCACGTGTCCCTTTTGATGACACTTGAAACATGACATCTGCTTGCGTGATTTACTCACTTTTGCTTTCTCATCCGGAGTCTTAGGCACTAAAGGTTTAGGCTGTTCCTTATTAACCTTATCATCAGTCTTAGCATCGTTAATCACTCCACCCGATACGAATTGTATTTTGGTGAAATGAGAAGCCTTACTATTATCTGATGATGGGTTCTTAATAACATCCTTTTGTGCCTCTAACTTTTCCTGATCATTAGTTACTGAAATTTCAGGAGTAGCATCTGTCATTTCAGAATCTTCAGGAATAGGAGTGTAATTGGCATTAAAAGGTGGGGATACATCATTGTAACCTAACCCAGTCTTGTCCTTTACACTACGTTGAGCATCTAACATTTTATCCATTTGAGATGTCCTATAGTTCTCAAGTTTACGGTTTTGCTCAATTAACCTTAAGTTAAGGTTCACTATTTCCTGATCCTTACTAGCAATTGTCTCATTTAAGTCTTTGATATTCATATAGAGACCATCTATGATAACAGATTTTTCACTTATGGTATCTCTAAGTTTTGTTCTATCCGAAGCATCAGACTTAATTTTATCTTTTAAGACTTGTTTATCATCACTTAATCTACGAATATCCATAGTAGCTTGATCAAGTTCAGATCTAACAGTCTTATAGGATTCCTTATCCATATTTAATTGTGATGACAGGTTGCTATTTTGACACAGTTAAGACACTATTATGAGATTGTAAATCAGTAACTAAGTAACAAACATCAGCAAGATTAAGAATATCTAAACATACCTTCTTCTTGTCAGTTTGTAATTCAGCCATGCGTGCCACGAATTCTTCAGGACTCATATCTGGAGCTGAATCCATATATAGCACTTCATCATCACTTTCCTTCACTTCAGACTCAGGCACCTCTACTTTCTGTTCCATATCAGTGGGCATGTAGGACACTGATCCAGCAGTTGTCTCTTCGATCTCGGCCATCAAAGCTTCCTCAGAATGAGCTTGCCAATCATAAGAGCCATCCAACTGCTTCACCACTAAGGCTTTAGAAGCTAGTGTACTTCCCAAACCTTGTTTTCCTTGTGCTTCTACTTTAGGTCTTTGGCATTCTCTAGCAAAATGACCAATACCCTGACAGTTAAAGCATCTGACCTTGGTTTTGTCAAACCCTGATCTATTGCCCAACACCTTTCTACCAGTTCTCTTGAGGAAATTCTTCACCTTTCTAGATATCAACGCTAGTTGATCTTGAAGCTCCAATTCCTCAAGATAATCAGAATCTATGTTGAGACCTGAGCCACTGCTAGATCTGCTCAGAATACAAGTGTTGTGCCGCTGCTAGAATGAAGTTTACCTCTGTTAGTAGTTGCCACTGCTAGTTAGTAGTTGCCGCTGTCAACTAGTTTTAGTCTAACAGTGCCACTGTTAATGTGTAATTTGTATTTTGTATCAAGTACTCAACCACTGTTAATATACGAGTACTACCCATGTTTGTAATATAGATAACCACTGTTGGTTAGATATAGTCTGTTAGAGAGAATTATGGAATAGATATGATTCCATAATAGTTTGATTCTGTAAAGGACTCTATATGTTATAAATAGAGATCCTGTAAAACCTAGATAGATATGATTCATTCTAGTTATTAGCTTCAAGGTTGTAAACCCTAACACAATCGTGTGTTCGTATTATTATTAATAATATTGAAGCTTTTGGTTAGATATTCTGTTATATTCAAGTTTGTTCTTCAAGTTATTAATAAACTATTCCGCAAGCTTATTAATAATCAATCAAAGTAATACATACTAAGATCTCTAGCTGGGATCATCAAGTGGTATCAGAGCTTGATATTACTTTGATCTTGAAGAAGGTAATTGAATTTTGCAGCTTTTTCAAATAAACAAACATGTCTACTGAAACGATGGAAGGTATTCAAGCTACAAAGATCCCCATGCTCAAACCCGATGAGTTTGAGCTATGGCAGACTAGGATTAGGCAATACATGTTGCTGACGGATTATATGATGTGGGAGGTAGTTACTAATGGACCAGTCTATACTAAGGATGCAGATAGCAAAAAGGAAGAAAGACCACCTCCAAAGACTGATGCAGAGAGGAAAGAAAGAGCAACAGAATGGAAGGCATTAAGTACTCTACTTTTGTCTATTCCTAATGAGTATCAAAGAAAATTTGAGAACTGTGAAGATGCTCAGGTTCTCATGGAAGCAATTGTTAAGAGATTTGGTGGTAATGACAACACCAATAAGAATAAGAGATCTCTTCTCAAACAACAATTTGAAAACTTTGCAGGTGTAAAGTCTGAAACTTTGACTCAGACTTTTGATAGATTTCAAAAACTTGTGGGTGATCTTGAAAATCACAATGTTAAGATTGATAAGGATGATTTGAATATGAAGTTTCTAAGATCATTAGGCACAGATTGGAATATGTACACTGTGGGACTTAGACAAAGTGCAGATCTTGAAGAAAAGGAGATTGAAGATCTATACAATGATCTGAGGAACTTTGAGCCTGAGGTGATGGCTCTGAAACAGTCCAATGGTAGCTCTAACAATGCTGCTTTTGTGTCTGTTGGTGAATCTGGTAGTTGTAGCACATCTGGTGCTAATGATAATGTCTTGGAAGCTTTCTTTGCAAGTCATGTGAATTCATCCTTAACAATAGAGGATTTGGAACAGGTTAATGAAGAGGATCTTGAAGAGATGGATTTGAGATGGCAGATGGCTATGATAACAATAAGGGCAAAAAGATTTATGCAGAGGTCAGGGAACGGAAACTTTACTTACAAGAGAGATGGTGTAGCTGGATTTGACAAGAGCAAGGTGGAGTGTTTCAACTGTCACAAGATGGGACACTTTGCTAGAGAATGCAAGAGCACACAGGCTGGAGGATCTCAGAATGGTATTGTAAGAAACAGTTCTGCTCCACAAAGAAGATTGGTACCTGTTCAGAACACCACTTCAGATTCATTGGTTGCACAAGATGGGATGGGAGGATTTGACTGGAGTGACCAGGAAGAGCTTCTAGTCAAAAATCAAGCTTTGATGGCTGTCACAGAAGAACCAGAGCCTTCAGACATTCCATATGAGGTACAATCTAAATTATGTTCTCCTACATGTAAGAAAATGGTTAAATTTTATAGGGATCATAATATGGTTGTGTGTAATGAGTTAAAAGCTTGTGTAGAAAAGAGTCAACATTCAACTTTAGCTATTGAAAACTTAGAAAGACAGATAAAAGCTTTTGAAAAGAATGAATCACAATTTCACTTAGATATTAAATATCTGAATTGGGAAAAGAAAGTTTTACAAACAAAAGTTGATATGCTAAGTGCAAAGTTGGCTGAGGCAATTTCTGATAAAGAGTCAATAAAGTTGAAAGTTGATGAATTGGAAAATGCTTCAAAAGGTGTTCAAAACTTAATCAAGTCTCAAATTCATGATAAATTAAAAACTGGATTAGGTTACAACCTTAATGCTGTACCCCCACCTTATAATCATACTTACTTCCCATCTAAAATCGAGTTTGACTTAGAAAAACTTAAGGTAGATGTGTATGAGGAGGTTAAAAAGGTAGATCCAGTAGTTAATTGTGCTAATAATGTGAATTTTGATAAAGTGGAAGTATCTGATTGGACTGAGGAAGATGAGAGTGATAGTGATAGCTCATCTAGTGGTAATTCTATGGATGATTGTGTTAAGCCTATTACTGGTCTAGTTTTTGAACTAAATAGTACTAAACTAGAAGAGGGTAAAAAGATGTTTGTTGAGAAAGCAAAGGCACAGATAGATCATGTATAGAAAATCAAATAAATCTAGATCTGGTCTAGGTTATGTGCATAAAAGAGTCAAACCTGTATCAAAAGATAAGTCAACAGATAAATCTGAGTGTGAAAAATGTGCATGTAAATCAAACAGGTCTGATTTAAATACTTCAAATAATGTAAATAAATCCATTCCCAGGGGTAATCAGAGAAATTGGAACCAATTGGTTTCACAAAGGCTGGGTAATGAGTTTGAATGTGTAAAAAGAAAATCATGTTTTATTTGTGGTAGATATAATCATCTTCAACAGGACTGTTACTACAATCCTAAAAATAATAGGAACAGTGGTACAGGACAAATGTTGAGAAATAAGCCAAACAGAGGCAAAGCTGCAGCCCCTGTTAATGCTGCAGCAGTGCCACTGTCAAAAGCTAACAGAGGCAAGACAAGAACAGGGGAGGGTTTGACCACTGTCAGGCATGGTACCTCTGCTGGTATTAAACATTTCAAAAGAATGTTTATACCAAGTAAAGCTACCACTGCTAGGGTAATAAATACTAATTTAAAGGTGACCACTGTCAGACCATTAACCCCTGTCAGGTCTAAAACAGATTGTTTTTGGAAACATAAGAATGCATCTACATCAAATGTATCCAAAATCAATGGAGCATTGAGATCAATCACCTTTAAGAGGGTTGATATCAAAAATGCTCATGGGAAACCCAAAGCCAAATTGGTTTGGGTTCCCAAGAGAAACTAATATTTTCTCTTTTTATATGTGCAGGGCAAGCCAAAGAGCTTATGGCACATTGATTCTGGCTGCTCAAGGCACATGAATGGAGATAGGGAAAAGCTGCAGGATTTCAAAGCATTTAATGGAGGAGATGTAGCATTTGGCAGCAATCCTAAAGGAGGTAAGATCACTGGAAAAGGTAAGGTAAAAAGCAGTAAGCTCACTTTCAATGATGTGTACTATGTTGAGCAATTGAGATATAATTTGCTTAGTGTGAGTCAAATCACAGATAAGCAAAATCCTGTTTATTTCACTGACACAGAATACCTTATACTTTCTGAAAAACTCAAAATACCTGAAGATAAAATTTTAATGAGAGTTCCAAGAAAGGATAATGTATACTGTAGTGATTTAAACAAGATGGAATCTCAAAATGTTAACTGTCTTATTTCCAAAGCTACTGTTTCTGAATCTGAACTATGGCATAGGAGGATGTGTCACTTGAATTACAAGACCATGAATAAACTTGTTAGGAATAAGCTAGTGAGAGGCTTACCTGAAAAGTTATTTGAATGTAGTGATCACTGTGTATCTTGTCTCAAAGGCAAGCAACACAAGACCTCTTATAAGTCCAAGCTTGTGAATACCAATACCACTCCCTTACACCTGTTACATATGGACTTGTTTGGCCCTACCAATGTAGCTAGTCAAGGGAAGAAATCTTACTGTTTGGTGATAACTGATGATTATTCTAGAATGAGTTGGGTATTCTTTCTTAGGACCAAGGATGAGACAGGTGAAATACTTAGATCATTCATAACTAGGATTGAGAATTCAACTAATCAAAAGGTTAAGATCATCAGGTGTGATAATGGGACAGAATTTAAGAATCATGAGATGAATAAGTTCTGTGAGGATAAAGGTATAGAAAGACAGTTTAGTGCACCTAGGACTCCACAACAAAATGGAGTAGCTGAAAGGAGGAATAGGACACTAATTGAGGCTGCTAGAAGCATGCTAGCAGATGCTAAACTTCCAATGTCCTTTTGGGCAGAGGCAATCAGCACTGCTTGTTATGTTTTGAATAGAATTTTGATCATTAAACCTCATAACAAGACACCCTATGAGTTATTCTTTAAGAGAAAACCTTTGGTCAGCTTTTTGAAACCATTTGGATGTCCTTGTACTGTCTTAAATACCAGAGATCATCTTGGTAAGTTTCAGAGTAAGGTAGATGAGGGTGTATTTGTTGGATACTCTATTCAAAGCAAGGCTTATAGAGTATTTAATAAAAGGACTAGGATCATAGATGAGACCATGGATGTGACCTTTAATGAAAATACATCAAATGTAGAAGGAAAAGGTCCAGAAGTATTGTTTGATATTGATGCACTAACCCATGCTTTTAGATATCCAGATTTGTCTACTAGTGCAGGTACAGATGCAGGTAATGATGCAGGTAATGATGGGACTTCAATCTCAAGTCAGACTAAAAAGGATAACTTGCAGTATGTATTGTTTCCTATTTGGTCTCCAGATCCACCAGCAGCATTCCAATCAGAGCAAGATGAACCTTCAGATGATACAAGTGGGTCATGTGGCAAAAATGGTTCCAACAAGGATGAAGATGGTTCAATTCCAACAGATCATCAACCATTTACTTCAAAGGGTTCTCATACAATTTCAGAGTGATATCGCATAAATTATACATATTTTTAGGCGCGATATCATTGAGAATTGGTTACTATTTTAGTGGAATTCATGAACTTTCGATACTTATTCCTTTGAAAATGAATTCAGGTACCAAAGCTGCTGAATGAGGATCTAAATGGAGAAACAAGCATCAAAACGAAGAAAAATTTACAAACAATCTAAGACAGCAGGAATACGGACGTATTCATATGAATACGTACGTATTCCCCTTATGCAAATCTCCACCATTTTCAGGGAATACGTTTGTGAATACTATGCTGGATACTCTTGGGAATACGGACGTATTCCCATGAATACGAACGTATTCCCCTCTCCAGAAAGTCCAACCTCAGTTTTTAATTCTGCAACTCTCACCTACCCAATTCCAAAACATACCAGTCGACAAACAGCAGCCAAAAGGAGATTTACAATCCTAGAAATCTTTTCCTCGCCAGTTTTCTCAACCATAATCGCACGCTCAAATCAAAAACGGATGGGGAAGATTTCTAGGCATGTGGGAGCATTAAATTTCTTCAACCATATTTTCATCTATAAAACCCAACTGGGTTCTCATCCAAAAAAAGGAGGGAAGGAGGAGAAGAAAAACTTGGTGAATCGGAGAACACACGGAAGTAGTTTTGGTAATCTTATTTCACTCATTTCACCATCCAAATACAAATTTTACCACTGTTACTATTCACCTTCGAGGAACACACGGAGTAGGAATTCAAGCTAGTATTATTGGAGTTGTTTCTTCTGTATTGGAATTACTCCAACTTCATAATCACTCTTGTTGTAAGCAATCCTTCATTTTATTAAAATCAATTTGATTAGATTTTAACACTGTCATGAACTTAATATTAGTTTGTTATTGCTTATTTATGAAAATGATTGGCTAAGTTCTTATATACTTGCTTGGATGAAATAACTATATGATTAGGGGTGTAATATTTAGAGTTTAATTTATTAAGTAGTTTATGTTTAATCGAGAACCTAATGTGTTGGAGTTTTGATTCATGAATATATCTTGTTGATGTTTTAGAAGTGTAAACTTGTGAAAACATTTTATATAACTGATTTATTTTAGTTATTTGTCTATGAATAACTATTGATTTCATCGTGAACACATGATTTTAAACAAGATTATCCATTAAACTCAATTGTGTTAGTTAGTAAGTCTACGGAAGTGATTTGCTAAAAGATTAGATTATAAACTAGTTAATAACTTAAGATGCAATTTTGAGTTTATATATTCATTTATCTAGTTGGTAAGTTATTAAATGATAATCAACCAAAGTTTTTATCATTTTAGTAATTTGTTACAATTGTTTGTCTATGAATGATTGTCTAGTTATAATCAAATGAATAATTAGAACAAGTTAATAATATAAGCTTAATTTGTGCAAGATGGTAATGTTTATGAAAATAACTTACTTGATTGAATCTTAATGCTTTTAACTTAGAATTTGGATACAAGATTTGAAGAACTTCGTCTTGAGGAAATCTTCTATAAATCTTAAGAGAAAATGAACTGGTTTTAACTTCCATACACCCCGAAATCATTAGTGAAATAATCCGAGCAAGTATCCTTGTTTTCTTTGATTTAACCATCCATTTAAATCCGGCTCTTAAAAGCCCAATTGCCTAGTTTTAGAATCAAGTAGTATTAAGCAAGCAACAATTTGGTTGCACCAAAACCCACATTTTATTTCCTTGTTTCAAATTAGTTGCATTATATTGAAAGTTCTTAATAATAACATTCCCTGCGATCGAATCTCGGATTTACCAATACTATACTACTTCACGACAGGGTACACTGCCCGGTTGTGTTATAGTCTTAATCATGGTACTTTCTAAGTTCAATTACAACGATAAATTTAATAACTAGATTTTACACATCAAGTTTTTATTTATTTTATGCTTTAAGTACCTTTAGGATAATACTTTAACATTTGAACTGCTTAACATTGGGTGACACTTGGGTACAGTTTGTACAATGTCACCCCAAACTCTTTAAACTTTGTGTGTTTTCTTAGGTATCTATTAAAAGTTCTTGACTTTTATGATGTGGGTGATGGAATGCAATCAAATGAGTAAGCTGGCAGTAAGTTCAGCTTTTGGTATCAAGCAAGCATTCAACCACTTCTAGCAAAGACCCGCGGGGAAGTTCTCGTTCCTTTTCCTTTACACTTTAATTCTTTAACTGCTTATCTATTTTTGCATTGAGTGCAATGCAAACCTTAAGTGTGGGGAGGTTATTCACTTGAACTTATTCAAGCGAATTATTGTTTCTAACTTTTTATTGGGCATTATTTCATTATCTCACAAAATTTTTCGAATCCCAATTATTAAGTCAAGAAATGATAGTTCACTTTGAATTTGCCTATCCTTATAAGATTAAGTTGCTTTGAAACGTATTTTTGCCATAATTGTAAGTAACTTTAATCTTAAAACCCTTGCATTCAAAAAGTTTGTCGAAAAGCATCCGAACTAGGAGAGTTACACAACTAGCACATTTATAGCCCTGCTGAAAATTTGAGAGATTCTTGAGCCTTATTGAGAAAACACTTCCCTTTAGTGTTTATATATTCAAATTGCTATGAGTGTGCCGGTGTTTGTAGTTTATTCTAGAACTTGCCTTAATGATGCATTTCGAGACCATTGTGGGATCACATTCGTGTGATATAAGTAAAGTAGACGATGAATTGGTATTCTTTAGGATTTAGTTATGTAGGTTTTAATTTAACACCATTTATATCCAGTCCACCCAGGTCGTTAGCACTCATTTCTAGTGCTAAGAAACCCTTAGATACCCTTCACATACATTTCCACCCCAATTATTACCTTACCCTTATTTTTTTGTGTAGTCAAAAGCTTAAAAGTTGCCTTGTAACATTGCAAATCAGTTTACAAAATGTGATTTCAAAAACAACCTTTTGGAAAGAGTTACATGAAGATTATTTATTCAAGAAAGCAAAGACCGAGGTGAAAATTCAAAAACTTTAAGCAAATTCAGAAACCAAACAAAATCATGAATGAAAGTTGCTGAAAATTTATCCAAGGATGCAAGAATTGAAGAGATATATTGTTAGAAGAAAAAAAAAAAAAGATGAAGCCTAAGGTTAATTGTGATCACATTTTCATTAAGGTTTCAAGGTAACACTTCACAAAAACTTTTGACTATCATTTTCAACAATTAAAGAGTCTATCTTAACACAACTTCACCCTCACTTTTATATTTTCAACACATTTTAGAATACCATTTTTGATACTTTGCTTGGTGCTCACGCCAAGACGGAGGAGATTTGATCTTTTGGCAAGCATATGGTAATAACACATCACGACTTGGCTTGATTGAGTGATTATATCATTTATACCCCTACCTTGTAGTTTATAGGTTGAGTGTGAGTGATTTAAACACATATCCTGATTGAGAGGTGCTAAGTTGTGCAAATTCATGCTTGACAAATTATTTGTAGTTTCTAATCATTCATGTAAACTAACATGATCACTTATGTGAATGTGTTTAGTTATATTTTGGAAAACTTGTTCTTAAATTCTGGGATGCAGGTGGTATTGTTTTGAATTGTAAAATATGGTTTGCTTGAGGACAAGCAAAGTTCAAGTGTGGGGATATTTGATATCGCATAAATTATACATATTTTTAGGCGCGATATCATTGAGAATTGGTTACTATTTTAGTGGAATTCATGAACTTTCGATACTTATTCCTTTGAAAATGAATTCAGGTACCAAAGCTGCTGAATGAGGATCTAAATGGAGAAACAAGCATCAAAACGAAGAAAAATTTACAAACAATCTGAGACAGCAGGAATACGGACGTATTCATATGAATACGTACGTATTCCCCTTATGCAAATCTCCACCATTTTCAGGGAATACGTTTGTGAATACTATGCTGGATACTCTTGGGAATACGGACGTATTCCCATGAATACGAACGTATTCCCCTCTCCAGAAAGTCCAACCTCAGTTTTTAATTCTGCAACTCTCACCTACCCAATTCCAAAACATACCAGTCGACAAACAGCAGCCAAAAGGAGATTTACAATCCTAGAAATCTTTTCCTCGCCAGTTTTCTCAACCATAATCGCACGCTCAAATCAAAAACGGATGGGGAAGATTTCTAGGAATGTGGGAGCATTAAATTTCTTCAACCATATTTTCATCTATAAAACCCAACTGGGTTCTCATCCAAAAAAAGGAGGGAAGGAGGAGAAGAAAAACTTGGTGAATCGGAGAACACACGGAAGTAGTTTTGGTAATCTTATTTCACTCATTTCACCATCCAAATACAAATTTTACCACTGTTACTATTCACCTTCGAGGAACACACGGAGTAGGAATTCAAGCTAGTATTATTGGAGTTGTTTCTTCTGTATTGGAATTACTCCAACTTCATAATCACTCTTGTTGTAAGCAATCCTTCATTTTATTAAAATCAATTTGATTAGATTTTAACACTGTCATGAACTTAATATTAGTTTGTTATTGCTTATTTATGAAAATGATTGGCTAAGTTCTTATATACTTGCTTGGATGAAATAACTATATGATTAGGGGTGTAATATTTAGAGTTTAATTTATTAAGTAGTTTATGTTTAATCGAGAACCTAATGTGTTGGAGTTTTGATTCATGAATATATCTTGTTGATGTTTTAGAAGTGTAAACTTGTGAAAACATTTTATATAACTGATTTATTTTAGTTATTTGTCTATGAATAACTATTGATTTCATCGTGAACACATGATTTTAAACAAGATTATCCATTAAACTCAATTGTGTTAGTTAGTAAGTCTACGGAAGTGATTTGCTAAAAGATTAGATTATAAACTAGTTAATAACTTAAGATGCAATTTTGAGTTTATATATTCATTTATCTAGTTGGTAAGTTATTAAATGATAATCAACCAAAGTTTTTATCATTTTAGTAATTTGTTACAATTGTTTGTCTATGAATGATTGTCTAGTTATAATCAAATGAATAATTAGAACAAGTTAATAATATAAGCTTAATTTGTGCAAGATGGTAATGTTTATGAAAATAACTTACTTGATTGAATCTTAATGTTTTTAACTTAGAATTTGGATACAAGATTTGAAGAACTTCGTCTTGAGGAAATCTTCTATAAATCTTAAGAGAAAATGAACTGGTTTTAACTTCCATACACCCCGAAATCATTAGTGAAATAATCCGAGCAAGTATCCTTGTTTTCTTTGATTTAACCATCCATTTAAATCCGGCTCTTAAAAGCCCAATTGCCTAGTTTTAGAATCAAGTAGTATTAAGCAAGCAACAATTTGGTTGCACCAAAACCCACATTTTATTTCCTTGTTTCAAATTAGTTGCATTATATTGAAAGTTCTTAATAATAACATTCCCTGCGATCGAATCTCGGATTTACCAATACTATACTACTTCACGACAGGGTACACTGCCCGGTTGTGTTATAGTCTTAATCACGGTACTTTCTAAGTTCAATTACAACGATAAATTTAATAACTAGATTTTACACATCACAGAGCATGATTCAGAAGGAGAGTATGAATCTCCAAAGCATTTTGAACAAAGTCCTCCATTTCAAGTTTTAGAAGGGACTTCTTTGTCAGATTCTGAAGCAACTCCAAAGCCTTCAAAAGAAAGAGAAGAAAGAGATTCTTATTCAGAATCAGAGATGGATAATCTTTTAGGTCCTAATTTGGAAAGAGAACTGCTTGATACATCCACATCTAAGTATCTGGTTCACAAAGATCATTCCTTGGATTTGGTTATTGGTGATATTGATTCATCTGTTCTGACCAGACAGCAGTCAAAGGTAAGAGAAGAAGATTTACATACTTCACTATATGTTTGTTTTCTTTCTCAGATGGAACCAAAGAAGGCAGTGGAAGCTCTCAAAGATCCAAGTTGGATAGAGTCAATGCAAGAAGAATTGTTGCAGTTCAAACTGCAAGATGTATGGGATTTGGTTGATCTACCAAAAGGAAAGAAAGCTATAGGCACAAGGTGGATCTTCAAGAACAAGAGAGATGAAAGAGGTATAGTGATAAAGAATAAAGCAAGGTTGGTAGCACAGGGGTATACACAGGAAGAAGGCATAGATTATGATGATGTCTTTGCTCCTGTTGCTAGAATAGAAGCTATTAGGTTATTTTTAGCTTATGCATCTTATCAGGATTTCAAAGTTTATCAAATGGATGTGAAGAGTGCTTTTCTTCATGGTCTAATTGATGACGAGGTATATGTATGCCAACCTCCAGGGTTTGAAGATCCAACATATCCAGATAGAGTGTGCAGATTGAAGAAAGCTTTGTATGGGTTACATCAAGCACCAAGAGCTTGGTATGATACTCTATCTGAGTATCTTCTCAAGAATGGATTCAAGAGAGGTACTATTGACAAAACTTTGTTTACCAAGAGGGTTCAGAGAGATATATTGTTGGTACAGGTTTATGTTGATGATATTATTTTTGGTTCAACTAGGGATTCATTGTGCAAAGAGTTTGAGGGTTTAATGCATAAGAAATTCAAGATGAGTTCAATGGATGAACTCACTTTCTTTTTAGGATTGCAGGTTAAACAGAAGTCGGATGGAATCTTTATTAACCAAGGAAAGTATGTGCAGGATATTTTGAATAAGTTTGGTTATAAAGGTGTAAAGATAGCTAGCACTCCTATGGAGGCACACAAACATCTTAATTCTGATCCTGATGGAGAGGAAGTAGATGTGCACTTGTACAGGTCAATGATTGGTTCTTTGATGTATTTAACTTCATCTAGGCCTGATATTATGTTTGCAGTGTGTCTTTGTGCTAGGTACCAAACCAATCCAAAGCAGTCACACATGTATGCTGTGAAAAGGATCTTTAGATACTTGAAAGGTCAACCAGATTTGGGACTTTGGTATGCTAAAGGATCAGATTTTGAGCTTAAGGCTTTCACAGATAGTGACTATGGGGGTGAGAACATGGATAGAAAATCAACAAGTGGAGGATGTCAATTTCTTGGAAATAGATTAGTGTCATGGCAATGCAAAAAGCAGACCACGGTTTCCACTTCTACAGCAGAAGCAGAATATGTTGCAGCATCAAGTTGCTGTGCACAGGTTCTTTGGATTCAGAATCAGATGTTGGATTATGGTTTGACTTTCATGAACACTCCTATTTATATTGATAATACCTCTGCTATTAGTATCATTCAGAATCCAGTTAAGCATTCAAAAACCAAACACATTGAAATCAGATATCATTTTATACGAGATTGTTATGATAAAAGATTGATTCATATTTTTAAAATTCATACTGATAATCAACTTGCAGATCTTTTTACAAAAGCATTTGATGTAGGAAGATTTACATTTTTGATAACTAATATTGGTATGATTAATCTCATTTAGTGTTTTGGTCTGGATTTGATACTAACAGGGGTGAAGTATATTGTGTGTGACAGGGTCAAGTGTTGCCACTGTTAGCTTCATCATGATAACAGTTGGTGCCACTGTTAGTTTACTTATGCCACTGTCAATGTATTTTCAACCCCTGCTGTATATTTGTGTAAATTAACCCCTGCTGTTTGTTTTTTCTTAGTTTAATATTGCAGGACTTAGCCACTGTCAATAGACATCACTTGAGCTGGAGTCTAATATTTTCTTTGTTGCTTCTTATTTTGGTTTAAAAAAAAAAAAAAAAATTTCTTTTTCTAATAAAGCTAAGTTTATGCCCCTGTTAGTTCTAAGTTGGAGTTTCCCTGGTCGGATGCCCCTGCCAGACTATCAGCCTCTATTAGCTTTGTTAGATGTTTAAAAAGGGTTGACTATAATTGACCAAGTGAGGTACCTCTGTTGGGCTTATTTATAAGTTGTGCCCCTGCTGGGTATAACCAGCAGTGCCACTGTTAGTTCTATTTTTAGGGCTTGGCACTGTCATCATATAAATACTCAAATACTTCACTTTTTCAATTACGCTTTCAAAATTTTCAAAACCCTTCAATAATTGCTCTCGTTTTGATTTGTTTATTGTAAATCGCTCTTCGTTCGTTCATCAATTTCTTCAATGGCATCGTCATCTTCGTCTGATTCTGGTACTTCTACGCTAAGTGTTCATTCTGAACACAACATGAGGGCTTTCTTGAATAAAGAACTTGACGATGAGTATTTTCACCCTATCATCGATTTCTTGAGTAATTGTCCAGTTACTTATGCCCTTACTGTCACTCCACGATTGATTCGATCGCATATTCAAGAATTCTGGCAGAATGCAAAGGAAGGGAATGTTAATGGTATTACTCACATTCATTCCACTGTTAAGGGTAAGAAGGTAATGGTGACTGAGATTGTTCTTAGGGAACTTCTGCAGTTTGATGATGAAGGAGGTATTCTGGAATTATCAAGAGATGATTTGTTCAACGGCATAATGGATATGGGGTATGAAGGTTCTGGAAAAGCAAGATCAGAATATACTTTCTTGAAATCATGGTTCTGTCCTCAATGGAAGTTCTACATTCATACTATTCTGGTATGTTTGTCTCCAAAGAGAACTAGTTTTAATGAATTTAGTTCTAGTATTGCATATCCTATTATCTGCTTGGCACAGGGTATCAAATTTAATATGTCTAGGTTTATCTTAGATAACATGATTAGGAATGTGAAGGGTGATACATTCATTATGTACCCTAGATTTGTTCAACTTTTATTAAATAATCAATTGTCAAATTTGCCAGCAGAGGATAGTGTAATAGTTAGTTCTACTCTATCTTTGAGAACTATTAAAGCTATGAATCAGTATCAGAATACTTTTTCAAAGAAGGAAACTGCATTATTTTCTACAATGTCAGTTGCTCCTTCTGCCACTGGTGGTGTATTACCAACACCACCTGGACCAAATGATGACAGACCAACAACACAAGTTGGTTCTGACCACACATCAGGAGGTGGCACAAAAAGAAAACAAGGGAACCAAAAGCCTACCCAAAGTAAAGCCAAGAAATCCAAGAATGCTAAACAGGCTGTGGAGATTCCTGTTTCTTCACAGTCTCAGTCAAATATTCCACCACAACAGGTGAACATACTTGCTGAAAATGTTCATTCTGGACGGGCTGCCACTACTGTTTCTAGCCCACTGGCAGGACAGGATAGTGGTAACATCAATCAGACCCAACCAGAGGCAACTATATTTGATGAACCTATGGGTGATGATTCAAATGTAGGTCCCAGTACCAATAACCAAGGGACATCTGCAGTGGCAGATGTGGTCGATGATTCATCTAGGAGGTCACACTCCAATGTTGATGAGGCTAGTAATAAAACTAGGGAATTGACTATTGCTGATTTGGTACATGATGTCAATCTGATTTGGAATAAGTTTGAGAAGGAAAGAGCTTTGAGAAGAGAGCAACAGGTTCTGTTGGTTGCTCAGGGTGAGTTGATAAAGAAACATAGGGATGAAATTTTTGATTTACAAACCAGGTTGTCAATTGTTGAAGATGCAGTTGATAAAGTTTTATTGCCTGCTAGGGAATCTTCAGGCAAGGGGGAGAATAAAGATGATGATCATGAGCAGAATGATATGCCTGAAGATAAAAATGATATGCCTGAAGATAATAATGGTCATGAGCAGAATGATAATAATGATGGTGATACTGGAGGTGCAGATGATTTCAGTTTCATGGATATACCTGCTGATGTAGAGATGAGTGATAAAGTTTTTGAAGATGAATTAAATGTCTCAGATTATGTGGTCAATGAAGACATGGATGAACAGATGGTGGATGCTGAGAATGATAGGAGAATGGTGGTGTATGTGGGAGAAAATGTTCAAACAGGTGATAGTGTTGCAGATGATAGTACACAGAGTGGTCCAGCTTTAAATGTTTTTCCATTAAACAAAGATTTACCTTTTAAAGCTGTGGCTAATCTGTATATCTGGGATATTATGGGAGCTAATCTAGATATGTGCAAAAGAGTAAGTTTTAGTGATAGGTTGGTGTATAGTGATGATAGATCTGTTGAAAGTGAGAAGATGGAATCTGATGATGTAGAGGGTAAGGGGGAGTTGATAGATTCAACACCTGAAGCTAAAGAGGAAGATAGAGTGAAGATTTACAACAGAAAGAAATCAATTCCAAAGAGAAAGTCTACCTCTGCTAAGGTACAAACCCCTGTTGAAACTCAATTGTTGACCACTGCTAGTAGTGTTTCTACCTCTGCTAGTAGTTTGGTATCTACCCCTGTTGAGGTATCTACCACTGTTGGTACTTTAACAGCAACCCCTGCTACTACAATTTCAACCCCTGTCATAACAACCCCTGTTACTACAATATTTACCCCTGTTAGCACAAAACCAACCACTGTTGTATCAACCTCTGTTGGCACTTTACACATTCCTACAACTGTTGGTACACCTACTGTTACTCCAGTTTACACCACTGCTACAGCAATAACCACTGCTAGGACTCTAGAAGTGCGTGTTACAATTAGAGAGCCTACACAACCAACCAAACCTAAGTCTGATTTGCCAAAGATTGATTCAAAGGACAAAGGTAAGGGAAAATTAAAAGAAGAGAAAAAGATTAAGAAGGTTGTAGAGCCTCCAATTAATTTGGATGAGGCTAGAAGAGCTCAGGAGGAACATGATGAAAGAATGTTGAGAATGGCAGTTGAGTCTAAAAGAAAGGAAGGTCCTGATGTTGATGTTATTCTGGAAGATTCTAGTGTGGTAACTTTGTCTCAAAAAGCTGCACAGATGTTGAATGATATGGCTACAAGAGGTCAAGGTTTGTCTGCTCAACAGATACATGGTATGATCAACAGAAAGGATGATAAAGATGGTTTGGATCCAGGGTTTACAAAGCTTAAACAAGCTAATGAAGAAAAGGCAAAGTTGAAAAGACAAGCTGAGCTTGAAAAGAAAAGGAACAAACCACCAACTGCTGCTCAAAGGAAAAAGGATTTAATCAAAATTCTTGGTGATAGGTATGCACCAAGAAGTGTGCTTGAAGGTTAGGATGTACAGAAATTGGAAAGGGCATATGGAAAATATCAAAATGAGGAGAAGGAAGATTTTGAGAAAAGGATTCAGAAAGACAAATTCATTAAGCAAAAGTTGGCTGAAGATAGAAAGAAGATTGCAGAGCAAGTGAGAAGAGAAGAGCAAGAGAGGATTGAAAAGAAAGAGCAAGAGGAAATAGAAGCCAAGGAAAGAGAAATCAAAAGGCTTTCTGATCAAAATATGCAGAACAGATGGAATGGAGTTCTTGCTTCTGATAGTGTAGTTTCTGATTTGGAAAGAGATGCAGAGGAGTTGAAGAAATATATTAAAGAGGTGAAGGATTATAAAGAAAATATTCACATCAATCATTTTAGATCTTCAAGGATAGTTGAATGGGAAGGAATTAAATTAAAGGTTGCTGATGGTGATAAAGAACAGATCAAGATTGTTAGAGAGAATGGTGATAAGCAATATTTGTCATCTGTTGCTGATGTGCTTAAGAATGTGAATAGATTGGACATTCTAGATCTGTTTGAGCTAAACAGTCAAGGAGATAGACAGGCTTCATTGGTGATTATGGAAAGAGAATTGGGAAGATGTCTGAATATGCTGTTTGAGCCTGAACCATTTATCAATTTGTTCTTACATTGTATTGATGCTGTGAATACTTGGAGACATTTTGTTAGAGCTGGAGTTCATATGATTCTATTTAGAAGTGGAAAGTCAATCTTCATGCTTGATGAAAGAAGATATGTTCTGGGAACTCAGATTCTAAGAAATGTGCTTGCATCTCAATTGAAAACTACAGTGATTTCTGAAGGAGCATTTAATGCTTTATATATGGTGCTCAATCAGTTTCATAAAAGAATGGAGGTTGAAAGAATGAAAGAGGAGGAGAGAAGAAGAAAACAGAATCAAACTCAGAAAGATAAAAAGAAAGATGAAGAAACTTGATTCATTACTGAGAATGATCAAGTTTAGGGGGAGATTGTTGAGACCTCAGCCACTGCTAGATCTGCTCAGAATACAAGTGTTGTGCCGCTGCTAGAATGAAGTTTACCTCTGTTAGTAGTTGCCACTGCTAGTTAGTAGTTGCCGCTGTCAACTAGTTTTAGTCTAACAGTGCCACTGTTAATGTGTAATTTGTATTTTGTATCAAGTACTCAACCACTGTTAATATATGAGTACTACCCCTGTTTGTAATATAGATAACCACTGTTGGTTAGATATAGTCTGTTAGAGAGAATTATGGAATAGATATGATTCCATAATAGTTTGATTCTGTAAAGGACTCTATATGTTATAAATAGAGATCCTGTAAAACCTAGATAGATACGATTCATTCTAGTTATTAGCTTCAAGGTTGTAAACCCTAACACAATCGTGTGTTCGTATTATTATTAATAATATTGAAGCTTTTGGTTAGATATTCTGTTATATTCAAGTTTGTTCTTCAAGTTATTAATAAACTATTCCGCAAGCTTATTAATAATCAATCAAAGTAATACATACTAAGATCTCTAGCTGGGATCATCAATCTATCTGCTCATAATCCTCATCAAACAGAATAGGATCATTGATCTTTCCCTCTATGTAGTTCTCGTATGATGCAACAAAGGAAGCAAGAACAGACAGTTGCTGTTCAGCAGATTTCACACTCATCGGCATCTTCTGATGCTCTTGAGGTGACTTCTCAGAATTCTTTCCCTTTGTCTCATCACTAGAGGAGGAAATAAAGCATAGATCTTCAGTAATCAGCTCTCCATTTTCACTAGTATCACCAACTAACAATGCAGTGGTCGAACTAGATGACGCAGTCGAAAGACTTGACTTTCCATGATACAACCCAGGGTTCTGAACCTGATCAGAATCACTATCTCTTGACTTTTTGGAGAAATCATAACCTTTCAGCTTGTCAATGACTTGCTCTAAGGTCATAGTAGAATACCTAGTTTCGTTTTCCTTAATCATAACGCCATACATTTCCCATTTAGAAGGCAAACCCTCAAGAAACTTGTCGGTTTTAGCCACTTCTTCTTCAACAATTTCATGGTATTCCAGTTCACTTAGCAGATGGTAGAAACGCGTGACATAGGCATCAAGATCTTCTCCTTTTAAAGCTTTAAACATAGTAAACTGCTTTTTAAGAAGACTCCTCTTGCTAGCTCTCACTTGTGGACTTCCCTCACCTCTTTTCTCTAGAGCTTCCCAGAGCGTTCTAGCAGTATAAAAAGATTTCAGTTGATGAGCAATCTCTTTAGGAAGACACATCCTTATGCATGAATGTGCTTTATTCTCATTTCTGTAAGCTTCCTTCTCTTGATCACTCATGTTAGCATAGGTAAGAACCACAGTGGCATTCTGAACAGTTTGTGTAGGTGCGGTGTATCCACTCTTGATACACATCCAGATTGACAGGTCATGGAATCTACAGTAAGATTCGAATCTGTCTTTCCAATTGTAGTAATCTTCGATTCTTAACAACTTAGGTGGAACGTTTGACTTTCCCACCTCGTGGTCCATTTCGATCATTCTACTTAAGTCAGACATCTTAAAAACGTAAAATTAAACTGTTTCAGCGAATTCAGAAAACTCAACTCGCAAGACTCAGCTCAACTCGCAATCTCAGCTCGACTCGCAGAATTTGTCGATTCGCAAGCCTCAGTTCGGATTGCCAAAGATGTCGATTCGCGAGGGATCTCGGTTCGACTCGTAAGCCTCAGTTTGACTCGCTAGTTCAACTCAGTTCGCAGGCTATGCTGGAACCCTAATCTCGACTCGCGAAACGGCTGTTAAACCCGAAAACAAATTTTTAAGGTATTTTTACGACTGAAACTAAGAATTTCGGCTGTAAACAAACCCTAAAACGTCCAGAGAATGATTTTGATCGTTAGTATTGCAAGAACGCACGTAAAAATGACCCGAATCAAAAACGCAATAACACTAAAACTTATGAACACACTCGTATTTAGCCCGAAAGCTCTGATACCAGATGTAAGTCCCCTAGTTTTAGGATCGATAACTTCGTTATCTGTAGTATTAAGGTGCGGAATCCCTCAATACGGTGTTATCTTACTAACAACGAATATGTTCTTATCGCGTTTAATAAGACTTTGCTTTAAACGATGAATCGTCAAAGCCTAGCCGTTAGGTTTAAGTCTTTCTCTGGTTTGTTGAGTTCGCAGGTTCGGAATATGCAACATTTATATATATGTACATATATATAAATTTATATCTATATCTATATATATGTACATAAATATGTACGTTTTGGTAATTTAGTAATCGATGGATATTTTGGTTTTGAACACGATATATATATAGCTGCTGAGCGAATCAAACTGATTTTTGAATAAATATGCTATCGAACCGCTCCTAAATTGGGAAAACTAACCGATCCGTTATAATTTCGCGGGAATAAATCAGAATAAAATAATGCCGATGACCGCTCCTAAATTGGAAAACAAACCGATCCAATAAATAACTCGAGAAAAAATCGTAATAAAATAATGATCAGGAACCGATCCAAAGTCATTTGCAAAACCGACCCAATTAATTTGGCGGGAATAAATCAGAATAAAATAATGCCGGAGACCGCTCCTAAATTGGAAAACAAACCGATCCAATAAATAACTCGAGAAAAAATCGTAATAAAATAATGATCAGGAACCGATCCAAAGTCATTTGCAAAACCGACCCAATTAATTTGGCGAGAATAAATCATAATAAAATAATGCCGGTGAGGAACCGCTCTAACATTCATAATCGCTCCATTTTGCTTCGTTTTAACCGCTTCAATGTTAACTAAACCCGCTTCAAATGCTGTTATTTGAAACGGTCGTTTGCCCGCTCTAAAAGCTTTTCGGTCTTTCGTGGCGCCGGTATCAGGGGCGGTCAGATCACCGCTTCAGATGACCTTTTTCACCGCCATATATACCCGTTTTTGTACTAGTGCATTTATTTTCAAAAGAAGACAGCTTCCAGTGAAATTTTGCTACGCCATGACCGTAAACAAAAGTCAGGGACAATCTTTAAATAAAATAGGCATATATTTGCTAGAGCCTGTATTTGGACATGGTCAGTTACGTCACATTATCAAGGGCAACATCACCATATGGATTAAAAATACTAATCAGGCAACAAAAGGGCCAACCACCAAATGTTACCAAAAATATAGTTTATAAAGATTTTTTAACAAAGGTTGAAAGATGTTCTACTTAATTTTTGTATCTACATGACCTACCCGATACTATCATTCCTATTATAATTATCAGTGTCTTTTTTGCATACTCGTAAAACAACTACCAAAATTTCATGCTACATACCTAAATATTAGATTTTTTTTACAGCATGGCGCACGTGAACATTGTTGATCTAAGGCCAAATTATAAAAACAAAATCATTGAGGCTAAAATGTACCATAAATGGATCAGCAGCAACCCACCTGATGTGACACCAATAGGATTTTGTTGCATATTATTGCCTTATTGGACAGATTTGTGAGCTTTACAGCATATTTTCTTTAGTAAATCAGATCAACTATTAGAACGAGGATCGGCATTCAAGATCTCAAATTTCACTTGCAAGCAGACTAAAAATTGGCAACAAACTCTTCCTAATCCCATAAGCCTTAGGTTTGGAAGGTTCACAAAATTTGAAAGTATACCAAATAATGGTTTTCTAGAACACTATTTCAAATTTGTCTCCTACAACCAACTGTTTCAACGAGTTCCAAAAGGCTCCATCCTCATAGGTGACATAGGACCTTTAATAATGTTATATCTTCATTGGATAAAATGCATCCTCACATGTAGTGTTACCTTAGAATAGACTATATAGGGTGTTTACAAAGAGTTGATGATTCGAACATACGTTCACATCATAGTTATATCATAGTTATATCTCCACTACCAACACCAGACAAAAGGTTCATGTATTCACCTTACATACGTTCACATCATAGTTATATCTCCACTACCTGCTACTTTTATGAATTGGCCAACTCTTCCATTATTGATTGCAAAATATACATTAAACTTAACATTTAAAATTGCAGCTACAGCTTCAAAGGGTTTTATCACAGACGGCTCAACAACAGCAACTTTTACCTTTTTCTCTCCTGGTGCTGACAGCTTCTTAAAAGTCACATGCAGTTCATTGGTCAAAAATATACGTGACCCACATCCTTTTCAACTTCCAAACATTATTGAATCACTCAAAAGAAAAACACATATCTTCCAGTTTCACTTCAACCCTCTTTCTAAAAAAACATCACTAAGAATTCATCTTTGATAACATTCTCGAGGACACCTCCCCCACTGTACTTCCAACAACAGAACAAACCTTTTCAATCAAAACAGAGGACCTAACACTATTAACAGCAGACTCAGCTTACAAATCACTAGATGATCCAGGTTAAACATCTGAAATATTTACAATTTCCAATGTATTATATAATTGTATGATGCTATCAACTAATTAGCATTTGTAACAAAACCCAATAATCTAACAATCCAAGAACCATAACCTTTCTTTTTCAAAGTTCAATCACAACTACAAGATATTATAAAATCCCAAAGTTTTTTAGTAAACAAACATAACCATCTCCTTCAACCATCCCTTAGTGGTGGCTTCTAGCATTGAAACAGCTGCTGCAGTCAACTTTTCAACTGCAGCTTCGAGCTTGTCCACTGCAGCTTCGAGCTTGTCCACTGTTCCACTCAACACAATGCCATGGCCAGCTTCACCCATCCCTTTACCTTTTGGAAAGGACACAAAGCAAATCTTGCCTTCGATCTTGGAAATTATGTGAACTGACAGTAAATAAATTTAGTAAACAATTAGTATAGCACATAATTTTTATTGAAACACATATTTATTTTTGAAATATATTGCAT
Source organism: Helichrysum umbraculigerum (assembly GCA_949592205.1). Lineage (NCBI taxonomy): Eukaryota > Viridiplantae > Streptophyta > Magnoliopsida > Asterales > Asteraceae > Helichrysum > Helichrysum umbraculigerum. The sequence goes on along the minus strand of CATIUR010000002.1, from coordinate 9,963,522 downwards.
GTAAAATTTACCTTGGCAATAAAATGATACATAAAAGGTCTTCCAACCATAAGGAAGACCCCACACTTATGCAATTCAACATTAGAGACAAATTCCTCAGAACTGATAAACCATTTCAAGCATCCGTAACCATCAGATAGTTCACTGTATAAACACATGTTTTCACTTGAAAGTTGGTATTTATCGATAAATTTATAAAAAACAAAGTAATTTAAAGAATACCCTAAGTTATAAGCACGAAATGGCATTCCAAAAATCTTCAAATTCTAAAATGTGTAGTTGCTGAGGCACAATTTGACTCGACCATGAAGAAGAAGTTTAGTCTTCTTTCCAAAATCTAAAAAGTTCCACTTGTGATGAAGTTAGGGACCTAATAAACTCTTCATCCAAAACAACATAGTACGGTTGAACAACACCATGATTTTCTAAAAGGTATTCCTAATACAAAAGCATTAACATTAATCTATACAACAGCAGTACAAAATCATTAAATTATCAACATTAATGAAAACAGAAATAGCACTTACAGATTTCATTAGGATTATATCAACTAAACAAGCTAGTATTCAACAAATTATTAAATGCATTTAGGGAGATATATTATTTACTCATAATATTTTAGACCATTTGAACCAGTAAAAATTAGCCTATTTCACAGCCCAAAATTGGTTTTGTAGCACAAGTTAAAAAATATAGTGAATAGTAATCAATTTTTTAAAAATCAGACCGGACCGGCCAATCGAACCAATTGAATCGGGACTTTTTTGCAATTATGTTACACCCGTTAACTATATGTGCTTTATATATTTGGCTTATTCTACCACGTATATATTTTTCCTTTTTAAGTTCTTATTTTTGTGGTTAAATCTCATGACACCTCAAAGTCTCAAACTATATGAATTTCTACGTTTTTCAATATATCATTCCATTTACTTATTCAGAAAACAAATTGAGTTTTCTGAAATGACAGTTATCACAATTTACATATCAACTACAACTTTCATTTATTGATTTTGTTATGACTACTTACATGATTCATTTTATTTTACAAGACTCGCGTAATTCACGAATCAATAAACTAAAGAACTAGCAATGATGTATATTAAAATTAAAAGCGTAAATTTTTTACATTACTTGAAAATGACGCGGTTACTATTGTATTGTTACATACCTTTGCAATAGCATCATACATATATGGTTTACTAACAATGATGAAAACTCCAAATTCAAGAGAAATAGCATCAATAACAAATCTATCAGACCCAATCACACGTTTCAAGCAGACAACACCTTCATAAATTTCACTACATAAACACATATAATTTAATTTGAAAGTTATTAATTAATGATGAATCTATAAAAAATCTAAAGTATTTTGAAGAGAATTATACCCTAAATTAGCAGTTGGGAAAGAAATTTCAAAATTTTTCAAATTCCGGAATGTGCAGTCAGTTATGGACAGGTTGACTGGACCAAGGAAGAGAAGTTCGGTCTTCATTTTAAAACATTTCTTTTCATGTGGAGTGAGGTGCCTAACAAAGTCCTCATCAAAAAAACCATGTATGGCTTTGTGATACCAGGATTTTTATCAAAAAAACCATGTATGGCTTTGTGATACCAGGATTTTTCGAAATGTATGCCTAACACGTAAACATTAAAATAACAATAATGAGATTCATATACTTGAATTTAAAAAATCATCATTAATGAAAACAAAATCTTATATTACTTTATCTTATCTTACTTTACTAATAAGCCCGTTAGAAAGGACCATGTGTATAAACAAAATTTTATTTTTATAAAATTTTTGAGTAAAATTAAATATAAATATAAAATCTAACATATGTATAATACATTATTAGGTGCACATAATAATATTTTTATTTCCCTCAATTTATTGATCATCATCATATTTGGTCATATTCTTCTCTAAAATATCACATTTTATATTCTACCACCATCTTTCTCCATCTAAATATACATTTGTGGCTTAATCATTTTTCACTTTTCAATGTCATTTTACTTTAAAGCTGGGGTTATCAGAATGGACGCAAAAGAGAAGAGATGGTGGCTACCAAAGTCATGACGAGATAATATGAATGGGTGACGGGGGATCCTTGAGTGGTGAAAGACGTTTATGGACTACAAAATTTAATGTTTCAATGCTCAAAGCAATAATTTGATGATGAATTTTCTAAGTGAAATGTTAAAGATGAAAATGATGTTTGTGCACATAATAATGTATTTATATATAGTTTATATTTTATAATTTATAATTTATATATACTCAAAAAATTTATAAGAATACAAAAACTACAAACATGGTCCTTTTTAACGGAGAGTTAACGATCGTTAGTGTAGAGGACTATTGACGTTACAAGTTTCAAAAGAAAGGATCATCTGTGTAATTAAATAAGTTAAAGGATTACAAGTAAAATTTGAAGCAAACTATAAGGACGATTTATGTAAGTTTCTCTTTGTAAATTGATACTTCGGCAACACAAGAACTTTAGGTTATGAAGAATACAATCTAAGCTTTTAACCGGCTTCCAAAGATAGAGCTAACAAATTCATTGAATGGGCTTTCCATTGTATATCCCCTAATTGTTAAAAAGATGATGACATTCTTCATTTCTACCCCCATGTATAATTTTGGGATTTAATATTGTTAGAGTGTGACCTTTCTTTATTATATTATATTAATAATTTATTTCCAATTTATCGTTTTTGGTAAATAATTATAATCATAAGTTATAGAGACTATGATAAAACAATTTAATGAGCAAAGTGATATATATTTCTAATTACATAGATTTAAGTTTGAACATAATATATTTGTTGGTTGATATATTTTCCGTCTTTATCTTATTTGTTGATTACATCTTATTTAGTTAGATGGGCGCATCAATCTTTTATAACAATGTACTAGCAAAATGCCCGCGCGATGCTGCGGGTAAACATTTATTAGCTTTACATTTATGACGATACATTAAGATATGTCGTTGTAAACTTCATAGTCGAGCTGCGAATCTCTAATAGCCGGTTGGCAAGTTGGTAGGTGCGAAGTCTTTGTTTTATATTTTTTAACTTAATAATTTAAAAACTAAACATAATGTATTATTAAACTCATTAAAAACTATACCTTACTAATAATATTTAGAAAACCTATTTAAAATTACTAAAATACCCCTACATATATTAAAAACTCATTAATACCATTATTAACTGGTTAATATATTATATAGCATGAACGATATTGTATAATAATCTTTTATTGATATTGTGGATTATGGATCTTAGCATGAACGATATTGTAGATTTAATTATGCAATATTTTTTTATTTTATTTTATATTGAATGTGGATATGTATAATATGTAAAATAATATTTTATTGATATTGTGGATTGAATTCATACATTGTAACCCCCAAGTATTATATATTATAAAAGGTATTAAAGGATTATTAAAAAGGTATTAAAGGTAGGTATTAATATAGGGGTACTTCAGTAAATTTCAAAGAAGTTTTGAAAAACCTTTAATAGATGTAAGGGCAAAAAGGTAATTTCAATCTTAAAAAAAAAAATACCCAAATGTATTACTCCCTCCGTCCCAATTTAATTGTCCCCAGACAAAAAACACGCAGTTTAAGAAAACATCAACTTCTCTCTTACTTTTTGATAAGTTTACAGTTTTACCCTTTACTTTTTACCTGCTTTTTTGTCTTACATATATAAATTAGGGTTATTAAAAAATTTTATATCATCATTTTTATCTATTTATGGAAGTGTACAATTAATTTGGGACAGTCCAAAATGGAATACTGGACTATAGATTTGGGACGGAGGGAGTATATATTAGTAATAGATAACTAATCTAATGAAAGTACGATCTAGTGACTAGTGAGTTGCATGTCGGATTTATTACAGTAATTAAAAAGCTAAGAAGGTTCTTTTCGTTTAACCAATTAAAAATTATGTAAAGAAGGGCGATGTGATTTGGACTTGTGAGTATAGACCCTGGTGTAATGTGAAAAACAAAAGACTTGATAAATATCACATGTAAATTAAAATGTTTAATGTATCAAAATTATGTTATTTAATACTTGTATTGCGAACTTTAAATATTGTACATTTTGATATAGGAAGCAAGTTGTGTGTTGTAATTTATCACCTCCCAAAAAGACTAAGTTATATACAACAATTCAGTGCCAGGTATGGATTTATATATAGCAAATTTCAAGGCAAAAAGGTCTTCTATTTGATCCAAAATCATAATGCTCGTGATAGACAATAGCTTCGAAAGAAATTAATGGCGTTGTACCAACATCACCATTATCATACACTTGATCATCCATTTGTTCCTCCTCTTCATAGCACAGGTAAAACAAAATTAATCACGACTCGCTTTCGCTGGTGGCTTGTTTATTATTTTATTTTTTTTGGGATGAAGGTGGCTTGTTTTATGGTCGGCTTCACCACGTAATTAGTCAAGACCAAGTTTGATTTAAATTTTGATTTAAAAAATAAAATAAATAACAATTGCACGTGGTGGGTGAAACAAAAGCAGGAGAGTAAATTGCAAACAAGGGTATAAGCTTTCCCTACTTCGAGGGATCGAACATGTAACCTCTAGATACCAGAAACTTATCTAGCCACGAGCCAATTACCCATTTTGGCAATTATTCATAAGCTGCACATGTATAAAGTTTATCACTATATCAGATAAAGTATTTATGGAGATCAATCCTTGTGTAGCATCGGTACCCGTTGCACCTGCATGGGTCCGCCCCTTTATGTATTCTTAATTATACACAAATTTGGATTTTATCAATTAAATCAGAACGTCATTGGAGAAATCCGATCATTCAATTGGGTTTTAAAGTTTGATGTGGCAATTTAGATTTTTTTAAAAGTTAGTATCACGTAACCGTATAATGTTTGTTATAATAAACATATTTCTTAGTTTGATATTATGCTATAAAAACCAACGGAAAGTCTATATTATATGTCGTATATAATATAACTAGTTTTTCGACTCGTTCGATGGACGGATAATTTTTATATTACTAAACATTTTTAGTAGTATATATATTAGATTTAGGATCAGAGGAGAATGCTTATTAAAGAGGGCAACGAGGGCAAGGGATCATTATACAATTTATACAAAAAACACACACATACACACAAACACTATCTCTCTACTCTTTTTCTTCACCAAACACACACTCACACATCACCACCGGCCACCACCACCGGCTATCATCCGAGCTTTCTCATACACTAATATCACTCTATTCATTGCAATACCTAACTCACTAATTTCGTCAATTGCCGGAAACCGTTCCGCCGCAACCGTGTGGTTGTACGATCACGTCATTCCGTACTATCCTCGTGCACACATCAACACAATTTAATTCGGTACTCACGTTCTCGCACAAGGAGATGTTACTTCTGCAGATATAATTGTTCCGGCGATCCGTAATGTTGAATCGTTAACGGATATCGGAATCAAACAAATAACCGTCTCATCTACGTTTTCGTTTGTTAACATCAGGACGACGTCGTTTCCGCCGTCATGAGCTGAGTTTATCGAACCTGCGAGTCGATTTGTTATCAAACCGTTACTCGACTAATTAGCTGAAACAAATTTGTCGTTCTTCGTTAGTTTATATCCGTACTGAGGTGTGGATCTAGTTTGTATAAACCAAATTACACAAACTTAGGTGAAGGAAATTGAAGTAATTTGATATTCAGACAAAAGAATGAAGTACCGACCGTTTCAGATCGCTTGAGAAGTGGACCTTGCAAGAGGTTTTTACCCGACTCGGATGCCAATTGACGTTTAATTTTATCCAAACTGGCTTCTGTAGTATTAGCCCTATCTTCATCTCTCTGATTACAGCACAATCAATTATAATTTAGATTGATTTCTTTAATGATTTCAACTAGAAAAATATTCTATTTTCTTTTTTGAATTTTTTTTTAAGATTCTGTTTGAAATTATTGATGAAATTGTGTAAATGATGTGGGTTTGTTTGGTGATGATGAATTGATAAAAGAGAGGATTTTCGATGGGGATTTGGTGGTAAAAAGAAGATGAACCAATGATATGGATGATTTGGTTAATTATTTTATTGCTATCGCATCTTTTATATATTTTTACTGCATCTTATGTATATTTTAGCATTTTGATGTATTTGTAAATATTTTGTATATTTTTCCACTGCATCATACGTTACTGCATCTTACGTTACTGCATATTAAATGCAACTAATGTATATTTTTGCTAATACGTGTTTCCTGTATCTTGTATATCTTTAGGGGATTGATAAATACAACACATATTTTTATGGGAAAATCACAAATTTGATCATTTGACCACCTTTACTTAACAGAATAATCCTTTGACCAAGCTATCTAACGAAATACTCCTACTTTTCGCGCTATAGTGGGCGATCAGGGCGCGAATAATTAAAAATGCATAACTAAATTAATTAAATAATCAAAGTCTAAGCTTAATTAATTTTTAAACCCATTAAATCAGCAATTAATATCATTAATCACGTGATATCCGGCGCTCAATGAGTGGGACCGGCGCGAGTGGGACCTCAAGCAACTTCCAGCCGCCACGTGTCCGACGCCTGCACCAAACCGAAAAAGACATGGGCCCCGAGCGCCCTGACATAGCGTGTTTCGATTTAATAAAAAGTAACTGCATACCTTTCACATCCTAGCGGCCTTTTTCGATTAGTCACATCGGAGCGCCGCTTTGTCAGAGATGTTACATCTCTCGCGCCGGGCCCACGTGTTTTAATGGAAAACCCTATTATTCCGAAAATTCCGAATACTTTTTATCCCTTATATATAATACTCGCGCCATTCTTTTTCTCTCGGCGCTAGGGTTATACATTCACCGTCCCCATCACCAAGTTTACCCTAAAAAACCGACTGTCACCATCACCAAATTTCGGTACCCAACCGTAACAACGCACACCATTCGGATAAGGAGAAGAAACCGAGAAGATATCAAGAAGATGGAAAACGTAGAGTTCGATTATGATATAAGTTTATTCATTCTTATAAATACTGTATAAGCTTTTTCATATTACAATGTTTGATATGGAATATGTTAAATTTTTTATTTTTGAAGGATTTTGTGATATAACATAAATAATATGTGTAGATGAATATATGACATGATACGGTTGATATACAAGCATGATTAATATTTTTTGTAGGGTTACTGAGTATTATTCAAAATTATTTAAATCTATTGAAAACCCTAAATTCCGCACAAAGATACCCTGTTGGGAACGTGTATAAAGGCCATTTGGATGATTTGTATGTTAGTATGTTATTTATATTTTCATGATGTTAGTATGTTGAGTAGTATTTACAAATGGCAGTTGATATGTTAGATATAGTAAAATATCTAAAGCATTGTATATATCAAGTTATTTCTAAAATTACAATGATTATTAATGGACTACCTTATTTTCACACCAAATTAACGTGTAGATAATTTTGTGATATGTGACCATTCATATTTATTGCTATATATTGAATTTAACGTTAAATTATATTTGATGTTGTTGTTGTTATAATAATTAGGATCTATAAATATATATATTGTCTTTATTTTTCTAAATTATTAATTTTTATGGAAATTTCTGTTAGATTATAGTCCGAAGCCCCTTTGTTTGGTTTTACTATCCATAATTGACACATTAAAGTTTAGAGTGAAGCATCGGTCATAACAATTGTTTATTTTTCCAAAATATTAATCATGACAAAATAAAGTTTAGAGTGTAGTAAAATAATGGATTTTAAATTGTAGACATTTTATCCCCTTTTTTACTTTTGTATATTTTTTGTTTGTTAACTAATAAATTTAGTGTGCATTTTTCTGTTTTTCAGAGGTTATATTATGACGCACACTTGACTATTAGATCTAATGTTGGAGTTATTAGACCAATTAGTGAAAGTTTATCTAGATTCCCGAATAGAGTACAAATATTTAGAAACACGTGTTTTGGACGATGGCTAGATCTTGAATGCGATAATCGAGACCCGGGTTTGGTCCATTTGATACTACAAACCGAGTTTGTTCCAGAACATGAAATCGATCATTTGATGTTTTTGGTTGGAGGCCAGCAGCTTAGATTCACACGTCAGGACTTCTGTCTCATTACAGGATTTCGATTCGGTCGTCAGGATTGGTTACCTAATAGATTTGGCAACCCATTTAGAGATAGAGTTTTCCACTTTAGAGTTGGTCATTCGGTTAGGGGTCGAGATATTAGACATGTGTTTGAGAAAGAACTTGACCAATTAGATGCTATTGATCACGTCCGATTGTGCTTATTATATCTACTCCATTTTGGGTTTCTTGGTGGCGAAGTTAAGACAACCGTTAAAGACAGTGTCTTAGTACTTCTGGAAGATTTAAATGCATGGAACCAATTTCCGTGGGGTTCTTACTTGTGGGATGAAACCTTCCCTAAACTTCGTAATGCGCTTGGAAAACGTCATGCGTTAGGTTTTGGTCCACGTCCAGAGGCGCAACATTCTTACTCATTAGCTGGATTTGTTTGGGCTTTTAAGGTAACATATCCACATTTATTTAGTTATTTTGTTTTATACTTGACGGATTTAACTTTGATTTATATATACTACGAGTATATATATATATATATATATATATATATATATATATATATATATATATATATACATGTATATGTACATATATTTGCATAGATATGTATATTAATCAATAAAAAATTTAACAAAAATAATTAAAAAAAATAATAAAACTTACTTATATTTGCTACTAAGAAAATTTAGTTAAAGAAACATGTTTTGATATGAATTGTATATATGGATTATCTATTAACTATTACTACATATACATTATAATAGATATGGATTTACGAGGTTTTTCCACACGGCCGGCTTTCTGGGTACTGTTTAAAAAGGGAAGGTGTAATCCCTAGAGCCGTTGCTTGGAGGAGGACAGTGATTGGATGTACGTGGGAGATTACACGGAGATTCGTTACTACAGTATTTCAGGTTATTCGATAACGATAACTTTGTATCACATTTACTATTTAACCCTACATTACTAATAAGCCATTATCTTGGTTGTAATCAGCCTGGACGTTTACCATTGTTGGAATTGGTGCCAACAGCTGAGGAGCAATCCACGGACTGGTGGATAACAAGTCAAAATTTTTTTAATGGCGTGGATATTAGACCTCGTGCAAAGAAGGCACGTGCACCACCAGACTATGATGTTAGAGCCTCGTCGCCACCCGTGCCAAGTTTTCAAGAAGCACACAATTCCATTCCAGGTTTCCAACACTCATACACACCCATGGCAGGATTTCAACAATCATATGGAAGCATGTCAGGGTTTCAACAACCATTCTTCATCCCCCCCTCGACACATAGTAACCCCAGCCTTGAGTCGAGGGTATCGAGTCTTGAAAAACAGCTAATGGATCTACGCTTTGAATTTAATGTAAGTTTTTCAATGTTTTTATACTTAATATGTTATCAAAGGTGTAAAATATCATTTTTTGCACTTTATTGCAGGATTTTCGTAGTGGTTCTCGGATGGGCCAAAGACAGATGCCGGAGGATACGGCAGTATTTAATGTATGTATTTTAATGTGCTGTTATTTAATATGTCATCAAAGGTGTTAAATATCCTTTTTTGCACTTTATTGCAGGATTTTCTCAGTGCTTCTCGGATGGGCCACAGACAGATGCCGGAGGATACGGAAGCATATAATGTTCAGGATATACCCACCGATTCTCACACGGGCCACAGACAGATGCCGGAGGATACGGCAGTATTTAATGTATGTATTTCAACGTTTTTTTATTTAATATGTTTTCAAAGGTGTTAAATATCATTTTTTGCACTTTATTTCAGGATTTTTTCAGTGCTTCTCGGATGGGCCACAGACAGATGCCTGAGGATACGACAGCATATAATGTTCAGGATATACCCACTGCTTCTCACACGGGTCACACACAGATGCCGGAGGATACGACAGCATATAATGTAAGTATTTCGAGGTTTGTTATTTAATATGTTATCAAAAGTGATAAATATCATGTATTCATTTAATATTTAATACATTATCTCAGATGCCGGATCAGACACAACGTTGGTTTCCAGATGATGATGCTACAGTTGGGTTGCACACACCGTTCGTTACAGTCATGGAGGTATTTTGAAAAACTTATATATATGAATTTCGAGAAAATGGTTAACTTTGATAAATTAAAACTATGTACATTGTCAATTTCTTAGACACCTCCATTGGCACAACGACGGAGTCCTAGAGAGAGGAAGAAAGGCCCACAAATTACTACACCTTTTATGTTCTTCCAATCTACTAGTACTGCTGTTGCATCTCCAGACCATACCAGGGGACATTTTGAGACACCAGTGCCATTTGATACCGAAACAAACAAAGAGCATTGGGCAAAAACTGTAGAAGATTTTTATAAGTATGAAAATGCGGAAGAGTGCTATCTTAGTTTAGATCCCCCGGGTTATATGCATACAATAAGGAATTTTGGGGATTACTTCTGGCGGTACATGGAGATGGGTGGCTCGAGACACCAGTAATTACTGAACCTCATTTAGTTTATGAAGTTTTACTATTAGTTTGATATTAATCTAAAACTTGTTTTTTTGGCAATTCAACCAGCATATTGACGCATGGATCCAGTATTTGATCCTTACTTCGACTTCTAAAGACCCACGTTGTGTTGTCGTTCCAACATTTTTCTTAAGCATATTTTATCCCAACCCTAAAGTGCTTACATATGCAAACGGTAGTAAATCTGTATACCATGCATGGTGGAATGCCGATCGTGTAAGTAAATATATATATATATAAGTATATATATATATATATAATATTTATATGACAATCATTACTTCAAATGTATAAAAATATTTTGTATTTGCAGGTTCTCATCCCTCTACACCCACATGGTCACTGGATGCTTGGGGAGCTTAATTTATCAACTTGGACGTTGGTTGTATATGACAGCATGGCATCCGATCGAAGCGGTTATTTAAAAACTGTCAAGAACACTTTAGAAAAGTACCTTTTGGAATTTTTAAAGGACATTAGGTACTGGAAACATGCCAAGAAGACGCCGAAGAAGAAGATCACAGTGACAATTGGGTATGCATGTAATGTGCCACCGCAAGCAAATGGAATTGATTGTGGGGTTTTTGTTTGTCACTTTATAGAGAGATTGTTAGAAGATTTACCTCTCCAAATAGAGGGCGACCCCACTACGTGGGCAAAAAACTATCGACTTAGAATGGCAAATGAATTATATGCGCTACGTGTTGAAAAAGGCGATTATCATGGTCATGATTGATGTATTTGCTACTGATTGATTACTATGTGTTAATTAAAACAGTATATAATTTTATGATATTGTCGAGCAAGTTTTATTATCCTTTTTTGCTTATTTAGTTACATACGTTTTTTGTATTCCAACTAATTGGTGATGGAGAAAATGGCAACAACAACATTAGGGTACATTCATAACACTACAATATATTATGAAACAATAATAGAAATATCTAGAAATCGCCCAAATTAACAGCATCATACATCTCTTCATCTGACCCGTTCAAATCGTATTGGTGATGTACGTTCTCGGATGGCTGAGTTTTTTTTTTTTCCCGAAAAACTTGCGAGTTTTAGATAGCCATTTCGACTCGCTTGGCACTGGTGCAGTGCATTTATTTCTCATATGTCCTTTCTTATGACACCTGCTACATTCAATCTGTTTTTTTTTTCCTCTCCCCGGGATAGAATGCGGTTTATTTCACGTGGTCGACCAGCTTGTCTTTTGTCCATCAACGGTGGATGCACATTTATCATTCCACTTGGTTGTTCCCATTCAGATTGATCCGGTAATGGATAAATCTTTTCTTCGTATGTTTGTTGGTATACATGTTTAGAATACCAAGGCGAGAAAAATTGATTACAATCATCAAGACGCAACCACCGCGCAACTGAAATAACATGCCCACAAGGTATTTCAGAAAGTTGCCACTTTCTACAAGTACACGTACCATCACCAAAGTTAACAAGACCTTTTTTACCTCCGTCTTCAACCTCGAATTGTGTTTGGCTAATGCCAAATGTTCTCCATTTGCCGCTGTTAAACTTTCTTTTTTTCATATTTATGTTCTGCCCAAGGTGTAAATTCATTCGGGAGTTGCACTACAAAAAAGTTGAAATAACCAAAATCATTAAATAATTATCACCTTACAGTAAAAAAAAATTAAGTGATTTTTAAACTTTACGTGCAGTTTCACGACGTACAAAGTACCATTTTTGCACAGATTGTCGAAAAAATTCAATCAACATAATGATTGGAAGTTTACGTGCATATTTAGATAAGGCGTTAACGGACTCTGCACTATTTGAAGTCATTATATTATAACGTTCACCGGGAAAATGTGCTCGTGACCACTTTTGCACACCGGCTTGCAACATAATACGGGAAGTCGTAGGTACCGCTGCTTCAAGGCGTGCCTTCCATTCCTCAAAGTCTGAAACCCTATACGCCTTACATGTCTTCCAGTATAATGCTTGGAATTTTTTTTTCCCTTTTTTGTTTAAGCCTAAATTTACCAGCAAATGTCGACAACATAAACCCTGATAGGCATGTGGGAAAACTTGCCTTATTGCTAGATCGATGGACGCAGCCCGGTCAGATATGAATGCCAAACCGGGTATTTCACCAATGCACTCCTTAAGCTTTGACAAAAACCATATCCAACTCTCGCCACTTTCCGTTTTACCGACTCCGTACGCCACAGGCAAAATTTGATTATTCGCATCCATTCCTACTGCTAAAAACATGGTTCCCAAGTAACGGCCTTTTAAATGTGCACCATCTATAATGAGTATTGGCCTTAAGTAATTACAAAAACTTCGAATCTGCAATTCACATTTGTTAGTTATATTAAAACCGAAAAAGAAAAGTACAGCAAGGATAAAATTTCACTAACCGCGACGCCAATAGCAACGAAAAGATTCTCGAACCTCCCTAGATCATCGGTCTTAATGTGGGTCACTGTACCAGGATTAGTCTTTTTCAAATTGTGACAATAAATGGGTAGCTTGTAAAATGATTCCTCATCGGTCCCCCTTAACAATTCTATTGCACTACACTTTCCCCTCCAAGCTTGAGAATAAGAAACATCTATTTGAAATCTTTGATTTAAATCGATTATGATGTCGCCCCCACGATATACCCTACTGCTATCTTTCAGTTGATCACGAAGTATGTGACCCAATACATGTTTGTTTGCATTACGATGATTCGGATTAGTTTGCGTTTTTGAGCATGTGTGGTGGTCTCTTAGGGTTTTGACTTGAAAAACTGAATTATCATTTTTAAGCTTTGTGGCTCTAAAGAACCATTCACAACCCTTTTTAACACAATGTGCTTCAAATCTTGTGGTTGATGATTGAGTTACATAGAATTCGTAACCATCGTTGAGACATTTAATACCTAACAATATTTTTAGTTCATCTTTGTTATTAAAGAACTGACCTTCATAAACCTTTGAAGATGGCACATAGCTCCTAGGTTTTGCGGGTGTTTGATTGAAGGTGGGACATTCTAGAGATTCGGGCATTGACCAAAAGTAGTTGGGTTGCATTTGAGGAGGAACACCTACTTTCTCTTCCTGGTCAACATCATCTTCATCATCGTTATCATCACCCTTTTTAACATCCTCGTCTCGGTCGCTGCCGGAAGACTCAGAAATACCAAGTTCCTTTGCCACCTCTGGATCAGTTATTGGGTTATAATTTAGATCGACATAAACACTATGCTCTTCATTAGCACTAAACTCTTCTGCTGTTTTGTGAGGATCTTCATTTTCAACTTCAACATAAGGTTGATTAAGGCATTGACGGTCACTAATATGCTGAGAAACGTGATCGTGTGAAGAAACAAGTGGATTATGATTTGGGTACTGGCTACTTTCATGGGTATGATACTCGTTTATTTCTTGGGTAGGGTATGCATTTAGGTCCCATGGATTTACTTGTTGGTATGGGTAATCGTTGTTGTGTTGGGGATGACACATATTAGGAACACCTGTTGAAAGACCAAGATCACGAGGTTGATTGCTTCCACTACCGAGACCGACTTGCTGAACTACAAATAACGTAAGATCACCGTATGGGTTATTACGAATGACTTCGATTAGAAAACCTACATCTTCGTCGTCAAAAATATCAACCGGATGTGTGAAACTTGACATTTTGTAACATAATCTAAATTATTGTTGGATATCTAAACGAGCCTTTTTAGCTATCAATTTTTTCAACGGCGAATACCTTGCATTTGTTGGAAAACTAATGGAACGTCTAGGTAATCCAACCGGCAAGTATTCGTACATGCCATTTACAATTTTCCAAGAATCCCCCCAACACAAAACTATGCTAACGGAATCAGTATCCGATTTCATTTTTTTTTAAGTGAGTGTTTTTGTGTGACGAATACAAAAAATTTGACAAACAACGATCTTTTATAAGGAGAACATAATAGTAATAATAACGTTAATAATTAATTTCAACAGTTTTTACATCTCTTGCCATCCACAAAATAAGAATCCAATGAGACCGCGCTCAAAACTAACATAGATAAATCTAATAGCGCGAACTATTGATATATGTAGGGACTAAATGGAATCGTATGGCGCTCACAAAATAAAACAAGAATAATAATACCCCTAATAATACACTAGAAAGTAAGCTGCACCCCTAAATTTGTGTACGTATAATATATTAAAATAAAACGACAACATAATATAATAATAAGGTAAATAGCGCTCGGATTTAACATAATATACCAAACCAGCGCTCAGATGTGACATGTGGCGCTAGGAGTTTGACCGATTAAAAAAAAAAAAGAAAAACCCATTTCGCGCCGGCCCCACTGTCAGGACGCTCGGGGCCCATGTCTTTTTCGGTTTGGTGCAGGCGTCGGACACGTGGCGGCTGGAAGTTGCTTGAGGTCCCACTCGCGCCGGTCCCACTCGTTGAGCGCCGGATATCACGTGATTAATGATATTAATTGCTGATTTAATGGGTTTAAAAATTAATTAAGCTTAGACTTTGATTATTTAATTAATTTAGTTATGCATTTTAATTATTCGCGCCCTGATCGCCCACTATAGCGCGAAAAGTAGGAGTATTTCGTTAGATAGCTTGGTCAAAGGATTATTCTGTTAAGTAAAGGTGGTCAAAGGATCAAATTTGTAATTTTCCCTATTTTTATTCATACACCACAAATATGCATTGCAGTCTTGTACTGTACAAGACTGCAATGCATATTTGTGGTGTATGAATAAAAATATGTGTTGTATTTATCAACACCCATATCTTTACTGCATCTTAGAATTTTTGTTAACATTTATATGTGTTATAAATCTTGATTTTATGTTTGAATTTATAAAATTAGTTTTACTTGTCTACTGCATCCTGTATTTTTGTTACTGCATCTTATATATTTTATACTGCATCATCTTACATTCGTTATCATTTTGACTACGTCTTGCATATTAACAAGTTTTTGTTACCGCATCCGTTATCATTTTGACTGAATCTTGCATATTAACAAGTTTTTGTTACTGCATCTTATATATTTTTTACTGCATCTTACTATTTTTATTTTTTTTAAGTAAAATCTTGTATATTAAATAAATTTATGAGTGGACAATTTTTTTGATAATTTTTAGTAATTTTTTCCACGAAATTTTATAATTGGATCCATAATTTTGTCAAAATTGCAAAATAGTCCCTCCTCCTTTTTACAAATTTGTTAAAATTGCAAAAAGGTTCCTCCTTACTTTTCCCTGTGCTTCTCTGATCTCTACCCTATATATTATGTTGTATAAAATAAGTATATATATTAATTAAAAATTTTACTTTTTAAATATTCCCTTGTTATTGTAATTATAGATGTGTGTATGTAACTATAAAAGTTGGATACCAGTCTGTATATATGAATCTACACGTTAAAGCTCCTAGTGACATGTGTTTCGTAGATTAATTAATAAATTTGGAGAGTAATTCGTCACCTATATCAGTTTTCTTGCATAATATGAACTTTTGATAAAAGAATACTTTTTTCATAAGTTCTGTCAAGATTTGAGTTATTGATACTCTATAGTTTTAATTATTCATCCGTATAGCTAGTAGTTCCATAAAAGTCATTACATTTATATTATAAACTTGTTTGATTACTAAAAATATGTCTTGGATGATATCTTTAAAATATAAAGAGGAAACTTGGTGGCTTAAAGTTAGTTAGCATACTAATCCAACATTCAGGTACCTCGAGGCGCGATCATCTTCCCACTCCCCTATTTTTGCCCATTCTTTGACCCATTTTTTTGTGAATGAGTCACATGTGGGTTATGTTTTAAATTTTTATTTATCTTTAATGGGTCAAACCTGTATAATAATGTACTTTAATAAACAAATAAGCTTTACAAATGGGTTTATCCAAATATTTATAGGTGAACTTATTAAGCAAATAAGCAAATAAAATAAGCCTCCAAATACCCTCAGACACGTAATCACTATATCATGTATGTCTTGCTTCTTATATATTATCCCTTAGTATCAAATGGCCAAGTATATCTTCAATAAATCTTGATAACAAGAATTATCAATGCCCGCATGTTGTACCGGGAGTTTCAAATAATGAGAGCTATGGTTCGAAACATATGTCTTATTTGATTTCATAGTTCATACACATATTTACAATTCACGATCATACTTAATCTTAATAGGCAGTAAGTAACAGGATGAAAAGTACATTGAACTTTTATAAGACATTGGCCAAAAGATTGACCGGCAAAAATAATAGACAATGAAGAAAATAAATAAGTTATGAATGAGTTATAGAAAGTTGATTGTCTCCTCTTATATTTATGTGAGTTTTTATTTTATTATTAGTAATTTACGTTTACTAATTTCAAGCATCAAGCTACAACAAAAAAAGACGTGATAAACGCTAAGGAGGTAAAAAAAAACCTTATTTTGAAAAATGAATAAGAACTTAAGATAGAAAAAAAATGAAATAATGGCCATGAGACTTGAACCTTGGTTAGTGGATAAATGGACAATACACTAAACCAATTGATCTAACATCATAATTAATTAAAGCTTCCATCATCAAATATATAATTTTATATGTAAATCACAAAGAGACAAAAGAATTACTATTCATAATTCTTTGCTAATTGATATTAAAGGGTAATTTGGAAAGTTTATCTTCATCTTATCATGAGATATGGGATTGTGAGAGATTCAAGTATTTAAGAGATTTTAAAGAGTATTTGAGTCTTCAACTTAGTTAGATGGGTTAAATGTTTGAAAATGTATATAACTATGCGTTGACTTCTTTAGTGTGTACAAAACTAAATTTACTTCCATTGTATGTATTTAACTATTAATTTCGACCATTGTATGTATTTTTGTGACGTGTTATCAAATATAAGGTGACAAGTGGCATCTCTACACAGTTGACACGTCACAAAAATACATACAATGGTCGAAATTAATAGTTAAGTACATACAATGGAGGTCAATTTAGTTTTGTACACACTAAAGAAGTCAACGCATAGTTATATACATTTTCAAACACTTAACCCTAGTTGGATATATACCCCACCACTAACTCACTAAAACATTATAAATATAACAACAATAAATAATTACCTTTTATCAACAAAATTTTATAAATAAATATATAAGTCAAACTAATTTCCTAATTGAATTAATATATAAATTTTATTAAACTGTCTTAAACTTATATTTAGGTTTCATTGATCCAAAATGTTAACTTTAAAGAATATAACAATTGTTCACTAAAAGTTGATGTTAATTAATATATAGGATTGGAGATAATATTATTTTTTTCCCCTTTAACATATAGATATACAAAAATGTAACAACACTTTTTAGTAATCAAATTAAAAGTTCGATCAACCTCAAGACAAACAATGATTTATAACGTTTCAACAACCAATAACTTACATTAGTTTATAGTCAAACTAAATATAGAAGACATAAAAAGTAAGAAATGAATAGTTTAAATGATATAACAACAAAAAGAAATAGGACTAAAAATAAACTCCCTAGCCTGTATAAAAATGAATAAAATGGAGAAATAAAAGTCGACGATGTTTAAAAACGGAATGGTACCATTAGAAGGTCAAGCTTATTCCAAAACACTGCAAATTAGATGTTTAAAATACGGAATTGTTTCTGTAACCATTTTATTTTTCAAATTTTATAAAACTATAAGCACCTTATAAATTATCAGTTAATCAATTTATGAAAGTATGCATATACACTATAGTAAGAACAACTAATTATATGTAAATAATCGTGGTGAGGTGTGTAAGTTCGTTGCCTTTCTAAAAAAAATTGTATAATAACTATAATCGTTTATAAATTTCTTGTAATCAACTTAAGATAAAATTGATTTGTATACAAATAAGTATCCTCTCGCTTTCGAGAGGCATATAATAACTTGTATTAAATCAAAGTATACCGTCATATAATCAACTAAAGCTTAGATATATAATAATCAGGCCCGACCCAGTAGATCTTGATGGCCCGGTGCAACAACACAAACGTAGGCTCCCTAACGGGGAGGGTATACATTTTACATAATAAAACTATCTATTACTACTACGAAATTTTGATTGGCCTAAAAGTATAAAACTATATAAACAAGTGTAGAATAATTACTTCTCATACGAATTATTTATTGATGAAAATCTCAAATCTGAAACATAAAATACCCAACAATTGAAAGAGTGAGAAGAGATCATGAGAGTACAAGAATTTTAGAAAGAATGGAAGTACCAATGGGAGGGTGCCATGTGTACAAAGAGAATACAAAACCCATTTACCCCCTAACTTAAATATCTCACAAACGACAAATCGAAAAATTATGAAAATTGCACCATTAGATTCAGCGTTTGATCCTCTTCGATTTGCCGTCCATTAAGACATAGTTTCGACGAAATTTTTTTTTCACGTTTTTTGGTGGGTTTTACAATTTACTAACACATGTGTTAAAGTGTTGCATTTAGGGTTTAGGGGTTAGGGTTTAGGGTTTGGGTTTTGGGTTTTGGGGTTTCCGAAACCCCAAAACCCAAACCCTAAACCCTAAACGCTTTATATAACTCTAAACCCTAAATCTTACTAAACCCTAAACCCTAATAAACCCTACTAATTCCTAAACCCTAATCCCTAAACCCTATACTTAAATTAAATGTTTAACCAAATATTAACAAATGTGTTAGCAATTAGTAAAACCCACCAAAAAACGTGGAAAAAAAAATTCGTCGAAAGTATGCCTCAATGGACGGCAAATCGAAGAGGATTAAATGCTGAATCTAATGGTGCAATTTTCACAATTTTTCGATTTGTCGTTTGTGAGATATTCAGGTTAGAGGGTAAATTTGTTTTTACATGTGGGTATTCTCTTTGTACACATGACACACTCCTATTGGTACTTCCATACTTTACAAAAATTATGTACTTTCTTGATCTTTTTTCTTGAAAGAGTACATAAACTCTTGATTGGCTACAGTTTCGATCGTTTACATGTGAAAGAAAATTGAATACTTGTTATCATTACATACCTACGCTAAAAGGTGATGATAAATGCATTATTATTTTTTATACATCCATCATTATCCTGTATTATTTATTTATATAGTACAACTCAATATTATTCATTAGAGGTGGATTTATAGAATATCTGGATGGAAATATGATCACCTATTCACCCATAGTAAAAGGATAATTAAAACAATAAAATAAAAGGAGGAATACGTTACCCAGGGTCTAGGAATTCAACAATAAAATAAAAGGTGATGTAATTTGTATTAGTTAATTGTACGACGGGGTGCTTTCAATAGGTAAACCTTTCAACGTAGCAAGTTTCGATGATTTTCAATGAGCTTCTTATAATAGGCATTATTACTATCGATGCATACAGTGACGGATCCAGGATTTTGATTCACGGGGGGCCACTTTTAATAGAACAATATAAACGGGTTAGCTAACTGCTAAAAACGGGTCGGAAATGTATGATAAAAATGTGTAGAAAAGAATATAAAATCTTTTAAAATGTGTAACAAAGTTTGGTATGTAAATGTATCCCATGAAAATAGCCTATATAGATATTTATAAATAATAAGAAGTCTAGCTTTTACCTAAAAATCCACTCCTTAATGAAAGCAAAATACATAAATATATCGGTTGGATTCAAGGAATTTCATGGAGACTATATACATAAAAACCCAACTAAATATGATTTTAGGTGGGCTTTTAGGTGGATGTCCATAATTCTAGCTTTTACCTATATAATTAGTTGGACTTTTAGGTGGATGTCATTAAATATATACATAAATATATAGTAGTGGGCTTGAAGCCATAAATATATACATATAAGTCTAGCTTTTACCTATATATTTAGTTGGGCTTTTAGGTGGATATACATAAATATATAGTATTGGGCTTGGAGTTACTGGGGGCCCGAGACCCCCTCCTAACACTGTAAATCCGCCCCTGGATGCATACTAATACAAATTACATATCTTCCTAAAACCATCCTTCATTTTCTTATTTGGTCATCCATTTATTTATTGCTTTCTATTCTATATATAGCTAATTAGTTGATCGCCTTCAGTACAATTTTAAACATATAGTAAGATGCCTAATATGTATTATTATGTATACTTGGACACATAAATGGACCCTTGTCTTAAATGAGCCCTGTTGACCTATGTAGAACATGCCATGGGTTCGGTCCTGTATATAACAACTCGACGTAGTCCAAACAAAATAGTGATAGCATCAAAAAACTAGAACCTTTGACTTGAGCTTGAAAATAGTTATGGATTTCGAGTACCAAAACGTTAAGGTTTATTAAGTGCGAGTTTCGGCTCGGACGTTGTGGTATATTTGATGGAGGTGATTTACCCGGCGATGTTAGACGTTATTGAGGGCTCGATCGTGCTCCATTAAAATATGAAGCGGCTTCAGTGGATGACTCAAATACCTAATTTTCTTTTTATATTTCTTGTTAACAATTTTTTTGTTGTTGTTTCTATAGAAATAAAAAAGACATCGTAAACGAACTTGCTACTATCCACTCATATATATATATATATATATATATATATATATATATATATATATATATATATATATATATATATATATATATATATTATATAAAAAGGTAAAAAAACTCTAAAACATAGTGTACGTAAAGATAATGAAGTGTAAAAATAAGGGTTGACAATGGTTTAATACCCAAACTTTCAACTTTTTTTCGTTTTAACACTTCTACCTTTTTTTTAACGTTTTAACACCTTAACTTATAGTTTGACCAAAAATTAATCCCTTTACCTTGTTTGATCGTTTAAAATTACACTTTTGGTAACCGGTAACCAGTTAAATAGGTAACGTTGAAATAATTGACTTCATTTAACTAATGGTTTAATTGTTAAACTTTCAAAAAATTTTGTTTTAACACTTCAACTTCTTTTTTAATGTTTTAACAGCTTAACATATAAGTTGACCAATATTTAAACCCTTTCAATTATGTACATGGTGATTGTTTGACTGTTTTAACAAAATATATATAATACTTTTACATAAGGTTAATATACAACAAGTTTATCAAACTTTCATAATATGTTCAATTTAGATAATGATCAAAAAATGTCTCCTTAAATCAACTTCAACTAAAGGCAACTAAAGTTTATTAAAATGTGTACATAGATAACTATATTAAAATGTTTACTAGGGAAAGTTTTTAAAAGTTAGTTTATATTTCTGCTATAAATTAGATTGCTCCTAAATTGAACAATTTATGAAAGTTTAATTCACTACATATATATTAATTTTTTACCCAATATTTGTATTGTCTGTACATTATTATCAAAACGATAAATGTAAATTTCATAATAAGCATAATCAGTTGTATATATAATTTTATATCATTTTAGATATGTACATATATATGTTTTAAATGCTTATAAATTAATTGTAACGTGTCATCACAATTAATTTTATAATGTTTTATTTTGACAACGATATATTTTTATAATATTTTTGTGTATAATATTTTTAGTTTTATGAAAAGCTATTTATAATGAATGTATGTTGCTATTTTATTAAAATGTCTAAAATTCTTTTATTAATATGTGAAAACATTATTATATATACTCCCTACGTCCCAATTTTATTGTCCCTAGACAAAAAAAGACGCAGTTTAAGAAAATATTATTATTTCTCTTACTTTTTGATAAGATGACAATTTTACCCTCTACTTTTTACCTATTTTTTTATCTTATATATATATATTAGGGGTAAAAAAGAACTGTATCTTATTATTCTTATATATTTATGGAAGTGAACAATTAATTTGGTACAGTCCAAAAAGGAATACTGGACAATAGATTAGGGACGGGGGAGTATATATTAAATGTGGTTTACAAAAATGTTAAAAAGAATTTTGGTTAAATTTTTTTTTTTTTTTAATTTAAAAGTTTTAACCTGTAATAACAGGTCGTAAGGGCTTTTTAACAGGTTATATAAAGTTAAATGTTAAAACGTTATAAAAAAGTTAAAGTGTTAAAACTAAAAATGTTGAAAATTTAAGTATTAAATCATTATTAACCCGTAAAAATAATTATGTACAATGAGCACTATTTTTAAATTTACATTTAGAGTACAATTTAAATTTAAAATTAAATTAATTAATGAAAAATATTTAGAATAACATGCATTTGGGGAAAGGGTTTATACACAAATAGGTTACTGTACTTTGCAAAAATGTTTAATTTCATATCGAACTTTGAAAATGTTCAATTGGGTTACCGTACCTTCAAAAATGTTCAATTAGGTTACCAAACTTTCAAAAATGTTCAATTAGGTTACTGTACTTGTAAAAATGTACATAACAATGTGCAATTGGGTCACTGAGTACTGTAGCAAAAATAGGCGTGAAAACACGTTTTGAAAGTTCAGTAACCCAATTGAACATTTTTAAAGTTTAGTAACCCACATGAACATTTTCGCAAAGTACAATAACGAATTTGTACATAAACCCTTTGGGGAAACCGTCTAATAACGGAATGTATAACGGAATAAGATAATGCGTCTGCTCGGAGGTAACTTTCTGATTCTTTGGAAACCCTAATTTTTGCCCTTTTCACTAATCGATAACATGACTTCGTTCATATTCTATACATTGTTCATATATGTGATTGAATGTTTCAATTTAAGTAAAATTAGGTTAAAAACAGTTATTAGTTCAGTAGATAGCAATAAGTTCCGAGGCGTTATTGAATTCCTTTATGAATGCTTAGGAAAACTTGAAGCCAACAAAGTTGAAGATAATGAGAATGTTAACGGAGGCCGATTTGGTTTATGTTAAACGAATTTTTTTCAAGAGTTGAATGAACTATTGGATGATCTTAGTTACTTTTGCTCCTAGTTGTCTGTAAGTGTGACAAATTGAAGGAAAGAAATTTAATCCACATGTTGAAAATTAAGAGATGCAAGCAACTATTGACAGTAATTTAATGCATGTTTTTAAATTTGTGTGAATCATGAACGAGAAATTAATCAGTTATCAACTTCTGAACTGGTTGAAGTACTATCTGAGCTCAGTGATCATGCCAAATTTTCGTAGTCTTCCAAGAACACCATTGTCAAGGTTAGAATTCATTTCCTCTGTACACCTATTGTAACTAATTGTCCTGTCGCTACAAGATTGGCATGTTTTTTTTTTTGGTTTATTTTCCTGAAAGTGTGATACCTTATGACGTGTGAAATTAGGAAGGTGAAGAACATATGATAAGTTTAGCTATGGTAGGTTGCTACTAATTCTATGTCTGTAATTGGATATGCATATTTATCAGTAAGCATGGTAGGTTTGAGTGGTACTTGAATCGATAATCCAAGATGATGAGAATGCGGTAAAACGAGTTGATGATAGCTGTTGATGATAGCTGTTGATGATACCTGTCTAGAAGAATCAATCGAAATAAATTAGCAAAGAAGGAAAAAACTACGACCAGCGATATAGAATTACACATAGTAGGCTACTCAAAATCTAAACAACCATTTCTATCTCCGGAAACCAATCCCCAAAACTTTTATCACAATCAATGTCAACTTTAAAATATCTTGTTGTACATAGAATTGATGATATCAGCTAGTCAAACTTGCTGGTGGCAAGTTGTTGCAAGAGCTACTTGATGACATCCTCCACAGTTGTCTACAAGTGAGCAGGGTCGTCTCTGAACTTTTAGAGGCCATGGACAAAGTTTCATGTTACGGAAATGAGACCCTATAACTAAATATCAAGTAAGATTAAGGTACGATGAAATTGAATCTCAACGATCCAATTTTCAAATAATTTATTTATTTCTCTGACACATATTTATTTATCTGATACTTATTCTCTCAAATCTTCTTTTTGTCAAACTCTAATATGTCAATATAAGTTTTCAATTTTGGACCATTCAGTCGACCTATATATTTGTTTACATATATATTTAGTCTAAATCTAATTACTAACAAAGATCTCTTAGTTCAAAATAAAAGAGGTGTCAATCTCTTATATAATCATCATATCATATACATATATTACACATATCACATTAATTGGGAAAAATTTGGAGGCCCTCAAAATTTAAAGGCCATGGGCGGTCGACCATCTCGCCCACCCTTAAAGACGGCCCTGCAAGTGAGGCATGTAGATACAATTTTCGACTAGTTATGCTTGCTGCTTAGTTAACTTTGTGTATAGAAATAGGAAGTAAAGTAATTGAGAGGTTTATGCATGTGTAAATGGGAAGGCAGAGTCACATGAAATGTGAGCGTGGAGAGTGTCACATGAAAAGAGATTGAAATGTGTGTTGAGGGGAATCACATGTAGGGAGGCTGCAAAATGTGAGTGGATGCAATGGAGTCACATGAAAAATAAGGGTAGAAATGATGTAAGTTTATTATATATTAATTATATTTAAAAAAAAAAATCAAGCATTTAGTTTGATTGTGGTTGAATTTAATAATTTGTAAAAGATACTCAAGATTGTTCATGGACTTAATTGAGGTTGAGGATGAAAATGCTAAATGGGCAAAATTGAACCTTACTAACGGGTCTTCAATAGATTAAAAATGACTGATTTTGATGAAATCGTCTAAAAATTTAACCGACTAAAATCATATCTTAAATTATATATAGGAAACACCCAATGATGTCATCAAAAAATTAATTGGCCAATAGAATTATTTGATTTTATCAAATTGACTAAAATTTAGGTAATGATGACATCATAATTAATTTTATCCTATCCTAATCTTATAATAAATCCTAATATAATAATAAATTAAATTAAATTTTCGTATGCTAAGTTGCTAACAAATCCATATCCATATAATAATAATAATTAATTAATTAGAAAAACTATCATGTTGCTACCGTCAAAAATTAAGTTAGAATCTTTCTTTCAATACAAATACAAACACAAACTAAAACTAAAGAAAAAAACCCAAATCGTAGACCTTTTTATTTAGTGGATTAACTAATTCAATAGTTTTTGATTGTGGATCCAATAACAAGGTATTCATAATGGAACATTCTACACAAAATATCTAATCAATTACCCTGTTTTCTTAAATATTTATATTTCAAAACTTTTTGTAGATAATCTATCATTTTTGTCAAGTCATATACTCCCTCCGTCCCAAAATAAATGTCTGGTATCAGTTTTCACGGAGCTTAAGAAATTACATTATCCGATAATAAATATAACAGTTTTACCATTGCTTTTTGCACAGACTCTCATGTATCAGTTTTGATAAATGGTATATTGAGGGTATAATGGTAAAAGTTAATTACTACTTTTGGAAGTGGACACTTATTTTGGGACAAACTAAAATGAAAATGTGTACACTTATTTTAGGACGGAGGGAGTATATCTTTCAGAAAATTTATATAATACTGGGTGTGCATATGGAGACTGAAAAATTGAATCGTAATCGAAAAATCAAAGTAGTTAAACAAAAAAGATCAAACTGGATGCAAAACCGACAATTTGTTTTTAATAATAGAACAATCAAAATATTTCAGCTCGATTCGTGTTATACCTAAAAATCGAACCCTTAATAACTGATCTGATATTTAGTTATTAATTAATTGGATATTTTGTATTTTATATTTATTATACGAATTCATAAAAGTTATATATTATCAAGTTATGAACTTTAAAAATAATACATAAGGTACTACTATACTTCTGCCATAAAGTTGTGTATCTAATTCGATTTATTGACCAATTGGGCATTGTCCAAGTAGTACTGTCACCGCAAACGCTCAGATTCTACATGTGTGACCTATAGGTCAGGGGTTCGAATCCATGCCTTAGCATATGTGGATAATTTGGGGATAGATGGTTTACCCTGCGTTAATGCTCCTTGAGGGTGGGGCGAATACATACCATTGCAATATGGTACGAGGGTCAGGGTACCCTCCAAATTACCCTTTCTAATTTGATTTATTGAGATAAATTTATTAAATGTTGTTACATTATACTCACTAAGTTTGTTTGTAAATCTTTGAAATCAAGTATCGTATAATTCGGTTATAAACCGAAACAACATATAAGAAAATCGAAACTGAAAATTCAAAACAACGTACCATAGTGAAATCTAAGCCGGATGATTAGATCACTGAAAAAATCAAAATATTTGGTTATGGTTCGATTTTAATAAAAACTGAATCAAACCGAACCGTAAACACCCATGATATAATGAACACGTAATAAGTCAACAAATAAATATAATTGGTGTCTGAAGTTCATCATAGTATTCTACAAAATTAGAATTTTTGAACAAATATAAAAGATATCATTTTATCTTAAATATAGGTACACTTGATAAACGACAAATGTCTATATTACTACTCACCTTATAAATCAAAATTACGAAATATATACTATTACTTACCACTATAAAAATATCCATTATATACAAATCAATTTGCCATTTGCAATAATAAATTTATTAGGTCATAAGATTTTTGACTCACTCAATTCTATTATCCATGTATATTGCTTTATTACAAATTTTATCGCAACTTTGATTTCTCATTAATTAAGTAAATAATTAGTGCATTTATGAAACTTGAGGTTTAAGAATGCAAGAAGTAAGAAGGTATGTTGGTGCTACAAATTGAATCTTGAAATTAGATACATCGATTTTAATTTTAATGTGATTACAATTATCATGTCAACAAATTCATTATTTATTCCTTAAATTAAATTCAATTAATCAATTACACCCCTCTATTTACTTATTTTTTTCATTATTAAAATGTATATGAAGTTTAAAGAAAGAATAAATATACTTAAACGTGAATGATAAATTATTGTCTCAAATCTCAATCTTATACGGAGTACTAACATATCAACGTATATTTAATATTTAAAATTAAAATATTATTAATTTATTAATGTAGATATATGAATAATCTTAAAATCTTAAATATAATAAAGGAAGGTTATAACATAATTAAAATCAGATTTAAGTGATCAATTAGGTTACTCTATTTTAATTAAAGTAAAATTTAAAACCTCTTTTTTAATTAAACAATCAAAATCCCGTGTGTATACACGGGCTTAGTGTCTAGTATATATATAAAGGAATAGTCCAGGATAAAATCTGTTTATGTTAGTAGAGAGGGATAAGTATACTTATTTTATAGAATTGAGAAAAGAAGAAAAAAAAAAGGATTGTATGCCAACTTGCCAAGTCACCAACTATAAAATAGCTCTTGCATGAAGGTCATTTTGAAACTCTTTTTGTCTTTCCTACAAAGAGAATTACCGAAACACACCATAATTGCTCCACAATTCTCACAAGCAACATAAACTACATTATGATTCTAATACATTAGGCCTTACCATTTCAATTCGTCCATGGCGGGTCTTTATTTAAACATCAAACTCAGTCCGTCTTCATTATTATCCCAGTTTTCTCAAGTTTTCACTCCAAGAATAATATTTTTAACATCGCTCCTTTTCTCTCTAGCAGCATTCACATTCATTGTTCAATGGCATGGCAAAATTGGTGACCCATCATACAGATGGCCTTCTTTAAACCGCCTTGAACTTTTAGATATGGATTCCACCACGACCTTCAAAGTCACCACCCACACTTCCTCCAATTGCGTTGAAGCTTTGGGACAAAGCCGGTTTATTTCCTTTCCTTATTTTAGAGATTGGAAATTTAGTTACAAATCTGATGTTAAATCTAAGGTATTCACCATTAGCTTCTATAACTTTTTATATTTTAAAGAATTCGATTACAGTTTTGCTTGTTGATATGGAAAATCGGATGCAAATCACATTTGTTGATCTGGATAATTTTTTTGATTATTTACCATATATAGAAGAAAAAAGTATCTTTTTATGTCTTAAAAGTAGAGCTCTGGAGTTACAAACATATAAGGGAATTTTTTTATAATGTATTCAATGCTTTTATATTTTATTCAATATCAACTTTATTCAATTTAATACTCTATTTAATTTCCTTGTGAAATTTATATAAAGTTATTGGTTTTTGTCAATTTGCACCAAAAAGTAATTGTTTAGTGAAAACTTCTTCCCTTTATAGTCAATTTTATTGATGATAAGTTTTTTTTCTATAGGCAACGAATTTATTTGACGACACATAGTCAAATTTACTTTAATATATAATAAAATACTGCATAAATTACTATTCAAATTTGATATAACTAAGTATACAAAAAATGTTGGACCCGTTCATAAACCATAAACAGTCCACTATTTTACAAACTTTGTTTGACACTGTTATGGGAAGTTGATGTGGTTTGATTATCAATTAATTTGGAGATTGCTTACTCTTTATGTGGTTTGGCTGATAAAATAGAGCTACAGAAGCCTATGTTTTAGTGAAGCATGTGAAAGCAAGTCTGTTTCCTTTCCTTTCAATGTAACATTGCTTATAGTGAATACGTATTTTACCAATTGATATGGCATAGCTGCGAAAAGCGCCTTAACATACACTTGTAGTTAATGGGGAACTATAAAATGAAGATATAGTTTTTGTACTTGAGTCATATCTATAATTTGTTGAATGGCAGATATGCATTACTTCAAGCACTTCAGCTGGCTTAGAGCAAATATTACCATGGATTTATTATCATAAAGTTATCGGTGTTACAAACTTTTACTTGTTTGTGGAAGGAAAAGCTGCAACTCCAGGTGTATCTAAAGTTCTAGAGTCCATTCCTGTGAGTCATACATATATTATCCTTTGTAGTCCCGTTACCTTAAAGATTGTCTTTCTTTTCTGTCATTTGTTAAAAACGCTTTATGTTCTTCTTATTGCAGGAGGTGAAACTGGTACACAGGACGAAAGAACTCGAGGAAGAACAAGCAAAGAGGTTGCCTCATTTCCATTTATTTTTTTATTTAATTTTCTTAGTCAAAATTCTGATGAATCGTAATTTAAATCTTTAGCCGAATGTGGAATGAGACTTATATGTCAAGATACAAGTACAAACCATGCAACAATGAATTATTTGTCAAGCAGTATCTTAATACGGAAATGGCTATTGTTATGGCTAAGGTATGATCGTTTTTTCTTTTCTTTTCTCTCCAAATTTATGTAAACACGACTGAATGGATTTTTGTAAACTTCAAGGAAGCTCATATGGAGTGGATTATTCATCTGGATACAGATGAGTTGATTCATCCAGTGGGCACTCGTGGATACTCTCTTACACAGCTTTTATCAGACATTCCTGAAAATGTTGATATGGCTGTGTTTCCGAACTATGTAAGTTTTCTGATGTCCTTTTTGGTATTTGAGTTTTTTACTTGATTATTATATCTTATATTCATATCTTTGCTTCAGGAGAGCTGTGTTGAACGAGACGATATAAAGGAACCTTTCACTGAGGTATTATAGTATATCATACTGTACGTATTAAAACATGAGAAACAGCTAAAATATGTATAATTATGTATTCTTTTTTGCAGGTCTCAATGTTTAAAAAGAATTTTGACCACCTTATGGAGGAAACATACGTTAGGAACTACAAAGAATCAGTTCGTGGTAATCCGGGCTACTTTCTGACATATTCAAATGGGAAGTCGGCTGCTCGTGTCCAACAACATTTACGTCCTAATGGTGCACATAGGTGGTACAACTATATGAAGGCTCCAAAGTATGATCATTTCCTTATTTCGTATATCAATGACAATTTCTTCTTCTTTTGGGGTATATTAGTAATGTCACCACATGTTTATTGTTTTAGCCAAATAAGATTCGAGGAGGCTGCTATTCTTCATTACACCTATGCCAAGTTTTCGGATTTGACATCAAGGCGTGATCGATGTGGCTGCAAACCTACAATAGAAGGGGTTACAAAATGCTTCTTTTTGGAGTTTGATAGAGATGTGAGTACTGATGCTTCTGTCGTCTTACTCTTTTCTTCTTCTTCTAATCAGTAATCAAATGTATTGTTTAAAGGTCAATTAGTCATTTTCCTGCATTGAATATCACTTGAGCAATGCAAATTTCATTGTGTTCCATTAAAACATAGTGATTGTATTCCATAATCCTCGATCTATTTTGTCATTATTCAGTATGTTTTTACTACAGATGATCATGGTGATGTGCATGGATAAAAGTTATCACAATAGTAAATAATACCACCTCACTGTCTATCATATATACTGTAAACTAAATCCTTATGGGTCTCATTTTCTGCAGGCTTTTATAATTGCATCAAGTGCAACTAAGGAGGAGATGCTACACTGGTAAGACTCGTTATTAAAACTTCTTTTATAATTCAACTGTTAAAGATGAGATTCCATCTTTTTGATAAATTTTTTTACTTGAAAATCGTTCATGATTTGGAAGAATAAGAATTTTCATAAACTATCTGAAAATTTGAGTAATTGGAATTCTAATATTAGATTAATTGTCATTCTTTGACTCAATGAATTTAAAGCAAATTTCTTTCTATATCAAAATTGACATGCATAAATCCGAAGAACATTCACTAGCTACCATCAGGTTTACAAGTATCAGAATTAGACAAAAATTGATTTTGCAAATGTAGAAAGCTGTATAATAATAGTAACCTTGTCAAAAACAGATTATATATTTTAAAATTTATTTGCTTTTGAATCTTTCAACCAAATACACTAATCTATGGGAAATCAGCTCCAAATTCCGCTAACCGAATCACCCCTTAAACATTTGCTTGCCATGTATAATAAATACCTTATGCGTGACTACTGTAAGTCTGTACTTTTCTAATGTAATATATGTTTGAGTCACAGAAGTTCCTATATGTCATCTTTGTCTTCCACAGTGCCGTTTGTAGTTTCACTACTGATCTTTTATATACATCTTGGCGCATTATATCAATTCACAAGCCATAAAGTACGCTAGCATATACGCTTTTTGTCCCACGAATATCATAACACTTGACTACTTGAACAATACTGATGTTTGACTAATAATCATATAATCTTCAGGTACCGCGAACATGTTGTGTGGACAGACAAAGATCTAATTAAGAAACTCACGAAAGAAGGAATCTTAACTCGCATATATGCTCCTATGGTAAATACAATTCCCAACCTCCGCATTACTGGTGACCTAGGGAGGGTTGGTAACGGGTCAATATGGTCATCGTTTGTGCAGGTCAAATGGGTCAGACAGACCCACCACCCTTTTTTCGTCACTTTTTCCTTCAGCTCTGTTAGAAATTATTGTATTCAGTACTGAGACAATAACCATTTGAATACCATATTCTTATTATTATTATTATCAGTTCTTTTAAGTAAATGATTTAAATTGTTGCAAGCATTTGAATACACATTCCCCGATATTTGACCCGTTTAACACATCCGGCCCATTTGACCCTTTTCATGCACAACCAAATTGTATATACATTACCTGTATTTCCATTTAAGACGGTCAAAATCGCCACCTCTATTTAACACCTTTCCCGTTCCTAGGTTTCTGTCCTTTTCACTTTCACTTTTTTCTTTCATTGTTCGTTGTTTCACTACCTGAACAGGTGATTATGCAAGGATTAAAGGAATTTGGTGTTTACAGTTCTCTGATTGAGTCCAGTCTATCTAGGGACACATATTTGTCATCAAACGAAATAGTTAGCAATTCATCTAGGAAAATTAGCAAAGAAGAACCTGGGATCACTGTTGGGAATGTTTTACAAGCAGCAAATACAGATTTATTGGCAATCCCACCTCTCCCGTCTCCAGTAATGGATAATATTAACAATTATATATGATTTTCATAGAGTTTATGGGTAAAATTAGCACCGAAAAAATTGCCCAATTAACAATTGTGTACAAGTATGCTTAAATAAAAGTTGTCTATGTTAAAAATTCTAGTTACTTGTGGATCTATAGGTGGAAGATGGTACTGATGTAGAAGTACCCTGTTCTAATTGTTTTGCAGAAAGGTTTTATTTGATTAGTTTCTGCATAGACCAAAGTTTGCCTCTTTCCTCTCTTTCCTTACTTTGCTTTTATGAAGAATATGTATATTCTTAGAATATTGCGTATAATTTTCTTTGATATTAGTCTTCTAAAAAGATAAAATTCTTGTTGCCAATACCTTGTAGTTGAGCCTGAGTTAACACGTTAACATCGTGATTCCTAGACGTGTGAAATAATGAACATTAAATCTTTTTGCTTAAATAAGGGATGATGTAGATACATGAAAATCATTATAGTTATAATCTTGTTTGCTTTAAGGGGAACTGTCTGAACAAATATGAATCCAAATTTGATAAAGTAGCATATGCAAGACGCATTTTGTGTTAAAACCCAATCTTGGGAGAAAGAAAAACCTCATAATTTGAGTATGTATAGTAGTGATATGTTTCTTCTAAATTAAGCAAAGTCTAGATGTTTCATGAAATTCGGGCAAATTATTGATTCATATGTTTATATCAAGTTTGTTGCTTCCATAATAAATAAAAGTCAATAATGCAGTTGAATGATTAAGATGCATTTTGAACTATGAAGACCGAAGACCTTTCATTATTTAGAGCAATGTATCAGGACTAGTAATAATATCAGTTAGAAGATAGAGTTAAGTTTGTTAGTTAGTTATATTATCCCCATTAACAAGAACATGCTTTTGACAAGAATCTAAGTTTTTTAAAGTGTTAGGAGGACATATGCTATTCAAATATTAACTTTTACGCAGCTTTTGACCCATGGGACTTGTTTATATTTTAGCCAAAAATTTCGATGAACAACTTTGATATAAACTATCAACCCAAATTGACATTTTTATACGTAAATGGGTCAAGATTGCCACTTTCATTGTGCATTTTCAAGTTAGAATCCTAATTATGTAAATTGATAGCAGGTATGAGTACCAGATGCAATATGGATCTATTGTTTCTTATAATTTTTTACCCGTTTGACCTGCTGAAGATGAAACATAACCGAATCAACCCATTCATAAAAGCAATGGGTCAAATATATGACGCTAATAGAACACTGTTCTAACTGCAGGTGTTTTGTGAAGAGATACAAACTAGTATAAGATAAGATATAGCTAAAGTGACCATATTTAATACATTATTAACACAATCTAACATTAAAAAAATAACCAGTATATAGAAAAGTTTATAAAATCATCACACACAACTTATTGAAATAAGCGTTCATAATAATTAGCACCACAAGTAATTATTGTGGAACTTGTAGTTAATAGA
Organism: Helichrysum umbraculigerum; assembly: GCA_949592205.1. Taxonomy (NCBI): domain Eukaryota; kingdom Viridiplantae; phylum Streptophyta; class Magnoliopsida; order Asterales; family Asteraceae; genus Helichrysum; species Helichrysum umbraculigerum. The sequence goes on along the minus strand of CATIUR010000002.1, from coordinate 9,929,595 downwards.
TTTCCATCAGGTAAGAAGCGTTTATAACAATTACTTAACTAGAATCCGCCTTATCGTATCCTCTTTCTCTTGTTACTCAGAGCATGCTTAGTATCTTTGAGAGAAAAAGAGCTCGAAATAACATTAATTAGAATCCACTTTTGTCTTGTTTTTCTTTGATTTCCCACAGAGATAGGGAGATACAAGGGACTTGACAAATACAGGGGATGCAATATTATACCAACTCTGCCAAGACAGATCTATATTACCTTTATCATCATCACGTAAGCGCCAAGTGTTGTGCGGAACACAATCGAGTTTGTATGCTCTAGGGGCAGCAGCATACTTACTACCTTTATAATCACGTGGGAGAAGTTGCCAACTATTGTTGTTTTTCATCACCCATGTTTGGTAAAGTATATGATTTATATCATACCTATGAGTTATGCATAGACATTCTTCAAACGTCCCTAGTCTGTTTGCATTATCACATACATATTTCGTGTCATCTGGTTGGGGGATTTCCTTAAATTTCTCTAGAGATAAATCAAACGAAAGAATAACTTTCTTCTTATTATTATTCTTAATATCGTCCATAAACCAATGAAGCGCCCCATCATATAAAAAACCACCTGAATCAATATAAGAAGTATTATTATATAAAAAGCACTCGTAGTCTCCAATACATTTCCATTCATTTGATTTTAAAGATAACACTTGAAAGCGCATACCATGCTCGAAGTAATCATTAAATCCGACAACAACTTTGTAATCATCAGTAGAAGAATCATAACCGAAACCCCAACAGCTGTTCGTATGCTTGTTATAAGGAAGCATTGGCAGTTTTATAACCTCTCGAGTGGAAGGATTGGTTACTAAATATTCAGCTAGATTACGAGAGATGCAAACAAGGCCATTGGAGGAACCAACCATAGAAAAATATGACACAGACTTACCAATACCCCAATCTAATCGAATTCTTATATCTCCAAGTTTACGATTGTTATTGTAACTATGTTTGAGATGAGCTTTAACAAAATAATCAGTTGACATCAAAGAATACCATGACTTACAAACGCTTTTGTATCGGAGAACATCTTCTACATCCAATCTTGCAAGAATCTCCTCGAACACATCCATGTGATCTGCTGCTGAAACCCTCGTTATTATTATTATATTATGGATTAATTAATTAAAGAGTTTGCATATATATATATATATATATATATATATATATATATATATATATATATATAATATATATAATACTCCGTATAAATTTTCAAGCCTACCAGCCCAAAAACATTAAAGCCCATCCCAAGCCCACCCCAAGCCCACCCCAATTCGAGAATAGTATTGGACCCAATGTTGCACGTAGTGCAATCATAAAGATTTCCGAGTTTTGATACATTTAGCTATGCTCCGTAAAAATCATAACAATATTCTCGAGTTTTGTGTTTAAACTCAATCTTGGGAAAAAGAAAAACCTCATTATTTGAGTGTGTATGATATGTTTCTTTCTCAAGTAAGCGAAGCCTAGATGTTTCATGAAATGTGGGCAAATTATTGATTCATATGTTTATATCATTATATCAAGTATGTTGCTTTCATATTGAAAAAAAAAAAGTCGATAATGCAGTTAAACGATTAAGACGCATTTCGAACTGTGAAGACTGAAGACCTATCATTATATCGAGCATGTATCCGGACAAGTAATAATATATCAGTTAGAAGAGAGTTAGGTTTGTTAGTTACTTATATTATCCCCATTAACAAGCTAGAACATGTTTTTTATTCTTGGATCTGTTTTGACCCATGACTAGATATAGCATGAAAAATGTGTTGGATATATAAAAGCAAAGGAAATTAACATCCATTTCAGGAAAGGGTTGAGATATATATAATGGTTCATTCAAGAAATTAATTAGTACCGGAAGTACAAGCTTGTTCCTCAAAGAGATCGAGAATATTAGAATTAGATTATATTAGGCTTTCTTCACAACATATATCAATGGTTCAAAATTATTTATACGCAAATGTTACTCCTAACAATAGGCAAATTTGGCGACTTTTGACTCGTTCTTTTTTTAATCTTATACTTTTTTACCTGTTTGACCTGTTGAAGATGAAACATAACCATAACAACCCGTTCATATATGCAACGGGTCAAGTATATGATGTCTAATAGAACACTATTCTAACTGGAGGTGTTTTGTGAACATATGATAAAACTAAAGAGACGATATTTAAAACATTATTGACACAATCAAACATTAAAACAATTAACCAGTAGATAGAAACTTTTATAAAACCATCACAGTCACATACAAGTTATTGAAATCTGTTAACTACGCGTTTCACAAGAACTATCAACCACAAAATACTGGAATAGTGGAATTCTGAAAGATAGATCCACACATGAATGTTGTCTCATTTGAATACTTGAACAACATCAACAGTCCTTTTTTTAACTGAGAAAACAAAACAGGAAATGAGTTAATATACTTGCAATTTAATTAAGGACAAGAAAGCAAAAAAAATATACATACATACGATAGGTAATCAGAAGGCAGAATATATGGTCTATACCATCATGTGTTCAAAGAAAGAAGTGTTCTTAATAATTAGAATCCGCCTTATCGTTCCTCTTCCTCTTGTTATTCAGAGCATGCGTAGTATATATCTTTGGAAGAAAAAGAGCTCGATATATCCACTTTTCGATAGGGAGATACAAGGGACTTGACAAATATAGGGGAGGCAATATTATGCCAACCCTGCGAAGAAAGATCTATATCATCTTCATACCCTCCGTCCCATAATAAGTGTCTCACTTACTATTTTGGAACGTCCCAAAATAAGTGTCCAGATTCCCTTTCAGCCAATCAAAAAAGACTTTAGTGGGTAAAGATGAGATGTTATTGGTAGATAGTGACTTTCCTTAAATTGTGTGCATTTTTACATGAGACACTTATTTTGGGACGGAGGGAGTATTACATAAACGCCAAGTGTCGTATGGAACGCAATCGACTCTGTATGCACGAGTAGCAACAGGATACTTCTTACCCTCATACTCACGTCGGAGAAGTTGCCAACAATTGTTGTTTTTCATCACCCTTATTTGGAGATAGATATCAGTACCGGGAAAGCATCCACGAAATATGCATAGACATTTTCCAAACGTCCCTAGTTTGTTTTCATTATCGCATACATATCCCTTGTCATCGGGTTGGGGGATTTCTTTAAATTTTTCTAGAGATAAATCAAACGAGAGAATAACTTTCTGTTTATTATTATTCTTCATATCGTCCATAAACCAATGAAGCGCCCCATCGTATAAAATACCAGGATCACGATGATTATAATTATAAGTAAAATTATCGTCTCCAATAAATTTCCATTTATTTGATTTTAAAGATAACACATGAAAGCGCATACAATGCCCGGACTCATTGAATCCGACAACCACCTTGTAATCATCTGTAGAAGAATCATAACCAAAACCCCAACATAATTTGTTCCTATCCTTGTAAGGAAGAGTTGGCAGTTTTTCAACCTCTCGAGTCGAAGGATTAGTTACTAAAAATTCAGCTAGTTTAGGAGAGATGCAAACAAGGCCATTGGAGGAACCAACCACCATATAATAATGCAACTTATTATTTATATAAATAATGATATCATTGTTTTTGCAACGTAATCGAATTCTTAAATGTCCATGTTCACGATTGTAACTATGTTTGAGATGAGCTTTAACAAAATAATCAGTTGATATTAGAGAATACCATGACTTACAAACACTCTTGCATCGGAGAACATCTTCTACATCCATCGTTAGATTAATTAATTAAAGAGTTCGCATATTAGCATATATATAGTATTGAAGCCTACCAGCCCAAAGACAATAAAGCCCATTCCAAGCCCACCCCAATTCGAGAATAGTGTTGGGCCAAATGTTCACCTGTTATGGACTTATGGTCTTGACTCTTGACTATTTAGAAAATTATGATTATGTAAATTGGTAATTGAGAAAAATAAAAGGTTAAAAAAGGTTAAGCAATTTTACTATACACTTTGATGATTAGTTTCTTTATAGACCAAAGTTCGCCTCTTTCCTTATTTTGCTTTTATAAAGGATATATGTGTAGTCTTAAAAGATTGCATCAAAGATTGTTAGATACATTTAGCTAGTAACATAAAAACCAAAACAATATTTCCGATATATTTGTGTTAAAACCGAATCTTGGGAGAAACCAAAACCTCATTATTTGAGAGTGTAGTAATATGTTTCTTTCTAGAGTAAGCAAAGCCTGGATGTTTCATGAAATGTGAGCAAATTATTGATTCATATGTTTATATCAAGTTTGTCGCTTTCATTAACGAGTAAAATTCAATAATGCAGTTGAATGATTAAGACGCATATCGAACGACGAAGACCTATCATTATGTAGAGCAATGTATCAGGACTAGTAATTATATACTGCATCAGTTAGACGATTAAGTTAGGTTGGTTAGTTAGTTATATTATCCACATTAACAAGAACATGCTTTTGATTCTTTTTTGTATCTGTTTTTGACCCATGACTTAATATGTGAAATTGGATAAAAGCAAAGGAAAGATCCATTTCAGGAAAGGGTTGAGATATAGTTCATTATAGAAAATAAGTAGTCAAGCTTGTGCCTTAAGAGAGAATATTAGAATTATATAATAGGGTTAAGCTTTCTTCACAAGAAATATCAGTGGTTCTTGGAGATATTTGTAGATAAAAGTATTTGGTTCATAAACAAAATTATAATTATGTCGATAACATCTGTGCAGTTGACTGCACAGATGCTATACGAAAGTACAAGCGCCTGCAAGGAAACCAAGTATTGTTTATGCATAAAGTTACTCCTAACAATAGACAGTTGGGACACATTTGGAAGTAATTTCGGTATCTGTTGCGAAAATCAACATGGAAACTTACCATGTTATATGTTTTCCGATTTTAAAAATTCTACAGGCGAAATGACAATTTTTTTTTCCGATTAATATGTACATTTTAATAATTCATAGCTTTGTTACGCATATCTAACTCGAGCTTGAATGGTGGTTGTTATTGTCATAAGAAACTGATAGATTTTTGGAAGATTCTTTGTCCAGGAGTTAGTATTGCTAGAGGGTCATATGTGTATTTCCGTCTTGCAAAATCTTCCCATCGACTACCGAAATGTTTTTTCCACTCGTCTTGAGTTTTGTAATGAGGCAAATACTGCTTGGTTTCGAGATTAGCTGTCTCACAAACTTCTAGAATCCTTTTGTTTTGGCTTAGAATGTAATCTAGACTCTCTGTTCCGGTCGAAGATGGCATTGCTGATGCTAGAAACGCCACCAAGTAGAATACATCCTCGTTCGGTGTCACCATTGATGTTTTAGTGTTCCACCTGCAAATTGTTTGCATAAATATGTGAACAAGTTAGGCAATTACTTCATCATTATTAAGATTTTCTTTTTATATATATATTTTTTAATCTTTGATGTAAGGTTACCTTGACTTGTCAACTGGGTAGATGAGTATAGGTCCATTGCTAGTGTCAGTGAGAATTTTCCCGAAAACTTCTCTAGAAAATTTGTGGATTTTGCTTTTGGGAACAAGAAGATTTAACCATGGATGAGGGACATCCCATAGATCCTTCTCCTGCAGTTTCAACTCAGACACATGTACTCGATCCAAGAACTCCACATACGACACTTCTGATATAAAGAGGGTGGATTCGTTGTAGTTCAGTTTCGACAATAAGCTTTCAACTTTCTGTATATGAGCAAACATAGAAAATTATTAGTATAGCTAGGTTACACTTGATGCAAATGGCTATAGACTTAGAGGTGGCAGTTTGGACCCTTATATTAATGAATGGGTCGATTTGGGTCATGTTTATATCAAACGCGTCAAACATATATAAAGAGAATAGCTTGAAAGGAAATGGGTCAAACGGGTTAAATGGGTTGAAAGTTGCCCAAAGTGTGCTTTCAATTAATGCATACTACCTCCTAATCATTATTAAAAAATAGATATTATTGAAATAGTATTAATTTAAAATAAAGTTTGACAGCATAAATAAAATGTACGCTTATTGATAACAACAGTTTCAGATCGGGTCAACCTGACCCATACCCAATTGTTACCCCAATGTTAACCCATTACCCGATCCGCCTGACCAGCTCAGTTTTCAACTTCTAGGAATTGTCATGTTTCTTTAAATTCACCTGGTCGATTGTATCAGTATCTTCTTGAGTAAAGTACTTGGCGATTTCCAGGCAGTAAACGGTTTTTCCTTCGGAAAATAACCGACCAGCCTGTACTGGATCTTTGTTTTTAAATGACGATCTCCAGTTATTAAGTATGCCCGTTCTGTTTATCAAAACAAAACCTTCTATATAATCAAATGAACCATTTGATGATATTAGCTGCTCTTGGTCTTCTGTAAATGTACCGAAATCCGAGTAAAGAACTCTGATCCATTTTACCTGTCAAAATCAATAAATTAACTTAAAGATTGACAACCCGCCTTTTATATGCAGATCATGAACCGAAAAATTTATAATCGTTTACCATTTTTGGTGCGGGTTCAAGCGAAATGTGCGCTCGTGTGATGATACCAAATTGTCCAAGTCCTCCAAGAACACCATAAAAAAGATCAGAATTCATTTCTTTTGTACATGTAACTACTTGTCCTGTCCCTGCAAAATTCAAATTTAAATAAATCTTTATTATTTCCTCTAGTGGGCTTCTGAGTAGATGCATGATATTACTTGTTTTTTTTATCATTTCTTTAGCAAATTTACCATCATACCCTCAAGAATAGTCTCTTTCAGATACACATTTGTTCCAAAAACTATACTTGTACTTTCTTTTTTGTTGGTCCCCCAAATAAAGTCTATAATATGACAATGTTGTTAGTTTGTCATCACTAGTGCCCCTATCATCCATATGGCATCATGTTGCCACTTATTATTATTATTTGGTTCTAAAGTTACAAACTTTTTGCAAAATCTGTAAAATTTTGCAACTGACACATAAGTATAAGCTTTATGGAAGTACCTGTAACAACTTCTAGCTGATGGACATTATTTATCTGAGGTCCATGTCTAAAAGCTTGTCCACTGATTCCGGCATTAGATAACGTACCACCAACCGTTAGATGAAGATAATCAGTCCATGATTTTGGGGCTAACCCATGTTTAAGACTCTCATGCAATATATCAATCCACAGTGCACCAGCTGAAACATCCACAAAAGGAGTTTTTGTATCGCCTTCAATGTGAAAGTGCATTTCTTGAGATTTAGCTAGTGATTCCATACTTATGACCACACCTTGATGGGCTTGAGCTTGACCTTCAAATGAGTGACCATGACCTCTAGGTGCAACGGTTAAACCAGATGTGGGTCCCATTTGGAATATATAGGTAATGAGTTTAGAAATATCAGAAACTGATTTTGGGTATAGAATGGCTGCAGGAAGGTGATTGTATCTATTTCCAAAATCTTTAGCTGCATGATGAAGGTTGTCGAATTCAAATACACCATCAAGTTTTAATTTTTCGTTTAATGAAGTAATCGATGCATGGCTGGGAAGATCTGTTGTTGAGGTAGCAAAGTTTTTGGTAAAGATTTTGTTTCTATCAAAATTGCATCCCAATATGAAGGCTATTAGAATCTTGAAAACAAAATTTGTGTGTTTAAGCATGTTGTGGGTGGTGGAGATAATAAGAGGTTGTTTGGTTTGGTGTGGTTTGTGAAAGAAGATGGTGTGTTAAATTTCATGAAAAAGAGAGGTTTTTGGGAGCTTTATAAAGGGAATGAAATGATGTAGAATGCACTTGCTAATGAAGTTTTGCTTTCCATTGATAATGAAAAGACAGTAAAAAAAAATTGTCATCAAAACTTTTTACGCGGTAATTTACCATGCAAGATACTAACTTTGGACGCGAATATACCATTTCTATGCTTACAGTTCTAGTTATTTAACGCCAAGTTAATCAGCTGTGAAGATTGATCAAGTAACAACTTACCGTTCAGAAAGAAGTTATTTAGATAAATGTAAAAGCACTTACTTGTTACGAATCTTAACTAATCGATCGGATCATTATATGGTTCTTCTACTGATTCTCGAAGCCGCAAAAATGATCTTTAAAACGCGTAGATGAGTATATGTGTCGGGTTAGTTTTGTTGAAAAAGGTTGTGTTAGTTATTGAAACCAACTTTTAACATAAAAGATGTATAAAAGTGATTTTGTATTGACAAGTAATTGCAAAAGGTTTGGCAAATCCTACTGCACTTATCTTTTAGTTGCCAACTTTTTGAAAACTTTTCCAGTTTTTGTGTGTTTTCTATGGACTATATGTGTAGTGACTCATATCCTCAACCTTAAGAAATTGATGGTCACAAAGATTATTAATTAGGTCATTTGTGATTACATAATTTTTGTATTTTAGTCCTTATAAAAATAGTAATTTATAATTTTTGGTTAATCAATACTCACCTTTAATTTCACAAAACCTTGATACTTTAAATCAAGTTTCAAAGTTAGTTAGTAGTATAAGTGTGAAAACAAATATAGTAGGCTTGACAAGTCTAGGTCGTCTCTAAACTAAATAAATAAATAGTTCAAGCGTGTATATACATTAATTTTCGCTATTATATTGAGCTACACATTTATTTAAGTGACGCTATTTGTTATGATATTATATCATTTGGCAATGGTTGTAATGAATTTACATTTATTTAACAACCACTCATCGTTCCCCTTAAAATGTAGTTGCCTCTCGAACCTTAACCAATGTCTAATTATGTCTTAATTATAAAGATCTAAACTTACCCAAAAATCCGAGATAAACTCAATTTATGAAATAAGATAATAAATTTTTTAATGTTAAGATTGTTACACTTCAATACAATGAAGAAGTGTTTGCATTGGGGTTTTTTGAGGAACAAAAGGAAGAAAAAAATTTGCATGTGAAAACAGATAATTATGTGCTATTGATCTAGCGGGTATCGAGGTGACCTTACAATTAAAAGGTTAAGAGTTCAAGTTCAAGGATGACGAATGTATATATTCATGAGGAAAATATAAATATTCATGCATATTGTTGTTTAAAATAAAAAAGATCTAACTTTCTATATTGTATATATTGTATCTGTTTATATATATCATCGTGTAATTATTAATTAATATATTATTAATATATAGTATAAGAAAGTATCTAACTTTCAATTTTATAGAATGCACCAAAACTTACAATTAATACTAAAGTGTAGAGAAAATAGAGCCCTGTACGTACCCTTTTGTTATCGAGTTCGAGTTTTAGTCAAACAAGTTATGTTGATGTAAACTCTAAAGATGATACCTTTTGAGATATTTGACCACCCATTGGGCACGTTAACCTTTAAGACCAATCATCCCAAGTAATATGGGAATTAATATACACAACACTAAAAATGATACTTACACCATACTGTACAAATATTAAAGCATACAGTACAAGTATATTAATGCATAATTGTGGTGTATGCAACAAAATGTGTGTCATATATATCAGGGTCCAAGTAATATATATACTTCTAGTCTAGTTATATATATCAGGGTCCATGATGGCTTGACGTATTTTTGGATGCACCAAGTTGATCGCAACGAAGAAAAAAAACACGTAAACAAAAGATGAGGTATTTTCATGTTTAAGTTACTTGAGGATGACGAGTCTTTACATAACAAACCGAAAGTATATAACTCTACGGCTATTCTAACATCGAAAGCTAAAATTGTAGTCTAGGTTAAAAACTTTATATTATAAACTTAAATAAATCATGACTCGAGTTACATGTGACGTTTACTAGAATAACAAATGCTAATGTAATTTGAATTAAGTTTGAATTTAATGAAGTATATATATGTGGAAATCTAAATTCCATATCAATTAACCTAATTCCGTAAACTCATTTTGCCACATATACAATGATGTAACATACGATTATAAGATTATGATTGATGTAACGTAACCTTATCTCATTTGCAAGAAAGTCAAAAGTAGTATCTGCTATATACTGTATATCTAAATTTTCAAGAGAAAATTACATAATTCGTCCTTATGGTTTGGTCAGAATTTCAATGTTAGTCCTTTATATAATTTAATTACACAGATCATCTTTTATTTTGAAACTTGTTACGTAAATAGTCCTTTAGACTAACGATTGTTAACTCTCTGTTATAAAGAACCACGTGATATTTTTTTTATTCTTTCAAATTTTTTGAGTAAAATTTTAATTAAAAAATTTAAAATATGTATAGATACATTATTAGGTGCACAGAATATTATTTTCATTTATTCTATTTTATTCATCATCAAATGCGGTTATACTCTCCAATTAAACATTAACTTTTATATTCTACCACTTCAAAACCATCACTGACTTTCACCACCCAAACATACATTTGTGGCTTAAAGATTACAAGTCAAAGATTTGGTTCCCACTATTCAGCGTCATTTTACATTGAAACTAGGGTCATCGTTTAAGATGTTTTTCGAGTAAGGAATAGATGCAAAAGAGAATAGACGGTGGCCACCAAAGTTGTGACAAGATAAGATAAATTGGTGATGGAGGATTACTGGATGGTGAAAGATGATTGTGGACTATAAAATTTAATGTATCGGTGCATAAGAGAACTGAATTTGATGATGAATCTACTAAGTGAAATGTGGAAATGACCATAATATTTTGTGCACCTAATAACGTGTATATACATAGTTTATATTTTATAACTTAAGTTTTACTCAAAAAGTTTAAAAGAACAAAAAAAAATTCACACGTGGTCCTTTTTAACGGAGAGTTAATAATCGTTAGTATAAAGGACTATTGACGTAATAAGTTTCATAATAAATGTTGATTTGTATAATTAAATTATTTATAGAACTGTCAGTGAAATTTAAACCAAACCATAAGGACGCTTTATGTAATTTTCTCAAATTGCAAAATATGATACTCCGTAGTGTTTAAGTGTTGTCGTAAAGAAAACAAGGTGATTTATATATTATTATTAATAATAGAAATTAATTTGTTGAAAAAACAGTTCATGTGTTTACAAAAGAGTTTATTGATTTAAAATGTAGTTAACTTTATACTTTTTATTATGCGATTTGATGAATTTTAAAAAGGTCTATTGTGGCATTTAAGTTCTAAAAACGTTTATCGTATACATTTAACTTATTATTGTATTTATAAAATTTACATAAAAAAAAACTCTTTTATGTATAAAAAAAATAGCCAAAATGCATACAATAGACGTTTTTAGAATTATAAATACATACAATAGTAATTTTCAAAGTTCACCTTATAAAATAGTAAAAGGTATAAAATTTAATACATTTTAAAATGATAAACCCTCTACAAATGTGACTGAAAACATAATCAATAAAATTGAAAGTTGATTACCCTTGATGAAAAAAAATGAGGTATTCTACCTTAAACAAAGTTAATGTAAAGTTTCAGTATATTTTCTTACAATTTGCCCTTTTTCTTTTCTTGTAATTATAAGACACAAAATATAATATGTACACACCGTATACACATATATAAAAAATGTTTCTGCAATGGTAGTTTGGTGAGGATTGACATGCATCATAAATATAGAGGTTATGGGTTCAATCTTCATTCACATGTTTATTTAACCTTGGGTTACGTGAACTACCTCTCACATGTTAAATACGGAGTATGAGGCTGGTCAGTGGGGGCCGTCAGATGTCGGTTTTAACCTTTTCATATAAAGTTATAGTAAGTTGCCAACTTTTTTTTTTTTCAAACATTATTGTTTCTTCATAATTTACTTTTTTCAAATATAACAACTTTCGTCTCAGTTTAAGGTATTCACACATCAATTTTTCATGAACGTAGAATTCTCGACCTCTTAATCATATCACCAACAAATATTACATGAAACATGGTTCATGAAGTGATGAAACCTACTATAGCATGATGGTAATTATTTTACAAGGAAACTTTATTGATTAATAACTTGACAAACAATTCGTGCTTTTAAGGAAAACTCCCTGCTTATGGAACTCTCTAAAAAATTATGATCGACTCAATAATTTATGACATTATTTTTGAGTAATATACGACCTTTTAATTAAGATTATGTATTATGACTTAAAGGTAAGAAATTCGTTAAAAATCATTGTTAGTAATTGTATACCGTATAAACAAGTGAAACTGTAAATTGAATAGGAAAATGATTAGTAAGCCTAATTATATAGGACTAAAAGTAGACCTAAAAGTGTGATTGGTTGGTTTGAAAATTTGATTGGGTGAGAATAGGAGAGAGAAAAAATTCAACCAATCATAAAATTAGGCCAACTTGTAGGTCTGCGTAATTAGGTCTCTTTAGCATTACTCGTTGAATAGGTTATAATGATATACAATATGTCAATATCAGTCTTGAAACTACTAATACGGAGTATATTGTAGAGAAATGATTGGAAAAACAAAAAGTTATTCACAAAGTGAGTTTGACCGATTGGATTAGGAGAGAGATATAAGAGAGAGAAACAATAAATGATTTTGATTGATGTATTTCATATACTATGTCATTTTGTGATAAATTTTATATGAATATAGCATGTATCTAAATTGTATCAAATGACAAAAGTTACCTCAATTTTGAGGAGTGATTATTGTGATAAATAAAATTTCAGGTTTCGACCTTTTATTAAAAATAAATAAAAAATGACAAGTCATACCAAAAGGGGGGGCATTGATCCAAGTTTGATTTACTATTTTCTACATTTAATTGTTTTAGAATTTATTTTTATTTTAAATATACGCCGAATTTATTAATGAAACAATATACGAGTATATAACAAAGATTCCTATCGATAGCGACTATTTTTGTGTCACGTGGGCTTCTTTGTGGAGAGTGAAAGACGGAAGGCAGCCCCTACATGGTCCATTCTCGTTTTCCTTGGTGTCCAAATTTATGGTCCAAACTCTTCGTTTACTTTTTAATAGTATACGTTTACATATATTGAGTTTAATTGATTAAATTAATCATTAAATTAAATAATTTAATCATATAAAAATCGTTATTATTATATTTAAATTAGTTATCATAAGAACATTAAGTTTGTATATATAACAAAACCATGTATATTTATGTATGTTTTAAGATCTTAATGAAAACGGTTAGATGATCATTATCATTATTATATACGGAGTATGATTATTATTATGAAATTAAGTCAACTGTTCTCATGTCACATTAGTTTGACCTCAAGAAAAAATATAATGGGATTTTTTTGTCGACAGTAATGGAAGATTGACAGACACTTTCTAACTCAAACAGACCCGATTTCACGTGATTTCTTTATCTTATCTTGACGTACGTATTAAAACTGAGCATGGGTTGATGTGAAATCACGAACATAACGAGTTAGACATGTGTCTTGTTGGTCATCCTTTTGAATGTCTGTATTCTTACTGTCACAAAACCAATAATACTGTCTTTTATATTTTTCTTTATAACGATGTGGATGTGTTAGTCATTTCATGTAAAGCACACCACCAGTTGGTTGATTAGTGGTAGAACTTATATGATCCACACACTTTTGGGAACTATTGGGTACAGTTTTTGTCTTACGGGATTGGTTTTGCTAAATGTGTATTGAAATAGTTGGTTTGGCTAGAATTTTTCCATTCAAATGCAATTGATAGTGATTATCTTTGACAAGAAAGATAATAAGCGAAATCAATTCTAAGAAGTCAAGTAAGAGAATGAACATGGTTATCCTAATTCAAACGATAATGGAGTGAGATGACGAAGATGTAACAAACATACATGGTTAAAGATCGGGTCGAATTTAGGTTTAAAACGTACTCAAACCTTAATGTTCTATTACATCTTTGATAAGACATTTTTGGGTGTTCTTCCATTGAATCCTACGTTATTCTATTGTAACTAACATTCCAACTACTTCCGACAAACGAAACGAAAAATTATTTTACAAGGATGCTAACTAGTAGGGGCCAAAAACACTTGTTTTTGTGTAGTATTTTCTTTTGAGTTTTGATCGAGTACTTACTTTTTTGAGACAAGAAAGTCGATGAAAGGATGATGGTTTGAAATAAGGGGTAAAATACTCGTACAAATAGTAACCTAGCTACAAGACCTATATCAGGAATGGAGTCTTTGATCCCAACAATGTCATATTGTAACACCCGCCAAATTAGGACTAGTAATTAGTGCCTAATCATATGTTAATACATGTAATTAGTTCCTAGTTAGGCTAATTAATGTATCGAATTATATATATTGTTGAATATATACGAAAATGCGATTTGGTTAAATCGTACGCAATTTAAATCGAATGTATTTCGATTCAATTTAATACGGACGTTGGTGAACCAATTTTATTAAATAACGTTGTTATGTCAAAAATATTATTATAATAATATTTCGTATTTATTCGTATCGTACAATCAGAAATTTACACAATTTAAAATGTAAAACGCGCAAACTAAATAAACCAACTTACATTTTTGTAACACAAATATAAATTGATTTGTAAAATATTTAAACAATATATCGCGTAATAAATCGTATTTTAAAACTTATAATTAAAAATGTAAAATAATTATTTAACGTTTAAACGACGGAGCAAACGAACACCGCACGGAGAACGGGGACAGGAAAATGGGGGATAACCTCCCACCCCCACCTTTTCTTTCTCCTCATTTCTTTCAACTCTTTTTTCTCTTTCTCCTCTCTTTTCTCTCAAAATCCACCAACCAACTCAAAACCCACAACTTCACAAAATCGACAAATACTACCACTAAACGCACTTGGATCATACTACTCTTTTGGAAGAAAACGACCACCGCTTCACGATCTATCATCCTATCTTTTCGGATTTCTCATCCGACACTTTGTAAGTTTCCGACAAATCCCGAAGTCTCTCGTTTTTAAATGTTTTCACTTGTTAGTAGTTTGTAACAACTTATAATGTCCCTATAAGGGTTGGGTAAAAGCTTTGGACCGAACGGAAACCGGAAAACTCATTTTCGACACATTTTCCGGCCAACAGACCGCTACGTCGCATTTGGCCCGGAATTTATGCGACGTCAGCCTCTACGTCGCAAAACACCTCGTGACGTCGCATAGTGCGACGTCAGTCACAACGTCGCATTAAATTGCGACGTCGCATATAGCGACGTCAGCCTTAACGTCGCCAATACCTCACTACGTCGCATTTAGCGACGTAAGCCCCTACGTCGCAGAAATCACCTACGTCGCATTAGCGACGTAGCACCCTACGTCGCATTAAATTGCGAAACGTCGACTTTAGCGACGTCATGCTCTACGTCGCAATCCTACCTGCGACGTCGCACCCTACGTCGCATAAAACAGCAGGTTTTCAAACTTTAATTTCACTAAGTGTCGAACTTTTGCAACCTCAAATCCTTATACGATACGACTTACAAAACACTTTGGGACATTTTTGTAAGTGCAAAACATCGATAACTTGATAATAATACTTAAAGATTATTATTTCAAACTCGTCACCAACGGGCCGTACACTTTTCAAACACTTAAACGTATCAACCAAATAGTGGAGATTTGGACATTATAGTTGGACAAACAACTGCAGGGGTGATCTTTTGAGATACCCAATCATATTTATAACCATCGCGTGTCGTGGACACCCTCAGGTTACAAGTCTTTGGACTTCATTTCGGCTAATCAACTTACGTTTGTTTAAACGCACTCAGACTCAGGTGAGTCTCATAGCCCCTCTTTTACTGTTTTACTCAGGGGTGTGATATACTGCTCAAACTTTTAACATGTGAACGCAAGTACCAACTTTTCATATACTACATGAGTTTTTCGAAACTAATCATTTAAAGTCCTCCGTCAGCATAGTTGTTAATACGTTGTAGCGTGAATATTAGTATATGGTACCATATAGGATTGACCCTCCTCGTCCGGGTTAGCAAGCACTAACCGGGTAAACGGACGTACTAATATTTGGGAAGACGAATGTGGATTAGGCATTCGTGGAGGCACCTCGCCCGGAATTCTCTATAGGGGACCCGGCCCTCGAGTTAAGCTCAACTATGTGCTCATGGCTGTATACACGATGATTATCATTTAATTGCTGGATGCAATTCATTATTTTATTGCTGGATGCAATACATTATTTAAATCTTGCGGTTCATACGATATTACTTGATTTCAAACCTGTGAGCTCACCAGCTTTATAGCTGACCTTTTAGCATATATCGCAGGTACCCAGCAGTAGGATGTTTCTGCTTCAGGATTTAGCTCGAGTCAGCATACAGACGATTGAGATTTTCTTGCATTAGTATATTTTGTATAAGTACTTATGTACTGAAATCTCATTTTAATTAATTCGAGCTATGTAAAGTTTCAAATGTTGTAAACATTTCAGGAATCAATATATTTTGTTAAAACGACGCATATAGAGTCGTTTGCTATTTATCTTTGTGCCTTGTTATTGATTAGTAACACCCAAATCAAGCTTCCGCAAATCATCAAATTTGGGGGTGTTACAGATTGGTATCAGAGCCTAAGGTTATAGTGAACTAGGTTGCATTTAGTGAGCCTAGACTATGACCATTAGGCCGTATTCCTTATTAAGTATGACTGGTTCAGTGATTACAGCATACGAGTTTAATTTAACATAGCCTGATCAACTATGTACAATTAAGCAAAGATGATGTAAGACCTGAAAGTAGTTATGGCTGAACAGGGTACAATAGAAGACTCTGACCTCGAGAGAACCGAGACTTAAACATGTTTATGCTAGACACTCAATAGGCTATATTATATAAGAGCTATATGAATATAGGCCTCAATCTTACTAACGCTTTGTCTCAGAAATGGCAAACATTCCATCAAATTCATCTCGTTCTCAATCCGGGTCGCAGAACCCAAGGGTAGCAAGGAGGAACTCAAGGTTGCCTCGAGCTGGCCCGTATCCCACTCACTCCACCTTGCCGGCCTTAGCCGCCAGGGTGAATCAACACGAGCAGCGACTTCGCACCATGGATGTCGTGTTGCAGGAAACAAACGAGAACTGGAGACTTACATCCCTTGAACGCATCGAACAAGTCTCCGACGACCTTGAAACCACAAACAACAACATGGATGTCCTTCGTAACCAAATAATAGAAATAAGGGTGGAAAATGCCCTTCTACAACAAAGGATGGAAGAATATGAGCAACGCTCACATGAAGCAGAAGAATATGCGCGTGGACTAACACAACGACTAGCACTCGCAGAAGACAACGCCCGACAAGCCAGCAGGCTTGCAAACACTGTGGACCGTCTTGTCACGATGATGGAACAAATTAATCTACGTTAAGACTAGTGTAGTCTTTGCCTTGTAATCTATCCTGTAATCTAGTAACTATCTACGCGCTACTCTATAATTCAGTCGGATGTAACAATTCCCGACATCTTTTGTAATACATCTGTAGGATGTAACCTTTGAACTCGTACTATCTATTAAATGTTCCTTGCTGTTTCAACTCATATCGATTGCCATTATTCCTGTTGATGTTATGTATTACTGCTTTTATACATGTACATCTGAGATAAATACAACTTTCTTGCAAAATCTCATGTATCTTCATTTCTTTTATTGAAGAATCATGCCGCCAAAGTCAAGACCTTACACCGATGCACAGATTACTTCACTCATAACCCAGGCTGTTACTGAAGCCTTGGCTCGCAATACTCCACCCAACTCCACAAGAAACAGCGATACCGCTGGAACCTCTGCCACCAAACCTTGTTCTTACAAGGACTTCCAAAGCTGCAAACCCTCGAGTTTCAAGGGTTCTGAAGGAGCCATCGGACTAATCAGATGGTTCGAGAAAATGGAAACTGTTTTCCGTGTCAGCAAATGCGCGGAGAACGACAAAGTAAACTTCGCCACCTGCTCTCTTGAAGATGATGCCCACTCTTGGTGGAATTCATATACCCAATCAGTGGGTGCTGACATTGCCTACCAAATCACTTGGGAGGAATTGAAAGCCAAACTCACTGCCAAGTACTGCTCTATCGCCAAACTCCAAAAGCTGGATGAGGAGTTCTGGAACTTAAAGGTTCAGGGTGGTGACATCGATGGTTATACCACCAGGTTTCAACAACTAGCTGCCCTCCGCCCAGCTATGGTAAGCACTGAACCTGATAAAATCAGGAAGTACGCCCTTGGTCTCCCTGATTTTGTTCGGGGACACGTCATCTCTTCCAAACCAACCACCATTGACAGTGCAATCTCATTGGCCCAAGACCTGATGTCTATGAGCCAAGATTCTGAACCACCCACTTCATCCTCCCAAAACAACAAACGAAAGTGGTCTGACTACCATAACCACCACTCAAACCAACAAAACAAGAAACCTGACACCATCAAAGCCTACAACACCACCACTGATATCATCCGGGGTTACACTGGGAGCAAGCCATATTGTCCCAAGTGCAACCATCACCATGAGGGTTCCTGTGGTTCCTTTTGCAACAACTGCAAGAGGTACGGCCACCTTACCAAAGATTGCCGCTCTCCTACCAACAACAACCCCAACAACACCAGGCCACCCAAAGTCTGCTTTGAGTGTGGAAAACCCGGGCATTTCAGGGATACGTGCCCAAAACTGAAGAACCGCAACAACAACAACAACAACAACCGCAGCAACAACAACAACAACAACACCCGCAGCAGAGCTTTCGTCATCAAATCTGGGGACGCCCGCCAGGACCCGAATGTGGTCTCGGGTATGTTCCTCCTCAACAACTTAACTGCTTCTGTTCTATTTGATACTGGTGCTGATAGAAGCTTTATCTCCGATGATTTTTGCCCATTACTTGACATCACTCCTGTTACCTTAGATGTTAAGTACACTGTAGAGCTAGCCAATGGAAAACTTGTAGAAACCACCAGTGTGATACCTAATTGCACTTTAAACCTAGCTGATGAAACCTTTTCGATCGACCTTATACCCATTGAAATAGGAAGTTTCGACGTCATTATTGGAATGGACTGGTTGTCCAAACATCGGGCTGAAATTGTTTGTCACGATAAAATCGTCCGTATCCCACTCGCCGTTGGTGGAACCTTGATCATACAGGGGGAGACCGGTGGGACTGGACTCAATATAATATCCTGCTTAAAAACCCGAAAATTTCTGAGAAAGGGTTACCCTGCCATACTCGCACACATCACAGAGAAGAAGTCGGAGGAGAAGCGACTTGGGGATGTGCCAATTGTTAGAGACTTTCCCGAAGTCTTTCCAGAAGAGCTACCTGGTCTACCTCCGCTTAGACAGGTTGAGTTCTCAATCGATCTCGTGCCGGGTGCCGCACCGGTGGCCCGCGCACCATACCGTTTAGCCCCATCTGAACTTCAGGAGTTATCCTCTCAGTTACAGGAACTTCTGGATTGAGGATTCATTAGACCGAGTTCGTCACCTTGGGGAGCTCCGGTCTTATTTGTCAAAAAGAAGGACGGTTCATTCCGAATGTGCATCGACTATCGAGAGTTGAACAAATTGACCGTCAAGAACCGTTATCCACTTCCTCGCATTGATGATCTATTCGACCAACTTCAGGGTTCAAGTTTCTACTCAAAAATCGACCTGCGATCAGGCTATCATCAGTTACGAGTTCGCGATACCGATATTCCAAAAACTGCTTTCAGAACTCGTTACGGGCACTACGAATTCCAAGTGATGCCCTTTGGTCTAACCAACGCACCGGCTGTATTCATGGATCTCATGAACCGGGTGTGCAAACCTTACCTCGATAAGTTTGTCATTGTCTTTATTGATGACATACTCATTTACTCGCGCAACGAGCAGGAACATGCGCAACACCTCAGAACTATCCTGGAACTACTTAGACACGAGGAGCTTTATGCTAAATTCTCTAAGTGTGAGTTCTGGATCCAAACTGTTCAATTTCTTGGTCACGTGATCGACAGTCAGGGAATTCACGTGGACCCATCAAAAATCGAGGCTATCAAAGACTGGCAAGCACCCACATCTGCAACTGAAGTACGACAATTCTTGGGTCTTGCTGGGTATTATCGACGATTTATCGAAAACTTCTCCAAAATAGCGCAATCACTCACGGTGCTGACTCAGAAGGACAAAAGGTTCGATTGGACCGAGAAACAAGAGTCAGCGTTCCAACTTCTGAAACAAAAGCTTTGCAGTGCTCCAATTCTATCCTTACCCGAAGGCACCGATGACTTCGTGGTATACTGCGATGCTTCTCATCAAGGTCTTGGTTGCGTGCTGATGCAACGAGACAAAGTTATTGCCTATGCCTCACGACAGCTAAAAATTCATGAAAAGAACTACACCACTCACGATCTCGAACTTGGAGCTGTCGTTTTTGCACTCAAAATCTGGAGACATTATCTCTACGGCACTAAGTGCACCATCTTTACCGATCATAAAAGTCTCCAACATATCTTCGATCAGAAGGATCTCAATATGAGGCAACGTCGATGGGTCGAGTTGCTTACCGATTACGATTGTGAGATCAAGTACCATCCAGGGAAGGCTAATGTCGTAGCCGATGCCCTCAGTCGAAAGGAACGATCAAAACCACTTCGAGTCCGAGCCCTCAGTATGACCATTCACAATGATCTTACCATTCAAATTCATACCGCTCAGATCGAAGCCCTGAAATCTGAAAACATCAAAAATAAAGCCTTGCGGGGCATTGACAAACAATTTGAAATCAGACCTAACGGGATTAGGTATTTCTCAAACCGAATCTGGTTGCCCAGTTTTGGGAACCTAAGAGACTTGGTGATGGACGAGGCTCACAAGTCTAAATATTCTATTCATCCCGGATCCGATAAGATGTACCACGGCATCAAGGAATTCTATTGGTGGCCAAACATGAAAGCCGAAATCGCCACTTATGTCAGCAAGTGTCTTACTTGCTCGAAAGTCAAAACCGAACATCAGAAACCTCCTGGTTTACTTCAACAACCGGAAATCCCTGAATGGAAATGGGATCAAATTGCCATGGACTTCATAACCAAACTACCAAAGTCGTCGAGCGGTTGCGATACCATTTGGGTGATCGTCGATCGTCTCACCAAATCTGCTCATTTCCTGGCAATCAAAGAAAACGATAAAATGGAACGCCTTACACAAATCTACATCAAGGAAATCGTTTCTCATCACGGTGTTCCAATCTCGATCATCTCGGATAGAGATGCCCGTTTCACTTCTCACTTTTGGCAATCACTTCAGAAATCTTTGGGTACCCGTCTCGATATGAGTACCGCGTATCATCCTCAAACCGATGGCCAAAGTGAACGAACCATTCAAACACTGGAAGACATGCTACGAGCCTGCGTAGTTGATTTCGGTACAAACTGGGAAAAACATCTACCGTTGTGCGAATTTTCGTACAATAACAGTTATCATGCCAGCATTAAGGCTGCACCTTTTGAGGCACTGTACGGTCGTAAGTGCCGATCACCGATCTGTTGGACTGAGGTGGGAGATAGTCAACTCACCGGTCCTGAACTCATTCACGCCACCACTGAGAAAATTGTGGAAATCCAAAACAGACTCAAAGCCGCACGTGATCGTCAGAAAAGTTACGCTGACGTGAGACGCAAACCGCTCGAGTTCCAAGTTGGGGACCGAGTACTCTTAAAAGTATCGCCTTGGAAAGGCGTCATCCGTTTTGGCAAACGCGGGAAGTTGAATCCCCGGTACATCGGGCCTTTTGAGATCCTCGAACGGATTGGCCCCGTAGCTTATCGATTGCAGCTGCCATCCGAACTCAGCAGCGTGCACCATACTTTTCATATTTCAAATTTGAAGAAGTGTCTGTCTGATGAGACACTTATTATTCCACTAGATGAAATTCGTGTTGATGATAAACTTCACTTCGTTGAGGAACCCGCTGAAATTATGGACCGTGAGGTCAAACAACTGAAACAAAGTCGTATTCCCATCGTCAAGGTCAGATGGAATTCGCGGCGTGGTCCGGAATTCACCTGGGAACGGGAAGACCAAATGCGACTCAAATATCCTCAACTTTTCACTGATTCTACATCAAACACGACTTCGAGTTAAATTTCGGGACGAAATTCTTCTAACAGGGGGAGAATGTAACACCCGCCAAATTAGGACTAGTAATTAGTGCCTAATCATATGTTAATACATGTAATTAGTTCCTAGTTAGGCTAATTAATGTATCGAATTATATATATTGTTGAATATATACGAAAATGCGATTTGGTTAAATCGTACGCAATTTAAATCGAATGTATTTCGATTCAATTTAATACGGACGTTGGTGAACCAATTTTATTAAATAACGTTGTTATGTCAAAAATATTATTATAATAATATTTCGTATTTATTCGTATCGTACAATCAGAAATTTACACAATTTAAAATGTAAAACGCGCAAACTAAATAAACCAACTTACATTTTTGTAACACAAATATAAATTGATTTGTAAAATATTTAAACAATATATCGCGTAATAAATCGTATTTTAAAACTTATAATTAAAAATGTAAAATAATTATTTAACGTTTAAACGACGGAGCAAACGAACACCGCACGGAGAACGGGGACAGGAAAATGGGGGATAACCTCCCACCCCCACCTTTTCTTTCTCCTCATTTCTTTCAACTCTTTTTTCTCTTTCTCCTCTCTTTTCTCTCAAAATCCACCAACCAACTCAAAACCCACAACTTCACAAAATCGACAAATACTACCACTAAACGCACTTGGATCATACTACTCTTTTGGAAGAAAACGACCACCGCTTCACGATCTATCATCCTATCTTTTCGGATTTCTCATCCGACACTTTGTAAGTTTCCGACAAATCCCGAAGTCTCTCGTTTTTAAATGTTTTCACTTGTTAGTAGTTTGTAACAACTTATAATGTCCCTATAAGGGTTGGGTAAAAGCTTTGGACCGAACGGAAACCGGAAAACTCATTTTCGACACATTTTCCGGCCAACAGACCGCTACGTCGCATTTGGCCCGGAATTTATGCGACGTCAGCCTCTACGTCGCAAAACACCTCGTGACGTCGCATAGTGCGACGTCAGTCACAACGTCGCATTAAATTGCGACGTCGCATATAGCGACGTCAGCCTTAACGTCGCCAATACCTCACTACGTCGCATTTAGCGACGTAAGCCCCTACGTCGCAGAAATCACCTACGTCGCATTAGCGACGTAGCACCCTACGTCGCATTAAATTGCGAAACGTCGACTTTAGCGACGTCATGCTCTACGTCGCAATCCTACCTGCGACGTCGCACCCTACGTCGCATAAAACAGCAGGTTTTCAAACTTTAATTTCACTAAGTGTCGAACTTTTGCAACCTCAAATCCTTATACGATACGACTTACAAAACACTTTGGGACATTTTTGTAAGTGCAAAACATCGATAACTTGATAATAATACTTAAAGATTATTATTTCAAACTCGTCACCAACGGGCCGTACACTTTTCAAACACTTAAACGTATCAACCAAATAGTGGAGATTTGGACATTATAGTTGGACAAACAACTGCAGGGGTGATCTTTTGAGATACCCAATCATATTTATAACCATCGCGTGTCGTGGACACCCTCAGGTTACAAGTCTTTGGACTTCATTTCGGCTAATCAACTTACGTTTGTTTAAACGCACTCAGACTCAGGTGAGTCTCATAGCCCCTCTTTTACTGTTTTACTCAGGGGTGTGATATACTGCTCAAACTTTTAACATGTGAACGCAAGTACCAACTTTTCATATACTACATGAGTTTTTCGAAACTAATCATTTAAAGTCCTCCGTCAGCATAGTTGTTAATACGTTGTAGCGTGAATATTAGTATATGGTACCATATAGGATTGACCCTCCTCGTCCGGGTTAGCAAGCACTAACCGGGTAAACGGACGTACTAATATTTGGGAAGACGAATGTGGATTAGGCATTCGTGGAGGCACCTCGCCCGGAATTCTCTATAGGGGACCCGGCCCTCGAGTTAAGCTCAACTATGTGCTCATGGCTGTATACACGATGATTATCATTTAATTGCTGGATGCAATTCATTATTTTATTGCTGGATGCAATACATTATTTAAATCTTGCGGTTCATACGATATTACTTGATTTCAAACCTGTGAGCTCACCAGCTTTATAGCTGACCTTTTAGCATATATCGCAGGTACCCAGCAGTAGGATGTTTCTGCTTCAGGATTTAGCTCGAGTCAGCATACAGACGATTGAGATTTTCTTGCATTAGTATATTTTGTATAAGTACTTATGTACTGAAATCTCATTTTAATTAATTCGAGCTATGTAAAGTTTCAAATGTTGTAAACATTTCAGGAATCAATATATTTTGTTAAAACGACGCATATAGAGTCGTTTGCTATTTATCTTTGTGCCTTGTTATTGATTAGTAACACCCAAATCAAGCTTCCGCAAATCATCAAATTTGGGGGTGTTACACATATATTCAAATAAATGACCTCCTTGTATTGTTTTCCTCACATATTGTACGTGTTATAAAGAAAATAATAATTTTATACGTTCCAACTTAAACGTCTACCTTTCTATTTTGATTTGTCGCAAAATAATGGTTCGGTTTACATTTTTAATCGATCAAAATGTTTTTTTAGATGAAATTTATTGATGCACATTGTTATGGTCTTCATTTCTCTTAATTGTATTCAAATTGAAAGTGAATATTTGATTTGAAACGGTAATAGTAGTAGACAGCAGATATTTTATATGTGCGTGAATAGTTCACGCTTCATAGATTAAAATCGAATAATATGTGGCTCATATTTATGTGTTTATAGAGTCACATCATGCTTTCCATTCTGAATTTGACATCGTTATACTTTTTACGTCAATAAGCATTTCGCCTTAAATAATTGGTTTCGGAAGTGGCATGGGGACACAAATAGTAATAAGTACTTAGAATTAAATGATGATGCAACATTTTTTATATTTCAAAATGTAAATGTGTGAAAAATATAAAGTGTGTGAAAACTGTATAATATTTTCTAACAAAAATAAGTAGGTTAACAACGAACAATGACAAAATGTCTTCTTCTTCAATAATAAGTTTTGTATAGTACCTTTATTTATGGAGGCCTGTAAACGAACCGAACAAACACGAACGGAGTCTGTTCGTGTTCGTTCATTAAGGTTTTGACGAACGAACACGTACGGATAAACGAACGGATTTTATTGTTCATGTTCGTTCACTAAAAAAATGGTTTGTTCACGAACACAAATAAACGTACACGAACAAACACATATTTTAATGCATTTCTTCATTAATACCTTAAACAAACCTCAACAAACATAACGAACATATATATGTACACATCTACATATATATATATATATATATATATATATATTATTATATAACTTAAAACTTTGCGATGCATATTCAACATTACAAAACGATCACAATTTGAAGATACACTCCTTTGCTTGGTCCGATCATAGAAAAGAGCAACAGATCCGGAACTAGTGGAGGTGTGTCTGGATTGAAGAGAAATGTGAGAGAGAAATGTATCTATATTTTTAATTTATTAAATGAAAATATCTAAATATTTAATAATATTATATTTAGAATTTTGCTTAAATCAAAATAAGAGTAATAATATATTTGGAATTTTGCTTAAATCAAAATAAGATATACAAATATGTATTAATATAAATAAACTATTAGTTAATAAACGAACATTTAACCGAACGTTCACGAACGTAAATGAACGAACGAGACATGTGTTCATGTTCATTCATATAATTAAACGAACGTAAAAATTTATTCATGTTCGTTTATATAACGAAACGAACGAACATAAATGAATTTCCCGTCGAACGGTTCGCGTATAGTTCGTCGAACGTTGAGTTCGCTTACAAGCCTATTTATGGGTAAACGTATATACAAAACTCATTGTAAATGTACTGAAGTACACAATATACTTTATAAATACTTAATGTGTACGTACGTGCAACTTAAAAGTCTTTCGAATTTACAATAGATTCATTAGGCGGGGTGCATTTACTATAGTTATTTGTCTTTTAGCAAGATATTTTCCATATGTATTAGTTATGTAGAAAACAACTGATAAAATTTAAATCTAGCTAAGTGGTACACTCCACCATAGTTGTTAACTCGTGACTCGACTCGTGATTCGGAGTATTGATTTTTAACTCGTGACTCGACTCGACTCGTAAGAGTCATAATTTTACAATAAATACATATATTTATATCTATATGTATATTATTGCTTAGATTTATATCCTTAATTGAAGTTAAACATGATGAAAGTCATTAAATAACACAAATGTTTAATTTATAATGGATTATTAGTCATTTCCTATCATATTTTGTCATTTTATGTTTTTTATTAGATTACATTATACGTGTGTCCGGTTTCTGACTCGTAAGAGTCGCCCAAGACTCGTAAGAGTCACCCACGACTCGGAAGAGTCAATAAATGACTCGTAAGAGTCAAAGCCATTTATGAGTCGGGGTCCGAGTCGCCTCGTTTTTTGAATTTCTGAGCCGACTCGTAAGAGTCGGCTCGTGAATCGTAAGAGTTTAACAACTATGCACTCCACTACTGTGTGAAAGTTTCTAACGTAGAGAACCTTGGTTCAAGGCTTGGCTAGAACAATTTTTTTTTTTTTTAATATATATATATATTTTTAAGATGATCAACCATTTAATTAGGTTTTTAGAAAAGACTAGACAACCCCTAGTTTTTTCATATTAACACATTAGATAATTTAATCTTTTTGTTATATATGCTTTTATTATAGGGAACGGTTCACAATGGAAGGGAAGGGGAGGGGAAAGAGGAAGGGAAGACATGGACTATTTTGCAATTATAACAAAGTTTTGGACCTGTTTGAAAAATTGTTTAAAAATTTCTCAAAAATTGTTAAAAAATTGTTTAATCAGAGAAAATGTTAATATGCAAGATTCAGTCAAAAATGCTAAAAAACATTAGATGCAGTAACATTTTACAAGATGTGATAATGATATACAAGATGCAGTAACAATATACATGATACATTAAAAATATACATGATGCGGTAAACATAGTAATCGTAATTTTTTTATTTCAAGAATAACATCAAGGTTTACAAACACACAAAAATGTTAAATCAAACATAAGATGCAGTAACAATATACAAGATGCAGTAAATAAGTACTAGTAGTTTTCTTTTAAGTCAAGAATAAATCCAAGCTTTTCAAACACCTAAAATGCTAAATAACATAAGATGCAGTAACAATATACAAGATGCAGTAAACAAGAAATGCTATTATTATTATTTTTTCAAGAATAAACCCCAAGCTTTACCATCACACATAAAATGCTAAAAACATAAGATGCAGTAACAATATACAAGATGCAATTAACAAATACTAATGATTTTTCGATTCAAAAATATATTCAAGCTGTTGAAACACTTAAAAATGCTAAAAAAATTATAATATGCAGTAACAATAGACAAAGATGCAGTAAACAAGTATCATAACAGATACAAATAAATTGTATTTCAGATGCAGCAATGTAAGATGCAGCAGAAAAAACGTAGGATGCAGCTAATTTTTTTTCATATCTAAAAAGTAGATCTACTTTTTAGATCTAGATCTACGAATTTTCAGATCTAGATCTAGATCTATAAAGTGGTGGTAGTAAAATATGATGACGTAAATGGTAGTGACGGTGTAGCGACGGTGATGGCAGTGGAACGACGGTGGTGGCGGTGGAGAGGCGGGAAAAGATGGAGAAACGTTTACGGTTGGTTACGTTCGGTGGAGGCCGGTTCACCAACGGTAGTGGTTCGTATCTTAACTCTCCAACCACAAAATACGCCGTCGTTTTTCCGTCATTTTTTCAGTCACGATGCGGCGGTGGTGGTAGCGACGGTGGTGGTGGTGGTGGTAGACGGTGACGAAGGTGATAAATGGTGGTGGTGGTGGTGGTATGTTAGTGTGTGAAAATTATAGAGTTTATATGTGTTTGTGTGTTTTGTGTAGAGAGATAGAGATAAGAAGTTAGAGAGTGTTTTGTGAAAAAAGAGAGAGAGAGAGAGAGAGAGAGAGAGAGAGAGAGAGAGAGAGAGAGAGAGGAGGGGGGGATTGAAAGTGAGCTGCCCCAAATGTTACCCCTCATCTTATTTTACAAAAATTGCGAAATAGCCCCTCCGCCCAAAATATTTACAAAATAAACCTCGCGTGACATGGCTTGATCTGGATCATTGATAAAGGGAATGGATGGTCCGGATTTTCTACCCCTCCCTGCCCTCTCTAACTCTCCTTCTCCTCTGATCTTGAATCTTTATTACACGGGGATACAAATCCTAGTTTTGTTTCAATGTGCACAAACACTTTCAAGTTATGTTCTAATGTGCACAATATAAAACCAATAAAGTATAAAGTATGACAAACACCTTGAGAAATTGTGCACTTGTACTTTACTCTTTATCATTTGTAAGTTGTGCACCTTGAGACGAAGTTAACATAGATAGACACTTTGAGTATTTACTAAATTACTAAATACATTGCTCATTTGTGTATAGTTTAGAAATTAGTCAATTACAATTATTCTTTTTATTCTTTCACCCTAACTTTCTTTGCAGTTTGAAACTTTATTATAACAGTTTATTGTTTCGTTATGCGGTTAATTTTGCGCTTATTACTATTTTTTTTAACTATTGCATGCTCGCATCTTTCAAACCCTTTATTGTATGTGGTGAACCAGGAGCGGGGGCCGCGTAGAAAACACCCCCCCTCCTCCACTCATAAGAAATTTCAATTTACGTAAAAAAAAATCTTTCTAAAATATTATTGACATTTTAAAATTTTCGCCTCCCCAAAACTATAAAGAAAATAAATTTAACATCGCCCTCTCCATTTGGATTTCATAGCTCCGCCTGTGGTGAACATGCTCAAACCCTCTATTGTATGTCGTAGGTGACTTGAAACCTGCTAGACTCGTAAAAATGAGTCCACGTCAGCTATTAGTATTACGTGGAGTATGACATAGCCATTATATTCAACCCATTTTTTGACCCATTTAACCCATCGTTACTAATAAAAATGAGTCCACAACATACAATAGAGGTTTTAACAGGTTTATCGCACACAATAGATGGTTTGAAAGACATGAGCATACAATTTTAATAAGTGTAAAGTTAACTGCATAACGAAACAATAAATCCTTATTATAAGTTTGTGCATCAAACAAAATATTTTCTATGCTTTCTCTTTTCTTTTATGGAATTTTTCTACACTTTTTAAACCTTTTAAAATATAGAACGTATATGTTCGTACAATTAACAACAACACGTTCGTACAATTAACAACAACACGAATATCCGCACAATCAACTACAACGATGATCTACACTTTTATTATAGGCTAAAACCTTCGATATCATGATGATCGACCTTACCACAAAGTAATGGTGTGGATTTTGTCTTTCACGTACATTAAAAGTATCCCAATTAAATTTCTTAACTTAAGTTGATACTCTAAACTTATCTTTAAATGTCGATATTGTAGATAAAAAGGTTTATTGTTTCGTTATGTATTAAACTTTACACTTTTTACTATTGTATGCGACATACTTTCATTTGTTCTATTGTATGTAGTGAACTTGTAAATATGCTCTATTGTATGTATTATTTCTTTTTTTGGTAAGGTCAAAAAAAGGAAATTTTCCTATTTAGGTGTTACTCAACAAGGAAATTTTACATACATACAACTTCAAAGTTCGACTCATACAATGGTAAAAAATGTAAAGTTTAAAACATAACTAAACAATAAACCCTAGATATAATATATATATATATATATATATATATATATATATATATATATATATATATATATATATATATATATATATATATATTGAACAGAGTATTATATATTATACATTCCTTAAAATTGTTGAAAAATACGATATCATTGTCAAGTGATATCGTCATCGCAAATGCGTCAGGGGTTTGAATCTGTACATCAGCATATGTGGGTGATTATATTTGTGTACACGTGATTTGTCCGTCATTGATGCTCCATGAGGGTGGGGTGGACGCGTACCATTAAATATGGTATTGGAGTCCGGGGTAACTTTCAAATTAACTTTTTTTAATTGTAGTTGCATTTTTGTAAAAAATATATTGTAATTAATGTTTGAAAAGGTACATTTCTTTTTATGGCATCGAGGATTTATATTATTCTTTTACCTTAGTTGGTGCTAAACATGTACCATCACAAAAGATATGATCACTCCATTTTCTGATTTCTCTTGTATCTATAATCTATAAATAGAATAAACTATTATAAAGTATTTGTGTGTTTTGCATAATTCTTTAGAAAAAGTAAGATCGCAAATGACTTTTCATGCTCCTTAAATATTTATTGTACATTCCATAATCATAAAGGTTTTAAATATATAAAATCAATATTCAACTAATTTACATCACATGAACACTATATGTAATTTTAGGTATTAGAAAAGGTGATGTCGTGTTAAATGATTCATTTGAATAACAAATAACCTAAATCGATAAACATTCACCCGATTATAAGTATCCATCGCTTTGCGCGGGTTACTTGTTGAAAACTTTAGAATCTTGATCATGGTCTAAATATATTATTAATTACCATTTTATTACACTCACGCTTAATCTATCTAATTATTGTGTATGATGTTTATATTCATATAAGTAAATTACGATCTATATTTCTCTAGAACAATGTGTAACCCTAAGTGCTAGAATAACGTTCAATTCTCATCCAACCAAGCGATTTAATTAAAGGATTACAAATAATCAGACACGTTAGTGACAGAATAGCTAACACACGGTTACGATCTCGTGGCTTAAAGCTTACAAAATCGTGCGATTATGCACATTTAGGTTTTAGGGATCTTAGTTAGGTAAACTACGAATATTACTACGTGCTTAACCGGGTTCTTCAAGTTAATTTTAAGGTTCTTTTAAGATAAGATCAGTCGCTATACGTGATTATATCATACCATTATTGAATGATTTCAAGAAGTGGGTTGATTTAAAACATTGAAATCCATATATTAATCATTTAATCCCATGATGCAACACCACGAAGATGGAAAAGAACATTGAAAGGGGACATCATTATATATTCAACTTGTGTTTTAACCCGTGCAATGCACGGTAATTTGAATACATCATCATAAATTATTTAGATAAAGTTATTTTAGTAACACTTTATGCTAAATACATAATGGGTGGAATTCTTAACTTGTGCGTCAAATTTGAACTTTGGAGTGAACGGGAGCATGAACAACTCAATATTACCACTTCCATATAGCCCAAATAATTAGTAAATACAAATAGTGAAATACAGAACAGGAGCATTTTGCTTCGCAAATTAATATTACCCTCTGTCAGAGTTCCATCCAATTTAAGTAGTTGGTTTATTGAGTACTCGAACACCATAACAAATCTTTCTATGGTGACAGTATTGCATAAGTGACATTATGGCATAAGTGACACTCAAACACCATAACAAATCTTTCTACAGTAATATTTTTCAAACAACTTTAAGTTTCTCAAACTATATACACTATCAAATGTTAGTGTTAAACAGAAACCATGCTCGACTGCAAACAATAACTAATGGAATCTAACAAATCTATAAATCCACGTAAGGTTCTTATTTATTTGTCGAACACTGAAATCGTCCAACTAACCAGAGGGTGATCCTTATGGATGGAGAGGTCGACAACTAAGTGGGGGATACCCACTTAGTATAGAGGTAAGATTTAGTGTGTCAATAAATAGTTGTGGATCTTATTGCAAATCTAAAGCGTAAAGGCATAAAAAATATAATACAAGTAGCATCATGTCATCTGTCATCATGTGCCATATTTGTTCTCGAATATAGTTTTTGGGCCTTAATGAAATTTCATGGTAGTTGATTTGACATGTACTTAATTAAATTAAATCATACCAAAATAAAAATTAATATTACGAAATTCATTGATATATGTTTCCGGTCCTCAACCGTTCAAACAACTTATGTGACACTCCTCCAAATTAGGTATATAATTATACTTAATTACATGCATTTCTTACGCTAATTCCCTGCAATTGTTTTAAACTAAACTTATGATGTGATGTCAGTCTAGCGAGCCCTAAACAATAATAACAAAAGTATTACATGATACGTAGTTATTTATAAATTACGTACAAACGTATCGGAACGAACCCGACAAAATAAATAACGAAAGTTGGTGACAAAATATATAATTAATAATTCGATTATTAATTACGAGTATTTATATATCTATAACATATAGATAAAGTGGTTCTAATATACGTTTAACATAAAACGTATTATAACACGAACAGAAACAATTCTAAAACGCGCATACGACGTCAAATCATAAAAATGCAAATTTTCTCGTTCATTTGGAAGAAGTTAGAACATTACTTCAAAATATGAAATCCTAAATTTACTGAAAATTGGCGCTCAATTAACTGCGCGCAGTAAAATGTACAAAAATGTACAACTATCAAAAATAATGATAACCTCATTATTCTGAAAATATATTACGAACCAGGAGAGCATCTACAAAATAAAAATATAAAATGTTAAATTTTATATTGCTATAATTATACCCGTACTCGAGATTGGTGGGACAAAAATCCCACCAACCTACAATAATGCAGAGACAGATGGTTTTAAAACCATACTCCCTCCCATCTTTCTGTGATATTCGACACTTACACACACACCACCAAATTTTTCATTTTCTTTTTCTCTTTGATTTGGAGGAACACAAACAAGATCAAGGGAAGCAACAACTACAACATATCATCATCATCAACCAAGATCATCATCATCATCGTCCGTTCATCCTCATTCTCACCACTTTCCCATTGTAAGGAAAACTTCAAATCCTTGAATTCTTTGCTTAAATTTCGTGTTCTAACATGTTATACATCATAAACTAGCTACATAACATCATAAAACTTGAAGATTGATGATTGAAGCTTAAATTTTGAAAATGATTTTTGAAACCAAAAACTTGAAATCACAAATTAACATGTAAAAGCTTGTTGTTAAATGTTATAATGATGTAGATTGTTGTTATGGAACATTTAAACACGAAACCCATTCAAACTCTTACATAAAAACACCACGAAATCGGACTTCAAAACTTGAAAACGGAGCAGGGGACTGGACTGGAGCATGTAGCCGATCGGCTTAGCTAAAGCCGAACGGCTAAGCGAAAGCCGAACGGCTGAGAGCCCAAAACCGATCGGCTGGGATGCGGGACTTCTGGGCTGTGTGGACGTGGGCCGTACTAGATAACGAACTAAACAATTGGGCCAAACAAATGGACTGGGCCGAGGAAATGAAGCCGATCGGCTGGGCGGTGAGCCGAACGGCTGGACAAGCCGAACGGCTGGCCCAAGCCGATCGGCTGGGCTGGGCTGTGAACTGGGCTTCGTGATTTGGGCCGAACGATTAATGGATTATACGTTAAATTAATTGGATCGGGTTATATAAACAAACAAATGGGCCATTAGAGCAAAAATTGAGTACGTACATTTATCGAGTGGGATTTAGAAATGATTTGGAACGTAATTACAAACGGACAATGTATATATATACAACTAGACGTATAAAAATGGAACGATTTAAATTATCTAGTACAAACTATACGACAAACGTAAACGACAACCAAGTTTTATTCGCGATAATTAACAACGACGACAACTAATATATATATTAGAATATATATATATTCAACTAATATATATATACGAGAATATATGTATACACCTATATAAGTATATGTATATATACTTACACCTTTCGGACAATTCAACAAAAGAACAATACTTGGATAATATTATATATTTCCAACAACAATCATCAACGAAATACACAAACCTAAGAAACTGAAAATTTCTTCAAACGAATGAACTATTAACATAAGTAAACAAAGTACTTATAGTTAATACATTGATGTGTATAGGTTGACTACGTTTGGGCTTCGTTATCTTATCTCGCTAGCATTCACATCCGCGCACTCACAGTGAGTTCACAAACCCCTTTTCAATGTTTTAATGTTTTAAAACTCGGGGTGGAAAACATAGAAATCGTATGTATAACCACATGCGACAACTGCTTTAAATACTGTATGTATTTGCTTGAACTGTTTATGAAGGGGTACTTCATACTTGAACTGTTTGTGAAAGGGTATTTCACACAACTATTTGAACTGTGTTTTATGAAGAGGTACTTCATACTTGAACTGTTTGTGAAAGGGTATTTCACACGACGATTTGAACTGTGTTTTATGAAGGGGTACTTCATACTTGAACTATTTGTGAAAGGGTATTTCACACAACTATTTGAACTATGTTTTATGAAATGTTTTTCATAACTATTTTGGGAATTTAGGCAACGAATCTTGGTACGGATCTAGGCTGAACGATGTAGTGCATAAAAGACCTTATGGCTACAGACTATAACCATTAGCTAGGTGACTCTAGCCACTGAGTATACGGATAGTACTATCGCCGTGACGACCCTCCTACGGATTTGGGAGCGTATACTTAAATGTCCTACTTGGCACAACAACAACAGATTAGGGTCGTGGTTTGGTTATAGGGTTAGATCGGGTTACCTTACTTGACAGGTTTAGCTCACCTTTCAAGGGATCACCGTCTAAATATTCCCACTAAACTAATGATTAGGAAAGGATTTCCTACGTACACTGATTTGGAAATGTTAATCTTTATTTAGGTTAACTTGTGTTTCCTACTGATAACTGATTTGGGAAATGTTATTTGTTAATAACTTGTGTTTCCTACTACAACTACAACTGATTTGGGAAATGTTAATTGTTAATAACTTGTGTTTCCTACTTGACAAACAACACTTATTTGGAAATGTTATTCTTAAATGATTAACTTGTGTTTCCTACATAACAAACAAACTTGTGAATTCACTCAACAATTTTGTTGACGTTTTACTCTATGTTTTTTAGGGAATTAGCAGCGTAAGTAAGATCTGCATGCATATCAGGACGGACTACCCTGGACTTGTTAGGATGCCACTACTTTTGGGACACATGGATTTCCTCTGTATAACTGCAACTACTGCAGTCATACCTATGAAATCTACTTTTGATATTATGTATTTTATGAAATACTGATTTCAACTATTACTATTACTGTTACCACTTCTCAAGTGGTAATCTTTTGTAAAACTTTAATTAATGGCATCTTAATCTATTTCGTTCTGCGATAATCATATGCTCTGAGTATGTATGTAACCGTTGGTTGTTTTACTGCTCGCACCCCCGCCACGTCACTAAGCTTCCGCAAACCACTCTACGTAATTGTAATTACCGTTTGGCGGGGTGTGACAGACTTGGTATCAGAGCCATTGGTTATAGCGAACTAGCAGTCTTTAAGTGACTTGGAACCTTAGAGACCTAGACTATAGCCTTGGCTAGAACATTTGTGCATTCATGCATACATACTTTGCATACAACTAACATACGACTGACATGTCACACACGATTCTTTTGTCTCAGCATGTCGAGACGCACACCGATCTATATCACTGATTCCGATTCTGAGGAGGAGCCCATGGAGGCCTCCTACTTTAGCGTAGCGAGTACTGGAGTGACCGCACACCGTGGACCATCTGCTTACATCACTCCTACCTCTGCGCCAGCCATCGCGAGTACATCTCGTGTGCCTGTACCTAGGATGACAGCTAGGATTAGTGTTCGGGATTTTCCCAGGGGATCACTCGCGCCGCGCGATAAGGCGCCAGTGACTGAGTCTGAGGTTCCAGTTGTCGAGCCGCCACAGAAGAGGCTTCGACCTTCTCATCTAGACTGGATGCCTAGTGTATTGAGAGAGTGGAGATCACTAAAGGGTTTTCCCTCGACCTTTGAGATTGGAGAGTCCTCCCATTCACCACCACATGCACCTTTCACAGGTGAGCCTCTGGAGCTCACTGTGCCTACCCTTGTGGCTGTGGTCCACACCATGTTTAGGATATCCTCTAGCAGGAGCAGAGATGTGATGGAGCTACTGAGCGATGCCTCCCGCACTGATATGGATATGACTATGCTCCATCAGAGGATGGATTTTGTGGAGACTCACCGTCAGACAGACTGGCAGAGTCTAGCATCCACCCGTGCACGCGTTGCAGCTTTAGAGAGGCGTGCTAGGGTGTCAGAGATTGTAGCTAGTGTTTGTGTGATGACTGCAGCAGTGATGGTTGCGGTTAGGATGTATTTACCCTGGTTCCGTTAGGCCTGTGTATGGCGGTTGCGCCTACACCATATTAGACTATTACTTTAGGGAAATATATGTAAGTATTAGTTATGGACTAGCGGTATGTTGGATGGAACTTTGTTAGTAGAATGGGTATATGTATAGGAAACCCATCATCTTTTGTATAACGCTAACCATCGATGGGTATGTTAGAAATCTCATCTCGTTTTGTACTAAACTCATGTAACAGCGTTATGATCTTTAATATATAATATATGTTTGGTTTACATCTCGTGTTCATTATACTTATTATCAACCATAGTAATTTCTCTTACAACTGTCGACTTGTGATTAAAACTATACTTTATCGATAACTTTGTGATCAATTCTTGTAAACCCTGAAACATATTGCATCTTGATGATTGATTATTCTTGAGAACCTCTGAAATTAACGGTGTTAAACGACAATGAAAAGAAATATGTATTGGACATTATATAATGACGCCTGGCCAACGTGATTATATTATGCTAGATACATGTGGGTGTTTCAAAGTTGTATGGCACGTGTTGTAAAACCCTATTCATTCATCTCTTCATGTCATTCATTTCTATCAAATGTGAATCTTTGATCTATTCACATTCAATATCTCAACATTAACACTCTGCATTTTATTCATCGCAGAGCTGAATCATGCCTCCCAAACGACGAGCCACTAGAAACAGTCAAAAGACAACTACGCCTCCACCACCACCCACTGAAACCACCGAACAAATGATCGCACGAAGAATAGCTGAAGGTATTGCTGAATATGAGGCAAGCCGTAATCGCGAACCCATAGTTAACAACAGTGGATCTACCCCTGTTAATACTGAGACACCCGTGAATGCTAGCCGAGGGTGTTCATACAAAACATTTCAGGCTTGTAAGCCGATTTCTTTCCGTGGCACCGAGGGTGCAATTGGTATGATTCATTGGATAGAGAAAACTGAATCGGTATTGGACATTAGTGACTGTTCACCTGACTGTATGGTGAAGTATGCTACTTGTACTTTGGCGGACAAAGCGCTTACTTGGTGGAACAGTCAGATCCAATCACTTGGTCGACCAGCTGCTTATTCAATGTCATGGGGGACATTTAAAAGTTTGATGTTGGAGGAATTCTGTCCTCGCAGTGAGATGCAGAAAATAGAAACAGAGTTGTGGAACATCACCATGATTGGTGCTGATATTACTGGGTACACCACTAAGTTTCAAGAACTTGCACGTCTAGTGCCACACATGGTGACACCCGAGTATAAGCGTATTGAGCGCTACATATACGGTCTGATACCACAAATCCGCAGTCTGGTGACATCATCTAAACCGGACACATTCAGGAGTGCTGTTACTCTCGCACAAAGTTTGACCGATGAGGCGGTCAGGATGGGAAATCTGACTAAGAAAGCTGTGTCGGGAAAAAGTGAACCGAACAGTATTGATGCTAGTAGTTCTGGTGGTGCAAAGCGAAAGTGGAACGGTAGTGGCACTAACCGTCAGGGTCAGCAGAACAAGAAACATTCTGGAAATGCGAAAGCATATGTTGCCACTACTACTGACTCGAAACCATACCTGGGTAACAAACCCAAATGTGATAAGTGCAACCGACACCACGAAGGTGGGTGTGGGTATTGTGGAAACTGTAGGGCATGGGGACATAGAACCCGAGAATGCAAAACTAACCCTCCCCCACGAGCAAACACTGAGCGTCAAAAACAGGGATGTTTTGAATGTGGTGAGCAAGGACACTACCGTAACCGATGCCCTAAGCTCAACAACAACAACCAAAACCGCAACAACAACAACAATCGCGGTAACAACAATAACCGAGCCAACAATATCAACAATCAACCAGCTCAAGGAAGGGCATTTGTGATTGGAGCACAAGAGGCACGCCAGGACCCTAACACCGTCACTGGTACGTTTCCTGTCAACAATCATTATGCCTCTGTGTTAATTGATTCGGGTGCTGATTTAAATTTTGTGTCTATTGAGTTTAGACCACTATTAGAACTTGAATCCCGTAAGTTAGACAACAAGTATACCATAGAATTAGCCGATGGTGAGTTGATCGAATCAGGAGAAATAGTACCGGGATGTACCTTGGAGTTAGAAGGTCATCTCTTCGAAATAGACTTACTACCGGTTAAGTTGGGAAGTTTTGACGTTGTAGTCGGTATGGATTGGTTATCTAAGAACCGCGCTGAGATCATATGTCATGATAAGATGGTTCGCTTACCGTTACCGACAGGAGAAACACTTGTGGTTCAAGGTGAGAAACGAAAAAGTGCTACAAAAATGATTTCATGCTTGAAGGCCAGTAAGTATCTCCGAAAGGGGTACCAAGCATTTTTGGCACACATTGTATAAAAGAAAACTGAGGAGCGACGTATAGACGATGTGCCCATTGTACGCGACTATCCAGGAGTGTTCCCTGATGAGTTGCCGGGATTGCCACCCCCACGACAAGTGGAGTTTCATATTGACCTGGTGCCAGGAGCCGCACCTATCGCACGTGCACCTTATCGTCTAGCTCCCTCGGAAATGCAAGAACTATCCACACAACTGCAGGAACTTCTAGATTTGGGATTCATCCGTCCGAGCTTTTCACCTTGGGGAGTTCCGGTCCTATTTGTCAAGAAAAAGGATGGATCTATGCGGATGTGCATCGATTATCGAGAACTGAACAAGGTAACTATCAAGAACAGATACCCGTTACCACGCATTGACGATCTGTTTGATCAATTGCAAGGGTCGAGTTATTATTCAAAGATTGACTTACGATCCGGTTACCACCAACTCAAGGTACGAGAAGAGGATGTACCGAAAACTGCGTTTAGGACACGATACGGTCATTACGAGTTTCTAGTCATGCCTTTTGGGCTGACCAACGCACCAGCAGTATTCATGGATTTGATGAACAGAGTATGCAAACCCTATTTGGATAAATTCGTCATTGTGTTTATTGACGACATCTTGGTATACTCACGATCGAAAGAGGATCACGAGCAACATCTGAAGCTTGTTCTCGAACTACTACAAAAAGAGAAGCTTTATGCAAAGTTCTCTAAGTGCGAATTTTGGATTCGAGAGGTTCAATTCCTTGGTCATGTGATAAATGACAAGGGGATTCACGTGGACCCATCCAAAATTGAGGCAATCAACAACTGGGAAGCATCGAAAACCCCAACTGAAGTACGACAATTTCTTGGTCTAGCTGGCTATTACAGGCGATTCATCGCAAATTTTTCAAAGATAGCACAGCCACTTACCACATTAACTCAAAAAGACAAAAAATTTGAGTGGAATGAGAAGCAAGAGAATGCATTCCAACTACTGAAGCAGAAACTGAGCAGCGCACCTATACTATCACTACCCGAAGGAGTAGATAACTTTGTTGTTTACTGTGATGCGTCGCATCAGGGATTGGGTTGCGTACTGATGCAAAACGAAAGGGTCATTGCTTATGCATCACGACAACTAAAAGTGCATGAGAAAAACTATACGACTCATGATCTGGAATTTGGAGCCGTTGTTTTTGCACTAAAGATCTGGAGACACTACCTATACGGTACAAAGTGTACGATCTTCACTGATCATAAGAGCCTACAACATATATTCGACCAGAAAGAACTTAACATGAGACAACGACGTTGGGTCGAATTACTTAACGATTACGACTGTGAAATAAAGTATCACCCGGGTAAGGCTAACGTGGTAGCAGATGCCCTGAGTCGTAAGGAACGAATCAAACCTCGAAGAGTTCGAGCCTTGGGATTGACAATCCACTCGAATCTCATTACTCAAATTCGTGAAGCCCAAGAACTTACTTTCACTCCCGAACGCCTTAAGGATGAATCCTTGAAAGGGATGGAAAAACAACTCGAGAAAAAGGACAACGGAGTGTTGTACTTTATGAATCGAATTTGGGTACCATGCGTAGATGAGTTACGCAAGCTGATTTTGGACGAGGCACACAAGTCCAACTACTCGATACATCCTGGTGCAGACAAAATGTACCATGACGTGAAAGGTTTTTACTGGTGGCCTGGAATGAAACGTGACATTTCCACCTACGTAAGCAAATGTTTGACTTGTTCTAAAGTCAAAGTCGAATACCAAAAGCCGTCTGGACTTTTGCAACAACCTGAAATGCCCAAATGGAAATGGGAGCAAATAACAATGGACTTCATTACGAAGTTACCTAGAACGGCATCTGGAGCAAATGCCATATGGGTGATTGTCGATCGATTGACAAAATCAGCCCACTTTCTAGCTATTAAAGAAACGGATGGAATGGAGAAACTAGCTAAAATCTATATTAGAGAGATTGTTTCTCGGCATGGGGTGCCACTATCCATCATATCTGATAGAGATGCGCGATTCACTTCTCGCTTTTGGCAAACATTACAACAGGCAATGGGTACTCGACTTGATATGAGTACTGCCTACCACCCGCAGACTGACGGCCAAAGCGAGCGAACGATACAGACGCTCGAAGACTTGTTACGAGCATGTGTGATAGACTTTGGAGGTAACTGGGATACCCACCTACCTCTAGCTGAATTCTCTTACAACAATAGTTATCACACGAGTATACAGATGGCACCATTTGAGGCGTTATATGGACGCAAGTGCCGATCACCACTCTGTTGGGCAGAGTTGGACGACAGACAACTATCTGGACCCGAACTTGTCCAGGAAACCACTGACAAAATAACTCAAGTATTGAGCCGACTGAAAGCGGCACGAGATCGACAAAAGAGTTACGCTGATAACCGCCGTAAACCTCTTGAGTTTCAAGTAGGAGACAAGGTCCTACTCAAAGTATCTCCCTGGAAAGGAGTAGCACGATTTGGCAAGCGAGGAAAGCTGAACCCACGATACATCGGACCATTTGAAATCCTTGCTAGGATTGGTCCTGTCGCTTACAAGCTCAAACTACCACAAGAGCTTTGTAGCATACACGATACTTTCCACGTAAGCAACCTCAAAAAGTGTCTTTCTGACGAAACACTTATCCTTCCTCCTGACGAAGTCTTCATTGACTCAAAACTTAACTTTGTGGAGGAACCTGTTGAAGTTATGGATTCTAAAACTCAGAAACTTCGACACAAACGAATCAAACTGGTTAAAGTTCGTTGGAACTCGAAACATGGCCCGGAGTTTACCTGGGAACGAGAGGATGAAATACGAAAGAAATACCCCAACTTATTTGAGAGAGTGACCGAGACTCACGGCTCGACTTAAATCTCGGGACGAGATTTCACTAACGGGGGGAGAATGTGACACTCCTCCAAATTAGGTATATAATTATACTTAATTACATGCATTTCTTACGCTAATTCCCTGCAATTTTTTTAAACTAAACTTATGATGTGATGTCAGTCTAGCGAGCCCTAAACAATAATAACAAAAGTATTACATGATACGTAGTTATTTATAAATTACGTACAAACGTATCGGAACGAACCCGACAAAATAAATAACGAAAGTTGGTGACAAAATATATAATTAATAATTCGATTATTAATTACGAGTATTTATATATCTATAACATATAGATAAAGTGGTTCTAATATACGTTTAACATAAAACGTATTATAACACGAACAGAAACAATTCTAAAACGCGCATACGACGTCAAATCATAAAAATGCAAATTTTCTCGTTCATTTGGAAGAAGTTAGAACATTACTTCAAAATATGAAATCCTAAATTTACTGAAAATTGTCGCTCAATTAACTGCGCGCAGTAAAATGTACAAAAATGTACAACTATCAAAAATAATGATAACCTCATTATTCTGAAAATATATTACGAACCAGGAGAGCATCTACAAAATAAAAATATAAAATGTTAAATTTTATATTGCTATAATTATACCCGTACTCGAGATTGGTGGGACAAAAATCCCACCAACCTACAATAATGCAGAGACAGATGGTTTTAAAACCATACTCCCTCCTATCTTTCTGTGATATTCGACACTTACACACACACCACCAAATTTTTCATTTTCTTTTTCTCTTTGATTTGGAGGAACACAAACAAGATCAAGGGAAGCAACAACTACAACATATCATCATCATCAACCAAGATCATCATCATCATCGTCCGTTCATCCTCATTCTCACCACTTTCCCATTGTAAGGAAAACTTCAAATCCTTGAATTCTTTGCTTAAATTTCGTGTTCTAACATGTTATACATCATAAACTAGCTACATAACATCATAAAACTTGAAGATTGATTATTGAAGCTTAAATTTTGAAAATGATTTTTGAAACCAAAAACTTGAAATCACAAATTAACATGTAAAAGCTTGTTGTTAAATGTTATAATGATGTAGATTGTTGTTATGGAACATTTAAACACGAAACCCATTCAAACTCTTACATAAAAACACCACGAAATCGGACTTCAAAACTTGAAAACGGAGCAGGGGACTGGACTGGAGCATGTAGCCGATCGGCTTAGCTAAAGCCGAACGGCTAAGCGAAAGCCGAACGGCTGAGAGCCCAAAACCGATCGGCTGGGATGCGGGACTTCTGGGCTGTGTGGACTTGGGCCGTACTAGATAACGGACTAAACAATTGAGCCAAACAAATGGACTGGGCCGAGGAAATGAAGCCGATCGGCTGGGCGGTGAGCCGAACGGCTGGACATGTAACATCCTCGAAATGGACCTAGTTGTTTTGTATTATTTCTTGATTTAAATCAGTATTTAAATGTGTTTGGAAATAATATTGTTTGAAATAGTTGAAATAATTGGAATAGGAGCCGAATATTCCAATGTGATAAGTAAATTATTAATTGTTGTAAATTAATATAGTTGACGGTACAATAAAATGTTTGGACTCGCAAATGGTTTTCGGGTTCCAGACAATAGATTGAGATGAGGTATTAAATTATACCCGTATAATTGAAGGCGGTTTGTTAGGCCGACTTATATATATATATAACTTTCCTCTTTAGGAAAGTTCATTAGAAACTTCAAAACTCACATAAACCTTATGAAATCCAAATCAGAAACTTGAAACCTACGAATTGGAGCTATGATTGATTCTAGTTTCACCATTATTATCTTTCAATTCAGTGCTCTTCAATTGAGAGGTAAGTTTGAATTGAATCAAATAGTTTATAAGTTTTGAATTGATTGATTTGGATTGAAAAACATGAATTTGAATGTTAGAACTTCGTTATAACTGTTGCATATTGATTATGTGAAGTTATTAGGTGTTTAAAACAGTTAGAAATCGAATTTGGGTGATTTGGGTATTAAACCCGTAGGTTAGGGTTTGATCAGGGATGAAGATGAGCTGAAAAAGGCTCAAACGCGATCCCAGAACCCTAGCCAGGATCGCGTTCGTTAGTTATAAAAGGAATCGGACGAGTTTTGTTCTTGGGAACGCGATCCCAAGAATTTGTCCGGATCGCGTTGCTTAGTTATAATTTGTCACAGAATAATTTTACAAAGAGGAACGCGATCCCACCATTGTTTTCTGGATCGCGTTTGTCAGTACTTTTTGTAAAATTTCAAAAGTGCATAAGTGTTTAGTAGTGATTTTTGCCACGGAAAAATTGACAAATTATCTT
Source organism: Helichrysum umbraculigerum (assembly GCA_949592205.1). Classification (NCBI taxonomy): domain Eukaryota; kingdom Viridiplantae; phylum Streptophyta; class Magnoliopsida; order Asterales; family Asteraceae; genus Helichrysum; species Helichrysum umbraculigerum. The sequence continues at coordinate 9,885,597 of CATIUR010000002.1, read as the reverse complement.
TAAACTCCGATTGGGCTGAAATTTGCATGGTCACTCGAAAACGGCCCACTGATCAAAGCTATATTCTATAGCCTAGTCAGTTTTTGGACATTCGGGGTCGTTTAGGGGTCGAAAATGGCATTTTACAGTTTTTGGACCTTATTTCGGGACTTTTTGATTATGTTCCGAATTGAACTTTTGTTTGCTGTGATCTTAGAGATCATTGGATTCATGTAATTATGTTATGATTGTGTAACGATATTAATACCTAAGTATTATCAGTTGAGACAAGTTACTAACTTATTGTTTAATTGATTGTATTCTCAGATGTGGAGAAGGCTCAGTAATATTAGACTTCTGAGCTTGCGGCTGAGGTAGTCGGTGAGTGGATCTGTAACCTCAGTGTGATTTAGTTGTAATGATTTGATTTACAACAAGTAATTATCGTATTACTTTGATAGAATGTAATTGTTGAGATATCTTTCCATGATAGTTTGACTAGTTGTTTACTTGGCTGATGGTGCTAGTATGTAAGATTCTGAGGTCAACTTGACTTGACAGTTGGACTTGGTTGTTATTGTAGACGACAGGAGATCTTGAAACTTGAAATGTTGGTTTAGAGATCTAGGTCGTGTGTGATTAACAACTGGTTATCGGTAAATCTGTATAGGCCAATACAGATGATTGATAAGTGTTCCTGAGTACCAAACCGGTATTAGGGTATCTCGGGAGACACCGGTCCTCATGACGATTGATAATGTTTGATTGATGTAGCTGGACATTGATTGGATGTCGAGTGATTGATTGATTTTCTGTTTATTGTTATTTGATGTAAACAGATTGTTATGCTAGGTTATACTGTTGTTTATAGTTTCATTCACTTAGCGTTGTGCTAACCCCACCATAGTTCTTCCTGCAGGTTAAATAGATGGGACATATTGGGCAGGAGGTTGTTGGACTGGATGGAATGTTTGACAGGCTGTACTCTGATGTTAATTTAATAGCCATAGAAATGTTTTTAAATATACGCTTCCGAGTCGCAATTATTATATTATTGTTTATAATGAAACGAGGGGTGTTATAAGTTGGTATCAGAGCAATAGTTTGGGTGAATTGGACATGATAGACTGTTCAATCCTAAACTTTGATTGAGTTGAGTCAAACATTCCAGTGGGTGTGGGTTTAGTTGATTAGTGATGTGTGAGAAAGTAGTTAGTTGAATATGTACTAACCCTTAACAAGTTGTGAAGTGTTGTTTGATTGCAGAGACGGAGGAACATGAGTATCTGATTTGTATATTTCATGTTTCCTCAACACTCGTGGGCTTAAGATTGTCAGGTAATCTTCGATAAGCCTGTGTTATATTAAATTAACTTGAACTGTTTACTTTGTTATGATGAGTAAACATTATTGTGAAGTTAATTGAGTCAGACTGCTATGATTCCCCAGTTTTGAGTCAATTATTGATTGCTATATGTTGACATGAGGATAGAAGTACTAAATGAAAAGTTCATTGTTGTGAATATTTCTGATTGAATTGTAAATGCAGAAATGTGATTAAGTAAGTAGAAAAGAATAGATTAGGTTTTAACAGGATTGATGTTGGAACCTACGGAGTGTCTTTATTGGTGAGACAAAATAATTGTTAGTATTATATTAGTAGATTGGTTACAGGGTGTGATTTGAATCCTGTTTAAGGACTGTTGTGTCATTTGATTTGAGGATGACTGCTAATTGAGAAAATATGTGGTTATGTGACTACATGATATGTTTTGATTGTAGTTAAACACTTGAGTTAAATCAAGATGAATAAGTTTATGAGGAAAATAACTTATGATAAAGCTAAATTGAATGAGAAAGTGATAGGTCTTTCTAGTCAATTGTGAATTAATAAATGAAATGTTTATAGTAACATGATTGAGTAGGCTTGTTGTGACAGTGATGCTTGATAGTAAAGCATATGTCAAAATGATGATAGTTAATTAAGATGTCTCCTGAATTTTGAAGTAAATAGGGACATTGATTAGTGTTAAGTATTGAAACTATGATGATAGGTTATCATATGCTTGAGGGTTCAGACAAGTAGATATACTTAGTAATTCAGTTGTTGAAAACCAAAACATTGTATGAATATGTAAGTAGTAAGCTGATTTTGAGTGTGTATCAGCTGATAGAAACTATTAAATAGAATATGATTGATTTGAAATCATGAAGTATTTAATACATATATGAGATGAGAATAGATCACGTTGATAATTATAATGTAGAGTAGCCTGAGAATGGATTGTGAAGAACATAATCTTGCAACGCCTGATCACCGTTGTTATATTATGTGGTGTCACATGAACTTGTTGAGGCTACTTGGTATAAAAGAAATGTAATGTGATTTTGGAAACGGAGCATGGTAATATGCTAAGTTGTTTAATAGTTGTTTTGATAAGAAAACAATCAGTTGATAGAACTGTGACCTTTAGACTGTAAAGGTGAGAGTGTAAATAATGTTTGTCATTGATAGTTGTTTTGTTGATAAACATAAATGACAAATTGGGTTATGTTAAATAGGTAATTGTGATTGATAATGATAGATTACCTGTAGGTGGATTTGCATAGTGTTTAAATGAATCACTATGTTGTAGCTGGCTTGTATGAAGTCAAAGTTGAGATAGGTTGATATTGTCTTGCTTGAGGAATTCTAAGTATTATTGAATGTAATAATGTGAAGTCTATGTTTGAAAGTAAACATACAATATGAAATAGCTTGTATGGAGCCAAGATTGATGTAGGTTGATCTTGTCCTTGCGAAGGATTGATAAGATTATTGAATGTAATAAATTGAAATATATGTTTGAAAGTGAACATATAAGATGAAATGGTTTGTTGTGAGTTAACATTGATAGTATGTTAACTTTGAAAGTCAAACCATGAATAGAGAGTTGTGTATAAAATTAATTGCTTGCGATTGGTTTGAGTTTGGGTCAAACTTGAAGAAAGCAATTAGAAAATTTTATTGATTGGTTGATTGAAATTGAAGTTGACAAGTAGTCAACTATTTATGTTGAAATAGCCTAACGTAGATTGTAATGTTATGATTTTGGGGAATATGATTGAATTCCTTGATTAGTCAAAACATGTTGAAATGGGTCATTTAAGATCCAAAGGAGATAGATGAATTGTATAAGTTTGTGAAACTGATAATTACTTAAAGATAGTATTAAATAATTGAAATAGTGTTAAGTATAATTGAACTGAATAAGTGTTAAGGAATTATACAGATGTGAAATCATGTTATGATATAACAGTTATAATTTGTTGAAAGGTGCAAATTAAGTTACATTGATTAGGATTGTGATAAGAAATTTCTTACCAGTGTATGAGGCTTGTGATGATAGCTTTGATTGGGTAAGAATGTAAGATAAGAAATAATTGAAAGTTATTATTAATAGTGGCATAAGTTGATTGGGTATCTCATGATGAGTATCTAAGTATTGAAAGAATTGAATGGATTCTTTAGTTAATTGTTGATTGTATACAAATGAAATAAGTAATAAAGTGGTAAATTTGGATTAGATCCAAATAAGATATGATATGAAGGTGTATCTGGATGTAAATCGTGTTAAAGGTTTAGTTGATCCTCAGTTGATAAATTGAGAAATATGAACTGAAGGTTGTTCATATTTTAAGAAATTATGTGTGTATAGTTGAGTGTATTGAAGTAAGGGAAACATTGAAATCAGTAGGTGATGATGAATTTCAGTAAACTTTTCTGGTAAGTTTAAATTGAATTGTTTAAGTTATATACGAGTTGGTAAGTATATAAGTGAAACATAGAGTTGTTGATTGAAGTTGTTTCATGTCCTGTGGTATGGATATGTGATAACTAGTAGTACTGAGAAAGCTTGATAAAGGCTTTAATAGTCTGAATGGCCTATTATATAAGTAGCACTTGAAAATGTGTACGTGTATTTTAGAAAGCTACTTGAAAATGTGTCATAGATTTGCTGGAGATTGATACTGTTAGGTATGTGTTGGTAAGTAGCACATTGTGATATTGTGATGCTTGATCTGTAGTATCATAATATGTTGATTAAGGTTGACCTAGTTGCTATATTGATGGAATGTAGTACTAAGTGATTGTGTGATTATAGTTGTATACTTCTAATTGCTTGTGATTAGGAAGTTGATATAATTAAGCAGTAGTTTAAGATTTAAGAATGTGAATTGAATAAACTGGTTGGTAAGATAAGATTCTGGATGTCTTACCAAGTTTAAGTAATATATGAATTCTAACTTGATGGTTAGTTGGATTTTGAAAATAAATAGTAAGTATTGATAGGTGTACTGAAATGTAAAATCATTAGTGTTGTGATTATTGATTGAACAATTGTTGTTGTTGACAATTGATAGGTTGTAATGAAATGAATTGCAAATGGAAATAAGTCAATGTAGAGATTGGTTGAATGTAGGTAATATTTGATCGTGGTACTTTTGTTGACTGAGCAAAGTACTTGTTGATTGTAATTTTACCTACTGAGTGTGACCTCTGCTTTGCTTATTAAGGTGATATAAATCTGGATTACTTCTAAGTAAAGGATTTCATATGATAGTGATAGTGATATGTGAATATTATAAGTTGTTCAAGAGAGTAGGTATGAAACTTTTGGATGAAAAGTTGACCTAGATTTGAATTTTAAATCTTTGATAGTAAAGATTTGAAATTGTTATCTATATATGAGACTGATTGTTAGTCATAGCGGAAATTAAATTTCAGTGTGGATACGAGTATGGTGGTTTTAGAACCACTGTAGTAGTGGTATTGTTGCTGCTGTTTTATTGTTAACAGTGATGAACAGTGAGAATAGGTTAAAGATTTTAGCATGTTGCTAATTTCTGGTTGTGTAGACCTAGTAAGTGATGTTAGGTTTCACTTATTGTTGTTGGTTAAAATGATTGGGTGCTTTAAACTTTTATCTGATTGGTGATAAAAGAATTAGATAGATGATTAGTTCCTATGAGATGTTGGATGGATGCACTGTATGTGTGCGTAGGAAAAGACAGAAGCATGTACATTTGGATATGTGCATGTGGAAAGAATTCAAATAGTCTAAGTATAGTTGTAAGTTGCTATTGAGGATTAATGTATGCTAAGAAGTATGTGATTATATCACATTAGTTAGACTGATTGAGTGAGGTTAGATTTCGGGGACGAAATCTCTTTAAGGGGGGGAGAGTTGTAACATCCTCGAAATGGACCTAGTTGTTTTGTATTATTTCTTGATTTAAATCAGTATTTAAATGTGTTTGGAAATAATATTGTTTGAAATAGTTGAAATAATTGGAATAGGAGCCGAATATTCCAATGTGATAAGTAAATTATTAATTGTTGTAAATTAATATAGTTGACGGTACAATAAAATGTTTGGACTCGCAAATGGTTTTCGGGTTCCAGACAATAGATTGAGATGAGGTATTAAATTATACCCGTATAATTGAAGGCGGTTTGTTAGGCCGACTTATATATATATATAACTTTCCTCTTTAGGAAAGTTCATTATAAACTTCAAAACTCACATAAACCTTATGAAATCCAAATCAGAAACTTGAAACCTACGAATTGGAGCTATGATTGATTCTAGTTTCACCATTATTATCTTTCAATTCAGTGCTCTTCAATTGAGAGGTAAGTTTGAATTGAATCAAATAGTTTATAAGTTTTGAATTGATTGATTTGGATTAAAAAACATGAATTTGAATGTTAGAACTTCGTTATAACTGTTGCATATTGATTATGTGAAGTTATTAGGTGTTTAAAACAGTTAGAAATCGAATTTGGGTGATTTGGGTATTAAACCCGTAGGTTAGGGTTTGATCAGGGATGAAGATGAGCTGAAAAAGGCTCAAACGCGATCCCAGAACCCTAGCCAGGATCGCGTTCGTTAGTTATAAAAGGAATCGGACGAGTTTTGTTCTTGGGAACGCGATCCCAAGAATTTGTCCGGATCGCGTTGCTTAGTTATAATTTGTCACAGAATAATTTTACAAAGAGGAACGCGATCCCACCATTGTTTTCTGGATCGCGTTTGTCAGTACTTTTTGTAAAATTTCAAAAGTGCATAAGTGTTTAGTAGTGATTTTTGCCACGGAAAAATTGACAAATTGTCTTTAAACTCCGATTGGGCTGAAATTTGCATGGTCACTCGAAAACGGCCCACTGATCAAAGCTATATTTTATAGCCTAGTCAGTTTTTGGACATTCGGGGTCGTTTAGGGGTCGAAAATGGCATTTTACAGTTTTTGGACCTTATTTCGGGACTTTTTGATTATGTTCCGAATTGAACTTTTGTTTGCTGTGATCTTAGAGATCATTGGATTCATGTAATTATGTTATGATTGTGTAACGATATTAATACCTAAGTATTATCAGTTGAGACAAGTTACTAACTTATTGTTTAATTGATTGTATTCTCAGATGTGGAGAAGGCTCAGTAATATTAGACTTCTGAGCTTGCGGCTGAGGTAGTCGGTGAGTGGATCTGTAACCTCAGTGTGATTTAGTTGTAATGATTTGATTTACAACAAGTAATTATCGTATTACTTTGATAGAATGTAATTGTTGAGATATCTTTCCATGATAGTTTGACTAGTTGTTTACTTGGCTGATGGTGCTAGTATGTAAGATTCTGAGGTCAACTTGACTTGACAGTTGGACTTGGTTGTTATTGTAGACGACAGGAGATCTTGAAACTTGAAATGTTGGTTTAGAGATCTAGGTCGTGTGTGATTAACAACTGGTTATCGGTAAATCTGTATAGGCCAATACAGATGATTGATAAGTGTTCCTGAGTACCAAACCGGTATTAGGGTATCTCGGGAGCCACCGGTCCTCATGACGATTGATAATGTTTGATTGATGTAGCTGGACATTGATTGGATGTCGAGTGATTGATTGATTTTATGTTTATTGTTATTTGATGTAAACAGATTGTTATGCTAGGTTATACTGTTGTTTATAGTTTCATTCACTTAGCGTTGTGCTAACCCCACCATAGTTCTTCCTGCAGGTTAAATAGATGGGACATATTGGGCAGGAGGTTGTTGGACTGGATGGAATGTTTGACAGGCTGTACTCTGATGTTAATTTAATAGCCATAGAAATGTTTTTAAATATACGCTTCCGAGTCGCAATTATTATATTATTGTTTATAATGAAACGAGGGGTGTTATAGGACAAGCCGAACGGCTGGCCCAAGCCGATCGGCTGGGCTGGGCTGTGAACTGGGCTTCGTGATTTGGGCCGAACGATTAATGGATTATACGTTAAATTAATTGGATCGGGTTATATAAACAAACAAATGGGCCATTAGAGCAAAAATTGAATACGTACATTTATCGAGTGGGATTTAGAAATGATTTGGAACGTAATTACAAACGGACAATGTATATATATACAACTAGACGTATAAAAATGGAACGATTTAAATTATCTAGTACAAACTATACGACAAACGTAAACGACAACCAAGTTTTATTCGCGATAATTAACAACGACGACAACTAATATATATATTAGAATATATATATATTCAACTAATATATATATACGAGAATATATGTATACACCTATATAAGTATATGTATATATACTTACACCTTTCGGACAATTCAACAAAAGAACAATACTTGGATAATATTATATATTTCCAACAACAATCATCAACGAAATACACAAACCTAAGAAACTGAAAATTTCTTCAAACGAATGAACTATTAACATAAGTAAACAAAGTACTTATAGTTAATACATTGATGTGTATAGGTTGACTACGTTTGGGCTTCGTTATCTTATCTCGCTAGCATTCACATCCGCGCACTCACAGTGAGTTCACAAACCCCTTTTCAATGTTTTAATGTTTTAAAACTCGGGGTGGAAAACATAGAAATCGTATGTATAACCACATGCGACAACTGCTTTAAATACTGTATGTATTTGCTTGAACTGTTTATGAAGGGGTACTTCATACTTGAACTGTTTGTGAAAGGGTATTTCACACAACTATTTGAACTGTGTTTTATGAAGAGGTACTTCATACTTGAACTGTTTGTGAAAGGGTATTTCACACGACGATTTGAACTGTGTTTTATGAAGGGGTACTTCATACTTGAACTATTTGTGAAAGGGTATTTCACACAACTATTTGAACTATGTTTTATGAAATGTTTTTCATAACTATTTTGGGAATTTAGGCAACGAATCTTGGTACGGATCTAGGCTGAACGATGTAGTGCATAAAAGACCTTATGGCTACAGACTATAACCATTAGCTATGTGACTCTAGCCACTGAGTATACGGATAGTACTATCGCCGTGACGACCCTCCTACGGATTTGGGAGCGTATACTTAAATGTCCTACTTGGCACAACAACAACAGATTAGGGTCGTGGTTTGGTTATAGGGTTAGATCGGGTTACCTTACTTGACAGGTTTAGCTCACCTTTCAAGGGATCACCGTCTAAATATTCCCACTAAACTAATGATTAGGAAAGGATTTCCTACGTACACTGATTTGGAAATGTTAATCTTTATTTAGGTTAACTTGTGTTTCCTACTGATAACTGATTTGGGAAATGTTATTTGTTAATAACTTGTGTTTCCTACTACAACTACAACTGATTTGGGAAATGTTAATTGTTAATAACTTGTGTTTCCTACTTGACAAACAACACTTATTTGGAAATGTTATTCTTAAATGATTAACTTGTGTTTCCTACATAACAAACAAACTTGTGAATTCACTCAACAATTTTGTTGACGTTTTACTCTATGTTTTTCAGGGAATTAGCAGCGTAAGTAAGATTTGCATGCATATCAGGACGGACTACCCTGGACTTGTTAGGATGCCACTACTTTTGGGACACATGGATTTCCTCTGTATAACTGCAACTACTGCAGTCATACCTATGAAATCTACTTTTGATATTATGTATTTTATGAAATACTGATTTCAACTATTACTATTACTGTTACCACTTCTCAAGTGGTAATCTTTTGTAAAACTTTAATTAATGGCATCTTAATCTATTTCGTTCTGCGATAATCATATGCTCTGAGTATGTATGTAACCGTTGGTTGTTTTACTGCTCGCACCCCCGCCACGTCACTAAGCTTCCGCAAACCACTCTACGTAATTGTAATTACCGTTTGGCGGGGTGTGACAACTTAAATTATACATTATCAGCTTAGTGAGTCAAACTATAGAACATTATTTCACCATTCCCCACTCCCGTAATTTTCATAGGTTGTTTGGTGACGACAATAATCAAATAGAGTTTTCATGATTCACCTTGTTACGATACTATTTATTATAATTCATTATTATTTTAGTCACATTATATAATTCTGTTATAAAGTACGATATACTTAAAGGGGTTTGGCGCAGATCGCCAACGGAATTTTTTTTTTTTTTTACCGAATTAGGGTATGAACCCAATTTATTACTATGATAAGTAACGAACTTTCAAAAAAAAAATTCGAGTTAGGGAATATACCCTTGGATGACCGGAGCAACCGGTCATTTTGAATTTTTAGCTGGTTTTTCAATTTCTAAAATGCCACGTACGTTATAAATAAACCGCCACGTGTAAGTTTTTATTTGACGCCTCATCATTTTATAAGTTAAACCGGTCATAAAAAAAGTTGGTTCCCTAAATCGACACAAAATATGAAAGTTTGTTACCTACCAGAGTAATAAATTGGGTTGGTACCTTAACTCGGTAAAAAAGGTAAAGTTCATTAACTATCTGCGCCATTAACCCTACTCAAAGTTCTAACTTCGCCCCTTACAAGAACGATGTTTTTGAAAAATATAAAACGAAAACAATTGAACTCTAGCTCGTTTCCTCCCATTAGTCGATATCGTTTGGTTTCTCTTATAACATGATGTATATATATGGCTGTGTATGACCTAATGTGTACCAATAACAAACAATAACAACCCTTCACCATCAAGTTTTGTTTGGTTACTATTCAAAGCATTAAACCAACTTGTCAAGTAACCAATGATGTTTTCTTATTCTAAATAATCGGCTTCAATCATTGTTAACCCATTATAGTTAAATAAATGTTTTTCTTGTCCCAAAAATGTGAAATCTTATGAATATTTTCTTTTTTAAATTGTACAACAATACGGAGTATTTGTTTTGTGTAAAACTTCACACATTAATTTTAATTGTACTAAAGCTTAGTGAGAAATAAACAAGATATTAAATTTATATATAATATTGGTAATTTATATAACAAGTGTATTAACATAGAATCGAACATTTTATTGATTTATTTAACCGATCGGCATCTTTTAGTGGATGAAGTGTAGCATATTAATATATTATAACTAGGGTTGGGCATGGAGGGCTAGATCCCAACACCAATTTGTTTCTCCTTTTAGACCAACTTGCTTCCTTTTATTTGTCGATCTTATTCTGTCCATTGCTTTACTTTTTATATTGCAACAAAGGGTTTTTTTTTAAAATAATATGTTATTATATAACATACATCTATAGAATACCGACATGGTTTCACTTCATTGTGTTCCATTTTACAAAATTAATTCATTTAACGTGAAACATATTTGTTGAAGTCATGAACTTACCCAAAAACAAAACTGGGAGACAAGATAATATGAGGTCTCTAATTAATTATTGTTGTTCCACCCAAGAGCCGCACAAAATCAAAAAGTAAATCATTCGAAACCTATTAGTATATTAGTATATTTTAAACAAGTGGTTTATTAAAAAGGGACAACAATGTCAATATATTCTTCGCATGCATGATTTACTATATATTAATTAATTTAGATTTGTCGAATTAATTCATAACATATTGGGATACACACAAGTACATTCACAAGCAAACCCTTATTCATTGGTTTGTAGAAGCAATATAATTAAATTACCTAACCAATGTGAATAAAGAATGTAGGAGTATAGGTAGCTAGGCAAACAATGTGGAGTATGGACTAGAATATTATGGTACGATGATTAGACACTTTTGAATTTAATTTTTTTATTCAACGAATAATTTCCAACAAACCATACTTAAGGATGGGCTTTTTAAGGGGAAAATCACAAAAATAATCCAATCATCACACTCCTTTTAACAAAATAATCTTTTGACCAACCATTTTAACAAAATACTCCATTGACTGGCGCCGGGTCGGCGCCCCTGGCGCCCCACCATCAAAAGACGTGCCATGTCTAGCGCCCCGCCTTTTAAAAGGCGTCACGTGACCCATTTTCGCCAGACGCCCCAGCATGTGGGACCGGCGCCTCACCATTATCGCCGGCGCCCCATATTAAATATTAATAAATCTTTCCACATGGCACGTCTTTTGAAGGTGGGGCGTCAGGGGCGCCGACCCGGCGCCAATCAATGGAGTATTTTGTTAAAATGGTTGGTCAAAAGATTATTTTGTTAAAAGCGGTGTGGTGATTGGATCATTTTTGTGATTTTCCCCTTTTTAAGAGCGAACAGCCGAACAAGTGTAGGTGGCAATTTAAGACATTTGGGTCTAGTTGGGTTTTTCTAATTTTTATAGATGGGTCTAGTTGGGTAATTAAAAAAATGCTCAAATATATCATTATTACTCATTATGACCCAATAGGTAATAATGATATACTTGGTCTTATTTTAATTACCCAATTAGACTCACATATAAAAATTAGAAAAACCCAACTAGACCCATGTGTCTTAAATTGCCACCTCTACGTACAAGTATACAAAAGTTAATGAAGAAAGAAAACTACATGTGAATCGAATTATTGATGTTGTCGAATACATTTAACTTAATATTGTGAGTAGATTTGTTAATTTTACATAACAATGAAAACAAATATTTATCTTTCTAGCTCATTAATTCAAGACAAGTAATATCGGATCGGATTTAAATCTTATTATCGTATTGTTAAGATTGAGATCTCAAATAGTTCCTACGTTTTTAAGATCCTGGGAAAGATAGAGATCATTTTTATATAAATATCGAATTCCAAAATCTTATAATGAATAAACAAAGAAATTGAGTAGTATATGATGTTCCTCGTCTTAAAATTAAACTACAAAGAATGTGACGTTGACATCATATATGTCATCTCCATTTTGTAAATTTTCATAAGTACAAACTTTTTACTCCTTATGCTTATATACTAAAATGTTTATTTGTGAAATATTTATCAAAATCATAATATTCTCATTATAAGCAAAGGTTTTCTTGTAGAACATTAGCTAGCTATAAGCTAACACATACATACATACATACTAATCACCTACATACGATATTTAATCAAGGAATTACATATGATCCAACTATTTCTTTATGTTCTTATTGCATGTTTTTCAAAAAATTAAACTTTGTATATTAACAACGTTATACATATATGCTTTTAAGTCAAACGAAAGCAGATCGGTAAGATATGCGTACATATTTGTACATACGTGTGCACGTTTGTAATGCGTTGTACTTGTATTTGTTAATCATATATCTTATCCTATGTATAAAAATAATAATAATGTGTTCATTGGCACACCAAGAGGCAAAAATATCTATGCAATTGTTTTTAAAAGTTTGTTTTCATGTTCCCTATATAACTTACATTCTCCTATAACCAATGTGTGTTTATTGTCTCTTTGTCAATCCTTTATGAGACCTTTATAAATGTTTTTACTTAGTCTTTATGTTTTATTATGGAACATTGAATGTTAATCCAAAGTATTTGGTGAAAGCATAAGAATGTTATTCTGAATGATTCTTCAATTTCGAATCGATTAAAGACTTGGAAGTCTCGTAAACTCGATCTTGATTTGATAACACACGCGTTGAAACAAAATTTCAAGTCTCATGCCCTAACTGTAAACTTTTCTTGATGATCGATCAATGATCACTATATGGAGTGTCAATCTGTCATATATACGATAAACCATTTAGAATTGTATTCCACTTTATACGAAATTATATTGTATATATTCAACTATAAAAAATTATATGTATTAAACTTTGAATTATTGTTATTGAACATATCTATCATTTTATAGCTTAAGCTAGTATAGGAACTGAAAGTGATGTGAAACCGGTTTGATGACGTGACAACTTAATATAATCAGATACATACAATAGCATCAATTAAAGTTTGATAAAAAAAAAAAGACAATAAAAATATTTATTTAAAATTAAATATACTGTAATTCTGAATTTCAGGAAAATGTTAAATATATTTTCACACTAAATTAACGTAGCTTGCCAGCCTACAACATTCTTAAACGTTTGATATGTAAGGGGCTTTTATGCTAATCTTTGAAACTCGAGGGATGCTTTGGCCACCGAAATTCTGAATGAGATATATAGGGTGTGTTTGGCAACCATGTTTGAAGGGATTATGGGGTATTCTAGGAGATTGAGATTCTCATTTTAAGAATCCCAATCCCTTATAAATTGATAAGCCTTGTTTGGCATGAAAGTTAAAGAAGGATTCTTTAAAAAAGAATCCCCTAAATTAGAATCTAGTTAAACTAGCTTATTAGAGAATCCTCATCCCTTATTTATTAAATTACTACATTACCCTTTTTCTAATTATTAAAATTTTAAAGTTATAATATATGATGCCCTTTTATGTCATTTTACATCAATAAACTCCATCTCCAGCTAGTTTGCCAAACACTTATTAAAAAATAAAAGCTCCAGCTGCAGCCCCAAATAAAAGCTCCATCTCCAGCTTCTAACTTCCAGCTCCATCTCCATCTCCATCTCCAACTCCAGCTCCATCTCCAGCTAGTTTTGCCAAACACACCCATAGTGATCTTAATCAGTTAATTCTCTTTAATTAATTTCCTTGTGATATTAATTTTAATTACCATTTATTTTCATAACGAAACGACTAATCTTATTTGGAAAAGATAGACTTATATTACCAGAAGAAGAAAAACAACCAACAATACAAATTCAGGCCAAACAGACCACAGCAAAAACAAACACAACAGCAACAAAACTAACCCATCCCATACAAGATGTAAACAAAAATGATGGAGACCAACCAAGAAAAAAAAACTTAAACATAAACTTGAACACTAAAAATAAGCTCAAAGATGCTCACAACAAAACCAACCAAGCGGACCAAGCAACAACAGCGACCACTTAGCCCGACATCAAGACACAAGCAAAGCAACGAACTATCCGAAACCAGCAACAAACGAATGGCTCTTCCATAGGTTCCATGACACATTTAACAACTTACACCTTCTGGAAATCCACCCATGAGATTGCAACTGTATTTCTGACAGCAAATCCATAACCATAGCAGCCGACCCATCGAACACCTTCCTATTCCTTTGAACCCATATCACATACAGAGCTGACCAAATAACCCCTTTCCAAACACAAGATTTCAAAGCTGAAAAAGAACTAAATCAACATCATATAACCCCTTTTGGTTTTAAATTTTAAACGTGTTCAGCCTATTTGCATTTTCCTGTATTATATAATTTACGTAATATAGGAATACAAAATCAACATCATATAAGTAATGTATAAACATAGTCTTATCTAACATAATTTTTGTACATAATTTTTTTTGTCGAGAAAAAAAGTAAATCAGCCCGCAAATTTTGCGGGTTATGATCTGGTTATAATTAATTAGGTCCTCTATATTAGAAACATTGCAATGACCCAAACCCCACCACTCAAAGAGTTTATTCCAAACGACCTCAACCCGATTGCACTTCAACAAACAACCGATTTGCATTTGTTGTGAAATTAAATGTGTGCTCAAGAATACAAACTACTTACATATTGGATTTTTTTTTTCTCTTTTCGTCATGTTTCAACCTCGATGATATTTATGCTTAATCCTTATATACGTATTAGAGCATTCAATGTGGATTAGCTTCGGCCCTTGCGCCAATCGACATCGGTTGTTGTCCCACACCGGAGGGGCGGAGGGTCAGGGTCGTCAACAAGAAATCATTTGCGGAATTTTTTTTAAGAAAGTGGTTAAAAGTGCGGTGCTGTGATAAAAGTCATTTGAAGAAAAACTGATGTAACGTTAATATAACTAAAGTAATTGGTTATGCTGAGCAGTCCTAAATCAGATACTCTTATGTTTTAATTGACCATATAATTGAATCGTTTAGGTTTACTTTGAACTTGGTCAGGAAAAAAAAAGCTACTTTATATAAAAATCGGTTCCAAAAGAACAAATCCATGGAGACAATACATTTTTGGCATGATCATTATTATCCAAGACCAAGACCAAGTACATTAAACGAAAGATACCTTCCAAACAAATTATGTCCATCAGAAATGGGTCCGTCAAATAACTTTCATTTTCTTTTTATTTTAGTGGAATATTTCATTCAAGTCAACATTAATTTGTGAAAGATATGATATATTAGAGTCATGTCATTTTCCATTTTTATCATTGCATTAAGTCATAATCATTTGATTATAACTTAAAGGCATAACAAGTGATTAAGTTAACCCGATATTTCGGTATTCCAATGAATCAAACGTTATGAATTTTATTAGTACAATACAATACAAATATATATTACAAGATGCTAGAAAATGACCCGCGCAATGCGGCGGATAAAATCTTTAATATTAATCTCGTGGTTAGCAATTGCATAGTTGGTGATTATAATATGTTTTGGTTAAATAAAGAAGAAGATAAAATATGATCTTAATAATAATTACATAGTAAGACGTAATATCATAAAAAAAACATACACCTTCAAAATTAAAATGAAAAGGTAGAAGGAAAATTGAAGGGTACATCCTATTAATAAAAAGAAATTCGAAGATACATGAATAAATTCGTTGCCCATGTCAAGGATGAATCGTTCCATCTACAAGATGAGCGGAAACATAAGATCATTTCATTCGAAGTCAATAAAGTCATTTTGAAGATTTATGAAAGTTAATATTGGTTGACCTTTAGTTATATATTTTGTTGACCACCCAGTTTGAAAAATATTGATCTTGAAGTTCCGAAAGGTTTAGATAAAGGAATTGAAACAGTAATTAATTAGAGGATTGTGATTCCAAATTAATTAGTATATATTTTATGGAGGGTTGACATTCCAAATTACAGTAATTAATGTGAAGGTTGTTTCTAATTTTACTAAAGGATACATTAGTCTCTTTAATTTTATATAGGGGTAGTATCGTAATTTATGTTCTTTAAATTCTTAAGCTAATGAAGAAATGGGGGAAACTCTTTATAAGGGTGTAGAGATTATCTCGACTCGTACATATTATTAGTGAAGAACATGATGTGAAATCCCAAAAACGGAAAAAAATATAGCGTTCTACTACTCATAACGAGGATAAAATGAAAATTGTGAACATAGCTTGAAAACATCTACTACTTAGCATAATTTCGTTCTAACATTTATGACAAACTAACTTCAATCAATAAATTCAATCGATCGAAAAGGGATACGTTATAAGATTTTATTAACAATAGCCCTTAAAGTAGTGATTAATTGTCTAAAGTCTAAACCAAGATGCATAGGGATATTAAGTTTATCTAAAAAATTTATTGGTAAATTTAGGGTTGTTATTATCATTTTTCGAATTAAAACACAAGTCTAATATATTAAAAATGGGTCAACAAAAGTATGAAGTGGGTTGAACTTATTTGTTGTCGTGAGCCCAATGGATGGTTTTGTCTTTTTGAGTTCAGAACTAAACCAAACGTTGTAGGGGTCGCATACACTTAACCTCCACATCTACCACGTGTAAACTCTCGATACGTTACAAAAATTACTCCTACACCAGACAAGATTCAGTTCAGTCATTCATCACTACTTTTTAAGTAAGTTTTCAATCATACACTTCAACCTTTAAAAAGCCTATCAAGTACTTTAACGTTTACTCGTGTTTTTATTCATCTTTTGTATCTTCAAGTACTTAAAAAAATCAATAGATGCACCCATTTGATACGAATAAGCCATCTAACTCGAGAACACGAAACATATCAGGTTCACCTTTTCTTGTCTTACCCTTATATTTTAGGAACACAAACATAATAAATTATCTTCTTTCAATCCATTCCGTTTCTCTTCTTCAACATCTCATTCATGTTTCACCCTTAGTTTCGAACTCGAGAACAAAGTGTTGACTGTATATGTTAAGTTAGAGACGCCTATTTGTGTTACATTGGCTTGACTTGCAACTTCATTTGCCAATTTTTTTGAATCAACAAATTATAATAACAATAATAATAATGTTGATGTATAAGAGTTAAGATCTTAATAATAAAACAATACTGAAAAAAAAAAAAAAAGAACATATAAGGATAGAAAGTTGGATGTGAGGTTTGATTGAATTGGTGAAAAATGTGTTGCCCCATAACAAAGTAGGGAACATGAATAGACTCTCCAAAAGTAGAACATCAAGTACCATAACAACAACACTGAACTTGGTTTTTTACCTAAAAGTAAAGGTCAATTTCTACACGTGGCTTAACTTATGTAGGGGTCCTTCACCAACCTCACATTGGTGCCACGTGGATATAAAATAAAATCTGTTAAGTAGATAATAGATAGAAGACTGCTCCATTATAATGACCAAAAACCAAGAGTATAAGACAAGAATAATTCTCGGGGAGCGATTTGTACACTACCTTCTTCTAACTTTATAATGCATATTTGGCTATTTGCGGTGTACACACAAAAGACGTATCTAAAATTTCCAAACAGAATTACTAATAAAATTGATTATTTTCTTTATGATATGATTATAAGAGCACAAGTATGTCATTAATAAGTTTTTACCCGACAATGCAACTAATAAATAAGTCATGAAAAGTCTATAAATACAAGTACATACAAGATGTAAAACCTTTTCCATTGGCTCATGATGCAGCTCTGATATTTCTTTCAACAATACACAAGTACAGATATGAAGTATCCCTATATCATGCAAAAAAAAAAGTGTTACGCTGTACTACGATATGATGAACCATGCAATAACCAAATGGTCATGTACATGTCTCAAATAGTTCTACCAGAAGGTATCCCGCCATTGACAACAGACCAAAACTATATATATTTATCCAACTAAAATCTCGATTGGGGAACTCACTAAGATTGAGATGCAGCTGCAGATTTCAACTTCTTTGGAGGTGGGTTTCCTCCGGACAGCATTACGTAACTGTAGAAGCGTAGCATTGCAGCGCTGGCAAAGAATGACAAAAAAACAATTTATATTAAACCCCAGCATATTGACAAAGATGGTAACTTTTTCAGTTAAAGGGAGAGAAATGGGCAGGCTAAGTCCCTGGTTGACCCACAAACACCTTTTTGTAAACTAAATGGGATTTTATGTAATAAAAGCATACATGGGCAACTTTCAACCCGTTAGACCCATTTGACTTGTTCCTTTTCTAGTCAATTTTGTTATTTTACCCATTCACCCACTAGAAATATAACACAATGCTGTTCTAACCAGTTCGTTAACGGGCTGACAAACCACCTCTTCTATCAAATAACTAGTTACCTCAAAACGATACTAAATCCAGTGGGTAAGATCTTCTGTCTGCATATTCAAAAACATTAGCAATTAGATGGAATTAAAGGCCTAAAAAGATTTTGCGTCTTTCAGTGGGTTTGTTTCTCCCTATCATCGATTATCAAATAAATTAAGGGAACCTACAAAAGGAAGTCAGACCCATGGCGTTATAGAAAATGGCCATAGATGGGATTTCAGATGTTAACATCTTCTTAAGAGACTTTCAAGTTGTATACGTCAAACCACTCCTAACCACTAAATTCAGTAGAACATATAAGCAATCAGATACCTAAATAAATAACCATGCACAATGTCACCTGCTTCCATAAAGATCAAAAGATCAATCTAGATAAAACGATCAAAACGAATAAAATCAATAGTCAACATGTAAGTGGTTGACTGGCCGCGAACTACACACACAACCCTTATGAAACTTGATAAATGAGTGAAAATGATCAATAAAATATGAAATAAGATATTCAAGTATCTCCTACACATAATAGCATTTGTAATGGCTAAAAAGGTTCAAAATTGTCCTTATCCTTGCTTACTCAAAAATATATATGTGGTTATTCTATACTCATATTGTCATTTGGTGCCCTGGTGGTGCATAGATACATGCATACAGATGCTTTACATCCTACATATTAGCATTTAACATGTTCCTACGACAAATATAACAGGCGCATATCAGCTGATAATGGTCATATAGGTCTTATAGTTACTTGTAAGGACAGATTGTGACCCGTATGATACATATTATTCCAGATAGTCATGAGCATAATCACGTCATCCAAACATTAATACCTTAAGATGAATTCACATAGATTCGTTGCCCTGTGTTGATCTTTCAAGTATCTACATTTAGCTTCTCCTTTTAGTCCTATTTATAGGAAAGAAACATGTTTATTGGTTTAAAAAACATCAAAATCATTACCGAATGAATTCATGCGGGTTATGTCTTTACCTCTAAAGGGACAAACGGGTACAATCCTAAAATAGAAGGGTAGGGGTCAAATGGGTTGAAACAGTAAATCCTTAGGCCAGTCATAATATATAGGTTCAACCAGCCACCAGTTTTGTCTTTTATATAGTTTTATTTCATATAGTAAACATTGAAAATTTCCATATTATAGAACTGTGAACTATTTAGATGAACTTTACTATACGTTCAACTATCTTACAGTAATGATTGAAATCTTAGTCACATTGAACCCATTTTCAAGTAAAAAGGTTGGAACTTGCTGCACCTAGTAAGTGTTTCATGCTAAAAGATAGTGTAAAGAAATTTTAGTACCTGATATGGAATAATTGGAACACCGTGGTTCTACTAAATCCTTCTAATTTCATCTAACTCAATGTGTGCCTTGTGAGTTTTTCCATGGCAGCCTACAATGAATATATTCAATTTATCAACATGACATAACAAAATGGCCAAAAAGAGAACAATCATTCCATTGAAATTGAGAATTGACCTGAAAAAGAGCATGATAGCAATCACCTGAAGACCGTCAACTTGTTTACCTAGTTAACCCTACATGATAACATATTTAATAGAGCATAAAATTTCATCCCTCCAAAGTAATTGGACAAAAAAGCTGGGCATGAAACTAAACTACGTAATAAACATGTGAAACTAAGTATTATATTTTACGCGTAAACCGACCCTCTGGCGGTCCCCCAAGTATTATATATTAAGTAGCACCTCTTTACACTATGTAAGCATAATTCATAGTATACCAAATCTACGTAGACAGTTTATTCGAACCTTTTGTAGCATTGAGTGCTTATGAAAGATAAGAACAGGTGATGCGTGTTCAACTATCACGTATGGGTCTGCTAGCATTAGGTGCAAATGCAGTATGATAATATCACCTTTAATGTGCTCTGATAGAAGGTTGCTCATTTGTTGTACCTTGCCAAAAAAACAAAACAGATAATACTCTACATCAAATCAAAATTCTAAATATAAAGCAAATTATATTAAGAAATCCGATTTGGGTGAGTTTATATTTCCTGATTATCAAATATAGGAAAGAAGACAGTATGGGCGAACGTGGGTGGTTTTTATATACACGGTATACTCTAGTTCCACAAATCAGTAGAATATACTTCAGATCAGAATATGAGACGTAAGAAAAATGACAATTTTCAATGAAGCACTAAGTTTATACTTTTGAAGGTTTTGTTTTATGTTTCTCATAGCAGCTCTTGGGTCATTTTGTAAATGCTTTTCTCTCTGCTCTCTGTTTATCATACAACGGAACTGAAAGTGCTTACGGGTGCAAGTTTCTTTGCAAGCATTCTTGATCTGTGCTTCAAGCATCCTTCTTCAGTCCAAAAGTTTATATTAAGCAGCACTTTGTATTCAATTTTCAACCCCAAAGACATGGAGTAATAATTAAATACCCCTGAAATACCTTTTCTCTCTAATTTGAATTTCAAAAACTCCGGCCTACCTCTTGCCTCCGGCCACTGGCGGTATGCCGGTGGTCGGTGGGTTCTACTCTTTTTCTCAATCGTCTTTGTCTAGTATGTTTAGTTACCGTTTTCTTTTCCTTTCATCTTTCTTCACTGTAACAAAGGGCTTCTCTTTATAATTTTCAAAGGTAGTCTCGGTTCATTGTCATAGTGATTCTTGTTACTCCCCTTCGACCGCCGGTTACTTCTCTCAAAAACGGTCCTACACATCGCTGAACCACCATCCATTTCGGTCTGCGTCAACATCATCGATCTCGGTTATATCGACATTCAACCTTCGACTCCCATGGTTGCTCTAGTTGATGTCCTCTTTAGGTTTAGGTTGGGTTCAACTCGATCTCGATCTTTGGAGGTATGGGTTTCTTCCGGTTGTTTCCATGTCTTTCCGGTGGGTGTTCCTTATTTGTGGTGTAGGTGCTTGGTTGGCTCGTTAATCGGAGTTTTTCCGTTTGGTTTTTGAAGGGTTGTTTCATTATCTTCATCAAATGGTCTATGTTTTGCTTCAAACACAAGAGGTCCAGCATACATAGTTGTCCATGGAAGGTCACAGCTTTATTTGGGTGAAGAAGGGGTTTTTTTGTATTAGTTCAAGTAGTTGAGTCAATGTGTGCTTCATGAGTGCCAAATGATGCTAGGGACCCTCTCTTTCTTCATCCTCGTTTAACCACCGCTGCTTTTGTTGTAGTTCATCGAAATCTATTTTCGATTCCGAGGCCAGATTTCCATGCTTCCTTGCATGTTTTTCGGCTTTTGGAATTGATGCTCGTGACACTACTAGACTTTCATTGCCCACTTGAAAGTTTACAAAGTGATTCTCGATTATATCAGTAGCATAAAAGATTTTGATTAAAGAAAAAATCTTATTTGCAAGTAGGTATATGTAAAGACAACAACTTTTGAAAAGCCAGAACACTACTGACATTCTTGCTCAAATTAATCATCACGGACTCACGGTAACGGTAAACGTAGCGGTCACGGTAATCACGGTAACGGTAAAGGTAAAGGTAAAGGTAACGGTAATGGTAAAGGTAACGGTCATCCTTGTTTACATCCCGTACACTACTTACCGGGTGAATGCCTTTGGTGATTTTGTGATGCGATGAGTTTTGGACAGTGGGGTTTAATCGTTGATTTGCCTTTGGGATTCGACTTTTAGGGCCATATGGTTGGAGTCTTAGAGTTGTTTTGGTTGAGTGAAGTGTAAGAGGGTTACAAGGGTCACTTTTGGTTGTATTGGGGGCGTAGAATTTATTGAGTTATTGTAAGTGTTGTATCTTTCGGTCGCTTTTGGAGAAAGTTTTAGAGTCGATGTCGTTGTAGGGTCGTGATGGTAGTAGTTATCGTTTCTTAGGGTTGTAATTCCTAGCATCTTGCTAGATCTTATTAGTACTAAAATTGTCTGCCTCTTCCAAAAAAGAAAAATACCCCTGAAATATTCAGGAAGCTATCAATCAATCACCAAAAGCCTAAACAAACTAATTAAAATGCATAATAATCCCAACATTGACAAATATACATAATGAAGTTCAATTGCACTGACTATATCGTATTAATAGAATAGATCAATTGCAGTGATTTGAGCCTTTTAAAAATGGGGCAAATTGCCCAGAGAACACGGTAAATAAATCAAATTTATCTACATAGGGTGTCAGGGGGGTTTATTGAAGAAAATGAGCCACACGACAAACATGCGGTTCAACTGGTCAGTGGTCACCAACTCCCAGTCTCATCTTAAATAGCCATTCTCCTATCACGTACATTCCAAATATCAAATCGCCAAATTTGTTAAATTGAGGGTACAAAGAAAAGTGACAACTGTTTTGGATACTCGTTCGAGGATGATGGTCGTTGGTTAACATAAGTATTGACAACATATCACAACTAATTTCGGCTGTTCTTGACTCATCTAAAACCCCAACAATATTCTACTGATCAGACATAATGAGAAAACTAAACTTGTAACTGGGACTTGAAAGTTTAAAACAAAACCCAAGAGAATATAAGATGATGAGGAACCTGCATTCAATGTCCATGAAAGATGCCTTCAAATTGCATTTTGATTAAGTTGACATCTCCGTCAATCTGCAGGACATAGTGACATATGCTGAAAAGGTGTAACAGATGCATTGATTAAATATTAAAATTGGATCCTAATGCAACACTATTATATAAAGTTAAAAAATGGATAAATAAATTAAGGATGTAGAGAAAAATAAGATTCATATCAAGAAGCGAGGCAATTTTGAGAAACAGTTACTTCATGGAATGTGGGGAATACATGGTGGTTACGAGTTTGATGAAGAGGGGATAACACAAATCACAAATGCTAAGTACAATAAGGGGCTGCTAACACGTAAGAAAAAGTATTAACTGGTCAATTTGATCATCAACAACCTTTCAATACTGTTATAGTGATTTGAACTATACTAAGGCCAGCAAAAAGTCTCATTTAACATCAACACATACAATTACAAATGTTTTTTTTTAAATCTGACGACGACACACTTTCACCTCTACCTTACCACATATGTGCATAGGTCACATGTTAGCGTCATGCTGTATACAGACAATATCCCACAATACTAATCCCTGCTTTATACAATCCAAATGTAACGTTTTTCTTCTCAAATTGCTCCTATAAATATTCATACCTTTATGTCATCACTGACATCACACACAAGACCAACCCATGATCAATTGTTTCAAACTCATCATCACAGTTTGGGCATAATACCAAATGTAATTCTATACCTTTCTTGTCAAGTTCCTCTCTTACCAGGATTCGTCCTTTAATGCCCACCAAACGAACCCGTTAACCTTCAGTGGGATGAGCTTGTTTGTTTTGATTTGTATCATCACTTGAATGCAATACTTCGTCTAGTTTCCCTGCTAGTGCCTTTACTGAAAACTCATCATCCACATCGTCTAGCCTCCATACCCACTTGTCCCTGCAGTTCTAATTAGGCACAAAGGAAGATAATAATCTTTGTAATTCTTCCAGTTCATTCACAGCCCGTCCTCTAGGTTCTGGAACCCACCCCCATGACCAAACCAACAAATTATTTTCCCATCTTCCCCTCCCTTCTGCAGTGTCATCTGTATACACTCTAGATTATATAGCCTATTATATTTATCCCTCAATTTGAAATATCCGAGCCACATATCATCCCAGAAGCTCGTTAGCGAATCATCTCCCACTTTTTAAGATACAATGAACAAAAGCCCACTCCTTTTTCCCTATCTCCTTCCCAATTTTAATAATCTTTCCACGTATTCCCAAACCCACCCAATGATTGACCTAACCCATTACCCAACCCGTCATCCCTCCCATATATGGCTATATGCTCCTAATGACCCTTGACCATAGTGCCCCATTCTCTACTCTAAAGCGCCACCACCACCTCCCAATCCTTTGCCAAATTTTAGGTTTCAAGCTCCCAAAACATAATTTTAAGAAAGCCAGTGAAAAGACTAACATGTCACAAGCATGAGGAGATGGTTCAGAACATAAAGAAAAAAAAAGACCAAAACCTTCAGGGTTACTAATCTCACTATTATCACTTCTACTAAAAATTTTGAATGCAAATCAGGTACAATTACAAACATTGAAACTGAAAGTAATTAAGCAAACCAAAATAAACACTCAAACATAGATATATGTAACAAAATCAACGGTACTCAAGCCATACCGTGTAGAGATGGATGAAGTACTGAAGACAACGCTCAAACATTACATCAAACACCTGGTGGGCATGTAAAGGTACAATCTTTTTCAAGTTGAAAGTAAGAAATGAGTTTCAAGATGTGAAAGAGAGAACCAAAATTTCAGTAATAAAATGAGTCTTAGAATATATATAGTCTAGAGCGAAAAAGAAGAAGTTGAAGATTCAGATGCAGAGAACCGCCTTTTTTAATTCTTTCAATTTCAATTACAGTGTCATGTGATTTGGAATTGAATAGCAGTCTCAACTAGATAGGAGGGAAAGAGGTTAGAACGTGGGTAGTTATTACTTATTAACGGAGGTTTTTATCTTACCGATTTAATAAAAGGGAGTTGATGCTGATGTCATTATGTTGATTTGTCAAATTCTTAGGCTGTTTGTTTGATGATGTGGCATAGCTGAGAATTAAGAAATTTTGTTGTTTTTTTGAATTTTTTAAATACATAAATATGATTTTATTTGTGAGTTTCTAGACATTTAAATGCTTTACACTAAACTTTCTTTGTACGCTTTCAATTTAATTGGTCTCTTGCAATACCCAATATCACGCCCGCTTCTTTCATCGTGCACCGCCCTGTTTCCTTGTGCACCGTCCAAAAATGAAAAGGCAGTATATTTTCTTTCTTCATCCATGATTATCAAATCTACTGTATTTTCTTATTCTCTCCTCACATATCTTCCTTTGTTTGAGTTTCGATTTCTCAATTACGATTTTAATTTATTATAGGTATCATTGTTGCAGTAGCAGTAGCACTGGTTTGTACCAAAAAAATGGCGGGTTTTGATCAGTGAAGATGAAGGTGAAACGATGGTGATGACGGTGATATTAAACATTCGATTAATGGAAATTCAACGGTAGATTAAATTCGTTCAATTAGGGTTTCTTTTTACCTAAACTATTTCGTTCTCTTGCTCTTTATGTGTTCTAATCTTATTTCTGTTCTGCAATGTACTTCGCATTACATCTTTGCTGCTATTACATCAATATATGGAGGTAATTGTTTCAATCTTTGAAGTATTTGTGATCTATAAATGCAATCATGTGGTTATACGTTTACAGCTTAAGTTCAGAAAGATGTAATGCCTCAAAACTTGGCATGAGGTTAGAAATTTCACTAAATGATTAAGCTTTTACATCTTGATTATAATTGAGTAGAGACACTGATATATCTTTTTAATTATTCTGTCTGCACATCTATTTTATTGAAGATTTTCCTTTAATAAACTAATATTGTGTAGTTATTTAGTGGATTAGATTTTCAATTAAATGTTTTTGGTTGACTGTATACTTTTACTCTTCAGGTATATATGACCTAATTTTCAAGGATACGCCTACACAAGGTGATTTCAAGTTTTCTTTCTTATAGTTTTTAATGACTGACCTAATTAGCAAAAATTAATATCTGATTAGAGTTAAGTGATTTGGAATGCTTTGTGAGTACATTAATTTCATGTTTTTCATACTGTTTTCTCAGGTCAAAATCAAGTTTTGATGTACTGGTGCAGTGAGTTATCATTGATTGTACCTAAAAAGCCATCGATGTGATGCAGAGATTGAAACAATAGAGCATGTGATGGTGATGTGGCGAGAAGCAGTCATTGTGTGGTAGCGTATTTTTAGTTGGTGGAAAAAGAGGAACATAATAGTGTTTGGCCCATCAGGTATGCATATTGCACCATTAATACAGAAAACACAGTTGTGGCCATTCAAGTGAGATTAACTTTCAAGGTGAGTATACAATTGTTCGGTTACGTACATGTGAACTTTTTTGTTCGTCCTAATTTTATGGAAACCGTGTTTTATATTTAGCGTTTAAGATTGAAAAAATACAAGCACGACTTTGGTGCAACGACACTTCAATGATGTTTGAATGCACTCCACATGTTTGTTAAAATGTCTATGTTAGATTTTTGTTGTCATTGCAAGTTTCTTCTTAATTTCTGTTTTATGTAAGCGATTGGTGGACACTTTTATAATTTTTGTTTAGCCACTTTGTAATGTTCATAAAAATAGATAAACACACTGTTATAGTAATATTATTGATTGATGTGTATTTTTATATTTTTGACTAGGGACAAGGTGGAGAGAACATCAATATTATAACTTACAAGCTCTGCAAGTATACTAAAAGTATGCATATCTTTACAGGTTACAAAAAATTTCTATTATATACGGTTTTTAGGATTTTGTTTTGCTTTGCATAGTAGCGTTTCTATTTCAGCGCCATATGGGTGTGGAATGCGGATGGCGAACTGGTCTATAAATTTAGCTGGGATTGATGGGTTAATGAACCTGGATCAGTGGGGTAATATGCAGGTGGTGTCAAATGGGTAATGGGTGATCTGAAAGTTGTGTCGAATGTGTAATGCAGCTGGGTTATTGATTGATTGAAATTTGTTGATTTGGAGGAATGACAACAGAGGTTCTCGGAGATTATATGTGACAAGGAAACTGCAGTTGAAGATGATAACACCAACCCTAACCCACCTCAGCATCAGGTATTGAATCTTGAATTACATTGAATGAATAAATTAACAAGTCTTTATGTTTATGATGAATTTTAATTATTGATTGTTAATTATAATGTTAAATATCTGTGGAAGGAGGTGGAGGAATGTGTAGGCATTGAGCGACTGACGAATGGAGATTTAAAGTTTGAGTTGAGTTGCTGTTGTGGTAAACGTTTCGAAATGCTGATTAAACCCAATGGCTACTGTTTCTACATATTGACATAAGATCATAAATGAGTGGTGGTACATAAAAATTTGAAGTCATTGTTCCATGTATGTTGATGATGATAGGTACATGTTTGCGGTTACTATTGACATCAGTTAGGCTGTTTAACTTCCACTTCTGTATCCAATTTTTTTAATTGATTGACTTAATCTCATGTACACTTCCAAGTTCTAAGCTCCTAAGCAGATCCTTTTGCATATATAGCTATATATTGACAGCATGTTATTATATACGAATGGTCCATTTACGTGTTTTTCCTTAATTTTAAGTTATATATTGATAATATGTTTTATTCATTTACTCCTATAATATTCAGATTTCATTACATTTGCCTCATGTTGCATCAAAGGCTCCTAAAATGGTTAGCCTTTTATCACTGTCGCAACCAAACTGGGCTGTTTTTAAAGGGGACTACAAAGATACTGTAAGGATTAAAGTGGGAATTGAAGCAACCTCTACTAATTGCATGTATGGCATGAGATGATTCAGCTGAAGGTAAGAAAATGATTTGGTTTATATCGTTCTGAGTTCCCTGATAAAAGATAAAAAGTATGCATTTCATACTATCCTTATCTCTGACTATGTGACTTCGTTTATTTATATTGTAAAATTTTAACCTACAACATTAAATAGACCCGTTTGATCTTGCAACAGGTTACCTGATGGTTCACTGGTTCATGATGGGTTTCTTTCTTCTATAGATGGGGAAACCATATATGCGTGTACGTGTAAGTGATTCTCAGAAGATGTTGTCTTTAAACAATACAAAATTACTTCAGTATAATATAATCAACCAATATTAGTTCAGCTAGCTGCAATAGTTGGCTAATTTTTTTTGAAAATTTGAGCCTTTTTCTTTTGTTTCAGTGTAAGGGAGCTACCGATTAAATGTAAGCCATTTTATCAATAGGTTTAAATAGTACATATGGTTGCTTCTATTTCTGTCCTATCAGCTTATTTAAATTACAATGTTTGGTAACTATTTGTTGAGAAAAGAAGTAATAAAGGAAATGGTTCGTGGTTTGTGGTGGTACATTTTAGTACACATAGTTATGTATTTTGGGTACATTGAAGTTACTATTTGCAGGTTGTATACTTCAAGTTGATTATAAGAAGTAGAAACTTTGACTTTGTGAATATATAATGATTGATTGCTATATCGGTAATTATGTTAGCTTCTTGTGGAGTCCATGATTAAAAACTTATATAAAGTTTTACTCAAGCGCCATTTAATTTTAATTTTGGTGTTGGTTATCCTTCATTGAAGTAAAAATGTAGGCCATTCTTTTAATAACACATCGATGAACTATATGATGCGAAGGATTGTCGAAACAAAATATTTAACAATACAACATCAAAATGAAATGTCAAGAATCAACACAAAACCCAAAAATTAAAAGAACCTACTCATACTCAATAGCAGAACATACAAATTTGCATAAAGTGTATTTCACCGATGAATATTTATGGCATCTCAGATACCGCATGCCATGAATATTATTGACTATCAACACCTTCCTTCGCTTGGTCAAGCAAAAAAAAAAACACGTTTTTTTTTAGGCTACTATGCAATATGATTTGTTACCATAAGGCGATCGATCAATACAGTAAAAAGTGTTTGGTGAAGAACATGGAAATGAGCTATATATATATATATATATATATATATATATAATGGAGGACGTGAACGAAGTGACTTTCTCACCTTTATTACCTTTGAGAGTTACTACCAAAATTTACAATTATGAAAATGAACAGACGTTTAATTCAGTTCGTTCTACTCGAGTGAAGTTAATAGCATCAGTTAATTATATTCAATTAGTTGAGCATGTTATTATATATTTTGTAAAGTCTTCATTAAGTAGTGGTTGTTTTTTATTTTCCAATCTTCTCAATAATTTTAATTTAATCGCATTAGTAAATTTGTATCTAATGTCATTCCCTTTCATTTTACAATTGCATCAATAAATTTTTATTAAATGTCAATCCCTTCATTTTCCAATAGCGTCAATCACGCAAACTCTTTGGCATCAATTAAGAACATCACATTTAAGAAAACAGAGGGAAATAGAGGGCTGCTATTTGTCATGGTTATGTATTATTACCATACTTATAGTAAACCAAGGTAATTTTTTTATTTCTACTAATCATTTAATTTAGTAGTTTTACCATCTTACTATTATTTATTGTAGTGGGTAAATAATCATAATTACATCAAGGACTCATTCTTTATAGTATTGTAGATGACGGTAAAATGTATGAATCATCACTAAATTGGCTATCAATAAAAGAAAACCATTTTGTAAAATTTATATTAACGTGTATTATAGATATACATATTTTTACATTTTTATTTCTTTTTATATATATTTATAACTTTGTTTTCTTAATAAAACCCGTGTAATCACGGGTCATTGAACTAGTTTTTTACATATATATATCTCAGATAGGTTTAGAGTCATTACATTGACACGTAAGCAAATTAGTGAAATGGATTAATAAGGAGTTGACAAATAAGGGTTGTTTGGGGAGCGTTAGCTTTTTAGCTTCCGCATTAAGAAAAAGCTTCAAAATCCTGGTTTTTGGATTTTTAACTTTTATACCATTTGAAATAGTGAAAAGCTCCTCCTAGAAAATATATCCAAACACTAAGGGCATGTTTGGTTCACAGAATTCATAGGAATCTGATGGAATTGGAATCTGAATTCCTTTCCATATCCTGTTTGGTTGACAGAATGAAATTCAGATTCCAGTGCATTGCGTTTGTTTCACAGAATTGGAAGGAATTGGAATCTTTCGAATTCCGTCAGACAAAGGAATTCAGATTCCTTACCATATTGGATGGAAGACTTGTGATTTCAATGGAATTCAGATTGCTGATTAAATTGTTTAAATTTTTGTTCTTCTTCTTAATACTACTATTAATTAAATATTATTTTAATGTTATATTTATTTTCTTTAATTTTTTTTATTAATACTACTATTAATTAAATATTAATTTAATGTCATATTTATATAATATGTTAATTTTATATTATATAAAATATAAAACAATATTATCACAATATTTATATAAATAATACCTTTTAATATGAATACTTGTTATCAGTTTCGCAATTATATATGCAACTAATTATATACCTAAATAAACTTAATAGTTAATTTTATTTACTGTTAGTACTAGTTATTTATTAAATATAAATATATAAACACAATAACTATTTATATATATAATTTATAATACATTAATATAAGATTATTACATATTTTAATTAATTGTAATTAACATTATACCTATATTATTTATTTATATTTTTTTACTATTATTAATACAAATTCCATTCCAATTCCTGTCAACCAAACGTGACAGATTCCAGCACATTCAGATTCCAATTACATCTGATTCTAATTCTTTCAGATTCCAATTCATTCAGATTCCAATTCCTTTGATAGATTCCAATTCCTTCATAAACATTCTGCGAACCAAACGGGCCCTAAAAAGGAGCTATTCTGCGCGTTATGATACCACAAAAAGCTAAAAAGCCTTCCACTAACACTCCCCAAACACCCCAAGTATCTTAAACCTTGTTTTATATAAAAAAAGATTTTACATGAAAAAAGTATGTATAACTTCTGTTATTTTATCAACAACACTAACCATTTGATGGTTTGATGTACACATTAAAAATTCACAAATCTTCTACTGAGCCTTTAACGTTTCAGTGGCGGACTTGTGTACATCAAAGGGTCTGCACTTGCATACCCTTAGATTCTTCTCTACGGTGCAAATTGAATTTTTTTTGGAAGTTTCTCTATCACAATAGAGAGAGTGCACACCCTTCAAAAAGGTAGTGCATACCCACCTTTTGGTCTCCAAATAAAACCAATAAAATATTCCAATATATAGATCAAAGGACATATAATACAACCATATATTAATATTTTTGCGTAATTTGTTTCGATTTTCTCCAAATTTCAATCACAAAGACGATTATTGTATGTTTTAATTTAAAATTTGTATGATACACAATGAACATATTAAAAGTTGCAAGAACAGGGAAGGAAGAAGATGATACACAATGAACATATGTAATTATTAAATGATACACAATAAACATATTAAAATTTGTATGCTTTTATTTAAAATTTGTATGATACACAATGAACATGTTAAAAGTTGCAAGACGATGATGATTTGTATGATACACAATGCACATGTTATAGTCGATACACAATGCACATGTTATAATCGATACACAATGAACACGTCTCAAATTGTTGCGTACTTTGCGTACGTTAATATCATCCGTACATGAACCCGACCCCTGCGTTTATTTGTGTTGTATCAAAGTAGTGGATAAAATATAATCTCTTGAGGGGTTTAAAATTAACTTTCTACTAGTTTATTGACCCGCGATAATGCGGGTTAACACATCTGAGTTTTACATGTAGTTTTAGGATTCTTCACTAACTCCATTTTTCACCAATCAAATATTAAATGGACCCACTAAAGTCTTTTTTGATTGGTTAAATATCAAATTGGACACTTATAATGGGACATTCCAAAATAGTAACGTGGACATTTCAAATGGGACGGAAGTAGTATTATTTTTCTAAAAGATTTAAATAATGTTGAATTGAAGTAAAATTCTATATCGAAATCATAATACGATACCAGATCAAGAGATCTACTGAAAGATTGAAATATAGCTAGAATCCGTAATACGGCATACTTTTTAACTCATATAATAAATCATCGTATTTAGTTGTACGGAATATATCTTGAGTTTTCAATTATTATAATCAAGCGCGTGAGATTACTCCAAATCTAATTAAATAATCAATAAATAATTACCTAAGATATCCATAATCTTTACCATAAGAATAAGGAGTTTCACAGCTGTACAAAATCATATATAAACAAATCCATATTCTAAACCCTATTAAAATTTCGTTTATTCTTTTCCTGTTTTCTTGATTTCTGATCTTCATGGCACCGATAAGGCCGCGGCAATCGAATATGGCAAACCATTATGGACCATCAACAAGTAAAGGAACTTGTTTTGCTGTAACAAACTATCATGATCATGATGATGCGAAGGACGAAGAAGAGGATTTCTACATTCGAAAGGTTCAAGAACTTGTGAACGAAAAGCTGGAATTATTTGCTCGTCAAGAGAAGGAGTTACGTGAAGAAATTGAAGAAAAAGCTAACTCAAAGAAACGTCCAAGAGTGTCCGTAGATGAAGATCATGTGAACAAAAAGTTAACAAGGGTTTTTAATCCTAAAGAAGTACTCCCAGTGGTTTACAACGAGGTAACCGAGCGGTTGAAGGCGTATATCAAGAATGAGATGAAGGGTTCGGATATAAATTTGGTGATACAAAAACGCATGTTTGAGTGGGATACTAGACAGAATCAAAACCGACTGAATATGCCAATGAAACAAGTCTTGACACACGAATTTTTGAGGGAAGATGAGAAAGAGTTTCTTGCTTTGCATAAGAAGAATGAGATTAAGGTTCCGTTGGTTGGGCCGAAACTACGAGTTTACAAAGAATTGATGAGGTTTAAGGCGTGGAGTATGTCAAGTACTAAGAATTATGTGTTGAAAACGCGTTGGTTTAATTTTTGGGAGGAGAATAAGGAAGATTTACAGGTAGGTGAATTGATTCAAGTGTGGTCGTTTCGTATCGGGGATCAGCTGTGTTTTGCTATTGCATGTGTGAATAAAATGGTGTCGAATATGAAGGTCGAGGATCGAATTGAATTATTGAAGAAGGACCATCCGTTGCGGTTTGATGATATATGGCATGCATAAGTTGTAGGGGTCGCATACACTTAACCTCAACATCTACCACGTGTAAACTCTCGATACGTTACAAAAATTACTCACTCTTACACCAGACAAGATTCAGTTAAATCATTCATCACTACTTTTTTAAGTAAGTTTTCAATCATACACTTCAACCTTTAAAAAGCCTATCAAGTACAACGTTTTTATTCATCTTTTATGGAGTATCATTATGTAGTACTAAAAAAATTGATGCACCTATTTGATACGAGTAAGCCATCTAACTCGAAAACACAAAACTTATCGGCTCCACCTATTCTTTCATTATCCTTCTATTTTAAGAACAAGAACAAAAAAGTTTATCTTCTTTCAATTCATTCCGTTTCTCCTCTTCAAAATTTCATTCACTTTTCACCCTTTAGTTTTGAACTCGAGAACAAAGTGTTGACTATATATGTTAAGTTAGAGACGCCTATTTGTGTTACATTGGCTTGACTTGCAACTTCATTTGCCAATTTTTTTTAATTAACAAATTATAATAACAATAATGATAATGTTGATGTATAAGCAGGGGTGAGCAAGAAAAACCGAAACCGACCCATAACCGATTTAACCGACTTAACCGACCCAACTTAATCGAACCAAACCAATAACCGATGGTTCGGTTAATGATTTTTGAATTAACCGACTAATTTGGGTCGGTTATGGTTAACGTATCAAAACTGACCCAAATTAACCGACTTTAACCTCCATATATATATATATATATATATATATATATATATATATATACTAGTTTATAACCCACGAATTCGCGGGCTAGTTTATGATTCGGCTTATATAACGTTGAATTAACTAATCAATTAAGTAATTGATATTATATAATGTCTTTTTTATGAAGCAACTATAAATGAAATAATTAATAAGTCTAAGAGATATCAAAGTCATAAAATTTAGAAAATATAAAAACCGTTCAGATAGTATATAATTTTCATTGAAATAGTTACACCAAAGATTATTATTGACTTTCAATACATGCTAAATAAGCTTTGTTAGTGATTATAGATGTAAACGTACTAATTGATCTATTGTATATGTGGTAGATTTGGTATATCTTGCCAGTTTAGTTTGTAGAAATCTATTACGCGTGACATTCAACTATTGCAATCAATTATTGAAGGTCATCATTATGCCTCATTCTTAAAAGAGAATTACGTTCGGTAAGTCTCCGTCGTTGATTCCTAGCTACAAACCATTATTGAGGTAGAATAAGCTGAAGATCTGCAAATAACCATTGAATGATATGCTCTATTGTAAATTCATTGGGTGCAACATAACACAGCATTGATTTATTCACGTTAAATCATTACTCATTATAAATAAACCAAATTAAAGGAAGTTTATATAAGAAATCTTTGTAACAGATTTTCGCTTGCCTTAAAAGTTGCACGAATATAATCAATGGTCTTGTAAGGTGGCTCGGTATAAGATTTCAAATCAATATTGATAACAGTGTCATGTGTCAGCATAGCAAGTTGTGTAGGTTGGACAGCCAATGCATCTCCACTCAGCAACCTATTAACTATATACATGATATATATTATACTGATAAGATACTTAAAAATAACATTATTGTTCTATAGGAATAGTAAAAAGAATAAACACAATACTGAGATCTGAATTCGGTTATCGGTGCTATTTCATTGTTGACGTGCAATCGAGCATCGAAAAGTTGGTTTGATACTTAAGGTCCCTATGTGTATAAAAGAAGTGTATTATATTATTAATACATATATAATACAATGATGTAAACTAAAACTGACACGTGAATTTCGTAAAGATGCACATACTCCAATCTTTGAATTTAACATAATGAATTTGAATGATAACATAATCAGTAGTATGCTTGTTCCTAGCAATGTAATATTGTAACTATACTGCATGGTCGCCCAAACGTTGTAGACTTGTAATTAACCTTCTTCCCACTGTCATTTAAACAATATAATGTTTATTAACATATTATAAAAATAAATAAATAAACATATATTCTACATTAAGAGTTGTACGCGATATCCTGAGTTCAAACTTAAGTGACTTCGACTCCTTCCCATTCTATTTTTTGATGTTCATTAAAAGTATATACAAATATTCATGGTATCAATTGTGATAATAGTAATAATTATTGAATATAATATAATTCAACGTTAGCATGTAATAATATTAATTATTATCAATTTATCAAATTTATTATAATATAATGCTAACATGTAATAATATTAAGCACCTAAATTGAGTAGTTACTACAGATAACTTGGAAATGCAAATATAATTTTAATAAAAAGAACTTATTTATGAGAAAATGATTTGAGAAAATATTAAAGGTTTCACTTGTAAATGTTTTCTAACCTGTAAATGGTATGTGAAATTTAATAATTGATTTTTGACAAAAAAAATATATATATTTTTCTTACCAGAAATAAGAATAAACAGTTTAAGCTGAATGAACGTACCATGTTGATTTTTTTTTTGTGTAATTAAATTATCATTTGTACTTAGTGTTTATAGTCTTAGTACGTTTTCCTTCATATTTGATGTTCATAGTATTAGTATCATATTAAAATTGAAATCAGTATTGTATTTGAATTGGCTACATATTTATACATGTAAATATGAGATATGTTTATCTTTATATACAGTAATTAATTATCTTAAATGTAATATATGAATCACCTTTACGATATTATCAATTAAATAAACTTTTAGTTATTTTAAATATATATTCCTTTAGTTTTACTTAAAAGTAAAATTAACACCACTCAAATCTATCAAATTTAACAAAACGGATTTAAATTATAATCATTAAGGAATTCTAGGATACATGTTTCGAATAGTCTGAGTATATATAGTTTTTGACATAAGTTTAAAGTTAATATTTTTATTATTTAAGTAATTGTCAACTCTTAATTATTATTATTTGAGTAGAACTTTCTCATATGTTAATATAATAATTAAAGACATGATTTTTTTTTTCTTCTTTTTGTCAACCGTTATTCTATTGGATTCCTTCATGTCAACTAAACAACAAAATTTATTATTTGGAATCGATATACGATTAGATTACTTAATATATACATACAACTGTAAATAATTTAATTTCAACCTACATTGTAAAAATCAAACTAAGATAAAATGTTAGAATCTAAATATACATTTTTTGTATACATGCTAAAAATAAATATAAAATTAACTGCTCGTGTATATACACGAGTTTGAAAGCTAATGATAACATAATCGGTTAAACTAAAAACACTTTTAAGTAGAAATTAACATCATAATTGTATTTGGATTTAAAAATTAAAAAAGATAATTTAGTTAAATAATTTAATTTAATTATATGATTGTAAAATAATTACTAACAACTTTAATTAAAAATGCATTGGGGAATAAATTACCATTAAATTACATGAACCATATTTGTGTAAAGATATTTTTTCCATTTAACTAACTTATACTATTAATGTTAATAATAGGTAATTATAATTGAACTTGAAGGGTATTGATGTCTTTTTTATAAGACCCATTTTGCTATTTAGGTAGTCAAATTTGAAAAAGGAAATCAATGGTCATAATTAATTACCCTTTTACATTTAATGGCTAAGATTATTTTTTAAATATCTATTTTTAGAATGACTACGTAATTTATGTTTTCTTTTATATATATAAAGTGATGATTGTATTTGGATTTAAAAATTAAAAAAGATAATTTAATTAAATAATTTAATTTAATTATACGATTGTAAAATAATTACTAACAACTTTAATTAAAATGCATTGGGGAATAAATTACCATTAAATTACATGAACCATATTTGTGTAAAGATATTTTTTCCATTTAACTAACTTATACTATTAATGTTAATAATAGGTAATTATAATTGAACTTGAAGGGTATTGATGTCTTTTTTATAAGACCCATTTTGCTATTTAGGTAGTCAAATTTGAAAAAGGAAATCAATGATCATAATTAATTACCCTTTTACATTTAATGGCTAAGATTATTTTTTAAATATCTATTTTTAGAATGACTACGTAATTTATGTTTTCTTTTATATATATAAAGAGAAAAGAGATATGTATGTATGTATGTATGTATGTATGTATGCATGCATGCATGCTTTGATAATGATCTATATTATGCTTTCGTTTTCTATTTTTGTTTATGTTCATTGTGGCTTGGAGATAAAAATAACTCTAACTGCATAAGAGAATACTTAACTAATTTGTAAAATTGAAAAATATATGAAATCAAACACACTCTTATTTCACATAATAGTGGCTAAAGAAAATCTGTAGTCCCTGTTGAACCCTTTGAATCACTTTTACTCTTCATTCCAATTTGAGAAGCATATAATTCCAATTTATTCATTGACAAATAATATTGAAATTATTTTATTGAGGTTTATTTTTCATGCTGGGAATTAATAAATTAATTATTAGCTATCAAAACAAACATTAAACTGGACGTAGAAGTGAAGGTCTTTATTAGAGGTGGCAAAATGAATGGGTCGGGTCGGGTCACGGGTCTAGATGGGTTTGGGTCTAAATGGGTCCGGGTCTAGATGGGTCATTTAGAAGGATGGGTCTAAACGGGTCCGGGTCAAATGGGTCTCAGGTCGGGTCATCGGGTTCACCAAAAAAAATTTTTTTATTTGAGTGAAAAATGAAAAAAATGATGAGGTGGAAAAAAAAAAAATTACCCGCTAGACCCGTCTAAACCCGTTGGTTAATTGTTACATAATTAGAGGTTATATTGAAAAACCCATTTAGACCCATCCAAAAAATGGGGAGGAGACCCAACAAACCCACCCCCTCCTAAAAATTAACCAAATTGACCCAAAATTAACCAATGAGTCTAAAATTGCCACCTCTGGTCTTTATATTAGTCTTAATGTTTAACTTCAACTTTCAATGCTAAAAGTTATCCCACATCGGTTCCACTTAAAAGTGAAAGACTCTCACCCCCATTATAAATATCACATTTACTACTCATTTTTATTTAAATGATTCCATTCAGTTTCCTTATATGGGCTTCGGCAAGCCCAAGTCCAAACTTTTGAATACAAGTTGAAAAATTTATTAATGGACCAACTTTCGGTTATTAACCGACTGCAACCGCAAACCGACCCAATTTAAGGATTTAAACCGTAACCGACTCGTGCAGTCGTGCTTTAACCGATGATATTCGGTTTTGAATTCTATTTAACCGAAAATTCGGTTATGGGTTCGGTTTTGGGTCTTAACCGACCCATCCACACCCCTATTAATATAAGAGTTAAGATCTTAATAATAAAACAATACTGACAAAAAAAAAAAGAACATATAAGGATAGAAAGTTGGATGTGAGGTTTGATTGAATTGGTGAAAAATGTGTTGCCCCAAAACAAAGTAGGGAACACATGATGGGACTCTCCAAAAGTAGAACATCAAGTACCGTAACAACACTGAACTTGGTTTTTTACCTAAAAGTAAAGGTCAATTTCTACACATGGCTTAACTTATGTAGGGGTCCTTCACCAACCTCACATTGGTGCCACGTGGATATAAAATAAAATCTGTTAAGTAGATAATAGATAGAAGACTGCTCCATTACAATGACAAAAAACCTAATAGGTACAAGACATAATTCTCGGCGAGCGATTTTTACACCCCCTTTTCGTAACTTTATAATGCACATTTTATATGTACATGTAAAAAAAAGGTATGTAACAATTACCAAACAGAATTACTGATAAAATTGATTCTTTCAAAATGATTATGAGAGCACAAGTTTGTCATTAATAAGTTTTTACCTGAGACATGTAACGAAATAAATAATAAGTAGAAGATGTAAAACTTTTTCGATTGGCCCATGATGCAGCTCTGATATTTCTTTCAACAATACACAAGTACAGATATGAAGTATCCCTATATCATGCTAAAAAAAAGTTTTACGCTGTACTACGATATGATTAACCATGCAATAACCAAATGGTCATGTACAAGTCTCATATAGTTCTACCAGAAGATATTCCACCATTAACAAACAATATAAATTTTATCCAACTAAGATCTTGATTGGGCAACTCACTAAGATTGGGATGCAGCTGCAGTTTTCAACTTCTTTGGAGGTGGGTTTCCTCCAGAAAGCATAACATAACTATAGAAGCATAGCATTGCAGCGCTGGCAAAGAATGACAAAGAAAACGCTTTATAATAAACTCCAGCATATTAAACAATGATGGTAACTTTCAGATAAAGGGAACCAAATGGGGCTCAGTCCCTGGTTGACCCACAAACACCTTTTTGTTAACTAAATGGGATCTTATGTATTAAAAGCACACATTGGGCAAGTTTCAATTTGGACCCATTTGACTTGTTCCTATCTAGGCAGTTTTGTTGTTCTACCCATTTAGCCCACAAGAAATATAACACAATGCTGTTCTAATGGGCTGACAAATCACCTCTACTATCAAATAGCTAGTTACCTCAAGACGATAC
This sequence comes from Helichrysum umbraculigerum, assembly GCA_949592205.1. Classification (NCBI taxonomy): domain Eukaryota; kingdom Viridiplantae; phylum Streptophyta; class Magnoliopsida; order Asterales; family Asteraceae; genus Helichrysum; species Helichrysum umbraculigerum. The sequence goes on along the minus strand of CATIUR010000002.1, from coordinate 9,845,795 downwards.
TAAATCCAGTGGGTAAAATCTTCTTTGTCTGCATATTAAAAACATTAGCAATTAGATGGAATTAAAGGCCTAAAACAATTTTGTGTCTTTCAGTGGGTTTGTTTCTCCCTATCATCAATTATCAAGTATAATAACTTAATGATATTAAAAGTTACCAATGAATAGGTTTGAATGTTCTTCCAGAGAAGCAAAGCAGCAACTCCTGTGGATGGGAAAACCTCACAGAATGTAAGACAATATAATTTAGCAGCAGCGTTCATGAACCGAAACACCGAAAGAGAACATATATCATTTCGAATCATACTGTTGTAAAATTTCTAACAGTCTCCGAGGTAGCTTTATTTTGAGCAATAGACAAAAATTCGATTATTTACCTGCTTGTCCAAGAATAAATGGTATACTGGACTGTCCTTGACTCCAGATTTTTAGACTTAAAATGCTAAGTGCCAGCACAGCACCTCCATAGAGTCCACCAGCCATCAAAGAAGCAGTATTTCTTGAGAAAATAGAACCAACGAGCCCTCCAATCAAAACAATGCCACCTGAAGGGAGATAAAGTATACATGCTAAGGCATAGCAATAAACAATTGTTGAAATTATAGTCAATGTTTCAATCCGACCAACTTATGTATGCATTGACATATACCAGATCAGAACAAGAACTTTTAATGGAAAAGATGCAGATTAGATGCCACAATAGATGCTATGTTGGGTGCAAGGGTAGCGTTTTTATTAGAAAGGGGATTAATTTGGATTGTACTTTATTGACAAAAAGGTCAAACGAGTAACACACACAAATAAAAGTTAGCTATAAGGGACACCGCAAGATCACATAACAATATTCTAAGGAAACCTGATTAAAGTACTATAATTCAACTTTGTAGTGTATTCGACCTGTTTTGACCCATAAGCAAATCACCTATGACCCCTTAACATAGTGACATTACTCAAATAAATCCACTTACATTTTGGGTAACTTCAGTAAAGCCCCTAAAAATCACATGTAGAATGCCTATTCTTAAAATGGTGATTACACAAAGCCTCTATTCTTAAAATGGTGATTACACAAAGCCTTACAAGGAAAAGTAGTTCATGCAAACAAACGTTTGTGGATGAGAAATCAAAGAACCATGTTTTACTAGATACACACAAAGGGTGGAAGTGAAAACTATCAACAACATACATCCCCAGTAATAAGTCCAAATCATACATTTTTTACTTCATTATATGTATCAGTAGAAAAAGCAACTCACCATATGGAATACCAAAACAAAAATCATGAATCTTTGCTGATCGTTGTTCTTCAGAGACCGAATCTTCAACCGGTTCATCAATATCCTCTCTACGAATCTCTTCTCCATTGACATATTCTGTAGTACTTGAACTAGCTTTCCCTAAAACAACATTATGTGCTTTTGATGTATGATTTAGAGCTGGCCTACACTCTAAACTATACGCTTTTATGGCACGCCCATCACTGTTCATCATACTTACCGCCTGAAATCACAGAATGTGTTACATGCTTAGTTACTAAATACTAGTTGATGGCAAACAATTATTGCACATTTGTATCTCTGTAGAAGAACATCCAGCACTCTTTAGGGGAAAAGAAATGATGATAAATTAAAAATTTTCTGACTAGCAGAAAACTGAATTTGAATAATATTCAAACTTACGGTTTAAAAAAAGCGTATACTTTCTGCTAATACATTCATTCAAACTTATTGCCACATGAAAATTGCTAAACAGCCCTACTTACATAGACCTAAACTAGACCTAATAAGGAGATCATTGCACATCTATGAAATTGACTAGCAGTTCAAACTTTCTATTATAGACTGTTGATAAACACTCAAATTCTGTATTTTGCAATTGTGTTTGTTAAATTTGACTGTTGATCTTCAAATTTGTTGTTCAAAGTTAACTGCTTTCCGTAAATCTGTAAATTGTTTATTTATCATTTTTTTTATTTAAGTGCTAATTAGCATAGGTTAAGTTCAGAAACCAAATTCACTAAAATGGACCATCATTTTTTTTATTATTAAATACTAATTATATAATCAAATTTGATTCATTTTATACCTATAATCGCACACATTTAAGGACACAAACAGATCACAATACTGATAATGATTTATTAACATAATAAACGACGATTGGGAATAGATCAAAGTAATACATACCTTGTAACGGAGAAGGCGGAGGTGTGATCGATTGCGGAGATGTAATCGAGTGTGAACTGCGGAGAAACATGATGATTGAGAGATTACTGATGACATTTTGGCTCGGATTTTTGTTGCAAATTCGTTATGAATCTCGAAACAGAGGTTTGATTTTGTGCGTGTTTTTTTTAGTCTCGTTTAGACAGCGCTGAATTCGAGTTTTCTATAATTTTGACCTTTTCCCATTTAATTTATTTAATTTTTGGATACCCGTGCATAAACCGATTGTACTTAACTAATGTTTATTAATAAATGTTTCAAATTCTTATCGATAGCCTTTTGAGTTGTCATTTTCATTTTCCTTAATTTTTTCCTATTTTCCTTTTTTTTTTAATTTATAAAAAATAGATTTTGTATTTAGTTTATGTAGCGTAATAAATGTATAAAGATGACATTTCTACTGAGTAATGCTAAAGAGGATTAATTACATAAGTCTAAAACTGGACCTAATTTTTTGATTGGTTGATTTTTTTCTCTCTCCTAATCTCACCTAATCAATTTTTTGGACCCACCAATCAAATTTTTAGGCCTATATTTAGTCATGTCATTTTAGTCCTCCCAATCATTTTCCTTTCTATTTGGAAGTGAACTCGAAATAAATGGATAAGGGTCGAAACTAAGAGCATCTTCAATACATAGAATTTAATACACTGTCACGTCAACGTTTTAGTTTTTAACAGAAAAACTCTACAATGCATTTAACTTTATAAATTCATTATACTGTGTAACACCCCGCAAATTTAAACGCAATTACTAACGCCAAACACTTGCATTATTAGGCTAATTCCCTACTTGAGTGAATTCACAACACATTTTAGAGGTAAGTCTAGCAAAGCCCAACTAGTTAATACGCGTAGTATTACGATTCATAATTGGTTATAATTATGTACAAAACAATTGGGACAAACGCGACAAAAATATAAGACTGTTGGTGAACAAAAATTATTTAATAAAACGAAATTATTAAATAACATTAACAATTTTTTTAAATATCATGTTGATAATATTTGCAAAGTATTTTATAACGTATAAACGTTTATTTCGTAAACTGAAACGATACAAAGTTAAAGTTTTATAAACTTAACTAAATAATTTCCATAAAATATTTCAATCAAAAATATATTCAATAACGTATTTAATAATCTACCGTTTAAAACATTTTGATAATTAACGATCGGGTAAACAAACACGGATAAAATACCACAAATTTGGGACAAAGTCCCCTCCCCATTTGGATCCCTCAAAACCGGCTCCCCCACCCCCTTTCCCACCTCATTTCTCAATTCACTCTCTCTCTCTCTTCACCCCCTTTTCTCTCATCTCTCTCTCTAAACTCAACAAAAACCTCACTAATCACACAAAAATTACATCAAAAACGCATCAAAACGTCATACTCCTTTGGAATAAAACGATCACGACAACACGATCTACACTTCTACCTTTTCGGATTTCAAAACCGACACGCATAAGTTTCCGACATTTTCCGCAAACTCTTAGATTTCGGTTTTTGTTTGATATTTCATGTTTATAATACTTAATATACCATGTATTAGTGTTATATCAACTTATTATGTCCAAAAACACCATTAAAAACGCTTTAAAAGTCGAAATTTGCACTAAAATCGCGAACAACGAGTTTCGCGAGTTGAGATTCAATCTCAATGTAACACCCAGTTTTCGAGTCTAGTATTATTAAATATTTTCTGACTGCAAATGATTATTTAAATGTGTCAGAAAATAATTTTGTTCTGCTAGTTGAAAATAAATGGGTAAAATAGTCAAATAATTTATTGTGACTAATCTATACCCCTTATTAAGCATTTTGATATATGGGCTGAAAAGTTTATAACAAGGGATATCCGAAATTACTAAAATGACCCTGTGTTAAATTACGTCTCTCCTCACCTTAACCTATCCACGAACCTTATCCTATCCCGGAAACAAAATACTCAATTGTTAGGGTTTTATCCATCGTCATCTTCATCTCTATCATTGGCCACTTGCTGGCACCTGTATACGTGTGTTGATGCGCCAACTTATATCCTATCAACTGTCGAAGAATGAGGCTGACGACATCAAAGAGGAAGGGGAAGGATAACATGTGGTCTGTGGAGTATCGATAATGCCACAGCAAACCGAAGTCGTGGCGGCGGAGATCGCCGGAAGAAAATAGATAGACGGCGGACGCAAGTACGGAATTTGTCGGTGAAGCAACAGAGAGGGAGAATGAGTGAGCTCAATGATGTAGCTATGGTTTTTGGTTCGATGTTGATAATGTGCTGCGAATTTAGGTATTACTTTTTTTTTTATAGTTTTGTTTTTTTGGGGTTTTTATGTTTTGTTAGATCTATGTTAGGGTTTTGAATTTTCTTATAGATTATTGCTGGATCTTTGCTACTTGATGCTTGATTTGATATATGAATCAATTTAAGTCAGAAATGGTGTTCCTTTGTTTTTAATATGACTTTGGTTATTGTTTTATGCTAATCTGTCTTGTACTATTATATTAGGAAGAGGACTTGAAGCAATTCCGTCAATGGGGAAGCAAAACACCGGGCCATCCTGAGAATTTTGAAACTCCCATAATTGAAGTTACTACTGGTTAGTGCTCGTATATGTATAGATGATAAAGTATTATGAGAAAATGATTTTGTTTCTAACCGATTTTTCAATTATATCATCAGGTCCTGTTGGTCAAGGTATCGCCAATGCTATTGGTCTTGCTCTTGCTGAGAAGCATTTTGCTGCCACATACAACAAAAGCGATGTTGAGATCGTGTGACACCCCCAAATTTGATGATTTGCGGAAGCTCGATTTGGGTGTCACTAATCAATATACAAAGCACATAAGATAATAATGAACGACCACTATATGCGTCGTTTTAAACTTGCATTAATAAAGTAAATGTTTACATCAAAATAATGTTACATTAGCTCGGTTCCTGAAATTGAGAGATTACATAGCATAATTACTTTTACAAAATATAATAATGCGATCAAATCTCTAATTGTATGTATGCTGACTCGAGCTAATGATCCCTGCTTGTGCAGCCAACCTATTGCTGGGTACCTGTGATATGTACTAAAATGGGTCAGCGAAAACGCTGGTGAGCTCACAGGTTTGTATGTCAATAAATAGTTGTAAGAACCGCAAGATTTATATTGAATTTAAGATGCAATTAAGCAAAATAAAAGTTATACAATCCATGAGCACATAATCTGAGCTTAACTTGAGCGCTAGGTCCAATTAAGGAAACCTAACTGATTTGCCTCCTACGAGTGTCTAATCCACACTCGTCTTCCCAAATGCTAATACATCCGTTTGACCGGTTAGTGCGTGCTAACCCGGATGAGGATTGTCAATCCCATATGATATCATATACTAACATTCACGCTAAAATATTAGAGACTATGCTATAGAGGACTTTAATTGATTAGCTTGAAACTCATGTAGTATTTGAAGGTTGGCACTTGCGTTCTACTTGTAAAACAAAATGAAATAGTAATATCACACCCCGGGTAAAAGTAGTGAAAATGGGGCCATGAAACTCACCTGAGTCTTGAAGTGTTTAATTTAATAAACTTGAAGTAATTAGCGGTGAATTGGTGTCCAAAGTCTTGAAACCTGAATGTGTCCACGACACTTGAATTGTTATTAATTGTACCGGTATCTAGAAAGACTACCATTGAAATTGTTTGTTTAACTTGATGTTCAAATTACCCCGATTTGGTTGATTGTATTGTTACAAGTTACTACGACTTGTTTGATTTAATTGATACAAGTTACAACGACTTGTTTGATTTTGAATTATGTTTTGAAAAACGCGTGCGGGCCGTTGGTGATTATTGGAAATTAAAGATTTAAATGATCTTATTATGATTCGAAGTGTTATCCTTGAAAAGTATGTTCCAATGTATTTGAGAAGTCATATCGTATAGTAGTTTGAAGTTTTATAAGTTCGACACTTGGTGAAAAATGTGCTTACGGAATCTAAGAACGGGGGTCCGGGGGTAGCGCCCCTGGTTAGCGGGGTCCAAGGGGCGGCAGCCCCTGGCGGGGTCCAAGGGGCAGAGCCCCTGGCTGGGGTCGAGCTGCCAGGTCAGCTTGGAAAATTTTTATTTCTACTATATTGCTTTAAGGAAAAACGCATCTGGACTTGAATTTGGGTTAAATCAAGTGATAAAATTTAGAGTCTCGACACTTAGTAAAAATATGTGTTTTCTAGTTTCTGTTTTGTGCGACGTTGGGTGCGACGTCGCAGGCCCTGACTGCAACGTTGAGCATGGCGTCGCTATGTGCGACTTTCGCAATTTAATGCGACGTTGTACGTGGCGTCGCTATAGGCGACGTTGTTGATTTCTGCGACGTAAGGGTTTGCGTCGCTAAGTGCGACGTTCGCCAGTTAAGGCGACGTTAGGGATGACGTCGCTATATGCGACGTGGTGATGGTTTATGCGACGTCGTAGCTGACGTCGCAAAATGTCTGGGCCAAAAGCGACGTTACGGTCTGATCGGAGCTAGGTGGCCGGAAAATCGGCCGAAAGGCCTCCGTTTGGTCCAAATCTTTTACCCAACCCATTTTTGGACATTTTAAGCATGTATAAACCATAAATACGTAAAAATGAGTAAGAACGGAGAGTTTCGGGTTTTGTCGGAAACTTACGAATCGACGCCTTGAAAATCCGAAAAGATGGTGACGTAGATCGTGACGCCGTGGTTCTTTTATTCCAAAGGAGTATGACGATTCGGGTTCGTTTGATGTTAGTTTTTAAGGGATTTAAGTGGGTGGTGGTTTTTTTGTTTGAAAGAGAAAAGAAAGAAGAGAGAGAGAGAAGGGGGTGAAAATAAGGAGAAAAGGGGTGGGGATCCCCCTTTTTGGCTGATTCGGTGGGGGCCCACCGAGGTGTGGGTCTCCACTTTTACTCCCGTGCAGTCGCGCTCCGTGTGGTGTTCGTTTTCCCGATTGTTTAACGTTAAATATTTATTTTATACGTTTAAATACATGTTTTAAAATACAATTGATTACCCAAAAATTTTGTTGAAGTATTTTACTAAATACTTAGTAATTACATCATAAAAAGTAATTTGTTTCGTTTTGTTTGCGCGTTTACATTTTAATCGCTTATATATTAATTGTGTAGTGAGACTTGGATACGAAATATTATTGATATAATATTTTTAAACATGACAACGTTATTAAATAATATTTGTATTACTTAATAAAAATCGTTCACCAACGTCCGTATTAATTGTGTCGAAATTCATTCGATTTGAAACGCATACGATTTAAACAAACCGCATAATTGTGTAGATATATATTCAACAATATATATAATAATTGATACATTAATTAGCCTAACACAGAACTAATTACATGTATTAAAACTTGATTAGGCACTAAATTCTAGTCCTAATTTGACGGGTGTCACAGATCGTTGACCACTACATGTAGTATTCTTTGGATTTGTGTTTTCATGTTTTGATTGTTTACCACTAGAGAACAAAGTCAATGGGTATGCTTGCTTTAAAGTTATTAAAGAGTTATCAAATATGCTTGATAAGTAGCATTATTACCAAATTTTCCTTTAAATTTCACTAACATATGTTCATCTGACCAATTTCTTATATAATGGATGGTATATGTGTTATTGCTTATACGATTTCTACCCATTTTCTTGTTGCCGTTTAGCTTGATATAGGTAAAAAGGATCAGTTTTTTCAAAATTGTAACATGTTTTTCTTGTGTTTGAAAGTTAGGATTTGGTTTCATGTAAGTAGAAGCAAAACCTGAAAGCTGTAGCAACAAGGACTTTTTTTGTGTTAAAAACTGGTCTGATTAAATCCTAACAGTCAGTTAGCGGCTCTATACTTGGTTCGCAGTCGGTTTTGGCTAGCAAGAAGAGTAACAGACAGGTAACTTTGACTAGAGATGCATCATCTTATCAAAAAAACGCCTTGCGAATATGCTGTGCTGAGTATTTTATGGCATTTTGTGTGAAAAGGCTATTAGATATTATTATGTATGTATATAAAAACTCAAGCATAGGGACTGATCCTGAGAGTTCCCAATTGAAAACTAGGTTGAAGGTGGAAGTAGAATCCTCGGTTAGAAGAGTCTTTGGATTGACATGATCCATTACAATAAGGTACCTATGTGTTTGGAAAATAGTATTTGGTTATATTTATTGTTCTATTTGCTGAAAGGTTGTTTATTTTATATGTATTATATTATCCAAAATGTGGATTGCGTGAAATGCTTGTTTACATGCTACTCGTAATTTGAAGCAGAAGGTTATGTATTGTAATGATGGGGTTTGTACTTTGTAGTACCGTGTTATCTTTATGGTGATGTAAGATAACAATTCTTGTACTATGTATCGGTATCATATTGTTTCCGCTTCATTGCGCGGGTAAACTACTATTTCATTATCAAGCGTATGGCTTCTTTTTTCTTAAATTATTACAAATCTAATTATATATTCTATATACAAGCTTTTATGAAATGATACTTAAATCTCATAGCCAATTCATATACAAGACAATGTACTCTATTATACTCTATATTGATTAGTCAAGCCCATAATAAATATCATCAATCCCACCTTGTAAAAACACGTTATCGAAAGAATATTAATTATCCTTTTTTTATTGCAACAATATGTTTGATCTCACAGTTATCAACATTAATCACCACTTTTTATCATTTTTATATATATCATTCCGCTGCAACGTTACGGGTAAGCTGCTTTATTGCATTATTGCAGATGATTTCATGCTCGATGATGTGAAACCAATCTATTCATGTGCGCTTGGATTTTGCTATTTGAAGTTTAATTTTATTTTCACCGTATTATTATTATTATTTGTTTGATTTAAACCGTATATTTTAAATCAATTTTACAATTGGTATTTCACTATATATTATCATAAATTTCAAATATGTTCCCGCCGCATTGCGCGGGTTACCAGCTAGTAAATTATTAATGGTTTTAATTTTATTTAGTTGACGGTAAAATAAAATAATGGTTCCCCGTAAATGGTTTTTAAGTTCCAAACAATGAAAAGTACGGGGAATGAAATGAAACACTTCTAGTACACATCCAAACTTTGAGTCGGTTTATAATTTTCATCATATATCGACATATATACATACATAATATGAAATCCTAGATCAAATCACTTCTCTATATCAAATTGAAGGTCTTAAATTCGAATTCAAGCTTCAAAAACAAGGATTATCCTCCTCTAATCATTCTAAGCATCTTGTAAGTCTCTATCTCTTGAATTATATAAATCCTAGAAATTGGGGGTTTTGGTGTTCTTGATTGAAATCCGAAATTAGGGTTTCAAATAGTTGAATTGATATGAGTTAAGCTTTAATAACATGTATTAATCATTCCATCATCATCATAAACATGTTATAAGTATTGATTCTTGATTTTCATGTAAACCTAGAAATGGGTTTTGAGCACTTGATGGAATTAGGATGATTTATATGGAATTAAAGCTTGTAGTTATGAGTAGAATTGTTAGTTAGTGCTTAAATTGTGATTATAATCTAAGCGCTAACTTGAAATTGTAGAATTTGATTAAATGTTCATAAAGTGTTCTTGGAAAATTGATGATTGTGATGAATTGATGGGTTATTTGAGGAACTTGATATTAGTTGTGATTAAGAACACTTAATTAATAATCAAAGGGTAAAGTTAGCACTTATGTGGATAAGAGTTTATGAAACCTTGTGTTGGGGTTTTGAATGAATTAATGATATTTGATGATAATAACTTTGTTGAAGGTATAATCATGTTAAATTGTGATGGTAAAAGTTGATTAAATGAGGTTGTGATTTTAATGAGCATAAACTTGATAAGTAAGTTTGAATTATGTTGTTAAGATGTTGCTTGTGATATTGGAATAATGTTGTATATATTTTGAGACAAGTAACTAACTTGTATTATTCTACTGTATTGTCAGATGTGCAGAAGGCTCAGTAATATTAGACGACTGAGTGGATGCCTGAGGTGATCGGTGAGTGGATTTTTAATCCTCAGCGTAACTTGGTTGTAACGAGTTTGGTTACAACAAGTAACGTATTATTACTTTATTAGTTGCATTGACGATTAGGTTGTTAGTAATAATACTGTTGATAGGTTGACTAGTTGAATATATGACTTGTTGATTACGTGATCATTTGATTTAATTGGCCTTCGGGCATCAGTTGTTAATGAGGTCAACGAGTTGTTGAACTGTTGGTTGGGCTAGTTGGTTATTGTGTGAATTACTCATGGTTTTTGGCTTCATTTGTTGTGTGCTAAGAACCGGTGTTTGAGGATGATAACCACTAGCTATCGGTCTCGTCCGTTATGACCATACGGATATGGTTGGGTAAGTGTTCTTGGAGAGCCGCCCGGGTTTATGGTGTCTCCAGAGCCGCCGATCCTCATTGTTGATAGTTGACTTGTTGTTTGTTGAAAAGTTGAATTGTTATAAAGGTGTAATTGTCAAATTGTTATATCGCCTAAAATGTGGTTAAGGTTATTGGTGTAAACAAAGTTGTTGAGCTAAGTTAGACTGTTGATTAATTATCTGCTCACTTAGCGTTATGCTAATCCCCCACATTACCCCTTCTTGCAGGCTATGGACTTATTTCCGGGAGGGCAAGAAGTAGGAAGGGATGGAATGTTTGACGGCATGGCGTGACTCTGATATTCAAAGTTTATAAATAAGTGTTGTCCTTTGTTTTCATATAACACCTTGTTGGTAAATGATGATTTAAAATTATTGAAATTTATTTGTTGTAACTATTAATGTTTGTTTGGGATAACGCTTCCGAATAGTTTATATTTAAATGTTTATAAAACGAGGGGTGTTATACTCAACTCGCGGGGCGAACTCAACTCGCGGATCTCGACTCGACTTGCGGATCTCAACTAGACTCGCGAATCTCAACTCGACTCGCGGATCTCAACTCGACTCGCGGATCTCAACTCGACTCGCGGATCTCAACTCGACTCGCGGATCTCAACTCGACTCGCGGATCTCAACTCGACTCGCGGATCTCAACTTGCAGAACTCAACTTGCAGAACTCAACTTGCAGAACTCAACTTGCAGAACTCAACTTGCGAAACTCAACTTGCAGAACTCAACTTGCAGAACTCAACTTGCGAAACTCAACTTGCAGAACTCAACTTGCATAACTCAACTTGAGAAACTTAACTTGCAGAACTCAACTTGCAGAACTCAACTTGCGGAACTCAACTTGCGGAACTCAACTTGCGGAACTCAACTTGCGAAACTCAACTTGCGAAACTCAACTTGCGAAACTCAACTTGCAAATCATTTTTCCACTAAGTGTCAAACTTAACCGGAAACGAATACTTACACACGATACGATATACGAACTGTACATACATTTCAAACAAACTTATTTTATTAAAATCGTGATTTCAAACTATTACCAACGAGTCGTATACATTTTCACAACTGCGAAATACAAACGTAAACGTTAAACAAACACTTTGAACATAATTTAGTTGCGTGAACACTAGCATGGATGGTCAAACTTAGACATCCACGTACTTATTAAATCTCAAACGTTTAGGGCGTTAGGAGATTCTGGACTATACTTGGGTGTAACACCCAGTATTTGGGTCTAGTAGTATTTAATATTTTCTGACTGTGAATTATTATTAAATGTGTCAGAAAATAGGTGTGTTGTATTATTTGAAATAAATAGTGATAATAGTCGAATAATTTATTGTGACTAGTAAATTGTTAACTGTTTTAATTTAATTCAGTTGACGGTAAAATAAAATAGTGTTTTCCCGCAAATGGTTTTTAAGTTCCAGACAATGAAAAGTACGGGGAATGAAAGTAAACACTTCTAGTATACTACTAAGATATTAGGTCAGTTGTTTATTTGATATTTATCCCCATTTATACACACATATACGTATCATATATCCATACAAACATGAGGAACCCTAAATCAATTCACCCAAATCATCTCTTAACATGGAATTGAAGCTCAAGAACTCAAATTCAAGCCTCTTTAATCAATCTAATCAAGGTATAATCTTGTGTTCTTCATTTTCTAAAATCTAGAAATTTGGGGTTTTGGTGTTTTTGTCTTTAATCCGAAATTAGGGTTTCAAATGGTGGAATTGATGTTGGTTAAGCTTTAAAAACATGTATTAATCATTCCATCATCTTCATAAACATGTTTTGATTACTATTTCTTGAATTTTATGTAACCCTAGAAAGTGGGTTTTGAGTATTTGATTGAATTAGTATGTGTAATTTGGAATTTAAGCTTGAAATGCATTAATAATTGTTAGTGGATGTTAATTTCATGATTAGAAGTGAAACCCTACCTTGAAAATGTAGAAATTGATGAATGATCATATAGATAGTGATGGGTTTAGTTGATTTTGGAAGAAACAATGTTTTAAGTTGATTATCATTAGTGAATAATTGATATTAGTTCATTATTGATGATGATTATCATGATTTGAGTTATAAATTGATTAAAGTGTTCTTGAGAATTATAATGATTATGATGATTATCATAAGTTATATGAGAAATTTGGTACGGGTTACGATTAAGAACACTTGATTAGTAATCAAAGAATAAAGTTATAACTTATGTGGTTAAGTATTCATTAGAATTGTAGTTTTGATGAATTAGTGATATTTGAGGTTAATAACCTTGGTGATGGTTTAACCATGTTGATTAGTAATAATTGAAGTAGATTAAGAGTGATGTTATGATTATAACTTGTTAAGTGAGTTTGAATTATGTTGTTAATATGGTTAATTTTAATATTGGAATAATGTTGTATAAATCTTGAGATAAGTGACTAACTTGTATTATTTTGTTGTAATTCCAGTTGAGCAGAAGACTCAGTGATATTAGACTACTGAGTGGATGCCTGAGGTGGTCGGTGAGTGGATCTCTAATCCTCAGCGTAACTTGGTTGTAACAAGTTTGGTTACAACAAGTAACGTATTATTACTTTATTAGTTGCATTGATGATTATGTTGATAGTAATAATACTGTTGATATGTTGACTAGTTGAATATGTGACTTGTTGATTACGTGATCACTTGAATTAATTGGCCTTCGGGCATCAGTTGTTGGCCTTCGGGCATCAGTTGTTAATGAGGCAACGAGTTGTTGAACTGTTGGTTGGGCTAGTTGGTTATCTAAAGTTTAACACATCTCCTGTGTTAGTTGAAGATAATCACTAGCTATCGGTCTCGTCCGTATGGCCATACGGTTAGGTTGGATAAGTGTTCTTGGGGAGCCACCCGGGTTTATGGTTATCCCCAGAGCCGCCGATCCTCATTATGGTGTTGTTGATTAGTTGAACTGATGTATTGTTGATTTGTTGTATGGTGTACTTGCTTGTTTAGTGTTAAGTGTTGTACACAAGGTTGTTGAGCTAAGTTAGGCTGTTGATTAGTTATCTGCTCACTTAGCGTTATGCTAATCCCCCACATTAACACTTCTTACAGGTTTCGGTTTGAATAATGGGTGTGCAAGAAGTTGGGCTAGCAGGAATGTTTGACCACGAGGCATTACTCTGATAATGGATTTGTATAATATAATGTTTTAAAATGTTTTATATAACACCTCGGTTGAAGAAATTGTGTTTTGAAAAGGTTGAATTTTATTAGTTGATAAAACTATGTAATTTAACACTATCTATTTGGACTTACGCTTCCGATTGACTATATTTAAATTAGTATAAATGAGGGGTGTTATATTGGGCTTTATGCTTTGCTAGCACTCGCACATTACTTAACTCAACAGGTGAGTTCACAACCCCTACTTTCACTGTTTTAACTGCTTTTGAATAGGGGTGGAAAACATAGTCAAACGCTTTTACATACATGATTGTACACACGTTTTACTCGAACGATTAGAGTACACTGAACTGTTAAACTGTTACACAAACCGATGTTTACGAAACAACGTTTTCACACTATAAAACTGTAAACGTACTACACTTGTTTTGGAAATGCTGGAGAACGACCAGCAACGCTTTACCAAACCGATTGGGTAACTGATGGGTCCTTCTGACATGGACCGGATCCTACTGACATGGATCCACTATACTTGTTGAACAAAAGTCCCTACTGACATGGGCACAAGATCCTACTGACATGGATCAAGGGACACTGACACTCCCTACTGTTGAAAAGTCCCTACTGACATGGGCACTGGATCCTACTGACATGGATCCACTATTGTTATTGAACTGTTGAAAAGTCCCTACTGACATGGGCACTGGATCCTACTGACATGGGCACTGGATCCTACTGACATGGATCCACCGAGTAACTTATAGGATACTGACATTCCTACGAATAACTTATAGGATACTGACATTCCTACGAATGACTTATAGGATACTGACATTCCTACGAACAACCATTAGGATACTGACATTCCTACGAACAACTATTAGGATACTGTTATGCCTACAAACAACTATTAGGATACTGTTATGCCTACGAACAACTATTAGGATACTTACATTCCTACGAATACTAATAGGATACCGTTTTCCTACGAATCATAAACTGTGTTTTGGGCAACATCCCACGTAACTACATCTTTGGGCAACATCCCACCAAACGTACACTTTGGATAACATTCCACGAAACTTTGTTTGATTGTGATGACGATAACTATTTTGGATGCTTTGAAACAACCAACTATTATTGTGAACATAAAACCTGTGAATTCACTCAACCTCGTTGTTGACTTTTACTATGTTTTTCAGGGAATTAGCTGCGCACGTAAGAACCGCCTGCACATACGGAATCTTAGGCGACCCGCTATGCTTTAGGATGCCAACTTTTGGAACTTATGGATTTCTTTTGTATAACTAAAGTGATTTTAGTCATATTTACGAAATCTACTTTTGTAAACTTAATAACTTTTACACTGGTACGATTTGATGGATCGTAAACTTTGTAACTATTACTTTTGGCATCTTAATATATATGTTCTGTTGTAATCATATGCTCTGATACGTATGCATGTACATTGTTAATGTGGCGCCCCCAGCTTTTCTAAATGCTTCCGCTAATAAAAACCGACGAATTTAGGGGTGTTACATACTGACACACCATCGTACTATATTCAATTATCTTATATTATTATATTATTTTACATTATATATAAAACTAAAGTAATAGATTATAATTAATGATATTGGTTCTTGTGAGGAAGAGGTTTAGGGAGGGAAGGGAGAGAAGCAAATGGGGAGGTGACAAGTGTCCTACTCCATTTCTCCACTTCCTTCATTTCTCCTCCACCTTTTTTTCTTAAATTTTTTTAGTTTTATTTTTTGTATTGATTTTTTCCTTATTATTAACTTTTTTTTTTTTTTTTTTTTGCATTTTTTAGAGTTCTTGTTATCGTGTTTTTATTTTTTTGTTTTTTTATTTTATTTTTGCGTTTTTCAACCTTTTTATTTAACCTTTTTCACGACTTGTTTATAATTGTTTTTGTTTTTTGTCGCGTTTTTAACATTTTTTCTGTTGTTGTTTTACCTCACATTATTATATGTAAATACAATTTTATATATAGTATTACAAAAAAAAAATATTTATGTGATGCACCATATTCATACCTTGAATAAAATAAATTATGATATAACAAAATTATAACTTCAATGCATCGTAAAATTAAAATTATGATGCACCATATTTTATAACTATGATGCACCAAGATTTATACACTAATAATGTTTATCGTATATCTAAAAGCCGGAGCGTCATATTTATAACTATGATGCACTATATTTTATAATTATGATGCACCATGTTTTATAGCTATGATGCACCACCTTTTAATTCAAATAGTATATTATGAAAGTCAATGCATGATATTTTAAACACTCGATGCACCATGTTTTATAACTATAATAAACCATGTTTTATAACTATGATGCACTACTTTTTATAATTATGATGCACCTGATATGTTCTAAATATACTTACTTTTTATGCATAATTCCTTACGATTTTATTTGTACATGGGCTTAATATACGAGTTATACTTCTATTTTCGTCTAAACACAATGGATTACTGATTAATTATAATATTTTGTTATCAGTGGTTTTTAAGGGATTAAAATGCCTCACACAATATTTATTTTGTAGGAACAAAAGGTGAAGGCTAAAAATGACAAGAGCTTGGAACTTGAAGGACTATTGTGCGCTTTAAGATAACAAATAAAAGGGAAACAAACTCTGGGATTTATGTGCCGAACAAGCAGCAGAAGATTAACATCAGCACTCCAAGATCATCACGAATCAGGAAGCAGAAGTACACACGAGTTCAAAGACTTGCTGGCTCCAGATTCTACGGCACTCAAAGCCTATAAAAGCAGCCCTTTGCTGGACGAATTACACACAAAAAAAACACATCAGATACATAGCTTATTTTCTGGAGTTGCTGCTGCGATTTTGCTGGGCTTGAGGGTTGCTGTTCATCATAACCATCACGACCTACAATTCGTTAGTTGTATTCTTCTTTATAGCCATGTCTGGCTAATTCCTTTTTACTTTCTAGTTAGAGGTTAATTTAGGGTTGAATCCAATTTGGTTATGAGATAATTGATTCTTGTTTTGAATTCTTTTGAGTATTTACCTGTTCTCAGAATTATTGAATGCTGCTATTTTGGTTTAATTGAATCTCGTTCTTGTTATTTAATAGTCAAAACAGTTTACAACTAATTAGAAGTTGGAACCCGTACTTGTTTCATTGTTCTAGTATTAGTAGCAATTAACAATAACAATTGTGGTCAAGCTTTTGATTATTGTTAAGAGAACGTGTAATCTGAGTTAGATAAATCGAGCTTATGTGTTTATCATTCAGAATTGGTGTTTCTTTAGAGTTTAATGCTATCGATAATTAAGTTCTAAGAGCTTGTTTAGGACTGATTATTGGTAAGAGTAATATACAAAGAGCTTATTTTGTTTATCGAAACAATGAGAAGAAACAGGTTGTTAGAGTTTGTTAACGACTATAGCCAATTTAGTCTAAAGTATTTGAGATGTTTTGATGTCAATGATTGACCCGGATTCATAACTAAGTGACACCCTTTAACTAGATCGTATCGTTTAATATATATATTTGTCTTACACTTATTCATAGTTTATTGCTTTATTATTATCTGTTAATTTTATACTAGTTATTCGCTAAAATCAAAACCCCCCTTTTCGTTTATTGAAGAAATAATTCTATACCAATCTCTGTGGAATCGACCCTACTTGTGCTAGCTACTAATATTTGAAGTAGGATTTATTTTTGTTGGTTTCGACACCCATCAAATTTTGGCGCCGCTGCCGGGGATTGGTGTCAAGATTTATTTCTTTGTTTTTGTTTATTTTATTTTATTTTATTTATTCTATTTTTTATTTTTTTTTCTTCGCTGATTCTCTGTCTTCTTGTATGTCCCATTCTACTCGTTCGAGTAATACAGGTGAACTTGAATACGATCCCGAGATAGAGAAAACTGCGAAAAGGATTTGAAAAGAGACTAAAAGTAAACGTTCTCAGAACGAGTCATCACCATCTGTGTTTGAATCATCTGAGCCAAATTTCACCTTTAACTTATTTGGTGAGAATAGTGATTCGGAAGAGGAAAACATGGCGAACGAAAGAACTTTGTGGGAATTAGCTACAGAGAACGTGAATCAACAACCACTTTGCATTCAATGCCCACAACTAACAGTTCCGTATGAATTAAAATCGGGCATGATCCATTTGCTTCCTTCTTTTGGTGGCCTTGCTGGTGAAGATCCTCACAAACACCTCAAGGAATTTCATGTGGTTTGTTCAACTCAGAAACCAAAAGATGTTACTGAAGAGCAAGTCAAGTTACTGGCTTTTCCTTTTTCACTAACCGGTAAAGCTAAAGATTGGTTATACTACTTACCTTCTGGAACTATAACCACATGGGACGAGATGAAGAAGCAATTTCTTGAAAAGTTTTTCCCCGCCTCACGAGTTGCAAACATCAGGAAAGACATTTGCGGAATACGACAATCAAATGGAGAAACTTTATACTAGTACTGGGAGAGATTTAAGCAACTTGTTGCTAGTTGTCCTCAACACCAAATCAGCGAGCAACTTCTGATACAATATTTCTATGAAGGTTTATTGCCTATAGATAGAAATATAATTGATGCTGCAAGTGGAGGAGCGTTAGTGCATAAAACTCCTACTCAAGCGAGGACTTTAATCTCAAACATGGCTGCCAATTCACAGCAGTTTGGCACGCGACAAGACTGCCCAACGAAAACCGTTAGTGAGGTAAGTTCATCTTATGATCAACGCTTAGATAATCTTACTTCTCTTGTGAAAAAATTGGTTGCAGGAAATTTACAACAGGTTAAAACTTGCGGAATTTGTTCAAATGTTGGTCATCCTACTGATATGTGCCCAACACTTCAAGATGGGACACCCGAACAGATAAATGCAGTAGGAGGGTTCCCGGGTCCACCTCAAAGGAAATATGACCCATTCTCGAATACTTACAATCCGGGATGGAAAGATCATCCTAACCTTAGCTATGGGAATCGTCAGACCACTTATCAGCAACAATACCCGCCTAGACAACAAACTCAGTTTCAACCATCATCGTCACAACCATCTATGTCTCTTGAAGAAATTGTTAAATCACTTGCTACTAACACACAACAATTTCAACAGGAAACTAAGACCAGTATTCAGAACCTTGAAAATCAGATCGGTCAGTTAGCAACTTCCATGAGTCGATTAGAATCTCAAGCTTCAAATAAACTGCCTTCGCAAACAGTTACTAACCCTAAGCAGAACGCAAGTGCAATCACTTTACGAAGTGGGAAGGTGCTCCAAAAACCGAAAGAACCATATGATTGCGAGCTAGAGAAAGAGTTAGTAACCGAAGGGACAACATCTCATAAGGATCAAACAAAAGCAACCACCAGACCTCTTCAAGATGAAATATTGATACCTCCTCCGTTTCCTGCTCGGTTTGCAAAGTCCAAAAAAGAACAACAGGAAAAAGAAATTATTGAAACCTTTCGTAAGGTTGAGATAAATATTCCACTTCTTGATGCTATTAAGCAAATACCTCGCTATGCAAAGTTCCTTAAAGAACTTTGTACATCTAAGAGAAAGCTTCAAGGGAATGAAAAAATTCGTATGGGGGAAAATGTATCAGCTATGATTCAAAAGAAACTACCACCAAAATGCAAGGATCCAGGTATGTTTACTATTCCCTGTACAATTGGTAATGTTAAGATTGAAAAGGCAATGCTAGATTTAGGAGCTTCCATTAATGTTATGCCTCGTTCTATTTATAATTCTTTAAATGGTGGAAAGTTAAAAGAAACAGGTGTAATTATACAACTTGCTGATCGTTCAAATGCGTATCCCGATGGTGTAATAGAAGACATATTAGTTCAGGTTAAAGAACTTGTTTTTCCTGCTGATTTTTATGTTATTGATATGCGGGAAGATATATCTTCTAATTCAGCCTCTATTTTGCTTGGGAGGCCATTTCTTAAAACCGCAAGAACTAATATTAACGTTTATGAAGGGACACTTACTATGGAATTCGATGGTCATGTTATTAAATTTAGTATATATGATTCCATGAAATTTCCATGTAACGAGCATTCTGTTTTTAGTATTGACGTTGTTGATTCTTTGACACAGAGTTTTTGAGCTTAATGATAGTGATTCATTGAAGGTAGCACTCGATTGTAATGTTACAGAAAGCGGAAAGCACGAAGTTGAGCTCAGCCCACAGCTGCAAGAAACTATTTCCGAGCTGAATTCTCTTAGACTTATTCAACATAACGTTTCTTACATTGCTTTACCCTTAACAGATAATAAACTTGTTCCTTCGATTGTGCAGGCCCCAGAAATAGAACTTAAAAAGTTACCAGATCACCTGAAATACTTGTTCCTTGGAGATGGAGAAACGCTTCCTGTTATCGCTTCAAATAAACTCACTCCTTTGCAAGATGACAGATTACTTCGCATATTAAGAGACCACAAGGAGGCTATTGGTTGGACAGTGGCTGATATTAAGGGTATAAGTCCTTCCACTTGCATGCATAAAATCCATTTAGAGGAAGGTTCTTCACCCGTAAAAGAAGTCCAACGAAGATTGAACCCGCCAATGATGGAAGTGGTAAAGAAAGAAATTCAAAAACTTCTCAGTGCAGGTATTATCTATCCAATATCAGATAGTAAGTGGGTGAGTCCTATTCAAGTTGTCCCCAAGAAAACGGGTATTACTGTGGTTGAGAATTCTGATGGTGAGTTAGTAACTACTCGAGTTCAAAATGGATGGAGGATTTGTATAGATTACAGGAAATTAAATGCTTTAACGAGAAAAGATCATTTTCCCATTCCATTTATTGACCAAATGCTTGAAAGGTTAGCGGGTCGAGCTTACTTTTGTTGTCTAGATGGTTATTCAGGTTTTCACCAGATTCCAGTTGCACCCGGAGACCAAGAAAAGACAACCTTTACATGCCCTTTTGGTATGTTTGCTTTTAGGCGTATGCCTTTTGGTCTTTGTAACGCACCGGCTACTTTCCAACGATGCATGGTAAGTATATTTTCTGAATATGTTGAAGACATCATTGAGGTATTTATGGATGATTTCACTGTTCATGGCGATTCATTTGTGTGAATTTTACGCTAATTTCCTGATTAAGTTTAAATAAAACTTTTGATGTGTTGTAAGCTTAGCAAGCCCAAATACTTTTAAACAAAAAATCTTACATATTACGTGATAAATTATAATCGTGTACAAACGTATCGGAACAAACCCGACAAATAAATATATATACAATAGTTGGTGATACAAAATTTTAAATAACATAAAACTATTTTTATAGTTGTTATTTACTTGAAATATTATGCTAAACAATAAAGCATAACGATTAAACCAAAACGTTTATACGTTTTACATAAAACGTATCGTATACGACAAAATACATAAAACAAACCCGACAACCAAACTAGTCAAAAATAATATTTTTGTAACTCAATATAAAGTATTTATAATAATACTTCGAAATATTTCATCGCGAAATAACGTTAACAAATGTAACCGAATAAAATAAGATTTAACGTATAGCGATCAGGTAAACGAACACGGGTTAAATACCAAACTATTTAACACAACAAAAACTTGATTCACCATGTGGAGGGGCCCATGTTGAGCCGGTTTTCTCCACAAAAATCAAACAACCCCATGTTGTTTGATTGAAAAACAAAAGTCTCAAACCAATAATTCACACTCTCATTTTCAAACTTGGTTTCACCAACCTTTCCTCCTTTCTTTCTTGCCATTCCCACGGCAGAAAAACAGCAAGAAAACCACCTCACCAACTTCATCAAACACCACCTAAATCATCTCTAAAGGCTTGCAAGAAGGAACAAAGAACAAGCAACCAAGCATATCAACATCATCATCATCTCGGTTCATCATCCTTCAAGCTTTGTTAACATACCTTGGGCGCGCCGACCTCCTGCTAGCCATCACATCGCATCTACTACTGTGAGTTCACAGCCCCTACATTTTTACTGTTTTTATAACTTTTAAATAGGTGTGAAAAACATAGTTTGTGTTTTGCTATAACATGCAATATCTGCTATATTTGCTTTGGTGTTTATATGCTTCTGTTTATATGAATGCTTTCATACTTTAATTGCGAATCATTGTGAATATTTGACTGCTTTTGTACGAATATAAGATACTTATTTTATTACAACTCTTATAGAACGGAACTTATTTGATTCACATATCAACAAATTATAAATAAATTTGGTTTGACAAACTATACTTATAAAAACCTGTGAATTCAGTCAACAATTTTGTTGACCTTTTACTATGTTTTTCAGGTAATTCACAGCTCAAGTAAGAATGCATACTTACGGAGTTAGGCTACCCGTGACGAATTAGGATGCCACATTTTGGGACAAACAATGATTTATTTTGTATAACTATTAATACTTCTACGACTTGACAAATCGTAGTTCTTTTGTAAACCAACTATTTTCTTAAATGGCATCTTAATTTACTGTTCAGCAATAATCATACGCTCTGATCTGGCATGATGTTCAACGTTAACGTCGTCACCCTCGCACATACTAATGTTTCCTCTAATCGCGCGTTGACCGCGCTGACCGAATTTGGGGGTGTCACAGATTGGTATCAGAGCCATTAGTTATAGCGAACTAGAGTTCTTTAAACGACCTGAAAGCCTTAGAGACCTAGACTATAGCCTTGGCTAGAGCACTCATGCATGCACACATTTGCATACGTCTAACTCACTATATGACAACTATTGTCACAATACGTTTAGATGAATAATTGCGTGTTACTACGCGCGACTTCTCAAATATGGTTGGGATAACAATGGCAACTCGATACACGAGAAACCATCAACCAACACCATCACACACTTAAATCTATACAAATGTTATCGTCTAATGTATAGTTGATCTTACTTTGTATTCCCTGAAACAAACTACACTTGAGGCAGCCAATCCCACTTGAGCTTTAGAAGAATGCTTGAGGGCACTTTTATCATATTAAAAGTCTGGAACTCTTCTCATTCATACAGCTCCCACTCATACGAGCAAACATATATAAAACTAATGGTCCCTACCTTAGTTACTATACTTCACACATTAATCAGGAAACTTCCTGACACAAGACATAACGTTTCAAGAAATTACAAAGCAGTACCCCCAATTGGATGGAGACATGATCTCCACATACAAAACGTCTCGAGCCTGTTGAAGGCCACACGAACTTGGATAACGAGAATGCCCATGCTACTTGTGCCCGAGTACAACTGCTAGAGTAGCATGCTCGAGTGGCAGAGAATGTAGCTGGAATCAGCATGATGATGACTATATGATGGCAGAAGTGGGAATGTACTTATCATATCTACATTAAATCTATGTACAGTGGGCTGTACCCTTACTATGCTATACTAAAACTTCTATTCAACAAATACATACAAATTCCATCACACCTCATACGAACACGATCGTACGAAAGTCATGTTTGAAAACTACTCGGTCATGGTTGACTACTATGCAAACAATCTGACGCTTTGAAAGGGACCGAACAAATCCTCACTAAACACTTAACGATTAGGACTGACTACTTATCAGCCGAATGTATGAGGGAACATATGGAAGTCGCGATAGGTATCGTAGTAACGAGCCTTAAGTACTACAAGAACAAACATAGTAAGGTGTCAACATGCACTAATCGAGATGGAGTCTCAAACCACCACTAGGGTAACCAAACCCAAGTATGTGAAACAAACTCCTCCCCACAAATAACAAACTTACTATGATAATTTTTATAAAAATTGTCTTTGAAAATATTTTACTATATGTTTTAAATAACAATCCAACTACAACTAGATTTTGGATAACATTCCAACGAGAACGATATTTTGGACAACATCCAAACGAAAACTATGGGTTTTGAATAACATTTCAACAAACACTTTGGATAAGAAACCGGAGAACGTACCGGTGATGTTTAATACTGGAGAACGCACCAGTACGCATTTATAAACCGGAGAACGACCGGTACTATTTTGAATTAACCGGAGAACGTACCGGTAATGCTTTGATTTGCTGGAGAACGACCAGCAATATTACAAACCGGAGAACGACCGGTAGATTAACTGGAGAACGACCAGTACTATGATTTGCTGGAGAATGACCAGCAGTATTACAAACCGGAGAACGACCGGTAGGATTTAGGAAATGTTATATCTTGATTGAAATAACCTGTGTTTCCTACGATAACTACTTTGGGAAATGTTATTTTTAATTAAATAACGTGTGTTTCCTACGATAACTAATTTGGGAAATGTTATTTTAATAAATAGTCCGTGTTTCCATAAACTATTACTTTAAGGAATGTTTCTCTTAATTGATAAACTTGTGTTCTCTACAAAGCAAACAACAAAACTATAGTATGGACATACATCCCCACTTAAATTGTAATTCGGGTAGACATCTCGACTAAACTGTATCTGGGGTGACATCCCAACGAAATCTTACTTTTGGACGACAATCCAACAAAACGAAATTGATTGAATCCTAACACCGTCACCGAGATGTTGTGGAAAATGATGACTCAACTTTTAGAAGTTGACTCATTTGAATTAGATGACAAACACGTCATAGGACTAGCAGATGGTAAGTTGATCGAATCAGGAGAAATAGTACCGGAATGTATCCTAACGTTTGAGAGTCATCTCTTCGAAATAGACTTACTACCGGTAGAGTTGAGAAGTTTCGACATCATAGTCGGTACGGACTAGTTGTCAAGGAATCAAACTGAGGTTGTATGTTGGATACGTTAGTATGATTACCACTATCCATTATCTCCGACAGAGATAAGCGCTTTACATTTCACATCTGACAGTTGGCACGGGGTACTCATCCCGATAGAAGTACTGCCTACAATCCACAAACCTACGGCCAGAACGAGCGAATGATACAAACAAACACTCAAAATTTATTACGAACATGTGTGAGTAGCTGGGATACTCACTAACTCCTAGCAAATTTGTTTACAACATTAGTTATCACAACAGTATACGAATGGCACCATTTGAGGCGTTATATGGATGCAAGTGCCAATCACCACTCTGTTGGACAGAGTTGGGTGACAGACAACTATCTGATTCTTAGATTGCCCATAAAACTATGGCCAAGATATCTCAAGTACTTAACCAACTGAAAACAGCGTGAGACTGACAAAAGAGTTTCACCAATAACCGCTGTAAATCTCTTAAATTTCAAGTAGGTGACAAAGCTCTACACAAAGTATCGCCCTGGAAGGGGGTAACACAACTTGAGAAAAACAGTAAAAACTTAGCCCATGAAACATATAGGACCTGTCGAAAATCCATGTAAGAATTGGTCTTATGTGCTCACAAGCTAAATCTATCTCAGGAGCTCAACAACGATAACAACTATAGGGACAACCACTATAACAACTACGAGTCCCACTGTGAGAACAACTATGGGAACAACTATGATAACAAACATAAGACCCATTACGATAACAACTACGATCCCATCTATGATTGAGAAACGGCATACTTTGATTTGGGATATAAACAAACCTTGGAAAAACTTTGTAAACTTTGGAAACTTAGGCAAATTTGAACGCCAGGATGACAAACTCGCGTTAACTCGCTGATTTTAGTTGACACTAAACGCTTATTGCTCATTCATCAAATGCCACTCCTACTGATTTGACGTCGAGAGTGTCATAGGAATGACCTATCTAAGTCAACGTTAAATTAAAGGTTTGCTGTTAGCAGACGATTCGACTTACTCATTTGATAATCGCTTAGTCCCGATAGGACTACACTGAAAACCACTATCCTATGACAACTATTTAGTCAAGAATGGACTACCTTACAAATGGTTACCTTGTAATCACGGTATAACTACGGTTCGAACTATGAAATGGTCGGAACACGACTACTATGATATAATTACTATTATATAACTACGATTTGAAACACGAAATAGTCAGAACACGACTACTATGATATAACTACTATGATGGACTACGACATAAGTCCTGGATGATTAACAACGTCGATGTAAGCTACCAATACCAATGGTAACTATACACCAGTGAACTAATGAACAGACATTAGTCCATTGGATGTGAAAGGTCATCACATAGAAAGTCTTCTCCCTATTTTCTTTAATTGCCAGCACGGCACTAGCCTAACAAGGGGAGGGAGACAAACGCAACTAAACGTCATCCTACTTGACACATACCCAACTATCAGTGAGTGATACATAGACTAATACGATCGACATACTAGGCTATTATATATGTACATATATATGTATAGACCCCACTCCCAACTACTCTTGTGAGCTACGAAACGGTCAGGAAATGACTACCTTTAAACTCACTCTTGACATTCTATGCGTACTCTCAGTTAAAAGACTTAGTTACAACTGAGTCATGAGGCAAGGTATACATGAGCAAACAACTCATAACTTAACTTAAATTTCGAGGACGAAATTCCTTTAACAAGGGGAGAATGTGACACCCAGCAAATTTGAGTACAATTAAGTACAGTAAACACGTGAATTTTACGCTAATTTCCTGATTAAGTTTAAATAAAACTTTTGATGTGTTGTAAGCCTAGCAAGCCCAAATACTTTTAAACAAAAAATCTTACATATTACGTGATAAATTATAATCGTGTACAAACGTATCGGAACAAACCCGACAAATAAATATATACAATAGTTGGTGATACAAAATTTTAAATAACATAAAACTATTTTTATAGTTGTTATTTACTTGAAATATTATGCTAAACAATAAAGCATAACGATTAAACCTAAACGTTTATACGTTTTATATATTTGGCAGTATTTAATTATTAAGCAACAAAGTCGTTAAAGATTGGCAGAGGGTCCATGTTATTTTGTCTTCTCCTTAAGTATTTCTTAAGTGTGCGAATAATTGTCAATCTATGTCGGCCATGTATTAAAGTTTGTAGGCCAACTATTTTGACATCTTGTAAAAATCAGAATTATTGGCGAATATCCTATGGCATATGCCATTCGAATTTGCCTATTTAAGCGTGTTTATTTTCTTCAAAGAGAGCATCGAAGTTTATACACTTCTCTCTCACTTCTCATTTAAATAAAAGGTGTGCTTGTTTATAAGTCTTATTGTTTTTAAATATTTTCCGCTTTATTTCTGTATTTCAGTTTACTTTGTACTGATACAGAAGTCATTTGATCCAAATTAATTTGGGGCAAATCCTTTTGGTATCAGAGCTTATAAACAAAGTTTTATTTAGCTCTATGGAAGGCTAAGCCTCCTACTCAGGGTTAACGGAAGGGTTATAATTATGCTAGTTTAATATTGCTTGTTTAAATATAATTAAGCATTTTAAAACAATCACTTATTTATTTTTTTAAAGCAAATTTATTCCCTTATCCCCGTGAAAAAAAATATCCCCTTATATCCCCTTTCAAAAGGTCAAGTACCGATTAAGAAGCCTAAGAAGGGTGTGAAGGGAAAGCTGAGAAAGGGATTGGTATTAAGGGATTGGTATCAATTAATGGGAGTGGTAAGGGGTTGGTAAATTAGTTTTATGAAAAGAAATAGGAAGAAGTTTTCTTATGTCTGATCGTTTTGAGCAAGCAATAAAGGATTGGTATGATTATTCCCGTACCGCTAACCTTGAATTTTTAAATCTATCTGAAAATCAAAAACCTGTACTTTTTGATATTCATAACAACATATCTTGTATTTACGATAAATTGTTTTTATTTGCAAAAATTTCTATTAAAAGTTTTCATCAAATAAGTCAAAATCTTGAAAATTTGAGTCACCGACTTGAGAAGTGCGAAGAAAACCAGAGAAAAACCCAGATTGAAATCACAAAAAGCTTCAAACAAATCTCAACCGAAATCCAAGAAATTAAACCCCTCACCAAGAAACAAGTTCTTAACCTTGTAAGAGAAATCTCACAACAACCAAAGTTAGTTGAAGAACAAGCGTTAAAACTATCTGAGGATCTTAACCATAAGATTCAGGAGGTAGAACATCTTTTACAAGAAGTAAAATCCCTAATTGGTTGATGAGCCTAGCTAATCAGAAAGCTAGCTCAGAATACCAGGAAGCGGTAAAGGCGACAGAGGAAATCGAATCACCAGCACTTGGGTTTGTAAAACCATCAGATTACAAATCCCCAGTTACTCTTCAGAATTCTGCAATTATAAAACAGAACAACACACTCATATATCTCCTAACTAAACAAGCTCAAAAGTTTGGAGAATTTGAGGAAAAGTTTGAAAGATTAAGGCAAGGAATAGAGGCTTTGGGAAAACGAACTGCAGAACCATCTAACCTAGAAGATTCAATCGGAAGTCTTACTAAAAGGTTAGACAGCTTATCAATTAACAGAAAAACTCCAGCAAAAGCAAAGCAAGGACCAATCTACGTATTCAAAGACCCAGCAAAAATATTCAAAGAAGAATACGAGAAAGAAACTCAAAAGAAGAAATGAGTTCAAGGCAGGGGCGAAGTGTCCTGAGTAGGTCATCTACTACTCAAACCCAGACGGACCTCCCTACCCAAGAAGACCAAATTCGTGGGTATAGACAAATGGCCAGAAATCGTTACAATTTCAATAGAAGTCTAAGAAGAACATTTGGAAGAAGTTATAATCAAAGTCTTGAATCTGTCCTTAGTCCTGAAAGGCAATTGGAAATTTCAAGGCAAAGGAGAGCAGAATTGGTACCAGCAGAAATCCTGTATGGAAGCAATAGGCAAACAGTCAGGCATCAAGTCTATCAACATTACTCAGAACAAAGAATACTATGTGTAAATGAAACACAGATAGACTTAAGACTCTGCAACACTCAAAGCCATCAGCGGCTTAGAGAAACAGGCATGCAACATGTCCACCTTGGAATGTTCATGATAAGGCTTCATACGCTACACAGAAGAGGAGCAGGAACAACTGCTTTGGTAGTTCTAAGAGATACACGATGGGGAGATGATCGTCAGATCATTGGAACCATGGAAGTTGATCTGTCAGCAGGAACCCAACTCATATACATGGTACCCGATATGGTACTAAGTATAGATGATTTTCATAATCATATTCAGGTAGCAATACAAACTCATGGTTATGATGAATGGCAAGGAGGAGAAAGTAACCTTCTGATAACAGTCAGCTTAGTTGGAAGAATCTCAAATACAAGTTACACTGGTTTTGAATACAGTGTAGAAAATGTTGTAGATCATCTTGCAACAAACGGAATAACAGCAATTCCTGGAGAAAGAAGAAACATTGAAGATTTGAAAGGTAGAAGTTGGAACCTCAGACCAGCATCAATTACAACTGTTAGAATCCCAACAAGAGTAGAAGTTAACCAAAGACTGGACAGAACTACCAGCCTCAGGTTCAGATCATATCACAACAATCCTCAACCACCAAGATTTTCTGTCGATACGCTAGACAGGGAAATCCATGATAATGGAAATTTAACAGAAGATGAGGAACAATTTGTTGGCATATGCAGACAAGAAGAAGTAACTCATACCCCTTTTGATGTATGCTTCTGCACAGAATGCCTAGAAGAAGCACAAAAATTAGAAGAAGAACCTTTAAACAACATCAAAAAAGGAAACAAACCAAAGAAAAAGCAGCAACAAAAACGAAAAAAATGGTCAACTTTGGGTGAATATTCAGGCAAATGGGACTATTACGTTAGTTATGATGCGCCTGAAGAAACTACACCAATCGACCAAATTGTTGCCATGGGATGGGATGATTGTGAAGATGATTTATGGAAAGATAACCTTAAGCAAGGGAAGGTTATTATCAAAGAAGAAGATGTGGAGTTATCGGAAGAAGACGAGATGCAAGAAAAGTTGGAAATGTTACAACTTGTATCATTTCCCGAAAAACAGGAGGAACATGTACACCACCAGATTTTCCATACAACAGAAGAAGATGACGGAAGCAATCTGGACTACCCAAAGGTCAGAGAATTTAAAGAGTTCATCCAAAAAATTGAACAAGAACATGAACATCAAGCGTTCCCCTCAACATCTGATGCAACAAGTGGTGTTTACAACACACCACCAGAGCCAATAATGGGTCCCTCAGTATATCCTCCCGCAAGAGGATCGGTACAAAATGTATACACTCCAAGTTATCAATTTGGAAATGGAGGTAACCACTTCAAAGGAGAATATGGAAGACACTACAATTCCCAATGGACACTACCTCCAACAATGTTAAATACTGGAGCAATGCTTGTACTACCATCAGACCCAGGCTTATGGCCGGATGTAATCTCAAGATGGGAATCAATAACCATCAATAGGTTAAATGATACCACTTGGACAGATAACCAGGCAAAGCTAACTTTCGTTGAAAACCTTCTCGGAGAAAATGAAAAGAAGATGTGGCAGCAATGGAGAACAACTTATCCAGAAGCATACGCCTCGTTGGAAGCTATGGCTGATTATCCTCAGAATGTAACCTCTCAAATAAGGCAAATAATTCTCATGGAAGATCCATATAGAGGTTCAACTGAAGAGCAGGATAGAGCTTATAGAGATCTGGAAAGACTTACGTGTGAAAACACAAGAGATCTCTGGAAATTTCTAAATGAGTTCAGAATCTTGGCATGCAAATCAGGGAGACTATTCTTTCCGGTAACAACTGAAAAGTTTTTTACAAAGCTACCACCAGTGCTTTCCAAAAAGATTGAAGAAGCATTTAAAAATAAGTATCCTGGATTAACTGCAGGAATACTACCTGCAATTAAGTTCACACATACTTATATCACGGAGATGTGTACTGAAGCAGCTCTACAAAAGGAATTAAGGGACTTATCCCTTTGTTCTGCCATACCAATTCCTGGCTACTACAAATCAGGAAAGAAGTATGGTGTGCGAAAATCAAAGAGCTATAAAGGAAAACCTCATAAATCACACGTCAAAGTATTCAAAAGAAAGTACAAAGATGACCGAGGAAGAGTTGGCAAATGTAAGTGTTATATTTGCGGAAGAGAAGGACATTTTGCTAGGGATTGTAAGAGTCAAACTGGAAATATGGCAAGGCGAGCTGTAATTGATAATCTTGATCTCAAAGAAGATTGGGATATAGTTTCAGCTGATGTTAGTGATCAGGATACTATTTATAGTATCTCTGAAGGAGAAGGAGGTGCAACTCTAATGAATATCAGTGCAATGATAGAAGAATCCCCTCTGGAAGATAACATATTTATCCTAACACAGGAAGAAGAAGAGGAGTATTGTTTCATGTTTCATCCAGAAAGTCAAGAAGATATTCACAGAAGGGTCCAAGAAGCAGGTTCATGGAGACCAGATAAAGAACTTCCAGAACAAAGCAAGAATTGTGATCATATGTGGCAGGAAAATGAAATGACAAATTACACTTTTTGCCATTTCTGTGGAATTTCTACCACGGATATGTCCAGGTTACACTGCCCAAAGTGTAAACTGACTTCATGTGCAATTTGTGCTCCATATTACCTGAAGAAGACGGTGTCAGTAAAAAGAAGTAAAGGACCAGAAAACATACAGAAGGAAAGTCAGATGGATCCCATGTGGAAAATGTTCATCCAAAAGGATGAAGAATGGAAACAAGCAATAATGGGCTCAGCCAAAGAAGCGGCAGAATGGAGAATTAAAGAACAAGAATTAAGGAGCCTATTGGAAAAAGAAAAACGAAAGGCCCAAATGGAAAATGAAGATTGGGCCAAAGAAAGGAAAATACTGATGAACGACTTAAGTGAAATGCTAAAAGTCACTGAGTCCATGAAAGCCCAAATCCAGCACCAAACCATGGAACAATCAGAATGGAAAAAGTCAGTTGAAGCCCAATGGGAAGCCCAAAAGGTAAGCATGGAAATTCAAATCAAAAGGCTACAGCAAGAAAATGAAGAGCTAAAAGAAAAACAGAAGTTTGATTTTGACGAAGAATTTCCTCCAATAAGAAACCAACATGGGAAGGCTTTAATTGAAGATGAAGTCCATACTACCATGAAAATAGAAGGGGGTGCTGAGCAGCAGAAAATAAAGAAGATCAACAATCAGCTTTACAACGTTGAGGTAGAATTTGATATACCTGGCATCAGGTTATTCAAAGTGAAAGCTATTATTGATACTGGAGCAACATCACGCTGCATCAGCAAAATATCAGTTCCAAAAGAAGCATATGAAGAAATGAACAGGATCATTTACTTTAATGGCCTGAACTCAAGACAAACATCAAATCTGAAGATAAAAGCAGGAAACTTCAGGATAGAAGGAAATAAGTTCCGAATACCATTAATATACGTCCTGGAAATGAGAACAGGAGACGGTATTGACATGTTAATTGGAACAAATTTCACAAGATCCATGAATGGAGGAATAAGGATTGAAGGAGATGAGGTAACACTGTACAAAAAGGTTACCAGGATAAAGACAACACCGATAACAGAGGTAGCTGCAACAGCATTGGAAGAATTGGAAATTGATGAAGAATTCTATCAAGAATTACAAGAAACGGTGTTCTTTTCAAAAGAAGATGAAGCAAAGATAAAAGGAAGGTTTAAACCTATCCTCAGGAATCTTGAAGAACAAGGGTATATTGGAGAAGAACCCTTGAAGCATTGGAAGAAAAATGGTGAAACTTGCAAACTTGATATCATAAACCCTGATATCACAATACAAGATAAACCATTAAAGCATGTTACTCCAGCATTGGCGGCATCCTTTCAAAAACACATAGATGCGCTACTTAAACTGGGAGTAATCCGGCCAAGCAAAAGCAGACATCGAACAATGGCCATGATTGTCAATTCAGGAACAGCAATTGATCCAGCTACTGGTAAAGAAACAAAAGGAAAGGAAAGAATGGTGTTTAATTACAAAACTTTGAATGATAACACCTACAAGGACCAGTACTCACTCCCTGGAATCAATACACTCCTGAAAAAGATAGGGAATGCCAAGGTATTTTCAAAATTTGATCTTAAGTCAGGATTTCATCAAGTGGCCATGGCTGAAGAATCAATACCCTGGACAGCGTTCCTGGTACCAGGAGGACTTTATGAATGGATGGTAATGCCATTCGGATTAAAGAACGCGCCTGCAGTGTTTCAAAGGAAAATGGATAAATGCTTCAGAGGGACTGAAGAATTTATCGCAGTATACATCGATGATATCCTGGTGTTTTCAAAGAATGAAGCAGATCATGAAAAACACCTAAAAGTGATGCTAGGGATTTGCCAAGAAAAAGGGTTAATTCTTTCTCCCACAAAAATGAAGATAGCTGTTACTGAAGTGGAATTTCTCGGGGCAATAATTGGAGACAATAAAATCAAACTGCAGTCACATATTATCAAAAGAATATGTGATTTTGATGAAGAAAAGCTCAAAACAAAGGCAGGCTTAAGGTCATTCTTGGGAATATTAAATTATGCTAGGAATTACATTCCAAAGCTTAGTTTATTACTGGGGCCCCTTTATGAGAAAACCAACCCTCATGGAGACAAAAGAATGAAATCATCTGACTATGCTATAGTTAGAAAGATCAAGGAGCAGGTCCAAGCTCTACCAGATTTACAAATACCACCGGAAGAATCATACATAATCATTGAAGCAGATGGATGTATGGAAGGATGGGGTGGAATTTGCAAGTGGAAGAAAAAGAAAAATGATCCCAAGAAAGAAGAAAAGATTTGTGCATACGCCAGTGGAAAATTCAAAGTTGTACAATCAACAATTGACGCAGAAATTAATGCTTGCATTAATTCCTTGGAAAAACTGAAGATATACTATCTTGACAAAAGGGAAATTACATTAAGGACAGATTGCCAAGCTATTATTAGTTTTTACAATAAAACTAATAGTAACAAAGCATCTCGGGTTCGATGGCTCAAATTTGCTGACGTCATAACCAGAACAGGAGTCAAGATCAATATCGAACATATTGATGGAAAGCAAAATGTTCTTGCTGATGCTCTATCACAATTGGTTAACCTTTGTTTTGCAGGATGTACAGAACTGGAAACAGAAGTGCTGATGAAGGGTCTAGCAGTAGCAGAAGGATTATTAGAAGTTGTGCAGTCAAGGAACGAGAAGAATGGTTACGAGCAAATAATCCAGATTTCAGACCATTGCCAAGAATTTATCAAGGAACATTCACATCCCAAGAACCAGGAGTTCTCTACAGGCAATATCAGATTAAAGCAAACACAACACCAATCTCCGCCAGCGAAGCAAACATATTCACTGGAGTGGCACAACAATTGGAACGAGGAGCAGCTAAAGAAACAGTCACAGCAATGCGAAACCTCCAAGCAGTTCTGGATTTCAAAGCCCAAGTCTGTGTTTCAAAAGCAACAAGAGATAACCACTGGGGTGATCACTGGCCCGAAGTTAAAAGGCATAACCAAGAAGCCCGAAGATTACTCACTGAAATTGAAACCCTATGCAACGAGTTGGGCCGCATCAACATCTAAGCCCAACAGCAACAGAGATGGTAAATTATTAAGAGATGACGTATGGAATGACGCATTATGGTTAGTGGACAAAGAATGGCCCCCACCTGATAATATTTATCGAA
This sequence comes from Helichrysum umbraculigerum, assembly GCA_949592205.1. Classification (NCBI taxonomy): domain Eukaryota; kingdom Viridiplantae; phylum Streptophyta; class Magnoliopsida; order Asterales; family Asteraceae; genus Helichrysum; species Helichrysum umbraculigerum. The sequence continues at coordinate 9,811,351 of CATIUR010000002.1, read as the reverse complement.
AAGCTTGCTTATAATTCATCGAAAGCGTGGTGGAATGCATCGTCAGAAGTTTGGCAGTATTTAATTATTAAGCAACAAAGTCGTTAAAGATTGGCAGAGGGTCCATGTTATTTTGTCTTCTCCTTAAGTATTTCTTAAGTGTGCGAATAATTGTCAATCTATGTCGGCCATGTATTAAAGTTTGTAGGCCAACTATTTTGACATCTTGTAAAAATCAGAATTATTGGCGAATATCCTATGGCATATGCCATTCGAATTTGCCTATTTAAGCGTGTTTATTTTCTTCAAAGAGAGCATCGAAGTTTATACACTTCTCTCTCACTTCTCATTTAAATAAAAGGTGTGCTTGTTTATAAGTCTTATTGTTTTTAAATATTTTCCGCTTTATTTCTGTATTTCAGTTTACTTTGTACTGATACAGAAGTCATTTGATCCAATTATGACTTCTGTATCAGTACAAAGTAAACTGAAATACAGAAATAAAGCGGAAAATATTTAAAAACAATAAGACTTATAAACAAGCACACCTTTTATTTAAATGAGAAGTGAGAGAGAAGTGTATAAACTTCGATGCTCTCTTTGAAGAAAATAAACACGCTTAAATAGGCAAATTCGAATGGCATATGCCATAGGATATTCGCCAATAATTCTGATTTTTACAAGATGTCAAAATAGTTGGCCTACAAACTTTAATACATGGCCGACATAGATTGACAATTATTCGCACACTTAAGAAATACTTAAGGAGAAGACAAAATAACATGGACCCTCTGCCAATCTTTAACGACTTTGTTGCTTAATAATTAAATACTGCCAAACTTCTGACGATGCATTCCACCACGCTTTCGATGAATTATAAGCAAGCTTTTCGATAAATATTATCAGGTGGGGGCCATTCTTTGTCCACTAACCATAATGCGTCATTCCATACGTCATCTCTTAATAATTTACCATCTCTGTTGCTGTTGGGCTTAGATGTTGATGCGGCCCAACTCGTTGCATAGGGTTTCAATTTCAGTGAGTAATCTTCGGGCTTCTTGGTTATGCCTTTTAACTTCGGGCCAGTGATCACCCCAGTGGTTATCTCTTGTTGCTTTTGAAACACAGACTTGGGCTTTGAAATCCAGAACTGCTTGGAGGTTTCGCATTGCTGTGACTGTTTCTTTAGCTGCTCCTCGTTCCAATTGTTGTGCCACTCCAGTGAATATGTTTGCTTCGCTGGCGGAGATTGGTGTTGTGTTTGCTTTAATCTGATATTGCCTGTAGAGAACTCCTGGTTCTTGGGATGTGAATGTTCCTTGATAAATTCTTGGCAATGGTCTGAAATCTGGATTATTTGCTCGTAACCATTCTTCTCGTTCCTTGACTGCACAACTTCTAATAATCCTTCTGCTACTGCTAGACCCTTCATCAGCACTTCTGTTTCCAGTTCTGTACATCCTGCAAAACAAAGGTTAACCAATTGTGATAGAGCATCAGCAAGAACATTTTGCTTTCCATCAATATGTTCGATATTGATCTTGACTCCTGTTCTGGTTATGACGTCAGCAAATTTGAGCCATCGAACCCGAGATGCTTTGTTACTATTAGTTTTATTGTAAAAACTAATAATAGCTTGGCAATCTGTCCTTAATGTAATTTCCCTTTTGTCAAGATAGTATATCTTCAGTTTTTCCAAGGAATTAATGCAAGCATTAATTTCTGCGTCAATTGTTGATTGTACAACTTTGAATTTTCCACTGGCGTATGCACAAATCTTTTCTTCTTTCTTGGGATCATTTTTCTTTTTCTTCCACTTGCAAATTCCACCCCATCCTTCCATACATCCATCTGCTTCAATGATTATGTATGATTCTTCCGGTGGTATTTGTAAATCTGGTAGAGCTTGGACCTGCTCCTTGATCTTTCTAACTATAGCATAGTCAGATGATTTCATTCTTTTGTCTCCATGAGGGTTGGTTTTCTCATAAAGGGGCCCCAGTAATAAACTAAGCTTTGGAATGTAATTCCTAGCATAATTTAATATTCCCAAGAATGACCTTAAGCCTGCCTTTGTTTTGAGCTTTTCTTCATCAAAATCACATATTCTTTTGATAATATGTGACTGCAGTTTGATTTTATTGTCTCCAATTATTGCCCCGAGAAATTCCACTTCAGTAACAGCTATCTTCATTTTTGTGGGAGAAAGAATTAACCCTTTTTCTTGGCAAATCCCTAGCATCACTTTTAGGTGTTTTTCATGATCTGCTTCATTCTTTGAAAACACCAGGATATCATCGATGTATACTGCGATAAATTCTTCAGTCCCTCTGAAGCATTTATCCATTTTCCTTTGAAACACTGCAGGCGCGTTCTTTAATCCGAATGGCATTACCATCCATTCATAAAGTCCTCCTGGTACCAGGAACGCTGTCCAGGGTATTGATTCTTCAGCCATGGCCACTTGATGAAATCCTGACTTAAGATCAAATTTTGAAAATACCTTGGCATTCCCTATCTTTTTCAGGAGTGTATTGATTCCAGGGAGTGAGTACTGGTCCTTGTAGGTGTTATCATTCAAAGTTTTGTAATTAAACACCATTCTTTCCTTTCCTTTTGTTTCTTTACCAGTAGCTGGATCAATTGCTGTTCCTGAATTGACAATCATGGCCATTGTTCGATGTCTGCTTTTGCTTGGCCGGATTACTCCCAGTTTAAGTAGCGCATCTATGTGTTTTTGAAAGGATGCCGCCAATGCTGGAGTAACATGCTTTAATGGTTTATCTTGTATTGTGATATCAGGGTTTATGATATCAAGTTTGCAAGTTTCACCATTTTTCTTCCAATGCTTCAAGGGTTCTTCTCCAATATACCCTTGTTCTTCAAGATTCCTGAGGATAGGTTTAAACCTTCCTTTTATCTTTGCTTCATCTTCTTTTGAAAAGAACACCGTTTCTTGTAATTCTTGATAGAATTCTTCATCAATTTCCAATTCTTCCAATGCTGTTGCAGCTACCTCTGTTATCGGTGTTGTCTTTATCCTGGTAACCTTTTTGTACAGTGTTACCTCATCTCCTTCAATCCTTATTCCTCCATTCATGGATCTTGTGAAATTTGTTCCAATTAACATGTCAATACCGTCTCCTGTTCTCATTTCCAGGACGTATATTAATGGTATTCGGAACTTATTTCCTTCTATCCTGAAGTTTCCTGCTTTTATCTTCAGATTTGATGTTTGTCTTGAGTTCAGGCCATTAAAGTAGATGATCCTGTTCATTTCTTCATATGCTTCTTTTGGAACTGATATTTTGCTGATGCAGCGTGATGTTGCTCCAGTATCAATAATAGCTTTCACTTTGAATAACCTGATGCCAGGTATATCAAATTCTACCTCAACGTTGTAAAGCTGATTGTTGATCTTCTTTATTTTCTGCTGCTCAGCACCCCCTTCTATTTTCATGGTAGTATGGACTTCATCTTCAATTAAAGCCTTCCCATGTTGGTTTCTTATTGGAGGAAATTCTTCGTCAAAATCAAACTTCTGTTTTTCTTTTAGCTCTTCATTTTCTTGCTGTAGCCTTTTGATTTGAATTTCCATGCTTACCTTTTGGGCTTCCCATTGGGCTTCAACTGACTTTTTCCATTCTGATTGTTCCATGGTTTGGTGCTGGATTTGGGCTTTCATGGACTCAGTGACTTTTAGCATTTCACTTAAGTCGTTCATCAGTATTTTCCTTTCTTTGGCCCAATCTTCATTTTCCATTTGGGCCTTTCGTTTTTCTTTTTCCAATAGGCTCCTTAATTCTTGTTCTTTAATTCTCCATTCTGCCGCTTCTTTGGCTGAGCCCATTATTGCTTGTTTCCATTCTTCATCCTTTTGGATGAACATTTTCCACATGGGATCCATCTGACTTTCCTTCTGTATGTTTTCTGGTCCTTTACTTCTTTTTGCTGACACCGTCTTCTTCAGGTAATATGGAGCACAAATTGCACATGAAGTCAGTTTACACTTTGGGCAGTGTAACCTGGACATATCCGTGGTAGAAATTCCACAGAAATGGCAAAAAGTGTAATTTGTCATTTCATTTTCCTGCCACATATGATCACAATTCTTGCTTTGTTCTGGAAGTTCTTTATCTGGTCTCCATGAACCTGCTTCTTGGACCCTTCTGTGAATATCTTCTTGACTTTCTGGATGAAACATGAAACAATACTCCTCTTCTTCTTCCTGTGTTAGGATAAATATGTTATCTTCCAGAGGGGATTCTTCTATCATTGCACTGATATTCATTAGAGTTGCACCTCCTTCTCCTTCAGAGATACTATAAATAGTATCCTGATCACTAACATCAGCTGAAACTATATCCCAATCTTCTTTGAGATCAAGATTATCAATTACAGCTCGCCTTGCCATATTTCCAGTTTGACTCTTACAATCCCTAGCAAAATGTCCTTCTCTTCCGCAAATATAACACTTACATTTGCCAACTCGTCCTCGGTCATCTTTGTACTTTCTTTTGAATACTTTGACGTGTGATTTATGAGGTTTTCCTTTATAGCTCTTTGATTTTCGCACACCATACTTCTTTCCTGATTTGCATGCCAAGATTCTGAACTCATTTAGAAATTTCCAGAGATCTCTTGTGTTTTCACACGTAAGTCTTTCCAGATCTCTATAAGCTCTATCCTGCTCTTCAGTTGAACCTCTATATGGATCTTCCATGAGAATTATTTGCCTTATTTGAGAGGTTACATTCTGAGGATCATCAGCCATAGCTTCCAACGAGGCGTATGCTTCTGGATAAGTTGTTCTCCACTGCTGCCACATCTTCTTTTCATTTTCTCCGAGAAGGTTTTCAACGAAAGTTAGCTTTGCCTGGTTATCTGTCTAAGTGGTATCATTTAACCTATTGATGGTTATTGATTCCCATCTTGAGATTACATCCGGCCATAAGCCTGGGTCTGATGGTAGTACAAGCATTGCTCCAGTATTTAACATTGCTGGAGGTAGTGTCCATTGGGAATTGTAGTGTCTTCCATATTCTCCTTTGAAGTGGTTACCTCCATTTCCAAATTGATAACTTGGAGTGTATACATTTTGTGCCGATCCTCTTGCGGGAGGATATACTGAGGGACCCATTATTGGCTCTGGTGGTGTGTTGTAAACACCACTTGTTGCATCAGATGTTGAGGGGAACGCTTGATGTTCATGTTCTTGTTCAATTTTTTGGATGAACTCTTTAAATTCTCTGACCTTTGGGTAGTCCAGATTGCTTCCGTCATCTTCTTCTGTTGTATGAAAAATCTGGTGGTGTACCTGTTCCTCCTGTTTTTCGGGAAATGATACAAGTTGTAACATTTCCAACTTTTCTTGCATCTCGTCTTCTTCCGATAACTCCACATCTTCTTCTTTGATAATAACCTTCCCTTGCTTAAGGTTATCTTTCCATAAATCATCTTCACAATCATCCCATCCCATGGCAACAATTTGGTCGATTGGTGTAGTTTCTTCAGGCGCATCATAACTAACGTAATAGTCCCATTTGCCTGAATATTCACCCAAAGTTGACCATTTTTTTCGTTTTTGTTGCTGCTTTTTCTTTGGTTTGTTTCCTTTTTTGATGTTGTTTAAAGGTTCTTCTTCTAATTTTTGTGCTTCTTCTAGGCATTCTGTGCAGAAGCATACATCAAAAGGGGTATGAGTTACTTCTTCTTGTCTGCATATGCCAACAAATTGTTCCTCATCTTCTGTTAAATTTCCATTATCATGGATTTCCCTGTCTAGCGTATCGACAGAAAATCTTGGTGGTTGAGGATTGTTGTGATATGATCTGAACCTGAGGCTGGTAGTTCTGTCCAGTCTTTGGTTAACTTCTACTCTTGTTGGGATTCTAACAGTTGTAATTGATGCTGGTCTGAGGTTCCAACTTCTACCTTCCAAATCTTCAATGTTTCTTCTTTCTCCAGGAATTGCTGTTATTCCGTTTGTTGCAAGATGATCTACAACATTTTCTACACTGTATTCAAAACCAGTGTAACTTGTATTTGAGATTCTTCCAACTAAGCTGACTGTTATCAGAAGGTTACTTTCTCCTCCTTGCCATTCATCATAACCATGAGTTTGTATTGCTACCTGAATATGATTATGAAAATCATCTATACTTAGTACCATATCGGGTACCATGTATATGAGTTGGGTTCCTGCTGACAGATCAACTTCCATGGTTCCAATGATCTGACGATCATCTCCCCATCGTGTATCTCTTAGAACTACCAAAGCAGTTGTTCCTGCTCCTCTTCTGTGTAGCGTATGAAGCCTTATCATGAACATTCCAAGGTGGACATGTTGCATGCCTGTTTCTCTAAGCCGCTGATGGCTTTGAGTGTTGCAGAGTCTTAAGTCTATCTGTGTTTCATTTACACATAGTATTCTTTGTTCTGAGTAATGTTGATAGACTTGATGCCTGACTGTTTGCCTATTGCTTCCATACAGGATTTCTGCTGGTACCAATTCTGCTCTCCTTTGCCTTGAAATTTCCAATTGCCTTTCAGGACTAAGGACAGATTCAAGACTTTGATTATAACTTCTTTCAAATGTTCTTCTTAGACTTCTATTGAAATTGTAATGATTTCTGGCCATTTGTCTATACCCACGAATTTGGTCTTCTTGGGTAGGGAGGTCCGTCTGGGTTTGAGTAGTAGATGACCTACTCAGGACACTTCGCCCCTGCCTTGAACTCATTTCTTCTTTTGAGTTTCTTTCTCGTATTCTTCTTTGAATATTTTTGCTGGGTCTTTGAATACGTAGATTGGTCCTTGCTTTGCTTTTGCTGGAGTTTTTCCGTTAATTGATAAGCTGTCTAACCTTTTTGTAAGACTTCCGATTGAATCTTCTAGGTTAGATGGTTCTGCAGTTCGTTTTCCCAAAGCCTCTATTCCTTGCCTTAATCTTTCAAACTTTTCCTCAAATTCTCCAAACTTTTGAGCTTGTTTAGTTAGGAGATATATGAGTGTGTTGTTCTGTTTTATAATTGCAGAATTCTGAAGAGTAACTGGGGATTTGTAATCTGATGGTTTTACAAACCCAAGTGCTGGTGATTCGATTTCCTCTGTCGCCTTTACCGCTTCCTGGTATTCTGAGCTAGCTTTCTGATTAGCTAGGCTCATCAACCAATTAGGGATTTTACTTCTTGTAAAAGATGTTCTACCTCCTGAATCTTATGGTTAAGATCCTCAGATAGTTTTAACGCTTGTTCTTCAACTAACTTTGGTTGTTGTGAGATTTCTCTTACAAGGTTAAGAACTTGTTTCTTGGTGAGGGGTTTAATTTCTTGGATTTCGGTTGAGATTTGTTTGAAGCTTTTTGTGATTTCAATCTGGGTTTTTCTCTGGTTTTCTTCGCACTTCTCAAGTCGGTGACTCAAATTTTCAAGATTTTGACTTATTTGATGAAAACTTTTAATAGAAATTTTTGCAAATAAAAACAATTTATCGTAAATACAAGATATGTTGTTATGAATATCAGAAAGTACAGGTTTTTGATTTTCAGATAGATTTAAAAATTCAAGGTTAGCGGTACGGGAATAATCATACCAATCCTTTATTGCTTGCTCAAAACGATCAGACATAAGAAAACTTCTTCCTATTTCTTTTCATAAAACTAATTTACCAACCCCTTACCACTCCCATTAATTGATACCAATCCCTTAATACCAATCCCTTTCTCAGCTTTCCCTTCACACCCTTCTTAGGCTTCTTAATCGGTACTTGACCTTTTGAAAGGGGATATAAGGGGATATTTTTTTTCACGGGGATAAGGGAATAAATTTGCTTTAAAAAAATAAATAAGTGGTTGTTTTAAAATGCTTAATTATATTTAAACAAGCAATATTAAACTAGCATAATTATAACCCTTCCGTTAACCCTGAGTAGGAGGCTTAGCCTTCCATAGAGCTAAATAAAACTTTGTTTATAAGCTCTGATACCAAAAGGATTTGCCCCAAATTAATTTGGATCAAATGACTTCTGTATCAGTACAAAGTAAACTGAAATACAGAAATAAAGCGGAAAATATTTAAAAACAATAAGACTTATAAACAAGCACACCTTTTATTTAAATGAGAAGTGAGAGAGAAGTGTATAAACTTCGATGCTCTCTTTGAAGAAAATAAACACGCTTAAATAGGCAAATTCGAATGGCATATGCCATAGGATATTCGCCAATAATTCTGATTTTTACAAGATGTCAAAATAGTTGGCCTACAAACTTTAATACATGGCCGACATAGATTGACAATTATTCGCACACTTAAGAAATACTTAAGGAGAAGACAAAATAACATAACGTATCGTATACGACAAAATACATAAAACAAACCCGACAACCAAACTAGTCAAAAATAATATTTTTGTAACTCAATATAAAGTATTTATAATAATACTTCGAAATATTTCATCGCGAAATAACGTTAACAAATGTAACCGAATAAAATAAGATTTAACGTATAGCTATCGGGTAAACGAACACGGGTTAAATACCAAACTATTTAACACAACAAAAACTTGATTCACCATGTGGTGGGGCCCATGTTGAGCCGGTTTTCTCCACAAAAATCAAACAACCCCATGTTGTTTGATTGAAAAACAAAAGTCTCAAACCAATAATTCACACTCTCATTTTCAAACTTGGTTTCACCAACCTTTCCTCCTTTCTTTCTTGCCATTCCCACGGCAGAAAAATAGCAAGAAAACCACCTCACCAACTTCATCAAACACCACCTAAATCATCTCTAAAGGCTTGCAAGAAGGAACAAAGAACAAGCAACCAAACATATCAAGATCATCATCATCTCGGTTCATCATCCTTCAAGCTTTGTTAACATACCTTGGGCGCGCCGACCTCTTGCTAGCCATCACATCGCATCTACTACTGTGAGTTCACAGCCCCTACATTTTTACTGTTTTTATAACTTTTAAATAGGGGTGAAAAACATAGTTTGTGTTTTGCTATAACATGCAATATCTGCTATATTTGCTTTGGTGCTTATATGCTTCTGTTTATATGAATGCTTTCATACTTTAATTGCGAATCATTGTGAATATTTGACTGCTTTTGTACGAATATAAGATACTTATTTTATTACAACTCTTATAGAACGGAACTTATTTGATTCACATATCAACAAATTATAAATAAATTTGGTTTGACAAACTATACTTATAAAAACCTGTGAATTCAGTCAACAATTTTGTTGACCTTTTACTATGTTTTTCAGGTAATTCACAGCTCAAGTAAGAATGCATACTTATGGAGTTAGGCTACCCGTGACGAATTAGGATGCCACATTTTGGGACAAACAAGGATTTATTTTGTATAACTATTAATACTTCTACGACTTGACAAATCGTAGTTCTTTTGTAAACCAACTATTTTCTTAAATGGCGTCTTAATTTACTGTTCAGCAATAATCATACGCTATGATCTGGCATGATGTTCAACGTTAACGTCGTCACCCTCGCACATACTAATGCTTCCGCTAATCGCGCGTTGACCGCGCTGACCGAATTTGGGGGTGTCACAATTTGATTCATGCTTAATTAATCTTGAAAAAATTCTTAAAAGATGCATTGAATCAAACCTTGTTCTTAATTATGAAAAGTGTCAATTTATGGTCGATCAAGGTAATATTTTGGGTCACATAGTATCTGCTAGGGGACTTGAAGTCGATAAAGCAAAAATAGATATTATTAAATTATTGCTTTATCCCACAAATGTGCGGGAAGTTCGTTCTTTTCTTGGACATGCAGGATTCTATAGACGCTTTATCAAAGACTTTTCAAAGATTAGTCGACCCCTGTGTGGATTGCTCCAGAAAGATGTGACTTTTGAGTTTAATGACGAGTGCAAGGCTGCTTTTGACAAGTTAAAAGACTTGTTAACTTCAGCCCCAATCATACAAGCTCCAGACTGGAATCTGCCTTTCGAATTAATGTGTGATGCGAGCAACTATGCAGCCGGGGCTGTTCTCGGACAAAGAGTTGGAAAATCTGCTCATGTTATATATTATGCATCAAGAACTCTCGATAATGCCCAATGCAATTACTCGACAACGGAAAAAGAACTTCTTGCTATAGTGTTTGCTTTAGAAAAATTTCGTTCTTATTTATTGGGTACTAAAGTAATTGTTTATTCTGATCATGCAGCTCTTAAATATTTACTCGCGAAAAAGGAAGCTAAACCAAGGTTGATCAGATGGATACTATTACTGCAAGAGTTCAACCTTGAAATTTGTGACAAGAAGGGTGCTGAAAACTTGGTTGCTGACCATCTTAGCAGAGCAATATTGAAAGAGGAATTAACTCCATGGCATGATGAATTTCCTGATGAACACCTATTCGCTGTCCAAAAGACGAACCCATGGTATGCTGATATCGTGAACTTTCTGGTCACTAAAACCCTACCTGATGACTTGTCCAGAACTCAAAAGAATAAAATAAAAAGTGATTCTAAATACTATGTGTGGGACGATCCATATCTTTGGAAGCATTGTTCTGATCAAGTCATTCGCCGGTGTGTAAGTGAAACTGAAATCCCTTCTATCTTAGAATTTTGTCATTCATATGCTTGTGGGGGACACTTTGGTCCAAAACGAACAGCCCGTAAGGTGTTAGAATCCGGATTATTTTGGCCAACCATTTTTCAGGACTCATATATGTTTTGTAAATCTTGTGAACGTTGCCAAAAGACCGGTAATTTAAGTCATAGAGATCAAATGCCCCTTAATCCAATACACGTTTGTGAAATATTTGATATATGGGGAATCGATTTTATGGGGCCGTTTCCATCCTCTTTTGGTAATCTTTACATACTTTTAGCTGTTGATTATGTTTCTAAATGGGTCGAAGCTAAGGCCACAAGAACTGATGATGCTAAAGTTGTTGCGAATTTTGTCAAGTCTAACATTTTTTCTAGGTATGGAACACCGCGAGCAATAATTAGCGACCGAGGGACACACTTTTGCAACCGACTGATGGAGGCTTTGCTGAAGAAATACAATGTTACTCATCGAGTTTCAACAGCCTACCATCCACAGACCAACGGACAAGCTGAAGTTTCTAATAGGGAAATCAAGTCCGTTCTTGAGAAAACAGTCAACCCGGACCGAAAGGATTGGAGTACTAGACTTGATGATGCACTTTGGGCATACCGCACAGCTTATAAGACGCCTATAGGGATGTCTCCTTTTCGTTTGGTGTTTGGTAAAGCTTGTCACCTTCCAGTAGAATTAGAGCATAAGGCTTATTGGGCTGTTAAGAATTTAAACATGAAGCTAGATGATGCTGGTATACATAGGAAGTTACAGTTGCAAGAGTTGGAGGAAATTAGAAACGATGCATATGAAAGCTCTCGCATTTACAAGGAAAAGACAAAGGCTTTTCATGACAAAATGAGTTCAAGAAAGTACTTTTCTGTTGTTCAGAAAGTTCTTCTTTTTCATTCCCGACTCAAGTTGTTTCCTGGTAAACTGCGTTCTCGATGGGTTAGGCCGTTTGTGGTTACTAATATTTTTCCTCATGGTGCTGTTGAAATCAAGAGCCTTCGAACTGACAAAATTTTTAAGGTTAATGGGCATCGGTTGAAACCTTTTTATGAAGGATTTCAAGTGTGCAATATGGAGAAAATTGCTTTGGAAATTCCAATCTATGCAAATTAAAGGCAGCTTTGTGTCTAGCCAAAGACGTAAAAGAAAGGCGCTACTTGGGAGGCAACCCAATTTACTGTTTTTATCAAGTTAATCAGTATTGTTTTTATTTTTTTTATTATTAGGATGTTTGTTTGTTTTTTTTGTTTTCTTGTTTAGGATCAACTCGTTACCTACAACTAAAAGACTCAACAACGGGTTCAAGGTTGCGTTCAATTCATGGAATTATCAGCAACAACAGCCCCTGTCCTCGAGCTCACAATCCCGGGAAGTTTCGTTTCTCTTGAATCTATCTCCTTACATTCTTATATGTTTATGTGCTCTTAGCTTTTATACATCAAGGATGATGTATAGTTTAAGGGTGGGGGAGTGATATTTCAAAATTTTCAGTTTCATTAATTTTTTTTAATTTTTGAAAAAAAAATAAAAAATCGCTTGTCCAGTTTTTGGTTTAATGATTCTGATACTCTTGATTTCCTAGCTACCATGGGAGTTTAACTTAAGTTTGAAAGGTCCATAATATAATTGAATTATATATCTTTCAAATTGCAATGTGCTAGTCAATATTTTTACTGAAGATGATTAGTGACTAGATTTGGTTGGCATATTATAACGGGCTTAGTGCAGGGGAATGCACTCAACTATGGCACGAAGTCTATTGTATGTACCCATTTTTAATTAGCTCTATTGTGTGTACCAAACCCGGATAATAGTCTATTTCATGTACCTGACCTGTTAATGACCGGTTAACCTTTTAGACATGCCACGTAAGGAGTACACGTGTAAAGAAATTTAATAAGAAAAAAAAAACAATATCATTCACCTGCATCCGAATGATACACCGCCCACCTCCACTAAAATTACCATCACCACTAAAATTACCATCACCTCCTACAGCTCCAACCAAAATGACCTGTAAAATCACCCTTCCCTAATCTTCTTTTTCACCCATCATCGGCCACCGATGCCGGAGTGAACCCAAACTTCGACAACCTTAAAGTGGGTAAGGCTACATAAATTAGAATCGTTAACTTACCTCCTTTTATTCTTCGGTTATAGATGTAGGGTTCCGATTTTGTTCATTTGTGATTCAAGTGGTTAGAAGAGTAATTGTAGTTCAATTGGAGTCAGAATGGTTAGTGTGGTTGGTATGGTGGTGACGGGATTTTCAGTTTTTGGTGACGGAATTGACGGAGTAGTGATGGTGGTCGTCGTGGTAAACGGTGATGGGCCGACGGTGGAGTTCGTCGGAGAAGGGGGCGGTGGAGTTCCGTCAAATATGTTGGGTGTGGGAATGTTGTGAAGAAGACGGTGTGTGGATGACCTGGACTTTGGTTAAGTGTTTGTATACACCTCATTAAAATTTACCGATGTGTTACTCCACGTATGCATTATGTATCAATTTGGTCAACGAGTTAACCGTCAAAGATTTCAAACGGTGGTAAAGTGCATGAAATAGACTATTATTCGGGTTTGGTACACACAATAGAGCTAATTAAAAATGGGTACACACAATAGACTTCGTGTCATAGTTGGGTGCATTCCCCTGCACTAAGCCCTATTATAACCCATGTGAGGATTTGAGCCTATTTGACTGAAACATCTATCGGTCACACTTTCTTTTCATGAGAGATATTCTTCCATTGACTTGTTTCTCTAGAACTTGCATTGATTCTCTTTGAGATTACATTGATTACATATGCATGACAAATGATGATGGCATTTAAGTTTAACCGATTACTTAATCATTCACATCCTGTTAAAATTTATCCCATTAGTGAACCACTTTGAGCCTATATTGACCCGTTCATTTGTTGCACACCTTACGAGTCTTGAACCTATTTCACTTTTATCCAATAATCCCTAACCGAAGTAGTTAGTAGATCATATATATAAACATGGGTAAAATGAGATGTAGGGAAATAAGTGTGGGGGCGTACGATATTATTGAGGTATAGGTTGTAGAAGTAAACGTTGTTGGTCCTAATCTCTAATTATCTATGTTATATGTGTGCTTTACTACCTCTTAAAACCACATTTATATCATTAGCCTACCCAAACCACCTGACCACACCAAACCAGTAGCCAAAAATACCCAATTACACCCATTACAAACCCGTAAAGTCCATCTGATTCATGTAATGTGTATTTCTAAGTAGTGTAGAATGAGAAGATATGCAAGCTTATGGTAGATCATTTCTTTGGAATGAATTTGAGTGAAACACATACCCACTATATATATGAGAGATGAGTGACTATATATCCTGTGAGGGCCTCCCTATTTAGATCATTACATCTTCATGTAAAAGTATTTTCAAGTGATTGCAAGTTGTTTAAGATTATAACTTCATGACGTGCTATGAGCTTCGAAAGCTTAATTGTTCTTCTGTAATTGCTTGATGATCCTGATGTATACAGATGAGTTAAACATGTTTTACTCGAGGACGAGCAAAAGCTAAGTGTGGGGGAATTTGATATGTTCTAAATATACTTACTTTTTATGCATAATTCCTTACGATTTTATTTGTACATGGGCTTAATATACGAGTTATACTTCTATTTTCGTCTAAACACAATGGATTACTGATTAATTATAATATTTTGTTATCAGTGGTTTTTAAGGGATTAAAATGCCTCACACAATATTTATTTTGTAGGAACAAAAGGTGAAGGCTAAAAATGACAAGAGCTTGGAACTTGAAGGACTATTGTGCGCTTTAAGATAACAAATAAAAGGGAAACAAACTCTGGGATTTATGTGCCGAACAAGCAGCAGAAGATTAACATCAGCACTCCAAGATCATCACGAATCAGGAAGCAGAAGTACACACGAGTTCAAAGACTTGCTGGCTCCAGATTCTACGGCACTCAAAGCCTATAAAAGCAGCCCTTTGCTGGACGAATTACACACAAAAAAACACATCAGATACATAGCTTATTTTCTGGAGTTTGCTGCGATTTTGCTGGGCTTGAGGGTTACTGTTCATCATAACCATCACGACCTACAATTCGTTAGTTGTATTCTTCTTTATAGCCATGTCTGGCTAATTCCTTTTTACTTTCTAGTTAGAGGTTAATTTAGGGTTGAATCCAATTTGGTTATGAGATAATTGATTCTTGTTTTGAATTCTTTTGAGTATTTATCTGTTCTCAGAATTATTGAATGCTGCTATTTTGGTTTAATTGAATCTCGCTCTTGTTATTTAATAGTCAAAACAGTTTACAGCTAATTAGAAGTTGGAACCCGTACTTGTTTCATTGTTCTAGTATTAGTAGCAATTAACAATAACAATTGTGGTCAAGCTTTTGATTATTGTTAAGAGAACGTGTAATCTGAGTTAGATAAATCGAGCTTATGTGTTTATCATTCAGAATTGGTGTTTCTTTAGAGTTTAATGCTATCGATAATTAAGTTCTAAGAGCTTGTTTAGGACTGATTATTGGTAAGAGTAATATACAAAGAGCTTATTTTGTTTATCGAAACAATGAGAAGAAACAGGTTGTTAGAGTTTGTTAACGACTATAGCCAATTTAGTCTAAAGTATTTGAGATGTTTTGATGTCAATGATTGACCCGGATTCATAACTAAGTGACACCCTTTAACTAGATCGTATCGTTTAATATATATATTTGTCTTACACTTATTCATAGTTTATTGCTTTATTATTATCTGTTAATTTTATACTAGTTATTCGCTAAAATCAAAACCCCCCCTTTTCGTTTATTGAAGAAATAATTCTATATCAATCTCTGTGGAATCGACCCTACTTGTGCTAGCTACTAATATTTGAAGTAGGATTTATTTTTGTTGGTTTCGACACCCATCAGCACCATATTCTATAACTATGATGCACTAAGATTTATACACTAATGATGTTTACCGTATATCTAAAAGTCGGAGCGTCATATTTATAACTTTGATGCACCATATTTTATAATTATGATGCACCATGTTTTATAACTATGATGGACCACCATTTAATTCAATAACGATGTTTTATAGTATATTTTGAAAGTCAATGCATGATATATATAAACAATCGTTGCACCATGTTTTATGACTACGATGAACCATGTTTTATAACTATGATGCACCACTTTTTAATTCAATAACGATGATTTATAGTATATTTTAAAAGTTGATGCATGATATTTAAATACTCAATGATCATATTCAGAAAAAATCAGTGTATCATAGTTATAATGTTGGTGAACACAATAATAATTTAGCTTTATTGCATCTTATTTTTGATATTCATGTGCATCGTTATATATAATATCTGGTGTATCACAAATTTGAAAATGATATAAGAAATTGAAAAACTAAACAGGAAACAAGGTTAAAAACTAATTTTTAGATTTTTAAAGTGATACTTGTTTCTAAAAAAATGTTAACAAATTTTTTTTAATTATTTTTTTTAACAAAAGTGTTCAAGAAGCTTTTACATGTTTAAAAAAATTTAATTTTTTTAAGTTTAAAATCTTTTTTTATATAATAAAAATTTTTAATAAAAAATAAATAAAAAAGGAAATAGAAAAAAAAAAGTGGAGAAATGAAGAAAGGAGGAGAATTGGATAAAAAATGTGGAGAAATGAAAAAGGGAAGAGAAATGAATAAAAAAAGGTGGAGAAATGAGGAGACACTTATCACCTTCTCATTGGCTTCTCTCACTTCCCTCACTTTTACCCCTTCTCCCAGGAACCTCACCCATGTTTAAATAAGTTACTGGACTATTAATTTGTTCAATTGAATCACCGAATTTAATAAATCATGATATATTTGTTAGTTAACTTATAAATATTAACACTAAGGTCATCTTACTTAACTTAAGAATTAAATAAAGTTACTAGACGTAAAAATATTATAACGTAAAAAAGTCTTGTTTAGATATGAAAATAGTTTAGTAATTCAATTGAACAAACCAAAAGTCTAGTAACCCACTTGAAAATTTTCGTAAAATAGAGTAACATATTTGACTATTTGACTATTAACCCTTATAATTATTATCGGACAATTAAGATCTAAATTATAATTATTATATAAGATAAGATTTCATGCGTTATGTAAAAATTTATGAGCAATAAATGGAGTAGATATTACTCTCAAAGTTTCATTGAGCAATTTAATTGTCTATGGCTCCAAAACTTCCACCTGGAAATTAATTGCGAACATATAAAAAAAGGTATATACTAAATATACCATTTATTCCTTTGAGATAGTGTTCTGGATAGTATTTAGAGCACAAGGTGTAGTGCTTTTGTAATTAAAGTGTTCTGAAAAGAATGTGGTTGTTGAGGAATTTGTGGTGTGATTGACAGTGTTCTGAACAGTATTTTAGACAGTGTTCTGAACAATGTTCAGTATTTTAGAGTCAAGTACACTAATCTACTCACCATACCACTTTTAATGGTATGATTAGTAGATTAAAATGGTATGGAAAGCAAAAGCCTTAAAAATATATATATACATAATCGATGGTGCGAGACTGCTAGTGTGGCCCACTTCCGTACGTTTAAAGAGCTGTTTGTTCAGAGAGTAACGCATCTTAAAGTAGTGTAATATGTGGCACTTCACAATGCTAATAAACCTTTGCCACCTCATATCTCATTTTCTAGCATTGTAGATGCTCTAAACGTGTTATAATCATAATATCATAATCATAATGAATCAACAAAAGTAACTTCTTTGAAAAAAATATCCAAGACATTGAGTTAGAGGTATATAACATATTTGTAACGCAATGTAATCTCAGGTTAGTTAGTTTTGACACTTGTTTTTAAGTTTGTATGAAAAGTGAATGATGTGAGTGAAGTTTTTATCATCAAAATTCTAAGATTCTTCTGGCAAAGTGTACGACGGATGTGGGTTTCTACGCGGATGGTGTCATTTGATCAAACATAAAAGTTTAGCTTGAATGCGGGATTGTTTTGGTTCGATTCGAGATTATGGTTTTGTATATGTGTGTATTTGGAGGTGCTTGAGGAATAAGGGTGCACATACTCCCTGTCTATATAGAGGTGCTAAGCTTTTAGAAGTCTTGGAGAATAAGATTGATCACGTAGACCAATCAAATAAGCGGGGCAAAGATCATGGCCATGATTTTGCCGGGTGGGGTCTTGGCTGCCTACGTTGACCAATGAACACAGAGAACGTACAATATGGTGTGCGCATGGGGGACCACTATGATCGTTGGTGGCACATCTGTACCAGGTGGCATAAACCCCTAATGGTGATTGGTGATTTGGTGTATTGGTGTGTGCATCCCATTTGTTTGGGCTTGATGGCAGTGCCCATATGTTGTTTAACGGGCTGTCCCATATGCTGTTTAATGGGCCGTCTGTTTCCTAGACTTACCTATAGAATTCAAAGAGTGAATCTATGAGTGATGAGTCTATGACATGGTACACGAATACATTTCATTTTAGATAGTTTATTGAGTCTTCCATATTTTAATTTGTGTGGTTTCAATTGGTTCTTGAAAAACTTTAATCTACTCGTATAATTTAAATGTTGCCGATCCAAAAGATACCAAATATTGTTGGTTGTTTTATATTTCCACTTTTACTAAATTAATATTTCAACGTGTTAATTAAGTATACATGTTATATTCACCGAACAACAACGTAATTGCATAATTATTGAAAGTAATTATATCACTCAACTGTTATGTATTTTGTACCATTACTTTTTCGTTTATTGTTGTATCAAAATAATTTAAGCTACCTTCAATAAATTTTTTCATATTTTTTAAAGGTTAAAATGTAGGTAATTAATCTTATCTTAAATATAATATGTGTCTTTGCTTGGGAACAAAAGCTACAAAAGATAAGTGACATTTATTTAGTTCCCAAAAACGGGTTTTTAGTGACTCGGGTATGGGTGTATCCAAAATATCATATGGACCTTATCCACCTCGACCCACCAACCATGATACTATATATACACAGTTTAATCATACCATAACAAATAACTCGAAACACATCCATCTTTATTTTTCTTCTTCATCAAATAGTTGAATTATAACAAGCAATGAGTAGAGTTAATTGACTCTTTAGAATCATTGTGTTCCTCTTAATCGGTAGACGACGCAACATCATCATGTTCAACGTCGTCTAATTATAGTCCATGGTACGAATTATCGGAGCTCATGGCACACTTACCTATCAAGTAATATATTGTTCGAAACCGTTTATGTTTTTAGTAATGTCAATAGCATTAAGGTTTACACTTTATTATCCAAATCATAACACATTTGATAATGTCATATATGTTAAGTACAAAAAGTGTATACACTATTAATTTTTTGAGCCAAAAATGATTTAAATGTTTGGAAATATCACGAGTTTTATTATAAAGTACAACTTATATAGGAAATATATTATTGTTATGTCTATTGAATAAAAGATCTTGGGAATATTTGTATATATATTGGGCAGCTTGTCCTTTGACTAGACGATCCTTAAGTGGATACTTCGTGATGCTTGGAAACTCCCCGATTTCTTGGAAGACTAAAAAGCAACCAACGGTTTCTCGCTCTTCTGCTGAAGCGGAGTATCGATCAATGGCAACAACAGTTTGTGAACTGAAATGGCTTAAGGGTCTGCTGCGATCATTAAGTGTGGATCATATAGCACCCATGACGTTATTTTGTGATAGTCAATCAGCAATGCATATTGCTGCAAATCCAGTTTTTCACGAACGCACTAAACATATCGAGGTAAATTGTCATTTCATTCGAGATGAAATTCAATCTCGAAATGTTGTTACATCCTTTGTGCGAACTAAGGAACAGCTTGCAGATATATTGACAAAAGCACTTGGAAAACGTCAATTTGACTCAATTCTTTACAAGTTTGGCATTCGAAACATACATGCTCCAACTTGAGAGGGGATATAGGAAATATATTATTGTTATGTCTATTGCATAAAAGATCTTGGGAATATTTGTATATATGGTAGGATATATGTATAGCTGGAAACACAAAGCAAGCATGTAATTAGGTGTCATCTCAAATTAGGCATAGATTTCTTCTTCTTGTATATATACTGTACGTGGGTGAGGCCAAAAGTCAATAAAGTATTATTTTGTGAATTTGTTCAACTTATGAAGCCTAACTTACTTGTAACTTATGCAGGAGGGGTTTATCAAGGTTACTATCAAGGTAAATCAGAGTCATTTGGATCACTTACAAAATTAAGCAACTTTGAAGATCTTGGCAAGAGTTCTTGATCAAGAAAGTCAACAAAATCACTATTTAGAAGCTATAGAGGTGGTCAAAGTCTTCGTTTCTAATGAGCAATGGAGAGATTGGATAAACACATGGCCTGCCTCTACCGAGAAGAAGCAACGTTTGAATATCATTATTGTGTCTACTCTGTGGATGATTTGGCGGCACCGTAATAGTGTCACATTTAGCTCTCAATCTATGAGGAAATGTGATATCTTCGATTGTAATCGTTTGTACTCTTTTTCTTGGCTTAAATCTAGAGGTCATAAGCTTATTAGTTGGACTGATTGGTTAAAAACTCCAATGTAATTGCTAGCTCTTTTCTTTTTAATAAAAGTGCCATTCAAAAAAAAAAAAAAAGTGTCAAGAAGAGTTGTTTACTTGTTTTACCTTCTATTGCCAGAAGTTCTTAAATCTCTAAACTCGGAGAGTCGGAGATATGAATTCTTTATTATTGGACACAATTTATGTACAAAATCATGTTTAATTAAGGCTACAATCGTTTATAATCATTTTTTTGTTTCTTATTTGCACATTTGATTTTAATTTTAATTTTCTCGTTTCGTAAAAGTAAAAGTGATACCAAACTCAGGTGATTCGTCAAATTTGGTTTATACCGGTCTTGATTCTTTTTTTAGTTAAAAAGGTGAACAAAATGAGAAAAGGTTACAAATCGAAATTCATAATTAGTAACTAATAAAGATACATCTTAGTATTCAATAAGTAGGATAATGACACATTATATGAGTTGCTACAAACTTGAAGAATTTTATGACAACTAGATGGTTTATGGAAGCTCTTAGAATGTTGTAAGATATAAATTCAAGATACATGTCTTCCCTATAAATAGCCTAACTATTGTCGCTTAGAAATCAAGTTATAAACAATTCTAAGTATTTAAGTGTTTATTTCAACGTTCTCTTGGTCTCTTTCAAACAAGGATAAGTAAAGGTTGAGCTAGCGATAGAGAAAGCTAGTACCACATGCTATGCTAGCAGGGGCAAGACAAGTTAGAGGTAGCGTAAACATTCGCTTCCGTGATAAATTTTAAATTACGTAAAAAAAAAGAATTTTTTGTAAAGTATTAATGCCATTTTAACAATTTCGCCCCCACAAAACTGTAAAAGAAATAAAAATAAATTCTTTTCGCCCCCTCCATTTGAATTTCCCTAACTCCGCCATAGCCGTGACACTAAAATGACTTTATTTTCTAATTTTATAAAACAATCACAAACTTTAAAGAAAATAGAGCAGGTGCAGTAACCCAAAATAGGTACTATTGAGGATATTTTTGTAATTTTAGTTCCTTTACTTCTCCTCTAAAGCATCAACGATTTATACGGTACAACCTAGTTACTCGATCCTTGCCCCACCTTGACCTTCTCTTTTTTAAACCACTCTTTACCCTATATAATACTTACAATCTCTGGATGCTATATTACATCCTACGGCTTTTTTTCCCTTAATCAAAATAGATCCGAAATCGATATGCAAAGTTGTGATGGGTGATGCTTGGTGATTTGTTGAAGTTGGGAGAATTGTGTAGAAAACATGAAGGAACTGGAACCTATTTATAGCAGACCGAAGAGATTTGGGATTCCCTATTTTTCAGGAAGTCAGGAAACCACCTCTAGCGATCCGCATGAAGTGTTTTTATTGGATTGTAACACTTCTAAAGGATTGTGATGGTGAAATCTGGAGATCATGGGGTTGAACTGTTCAAGTGGCAATTAACACATAAAACACCGGAGAAGTTTCCTATATAGATGGAAAAAGTTAATTATGATTAATATATTAATATACATAATAAAAAGGAAATGAAAGGTTGAAACAACCGGAAATATATATAGCTAATAATAGGAAAACATACATTTTTTTTATTTTTAGATTCAATATTGTATAAGAAAAAATGTAAATTTGACAAGTGTTAAATGAGTAGTATGTATTTATTTTTCGAGAATATATAGTTGTAGAATTTTTTTTTTTTTTTTCTAAATATCAAGATGTTACCTTCACATGTATACCATAAGGATCTGAAGCACAACACTGAAACTTATACCTACTATAATTAAGTTTTTTAGATTTGTTTTCGTTTTATTTTATATAATTTTATATAATTTTCATTCTACTATAATATGCCCAGGTTTTCAACATACAAGTAGAATATTATATTAATTTTTTTGTATTTAGTAAAAAAACATTGGAAAACACAACCATAAGACTTAGTTAATAGTTACATAGATAGACATAGACAAAACAACATTAATCGTTTAAATGTGTAAGTAGGGGAAAAAAAAAAAAAAAAACGAAACTGATATCATAAATATATGCTATCAAATGTATAAAAAATCAAC
Organism: Helichrysum umbraculigerum; assembly: GCA_949592205.1. Classification (NCBI taxonomy): domain Eukaryota; kingdom Viridiplantae; phylum Streptophyta; class Magnoliopsida; order Asterales; family Asteraceae; genus Helichrysum; species Helichrysum umbraculigerum. The sequence continues at coordinate 9,789,087 of CATIUR010000002.1, read as the reverse complement.
TCTAAATTACACAAATAATATAACATCCCAAGTCACATGATAAGTTATCAATACAAGTGTAAGAGGCCTTAACCGAAAAATTATCATGTCCATTCATTTAGGCCCAATGAAGGTCCTTCATACCACACATAACAATTAACGAACGCACAAAATATAGGACTTTATCATTTTATAAATTTCTTTGTGTCTGTTATTGAAGGACCATTTAGCTAGCATGATGTTGTAACAATGTACAATAAAGTACCAAAACACTACAACACATAAACCAACACAATAGACCAAATTAAGACAAATAATGACCAACCTTGTTAAGGGCGGAGCGAGGAATTCAAGTTAGGGGTGCTGAATTTAATCGTATTCGAGCAAAATATTGAAGCCTTGTGAAATAGATCTAATCGAGCTATTAATGAATCAAAATAAGAATAGAGATGAAAAACAAACTTAATGCGGTTGTGATAGATATGAACGCGCATGAGAATTACAGCTAAAGAAATTATGATGGTTAGGGTTAATACTACTATTTATACCCTAACCATCTTACATGGTTTATTACTAGAATACCCTTGTGCAAGGTTACAAGAAATAAAGCACAAAGTACTTATATATTATCTATGCAAAATTCTATTACAAAAATAATATTGCTAACAATCTCCCCCTAGGATTTAGCATAGATTTCAGTATGTGCTTGATATTGTCTTCTTCTCTGATTTCATCTTTAAGAGCTTGATATTTCATCTTTAAGAGCTTGAATGCTATGAATCTTTAGTAAGTTAAGACAATGTTGAACCGCACTTTTCTTTGAGGACATCTCAGCTTTAAACTTTAAATTGATTCTTGATACATTCTTGAAGACTTATCCTCTCTTTTTCATCAACGACGACTCTTTTGAATGAACGAATGTTGGAATGATTGTCTTTGAAGCTCTACTCTGAAAGCATACTACAAATGAACTTTATCTTGAAAGTATATTCAAAAAATGTTGTTGCCGCTGAAAACATCTTTTAACACTTTGTACTCAAGCTCCCCCTCAAACTAATATTTCATCTTTAAGAGCTTGAGCAACTTCCAAATCTGCACCACCTCTTCTGGAGTTTGATCAGTTCCTTTGAATCTGCTCCCCCTCAAACCAATAGCTCTTGTAGGAAGATAATACAGATCGTCATTGAAGCTTGATATTTCTTTAAACACTTGACAACATTTGTTGAGCAGATTTAATCGGTCATCTTACTTCCTTAATCATTCATGTCTCCTCATGCTGAAACCTCAGGATTTTCAACCGTCATTGATTAACTCTTGATTTCCATTTTATCTTTCTTTTTACACATTTTCTATCAATCATTTCTTCACTTTCTTCTCTTACAACACTTTTCTTTTGTTAACACTTTCCAACGTCTTTTTCTTTATACTTGATCTTCAACTATCTTTACACACATGATCTTGTCTCTTCAAACACTATATCCTTTCTCTCCCCCTCATGATGTTTATGATTTGATCATGAGCATCATGAATCTAGTGTAATCCAAGATGTTTTAAACAATTGATGATCCCAACAATCTCTCCTTAACCAACGATCATCCTCACCAACCAAACTTTCAGAAACATTTCGTGGAATCTTGAATCTACAATAAGCGCCACGTAATGCGAACCAAAATTCATTATTTGATGAATATTATGATCAAATCAATTATCTCGTGATAATGATGCGGAAAATGATCATAAAAATTCAATAAAGCATGAATTTTGTTATGAACCGGGTAACACAACAATTCACTTGAGTAAACAAGGAAAAGTTGTTTGTAATTTTTAGAAAACACATTTCTGAAATTACTAACTCCTAGATCACAAAGATTACCAGTTAACACATCAATTGAATCAAGTAAATAGATCAATTCAGTGACCTACTTGTTGGGATATGACCACGTAAAATAAACGCATGTCTAGAAAATGTTTAAGCCTACGGGGTCACACGTATAGACACTTATGTTCAATATAATTAGTTGATATATATGTGAGATATATTGATTAATGCGTTCACATTGAATGAATGGAATATTCTAGAAACTTGATCCAACCGCCGGTTGGAATAAAAAATGGTAAGGCGGTGGAACGCGCGGGTCATGGATCGGATACTTGGGTAAAAAGCAAACCCAACCGGCGGTTAGGAAGCTCAACCGGTGGTTGGAGGTCGGCTCCAGCAAGTATAAATAGAGGCATAGCCTCAGCCTTATACCATACGATTTCTTGAAAGCTTAATTCGATCTTAGGGTTAAGATTGCGAATTAAAGTGCGACTTAGGAGCTAGAAAGCAAGGGTTTGAAGGTTTTCAACCCTAACGAAGATCGGTTCTTGTGTGGTTTGACCAAAGAAGACAAGCACAAGGGTTGTGGGTATTGTGAATGGCGTACTAGCATACCTGTTGAGTTGCTGTCGTGTGTGCGATCATGGAGAGGTTTTACTTTAAACCTTGATAGTTTATCTGGAGCTCTGCTAAAAGGTACATGATTCTTTTCTTAACTAATTATATATACGTGCTTATTCGCTTCCGCAATTGTGTGACAATATGATTATCTAAATGCTATACTTTAACACTACTTTCAATGTTGGCTTTGATGATAGCATTGGTAGGATTTCCATTAATCATCGTGGAATACCTATATTTAGATATCACTATGAATGTTCCGGCAAAGTCACAAAGACTTGCAAAGATGTCACAAAGACATGTATTCGTTTGTACTCGTTTTTACTTGGAAATGTGATATCTTCGATTGTACTCTTTTTCTTGGCTTAAATCTAGAGGTCATAAGCTTATTAGTTGGACTGATTAGTTAAAAACTCCTATGTAATTGCTAGCTCTTTTCTTTTTAATAAAAATGCCGTTCCAAAAAAAAAAAAGTGTCAAGAAGAGTTGTTTACTTGTTTTACCTTCTATTGTTAGAAGTTCTTAAATCTCTAAACTTGGAGATATGAATTCTTTATTATTGGACACAATTTATGTACAAAATCATGTTTAATTAAGGCTACAATCGTTTATAATCATTTTTTTTTGTTTCGTATTGGCACATTTGATTTTAATTTTAATTTTAATTTTCTCGTTTCGTAAAAGTAAAAGTGATACCAAACTCAGGTGATTCGTCAAATTTGGTTTATACTGGTCTTGATTATTTTTTTAGTTAAAAAGGTCAACAAAATGAGGAAAGGTTACAAATCGAAATTTATGATTAGTAACTAATATATATACATCTTCATATTCAATAAGTATGATAATGACACATTATATGAGTTGCTACAAACTTGAAGAATTTTATGACAACTAGATAGTTTATGGAAGCTCTTAGAATGTTGTAAGATATAAATTCAAGATACATGTCTTCCCTATAAATAGCCCAACTATGGTCGCTTAGGAATCAAGTTATAAACAATTCTAAGTATTTAAGTGTTAATTTCAACGTTCTCTTGGTCTCTTTCAAACAAGGATAAGTGTAGGTTGAGCTAGCGATAGAGAAAGCTAGTACCACATGCTATGCTAGCAGGGGCGAGACAGGTTAGAGGTAGCGTAAACATTCGCTTCCATGATAAATTTTAAATTACGTAAAAAAAAGAATTGTTTGTAAAGTATTAATGCCATTTTAACAATTTCGCCCCCACAAAAATGTAAAAGAAATAAAAATAAATTCTTTTCGTCCCCTCCATTTGAATTTCCTTAACTCCGCCATAGCCGTGACACTAAAATGATTTTATTTTCTAATTTTATAAAACAATCACAAACTTTAAAGAAAAAAGGGCAGGTGTAGTAACCCAAAATAGGTACTGTTGAGGATATTTTTGTAATTTTAGTTCCTTTACTTATCCTCTAAAGCATCAACGATTTATACGGTACGACCTAGTTACTCGGTCCTTGCCCCACCTTGACCTTCTCTTTTTTAAACAACTCTTTACCCTATATTATACTTACAATCTCTAGATGCTAAATTACATCCTATGGCTTTTTCCCCCTTAATCAAAATAGATCCGAAATCGATATGCAAATGCGTTGAGTTTCAGTTTTGAGTGTGTCCACAAAAAACCAAACTAAGCTTTAATTAATTTGTGATGGTATTGCATGAAAAGAAAAAGTTGAGTAACCTAAATTGGATAAATCTCACATAATACAAAACAAACTTGTTTTAAGATGCCAAACCATTTTTTGTTTCTCATTTGGTTTCAAACAAAACTCATCATAAAATGACCTATAAAACGTAAACAACCAAAAAATATAAAACGATAATGGTATAACTTGAGAACTTGAGATTTAGATAGAATCCCATCGCAAAATTTTTTCGTATTGAATTATTAAATTTTAATAGAATCCCGTCGCAAAATTTAATGTTTAACTAGAATAATAACGTGTTTAAATGTAAATTGATTGTTATTATTAATGTACCTATTATATTAGCAAATAAAGGGTATCCATGAAATTCATGCATAATTTGTCATGGATATCACTTTTTACATAATATGCTAGTTAGAATTAATTGTTAATAGTGATGATTATGTGCAACTTGTTTAAATTGTTTAATTGACAAGTTGTCCCTAGTAGGACATGATTTAGGGTTGTATCACCAAATGTTGCATTCGGATTAATTGTTAATTGATTAGTAGTTTATTTATTTTGCTTATAATTATTGTAACTTGTAAAAGCAAAATGGTTTTTATGGGGAAAAAAATAAACTGGACTATTAACTATGAAATAAGATTTATTATTTTCTTGCAAATCTTATTGTCAACTCGGGTTGGGCTTACATACCGTAATTTTCTCCCACGACGAGATTTGCAAGTTAATAATTTGTTTTAAACCACGACTAGGAGCTTGTATGAGAGAGGTATCTTCGGCTTGGTGTCTAAGATGACGGGTTGGATAAACGATCAAAAGATCCTAGCCCCTCCTCTGGCCTCTTCATGGCCTCTTTTATACATGGCCGAAAAGGTTTACAACATGTTGAATCGTCAATTTTAATAAAAGTGCAATCTCTAATTTAGTATGAATATTAAATTAGACATCTTGACGCACGTTAATAAGTAAATTAACTGGAAAAAGTTTTATTAAAATCTATGTTACGAAGATGTGTGCATGCTTCTTCGTACATATTTGATACATATTATCAAAATTAATTACCCATTAAAATTAAGTCAATTGCCATCCAATTTGTAAGAACACTTGTACTTGCTTTTTGCTCTACGTGAGACGTAGGTGAATTGTATCCAAGGTAAATTACCACTCATCGTGAGACGGTGGTGGACTATTTACAGTTTTTAATTGGACGACTTAAAGCGAGTTAAGCGGTGAGATCCTTAAGCCCGTGGCATAAGATGGGATGAAACATGCTTAATGAAACTTACTGCTTGATCACTAAGTGCACATTAAGTCCCATAATTTCTAGGAATTGCACTTGTAATGCAATTATTGATCGTCACTTACCTTTTGAATACACCATTGCTAGCAGATCAACTGATGTGATGGTGGTATGTCAAATAGGATCCTAGACTTAAGAAAATTAATTGCTTTATAACTATAAGCATATGGTTATTTAATTTTCTTTAAGTATTTATTATCGAAAATACTAAATTTGAACTTTATATCTATTGTAGATGGCAAATCCTGCACCGAACTCGAATTATTCGGCTTTCAGGCAAATGCTAGAAAAAGAAAAACTTTCTGGAGGAAACTTCAATGATTGGTTTCTGTTGTGGCTAGATTTTTGCTGACCTTTGCAGGATCCTTATTAGTATCATAAGTACACTTCGCAGGTATGAAAGTCGTTTATATTTATATATTCGTACCTTAGGATAATGGTGGCTTATAAGTCTGTTTTCAGGATCACTGATATTATTAAGGATCCTGGATATATTCTGGTTATTTATCTTACAGGATCCTAGTCAGGATATATTTGTCTAACATATTCTTGCAGGATACTGAATGAGGAGGATTCTTAAGTGAGGATCCTAAGTATATTCTGGAGTACGCATAACTCAGGATCCTGGACCTGTATTAGTTCAGGATCATGAGTTGATTAACGTGTTTATTTTTCTTAAGTGTTGACCAGGTCTTGGGAGAAACGCGTTAATGAGATATGCTCCGGATTATGTGACAAGGCTTTGATACGATTTGGAGAAGACAAATTCTCATGCACGTGCGGAATGGAGTCAAAAGAGACGTTGGTGATCTTCGTCATTCCTCGGAGGATCCCTGATATTTCAGAATTATTGTTATACGCTCTTACTATTTAAACGAGGCTTGGGTGATCGATTAGGTTAATCACAATTCACTACTCACACCTGCAAATCACATAAACACTCTGCTATTTCTTCATTTTACGATTTTTTCACTAACACTTAGCTGATCATCCTTGTGCTCTTCCTTTGTAATTCATTACTTTTATTTTAATAAGATTAACAAAGGCAAGGATCGTTTGATCCTTCCTGAGGTTTTGTGCCGGCGATCAACCTTGATCAAGGGCTTTCCTCGTATATCATCGTGTCGTTTTTGCTTATTTGTCATTTACTTTACTTCAATCGCATCTTACAAACATTTTTGCTATCAAATTGCAATCATCCTTAGTCTGTCAGTAAAGCTTTGATACAGAAACGTTTATTCAACGAGGATCCACGGATCAAATTAATCTTTTCTAAACACAAAATATTTACTTACTAATAGAGATAATCGTGTTTCTACGTAATTATCTTGAGAGTAATTTATACACCTGACCTCACAAACTAATTTTGATCACTTAATTGCTTTTAGTAATTTTTGACCAAAACAATTTGGCGCCCACCGTGGGGCAATTGGTGTTTTGCTTAATCAAACTTTTGTTAAGATCCTTGTTGAGTCATCTTTTTCAAAGATTTCTGTCGAAAATGTCGAGCCAAGGACGATCTACATCATCTACCATGCCATCATCATCTTCTGCTAGAACCACTCTCCCTCCTGCTCCACCTCTTACTTCATCTCACCAACAGCCACAGAATGTCTATACAAGGCTACCATCGGCTGGATCCACATCTTTGGGGGCTGGATTCTTATCGGATCCAGACCTTGTTATGATTGCTAACCGGGATATTGTGTCTATGTTTACGCAGATAAAAGAGCAGCTTCAACGAGTGGAGAGAAGCAACGAAATCCTGAGAAAGGATGTAGAGGACATGAGAGCTAGGAGCAATGTTCCAATTTCTCAAGTCACTACTCCTATCTGAAGCAGGATCCTTGATTTTGGCACTCCTTCATCCATGGAACATCAAGGAGACTTTGTTTCCATGCAAGGGAGTGCTAGGATCCCAGATCCAATCTATGCTACTGGAGTTTCTACGTCAAGGGGTCTACAATTTGATCCAGGATCCTCATACAGGACTCCTGATGGTGGTAATATGTTCAATAATCTTACTTCTAATAACACTGTTGGGACTAACAACTTTCAGGATCCTGGAGTTAGCCCTATAATGGCGAGAGAAATACAGAAGTTAAAGGATATGATATCAAGCGTCCCCGGAGTTGTGCAACCAATTCCAGAAGTTGCTCCAACAGCACACAGGATCTCAAGATTTGCACCACCTATTTGTGATGATGAGATCCCGAAGAGATTCCAAACACCCAATATGAAGTTATATGATGGGACGACGGATCCTGAGGAGCACATTGCACAATATAGGGAGAGGATGGAAATCATCCCAATTCCTTCTGACCTTAAGGAAGCATGCTTATGCAAGGGCTTTGGCTCCACTTTCACAGGATCCGCACTAAAATGGCTATTGAACGTTCCTCCATACTCTATTACTTCATTTGCTCATTTGGTTAATTTATTTAATAATCAATTCTCCTGCAGTAGAACATTTGAAAAACTAACTACTGATTTATATAGAATTGTCCAAAAAGCTAATGAGTCTCTTCGAGATTTTGAAGGAAGGTTTGGGAGAGAATCCTTGAACATACCCAATTTGGATATGCCTACTGTTGTACAAGCCTTTAAGATGGGGATCAAAAGGGATTCCCCATTTTATGAGGATCTTGTTATGAATCCTTGCAGGAACCTTGATGAAGTCAGAAATAGAGCTTTGAGGTTCATCAGATTGGAAGAGGACACGATGATACAGAAGAGAGTGGATACTCAATCAGCATATGACAGACCCAACAGGAAATCAAATTCATCTTCATTTAGATCAAACAGGAATAAGCCTTATTCCAGAAACGAGGATCGTCGCATGAATGCTGTTGATGAAGATGACGAAGAATATCCTAAAATAACTGATTATAATTTTTCTGTAGATACAACGGACATATTTTGTGCTATGCAGGATCTAGGAGACAAGGCAAGATGGCCAAAGAAGAATGATAAATCCTACGCATGGAAGGATAAATCTAAGTGGTGTGCTTACCATGAGGATTTCGGCCACACAACTGAGAATTGCATAGCTCTCCGGAAAGAGATCAGTCATCTTCTCAACAAAGGATACTTGAAGGATCTGCTTGGGAAAAAGAAGGATCACGCAAAGGATCATGACAGAGTTCAGGATCCTGAGTCTCAGGATAATCGCAGGATCCCAACTAGAGCAGGATCCCCACCTTCAGATGCCAAGGTAATCAATTTTATTTCTGGTGGATCTGATATCTGTGGTACTTCTTATTCTGCAGCGAAGAGGCACGCAAGGGAATCGAAGTCAGAAAATCCATATAAACCTACAAGGACTTCCATGAAGAAAGAAGAGAAGGTCATAGCATTTGATGAGGATGATTTGCAAGATGTTCAGGATCCTCACCATGATGGTTTGGTTATTACTCTCTATGTTGCCAATCACTTTGTGCGAAGGATCCTGATCGATGGAGGAAGTTCAGTCAACATCATTCGTCTAGAAACATTGAAAAGGATGGGTATTCCAGAATCAGAAATCACCTCGAGATCCACTGTATTGGTAGGATTCAGTGGAGAAGCAAAGAATACAGTTGGTGATATCAAGTTGCCAATTTACATTGAAGGGGTAAACTCTATTCAAAAGTTTTGTGTTATGGATTGTTTGTCAAGCTACAACATTATCCTAGGGAGACCTTGGTTGCATGATATGAAAGCGGTACCGTCGACGTATCATCAATGCGTTAAGTTACCAACTCCATGGGGGGGGTGGTCAAGATCAGCAGTGACCAACAAGAAGCGAAGGATTGTTATACAACGTCAATGAAATCTACTGCCAAGCCTCCGTCAGCATAGCAATTAAAGAACAAGGCATGGGATGTCCTGGATACAAAGGAGCAGGATGTCAAAGAAGTGCCGCTGAGCTTGAAGGATCCTGAAGAAAAGGTGCTTATAGGATCAAGTATCCCTGAAGATCTTGAGCAGGATCAGATGAAATTCTTGAATCAGAGAAGATCAACTTTTGCCTGGAAGCCAGAGGATATGACAGGTATATCTAAGGATATTATAACTCATAAACTTGGAATTGATAATAGTTTCAGGCCGGTTCAACAAAAAAGGAGAAAATTTGCGCCGGAAAGGAATGCTATTATCCAGGCTGATGTTGAAAGACTACTTGCTGCTGGCATGATAAGGGAAGTAAAGTTTCTAAGATGGTTGGCAAACGTGGTGGTGGTACAAAAGAAGAATGGGAAATGGAAAGTATGTGTGGACTATACTGATCTCAATAAAGCCTGCCCGAAGGATCCTTTCCCGTTGCCTCATATAGATTCAATGGTGGATGCTACAGCTGGGCATGCGATCCTAACCTTCATGGATGCTTCGTCAGGATTTCAACAGATTCAGATGGAACCTTCAGACCAGGAAGACACAGCCTTCATAACCCCTACAGGTATATATTGTTATATAGCTATGCCTTTTGGTCTTAAAAATGCAGGTGCTACATATCAAAGGCTAGTCAATATGATGTTCAAAGACCAATTGGGAAGCACGATGGAAGTATACATTGATGATATGGTGGTAAAATCGAAAAAGACTGAGGATCACCTTCAGGATCTTAAGATGGCATTTGATATCTTGGATTAGTACAATATGAAGCTCAATCCTGCTAAATGTCACTTTGGAGTGGGGAAAGTTCTTGGGATATATGGTGACCAAGAGAGGAATAGAAGCTAGCCCAGAACAGATGAAAGCTATTCTAAATCTAAAGTCTCCATCAAGCCCAAAGGATATACAAAGATTAACGGGAAGGATAGCAGCTTTGAACCGTTTTATTTCAAGATCCTCAGACAGGTGCAAGGAATTCTATGATATCCTAAAGAAGAATAAGAAGTTTGAATGGGGAGAAAAGCACGAAGCTGCGTTTCAAGAGCTAAAGGATTACTTGTCAACAGCTCCTTTATTGATGAAGACTGGGAATGGGGAACCGCTGTTTCTCTATTTATCAGTGTCACGAAGTGCTGTAAGTGCGGTGCTAGTGAAGGATCATGAAGGACAACAACATCCAGTTTACTATGTGAGTAAAAGCCTATTAGATGCTAAAACCAGGTATTCTCATCTCGAAAAACTTATACTTGGATTAGTCATGGCATCAACTAAACTTAGGCATTATTTTGAGACACACCCCATACATGTAAGAACTAATTACCCTATTAAAAACGTTTTGAGAAAACCAGAAATGTCAGGACGATTAGCAAAATGGTCTGTTAAATTAAGCGCATATAACTTGATTTATGAACCTAGGAATGCAATTAAATCTCAAGCCTTAGCGGATTTTATTGCCGACTTTACTAGTGATCTTCAAAATGAAGTAGATTTAGAAGTTCAAGAACTAAACCAAATAAGTGAAAGATGGACATTATATACTGATGGTGCTTCTAATGTAAAAGGAACTGGATTAGGAATTGTATTAAAGTCACCTCTAGGTGATATTATGCCTCAAGCCATAAGATGTGAATTTCAAGCTACAAATAATGAGGCAGAGTATGAAGCATTAATTGCGGGATTACAATTAGCTAAGGATATTGGAATAAAATACTTAAACGTGTATGTTGATTCCTTGTTAATTGCTAATCATTATAATGGATCTTATACTGTGAAAGTAGATAGATTAGCCTTGTATTTGGAGATTGTTAAGGATCTTGCAGGTAGCTTCAAGGTCTTTGAAATCCAACAGGTACCACGTGAAGATAATACTGAAGCGGATGCTTTGGCAAATCTGGGGTCACGCTTAAGGATACCACCGGATGTCAAAATACCAATTATACATATTGCAACGCCCGCTATAGCTGATAAGGATCGCAACGAAGAGAAAGTCTGTGATGTTGAGGATCCTCAGCCTGGAGATAACTTGAATGCATCAGGTTCTGGGGGCAAGTCAGGATCATGGATGCAACCAATCATGGAATATTTACAACACGATGTGATCCCTAAGGATGAAAACAATCCCAAAGCTTTCAGGTTAAAGGTATCTCGTTTTACTATTGAAAAAGGTATATTGTATAAAAAATCACTTGCAGGACCATTATTGCGATGCCTTGAGGATCCTGAAGCAAAAGCAGTCCTTGAGGATATACATGAAGGTGATTGTGGGAATCATTCTGGGGGCAGAGCATTATTTTCAAAAGTTTTAAGGACAGGATACTTCTGGCCTACAATGAAGAAGGATTCCATGGATTTTGCTCGCAAATGTGATGCTTGTCAAAGACACGGGAACATTCATCATCAACCGGCAGAACCGATGCATCCAATTATCTCACCATGGCCGTTTATGAAATGGGGTATGGACATTGTTGGAAAACTACCTGTTGCTCCTGGTGGAAAGGTGTTTATGCTTGCAATGACGGATTATTTCTCAAAATGGATTGAAGCTGAAGCATTTGTTCAAGTAAAGGAAAAGGATGTAATATCATTCATCAAGAGAAATATCCTCACAAGGTTTGGGATCCCGGTAGAAATAGTATGTGACAATGGATCTCAATTTATTGGAAGAAGAACAACCAAGTTTTGTGAAAGTTGGGGAATCAAAATGATAACTTCAACACCAGTCCATCCTCAAGCTAATGGACAAGCAGAATCTAGCAACAAGATCATAATCAATAATCTTAAGAAAAGGCTAGATGCTAAGAAAGGGAGATGGGCTGAAGAGTTGCTTTTTGTTTTATGGGCTGATAGGACCACAGAAAAGGAGGCAACTAAGCAAACTCCTTTTGCTTTGGTGTTTGGATCTGAGGCTGTGATCCCGACAGAAATGGTGATCCCAACGGCAAGATCCCGGATGCAGACTTTGGAAGCAAACAAGGAAGCATTGATTCAGGATCTGGACACTGTGGACGAGATAAGGGATCGTGCTAAATTCAGGATTACAGCGTACCAACAGAGGATTTCAAGTTCCTACAACAAGAATGTCAGGATAAGAAGGTTTCGAGTAGGAGATTTGGTATTAAGGAAAGTATTTCAAAATACTAAGAATCCTGCGGAAGGAAAATTGGTGCCGAAATGGGAAGGTCCATATTTGATAGATTCGGATGCTGGAAAGGGGGCATATTGGTTGGCCAATATGGATGGAGAACTACTTCCAAGATCTTGGAATGCCATTCATTTGAAACTCTATCATGTGTAAGTTGAATATTTCTGTACAACGTATGAGGTACTCCTATGATCCTTAATTTTTCATTAATTTTGTTTTCTAATATATATATGTATGTGTGTATTATAATTATATATATATGCATGAAAGTTAATTGTGATTATTATTCTCATTGAATACCCTACTGACTTAAGCATCGGAGGGGTGTTAGGCAAACTAACACCCACCTTTATCCAAGATTTTGTATTTGCTGTAGTTCATGCATTTAAGGATCATGGAATGAAGATTAGGGGTTGGCCAGCTCTCCTCCGTTAAGGATCCCAGCGATCCTCTAAGGTTTAGAGGTTTCCGTACGGATAAACACCTCTCTACGAAAAGGGTTTTGACACCTCGCCAGGAGTGCACGATGTTTGATTATAGTGCCACGGTTAGGGAATCGGTGATGCCTCTGGTACCCGACAACTTCATTTCCATTGGCCTATAGATCAAGCGCTAACGAATGTCGATACTGATGTGCACTATACGTATCGATCTAAGGTTTGTGTCGTTTTCACGTCACTCTAAGGTTTGTAATGTTTTCACATTACTCAATTGGTTAGGCATTTTCATGTCTCAAATGGCGTAGCCCAAGTACATAAGGCTTGTAATGACTTCTCATTACGTAATACGCACGGTTTGTAATGTTTTAACATTACCCAACGATTTGGCATTTACATGTCACAATTATAGTTTTCATAAACTATCTAATGGTTATAATGTGTTCACATTATCAAAATTTTTATTAGTTAAGCCTAATAAATAACTTTATTAGCTCTAATGTTTTCATGATTATCAAAAGCTGTTTTGATCTAAGGATCGCAAAATCTTTTTAAGATCACAACATTTTTTCGAAAAATAAATTGTTTTCACAATTATTCGGCAGATTATTAACATTTGTATGTTACAAGAATTACTCATTGGGAGTTCCTCATTATCAACAGTATATTTTAGGATCTTGAAGTCTCAGGATCCTAAATTCCAGTTTATATGAAATACGGTTAAGGATCCTTGAATCCGAGGATCCCTATCCCGTCATTATCTCAGATCCAGTTAAGGATCCTTTAAGCCTGGAATGTGGAGAAAATCTTCTCATTATCCTGGAAGTATTCTGAGGGAATCTCCTCAGGATCCTGTTTCTAAGCAAATATATAGATATGTATACTGAGGGAATCTCCTCAGTATCTTGAAGACAGAAGGCATTTGTAATATCCTAATATTATTGATATCAAAAGAATTCAGGATTGATCATCCCGAATTAAGGTTCGAAAGTGCAGAAAATAAAATTGTCTTGGGGCCAAACCACATTCAAAAAACGACCATGGTTGACTGCGCCGAGTCAACCTCTCCCCGAATGAAATTGTTTAAGTACAATCACAACCCTTAAAAACTAAACATTAAAATGAAGACTGGGCTCCGGCTAGTCATATGCCTTCCTCGCCCACTGTGTTGCTTTCTTCTGCTGGTAAGGGTTCCTTCGGAGTCTCCTTCGCTGGCTTAGGATCATCCATCTCCACGTCATCAACTTGGATTGCTGTTTTTTGAGGAGACACCTTAGAAGCTTTGAGAGCTTTGCCACTACTACCATCCAAAAGGTCCCCCATTTCTGGATTTTCACTTTTTAGCTTTGCCAACTTATTTTGCCAAGCTTCAAGGTTCCAGAAAGATATGTCCAAACCCCTGGCACTAGCTTCAGATGCCATGAGGATCCTAGCCTCGAGCACGGCAGCAGTGGCATCCTTCTTAACAGCAGCAATCATGACCTCCCGCTCTTCATCAATTCTTTTCTGAGCATCCATATCCTTTTGAGCGGCATAAGCTTCGGCATCCTTTACCTCTTTCCTCAAGGAGGCTATCTTTTGAGCAGCAGATTCCGCAGCAACAACAGCAGATTTCTTCATACTCTCAATCGTCTCTTCTTTTTCTTTATAACGTGATATGGCTTGTTCCATAGCCTGGATGGAACAAATGTTAATAAATGTGCAGGAAAAGGAATTTGATTGTGGAGTTGGATAGGTTAAATGGAATATACCTGCTCAAAGTTCAGAATGGGTTCATCAGGATCCTCAGAGATAACAGCTTTCCTTTTCTTGACGGTTGACCTGGTGCGTGGATTAGGGTTTTTCGCCTTGCTAGGTTCAGGGGTTGATTTCTCCACTTTGATCGGTGTATCCTCATCATCAATGTCCGATAAAGAGAAATAGTATGCTGCTTAAGAAAGAGAAAAATCGTCGTATAAATATGAGATAAGTATTTACGAGAAAGGGATTTGAAATTTACCTGTTGAAGTAGGAGTAGTTTTCTCGGTCTTCATGATTTCTGATAAAGAAGGAGGTGAAAATGTTCTGACACTCTTAGGAATTTGAAGGAAATTTTGAATCAACTCCTCTGTATCAAAAAGAGGAGGAGCCAAATTTTCAAAGGTAGCTGCAAGAGAAACTGAACAAATTAAAGATAAAGATACATGTGAAATTGAATCCTAAGGTAATTTCAACCCTACCCTTTGTGAGCCAAAAAGTGGGGATCAATTCTTCGCCAGGAAGGGATCTGCGATCGACGAAGAAGAATCTCTCTTTCCAGTTGGGATTGTTTTGAGTGGCGCAAAGAACGAGATGTTTACGTTTGGGCTTGATTTTAAAGAGAAAGTAATTCGAACCGTGTGATCGAAGATGGTAGGTTTGGGCTACTTCAGGAATTCCAAGATGAGTATGATGAGATTCATTGACGGAATGAATGACGAACAGGGTGCGCCAAATCATAGGCATTGTTTGTGAATAGCATAAGCCAGTCATGCCGAAGAAATCGGTGAAAATCTCCGGGAATGGATATCTTAGTCCTAGAGTAAAGGGAAACTCAGGGAAACATATCCATCGATCCGATCGATGATCAGCATGGAGACTAGGATCATGAGGTCGGAAAATGGCGTTTTTAGGAAAGGCGCTCTTAAGTTTTTCTAAGTCGAGACCGGATAATGAAGATGAAACAGGTTCGGAGATCATTTTCTGATCAGTAAATTCGGGAAGGTCACTTCTAGTTACAGGTTTCATAATTAACGAAAAATGAAAGAGAAGAGAGAAAGGTGATACCTAAAAACTTGTGGAGAAGAAAATGGAGTGGAGGTTAAATGCGATATGATGTGCGTCAGGATAGCTATAAGTATCCGGGCACAGTTATCCGTGCAACAACCTAATACGATTTAAGCGGTTAACTTGGGAAGTTATAACGTTTTAGGATCCTTAAAAGCGTTATAACTTCGGGGGCAATTGTTGTGGCTAGATTTTTGCTGACCTTTGCAGGATCCTTATTAGTATCATAAGTACACTTCGCAGGTATGAAAGTCGTTTATATTTATATATTCGTACCTTAGGATAATGGTGGCTTATAAGTCTGTTTTCAGGATCACTGATATTATTAAGGATCCTGGATATATTCTGGTTATTTATCTTACAGGATCCTAGTCAGGATATATTTGTCTAACATATTCTTGCAGGATACTGAATGAGGAGGATTCTTAAGTGAGGATCCTAAGTATATTCTGGAGTACGCATAACTCAGGATCCTGGACCTGTATTAGTTCAGGATCATGAGTTGATTAACGTGTTTATTTTTCTTAAGTGTTGACCAGGTCTTGGGAGAAACGCGTTAATGAGATATGCTCCGGATTATGTGACAAGGCTTTGATACGATTTGGAGAAGACAAAGTCTCATGCACGTGCGGAATGGAGTCAAAAGAGACGTTGGTGATCTTCGTCATTCCTCGGAGGATCCCTGATATTTCAGAATTATTGTTATACGCTCTTACTATTTAAACGAGGCTTGGGTGATCGATTAGGTTAATCACAATTCACTACTCACACCTGCAAATCACATAAACACTCTGCTATTTCTTCATTTTAAGATTTTTTCACTAACACTTAGCTAAATTCACACACATTCACTTAGCTGATCATCCTTGTGCTCTTCCTTTGTAATTCATTACTTTTATTTTAATAAGATTAACAAAGGCAAGGATCGTTTGATCCTTCCCGAGGTTTTGTGCCGGCGATCAACCTTGATCAAGGGCTTTCCTCGTATATCATCGTGTCGTTTTTGCTTATTTGTCATTTACTTTACTTCAATCGCATCTTACAAACATTTTTGCTATCAAATTGCAATCATCCTTAGTCTGTCAGTAAAGCTTTGATACAGAAACGTTTATTCAACGAGGATCCACGGATCAAATTAATCTTTTCTAAACACAAAATATTTACTTACTAATAGAGATAATCGTGTTTCTACGTAATTATCTTGAGAGTAATTTATACACCTGACCTCACAAACTAATTTTGATCACTTAATTGCTTTTAGTAATTTTTGACCAAAACAGTTTCGTCAGCTAAGGATTGTCCTTCGTGCTGAAAAGAAAACTGATGTCATTGAACAGCCATTGGGACCTGCGCCTGCTCCTACTGCTCCTGCTGCTCCTGCTGAGGAATTAGCAGCTTGGAATGCTCTGTATGATTGTCATAATGAAGTTGCTTGTTTCATGCTCGGCAGCATGACTCCCGAACTTCAAAAGCAATTTGAAAGTTACGGCCCACTTGATATGATAACAGAGCTTAGATCAATGTTTGAGAAACAAGCTGGAGTTGAGCTATTCGATTTAATCCAATCGCTCCATGCTTGCAAACATGAAGCAGGGACACCAGTTAGCTCTTACGTTCTGAAAATGAAGAGTTATCTGGATCAATTGGAAAGACTTCAGTATGCTTATCCTCTGCCTATTGCTGTTGGCATGATTCTCAATTCCCTTTCTAAGGATTTTGAAAGATTTGTGCGCAACTACAATATGCACAGCATGGGAAAAACAGTTGCTGAACTCCATGCCATGCTCATTGAATATGAGAAGGGTCTTCCAAAGAAACCGGCTGCCCCACAAGTACTTGCGATTAGAAGTGGCAAGATCCAGAAAGACAATAAACCGCAAACTAAGGGAAAGACTAAGGGCAAGGGAAAGCAAGGTGCTTATGTCCCTAAACCTAAGAAAAACCCTCCGGCAAAGAAAGAGCATCCGGCTAAGGATGAGGCGTGTCACCACTGCAAGGAAGTGGGACACTGGAGGAGGAATTGTCCTGCCTATCTTGCTGAGTTGATGAAGAAGAAGAAGAAGCAAGCCGGACAGACCGGAACTTCAGGTATCTTCGCCTTAGAATTATATTCTTTCTCTAATTCAAAATCCTGGGTATATGACACTGGTTGTGGTACTCACATCTGTAATACCTCACAGGGACTTAGAGTAAAGAAGAAGCTGAAACATGGGGCTCTCTACTTGTACGTGGGAAATGGTTTACGTGCAGCTGTAGAAGCCATTGGAAGTTTTGACTTGGTTCTGCCTTCGGGCTTAATTATTGTATTAGACAATTGTTATTATGCACCTACTATTACTAGAGGTGTTGTTTCAGTTTCACTTTTGAAAGATAATGGATTTATAATGTTTTTAATGATTATGGTATTTCAGTTTCTAAGAATAATGTTCATTATTTTAATGCAATTCTTAATGATGGTATTTATGAAATTGATATGCATGATCGTGTTTCAAAAGATAATTCTATGTATTCTGTTAGCAACAAAAGAGCCAAGCCTAACTTGGACTCTACCTATCTTTGGCATTGTCGTCTTGCACACATTGGAAAGAAACGCATTGAAAGGCTTCATCGTGAGGGGCTTTTAAAATCAAATGATGATGGATCCTTTGACAAATGCGTATCTTGTGTTTCTGGCAAGATGACAAAGAAACCCTTTCCGCATCAAACGCAAAGGGCTAAAGATCTACTTGGAATCATACATACGGATGTTTGTGGTCCGTTTAGACATGTGTCAAGACAAGGTGCTAGCTACTTCATCACTTTTACTGATGATTTCAGTCGTTATGGTTATGTTTACTTGCTTAAACATAAACATGAAGTCTTTGAAACATTTAAAGTGTTCAAGAATGAAGTAGAAAATCAACTCGGTAAGACCATCAAGATCCTTCGTTCGGATCGAGGTGGTGAATACTTAAGCCATGAGTTTAAGGATTATCTGGAAGCGTGTGGAATTGTCTAACAGCTCACTCCTCCGTACACACCGCAACATAATGGAGTATCGGAAAGGAGAAATCGAACCCTGTTAGACATGGTGAGATCCATTGTGACAGTCGTCACCAAAATGCTTGGTAATTGTAAATTAATTGGTAAAAAAAACATGATATCGTATTAGGACTCATCACATGGATCTCTTCACACCAAATTCTTCATTTTCAAAGATCGAATCCAACGCAAAAAGAATCATCTCAATCAGATGTGTAACGAAAAAGATACAAGGAAAAACGTAAATACGTTCATAATTTGAAGACTTAAGAGAACGTGCAAATAGCGATAAAAAATGTATATAATAATAAGTAATATATAAATAATAAGAATATTAACAATTATGATACATTTATAATAAGCTAAGTAAGAACACATAACACGTTAGAAAGAATAAAAGCTGAATTTTCTGCGAGGTGTCACGGTTTGGGCCATAACTTTCTCATATGGGCTCCAAATGACTTGAATCCAAAGCCCATGATCTCTAAACTCATTGGGCTACAACATGTCCAAAAATAAGCCCAAATTACCCTTCAAGGGCCGGACAAGAGGGTTGGAGTAGGGAACAAGGAATATCTGGGTTAAAAATTCAATAAACGAAAGTTAGGGAGGCTTGGTGTAATATAAGGGATGTTAAATAAATAATTAGTTATAATTATCAAAACCCTAATTACAAAAAAATCTCTGGAAACCATCGATCAAGGAAGAGGAGGCTAGGTAGGGCAATTTTGGGGTTTTCAATCGAAGAAGATTTGATGCTTGAATTAAACACGAAAGTTGAACGAAGCGTTGAGGAGATCAACATACTCAAAGATGAAGATTGAAGTATAATTATTGAGTGACTATTTGAAGGTAATAATCTCATAAAATTCGTACTTAGGGTTCTTAGATGTTTAATCATGAATTTAACGAAAATATGAATAAGATTGTACGTTATAAGATAATCTGAAATCAGTTCACTAAAATAATCGTATAAAACAGAAAACAATTCATTTTGACTTGAGATTTGGTACCTGAGTAAAACCATATGTTTTCTACAACTTTGTAGTTTTAACTTTCTTCTAATTCGGAATCCAAATGGGTTAAAAAGGGACAATGTAGTTAAACTAGACAGATTGTATCCGAATCGAGCAGTCACCGTTTCTAAGAATTATGTAAAATCGAGTTGGGCTTGGAATTTTATGTTACTTGACTTCATTGAAAGTGATAAGTGTCTAGTAATACCAGAGAAACTTGTAAGAACTGATTTGGGTTGTAAATGTGTGAAAAACGTTTTGGTAACGAAAGTGTTGGACAGAAATTTTGGCTTTGGACAGATTATGTGATCAATTTTTGGGAAGTCATAACTTGGTCAAAATCTAATGTTTTTAAACGATTCTTGGGTCTGAAATTAAGTTTAAGATGTCTAATTTCAAATGTAATTGGCTTTGTATCAAAACATTGAGTATTGGTTGGTCAAAAGTTTATTTTAAGTCGTAGTGTCAAATCTGATTTCAATGACAGATTTTTGGGTCAACTTTGGGAATAATTATCTCTTTCAATATTTTGAGTGTTAAAATGAAATTTGTTTTGGTAATAAACTTTAGAATGTTAGCTTTTCAGAAAAGTAAGATTCATTGACAAATGAGTTCGTTTGGATTTTTAAACAAAATTAATCTTTGTCGTGCCCCATCAGCAACATAATTCAAATCATATAAGCAACTAAATGTTAATGAGAACTTATTAGACTCACAACTTTTGACACATTGGTAATGTGAAAACGCTGAGATATGGGAGTTAGTCTTGAGAACATCTATTTGGAGTAGTGGATGATATTTCAAGTCATTTAGAAAGTAACAAACATAAATTTGTTAAGTATTGGTTAAGTGACAACACGAACGCATGAGACTTGTAAGGCACATCATATTCGATTAAAATCTAAGGAAAACATAGGAATAAGGTCAATCAAAATAGGATACAATGATAAGGTTATAGACTTTGTCTAGATTGTAACCTACATATATGTATTTGTAGATCATCTTGTGGACTAGACTGGGAACATTTGCTTGCTTTCTTTTCAAGGTGAGTTTTCGTGGCCCCGTTTTCATTTACATATTTTCAAATTGGGGGAAAAGTATGCTCATATTTTACCAACTGTTTTATGCTGTGAACGTATTCATTTCTATTTTTGGACATATGCTTGAAATGTGTGACACTATGTGACTTACATGCATTGATACTTGTCGCTTACATTCGTGCATTACTTCCTTGTGGAGTATTTGCCGTACATTGGGATTGTCGCTTACATTCGTGCATTACTTCCTTGTGGAGTATTTGCCGTACATTGGGATTGTAGCTTACATTCGTGCTTTACTTCCTTGTGAGGTAATTGCCGTACATTGAGATATATTGGCTGCATTATTTCACATTTGTGTACATTTCTATTGCATTGTCCTAACTTATTATTATCACAGCAAAATGTTTATTTTTATGGTGTCTTGTTTCAAACCTACGAAACTCACCAACATACGTGTTGACGTTTTTGAGCATATCTTTTCAGGTAATCAGAATAATCACTAAGAAGCTTGAGGTTAGTGGCTTTAGCGGGACTTCTAGGTTGCATTTGAGACTTGGTGAATGGAATGTTGACTATATACACTTATACTTCATTCGAGATATGACAATTGGATTCTTATGTATTTGAGACTATGTACTCGGGTTATTGATGAACCGCGGCACAAGTCTCCCTTGTGTCGGGGATATCATAACACGTTGTTGAATTGCATTTAGTGTTGTTCTATTATATCAATGTGTTATGATCTAGTCGCGCGTCGTATCCCGTTGTTTCCGCTTTAGACGGGGTGTGACAGATTGGTATCAAAGCACTTGTTTATAGAGAACTAGGTGGAATACTCGACCTAGACTATAAACTAGGAACCTTCATATAGTTTACATACTAGGAACTATGTGTGCATAAATATACTATGAACTATATACTAATTAACATACTCAATATACATTGTGACATACAACGCTGGTAGTGAGGAAATTAATTGATGATATATTTAGAATATGGGGGCCCACGTATTGTAAATATATCCTACATTAGCGAGTCACGTGACCATGGTGTATGAATCGATGATTTAACATCAAAAGCAATAAATCTTGAAATCAAGAATCCTTCTAATGAACAGTAAATAACCATGTGGCTTATATGCTACTTTGGTACCAAATGAATCAAATCAAATCTAATGGGATTTTGACATCATAAGGTGAGATAATCTCGGATTAAATAAAAACGAGCATCTGTGTGAACACGATATTCACACTTTTGAGGGAATTAAAAAGGAAATAATTAGAAAATATTCTAGAATATTAAGTTCACACTATATTACCCCGATCGAATTTCTACTCCACATTCCAACTGAGGTTTTCAACAATTCTACTCCTTACTAACAATCTATTATTCCCTTTGTATAAAAACCAAATTTTACTTTATTTGCTCTATAAGGCACAAAATCAATAAAGAACACATAGAATTACTTTCAATATCTATGCAATTCACACACACCACCAATACCATCATTGCTGTTATTGCTTTTACCGTTGCATTGATCAGGCCATGCGCTAATGCTAATTTATACAAACCCTACTTAGCATCTTCTTAGTTAACCTCCTAAAATTTTAAGCTTTGTCACACTCGATTTCCCGTTTGAGTTTATTAAGTAACCTACAAAATTTGCAATTGCTGCCCCCCTTACATAACTATAAAATGATTATAATCTTCAATTAAAATCAAACTGGTTGGTTGGTTTCATATCCCCAACGTGCCCACATAACCGCCCATAATGTTTTAATTATACTCTAAATTTCTATAGTTATACGGTGCGGAAATCACTCAATGTTAACGCTATTAATCGTAACGTTTGAAAGTCAAGATAAAAGATAGTATGATAAGAATTTTTGATTATAAGATACTACTATCACATACAACATATGTTATCAACAATAACATACTAATGAATATCCATGTAAAACTCTATTTAGACATTACTCTCTTGGAACAAAAATATTTGGCTCACTATTTCTCAAATTCTTTAGGTATAATTACTCCATAACTCGCCGTTGAAACTTCTGGCTACGACCACGTACACGTACACTTCATACCATGCAAAGATATTTGCTTTCCAAATCGGTGATGCATTTAATTGCGTGGCTACCTTTACCTCCTCATAATAAAATTTTCAATCCCTCCTTGCAAAAATTAGTCCAAGATCTATTTATCTTTTGGACATGTATTGAGTTCTCCGTATTGCTTTGCAACTCCATCTCTATACGTTGAAGGCTGTCATTCTCCATGCTACATTGGAACGCAACTGAATATGATCATTCTTAAAGTGTTATATAACCTTGGTTAATAAACCGGTGTTAACTGCAACTGCTGTAAGAAATTAAGTCAATCGAAAACATACCTACACTATACCTCTCTGCCCCATATTGACCGCACCCCGGTTCGATCAAACATATTATTAAAATTCATATTATGAACACCCCTCGTTGACGTATTAGTAATTTAAAACACGCATATGACTTCCAAACTCAACCAATCTCTGTTATCTATACTATTTGTTGAAAAGGATTTGAACGAAAGACTCAATATATGGGACGAGTCTATTTATTAAACTGCTCTCTCAAGCTAGGACACTCTACCATTCGTATTCAATTAGATTACTAAATGATGCCACAAAATGCTCTTACTAAAATCCGTGGTAACCAAAATAATATATATTATTTTGAAATCCTCCATGTTTTGGAACACGTAAATTGTGCAAGCACTAATGACTTTTAGGATTTTTTATAAATACATATAAGTTGTAAAATAAACTGCAAAAAAAAAAAAAATTAAAATAAATCAAACTACATAATATAATGACCTCTATTGCTTTTAATGTTCTTATAACTAAAAATTTAATACTTTAATGTAATTCACCTCTACATAACATATCATCGTATAAGCTCTCAAAGGAAAATTCACTCATAAGGTTCATATAAAATTGGAGAAATTCCTGGTTGTAACTATACTACGGTAGACTCAAATAACAAGACAGATATTGAATGTGAGTTTGACAAAGGCCAACTCATATGGTAAAACTACATTTGAGCATCATTTGAGATCAAGAACTTCTTTAAGGATAACATTTGATTACACTTTAGTCAAGAGAAACACGAAACCATTCAACTTTTATAATAGTTGAAAATAAAATGAAATAATAATAATAAGGTATAAGCTCACGATGAAAATATTAATGAGCGAGGGGAAATCATGAGGAATTTGTTTGTTTAAGATGTTAAATAAATTTAACGTAACCCACTCTATATTGTGTAGAGACATGGGAATGGCCCATTACTAATCCATACAAAATAAGACGGTTAATCTTAACTACTGTCTCAAAATGTTCAAAAAAAAAAAAAATCTGGAAGCCTAATTGAAGATAATTATAAAGTGAATATCAAAATATATACGAAACAAATCGATCGATAGAGAATCAACAAAATATCTAACATAAGGCGTTGGCCTTAAATGCAAATATGAAACACATGATATCTCCGATTAATATTCTTTCGTTCGATTCACAATTACTCGATAATGTGCGAGTATATCTCTAGTATTACCATATAGATACATAGAAGATGACTACTCCAATCCAAAGAAACAAACTTGCTTTCAAAATGCAATCAAACTTAAAATGTTACTCGACATCAAAACGTCACCGAAGCTTGGGCTAAACATTGCATTTCTTTAAGCCGATCTACAAATTGTTACGAAAAATTTTCAAAACACACCCATACGAGCAAAGGCAGGGATAAACATGGTTGAAAAATTGCTAGGAATATATAATATAAAACAAAATGAATTAACCGATAGACGAAATGATTCACGTGATTGGCACAACCCTGCTAATATCTACCTCTAGGATTCTTCTCTATTCTTATAATGAAAAAATTCTGATGCGAGAGAACGTACACTATGAGATTAACCCATATCCAAGTCCCTTATATTTTAGGATAAAATTTAAGTGCACGCTTATTCACTCCTTATACAAATAAACTCTTATAACTTCACAAAGAGATATCCTCATGTATGGACTCGGTAATATTGTGGATATCTCTCATGTCAACCCAAACGATGTATATATCATTATTACTTCCACTTGTAAACGTACAAATGGAATTAACAACCAAAACACAACATTGACTTAACAAGCTGCTCGTGCTTGTGAAAAACCAATATCTATCATTTGTTCGATCAAGACCCTCAATCGATAGTTATCTATCTTTTCATGCATATAATTCAACTACAAAGTCTAGTTTATGTGAGCAACCGATACACATACCACCGTATGACATAGATAAATTCTATAAATCAAAGTCTAGTACACAACCATGAGGACTAATCACGCGACAAGTACGGGATGCATATCTCACGTATTACCATCATCACCTCTAATATCATGCTACCTTTTTGGTGAATTTTTATTTTACTATCTTTAGTTAACAAAACAACTTTTCATCGTCGAACTCTTATCTGAAACAAATCTAAAATTTTCAAGGTTATCGGTATTAGCT
The DNA here is from genome assembly GCA_949592205.1 of Helichrysum umbraculigerum. Taxonomy (NCBI): domain Eukaryota; kingdom Viridiplantae; phylum Streptophyta; class Magnoliopsida; order Asterales; family Asteraceae; genus Helichrysum; species Helichrysum umbraculigerum. Next base: position 9,763,816 of record CATIUR010000002.1, on the reverse strand, counting down.
CCACTGAATTTCGGGACGAAATTCTCCTAACGGGGGGATACTGTGACAGTCGTCACCAAAATGCTTGGTAATTGTAATTTAATTGGTAAAAAAAACATGATATCGTATTAGGACTCATCACATGGATCTCTTCACACCAAATTCTTCATTTTCAAAGATCGAATCCAACGCAAAAAGAATCATCGCAATCAGATGTGTAACGAAAAAGATACAAGGAAAAACGTAAATACGTTCATAATTTGAAGACTTAAGAGAACGTGCAAATAGCGATAAAAAATGTATATAATAATAAGTAATATATAAATAATAAGAATATTAACAATTATGATACATTTATAATAAGCTAAGTAAGAACACATAACACGTTAGAAAGAATAAAAGCTGAATTTTCTGCGAGGTGTCACGGTTTGGGCCATAACTTTCTCATATGGGCTCCAAATGACTTGAATCCAAAGCCCATGATCTCTAAACTCATTGGGCTACAACATGTCCAAAAATAAGCCCAAATTACCCTTCAAGGGCCGGACAAGAGGGTTGGAGTAGGGAACAAGGAATATCTGGGTTAAAAATTCAATAAACGAAAGTTAGGGAGGCTTGGTGTAATATAAGGGATGTTAAATAAATAATTAGTTATAATTATCAAAACCCTAATTACAAAAAAATCTCTGGAAACCATCGATCAAGGAAGAGGAGGCTAGGTAGGGCAATTTTGGGGTTTTCAATCGAAGAAGATTTGATGCTTGAATTAAACACGAAAGTTGAACGAAGCGTTGAGGAGATCAACATACTCAAAGATGAAGATTGAAGTATAATTATTGAGTGACTATTTGAAGGTAATAATCTCATAAAATTCGTACTTAGGGTTCTTAGATGTTTAATCATGAATTTAACGAAAATATGAATAAGATTGTACGTTATAAGATAATCTGAAATCAGTTCACTAAAATAATCGTATAAAACAGAAAACAATTCATTTTGACTTGAGATTTGGTACCTGAGTAAAACCGTATGTTTTCTACAACTTTATAGTTTTAACTTTCTTCTAATTCGGAATCCAAATGGGTTAAAAAGGGACAATGTAGTTAAACTAGACAGATTGTATCCGAATTGAGCAGTCACCGTTTCTAAGAATTATGTAAAATCGAGTTGGGCTTGGAATTTTATGTTACTTGACTTCATTGAAAGTGATAAGTGTCTAGTAATACCAGAGAAACTTGTAAGAACTGATTTGGGTTGTAAATGTGTGAAAAACGTTTTGGTAACGAAAGTGTTGGACAGAAATTTTGGCTTTGGACAGATTATGTGATCAATTTTTGGGAAGTCATAACTTGGTCAAAATCTAATGTTTTTAAACGATTCTTGGGTCTGAAATTAAGTTTAAGATGTCTAATTTCAAATGTAATTGGCTTTGTATCAAAACATTGAGTATTGGTTGGTCAAAAGTTTATTTTAAGTCGTAGTGTCAAATCTGATTTCAATGACAGATTTTTGGGTCAACTTTGGGAATAATTATCTCTTTCAATATTTTGAGTGTTAAAATGAAATTTGTTTTGGTAATAAACTTTAGAATGTTAGCTTTTCAGAAAAGTAAGATTCATTGACAAATGAGTTCGTTTGGATTTTTAAACAAAATTAATCTTTGTCGTGCCCCATCAGCAACATAATTCAAATCATATAAGCAACTAAATGTTAATGAGAACTTATTAGACTCACAACTTTTGACACATTGGTAATGTGAAAACGCTGAGATATGGGAGTTAGTCTTGAGAACATCTATTTGGAGTAGTGGATGATATTTCAAGTCATTTAGAAAGTAACAAACATAAATTTGTTAAGTATTGGTTAAGTGACAACACGAACGCATGAGACTTGTAAGGCACATCATATTCGATTAAAATCTAAGGAAAACATAGGAATAAGGTCAATCAAAATAGGATACAATGATAAGGTTATAGACTTTGTCTAGATTGTAACCTACATATATGTATTTGTAGATCATCTTGTGGACTGGACTGGGAACATTTGCTTGCTTTCTTTTCAAGGTGAGTTTTCGTGGCCCCGTTTTCATTTACATATTTTCAAATTGGGGGAAAAGTATGCTCATATTTTACCAACTGTTTTATGCTGTGAACGTATTCATTTCTATTTTTGGACATATGCTTGAAATGTGTGACACTATGTGACTTACATGCATTGATACTTGTTGCTTACATTCGTGCATTACTTCCTTGTGGAGTATTTGCCGTACATTGGGATTGTCGCTTACATTCGTGCATTACTTCCTTGTGGAGTATTTGCTGTACATTGGGATTGTTGCTTACATTTGTGCATTACTTCCTTGTGGAGTATTTGCCGTACATTGGGATTGTAGCTTACATTCGTGCTTTACTTCCTTGTGAGGTAATTGCCGTACATTGAGATATATTGGCTGCATTATTTCACATTTGTGTACATTTCTATTGCATTGTCCTAACTTATTATTATCACAGCAAAATGTTTATTTTTATGGTGTCTTGTTTCAAACCTACGAAACTCACCAACATACGTGTTGACGTTTTTGAGCATATCTTTTCAGGTAATCAGAATAATCACTAAGAAGCTTGAGGTTAGTGGCTTTAGCGGGACTTCTAGGTTGCATTTGAGACTTGGTGAATGGAATGTTGACTATATACACTTATACTTCAATGGAGATATGACAATTGGATTCTTATGTATTTGAGACTATGTACTCGGGTTATTGATGAACCGCGGCACAAGTCTCCCTTGTGTCGGGGATATCATAACACGTTGTTGAATTGCATTTAGTGTTGTTCTATTATATCAATGTGTTATGATCTAGTCGCGCGTCGTATCCCGTTGTTTCCGCTTTAGACGGGGTGTGACATCCATGATGAACCTTACTACTCTCCCATTATCATTTTGGGATTATGCTCTTGAATCTGCTGTACGTATTTTGAATATGGTTCCAACCAAGAAGGTTGATAAGACACCACATGAATTATGGCATGGAAGAGTCCCTAATTTGTCTTACTTAAAGGTCTGGGGATGTGAGGCACTTGTGAAGCGGGATACGCCTGACAAACTCGAGCAAAGATCTATTAAGTGCATCTTTGTAGGATACCCAAAGGAAACAATGGGTTACTACTTCTACATTCCTTCTGAAAATACTGTTAAAGTTGCTCGATATGCTGAGTTCTTTGAAAAGAATTTTATAGCTCAAGAAAACAGTGGGAGGATTGTAGAACTTGATGACACTCAAGAGGAAGTTGCATCACCTTCAACAAACACTAGCGAACATCAACTTGGGGGGGAAAGTATTCAAAGTGTTGAACCTCAAGTCGATGTTGTCCCAATTCGTAGATCCGCAAGGATAAAAAGTGCTCAAGAGAAGTTGTGTCTAAATGTAGAATCTGAAGAGTACTTGTTAGGGGATCTTAATGAACCTCCTAATTTCAAAGCTGCATTATCAGATCCAGAATCTGAAAAATGGCTTGAGGCTGCGAATGTGGAAATGAAATCCATGAAAGATAATCAAGTATGGCACTTGGTTGATCTTCCACCCAATGCTAAAACCGTTGGCTGCAAGTGGCTCTTCAAGAAGAAGACCGACATGGATGGAAATGTACACACCTATAAAGCTCGTCTCGTAGCGAAGGGTTATACTCAAGTCTACGGAATTGACTATGATGAAACCTTCTCTCCTGTAGCGGACATTAGGGCTATTAGGATTCTCTTGGCCATAGCAGCATACTATGACTATGAGATTTGGCAAATGGATGTCAAGACTGCCTTCTTGAATGGTTACTTAGACGAGGATGTCTATATGGTTCAACCTGAAGGTTTTATTGATCCAAAACATCCCAGCAAAGTATGCAAGCTTCAAAGGTCCATATATGGACTAAAGCAAGCATCTAGAAGCTGGAACAAGAGGTTTGATGAAGAAATCAAAAAGTTTGGATTTACTCAAAACCCTGATGAGCCATGTGTATATCATAAAGCTAGTGGAAGTAATGTTAATTTCCTTGTCTTATATGTTGATGACATATTGATCATAGGAAATCACATTCCAATATTACAAGATATAAAATCCTACCTTGGAAAGTGTTTCGCTATGAAAGACTTGGGAGAAGCAGCATTTAATCTTGGAATCAAGATCTATAGAGATAGAACAAAGCGGTTAATTAGACTAAGTCAAAGTGCTTATATTGATAAGATCTTAAAGAGATTTAAGATGGAGATTTCTAAGCGTGGAAATGTTCCGATGCAAGAAAGACATGACTTAAATAGCAAACAGTGTGCTTCTACACCTGAGGAGGTGGAGCGTATGCAAAAGGTTCCTTATGCTTCGGCTGTTGGATCTATTATGTATGCGGTCAGATGCACTAGACCTGATGTGGCGTTCGCACAGAACATAACCAGCCGTTTTCAACAGAATCCAGGTGAATGTCACTGGACTGCTGTGAAAAATATTCTCAAGTACCTGAGAGCTACTAGATATATGTTCCTTGTTTATGGTGGAAATCCTGAAGCTGAGCTCAAAGTGACTGGATATTGTGATGCTGGATTTCAGACCGATAGAGACGATATGAAGTCTCAAACAGGATACGTATTTGTCTTGAATGGAGGCGCAGTGGATTGGAAAAGCAAGAAGCAATCCACAACTGCCATGTCTGCAACATAATCAGAGTACATAGCATCTTCGGAAGCTGCGATGGAAGCTTTCTGGATTAGAAAATTTATTTCTGGGCTTGACGTGGTACCCACAAATAAAAATCCTATGGAGTTGTACTGCGATAACTCGGGAGCAATTATTATTGCCAATGAACCTGGAGTTCAGAAAGGGGCCATACATTATCCTAGAAGATATCACTATGTTCGAGAGCAGATCGAATTAGGTGAAATCAATCTACTCAAAGTTCACACAGATGATAATCTAGCTGATCCGTTTACGAAGGCTTTACCTAAGGGAAAGCTTAATCAACATGCCGAGGGCATAGGACTTCGTTATGCTAGTTATTTCATGTAACTCTGTGTTTTAATATTTGGATAAAGGATGTTAGACAATTATTATCTAATAAATGAATTAAAATACTTGGTATGTTTGTTTTCATTTAATAATTAATTGTGTCCTATTTTTGCATGTTTAAATCCTTGAATAATTCTTTAATTATTCTAAAATGTCCATTATCGATCAACTATGTGGGAATATAGTTGAACTAAGATAAATCTGAGTGATTGGTTATATTATAGAATATGGAAGGATGGTCCCACCAAACTCACATGATATCCATGAGATGCATATCGGACTACCCCAAATAAACAAGTTATCACTTTATGGATCGGCGTCATTAAGTGAAACTTGTAAATGGTTGCTTTACTTATCCTTAGACTTGAGATGCAAGTAGGTCTTGCATGTATGGATTGCGTTTTCTTGATATAGTTCTAGTTATCCTGAATAAGGTAGTAATAAAGGGCTATTTTCAGAAGTGTAATGAAGTACATGACTGACACGTGTAGTCAAGATAGGATTTGTTCCTTCAACTATTTGTTGAAGTATGATACCACTGGGCCCCTCATTAGAATTAATTAAGATGTGTGTACGGCCGTACCCAAATGAATTCCAGATGTGTCTCGATTGATTTGGTAATCTTGATTGATTAAGGGAATGAGAAATATAATCGTTAATCTATGGAATGACATTGATCCATATCCATAATTAACAAGGTATCTGAAACAAAGGGATAGCAAAGACTGAAATCATTTTCTTGAGAAGCTTGATTATACTTTAAGAAACTATATTATACTTTGAGAAACTATAATATATTTTAAGAAACTATACTTAAACATTTCTGGGAACATTGGCGTGTTGCTAGACGCTTACCAATGTTATTGCCTTTATTTGACATGATCAAGTGGGAGCTGTTGGGATATGACCACGTAAAATAAACGCATGTCTAGAAAATGTTTAAGCCTACGGGGTCACACGTATAGACACTTATGCTCAATATAATTAGTTGATATATATGTGAGATATATTGATTAATGCGTTCACATCGAATGAATGGAATATTCTAGAAACTTGATCCAACCGCTGGTTGGATGTGTCAACCGCCGGTTGGAATCAAAAATGGTAAGGCGGTGGAACACGCGGGTCGTGGATCGGATACTTGGGTAAAAAGCAAACCCAACCGGAGGTTGGGAAGCTCAACCGGCGGTTGGAGGTCGGCTCCAGCAAGTATAAATAGAGGCATAGCCTCAGCCTTATACCATACGATTTCTTGAAAGCTTAATTCGTTCTTAGGGTTAAGATTGCGAATTAAAGTGCGACTTAGGAGCTAGAAAGCTAGGGTTTGAAGGTTTTCAACCCTAACGAAGATCGGTTCTTGTGTGGTTTGACCAAAGAAGAAAAGCACAAGGGTTGTGGGTATTGTGAACGGCGTACTAGCATACCTGTTGAGTTGCTGTCGTGTGTGCGATTGTGGAGAGGTTTTACTTTAAACCTTGATAGTTTATCTGGAGCTCTGCTAAAAGGTACATGATTCTTTTCTTAACTAATTATATATACGTGCTTATTCGCTTCCGTAATTGTGTGACAATATGATTATCTGAATGCTATACTTTAACACTACTTTCAATGTTGGCTTTGATGATAGCATTGGTAGGATTTCCATTAATCATCGTGGAATACCTATATTTAGATATCACTATGAATGTTCCGGCAAAGTCACAAAGACTTGCAAAGATGTCACAAAGACATGTATTCGTTTGTACTCGTTTTTACTTGGAAATGTGATATCTTCGATTGTATTCGTTTGTACTCTTTTTCTTGGCTTAAATCTAGAGGTCATAAGCTTATTAGTTGGACTGATTAGTTAAAAACTCCTATGTAATTGCTAGCTCTTTTCTTTTTAATAAAAATGCCGTTCCAAAAAAAAAAAGTGTCAAGAAGAGTTGTTTACTTGTTTTACCTTCTATTGTCAGAAGTTCTTAAATCTCTAAACTTGGAGATATGAATTCTTTATTATTGGACACAATTTATGTACAAAATCATGTTTAATTAAGGCTACAATCGTTTATAATCATTTTTTTTTGTTTCGTATTGGCACATTTGATTTTAATTTTAATTTTCTCGTTTCGTAAAAGTAAAAGTGATACCAAACTCAGGTGATTCGTCAAATTTGGTTTATACTGGTCTTGATTATTTTTTTAGTTAAAAAGGTCAACAAAATGAGGAAAGGTTACAAATCGAAATTTATGATTAGTAACTAATATATATACATCTTCATATTCAATAAGTATGATAATGACACATTATATGAGTTGCTACAAACTTGAAGAATTTTATGACAACTAGATAGTTTATGGAAGCTCTTAGAATGTTGTAAGATATAAATTCAAGATACATGTCTTCCCTATAAATAGCCCAACTATGGTCGCTTAGGAATCAAGTTATAAACAATTCTAAGTATTTAAGTGTTAATTTCAACGTTCTCTTGGTCTCTTTCAAACAAGGATAAGTGTAGGTTGAGCTAGCGATAGAGAAAGCTAGTACCACATGCTATGCTAGCAGGGGCGAGACAGGTTAGAGGTAGCGTAAACATTCGCTTCCATGATAAATTTTAAATTACGTAAAAAAAAGAATTGTTTGTAAAGTATTAATGCCATTTTAACAATTTCGCCCCCACAAAACTGTAAAAGAAATAAAAATAAATTCTTTTCGTCCCCTCCATTTGAATTTCCTTAACTCCGCCATAGCCGTGAGACTAAAATGATTTTATTTTCTAATTTTATAAAACAATCACAAACTTTAAAGAAAAAAGGGCAGGTGTAGTAACCCAAAATAGGTACTGTTGAGGATATTTTTGTAATTTTAGTTCCTTTACTTATCCTCTAAAGCATCAACGATTTATACGGTACGACCTAGTTACTCGGTCCTTGCCCCACCTTGACCTTCTCTTTTTTAAACAACTCTTTACCCTATATTATACTTACAATCTCTAGATGCTAAATTACATCCTACGGCTTTTTCCCCCTTAATCAAAATAGATCCGAAATCGATATGCAAATGCGTTGAGTTTCAGTTTTGAGTGTGTCCACAAAAAACCAAACTAAGCTTTAATTAATTTGTGATGGTATTGCATGAAAAAAAAAAGTTGAGTAACCTAAATTGGATAAATCTCACATAATACAAAACAAACTTGTTTTAAGATGCCAAACCATTTTTTGTTTCTCATTTGGTTTCAAACAAAACTCATCATAAAATGACCTATAAAACAACCAAAAAATATAAAACGATAATGGTATAACTTGAGAACTTGAGATTTAGAAACTTGAAATTGTAATGGGAGAAAAAGCAATTTACATTGTACTGCGTATTGATTGAAAGATAGCAATTCCATGATGGTGGGTCGTCAGCACCCTATTTTGATCCGTATGACTTTTTTTATGGAATCACGACAATATTTTTTGCGACACTTGGAGCACCGCAAATAATCATTATTTTCTTTGTGACAATGATGACACCAGTTTCTTCCCACTAAAACTGATTTTCTTAATCTAAGAAGCTTGAAGTTGTGGATATGATTTGAAAATAGATAGATGTGAAGTTATGAATAAGATTGCGTTACATTAACCGTCATCGAATTAGGATTTACATTAATAGTTTAGTTGTAAAGTTGTGGATATGATTATGTTACATTAACGGTCATTGATTTAGATTTACGTTAATATGATTTGAAAATTGTTAGGTTTGCAACCTGACCCATTCCTATAATCCCATAATTTTTTCACAAGATGTTACATGGTTAAATACATATATGTTTTATTTTAATATTTTATTTTTATAACAACTTGAATATATAATAACAAATAACTATCAATTATATTACGGAGTATATATTGTTACACTTTACGTAACTATATGCATACATTTCACAACTAACAAGGCTTTTGGTAGTATTATTCCCAAATATATTTGAAAATTATTACGGTTTAAGATCAGAGAAGATTGTGGTTTACAGTGGTAGAAGAGACATGCAGTCATAGCCTTTAATTTTTTGATCTACGGTTCGTATTAACTGTATAATGGCAATGCTTCTTAACAATATAATATCTTAAAAAATACTTCATATTACCTTTACATATTTGTCTTAAGTTACAGCTATTTCATCAACGATTTATACGGTACAACCTAGTTACTCGGTCCTTGCCCCACCTTGACCTTCTCTTTTTTAAACCACTCTTTACCCTATATTATACTTGCAATCTCTAGATGCTAAATTACATCTTACGGCTTTTTTTTTCCTTAATCAACATAGATCCAAAATCGATATGCAAAGTGCGTTGAGTTTCAGTTTTGAGTGTGTCCACGAAAAACCAAACTAAGCTTTAATTAATTTGTGATGGTATTGCATGAAAAAAAGAAGTTGAGTAACCTAAATTGTATAAATCTCACATAATACAAAACAAACTTGTTTTAAGATGCCAAACCATTTTTTGTTTCTCATTTGGTTTCAAACAAAACTCATCATAAAATGACCTATAAAACTTGAGATTGTAATGGGAGAAAAAGCAATTTACATTGTAGTGCGTATTGATTGAAAGATAGCAATTCCATGATGGTGGGTCGTCACCATCCTGTTCCGATCCGTATGAATTTTTTTATGGATTTACGACAATATTTTTTGCGACACTTGGAGCACTGCAAATAATCATTATTTTCTTTGTGACAATGATGACACCAGTTCCTTCCTATTAAAACTGATTTTCTTTTTCTAAGAAGCTTGAGAAGGTTGAAGTTATGGATATGATTTGAAAATAGATAGATGTGAAGTTATGAATAGGATTGCGTTACATTAAATGTCATCGAATTAGGATTTACATTAATAGTTTGGTTGTAAAGTTGTGGATATGATTATGTTACATTAATGGTCATTGATTTAGATTTACGTTAATATGATTTGAAAATTGTTAGGTCTGCAACCTCACCCATTCCTATAATCCCATAATTTTCTCACAAGATGTTACATGGTTAGATACATATATGTTTTATTTTAATATTTTAATTTTATAACAACTTGAATATATAATAACAAATAACTATCAATTATACTGCGGAGTATATTGTTACACTTTACGTAACTATATGCATACATCTCACAACTAACAAGGCTTTTGGTAGTATTATTCCCAAAAATATATTTGAAAATTATTACGGTTTGATATCAGAGAATATTGTGGTTTAGAGTGGTAGAAGAGACATGCAGTCATAGCCTTTAATTTTTTGATCTACAGTTTGTATTAACTGTATAATGACAATGCTTCTTAACCATATAATATATTAAAAAATACTCCATCTTAACTTTACAAATTTGTCTTAAGTTAGAGCTGTTTCATCTAACCCTTCTTCTCTCTTTAAGCTACCGTTCTTCTAAAGTTGCACAATAATAATACTCCAATAATACCCCTTAAAAAAATCTTTTTGAAAATTAAAATGTGTTAATGACATGACCATAAATTAATATACTTTGAACTTCTTAGACAATAAATAACTTCGACAACACATACCTTTATTCACAACAATAAGTAGACGTCACAACTTTAAATTTGCTAATAAAAGGCCGACATAAGTATAAGTTGAATTAAAATACAAATGGACCGACTCAAACAAACTCTCAAAGTACAAATGGACCGACTCTGTAATTAAAATACAAACGGCCCACCGCTTTACAGGCCCATTTCAGTATATATATATATTTTTTTTATTTTTTAAATAAAGAAATAAGCAAATGTATAAAAGTCAATATTATAACACCTAAATAAATTTGCAACTCAGGGCAGATTTCACTATTTTAGCTTTATCAAGTTGCTAAATCTATAAGGTAACTAACTCATCTTCAATTTCACTTTTCATCAATTTTGTGTCTTTAATCTTCATTTTTTTAATTTTTTATATTATTAAATTGCGTGTTTATGATGTAGTGATTACTGATTATGAAGAATTGGAGAGATCAAGTTTATAATAACTACAATCAAGATCATTTCACGAGAACAAAACCTAATTCCTACAGAAAGCCTCCTACAGGTATATCTATCATCATTTTATTTTAATTTATTTCAATGTTATAAGTTTAAGAATTTTTCTGTAGTTACAGTTTAAAAATGGAATTTTTGTTGAGTGAATTTTGGTGTTAGGGTTATGAGAAATATAGGTTGTTGCTAGAATTACAACATGTATGTTTATTATTTAGTAATTGATGTGATTTTGATGTGAAATTGCTGTATTTTCCCTAAATTTACAGGTGTTATGTTTATTGATTGTTGTTATTATTTTTTATTTATTTTTTATAAAAGTAATAATATGCTTTATGTGCACTAGGGCTTCTCAGCTTCATGAGTGTTAGCTTTCCCGAAATATGTTCCTGTTGATTGAATCGGTGACTTTATGTTAAAGGATGGTTTAACAAGATTTAGGTAACACTTTTGGTACTTGTATTAGATGGTGATACGATTGAAATTCATTCGGTTTAGGGGTGTATAATTCTTATTAGCAGCCACTTAACTTTCTTCTTGTGTTTGTAAAAGTGGTTTGTCTACTAAACTGAGGTTGGATGCCCCATGTAACATAATGGAACCTTTGATTTTGGAAGAGAAATGCTGTCCATGAATGTAGCCTAAGTTACATGATTAATTAGCTGTAAGAAATAAAAATAGAATTTTGTTTTCGTCACTTCAGAGTACTGTCATCTGTTGGATGAAACTCCATAAATTTGGCTTATGTTTGGTTGTACTGATCTCTGTTCTGTTTCTAAGGTTTAATCAATGCCCTTCCTTTTTCACTTACGTTGTTTTTATATCATCATCGTATATAGAATTCCTGTTATCCAATCCCATACCCTTATCTTTTTATACCGTATACATGATTTCACTCCAAGCACCCCTTTATATGTAAAATTTAAGCAGAGAAGATGATGCCCTTTTATACATCTACTAGGAAGAGGTAACAAACACATTAGTAGTTTCAAAGAATGCAGTAAACTGTTGCAACATAATGATGTTGGGAATTTCTGTTAACGGATGGACATATAATGCCATTGCATTATCGATTGTGAACTTTGCAGTGTTATTGACATAATTTGAAATCCCAAGTTCCCTACTGTGCCACTTGAATATTTTGCCGAAAGATTTGTTTTTAGGTTCCTTAAATTTTAGAAACTAGAATAAGTAGTTTTTGTTGCCTGTTCGTACTAACCCGCTTGCTTGCTTTCCTATCAATTTCCATGCTCTAACCCTAATGGTCCTCTATCCTCCCCATATAAAGAACTCCAATTTCACGTTGCATTTGTTCAACAATCGTGACAACATTTCTACCTCTATACAGAGAAAAAAAAAATAGATACATTATAGTACAATCAATCTTATGAGTCCTTGAACCTTCTCTTGTGATTTTGATTGGTGTCGAAAGGCCTCTAATAAACATAAACCTAATATAATATTCAACCTTTTAGCAGAATATAAGGACTTAAATACTTAATCCTTCTACAGGTATTAACTAAGTGAGATCCTTTCTGGACAGCCTTTTCAGTGTTACTGTGACTCTAAAACAACCTTTTCATCACTCAGCAAGATCAATATTGTAATGTGGCATCTGCAAAACAAATTAATTGCTAGATACGGAACTCAATTTATACGCTGTCTGCTTTGGCACATTGTTATGTGCTTCCAATACGAGAATGTTGGACTATGTATTTCTCAGCTTAGTCTAAAAGTATACAATATGTTGAACTTCTGATGAACTTATATTTTGTTTTCTCTTACATAGATTGGCACATGATGTAAAGCCTGAGTTGCACAATTAGGAAACTTTCTAAGTTTTACTACTGTATTTTTTTCTCAAATGGCCAACTATGAAGAGACTACTTTTGGAACCCCAATCGATTGAAGCACTCAAATTGACCCAATTGACCCCAAATGAACAAATCCGCGTTCTATAATCAGGAAAAATAACATAGGGTGCGTTTGATCATACATAATGATTTAGCGCTGAATGGTTCAAAGTCTGAACAATTCAAAGACACTGAATGATTTTAGTTCTGAAGGAAAATAAACTGTTTGATAGTTTTTCTGAATCAACATTCTGAACGATACAAAATGACCATATTGACCTTCTCCATGAAAGAAAAGGCTAACAATTTATTTAAGTAATGTTCTGAACATATAAAATTGATAACCTAAACAAAGAACTGTTAAATAAAACATACAGTAATATTTTTAATCATCAATTAATTAAATAATAACTCATAACTTAAACATAGCGATATTATAATCAGTTATGACCTCAAATAAATAAGATAATTTATATCTAAAAATATTAAAATGTGAAATGAAAAAAAAACATAATCTTATTTAGAGAGTACAAATTCCTAAACATCATGTACAAATCTTGATGTTGACTATTATCTTCATTACAACTTTAAACACACATCAATAGCAAGATTCCACTACGAGGCAAATTTCATTCTGAAAATAAGTCACCAACAGTTATTGAATTAAATTTTGACAAACCAATCTAATATAAAGAAAATTTAAATCCTAATTTTATTTCCAGTAAAGAATTATCATATGTTTAGCACCGTTCCTTTCGAGTGAAGAAAAGGGTTAGAAACAAAGAGTCCATTAATGATTGAAGAGAAATTAAACATAATAAAAATAGAGAATAGAAGAAGAAGAAACTCAAAAAGGTTCCGTAAAGAGAATAAAGGAGCAATTGGGGAAAAGGGAATAAAGAACGAGAAAATGAGGAAGAAGGTGGCGATAGAAAGAAGAGGGTATTGAGGTAATAATACATCCTCTGAATAGTTTAGAGTCCCGTATGAAAAGGAACAGTTCAGCAGTTCGGTCAGCACGGGATATGGTTCAGAGGTATTTTTTTAGCTTTATCAAACGCACTGAATGCTGACCGATTCAGCATTCAGTTCTGAACGATCTCATTCAGTGACAAACAAACACAGCCATACTCCTCATTGTGAAGGGTATGTAAAGCATTAAAGCCATTCTTGTAGGTCCTCTTGGAGTGAACATAATAATGTCATGCTGTGCACGTAATGAGAAGTCAGGAACTTTAGAAAGCTCTATTCCATGTGTGGAATACACAGATTCTTTTATCTGTAATTACCATTACTTAACATATGAAGCATTACATTTGGGTGGTGTTTGGATTTGCTTTTTGAATCTGTTTACCTCGTTAGTGTGACTTGTTTGGATAATCAGATTCTGTTTCTGATTTTTAGATTATTTAGGTCTCAGATAATTAGTATCCTATTAGCTGCAATATATCCGATTTCTAGTGTTTACATTATAGAGAGATCATAAGCTATGTTTTTTGTGGTTCAGGTGGGAGTTCAAATTGGCAACACAGCGTCCCTTCGTGGGAGAAAAAGTTTTGTGCTTCAGTTGGCTCGGTACCATGGAAGAAACTCCTGGAAACGAAGAAATGCATTCATCTATACGATAACGTAATCAAATGGAACGACTCTGCAGGGAAAGAAGCATTCGAAAAGGCGAAAAGTAACTTCTATGCAAATATGTATAATCTTCCCCATGACAACTGGTTGCCTGATCCTGATATTTACATTGACAAGATAAACTGGGATTCCGAAGTAGACCCAAATTTAATACTCGACTTGGAATCTGATGCCGTGGTTCCTGATTCTAATTCGAAAGACGAACAAGTGGTAATTTTTGGCTCTAGCTTCCCTCCTTCCTATCAAAGCTTCTCACCTTACGGATGGGGAGATAGTGATGATGAAAAAAAGAAAGATAAAGATCCGAATACATCTCCGGAGTACCATGTTCATCAATGGGAACCCGAAGGAAACGAAGGGGGCGTAGTTGATAATAATAACAATAATAATAACTGGTGGGGCTGGAATGAAAATGACGAAGCCGCCAAAAAAGTTCAAGGTTATGGTGACAGTAGGAATGACTATTGGGGTTGGAATATGTATGATAATAACAATTATTTTTACGCTGATGTGAGAAACGAGCCTAAAGGAGGGAGTGGAAAGTATAGAGCGCCAAGGGTTCGTAAGGATGATAATCAGGGAAGTCGATCGCGGAGGAACAATGGAAATGGGAGAAAGTCGAGTAATTTTTGTGCACCGGTGAACACAAGTACACATGCGGGAGTAGTAGCACATAGATGGAGCGTAAAGAAACCGGTTTCTTGATTTTGTAGTTAAGGGTTTTCTTTTGCTCTGTGATGTTCGTATCTGTTTTGTTGGAATGGTGCTGAGAGTAAAGTGTTGTGTACGAGTTTCTGCGTATTTGTATAGTAAGATGTGTGCAAACAGTCCAACCCTACAAAATAAAATAACTGAATCAGTTCAGTTTTGGGCTCTACAGGTTCTGGTAAACCAGCTATTGATTTAGTTTTGGTCTAGTCCAGATATACGAATATACGATACTTTTTAAACTAAAATCTGCCATATCTTTGGCTCATGATTCGTGGTTCGGTTTGAGGTCCAACTAGTTCTATACGGAAACAGGATGCTGCCTAACTAGTTTAGAGTGTTCCATTCCAAGTTCATATATCTTTCAATTGGGGTTAGACTCTGGTCTGGTTTTAAGCTTTAACCCAGAATCCTAGTGTCCACACCCATGTCCATTGGTTCTAAATTTCAGAAATAAAGGTTATGTTTAACTTTGAAATTGACACTTAATTCCCGTGAATTAATGTGCTAGTTTGGAGTCTTACGAGTATTGTAATATCTGTGTCTGAGTTTCTCTCTCTTAAGAAGTGGTTATCGTAGATTCGTAGTAATAAACGGATATATTACAAGTCAGCTTGTAATCTAAAGGAAAAGAAAACCTCACGCAAGTAGTATGATAGTGGAAGTCCTTTCACACTATCTTTTCTTCCACGTTGTGTTTCTCATTTTTCGTCGGCATTTACAGCCGGACGTTGTGGGATAAACATTGCGTGGATGAGTTTGCACTTTTTCTTTCCCATATTGGTGCGGACTTCACCCCCGAAACTTAAATGTTCTTTATAATGGAGTTCACCTCACAGCTTCCTCACTAATCTGAGTCCTTGTGCTCTTAACAAATTCCAAATTCACAAAAGGTTCCTATACACTACTACTATAGGACATGAAAACTAAAGCATAAAGCTATGTCGAACTATATCGGACATGAAAGCTAAAGCTACTTGGAACTGTATATGCTAAAACCCTACTACGACACTTGGGACGAATTGAGTATAATTATCCAATTATCTCGCATTTAAATAACGTAAATAACAATAATTATCGAAAGAAAAAAAATTATACAGAGCCAAATTTGTATGTATATTTAGAACACTTATTATCGTAGGAGAGAAATGTTATTGTAAGATCACTTATTATCGTAGGAACCGTAAGAACGAGTTTTTTCACTTTTAAATTCAATGTAAAACACATACATCATTCCATCAAACAACTATAATAACTCTACTAAACTAGACATAATTTCATACGTACTTCACAATTTATTATTTTCACTACAGATGTAACATACAAATACATAAAACTAACCAACTAAAATATATATACATCATCAAATCACGCACCACAAGGTTCAAGAAAATGTTGCAAATATCTAAGTCCATCATCAACACCAACATATCTCCAACTAACAATACTCAAAACTCCCACACTAACTCTTTCAACCACCATTTTCCCACCACTTTCTTCCCTCATTCCTAACCTCATATCCGCCACCATCCCACTACTACCAACACAACTCGCCGCACAACAACACCCCGCCGCCGGCAACTCAACCGAAAACCACCCATCACTACCCGAAACAAAACTACCTTTCCCTTTACAATCCATCATCGTAAACACACTTTCATACCCTTTTAACACCACATTCCATGTCACATTAGTCTCATCCATCACCTCAAACTTCAACCACTTCTCATGGTCCCTAACATCGATATCGAACCGAAACAACGGTTTCGAGTCGTGTTGAATAAGGGCCGAACCCGGTTTTATTAATGTGACCGGTGGTGAGTTTGAGTTGGTTAACGTTATGATGAAGAAAAGATTTTCTAGGGTGATTTTGGGGGTGGTTGGTGGTTTTTTACGGCGGTTTGTGGCGGTGGAACCGAGGCCAAAAAGACGGCGGAACGGTAGTGGTGGCGTGGTGGTGGCACGGAGATGGGATAAGGTTGGGAAGTGGGTGGTGCAAAGGTGTTCCCAAAGGTGGTCGGATGATAAAATGGTGCACCATGATTTTGATACACAAGAAGCTAATGCTAATGTTTTGGTGTCAAGAATGTTGGCTATAAGATCAAGTACTTGATATGGGATCATCATAGAAGAAGTTGCCATTCTAAGAAATGTTTTTGAGAGTTTGGATTGTGGTGGTAAATTTGGGCAGTGATTTATAAGGGTTTGATTTTTGTGGATAACTAGGTTGTTGTGTGGGTTGACACATGTAGGTGTGTTAGTGTTGTGTATGTGGTGTGTTAACACGTGTGCATGACCCATGGAGGAGATATACACGTGTGAATGGAAAAGGTGCTTAAAGATTTAGTGAATTATCCGAAAAAGAATATTAGATAAGGGTTAGTTACAAAAAATGACAAATCGCATTCTATATTTGGTTGATCATGAATTATTTGGTTATATATAGTTTGTAGACATATGTATTTGTGAGCTTTATCGGGTCTTGAAATGCAAAGGTAGAACATATCAACACCTAGTGAAACTTTAACTCGTATTAGCTAGGTTTATTGAAAGAAATATATATATATATCCATGTTTGTTTTCAAAAGAAGAGTGGTAATGGCTAATGTGGTGTTATCAAGCCTAGTAATCCCAACGTTGATCCTTAAGATACCAACGAACGAACGAAGATAAGAGCACGTGTTATGGGTCGGAGAATTTTCAGTTGTGATGGTCATGACTTCTTATATTAAGTTAACAAGAGACATCTCAACTCGTTCAAAAGTGACTGATAATAAAAATTGATCTGAAGTTGATGTGTAACTCAAGGTAATGACATACATTATAATTGCCGATCATACCAATTTCTTTAGTATATCCAAAGTTTTGTTGGGTTGCTTAGTGTGATTCAATTTCTTTAGTATATCCAAAGCTTTGTTGGGTTGCTTAGTGTGAATCTTTTTGTTATTCTACACAGTGTCGAGTTCAAATAAGAATGGTTAAAAAGTAGAGAATAAAAGAACTAACAGAATTGCTTCATTTTTTAAAAAAAACCCACTTTCACTTTTACCTCTAAAATTAATATCTCAGATCTCACAATCTATACTTTTGACAATTTTTTTTCTTTTTTTGTCGGGTTTTACATGATAATCACATGTAATTTATGGTAAGAAGTTAAAACTTGTTTATATTTATTTATTCATGGTATATGTTAATTAACACGTGATTACAGCTCAATATTAATATACATTAATAATTATAAATAAAATTTAAAAATTGCATTTGTATTCATTAAAAATCACATGTGATTACTAGTTGTACATTTAATCACATGTGATTTGTTATATAATCACATATGATTTTGTATATAATTATATACTCCCTCCGTCCCAGAATAAGTGTCCTGTTTTGACTTTTTGAGTCTTTCTTTTTCAACTTTGACCTTACATATTTTTGTTTGTGTTATATAATACTTGATGCAAAATATATGAATGGATTGAGTTTTAAATGTATTTCCATTGGTATAATTTTCATAGAGTATTATATAACACAAACAAAGATATTTAAGGTCAAAGTTGAAAAAGAAAGACTTCAAAATCTGAAACAGGACACTTATTCCGGGACGGAGGGAGTATGATTTTTATTTAGAAATTGATACTCCGTATTTGATAAGCAATTTACACATATATGATTGCTATGGGTATTATTTATCATAAATGTGCCTACCACCAATGAAGCGCATGACTCACAACGTTAAAGCTTAGTCGGTGCGAATTTCGGCTCGAACGTTGTGGTCTATGTGATGGAGGTGATTTACTCGGCGATATTGAACCTTGTGAGGGGTTCGATCGTACTCCATTGAAATATGGAGCGGTTCCAATGGGTAACTCAAATACCTATTTTAACTTATTTTTATTGGTAGTTGATATATACAACACAAAAAGTGATACCTACAACACACAGTACAAATATTTAAACAGACAGTACAAATATATCAATGCACAGTTGTGTTGTATGTAGTAACTTGTATGTTGCATATATCATCACCTATTTTTATTTAACTTTATAATTATAGTCAATTAAACAAAAATTGAGTTAAAAGACTGACCCGCAAAAGATTTGACTTGGGAATGAGGAGTGAAATTAACAACATACCTCACGAACCCGAATGTAATTTGCTCGATATTCTTTTTACTTTTTAGGACAAAAACAAAACCCTAACTATAATATAAGTCTGTGTCTCGATCACCAAATATCTTACGGAGTATTTAATATATATATATATATATATATATATATATATATATATATATATATATATATATATATACTAGCATTATACCCGCGCAATGCAGCGGTGAAAGTGGTGACGGTGGGTGGAGGTGTGAATGAATGTTAAAAAATATAAACATATTATACTCCTTCCGTCCCATTTAAAATGTTCACATTATTATTTTACGATATCTCATCATAAGTGTCTACTTTGATATTTAATCAATAAAAAAAGACTTTAATGAGTAGATTTAATATTTGATCGATGAAAAGTATAGTTAGTAGAGAATAAGTAATAAGTAGGACCCACTTTACTTAGTCTTAACACTTTTTGAGGAGAGAGAGTGTTAAATGTATTATATATTAGTATATATATATATATATATATTATATATTATATATATAATATATCTTTATAAATCCATCAATCCCCGCGATCAATATATCTATCGGTAATTAACCTTTCGTATTTTTATCGATTGATGATGTACTAATAGAATAGATGTTTGTAGTTTTTAATTTAATTATTACTCCGTATTATACAATTTGATTAATTGTTTCTGATGGGGTATTCGTTTTGGTTTATTAGGAACGAAATCTGTTGTTTTTAGTTATGATATTTAGAGTTATGGATGTTGTTTATCATGTAAAGTAATATGGTATTATTCACAAGTAAAAATCAGTACGAAGTATAATTTTGGTAACATTATTACTGGACAGATTCTACATCAGCAGCAGCAATGGGAGCAGCTTCTGGCAGTGGGGAAGTCAAAGGACATGAAGAAGAAGATAAGAGATGGAGCTTACGAGAAGTAATCATAAAGCTTTTGGATTGCTCACTGAGATTAGGTTTCCCTGAATTTGAAGAGCATCTTAAATTGTTTAGAGCCCATCGCGATGGTTATGATTACGAATGGTATATGCTGTTTCTGCTTTTTTACTTTCTTTCTTGGGTTAACTTCTTGCAAATCTATCAAATTATAGTCGGACATTCATTGTATGTATTGAATTACTTGGGCCGGCCTCCATTGTATATAATGAACATTGCATATTCATTGTATGTATTGAACTACCTGGCCTCCATTGTATGTATTTTGGTCAATGGTTGTAAGGGACAGTGTGAAAAAATATCGTAAGAAATTACAAGTTCGTTACATACCACCTACAATAAATTGCAGACTATAGTGAGATACATTTGCACGTGCCAAACCCTTCTTTCTTTGCTATCTAACAAATCCGTGCGTATCATGTACTTTTTTTTTCTCAATCATGACAGCCTGAATATCTTAACGATATGGTCTAAGTTCAATAATTGCCGTGAATTAAGAGAAAAGCATCCGGATGTTAGAGATGTAAAAGATATTGGAATTGAACTCATGACGAATCTTATTGCTTTGGCCCCCGAGGACATGTTAGAAGAAACCGATATTCATGATGCTGGTTTAGTATTATCTTTTTCTTTATCACGGGACTGGCTTGCTAAGGTATGTTTTTTCCTTTTCTCCATTAAAATATACATTACAATAGCAGTTTTCACTTAGATTCTTCTTGTTTCCTTGCTTGTAGAGCATTCATAGAATGCTAAAAGATGGTATAGACACATGGGCACCAAAACTTCCTGTGCAAAGGGTAGTCGTAGAGGTTCCCTCAATGGAGGATATAAATCTGGGTTATCTTCGACGAAATGCTATGGGACACACGCTAGCTCGTATTCTTGTCTATTCTAAAGTAAAAGTGTTTTTCTCGGGCGATTGTCATACGGTATATATGAAGTTGATCTAGCTTTTTGAATGCTTGTTATATTAAATTATTTTATATTTACATCTTTATCTGTTTTTTGAAATTACATTTCGCAGTTTATCAGTTTATTAATTCTATTTATTTCAGCGTGCATATAAAGGCAACTGGGACAACCAGATTTTGATTAAACATGAAGACACAGTTGAGGTGATATATGCTGAAAAAAGAAACACCTTTTTATGAAATTAAATTTTGCAGTTTATGAGTTTATTAATTCCATTTATTTCAGGAGTATGGATGGCGAACCGGGTGGGAAAGCCAGATTTCGATTAAAGCAAAAGACAGAGGTGTGGCGATATACGTTGAAAAACCCCCGCCTTTTATTCTTGCGAAGGAAGATTTCCACAAGTTTTATATAGACCTTGAAAATTTGCGGTACCTTACTTGCTTAGTTTATGAAAACATATCTATCAATTGCTGTAATATATTTGTTTTCAATCACATTTATTGTCAACAGTTTTGCATATCACCAATGATATATGAACAGATATATGAACTGTGGCTTTCATATCTTCTGTGTCTGCATATGTAGGTCTGGTATTAATGAGCTAAAAGCAGACTGGATAGTGTATCTAACTCCTGTGCGGCAACAAGAGTATATTGAAATGTGCTTCACTGTAAGTAACTTTTACACAGCACCAAAACTGATAAGATGTTTTAAAAAAAAGATGACAAAATTGAATAAACTGAATACTACTTTTTTTTCCAGGCTGCTAAACTTGAAGGCTGGATCAAAAATATGAAGGGGAAGGGGAACTGGAGCCCACGTCCTGGGCACGAATACCCTGTATTGACTTATGCAGGATATCGAACTTATAGTACTAATCAGGAAGAGTTAGCTAAAATGTTTAACCTACTCAAAGATTGTTGTTATGAGGTGGCACAAGGTATACTCTGGAGATTGCTCATGTATTCTTTATTTATTTTCATGAATAAATAATGTGATTACCAAAAGAAATTTATTACAAAAATCATTCAACATCCCCTTTTATAAAGCAATCTAGCTTTCAACCCGTTTGACCTGTTTCTTTCCTGGTTGAAAGGTCAATTTTTCTTAAACCAATAGAGGTAAAAACATGTCTCTAAGTCATCAATCCATCAATGTTACAATGGCTAAATTTCACATTTCTTTTTATTAGGCACGGATGCCAAGTCTCTTGGATATACTCCTTGAGCAGTTTTAAAGTGTGTTATTATGTAAGTTTCTAATGCTTTTAACCTAGTTTTTACCCTTAATTGTACTTATGCTATCACTATTAATAATACAAGTAGAGTGGTAAACGTCAATTTCCTATGAACTTGCTGTAATCAGATTTTCAGTTTCAAAAATTTGTATTGACATTAACAATGTTTACACCGAGATATATGCTACTTTTAGGTCTAGTTGCGTACTTATTCATATCAATGCTTTGCCTTTTGTGTTCTGAACAGATATACATGCTTGAAAAACCATAGATTGGCTGATTGTACATTCGATTATAATGAGATGGTTAGTGAAAAGGTATTTTAATGATGTTCTTCCATTACAAGTTTGATATGCCATTGTATATTGTATCTCTCATCGTCTTTAAATCTTTACGTTGATCTTGTATTTAATCTGCTCAAACTCATTGATAAATAGGGAAATACTTTTGTATATCTACTACATATACGAGCTCAAGTGCATAGAATTACCAATGAGTTCCGTAAAGACATCTACAAGTTAAAGAAGGTAAGAATTTCTTTTTCGTTTCAATGTTGTTACAACTTTCTCATCTCCACTACTACATTTTGCACCTTTTAGACGGGTTGAAAAAATCATGGAGACCGGTTTTAGATGCGGTCTATATGAGGGGAGGTCTAGTTGACAAATACCATGGAGAGCGGCCCAAGAACCAGTCTTTATAAGAACGTATGCATATCAAGTGTTAATCTAAAACCGGTCTACATAAGGGAGTATAGGATCACTAGAGGTGTAAATGAGCTGAGCCGAGCCCGAGCTTGGTAGTGTTCGAGCTTGGCTCGTGATCAGCTCATTTTTCTAAAAAGCCTACACGATCTTTAGCTCGAATTGAGCTTGGCTCGTTAAGCAAAAACTCAAGGTCGTTAATCTAGTTGGGTAACCTCGTTAAAGAGCATGTTAGTCATAACTCATAAATTCATTCACAAAAGTTTTATATCATCAATACCCGCTGATTTCAATTCTTGAAAATAAAACAAAAGTTGATCCTAAGTAAAATACGATTGAAAAGTTTGTGGCTTCGTACGATTACATACTTTGACATGTGAAAACTCTGAATGTAAACAAGGCATGCAAATAAGCCTAAACAATTAAAAAGATGGCTACACCTAAAACAACCATCTCCCAACAAGATAAAAAACACGCACGTGTTGATTCCAAGTTCAATAAGCTACAAAAACCGATCTCTTGAAAAGAAGCTGCATTAAAGAAAACAAAGAAACGTATTATGTAAATGACAATGAAAAATTTGTACATCTGTAACAGTGACAATTATAGTTCTAAATGTACATGCATAACACACAAACTAAACAAGCAGCTGTGACATTCAAAATTCCATTTTGATTGATGGCGTCATTAAAACCGCAAAGGAAAACATACCTTCAAGTCGACTGTTTAACATCAGGTATCCTATTTGGCAATAGAATCTCTATTGGTAATTCCTCCTACAAGAATTAAAATCAGTAAGTTAAGCAACAGATACATATCAGTTGATATACATTTTAAGATTCAAAAATGTACCTTAAGTTTCTTCTTTAATTCAATCCCCTCCACAAATCAACATTTGTACCGTATCAGGTGCCTGCGAAGATCGGAATGGTTCAATAACTCTTGCCCCGACGCTATAAGTTGCCCCAGATGCAACTGTAGATGTTGGAAGAGAGTTTTATTGTTTTTTTTTCTTGAATATTAAGTTAAACGTATATATATACGCATATGTTTGCAACAGGCTTCAGATTTAATATTGGAGAAATATGAAGGGTGTGAGCAAGGTGAAGAACATATGTTGGAACTCCATTTACTCAGGTTTACTGAGGTCAGACGAATATGTTAATGAACTTCTACTACTTCTTCAAACATAGTTGAAGTTATAATGCACAGCTTTTGAAATTGAATGCTTGGTTTATTTCCCTAGGTTACTCTAAAACATTTTAGTTTCTTCTAATATGCTCTTAAATGTATGGTTGATTTAAGTTATCTTGTTCATATCATTGTATTAATAATCTAACTTCCTTTTTCAGCTTCTCGAAGAGACGTCTTTATCTGTCTTGCCACATATGTTGTGTGAATACCTTTATGATTTATCTAAGAAATTTAAGAGTTACAACGATTTCGCGCAGATGGTATATTTACTTATGCTTTTTCTCATACAGTATTGAATTGAATTTCCGTATCTCTTAAAACCAGTTGATTTTCAAAAAAAAAATGTTTGATTTTCGTGGATATATTTGCTTACTGTTACCAATGTGTTTTCTCATACAAAATTGAATTTAATTTCGAGGTTCTCTTGATATTCTAAAAAGTAATCTGATTTTTAAAGATATGTCATGTCATTAATTATGTTGGGATTTACCGTAACTTTGAAAGTTTTGGCAGATCGGGTCTGTTGCGAAGACAAGCAGATTATTGTTGTGTGAGGCAACTGCAGTGGTAATGGAAAAATGCTTTTATCTTTTGGATATCACTCCGGTATGTATTATCTAGTAGAAGTTTTTCTTTTGAGTTTGAGTTTCTCGGGATGGGTTTTTTATTCCTGGATTATGTTATGTGGGACTATCTTTTGTTTATAAACCATGAATTATTAAAGTTTTTGGGTTTAAGTTCTTTAATTCAAATTGGTTTGGATGTATTAAGATATCATTAAATTTCATTACCATACTATTGAATCAATTCATTTTTAAATAATTCACTATAAAGAAGTGAAGTATAAAGGATTTTTTCGAAAACTAAGTCAAGTTTAAATAACTCTAAGTAAAAGTAATACTGTAGTGTAAAAAAACAAAGTTAGTCACAATTCCACAGTTCTTAACCAGTTTTAAACATTACTTTGTGTAGGAAGTCACATCCACTAGTATCCATATTGAGGAGATGTTATGTGTTTCTATGGGTGTACAAGTTGTCGTTGAGCTTCGTAAAGAAAAACAGAAGATGGCTGAGAGAGAACAAATGGATGAAATAAGATTTGATCCTGACTTTGTGAAGTATTCCATTACTCCTTGTCTTGTTTCTGTTGACAGGTAAAATAATCGAAATTTTCCATGCCAAGTTTATTTCCTTTCATGCAATATAAGCAAAATGTAGGATTGTTTGCACAAATATCTTTTCATTACGCTTTAGAAAAATGATTGTGTAAAGGTGGGTCTCAATGTAGTCTGTAATCGTAATGTCATATACAAATAAAATCAAAATAAATTGAACAATTGTATTAGTTTTTTTATCAGTTTCGAAAGAATAATTACAGTTTTTGTTGGTTATGAAATTACCAAAACTGGCTACAAAGTCATCTTTTAGTGATTTCGTTAACCGTTATAGTTATCTCTTTTCTAATTTTCCTTTTCTATGTAAATTTGAGCTATTAAAAGATTGCTTTGTTTTGGTCACCGACATCAAGAATTGAAATTTTTATATATAAATGTGGAGGTGACTGATCAAAAGAGAATCACTTTTAGGGGGAAGTGTTAACATTTTCCCCCAACCATCTTAACATCGCTAATACATATGTAAAAAAAAATTTGATATATAATAAATGTTATTCAAAATCGAAGCAATGAATGCTAACCTTTGATGAATTTCCCATATATATGGTTGCCAGGTAGTGAAACTGCCTACTTTGACTTTATGTCTTAGCCATTGGATCAAGCTGACTTTGAATAGGAACCGTCCGATAATTGATTTTCGGTTTACAGCGGTTATCATAATCTCTCCACGATCTTCGTTCTCCGCTTTTCAATTGCTTAATCTTATTTCACCATCTTTAATCTATATCTTCTACTACTATCCGCTCTCTAACTCCTGTCGATCAATAACCCCTAAATTGTTTCACAAAAAATCAACATTCTCTGAAACCCAAAAATTAAAACCAAATCCAGGGTTACGAGCAACAAATCAACCAGTTTTATGCGGGTGGGAAATTATGCGAATTTTTTTATATGTTATCTTCTTCAATCGCAATGATTTGAGTAGAGGTTTCCAAAATCAAGAGTCTGGTGGGTCTTGAAGTATAAAAGTGAGTTTTCTCACACCTGGTAATTTTGTTGTTTCTTAATATCGTATGATTCTGATTCAATAGTTTTCATGGTTTTTGATTAACAAAATTACTTAATTGTTAGAAATTCATTAGCCTTTAGAAATTCTGATTCCAATTTAAAGCTCTTTAGCATGCTGGTCTATTCATTAAATCTCGACAATTAATTACTCGGGAGTGTTTTATTGATAACTGCTAAGGTTAGAATTGATCCAAAATAGTGGCAGAAAAAGATTACAGATTTCATAATTGGGTTAAAAATTCACAATTTTAAAGATTACGAGTTATGTTTTTCATCCTTTTTCAGGATCTTATACAGTATGATCATGATCCGGAAGATGCTTATTATGAAACTTACACCAATTGTGAAATTCATCCATAAAAAATATTGGGTTACCATTTTCTGACCATAATCAGGTATTCTATTGTCCTTATTTATTCTCTCATTTTTAACTGATCTTAAAAAAAATGCAGTACACTTGTAATGCATATCAATATGGAATATGCAATGGCTTTGTAATATGTACGATTCTAATAATACTAAACAAGAACAATAAAATTCATATTATTATATTGTCAACTATGTAATGAACAATTTATGACTTTGTGAAAATAATTGAATAGTATTGCATATCTGGTGAATCTAAGAACAGATCAGCCAATGTTCTCTACAATCCTCAGAAGCCTTTAGTGGCTAAATGAGCAATGGAGCTGTTGTGATGTAGGACAGCTTCCGGCGGGCATTGTAAGCCCATGTGGTTACAGTTTTGTCATTTTACATCTACATACCACTTGTAAGTGGTGATGTTTAGAGTATTACATTACATAATTAATGAAACAAAATTGAAATATGTATAGAACGTGCCTATTATGGCCCTAAAACGTTTTGAAGCATTATCCTGCAGGACCCACCCATTTTTCCCCCTTTATTTGTCTTTATTTATGATTACTTAAATTACTTACAGCTTTTGTTATACATGATACACCATATTCTGCATAATATAGGCTCATTTCTGTATGCCTTTATCATTCTTGTAAGGATGTAAGATATAGACCCAAAAGTCTTATGGTTATTCTTTTCATTGAGCCATATTTTGATTTCCTTAATCAAACTATGTATCTTTATCTTCTTTCATTTAACTTGAAAAATCAGTTTTGATAGTGGAAGATCTGCAAATTATTGCAAAATCATTATTTTAGTTATCTTCTTTCATTTAAGACAGACTGTTGTTGTTTTCATTTATCAACAGTGTACTTCTTTTATTAAATTTAGCAGCTTTAGGGAAGTACTTATGATAAAAATGGATGAGCATAATTCCTACTGATTATTGCCTTGTAAGAATAGATTACTAAAATCTTATCTTTATTTGCTTTAGAGGTAAGCAATTTAGCACTAAGCATCCTGGAGACTGGAGACTGGGGGTGGTAGGCTGGTAGCTGGGCATTATTTGATGCATTAGTTCTTAATAGCACCTGTTTTGCACTTGCGGGCGTGGGTGGTTCATAATTAACTATCGCCTTTTCAGTTTAAGGTCCCTTTCCTTACCTACTTGGCTACTTCGATTAAAACTCATATACAACATCACGATTCTGCAAGGTCGGATCTTTAGATCAATGGATATCATTTCAAAATCTTCAACATGGGAATGATGAATTTTATTATCGTTATGTGTTCTTGTGTATGCTTTTGTAAGTATTCTTACATCTTTATTTGTTTCTTGAGAACCAATTTACATCACTTTTGCTGTAAAATTGCACCTAAAGAAATACACAGACCTGAAGATTAACAAAAAGCTTCATGAAGATCAGATTCGAGAGATTAAACTTTTTCAAAGGCCTTTAGAGAAACTTTATCTCTTGCAAGATGTTGCGTACAAGGTCTCTACTTCTTAATAGTTTGTAATTAGTACTACAAAGTAATATATATTATTTTTAATTTGATAGTACATATATTGATATTGCACATTTTACAGATCTAGATATATATTGCAAATCTATTTCTACATTTATGTATTCTCTTTACTGTTACTGATCTACCGCCATTTTTATTTAGGTAAGATTTTTTATTTTATTTATTTTTCAATTTGCAATAATTGTGAAGGTGAATTGCATAAGGGACCTATCTTTGTCAAGTAAAATAATGTCATGCCCACACATATTACATTCCATGATAAAAGCATTCCAATTTCCATATTTCATTGTTTGTATTGTTGTATATGAGTCAATATGACTTTCTTCTTGTGTAGCTTCTTATTAACCAGGTACATACTTATATTGGATGTTAAAGCGCAGTCCAAACGTTCATGGTGGCCTGGGAGCCACAAAGCCCCATCACATTATGGTGGGTTCATCTTCTACGTATGTTACCTTTTTTTCCCTATCTATATATTTCTGTCATGCTATACTGTTTGAAGGAGTCTTTCAATATTCATCTTCTACGTTGGTGATATTATGGAAGCTGTGAAGAAGGAAGTAGTTGATTTGGTAAGGAACTGTGACCTAAAGCTGTGTCTATATGGCTATGATTGCTTTAGTCACTGACTTTGATGTTAATGGTAGCTAATCTGGACTACTTTGTTGCTGTTTTGGTTAGCAATTCATAGTTTTGTATTCCAATATTTTGTAATATAATTAATAACTTTGGATTTGAACCATAGGAAACGATTCCACTTGAAAATTTTTGAAAATTTAAGATGTTCCAAAGATGGGCTAACCTCCGACGATGCTGGGATGAGATTGGAGATTTTTGGGCACAACAAGCTTGAAGAGAAGAACTGAAGAAGGTGTGTGGTATATAACCTACAGCTCATGTGTTAGTTTTAACTTATGTAGAAGTGGCAAAAATGATCTGTTTGGGTCGACATGGGTAGTTTCCTGTATGTATCGGTTCGGGTTGTATGGAAACACTTGCTGTCCATTTTTTTGTAAGTTTTTATTAACAATTAATGTGACAAATCTAGATAGTATTAATATTATTTCACTAATAATAAAACTTTTCGAATAGAACGATTTAGGAGGTTTATAAAAACAACTGTTCTTTATGCCACTTTGGTCGCCGATTAAACATGCTGTCACAAATGTACCAACTGTTGCTGCTGCTGTTTGTTCTTCAATTTTCAGTTAGTTGAAAATATACCACTAACATAATATATGATAAATGGCTATCTAATTTTTTTCTTGTCGATATTGCTTATAAATGCAGGGTTGCAAAATGAGGGATCTAGAAAGGGAATCTCTATTGGAACTATTGTCTTCTTTACAACATCTATTTTATCTTCTTTTGGGATGCATGGCAATGGTTAGTCTTTATATTGCTTAAATCGATTAACTTTGCTTTTATGTCTTTTGAAGCCCGATGGGATTGTTGTAAACTAAAACAACCTTTAAATGGCTGTTACATGATGTGCTTACAAAGTGATAAATATATCTTTTTGTATCACTGTGCATAAGCAATATTTATACTAGAAGTATTAAAGTGATAAATAACTATTACATGATGTTGTGACCTTTTTTTTGAGATTGGAAAGGTGTCTAATATTTTTTAATGTTTCTATCTTTGCAATAACAGTTTCAAACCTTTGTTTCTAAACAGATGCATGTGACATCGTGACCCATAAGAAAAATGTGGTTTGCTCACTGGTGAGAATCTGGTAAAGAAGCCATTGCTAGCCACAGAAGGTGCAATTTATAATTCTCTATCTTATTTGATTGCCAATTTTCTATGGTCATATGGTGATATGTGTTATTTGTTTAATGTGTTCGCTACTCAACCCGAAACGAACCAGTTTTGACCTGTTATAGAGGTGGCTATGTGGGCAGATTGGGTAACGGGTCACATGGGTAATTATAGTAAAGGTTACTGACCCTAACATTATGTCTGAATTTGTTATCTTTTCAAAATCTATGCATGAAATAAGACAATAAAAACCATATTCTTATGAAACAATCTACTCTGATTTGTTAAGTCAAAGTCTACGTTTATCAAAAGTTCACTAACTTTCATATACAAAATGAGGTGCCTGCCATGTGATTTTGTAATTACAGTTTAGTATATATTTTTTTAACGCACCATTCCTTATTAGCTAATAATTATAGATTTAGTATATCTTAAGCATTTAAAACAATTTGGGTCACTATTAGGGTGATGTTTGACATATTTGTCCCGTTGAACCATTTGAAGAAAATGGTTGGGTCGCATCGGTTATACTATGGGTTACTTTCTAATACAGATCCGAAGTTAACACTTTTTTGGCTTTATTAACACCTAATGTATTATATTTGGTTATGAATACGATTTATTCCAATTTATTTAGCAACATTTCATTGTAGTTTTTCTGCCATATATAAAATGACAGCATAAAAATACTTGAAAATGGATGGGTTATTAAGGGTTGGATAATGCTGAAAACTGCTTACCTATAAATATAGACGTTTCAAATATGTCATCGAGTCTAAATGGCTTGCTTTTGTTTAGCTTTTATGCCACATCACAAAAGTACAATGTCATAGAGTGTTTTATAGGATATTTGCAATTATGTTTTATCAAGTGTTAGCTTTTTGCAAGTATATATTTCTTTTGCTTGAGTAGTCCTTATTACATTAGTATATTCTATTTTCAGATTTAGAAGCCAAGTTTAGTTTATTGAGGCTTAAGCCTGCTTGGTCTCATCATTTAACTGTGGACTTGTAATCTATTGATTGTTTGACTCTTCGGGGTATCGTCTTATCACTTTTATATCACCTTTTTAGTGCTTTTTCTTTATATAAAGAAGCTATTTACTTTGGTTATTCTCAATTATGACTCCAAAAACTATATTGTTTTTATAATATTCTATTTCTTTGATTGGAGGTTTTCAGATAAAAGTAAGTTTTGGTAACACTTGACCCTTTCCTTCTATTTTCCTATGACTGTTGTTGATTGGGGATACAATCGTACACTCATTTGGTCATGACATTAGATCTATTTGGTTAATTACATTTGCAGACTGGCAGTAGTAATAAGCTGCAATTAGAGGTTTGAAGGATAAGAAATATGTTGATTATTTGACCTGTAAGTTATGCATGTTAGTAGGACATCTTAAAATTCGCGGCATATAAGCCATTCTTGTGATTTGGTTGCGTTTACTCCACTTGTGGGAATGACAACCATCAACATGATTTTCCTAATGTGTGGATCTATTATATATATACAGATACTAAAGAAGGATATTTGGGGAGTATGAGGCAAATATTTAGAGCTTCCACATCAGCCATATGGCTTCACTTTCCTGCTCATCTCCTTTGGATATCACAACTGGAATCAGATAACACAATTATCAATTACTGCGAAACTGAGTTTGTATTTCTTCATTATTTTATTGCGTGCCTGATGATTCAAGTGTTGTATATGTCGGGTATACTTCAGGGAAATGGGAATCTTAATCCAAATTTTGCTTGCCTGGGTTCATGTTTTCTAAAATGATTATGCGAGATACAGTTGTCCTTGGGATTTGGTTCGGGTCAATGGAAAGATATAAGACAAACTTATGTGAGTTTGTAAAGGCTTAATTACATATGTTATTTTTTGTTTTCTCTAGATTTACTTTATTGCCATTGTATCTGAATAATAGCATTTGACTTGAATACAAGGTGTACCATCAATTCTTTTTATTTCATTTTTTTCATTCTACATGAGCATATACTAACCGAAGCAAACTAGACTTTGAATCACATGGAATGCATTTTTTGTGATCATTTCTGTGACAAATTGTTCCAGCACTCACACAATGATTTAATTTCTGGAATCTCGTGGTTGTAGGAACTACGTAATCAGCAGGAGTATTTAAAACTTAAGGCACGGTATGAAGCCCCACAGCATTCGAAAGGGCATCAAAGTTGAAACCAGGAAGTGGGTGTATTTCTCCTTTGATAAATGAGAACCTATTAATGAGTAGAGTTGAAAAAATGGCCAGGTTTGAATTTGGTTAATTTCGACCAATTTACTTATAGACCGGTCAATTAGGATTACATTTAGCTAAAGAGAATAGGTCGAAAGTCATCCAACTTGAAGTTTACTGCATATGACCTACTGGAATGCTTTAATAGAAAAATCATATTAGTATTGAAATCATTTTGTAATCAGTTTTGCATAAATTTTTTATGAAAGGTTAAAATTTTTGGACGCAAACTGTTTTGGATAAATCAAACATAGGTCAACCATTTTAGTAATTTAAGAATTTGATCAATACATGGACTTTTTCATTGGCAAAATATGTAGGTTATAGACTATAAAAGAGGTATAAATGGGCGGGTCGGGTGAATTGGATAATAAGTCAAAATAGTATAACTATTTGTAGGCGCAACAATGGGTCACCGGTGCCACGGCCAGACACATTCTACCAGAATGTCTTTGGGTATGTGAAGGCTAAATTACATATGTTTGTTCTTAATAGTTTATGTGTTTCCCGTTTGCAAAGGCTGCTACATTTCACTTCTTATGGTTAGCGTTAGGGTAGTCACACATTTTGTAATTGGTGTGTTGGTGTCCTCGCCTTTCTGCTATGTTGTTGATTGGTATGATATGATGTTTATAAATTGAATTATTTATCATATAGGTTCATTCTTATATGATATTGAATATATAACATGATAGTAAGATTTTAGACGGGTTTAGTTTCAAGTTCGAGATGATATTTAAGATTATGTTGATGCAAGATAGAGTTAAACATGTGAACAACCCCGATAACTTCTTTTAAGTAAATGGGTTAGTTGGGTGTCAGATTGACTTGATTTTGGCTTGCGGTCATATATGGGTCAAACTGGTCAACCCAGCGGGTTGGTTTCGGGTTTGCTGGTTGGAAGAAACTTATCAATAGACAATCTAATAGATGAACGTTGAGTTTTCGGGTTGACCTGCCAACATATTTATACATTTATTGTGTCAGTATTAAAGGCTTCATTCAAAGCTCATCACCGACTTTGCTTTAACTCAAAATGGGTTCGAGTTGAACTTGCCACTTATTTAGTACGGGTTAATATGTGCTATGCTGGGTTGACATGTAAATTTGTTGTCAACGTCTCATTACTTTTGTCTGCTGTCTTTTACAGTTTAATAAAATTTTGATTATTTAAATACTTATTGTTAATACTACTGCTGCCCTTCTATTCCAGCTGTCTTCTGATATCGTTTTTTTTTTTTTTTTTTTTTTTTCAAATATACAGGGTTCTTTGTAGATCATTTAAGGAGTGTGATCACAATGGATCGAGAATCCTAGAAGTGTTTTTCATTATTCTCTTAGTTGTATCGGGTGTGAGTTCACACTTGTGTTAAGGGGTGCGTATGTGTTTGTGTCTATGTGTGTGCTTTGTGAATCGCTCATAAGTCTCATACTACAAGCCAGCAACAGCCGACCTACTTTACAACTGATTCTGGTGGGGGAGAAAAGTAAGAGGGTACCAAGGTTCAAAAATGTGCTTGTGCAATTTTATTTTGGTGACTAATAGAATGCAACAATGTAATTTTTATTGCATGTAACTTTTTGGAATAAATGCTTTGTGTTTTATCAATGGACATAATATTCTCTATTTAATAACGGCAAGCTTATGAATCCGTAAAAAGGAACGGTTAGTTGGGTCTGTGAATTAACATGC
The DNA here is from genome assembly GCA_949592205.1 of Helichrysum umbraculigerum. Classification (NCBI taxonomy): domain Eukaryota; kingdom Viridiplantae; phylum Streptophyta; class Magnoliopsida; order Asterales; family Asteraceae; genus Helichrysum; species Helichrysum umbraculigerum. The sequence goes on along the minus strand of CATIUR010000002.1, from coordinate 9,729,663 downwards.
TGGCAAGATGATTTTGTTTAAAATGGTGTACTAATCATTTTTAGGTTACAAGACTTAAGACTGCTATAATTTTTTTGTGGTGGGTACGATTTTGATAACCAAGGTAGAGAATTTACATGTAAGTGGTGCAGGGTCGGGTCATGTGGCAAATTGCACTCAAGTTGAACCGTATATTCTTAATACGGGAGGTCATGCCATTGGTGGACCACGGTGGGTCGGATTATATTAGCATCATTGCATCAACACTAGAGTTACACCTATACAACCTTATGCTACAAAGTACATTAGGAAACAACCTAATACTATTCTTTTTATGTAACTAAATTTACCCTTTATCTGTTTTCAACAACCATGTATAAAATGAGAACATATAAGACCACTCTCATCCGTGACTAAAACTGACTGAAACCGACTGAGTTACGTCAGCGCCATGTCAGCTTTTTCGAAAACTGACTGAAACTGACTGACCACTCCCATCAGTGACCCGTCACTTTAATTTTTAGGTTCCGCATTTACCAATTTACCTCTAATATTATACACACAAATTAAAAAAAAAAGAAAAAAGAAAGAAGAAGAACGCGTCGGTTTGGTGACGAAGAAAAGTGACGAGGCGAACCGACTAATCGCTGCCATCGGCGTCGGTGGACTGACGAGAATTTTTCCAAACCGACGGAAGGTGACGAGCTCCCGATGGGAGTGGCCTAAGTTGTATAATTATAAAATTTAACTACTACAATCGTTAAACTGGGCAAAGCCCGGGTATAAAACTAGTTCTTTATGTAAGTTATACCCTCCAATGATGAATAGGTTATAAATATGTTAACATGTATTGGGGGGAATGTTAGTTAACATTCATCTTCATGAATGTTAAAATTAAAAAAATGTTCATAAACTAATGTTATGAGTTAATATTCATCGTCATGAATGTTAACTCAGGATGATGAATGTTAACGATATACTCCGTATTAAATAGAAAATTTTCAATTGATGTTACGACTTAAAAAGGAAATTTATATGTGAATATATTTTATTATAGCATCCGATTTTGATTATTATATACCAGTAATTTTTTGTTGTTGACATTTTGATAGGTAAAATTTAAGATAGTTCGTAAAGAATGTTAACGCTTTCCCCTTCCCCCAAAAAACATCACTCGGCTCTCGATTATGTCACTAAATGTGTATTTTTATAATGTTTAATTTGTGGTGGTTGTTTTGATTTTCATCAGGGATCCATCTAGAAAATCCCGGTTTAAGTCGTTTTCGATTCGTCCCTGTATTTGTAAGACTGAAGGCTCCATGTTTGAAAAGGGTTACTTGTTTGGGCTGATTGCAATATCTGATAAGTATGGGTTACGAGTAGATGGGACGTATACCTTATCCGAGCCAGATTTTTCTTATGTTTCTTTATTTGAGCATAAATGGTTTGATCCCATAAATATGCGAAACAATAGGCTTATATACCTTGACAATCCTAGTTCTCATCATTCAGTTCCATTCTCATCCTCCATTAAGGTTCAGATGGAACTCTATGCTTTTTCCGAGAAGAAGGACGAATGTTTTCAACTTTGTGATGACAAGTTTGAACTAGACTTGGGAGATATTTGGGGTGAGCAATCAAAAATTAAACCTGATGGGTGTCTCTCTGTGTCTGCTGAAGGTGAGGATGGGGAAACAGTAATGTATTACATTCTATTAAAGGATGCAGTAGATGTTGCTCTAGAGGTAAGGTTTACAACAAACACTGGTAGTAAAGTTTATGGAGAAATATTTGCTTATTATGGAGATGAATTTAATTATGATTGTCAACCTTGCGTTGAAAGTTACTACAAGGCATTACTTTATTCCTCTTATTATCGAAAGCCTGGTCGCGGTCCGCTACTGGGATCTGGCGAAATCCCGCTTACCCGTTCTGGGCTGGCAGTACCTAAGAATGTCTCCCTTACAATTGATGCATACTTTGTGGATTCTGTAACAAATAAAAGAATTTTATTTGGCGATTACAATTTCCCTCAGCCAACTAGAGAAGGTAGCAGTGAAGATAATACTGCTACTACTACTGCTATTGGTTGTGTGTCAGGTGAAGGTTGTACTTTGGAACTGAAAGTCGTTTGGAAATTGTAAGAACAGGTATGTTATGTTATGTTATTATGTTTTGTCATGATAGCTATGATGTTAGAAATTTATGTGAACTTACATATATTTTGTACTTATTATGTTTAATTATGACCAAGGAATCAATAGTGAATATTAGTTTTGTTGTATGTTTACTTGCTATATATCTATTTTCAATTAGTTGTTTATACTCTATATGGTCTCACTTAAGTTCTCAATATCATTGTCATAATCAAGCCCTTCCAATAAATAATAAAATCTCGCTCGCAGTCACAATCAAGCTCCTTCTTAACACTTTGCTTCTTTTGTTGCTTTTGTTTCCTTCTTAACATGAGGAGCTTACATTCTTAAGGTCAAATGGCAATTTCAGCTTTAAGTTCCTGTTCACCACTTTAACTATACGAAATCACTGCTAAAATTTTTTAAGCATTGATAATCTATTAAAATAAATTTTTTGAAGTATGTCGTGTTTAATATCTTCTAACTATGAGACATCTCCTGTAGCCACAATGAACTTTAACTTGTTCGGAAAGTAATCAATATCAATATCAATAAGCTTTATCAATAAATAGAGCAAATTATCCTTAATAAATTTTTTGATCGGTGCAAATATAGAAATTCCTTTGTGAGCAACTTCAGTTTTTTGAGTGAGTGATCTACCAATTTGACATAATCATTTGTTTTTGTGATTGTAATTATGTTTTGAAAAGTAGACCGTAACTACAATGCATCTCTATTCTGCCACTCAGCTGGTGTTGCATCAGATGATGATAGCCACCTTCTTTAAGAGTGAATTATGCTTTATTTTTTTGTCTTTAATGTTACTACAAGTAATTTGCATTGTAGATAGGGGATATCTGAAACACAATGCGAGAGTTGCTTGAGTCGGTGGGTCACAATACAGGTATGATGGAATTTCAGTTATCAAGCATTTGACAAGGGTAAATGCATAGAAGTTCGATAAAACATTATTTTGTTGTCTAATCTGCACGTGTGCATAAATGATTTCCTTGCGTGTAGTTTACTGAATGCAATGTGTGTAATTTATTGAACATTGAAACTTGGAAGCATCTGTCAAGTTCCCTTCGAATCAATAGTTGATCAAATAGTGTACTTGCCTTAATATTATGATTTTGTTACACAATCTTCCACTAGGCCCAGTTTTATGTTTTTCAGGGAATTATAATCTTCCATGACTTAACGCCTTAATGTAAGTATTTAGTTACCCTAAGTTATTTTTATGTTGTCTCTCACTTAATATGCTACAAAGATGACTGCTAAATCATTTCATTTTTTTTATATATGTGGCAAGATCCATTAACGTCTCCTGTGCTTAATGGTTTATCTAATCCACCTCAAAAGGATCAAGCTTGAAGAATGGATGGCACACATACAAGAAGAGCCATCTTTGAAACATATATTACAAAATATAGAAACTGGTGCTCCAACTGCAAATGTGAGGTATAAGCTTTGATATCATTGTATCGTATTAATGTGTTGATGTCATAGGACTTTGTTTTAGCTCAAACCATTATTACATTTGCCGAATAAGCAAATGGGTGATCTTGGCAACTTCATTCCCTCGGGTTCTTATAACTAGATCGTTGCATCTTGTTGGTGATGTCTTAAATAAATCTACTAAAGAGGTAACGTAAAGCGAAATAACCTAATGATTAGCCACTTGGAAAACGTGAAGCAATGGCGCACGATTGCCTATTAGGAAAGCTTCTGTTGCTGTCCATATTGAAGACCATTTGTCAAGCATAAGATGTTTATTGTTTTACAGTCCATGCAACCCGAAAAAGCCCTTGTCTCTTGCGTGGGATTATTTTCAGATTTATGTTGTATCATTGAGAACATAGAAAATCTTCATTTCCACATTGGCATTTCAGAAGGTTTACATTGTAATCCATTCTGTACAAAAAAGAAGGCAAATATTGTGAATATGAGAGTAGTATGTTAGAGCATTCGTATTTTGGAAATGCATGTAATAAAATTGCATAACTTTTGGATTCTAATATGTGTGATCTCATGTCCTTTTGTAACTGAATTTCCTAGGCTCCACAGGGTCCTTTGCTCATAAATTTTTTCTAGATAGACAACAATGTCTTCCTGCAGGTGATTTTTCGTGTATAAATCCACGAATTCAAGGGTCTTATGCTAGATTGCGATGTAATTACATCTAATGGGATACCATGGGTCTTACACTTAGAAAATGTTAGAGATTTAGACTGTTACTGAAGTAAAGAAACGTTTATTGGTCAACCCAGCCCATTTTGACACATTGTTCAACCCACTCATAACATGCCAGGTCAAGTTGTTCGGCAGCAAGAACATTCTTTTCTATATCCCCTCTATGAAGAAATATTGTGCTAAAACCCCTACCCACTAACAATTCGTACTTGCTTAAGCTGAGTCTTAAGAGTATATACACTGTAACAACCCACACCGGCTTAGGGTCAGGGTTTGTTAACTATGGTAGGTTTTGTTAACTGTGACAGAGCCAAAAAATTGTTACATCGACGCATGTTATCTGACCATTAGCATCTCACTTCGTTCCAAGTATATAGGAAAATGCTCCTAAAGTGTCATTTTGTCTTGCTCATAGCTCAGTTCGGTTAAATCTTCATCATCATGCAGGGGATTAAATTGAAGAGCACAATGTGCAATAGCGTGGTGACATTCACACAACATAAAACTAATTTATGTAATCTAATAAAGGCAAGTGGATCACGCTAAAGCTAACGTAAAAAACTATTTAATTTGTAGAAAAAGGGTGATGTAAAAAGAGTATCAAAAGGAAATTAGATAGGGGTTAGTTACAAAAAATGACAAAGCTCATTCTATACTTAGTTTGAAAATTTTAAGCATATTAAACTCCTTTTGAGAAATTTTAAATCATATTGCTGGTTCATTGAACGCACTGTAATATATTCGTTTTGAAAAGAAGAGTGGTAATTACTAATGCGGTATACTCAAGCCTAGTAATCCCCGTGTTCATCCTTAAGGCCAGTACCAATGACTACAGGAGCGCGGAGTCGGAGTATGTTAGACTGAATAATGTTCTATCTTCTAATAATTGTGTCAGATGTAACATAAATACATATCAAATCGTAAGTGGGCTAAATCCATTTGAAAATAATCCTCACTAAATAAAAGTTGTTATCGTCATGAGAAAGTAGTAGACGTGAGTAAGAATGAAAGTGGTGAGTAAGTCGATCCGCTTAGTAAACAAAAACAATATTGAAGAATATATTTTATAATCCATTGAAAAACTAGAATAATCTTTCAAGGAGATTTTCTTTGCAATCAAGATGGACTGGAGTTTGAGTCAATTGAATCAAAAAGTATTGAAAAACTTGAATTTGATTTACGATATCGACTCAAATACATGGTAAAAAAAAGTTATTTTTTTCCCTCCTCTTCCATTTCCCAGTATTCCGAAGCATGTTCCTCCCTTTGTGGTTCTTCAGGTGCATTATTAATCGAGCTCGAAGGCAGCAATGTGTCTTCCCCATGGATCACCATACATGACTTCTCGTATCGCTTCTCTTTAATTCTTCAATATTAAGAAAAGAAAGTAAAAATAATTAGAAAGCGGTTACAGACATCATGATAGGGTAAAGATGGTCTCAACATGTTTGAGAAACAGAATTAATATGACATTAATGTGCCTACCAAGTGAAAGTGATGACACGCACCATTGTAAACGCTCTAGTTATAACCATTCGAATAGATAGGTACCGAATTACCGATGAAGTTTTTTTTCGACATCATGAACGGATCGATTAAAAAGCTACAACATATTGCTTAGAACATCATATTGTACGTAGCCTAACAAGAAAGGGTGGACAAAAAAAATATTCCTTTGGAAAATAATTTTCTTCATTATCACGATTCATGGGATCGTTATTAATCAAGTGAACATATTATATTTGTGATTGACTAATATATTATGGGTGATGATAAATCCACTATCCATTTTGATAAATTCATCACAATCATGTATTAATAGGTTCTACTGCACGGTCTATATCCCCAAAATGGAGCCAATAAACTTTATTCCAAATTTTATTTGGGTCAACGAGCTTTAAAATACGGTCTTAAATAAATCCAACAAATTACGACTTTTTTATATACATATATATATATACATATATATATATATATATATATATGTACATATATATATTTATATATATATATATGTATATATATATGTACATATATATATATATATATATATATATATATGTACATATATATATATTGCACCCTTCATGAAATTTTATATTTGTATTTCGTCTAGAAGGCTAAAATCAAACGTGGAAGTGAGTGGGACAAAATGGAGAATCGTACGATAGGAGTGTTAATATTTACTTCGTATAAAATAGGCACCAATTAAACACCAATATATATATATATATATATATGATGTGCATCTTAATTAGAAAAGAAAGGTGTCTACAAAAGGCAACACAAGTATTATAAAGCATTAAATTGGTGTTTGAATTAAAAAAGTTGTTATATTTATCACCTTCCTTAACTTATTATTATTTCATGTTCAAACTGTTAAGTAGTACGGAATATTATTATAAGAGAGAGTAAATTCCATAGATGATCCCTGTGGTTTACACCGATTTACGAAACTCGTCCTTGAACTTTTTTTTTTCAGGTTTTCAGTCCAATAACTTTGATATTTGCTTGAAAATGGTCCCTCATCCACATAAAATGACCGAATTACCCTTTTTATTTATTTAACTGTTTCTTTTGTTTTATTTATTCATTTTAAAAAGGTTATTGGAGGGAACCTTTAACCCCGGATCCGTAGATCCACGGAGCCCCACCCGCAAGAGGCAACCCGTCCGGCTAAACACCTGGCCCCAGTGACCCCACACACGGAGCATAGGATTTTTTGTACTCCTAGAGGCTTGAACCCGGGTGGGGCGTGGTGATTTGCGGCGGCGGTACCACTGAGGCAAAGCCCCATTGGTTTGTTTTATTTATTCATTTTAGAAATAAACATATAAATACTACAAGTAACCTCCACTTTCCCTAATTGATTTTTCAATCGTTTCATCTTTCTCCACTACACAAAAGCAAACCGATCATCCATCATTCCATCACCATATATTGCCTGCACGTATAATCCATTTATCAAACATATCATACCATGATCATCAATATCTAATAATAAAACCCTAGTTTATACGGAGTATATAACAAATTTCATAACAAAATTTTGAGTAAGTCAGAATCCAAAAACAAATATATTTAGCTACTAGAACAAACCTTAATTTAAGAACATTTACCAACATACAAATCTGAAAAATTCAAACACATCAACTTATGAATTCTAAAAACAAATGTTAAACCGAAATCGAAGCTTGTACAAACAGAGATAGCAGCAGGCGTGATGTTGTTGGAGTTTACGAGATCGTCGAAACATTGGGTTTGGAAGATTACGGTACTAAACTCCGGCAATTTATGCAACCTTCGATAAATTGCAGCAACCTGACCTCCGGTAGTTATTGCAAACTCCAGCAACCCTAACCGTCTTCCTTTGTTATTACCACCGTCGCAAAAGCGTTGTTTACCGGATACGATTAGGCCGGACACGAAATGTGTAAATCAGATTAGTTTGCTAGAAACAAAATCGGTGCCCACAAGTTACCAAATAATCGACGATTGTGACTTTCAAGCTAGATCCATGAATTCCGGCATTCAACCACACATGAATTTAATCAACTTCTGTTTTGCAGATTTGAATTTTGACACCCATTTTATCTCCTTCCTTTTGCATCAACTTAGACACCCACTAATGGTGATGGTTTTGTGGACACGTTGATCATGTTTTGTTTAACACCCCTTCATTTATATATAAACAAACAATATTATAATGGCGACGCGGAAGCTTATATTTCAAAACATTACAACCAATGTTACATGTTACCCAAAATGTCAATAAACTTTTTCAATTCAAAGTACAAGACATTTCAACACACAGGGTGTTATTAAAACATTTCTATAATTATCAAAATAACATCAGAGTTACAGCCTGTCAAACATTCCATCCAGTCAAATACTTCCTGCCCTGCCCAATATGTCCCATCTATTTCAACCTGCAGGAAGAACTGTGGTGGGGTTAGCACAACGCTAAGTGAGTGAAACTATAAGCAACAATACAACCCAGCGTAATAATCTGTTTACATCAAATAACAATAAACAGAAAAACAATCATTCACTCGACATCCAATCAATGTCAAGCTACACCAATCAAACATTATCAATCGTCATGAGGACCGGTGGCTCCTGAGATACACTAATACCGGTTTGGTACTCAGGGAACCCTTATCAATCATCTGTATTGGCCTATACAGAATTACCGGTAACCAGTTGTTAATCACACACGACCTAGATCTCCAAACCAACATTTCAAGTTTCAAGATCTCCTGTCGTCTACAATAACAACCAAGTCCAACTGTCAAGTCAAGTTGACCTCAGAATCTTACATGCTAGCTCAAACAGCCAAGTAAGCAACTAGTCAAACTATCATGGCAAGATATCTCAATAGATGCATCATATCAAAGTAATACTATAAATTACTGGTTGTAAATCAAATCATTACAACTAAATCACACTGAGGTTACAGATCCACTCACCGACTACCTCAGCTGCAAGCTCAGAAGTCTAATATTACTGAGTCTTCTCCACATCTGATAATCAACACATCAAATATAAGTTAGTAATCCATTTCAATACATAACTTATATCGATCAACAATATTAAGAACTTAACATAATCAACATTAAAATTACTAGTTCTTAATTATACACTAATGATTACAATACAATCATTATCATATTTTTACATATATCAAATTTTAATCACATTACTATTAACAATCAAACATGTAATGCTATACCAGCCAACCAAGCCGCCGGATTCCCTATGAAGCCGCCGGCTTCCCACAAAACAACTTGAATCCGCCGGATTCCCTAAATCCGACCGGATTCCCCAACTTTTTACTGAATCCGCCGGATTCCCGTGAATCCGCCGGATTCCCTCGTCGTCCCAGCCCAGTTCGAGCTGATCAAACCCTAATCCACGGGTTTAATACCCAAAACCTCAAAAACACTATTTCTAACCGTTTAAAATCACAAATATCATTACATAATCAATATGTAATACTTATAACATGATTTATAACATCCAAATCACTCAAATCATCGATTTACCCAAATTCAATCAAAATCAAATTCTTAATTACTCAAGAACACTTACTGATTGAAGAATCTAACGATGGTAATCTGATGATTATGAAGTTTCACGAGAACCACAACTTCCTGATTTGATTTCTGGATTGATTTGGAGGTTTTCAGAGAGTTTCTGTGAGTTTTGAAATTTCTAAATAAACTTTCCTAAAGAGGAAAGTGATATATATAACCGACCTCACAAACCGCCTTCAATATACGGGTATAATTTAATACCCCATCTCAATCTATTGTCTGGAACCCGAAAACCATTTACGAGTCCAAACATTTTATTGCACCGTCAACTATATTAATTTACAACAATTAATAATTCACTTATCACGTTGGAATATTCAGCTCCTATTCCAATTATTTCACTAATTCAAACAATATTATTTCCAAACACATTTAAATGCTTATTTAAATCCAGAAATAATATAAAACAACTATGTCCAATTCGAGGATGTTACAACTCTCCCCTCCTTAAAGAGATTTCGTCCCCGAAATCTAACCTCAATCAATCTAACTAATGTGATATAGTCACATACCTCTTAGCATACATTAATCCTCAATAGCAACTTACAACTATTCTTAGACTAGTTGAATTCTTTCCACATGCACATATCCAAATGTACATGCTTCTATCTTTTCCTATGCACACATACAGTGCATCCATCCAACATCTCATAGGAACCAATCATCTATCTAATTCCTTTATCACCAATCAGATAAAAGTTTAAAGCACCCTATCACTTTAACCAACAACAATAAGTGAAACCTAACATCACTTACTAGGTCTACACAACTAGAAATTAGCAACATGCTAAGATCTTTAACCTATTCTCACTGTTCATCACTGTTAACAATAAAACAGCAGTCACAATATTACAACAACAGTGTTTATTTAAACCCTAATGTACCTAGCAACACTGAAATATAATTTCAGTTCATGACTAACAATCAGTCTAATAGATAGATCACAATCTTAAATCTCTACCATCAAAGATTTGAAATTCAAATCTAGGTTAACTTTTCATCTAAAAGTTTCATACCTATACTCTTGTGAATAACCAATCATATTCACATATCATTACCATTATATGAAATCTTTTACTTAAAAGTACTCCAGATTCATATCATCTAACTAAGCAAAGCAGAGGTCACACTCTGTAGGTAAAACCACAATCAACAAGTACTTTGCTCAATCAGCAATAGTACCACAATCAAATATTACCTACATTCAACCAACCTCTACATTGACTTATTTCTACTTGTAATTCCTTTCATTACAACCTATCAATTGTTAACAACAACAATAACACTTCCAATAATCACAACACTAATGATTATACAGTTCAGTACATCTATCAATACTCACTATATATCTCCAAAGTTTAACTAACCATCAAGTTAAAACTTATTTATTACTTAAACTGGTAAGATATCCATAATATTCTCTTAGCAACCAGTTATTTCAATTCAACTTTACAATCTTAAACTACTAATCACAAGCAATTAGAATTTATACAACTTTAACCACCCAATCATTCAACACTAGATCCCGTCAATCTAGCAACTAAGTCAGTCTTAATCCACATATTATGATACTACAGGTCAAGCATCACAATATCACATTATCAAAATATGCTACTTTCCAACACATTTCCAACAAAATCTACATCAAGTTAATCACAATTAACTAACTTCCACATATCTTATGGCACATTTTAATTCATTCTATTAAAACTTATCATGCCATTTATTATCATGTATACCACACATACATACCTACACTATTTTAGATATTCTCTAAAATGGACACATACACAACAATTCCATTTCATTCTATATACTAGGCCATTCAGACTGTTAAAGTCTTTATCAAGCCTTCTCAATACTACTATTCATCACATATCCATACCATAGGACATGGAACAATCAATAACTCTATGTTTCACTTATATACTTATCAACTAGTATATAACTTAAACATTTCATTCTAAACTTTCAAGAAAAGTTTGGTGAATACAATCATCACCTATCAATCTCAAGGTTTCTCTTACTTTCTAACACTTACAATTATACACATCAGGTTTTCAGCCCCAAATGTCAAGCAATCATTATTCTTAGACTATTCAAATAACGATCATTACACTTAATTTCATACCTGATTTCTTAAAATATGACCAACTATTCAATTCATATTTCCTCAATTTATCAAACAAAGATCAATTACATCTTTAACACCATCCAGCTCCAGATATACTTTCATATCATACCTTAGTTGGATCTAATCTCAATTTACCACTTCATCACTTACTTTATTTGCATACAATTAACAATTAACTAAAGAATCCATTCAATTCTTCCCATACCTTGGTAACTCGCCGTGAGGTACCAATCAACCTATGCAACTATTAATAATAACTTTCAATTACTTCACTTCTCACATTCTTACCCAATCAAAGCTATCATCACAAGCCTCATACACTGGTAAGAATTTCTTATCACAATTCTAATCAATGTGACTCAACTTACACTTTTCAACAATTTATAGTTGTCATATCATACAATGACTTTCTATCTGTATAATTCTTTAACACATATTCAGTTCAAATATCAAATACTTCCTAACTGAATACTCAATCATACTTAACACTATTTCAATTACTTCATACTAGCTTTAAGTAATAACTCAAGTTTTACAACTTAGACAATTCATCTATCCCCTTTGGATCTTACACGATCCGTTTCAACATAATTTAACTAATCTAGGAATTCAATCATATTCCACACAATCATAACATTTCAATCTAGGTTAGACTATTTCAACACACACAGTTGACTACATGTCAACTTTAGTTTCAATCAATTAATCAATAAAATTCTCTAATTGCTTTTCTCTAGTTTGACCCAACCTCAAACCAATCACAAGCAATAAATTTTATACACAATTTTTTATTCATGGTTTGACTTTCAAAGTTAACATACCATCAAGTTAACTCCCAAACCATCTCATCTTATATGTTCACTTTCAAACATATATTTCAAATTATTACTTTCAATAATTTTATCAATCCTTTACAAGGACAAGGTCAACCTACAACAATCTTGGCTCCATACAAGCCATTTCATATTATATGTTTACTTTCAAACATAGACTTCAAATTATTACATTCAATAATACTAGAAATTCCTCAAGCAAAACAATATCAACCTATCTCAACTTTGGCTTCATACAAGCCAGATACAAAATAGTGATTCATTTAAACACTATCAAATCCACCTAAGGTCAATGTAACACAATCAATTACAATTACATATTCAACAAAATCAATTAATCACTTAGGTTTATCATCAAAACCTCTATCAATGACTATTATCATTTACACTAGCACCTTTACAGTCTAATTATCACAGTCCTATCAACTGTTTGTTTTCTTATCAAAACAAATACTAAACCACTTAGCATACTTTCATGCTCAATTTTCAAAATCACATTACATTTCTTTTATACCAAGTAGCCTCAACAAATTCATGTGACACAACATAATATAACAACGGTGATCAGGCGTTGCAAGATTATGTTCTTCACAATCCATTCTCAGGCTACTCCACATTATAATTATCAATGTGATCTACTCTTATCTCATAAATATTAAATATTTCATGATTTCAAATCAATCATACTCTATTTAATAGTTTCTATCAACTGATACATACTCAAATCAGTTTACTACTTACATATTCAACCTTACATATGCAAGCTATTTCACATACACACAATGTTCAAATTTTCAACAACTGAATCACTCAGTATATCACTTATCTAAAACCTCAAACATATGATAACCCATCATCATAGTTTCAATACTTAACATTAATCAATGTCCCTATTTTCCTCAAAATTCAAGACACATCTTAATTAATTATCATTACTTTGACATATGCTATACTATCAAGCATCACTGTCACAACCAGCCTACTCAATCCTGTTACTATAAAACATTTCATTTCTTAATTCACAATTGACCAGAAAGATCTACCACTTTCTCAATCAATTTAGCTTTTTCATAAGCTACATTTCTCATAAACCTAACATTTTTGGTTTATATCAAGTGTTTAACTATAATCAAAACATATCATATAGTCACATAAACACATATTTTCTCACATAACAGTCATTATCAAATCAAATGACACAACAATCCTTAACACGGATTTAGATCACACCTTGTGATCAATCCACTAACATAATACTATCAATTATTCTATTTCACCAATAAAGACACATCTTAGGTTCTAACATCAATCCAGTTAAAACCTTTAATCAACTCTTTATCTACTCATCTAAACACATTTCTGCAATTTCAATTTAATCAGAAATAATAACAACAATGAGCAACAATGAACATCACATTTAATACCTCTATTCTCATGTCAACATATAGCAATCAATAGTTGACTCAAAACTGGGGAATCATATCAGTCTGACTCAATTAACTTTATAACAAAGCTTACTCAGCATTACAGAGTAAACAATTCAAGTTAATTTAAATTAACATAGGCTTATCGGAGATTACCTGGCAAATCTTAAGCCCAGCAGTGTTGAGGAAACATGAAATATACCAATCAAATACTCATGTCCCTCCGTCTCTGTAATCAAACACCAGCTTCACAACTTGTTAAAGGTTAGTACATATTCAACTAACTATTTCCTCATGCATTCACTACTCAACTAAACCCACACCTTCTGGAATGTTTGACTCAACTCAATCAAGTTTAGGATTGAACATACTATCATGTTCAATTCACCCAAACTATTGCTCTGATACCAACTTTTAACACCCCTTCATTTATATATAAACAAACAATATTATAATGGCGACGCGGAAGCTTATATTTCAAAACATTACAACTAATGTTACATGTTACCCAAAATGTCAATAAACTTTTTCAATTCAAAGTACAAGACATTTCAACACACAGGGTGTTATTAAAACATTTCTATAATTATCAAAATAACATCAGAGTTACAGCCTGTCAAACATTCCATCCAGTCAAATACTTCCTGCCCTGCCCAATATGTCCCATCTATTTCAACCTGCAGGAAGAACTGTGGTGGGGTTAGCACAACGCTAAGTGAGTGAAACTATAAGCAACAATACAACCCAGCGTAATAATCTGTTTACATCAAATAACAATAAACAGAAAAACAATCATTCACTCGACATCCAATCAATGTCAAGCTACACCAATCAAACATTATCAATCGTCATGAGGACCGGTGGCTCCTGAGATACCCTAATACCGGTTTGGTACTCAGGGAACCCTTATCAATCATCTGTATTGGCCTATACAGAATTACCGGTAACCAGTTGTTAATCACACACGACCTAGATCTCCAAACCAACATTTCAAGTTTCAAGATCTCCTGTCGTCTACAATAACAACCAAGTCCAACTGTCAAGTCAAGTTGACCTCAGAATCTTACATGCTAGCTCAAACAGCCAAGTAAGCAACTAGTCAAACTATCATGGCAAGATATCTCAATAGATGCATCATATCAAAGTAATACTATAAATTACTGGTTGTAAATCAAATCATTACAACTAAATCACACTGAGGTTACAGATCCACTCACCGACTACCTCAGCTGCAAGCTCAGAAGTCTAATATTACTGAGTCTTCTCCACATCTGATAATCAACACATCAAATATAAGTTAGTAATCCATTTCAATACATAACTTATATCGATCAACAATATTAAGAACTTAACATAATCAACATTAAAATTACTAGTTCTTAATTATACACTAATGATTACAATACAATCATTATCATATTTTTACATATATCAAATTTTAATCACATTACTATTAACAATCAAACATGTAATGCTATACCAGCCAACCAAGCCGCCGGATTCCCTATGAAGCCGCCGGCTTCCCACAAAACAACTTGAATCCGCCGGATTCCCTAAATCCGACCGGATTCCCCAACTTTTTACTGAATCCGCCGGATTCCCGTGAATCCGCCGGATTCCCTCGTCGTCCCAGCCCAGTTCGAGCTGATCAAACCCTAATCCACGGGTTTAATACCCAAAACCTCAAAAACACTATTTCTAACCGTTTAAAATCACAAATATCATTACATAATCAATATGTAATACTTATAACATGATTTATAACATCCAAATCACTCAAATCATCGATTTACCCAAATTCAATCAAAATCAAATTCTTAATTACTCAAGAACACTTACTGATTGAAGAATCTAACGATGGTAATCTGATGATTATGAAGTTTCACGAGAACCACAACTTCCTGATTTGATTTCTGGATTGATTTGGAGGTTTTCAGAGAGTTTCTGTGAGTTTTGAAATTTCTAAATAAACTTTCCTAAAGAGGAAAGTGATATATATAACCGACCTCACAAACCGCCTTCAATATACGGGTATAATTTAATACCCCATCTCAATCTATTGTCTGGAACCCGAAAACCATTTACGAGTCCAAACATTTTATTGCACCGTCAACTATATTAATTTACAACAATTAATAATTCACTTATCACGTTGGAATATTCAGCTCCTATTCCAATTATTTCACTAATTCAAACAATATTATTTCCAAACACATTTAAATGCTTATTTAAATCCAGAAATAATATAAAACAACTATGTCCAATTCGAGGATGTTACATTTTGCGATTTGGTGGTTGTAACCGGACAAGATGAACGGATTGACGGAGGTGGGCGGCGACGGAGATGGGTGAGTTAAGGTTATGGGGTAAGGGGGTTATATGTCAAAGAAATATAATTATAAAATACAATTATTATTCTTTCATATATAATATAAAAATGAATTAAAATATGAATATATAATTAAGGAAAATGAGAAAAGGGTAATTCTGTCCTTTTAAGTAAGGAGGGACTATTTTCAAGCAAATGTAAAAGTTATTGGACTGAAAACCTGAAAAAAAAGTTTATGGACGAATTCCGTAAATCGATGTAAACCACATGGACCATCTTTAGAATTTACTCTATAAGATATTTATTTAAGTGTTAGTAGATTAGACCCTACATATATTTGAGATAATGATGATTTTTGACATCTTTTAATGCAAAAACTTGATTAGGACATTTCGAGTTTATTTATATGTAAGACTTAATGATATTAAATACTTCACATGGACATAGATTAGATTATTCAGCTTAATGTTAGGTATCAATGACGAGCTACTAGTAATCTACCTTATTGTTTATTAATTAATCCAGATTTTATTAAAATTATAATTTTATATTCTTATTCTTACGTTAATTTAATGATAAATTCAATCAGCCTACGAAGGTAAATTAAACTCATATAATAATTCATTTGAGGTAAATTGTACGGAAACCATCTTTACTAGTTGGTAAAACATTAGATAGTAATCTTTCATGATCTCGATAAACCTAACTACTAACTCAACAACCCATTTTAATTTTCATTCAAACAATTATAAAATGTAAATTTGTTATTTATTCCATAAAATGATTCTAAAGTTTAAACTTGTTGCGAATCCAGCTCCACCCACCGTCGCCCATTGGATCACTTTTTGATCGTATCCTTCGTCCGTATCGGTTAAACTGTCTACTTTGATTTTACAGACAATGTTAGAATTCTTCACTAACCACTAACATATCTGCCGACTATAATCTCTTTCGATCGGTTGAAAATGAAAGTAAACACTTATTTACGACAACTTAAAATAGTAATGTGGACACTTAAAATGAAACCGATATATTAACATTTTCTAGAAATATATAATAAAATATTTAAAATGTTATCACTAGCAAATATAAAAAATTAAAAAAATGAAAAAATGGTATAAATATCAAAACTATAAATCTTAAATTATATATAAGAAACACATGATGATGTCATCAAGAAGTCAATTAACCAATCAAATTGCTTAATTTTATTAAATTAGCTAAAATTTAGGAAACGATGACATCATAAATCAAAATTTAAAAAAATATAATAATTAAACTAATAATTAATCTACAAAAGGACGTATCCATTAAAAAAAAACTCCTAATACAATACGAGTATTATCATATTAATAATTATTTAAACTTATCAAGTAAAATTCAAGTATCTAAAATAAAAATGCAAAGATTATCTTCTTCTTTTCAAAAAAATAGAAAATAATCGAGCATTGTAAATGGAAGAGATTAATGATACATATATATTTAATTGAATTTAATATTTATTTACCTTATATCTTCTTATAATCCTAAAGTTTTTATCATATCAAAATTATAATTATCTTCTTCTTACGAATATGATGCTAAACACCCAAATATATCAATTTTATTATTATTCTTTATTTTCTTAAACCGAAACTATTTATTAACTAATACTATTTCTTTATTTCACTTTATTTCTAGCCCATTTATATTCTCTAAATTTTAATTTTAATTGTAATTTGGAATGCTCATGCACTAATTTATTAAGTGAGTTCATGTAACTTTAAAAGGGTACGAAGGATGAACGGGAGTCTCGAGTGCTACAAGTTGATTTTTGAAATTAGAAACATCACTTTTACGTCCTAATTATAGATACTAAAATGTGATTACATTTCATTTCAAACTCTTAATTAAGCAATGGTGCTAATTATTTCTACTACTCGATAATAGTTGATCTGCCAATTTAGGCAATTGTAATAATGAAATAATCAAATGATGTGATTTGCGACTCTTATATGTCATTATTAAAGAATAACGGCGTTATAGATTAACATAAATAAGTTAATACATGATATTAAATAGTTTTGTGTCAAATAGTATGGTTTATTAATGTTGTATTTATTGCTTAAATATCCCCCGTGTATATATAAGATTCATCTTTGTAATATCATCATTTAAAATTAAAGTTCAATTGAACAATTAAGTACATATATTTTACTTAATTTTGAAAACAAAACCAAATTAATTATATATAATCTAAACCTAAATCATATAAAATAATCTACGTAATCATATAAATAATATTTATGAAATACTATTATAATTTGAACTTTAATTATTCGGATACTTTTTATAACCCATGTACACTTCTTTATTTTGAAATTAAAAACGTCAATTATCATGTGATTACATTTGTTATATATCTTCACATCCTAATTAACTAATTTTCTAACACGATTACATGTTCAACAACTTAATAATAGTTTGGAATTTAAAATTTAGATGGCCCGTGTGTATACACGGGTCTAAGTACTAGTAATAAAACTAAAGTAAACCAATGTGGTGGACCCAATTAATTGTCGAGACCTTGTCGTCTTCCTAACACTGGTACCCACCATCCTACCGTCCTCAACATCTCACCGTCCGATTAAAAACCAATCACTTAATCTCAACCGTTGTTTCATCAGTAATTATCCAGGTGGGTTCTACTCACCTTCCCATTACTTTTCCCCACTCGTTAAACCCCACGTGTACGTCAACCACGTCGACTGTTGACCGGTTCGGCATAAACAACGGGTCGGTTCGGATACAAACCTCAGGTTCGGTTTCTTTACCAATTTTGGCCTATAAATACACGTATCTGGATATATCTTCGCACCTTATCTGATTACCCGAGCCAAAAGCTCCGAACCACAATTTGTTTTTTAGATTTTTTTTCACTCAATCGATCATCATCAATCAATCAAAGGTATAATTCACTTCAATTGTGCTTTACTGAATAGGGATCGATCGTTGTATTTTAGTTTATTTGATTCGATCAGTATGATTTTAATCTGAATTCATGTTCGTTGTTTGCGCTTTGTGAAATCGTTGACTGATTGACTTTGATGATCGTCAAAATTACATATATGTTAGGTTTCTGATGATTTATGCTTGATTTTAATTTGTGCTTGATTTTGAGCTGAGTTCATGATTAATTGTGTTCTGATCTGTTAATCTGCTTTAATTTTAATGATGTCACTGATCATGTGATTTTAGTGAAGTCTACGTATAAATTACTTTTTGTAATACATGATATGTGATTGATTGGAGATTCTATACGCATATATGTGAGCATGTATATGTATTTATGTGTTGAATCATGATAAATTGATTGTAGTTTGTAATATTTCTGATGAGTAAAGTATGAAAAATTCTAAAAGATTTAGCTGTTAATTTTATTTATTTATTTTTTTTTTGGAAAAAAATATATAGGCTTGAATTTATTGTGTTAACTGGCTTTGTTTGATCACTATTTTTAGTAGAAGTAGGCTTTGTGGTGTATTTTTATAGTTGATGATAATATATATGATGATATATTGATATATCTGTTTGTTGATTGACCTCCTTAATGTTTGATTGTATGGTTTATAAGTATTTGAATTGGATATGAACATGACAAGTGTGATGATAATATTCATCGGAAATGGCTGTTCAACACTTGAACTAATGATGTTTTTGTTCATGTTATGTAGTTTTGATTTACTGCACTAAAGGATGACATTAGTTACTGCACAAAGATCTTCTACGCTCAATCCAAACGCCCCACTGTTTGTCCCTGCTGCTGTCCGCCAAGTCGAAGATTTCTCCCCTGAATGGTGGGACCTGGTCACAACCTCCACTTGGTTTCATGACTACTGGCTTAGCCAGCAACAGGGTGAAGGCGGTTTCTTTGAAAACGCTGAAGACGAATTTGATTTCACCGACATTGCTGATCTGCTTCCTGATTCCATCGATGCTGATGAAGACACCTTAGCCATGGAATCACAGTATGAGCAGTTCCTCCTTTCCACTGAAATGGAAAGGCGCAATGCTCTTGCTCCAAATGCTTTCAAGCAAATTCCCACAATTGGTATGTTAGTGGAGTAACTTAGTATTCACATTAATGTAAAGTAATAGTTAGTAGTGAACATTGTTATACACTTGTTCTGATTTGAATCTCACATGGGTATGATTAGGTTTGGAATTGGATGTGAAACCAAGGAGGGAAAGGGGACCAAAGTCACCAGTGGAGATTGCTAGGTATTGGGAGAAACCAGCAAAACCAGTGAGCCCAAAATCACGCACACAACGCATTCAGCAACCCCGTTAAATGTTGTTAGTGTCCCAAGATTTCTCTGGTCTAGGTTAGCTTTTAGTTTCTTATAATCCAGTGTTGAACAACCGGAGTAGTGTCTTTTGTTTATTATAAGTTTATGTACAGAGCAAGGTCTCAGCTGTCGTCGTTGTATTTAGCCTTGTTCATTTTCTGACATCGTTCATTTCAACTAGCCAGGGAAATGTAAAGATAATTGTAAAAAAATTAAAAAAGTAGAAATTCATGAAGCATTTCGTCTTGTTTCTGTGCTTATTTATCCATGTTCTGCTTAGCGTTTGTGAAGATTGGTTTCATAGTGTTTTCACATAATTCAACTTCAACCAAAGGCCATTCCAATATGTTTATTCAAAATTAGGATCGAAATTTGGTTATGACCAAAAAGTTCTTGAAAAGCCAACAATATCGAATAGAAGTCGGGCAACTTGTAGTTAAAACTATATATCCAATTAAACTTGTATATTTTACTAAAACGATATGGTCATCACAATAGTCAGTCAATAACAGTTTATACATTTGACAATCTTTTCAATATTCACCATCTTCATTGTTTTCTTTTTAGTTGTATCTTACTATCTTCTACCCCGCCTCCCCTGGTGCTGAAATGAAACATAACCCAAGTTAATCATTTTATAAATTAATTAAATGCAACATAAACTTAAATATATATACATATCAATCACTCAATGAATAATATAAATCTTCATTAAACCTTACCATCTTCTTTCTTACCAACCATGTCCTCTTCCTTACTCTCTCCTACAAATTTCATTTACACTTATGATACACAGTTTGATAATTCAAAATAAAAACCCTACCACAATATGTCTTTGTATCATTTCGATTACTCATAAAATCTTCCTTTTTCACATCAATTGCCAACTTGCTTCCTAGTAGAATATGAAGAACTTGTGCTTATAATCAATACAAGAGCATATGTAATTTCTAAAGTAATAACTAAAACTCATAAAAATTTAGTTTAATACCTCGTGCATCCTTTGCATTACACTTAGATTCTTCATGTTTCACATTGATTGCCAACTTCCTCCGGAGTGGAATATTGAGAACTTATTATCAGTTATTATAACAGGATTATGGATCGAGATATAAGTGACACATACAACTCCTTGGGTGATATGGATCGAGATATAGAAATGATGTCACGTTCAATCCCAAGAGGCGGAGAAGACAGACTACTTTAATTTCCTGTCTTTGTAAAAGTACTTTAATTTGTTTCGTCCAAGTGTGGCTTACTTCATAAATGATAATTGAAAATGGCATTTTCGAAAATTCAAGATATGTTAAAAACTTGGATTTGATGTTATAACTTCATTTTCATATTGGGTGTGCATGTAGCTTTATAACTTTGTTTTATGTTATGGGCAGTAATTCAGTAAATATAATAAGTTTCCAAATTATTGATACAAGATATCCGCACTTTCAAAAC
This sequence comes from Helichrysum umbraculigerum, assembly GCA_949592205.1. Taxonomy (NCBI): domain Eukaryota; kingdom Viridiplantae; phylum Streptophyta; class Magnoliopsida; order Asterales; family Asteraceae; genus Helichrysum; species Helichrysum umbraculigerum. The sequence goes on along the minus strand of CATIUR010000002.1, from coordinate 9,707,760 downwards.
CCAAGGCTTAACTGGATTTATCACGAGTCTAATATTCGGTCTCCACTTCAATTGATGCATCTCGTGTAAAATTGTATTAGTGGTTTATTTCAAGAATACTGTACTTGTTTGGGAACTCCATCTGCATTTTCCCTATAACTACGAGGACGAAGAATGTAATTTACTCGATAATAGAAGTTCATTTCTCGTGTAAAACATAAATGCTAACTACAGATTTTACCGGTAAATATCCAGATAAATAGTTTCTTCTTGAAGCTTACAACACACTGAACACACCAGCCCTCATCCAACAAGCCACTAGCCCTTACAAGCTGGCTGAGATATGATGGTCTTTGCAGTGTTGTTCCGGGCAAGTCTCTGCGATGCTCCCTCATGCACAGGTTCATGGATAGATACCGAACCATCGAGGTTACATAATCTTCTCGTCTTGGCCTTAACACGTACAAGCTTGGGGAAGGGTGCAGGATCATTCAGGTTACATATAGCTGCTTCAAAGTCTCTCATCTTGGCCTCAACAGTCTCAAATGTATCAGAGTCCATGACCTCAAAACTTAAGGTCTCACTGGTGAGGGTCTCAAAGAGAACTTCCATCTGCGAACAGCAAAAATCAAAGACGCGATAAAGATCCAAACTGAGCAACAAAAGAATCCTTCCTACTACGCGTTACTTAACCAAAACATGAACCAGCTTTATCATAACATGTTCTGCTCTCAAGTTATCCGCTCACCACACTCTTATGGCTCACCAAGACACCAACCAGCTTGTTATGAAAATTACTCGTACAGCAAACGATTTCTTGATTATATAGAAGTTCAGATACAAATTAACCACATAACTAACAATGTAGCGATCTGAAACTGAACCAGTAAAATCCTACTACGGATGTGCAACATAAGGATTCCTAATGTAAGTTCGTAGTTGCAAATATACTACTACCAAAATTCCAGATCTTTATCTTCCTCCTAACAATCATAATCTCGTAAGGAAACTATTCAGTTTCACATAAGTCGCAAGAACTTCTAATAAATCACAACGTTGCCGCGATTTGTACAACTGCAATCACTAATCAATCACAGATCTGATATCTGAGAATCAAACGATTCAAATACAAGTAAATAAAAAAATAAGGGTCTTTTAGGTTGTGTTTGACTTAATGCAAGGAAGAAAAGGTAAAAGACGGATATATATACGAAGAAAAGATGATAGGTCAACCGTCAATCTACAATCACACTCGCCACTTCAGTTTTTAATCTACTTTGCTTTCGTGGGACTTCAACCCAAAATAACAACAGTAAATAACAGTTTTGGCCAACGTCGTAATTTTGTTTCATTGTTGGTCCATTGCATCGCTAAAATTTAATGAAAATTTGGTTTACTTAGTCAAAATGACAAGTTTACTCTTTCAATTATAACCCGAAAACTGCTTTAATCTAAACAAACGCGTTTAAGAAGAATGTGAGTTTTGCGTTTCTAGTGCTTGAAATCGACATGGTTTTCACAGAAAAACACAAATAAATAAATAAATAAAAAACATATAAGGGAGCTATAAACACAGAACGAAATAGAATAATAAATCGACATTGTTTTCCAAACAATTTGAATTGTGCCATTTTAAATGACCAAAAGAAAAAACAAGATGGAAGAAACCACATACCTTTAGTTCTGGACGTTTGCGTTCACTGGGAGCCTGTGATGAGGGGCTTCCTTCCGGTCCTGAAGAAAAAAAACAATAATAAAAACTTGCAGAAAGAGCAATAAGCTGATGGTTTATCGGCAATAAAAAATGTCGGAAGAAGCAAAAACAAATCCAGGTTTTGAGAATGTTGCAAATGTTTTACATGTAAAGAAAGCCGCTAAATGGAACCACATTAAGAGAGATATCTCACCAGGAGTTTGAACAAGATGGAGAATGGATTCATTCTGGATGAAGTAGTCGGCAAGAGTAAGGTCGTCCTTGAGCTGCTGTTGGGGCAAAAACAGTGTCTGCAGGTGTGCGGGAATACCTTCCTGGTCCTGAATCATGGCTTTCACATCCTTGATGGCGCTGGAGCTATCCACTTGAAGACAGATGGTGTTTCCAGTGGTGGCAATCATGACATTTATCTGCAGCATTAGTCCCCTCATGTATGCATCATCCACAAGACGGAGGGTGGAGCCGTTCTGGATGTAGTAGTAGACAAGGTTGCGGCTGTCATCAAGCACTTGGCCAGCGTACACCAGCTTCTGTTGGTCTGGACAGATGCCTTCCTTGTCTTGAATCATGGCTTTCACTTGCAGAATGGTGTTGCTGCAACTGATAATCAGAGGGATATTATTTCCAGAGGTGGTCTTGACATATATCCTAATCCTTCCTAAACATCGAGGCACAAGATGAATGGTGGAACCAGAAAGGATGTTATAGTCTGCAATGGTACGGTGGTCCTCGAGCTCTACTCCAGCAAAGAAGAGTATTTGGTAGAACGGGAGCATGCATGCCTTGGGAGAGATGTGGCGCTTCAGGTGTTCGATGGTGTAACAAGGTGCAGCTGGCAGAGATATGATGGTCTTCGCAGTGTTGTTCTGGACAAGTATCTGCAATGCTCCCTTAGGCACAGGTTCATAGAAAGATATCAAACCATTCAGGTAACATATTTTTATCGTCTTGGGCCTAAAACGTAAGGGTGCCGGATCGTTCAGGTTACGTATACCTGCTTCATAGTCTTTCATCTTGGCCTTAACAGTCTCAAAAGTTTCAGAGTCCATGACCTCAAAAATGAAGGTCTCACCGGTGAGGGTCTCAAAGAGAATCTCCATCTGGGTGAACAACAAAAATCAACCAGCTTGTTATGAGTAATTATATGTTACAAATTAGTAACCATCTGAAACTGAACCAACAAAATAACAATTCCTACTACATAAGGATGCCTAATGTCCAATTATTAGTACTACCAAAATTTAAGAGTTTTTTCCTCCTCCTAAAACGACTCGGATCCATGAAACAAATCACAAAGCTACACAGCACATAATATGTTCTGTTTTTTTATCAACCAGCAGCTTGTTATAAAAATTTCTCACTAGAGGAAAATCTCTTGCTTTGATTATGTGCAACACATGGAATTCTAATGTAAGTTGATATGTCCAATTATACTCCTCCTAAAATGACTCAGATCCACATACAGCATGTAATCAATCACAGTAGCAAATACACGTATGAAGGATCTGTCTAATATCAGAGTATGAAACGATTCGTTCAAATACACATAATATAAAAAAAAAGAAAATTAGGAATTTATCATTCATTCAGACAATGCTAAATCGAAAAATCAATAATCAATAACAATAATAATAGATTAATTACGTAATTATAGAGTAACCATACCTTACTTAGACAAACAGAGAATTTGATAGCATGTAATGTAATCGATATATTTGAACCTCGCATATAATATATATAGAAAACTGATGGGCTGACTTCCGTATGTACTGGAGTTAGAATGGGCCCGGATTATTTTATTTAATACGAATATACGATTACGATAAATAAATAAAATACACGTAAGTATATATACCCTAAAAAAAAATGGAAAACATTCTAAAGTTCAAAACCCTATTAATTATTATTAACGAAAAAGAGAGACCGCAGTATAGTAGCAGGGTTGAAGGTAATACTACTATACTAATCTACTTGCATTTTCTTTAAAATTTAATGAGTTTTAGGGTCACGCATGCTTATTATTGTTATTCAATTTTCCTTTACAATTTTTAATGCAAGTTCATCCATAGAATTTTGAATTTTGATGAACGCAATTGCTAACCTTTCACAGTCAACAAGGAATGTAGGCAGTAAGATGCTGTAAAACACCACTGTATATGGTTGAATCAAGCCGGACCAATTTACGCGTTATATCAAACAGACATACGAGTTATATATGTATTGTTGGAAATCTGTTGTTTGGGTATGATAATAATTAACCATTGATCGTTCGGATATGACTTTGAATTGTACAAACATATTACACTTTCAAAGTCTAGTATTTCGACCCATTATTGTCTCGGATTACACGAAATCCTAGACATAGTCACAGTCAAATGTGAACCCATACTATAACTAAAACTTATTTAACCTTTTGATCTCGATAAATTCAATTACACTTAAACAATTAATTACATGTATATGTGTCCAAATTATAGCTCTTATATCTTGAAATGGTTGGTTTGTATTACTTATTACGGTTTTTACCCGTATTAAAGTTCTGGTTGGAACCTTCCTTATGACTAAAGTTGTTAATATTGTGTCGTATTATGATGGACTCTTTATATAAGTGAGTCTTGTGTTTTGAACAATTTCATTTTGCAGCAAACAGAACATGAATACGTCCGGTAGTACCCTTGGGGCCTCTGTAATAACCAGCAACTATCCCATGGTTTACTTCTCTAACGTTGGAACGTTTCGCCCAACGTCTCTTACTTTCAAGAGGATTAAATTCAACACATTCAATAATGATACGTCGCCACCATATATCAAGGTTTGTCTTATCCTATCAGACAGAACAAAGCAGTATGCAAGAGTTCATAGATCAGATAATTATCCGGACCCGGTGGTTGAGCCTCCTAAGAAAATGAAGAGTTTAATGGAGCGGTTTCTTGATCCATATCTGATATTTCGTGCGTTTTGTACTGTAATTGTAACACATTTGCTAGTGGGATTCCCTACGGCTGAACAGTGGAGATTTTATACCGTCATGACTTTTGCAGGAGCGTTTTTTCAAGCTGTTGCAGATACTATGAAAGTTGTCATAGAAGATGTCAAGGATAACACGAAGAAGAATATTAGTCAAAATGGAGAAGCTAAGAAGAAGAAGTGAAGAACAGTTAAGTATGTTTTATGGTTTGATTTTAGTTAAGAACTTATTGGAGACTTGATTTTGTTATGCATGTTTTGAGATGTAAGTTATTGATATCATTATTGTTATCTTCTATATATAAATCAATAAGCATGTCAATAGCAACTTTTTTATCCAATCGAATTTTATGTAGGGTTTTAATGGTTTGTTGGGTATTGGGAGAAACCAGCAAAACCAGTAAGCCCAAATCACGAGCACAACGCATTCAACAACCACGTTAAATGTTGTTAGTGGGTCCAAAGATTTCTCTGGTCTAGGTTAGGTTTAAGTTTCTTATAATCCAGTGTTAACAACCAGAGTAGTGTCTTTTGTTCATTGTAAGTTTATGTACAGAGCAAGGTCTAAGTCATCGTTGTATTTAGCCTTGTTCATTTTCTGCCATCGTTTATTTCGACTAGTGTCACACCCCCAATTTAATGCTTTGCGGAAGCGACTGTTTTGGGGCGTGACTAATCAATAATCAAATCCAAAGTACAAGCAAACGACTCTAAATGAGACGTTGTAGAAGATGTTACATTAATACATAAGTTTTCAAAAGTAATACATCATTGATGAGTTCGCAACTTATTTTGTTAGATTTTAAGTACATAATCATTATACAAAAGATAATGCAAGTAAAATCTTCATATGTGTAATTGCATGCGACTCGAGCTACTAAAGCATATCCTGCTGGGCCATCCGTACAGATCAACCCTACTGTTGCTGTGTACCTGAGAATGCATTACTAAAACAGGTCAACCAAAAAGGTTGGTGAATCTCACAGGTTTATAGTAAGTAACAGTTTGAACACATCAGCTTGTAAAATCATTGAGTAAATATTGCACAGTCGCAATAGTTTCCGTATATATTGCCATGAGCACCATAGTCGAAGCTTAACAATCAGTGATTTTGCCCTCGTGAATGCTAATCCAGAACATTCATATGTAACGAGTAAGAAACACCCATTTATACATGTATGTTCGGGGTAGTGCGTGCTACCCTGGGTGAGGATTGTCAGTCCTAATGGATCCATTTACTAGTACTCGCGCTTAAGACCATAACTGACGACTATGATTAAAGGGACTTCATTGGATTAAGTAAACCTCATGCAATCGATATACCAGTAAATCAGTTTGTAATCAAGTGTGTAAATACATGTGTTCGAGTAAAACAAGTAATGCATCTCCCCCAAAGTAAAGCAGTAAAAAGGGCCATGAGACTCACCTGAGTCTATCCGAGCAATGTACGTATCCGACGTGTAATAAACAATCCCCGAAGTCTCCTAGTGTCCTAAACACGCGAGGTTGTATATTTGTAAGTGAGTGTTTAGTGAATCATTCGTATGTTTGTTCGTTTGATTGTAGGTGTTCAAAGTATTCGATTCGTGTTTATGTTTATATGTTTGAAATCCAATTAAGTTGGTAGTTTGTAAAAGTGTACGACCCGTTGGTGACGGAATTGAAATTATATTTCAAAAACATAATTTGATTCGTAAGAACATTCGTCGTGTATATATGTAAAAAGTTCGTTGTGAAACTGTTTTGACATGGCTGCACCGTTTTGACCATATCTCCCTCATACGAACTCGGATTTAGGCGATCAAGCTGCCCAGACGACCGTGACTCAGAGGACTACAAAACTACAAAATATGGTTTGCTGGAAAAGTGCACATAGCCGATCGGCTAAGGTTTCTTAGCCGAACGGCTGAGCTTAGCCGATCTGCTTTGGTATAGCCGAACGGCTTTGGTATAGCCGAACTGCTTTGTATAGCCGAACGGCTGTGAGGTCGTTTCAGGTCTGTTTCGAGCAGAATACTCACAAAACCAGTTTTAAAACCGTTTTCGCATACAATCAACTTAATAGAATGCTAATACAAGTTATATTACATATTTTAAACACTAAATTAAAGGAAAATGGTAAGTGATTCTTACAAAATGAAATCGAACCGTGGATGATGGTGATGAACTTTGATGAAGATGATGATGATCCAAGATGATGATTATGAGGATGATGATGATTTGATGATAGTGTTGATGTTGTTGTTGTTTGGTTGAGAGAAAAACCGAGAGGGAGAGTGATAATGAAGATCAAAATGAAGAAAATGGGAAGGATGGAGGGAATAAGAGAAGTGGCCGGCCATCTCCAATAATTGGAGGTGGTTGGCCCAGTTCGCTCCGCTTCGTGGTATTTTGACCCGTGTTTTGGTATCCGATCGATAGTTGGTAAGAATGTTTTAAAATGATAATTTCCTAAAAACATAATCGTATCTCTTTTTGCTCGAAGTATTTTATAAAAATGACTTTACGGATGTTTAAAATTGTAACTTTGTTTTACTTAAAATGTACGGATAGTTTTCTGTATCTAAAATGTATTCAAATAATTTTCGGAGTAAGTTATTATTATCCTCTATAATAATACTTCATTGAAAAATGTTTTTCGTCCAAATCCATTTTGGGTTTCTGCGTTCTACCAGATTTGTGTATATGTGATTATTAGATAATCGTTTCGGGTTATGTAATACTTTGTAATAAAAGTTTAAATTTGGACGTAAATTTGGGTCATTTTTGACCGGGTGTCACATTCTCCCCTTGTTAGGAGAATTTCGTCCCGAAATTTGTTCGTGGTATTCATCGTTGTATTCAAGTTATAGTCCGCGTGTTATCTACGTAAGTCTGACAACTCCTATCTAGAGTTGTCTATCTTCCCTTGTTGAACTAATGTCCTTCTGGCAACTAAGGAATTTGAAATGAAATTTCGAGATGTGTTGACTATTATGCCTACCTGATCAGTCCAGTCGATCATTAGAGAGTAGCTACAATGTGTACTAGTAGCCTAAAGTAATTCAGTAAATCCTTGATTGTTTTGTTGGTAGGACAAAGTTGATTGTTTAGCCAATTGCTAGAGTACAGCTACATTTTGTACTAGTAGCCCACCTTAGACTCTATCAGTCTCATACAGAAACGAAGTGGTTTAGCACATTTTAGGTTTATGCGGGATGTTACCCAAAATACGGTTTTATGTGAGTCGTCACCCAAAAATTTGTTTTACTCGGGGCGTTACCCAGTATATAAAAATCAACCGGTATGTTTTCCGGTATACTACTGCGTATGATATGTGATTCCTATACATTTGTACTAAAACTAGTTTCATATATAGAGACTATAGATCTAAATTGTCATTTTTTCCTAACTCTTTAGTGAACTTAGAATCTAGGGAAAACCTAACAAGTATCAAGTAGCAAGTAAAGTTTATCAAGTGAGTAGTATGAAAGCAGCTAGGTTGCTAGCGAGTTACTATAATCGCATCCCTATTCAGATTCTGGTAGGTTTTGTTCCTATAACAGCAAGGAGGTCATTGTGTACTGTGTACTTTTGTTGACCATTCATGGTTTGAAATTTTGTATAGAGTTATGTACAGTAAGCAAGTTTGAACGGTTTTGAAGTTTTGAAAATTCTTTAAAACTTTTCATAAGAAATTTTGCAACGTGTTTATTAAAAGTACATTTGTCAGGAAATTTCGATAGTGAAAGTCGGTTGAAAACTTTGAAGTACGATGAAAACTTTAGTTGATAAACAGTTCGGTTGAAATTTTATTTTATATATATATATATATATATATATTTTTCATCGGCTAAGTTTTGAAATCTTGTTTAATAAAATCTATTCAAAAACAGAATTTATGAAAAAGTTCGGGGTAAAAGCATGGTGAAATTGTTGAAAATGGAGTACGTTGTAGACGTAGAATTTAGTAGACAGTAGTAATTTAAAATAGAGTCCCGATCTTCTTATCAAAGGACGTTGAAGTAAGTATGTTTGTCGGTTGTAGTGGTGTAGGTGGTCTCAAAAGTACAATCGAGAAAGGGCATATTCCTATACATTCAGTATATAATAGCCTAGTGAGTAGTACTTAGTCGAGGCCTATGTATATATATATACCTATATCCCATAATAGCCTAATCATATTTGTATGTATCACCAAATCCATTTGTATCATACCAGCTATCTAAAATAGTTTGCCAATTTCCTTATTCTATTTTGTACTTAGAATCTAAGGAAACAGATAAAGTACTAAGCAGTAATAGAACCTATTCAAGTAAGTAATACAGATGCAGTTTTGGTTATTCGGGAGTGAACGTACCCTTGTTGAGTAAGTTAATAAGTCTAGGGTTCTGGTGATTACCTTCAGCATTAAGTACATAGAACCTGCCCTTAGCAGCGTTGTCGTTTTTGTCCTTTAGTTTTGGGCAGTCTCTCTTGAAATGCCCAGTACCATTGCACTCATAGCAGGTTTTGGGTGCAGAGGCGTCGGTACCAGTGGTGGTTGCTTTACAGTCCTTGGTCAGATGTCCAACCCGCTTGCATTTGGTGCAAGGACATAGACCATCATGATGAAGCTTGCACTTAGAGCAATAGGGCTTTCTTCCCTTATACTCTTTCTTGTCATCGGATTCAGAGGTGTTGGCCTGAGCAGTTGCAGGCTTCTTGTTTGTTTGGCTCTGATTTCCAGAGCTTCCATCAGCTTTCCTCTTGTTATCTCCCGAGGTGTTTCCAGTATTTTTGTCACCAGCGGTTCCTTGACGAACCATTTGTGCCATCAGTTTGTGTGCCATACGTACTGTACCATGAAATGTGGGAGAGTTTGACGAAGTAACCATTCCCTGAATTTGTGGAGGAAGTCCCCAGAGATAGCGCTCAATTCGTTTGGATTCCGTATCGACCATAGATGGGCACAGGTGTGCTAACTGATTGAATCGAGAAGAGTAGCCAGCAATGTCATTCCCTTGAGTGGAGAGATTCCAAAATTTTGCCTCGAGCTGTTGGATCTCATCCCTAGGACAATACTCATCCTTGAGCATTTTCTTCAGCTCATCCCAAGGGGTTTCCAAAGCAATGTCTTGGCCCACGGAGTCGGCATAAGTGTTCCACCATGTCAGAGCATCATCCATGAAAGTGTAAGTGGAGAACTTGACCTTACAGTTCTCAGGGCAGCTGCAGATGCGAAAGACTGCCTCTGTCTTCTCCAGCCATCGCAACAACCCAATGGCACCTTCTGTGCCTTTGAAGTTCAAAGGATTGCAATTAAGGAAGTCTTTGTAGGTGCAAGGTTTCACTACAGTGGTATTTGGTGGTGTTTCAGCGCCGCTGGATCGTTGTCGCTCAGCACTTAGTGCGTCAGCAACCAGTCGATCGACCTGAGCTTGAGTGAACTTTTGGCGTCGTGGAGGCATGTTCCTTCAATGAAGATAAGGGACATGTCAGAGTTTCGTATAAGAATATGATCATCGTAGTTGTATATATTACGGTAATATACCACAACACAAGTGACAATCAATAGCGTAGAATAACAGTGATTGTAATCATCCAACTTGCGAGTTCAAATGATTATGAGGATTAAGGTTTTCAAAAGGAAAAAGGATATTACATCCGAACAGATATCAGTAGTTTTGCGGAATGTGATAGGAAAGTAGAAAAGATTTGTACTTAGAGGAATACTGGATTCGAATGTTAAAACTGATGGGTGAGTGAAAGATGGTCCTTTGATGACCAGTTTGTGTCAAATAAGGTGTCGAAGTTTTAATCCCTACCTAGGGTAAGCCTATTTCGAAGAGACGACCCTCTCTTTCAGGGCACATCCCGGTACTCTTTTCCTGATTCGATCAACTTACCATAGGCCTAATCTAAAGTGTGCTTGTACAGTGAGTGTGTTACTAAATATCGGAGGATCTTAATAAGCCTAATCATATAGGTGTAACCTATATATACTTATTATCCACTTAGTTGTGTCTAACACAGAACAAGTACAAGTCACGGTTCTCTCGTGGTCAGAGTCAACTAGTGCATTCCTGTTCAATATAACCCCTTTCAGATCTTACATCATCTTCATTTAATTGTACATAGTTGATCAGGCTATGTTAAATTAAACTTGTATGACGAAATCCCTGAACCAGTTATATCTAATGAGGAATACTGCCTAACGGTCATAGTCTAGGTCCACTAAATGCAACCTAGTTCGCTATAACCTTAGGCTCTGATACCAATCTGTCACACCCCCAATTTAATGCTTTGCGGAAGCGACTGTTTTGGGGCGTGACTAATCAATAATCAAATCCAAAGTACAAGCAAACGACTCTAAATGAGACGTTGTAGAAGATGTTACATTAATACATAAGTTTTCAAAAGTAATACATCATTGATGAGTTCGCAACTTATTTTGTTAGATTTTAAGTACATAATCATTATACAAAAGATAATGCAAGTAAAATCTTCATATGTGTAATTGCATGCGACTCGAGCTACTAAAGCATATCCTGCTGGGCCATCCGTACAGATCAACACTACTGTTGCTGTGTACCTGAGAATGCATTACTAAAACAGGTCAACCAAAAAGGTTGGTGAATCTCACAGGTTTATAGTAAGTAACAGTTTGAACACATCAGCTTGTAAAATCATTGAGTAAATATTGCACAGTCGCAATAGTTTCCGTATATATTGCCATGAGCACCATAGTCGAAGCTTAACAATCAGTGATTTTGCCCTCGTGAATGCTATTCCAGAACATTCATATGTAACGAGTAAGAAACACCCATTTATACATGTATGTTCGGGGTAGTGCGTGCTACCCTGGGTGAGGATTGTCAGTCCTAATGGATCCATTTACTAGTACTCGCGCTTAAGACCATAACTGACGACTATGATTAAAGGGACTTCATTGGATTAAGTAAACCTCATGCAATCGATATACCAGTAAATCAGTTTGTAATCAAGTGTGTAAATACATGTGTTCGAGTAAAACAAGTAATGCATCTCCCCCAAAGTAAAGCAGTAAAAAGGGGCCATGAGACTCACCTGAGTCTATCCGAGCAATGTACGTATCCGACGTGTAATAAACAATCCCCGAAGTCTCCTAGTGTCCTAAACACGCGAGGTTGTATATTTGTAAGTGAGTGTTTAGTGAATCATTCGTATGTTTGTTCGTTTGATTGTAGGTGTTCAAAGTATTCGATTCGTGTTTATGTTTATATGTTTGAAATCCAATTAAGTTGGTAGTTTGTAAAAGTGTACGACCCGTTGGTGACGGAATTGAAATTATATTTCAAAAACATAATTTGATTTGTTTTCGTAAGAACATTCGTCGTGTATATATGTAAAAAGTTCGTTGTGAAACTGTTTTGACATGGCTGCACCGTTTTGACCATATCTCCCTCATACGAACTCGGATTTAGGCGATCAAGCTGCCCAGACGACCGTGACTCAGAGGACTACAAAACTACAAAATATGGTTTGCTGGAAAAGTACACATAGCCGATCGGCTAAGGTTTCTTAGCCGAACGGCTGAGCTTAGCCGATCTGCTTTGGTATAGCCGAACGGCTTTGGTATAGCCGAACTGCTTTGTATAGCCGAACGGCTGTGAGGTCGTTTCAGGTCTGTTTCGAGCAGAATACTCACAAAACCAGTTTTAAAACCGTTTTCGCATACAATCAACTTAATAGAATGCTAATACAAGTTATATTACATATTTTAAACACTAAATTAAAGGAAAATGGTGAGTGATTCTTATAAAATGAAATCGAACCGTGGATGATGGTGATGAACTTTGATGAAGATGATGATGATCCAAGATGATGATTATGAGGATGATGATGATTTGATGATAGTGTTGATGTTGTTGTTGTTTGGTTGAGAGAAAAACCGAGAGGGAGAGTGATAATGAAGATCAAAATGAAGAAAATGGGAAGGATGGAGGGAATAAGAGAAGTGGCCGGCCATCTCCAATAATTGGAGGTGGTTGGCCCAGTTCGCCCCGCTTCGTGGTATTTTGACCCGTGTTTTGGTATCCGATCGATAGTTGGTAAGAATGTTTTAAAATGATAATTTCCTAAAAACATAATCGTATCTCTTTTTGCTCGAAGTATTTTATAAAAATGACTTTACGGATGTTTAAAATTGTAACTTTGTTTTACTTAAAATGTACGGATAGTTTTCTGTATCTAAAATGTATTCAAATAATTTTCGGAGTAAGTTATTATTATCCTCTATAATAATACTTCATTGAAAAATGTTTTTCGTCCAAATCCATTTTGGGTTTCTGCGTTCTACCAGATTTGTGTATATGTGATTATTAGATAAATGTTTCGGGTTATGTAATACTTTGTAATTAAAGTTTAAATTTGGACGTAAATTTGGGTCATTTTTGACCGGGTGTCACAACTAGCCAGGGAAATGTAAAGATAATTGTAAAAAAATTAAAAAAGTAGAAATTCATGAAGCATTTCGTCTTGATTATGTGCTTTTATATATCCAAGTTCTTCTAATCATTTGTGAAGACTGGTTTCATTGTGTTTTAACATAATTCAACTGCAAGTCTGCAACCAAAGGCCAATTTAATATGTTTATTCAAAATTAGGATCTAAATTTGGTTATGAACAAAAAGTTCTTGAACCCAACAGTATCGAATTAAGTCGGGCAACTTGTAATTAACGGTATCCAGTTAAACTTGTATTTTACTAAAAGTCTAAAACGATATAGTCATCACAATAGTCAATAACAGTTTATACATTTGACAATCTTTTCAATATTCACCATCTTCTTTTTGGTTGTATCTTCTACCCTGCCTCCCCTGTAGCTGAAATCAAACATAACCCAAGTTAATCAATTTATAAATTAATTAGATGCAACATTAACTTAAATATATACATATCAATCAATCAATAATATAAAACTTTATTAAACCTTACCATCTTCTTTCTTTACTAATCATGTTTTTTTTTATTTTATTTTCAAAAGGGTATTCCCGTTTATAACAGGCTCCCCCGGGTTGGTCAAGCTTTGCTTGAGATGTACGCGGCCTAACCGTTGCCGTGGCCGTTTCCGAACCTTCCCGTGGCCACCCCAAGATATTTATGCTTCTAGTGAGGTTCGAACCTGAGACCTCTTGTGATGATAACAGGACGCCAACCACTAGGCTATCTTGTGATGGTTTAAAACTTTATTAAACCTTACCATCTTCTTTCTTTACTAATCATGTTTTTTTTTATTTTATTTTCAAAAGGGTATTCCCGTTTACTAATCATGTCCTCTTCCTTAATCTCTCCTATAAATATCTTCATAAAGAAATTAAAAAACCTACCACAATCTGTCTTTGTATCATTTGAATTACTCATAAAATCTTCCTTTTCACAGCAATTGCCAACTTGCTTCCTAGTAGAATATGAAGAACTTGTTAGTTATTTTAACATGCTTATAACCGATAAAAGAACATATGTAATTTCTAGAGTTATAATGAATACTCATATGTAATTTAAAACTTACAACTCATTTTATTTGTGAACCAAACATGTATGCAGAATGGAATTGAGATTCCAAATCCATCGAACTCCGTTGAATTCCACGAACCAAACGCAACCTTAGATTGTTCATGTCTCACATTAATCGCCAACTTCCTTTCTAGTGGAATATAGAGAATTTATTATTTGTTATTATAACATGATTATGGATCGAGATATAGTGACGCATACAACTCTTTGGGTGATATGAATCGAGATATAAAAATGATGTCACATTCAATCCTAAGAGGCTGAGAAGACAGACTATCGCGAATGATGTAAAAGTACTTTAATTTCCGCCTTTGTAATTTGGTTCTTGCTCTAGCTTATTAGAACTTTTATGTCTTAAATTGGAACTTCTGTTATGTTTAATCTAAGTGTGACTTGCTGCATAAATGAAAACTGTAAATGGCATTTTCCTTATTTCAAGATGTTAAAAACTTGAGATTGATGTTATAACTTCAATTTCGTAATGGGTGTGCATGTAGTTTTATAACTTAGTTTTATGTTGTGGGCTGTTAATATAAGTATCGAAATTAATTGGGTAAATGTGTAATGGACTGAAAGTCTGAAACTAGAGGTTGCGTGGGCCGTGAGCCCGTGAGGAGTCCATTGTTGCTTATTAGCTTATATATTTTATTTTGTTTTTATTTTTCATTTTTTTACAGCATAGGTACTAGCCTTTAAACCCGTATATACATACGTGTTGTAAATTTGTATTTGATTATTATAACTATGCAAGTAATGCATATCATCATAAACTATAAAATAGCAATGCTTTATAAAATTAAAGTACGTTGTTTCCTTTTATTAATATGACTTGTATTATAAATGGGGTTATTTTTATCAATTAACAAAAAGAAAGAGAGCAAACCGAATTATCTTAATTGAAAGTTTAATTTTAAATTGGAGATATTATAACTCCGTTTTTTTATATTATATTTGAGATTTTATGATAAGATTAAGATTTAAGAGAAATGATACATCCATACAATTCTTATAAAAAAATATTTATAAAATAAAGTGTACCAATCATAAATCATATCAAGTGAAAGAATAAGGAGAGGGAAAAAATTCATTCAATTGGTCAACATCCTTAAGTCTAATATTTCTCAAGATTCAAGTAGTATATAAGATTAACATTTAGGATAGGGAGATGATTTTTAAAAGGATTGTTTTACTTCCTACAAAGAAAACACAAGGTTCTTTGTAAAAAGAAAAGTGTATTTTTCCTTGTAAGTAGTAAAACTTTACTTGTAAAAATCAGCTCCCTTTAGGATATTTTTAAAAACTGATGGACACACGCGTTTATGTAAAGTACAAATATTTATCCTTCTAGTAACTAGTCAAATGTTACTTTTACTCTTTACTTTGGAGATAAATTTATGTGAAAAAGTGTAATCAAAGATAAAAAGGTAAAGTTGATTATCGGATATGAACACTTTTAAGACGAGTTAAAATAGATAAATATACCCAAAAAAAAAAGAAAAACTGAAAACTTTCTTAATGTTAAAAACCCTATTATTATTTACGAAAATCAGAGAGACCGTGGTAGAAGTCCGGTTGAAGGTAACACTATTTTATACCTTTTGCAGTAAAAAAAATAGAGGCAATAAAATTTTGTAAAGCACCGCTGTATATGGTTGGATTTTATAGCCCATTTAATTTTGAATTTTTGATAAAAAAAAATAAAAAAATTGATGTTATTTTCTCAAATCAAGCCGGCTGAATTTACGTTTTAAATGAAACCGGTCAACTCATATTGGTTTGGTAATTTAGATTCAAGGCATATGAATTATATACATGCATCCAAATTATAACTCCTTATTTTGAATGATTGGTCTGTATTGGTTAATGGTTATTACACCATCTAGTGATAAGGGCGCCCGGTTCGATCCATCCTCGGGTAAACACTTACCAGATAGCCGGGGGAAGGTTCGGAAATGGCAACGGTAAGGTTGTGTACATCACGACCATAAGCGCAGCCACCCAAGGAGCCTGTTATAAACGAGATCACTCTTTTAAAGTGAAATGAAATGTCCGTATTGGTTATTACAAAGTCGGGTATGTTGAAGGTGGTTGCTAGTTTGCTACCCTCAACAAATCTTAGATTATGTAGAAAGTACACAAAATATATTAAGGGTAAAACTTACTCCATCATTAACGAATTTTGCCCCCTTAATAAATGTACCTAGTTATTACGGTTCCTACCCATAGTTAAGTTCTTGATCAGACCCTTTCTAGGACTAAAATTATTAATAATTTAATATTGATGAAGTCATTATATAAGTGAGTCTCGATTTTTGAAAAAGTTCATTTTGCAGCAAAGAAAACACGGTTACGTTTGGTGGCCTTGTTGTACGCCCATCTGTGAGCATTAGCTATCCCTTGGTTGGCTTCTCTAACGTTGGAATGTTCCGCCCAACGTCTCTTACGTTCAAGAGGATTAAGTTCAACGCGTTGAATAATGATACGTCGCCATATATCAAGGTGCATCTTTTTCTATCAGACGGAATTAACAAGTCAGTATGCAAGAGTTCGTAAATCAGATATTTATCCAGACCCGGTTGTTGAGCCTCCTAAGAAAACGAAGAGTTTAATGGAGCTGCTTATCGATCCATTAAGGTTTGGGTTTATTTTTTCGTTATGTATTAAACTTTACATTTTCTAGTATTGTATGCAACGAACTTTGAAAACTTCTATTGTATGTATTGAATTTGTAAATATAGTATATTGTATATAGATCATATTTACAAGTTCACTACATACAATAAAACATATTTACAAGTTCACTACATACAATAGAACAAATGAAAGTATGTCGCATACCATAGTAAAAAGTGTAAAGTTTAATACATAACGAAATAATAAACCCTTAAGGTTTTTTCGTGTGTTTTGCACTGTACTTGTAACACTTTTGCTAATGGGATTCCCTACGGATGGACAATGGAAATTTCATACCATCATGACTTTTGTAGGAGTGTTTTTTCAAGCTGTTGAGGAGACCATTAAAGATGACATAAAAGTTCGCAACGGTAACATGAAGAAGAATATTAGCGAAACTGAAGAAACTAAGAAGAACACTTAAGAAAGTTTTGTGGTTTGATTTTAATTAAGACTTATTAGAGACTTGATATTATTTTGCATGTTTTGAGATGTAAGTTAGTATCTTTTAATTTACATAAATTGTGATGATGGAGCAATATGATTATGGAAGAATCAAGAAAAACATACATGAGAAAGTAAAACTAAAACTAAAAAATCTTGTCATGTATCTATTGAAACTCAGAGACTTAAGATCATTCTAAACAAGTTTCAAGTGTTCAATGAGCTCAACAAGATGCAATCATGTTTGTTAGTTGATCACCAAAAACTTAAAAGTGAATTCGAGGAAAGAAGTTTGAGAGTCTTGAGCTTGTTCTTAGGAGGATCGAACAAGAGACTTCATCAAGTTCAAATCGTGAAGTGAAACTTTTGGTCTTTTGCTATTCGATACAAAAGCAGAGAAGACAAATTTAATTTGATTTCACCGACATTGCTTATATGCTTCTTGATTCCATTAATACTGATAAAGACACCTTAACTATGGAATCACAGTACGAACATTTCCTCCTTTTAACTGAACTGGAACAACGCAACACTCAAGCCCCAAATGTGCGCCTTTAAGCAAATTCCCACAATTGGTTAGTTAGTATTCGTATATACTATATATACGCGTTCAAGTGCAATAAATATTAGTAGTAAACATTGTTCTGCACTTGTTCCGACTTGAATTTCACATGGGTATGATTAGGTATGGAATTGGACTAGTCTATTTAAAACCTTGTTATAACTTAGTTTGATGCTTTGATAACAAACACAACTCAAATCCCAACATGATAAAAAGTAGGCGTTTTAGAAACTCTGAAACTCGTTGAGGGCTCTAATCTGATATCCAAAGCCGAATAACACCATTTGAAAATGGAGGGAAAATGCTACATAATTCATTCCAGACTTTAAGATCATCCTAACACATTTAAATAAGTTATCAATATATATTATGTTTATGAAAATTGATATATAGTAATTAATAATTGAATATCTAGAATTCTAGATATGTCTAACGTTATATCACATTCATTTATGATATTAATGATAAGTGAATATATTTTTTAATTGGCTCAACCAGATTATCATGATTTATTTCATATTTACCGTCTGTAAATGTCCCTAAACTATACAGTTTGACTTTGGCAACCGTGGGTTTCTACAAATATAAAGTGAACCTGAACTTATATGTAACAAACCATATTATTCGGCTTTGGATATCATATTAGAGCCCTCAACGAGTCACGTATATTTAATTGAACATTGAACATTTATCTTTAATCTTTTCACGTGTTATTATCATAGCTATTGTCAATGACAAATATTAATTACTTATAAATATCAAACATTAGTTAAAATTCAATAATCGTGTTAATCATCGTGGGCTATCAAAAGTATTTAGTAATAATACAAAAGTATGATACAATGATACAAGAGATCATATGCTGACTTTAGTAATGTTGACTACTGATTTGATTGACTTTTAAACAACTTCCGTTGACTTTGACTTTCACTTATCCCCAATGGATATATTAAAAGTTAAAATACAAGTTATCATGAATAATTTTCAGTAAACAAATATATAGAGAGAGTTTGAGGCTCATTTAATGTCACAAGAAAGAACAATATTAGGGGTGTCACAAATACCCGAACCCGAATAGATAATCCGAATTCGAACCCGAATAACCCAAATTTGAAGTTTATTCGGCCACCCGAATCCAAATAACCCGAATTCGAATAACCCGCATCTTATTTGAGTCGGGTTTCGGATAAATATTTTACAATTCGGGTGACCCAAATAATCTAATAAATTATTTAATATACAACTATAACTATATATATAATTTATTTATGGTTTATCCATATATAATAAACATATATAAGTTACTCATGATGATTTATATAACCTATTAGTATCATTTTGTAAAGTTCTAAGTATTGTTCAAAATACGAAAATCTGGAATATCATCATATTCGAGTTTAAATGAATAACCCGAACCCAACCCGAATTCAAATAACCCGAACTCGAATAACCCGACCTTATTTGAATCAGGTTTCGGGTTAGATTATAAACTTGAAAAACCGAATAACCCGAAACCTGAATAAATTATCCAATTAACACCCCTAAACAATACATGATACTTTTTTAGTTCAATACTACAACATTTTAAACAGTCAACAATATTTCAAGAGTTCAAAACTTCGTATATCAAAAAGGTTCTCCAATCTTTTATTAAGGGCCAAAAATACAAAACTTCTTTGCATTTCCGGAACCTCTCTTCATCAAGATTTCAACATGCAAATAAAGCATAGTTGATTGGACATCTAATTTTAGTTAAACATAATTATACTAAAAAAAATACCAACCTTAAAACCTTGTGACAAACAGAAGGTAAAAGGATCCAATAAACGCTGCTACAGCGAAATAACCAAAAGGGATGGCTGTAAGCACCCTCAAACCTAATATATAAAAAAGTAACATTATCACAACAAATGGATGGTAATAAATTGAGCTTCAAAATTAAAGGACAAACATACCAATGATGGTGAAAAAACTCCTAGAAAGTCTGGGGAAACCAGTAAACAACGTTAAATAGCAGCTGAGAGGCTCGGGTAAATCAAAGTTATCCTCAAATAGGGTAATCAGATCATACACATAGAGTGCAAGCACTTCAAAAAAGCACATAGAAATGGCATGATAAGCCTAGGAAAAAAAACATATAGGTCAAATAGTGTAACATCCTCGAAATGGACCTAGTTGTTTTATATTATTTCTTGATTTAAATGGTATGTAAATGTGTTTGGAAATAATATTGTCCAAATTAGTTGAAATAATTGGAATAGGAATCGAATATTCCGATGTGACAAGTAAATTATTAATTGTTGTAAATTAATATAGTTGACGGTGCAATAAAATGTTTGGACTCGCAAATGGTTTTCGGGTTCCAGACAATAGATTGAGATGGGGTATTAAATTATACCCGTATAATGGAAGGTCGGTTGAGGAACCGACTTAAGTTTCTATTTATATAACTTTCCTCATTTGGAAAGTTAACCATATTCGAATTCCTTTGAAAACCAAAACCCCAAACTAGAAACTTAAGTTATAAGCTGTGATCTTGATTCTAGTCTCATCATCATCAGATTACAACATCATCATCATGTTCTTAATCAAGTGTAAGTGTTCTTGAAATTTGATTTTTATTCAAATTGGGTAAAATCGATGATTTGAGGAAAATAGATGTTAGAAACTCGTTATAACTGCTACATGATGTTTGTATGAAGTTATTTGAGGTTTAAAACATTTAGAAATTGAGTTTTGGTGATTTTTGTTTAAATTCTCGGGTCTGGGTTTTGATCAGATCGTTTAGGTCTGGGACGAAGGTTGAATCCGGCGGATTCAATTGAATCCGGCGGATTCGGGTTGGTTATGGGAATCCGGCGGATTGAATAGGAATCCGGCGGCTTGATCATGAATCCGGCGGATTCATGGCCGGATTGGTTAAAAATGTGCTGATCGTAAATTGAAGCTGAAACATGTTTCAGTGTTTGTCAAATTAAACTAATCTCCAGCAGCTTTTGTGTTGTAAATATAACTTGAGTATGATATGTTATATTTTGTGATTTGTTGCCTGTTTACACATGAAATGGTATAGAGTGTTGAGTACCCTTTGATTTTTAAATACTATTAGATGATTGTTTACCATGATTGAAGTGGTACATTGTATAATGTACTATTGTGATATGTTATATGATTATAACATAGACTTATTGTTGTTAATGAGTACTAACTCATTGTTTATTTGATTTTGTTCTCAGATGTGGAAAAGGCTCAGTAACATTAGACTTCTGAGCTTGCAGCTGAGGTATTGGTGAGTGGATCTGTAACCTCAGTGTGATTTAGTTGTAATGATTTGATTTACAACAAGTAATTTATAGTATTACTTTGATATGATGCATCTGTTGAGATATCTTTCCATGATAGTTTGACTAATTGCTTACTTGGCTGAATTGTGCTAGTATGTAAAATTCTGAGGTCAACTTGATTTGATGGTTGGGCTTGTTATTGTTGTAGACGACAGGAGATCTCGGAAACTTGAAATGTCGGTTTAGAGATCTAGGTCGTGTGTGATTGACAACGAGTTATCGGTAGTTCTGTATAGGCCAATACAGATGAACGATAAGTGTTCCTGGAGTGCCAAACCGGTATTATGGTTGCTCAGGGACCACCGGTCCTCATGGTGTTGCTTGGATGACATTGATTGGATGTCGAGTGATTGATTGATTTTCTGTTTATTGTTATTTGATGTAAACAGATTGTTATGCTAAGTTGGGCTGTTGTTATAGTTTCATTCACTTAGCTTTATGCTAACCCCACCACAGTTCTTCCTGCAGGTTGAAATAGATGGGACATATTGGGCAGGGCAGGAAGTTGTTGGAATTGATGGAATGTTTGACAGACTTTTACTCTGATGTTATTTCAATAACTATAGAAATGTTTTGAATTATATAACACCGATTTTGTTGAAATGTCATGTGTTTGACTTTGAAAAAGTTTATTGACATTTTAAGTAATGTAAAACATTGATAGTATGGTTTGAAATCTACGCTTCCGAGTCGCAATTATCATTTTAAATGTAAGGTGGAAAGAGGGGTGTTATAAATAGTATAACAGAAAATCTAGAAATAGCAACAAAATAATTAGTACGAAAGATTAATTACCAAGAGAGTCCACACTGAATACTAATAAACAAAGCTCAACATTGAAATCCACAACAGCTGAATTGGCACCCACGTAGACCATCTCCACACAATCTGCCTGGATACAAAATAGCTTGCCCACCAAAACATAATGACGGAAATCCCTAAACATATAACCATCTTAACCAAGTATCTTCAAATTTGAACCAATATTTAAAGTACTTATCTACTTTCCATAAATTCAGCATTCACTATCTTCATTGCTCTTCTTTTATGTTTTATCTTCTATTCTGCCTCCCTGCCGCTAAAGTGAACAAAACCCAATGGTTAACTAGTAAGGCACTCGTACAATGTATGATAACGGTGATGCCTATTATGCAAACTATGTCCCCTATGCAAACGATGCCACTTAATGATCTATGGGATCTCTTGCAAAATGTGTTAAGGTTAAGAATATTTCGGAAGTGCACTAGAATCAGGTTGGGCCATATACAAACCCAACTTATAGTCTAATTGATATCTCTTATTTAATTTTAAATAAAATCTTGACTACTTTGTACTATGATTTGAAAATCAGACCGAACATCGATATGACAACTTTATAAATTGGCTCTAAATATATAAATATATATTTTAATGACTATTAGAATTACTCGTAACATAGAGTGGAGGTAGCAACGACACCCATTGGAATATCTTATTAACATAGATTTGATCTAGTTTTTCTTGTTAATTTGGAAACTAGTTCTTTTGTTAATTTTGAGACTAGCTCCCTATTTATGATATGGTACTTGGAAAATTTGCTTATCTTGCTTTATTTATTTTCTTGCCTTTTCATATATGTTGCGGGTGCCAATATTCAATAAATAGATGTGGTATCATCTCGAAGAACCTCAAGATTACTATTTGATGTGAATTGAAATCGGATACGCGATGGATTCAATAATGTTTTCATTGCTAATCACGATAATGTGGAAGTTGCTTTTGATGAGTTGCATTTCTGTTGGACGCAACTCATGCCACAGATCAGACGATGAAAGTTCCCCGTGGGTACAACCGATGTTTGCCCTATGATGGTCTCCCAGTTCGGCAGGTGTCAAATGACCTAGGAGATAAATGTGTGTACTCTAGATATCTGTTCAATAACTATAATATGTTTTCGAATGACTAATTGGCAGAATCTAAATTAGATGACACCATTGACATTACTAACTGAGTTAACTATTTTTAATATTTATAGTCTCGAGGCATACGTTGTACCGACGCAATGGAGATGATGGCTACGCAGCATGGCCTGGACCGATGACATATATATAGTGTTATTTGTTGCTGCTCAGTTCTTCGTGGAGGGTGTTTTCACAAGCAAAAGAGTTATTGCAGTTTAGTAGGCTTTTAGGATGGCCAGTGGTGCGACAGCTAAAATGCAACGCATTGGAGCTTCCTTTTATCCACGTTTTGTTGGCTGATTTTTTTGTCGAAGTTGATGATTTGCAACGCGTGCCTATCATTGATAACCAACAATGGGTTCACTGTGATGCGATGGATATGAATTGGCTCAACATTTTAGTTGCAGTTTAGGCATAGCTATCTCAACTGAAACGTTGTTTGTAACTAGTGTTAGATACCGATCTTAACTGAAACTTTGTCTATAACTTGTATAGTTGTTGGAGTTGTTGGATATTGGAATATAATCATTGACTTGGTCACAAAATATAGTGGTAATTGTGAAATCTTGTTACTTAAATGAATTTTATTTTTCTATATTCACTTTTTAATTGACTACTCTCGAAACCTTTATGGTGGATTCTTGTCTCTTGGCACTTATTCCTAAGCAACCTTTATTACATTTAAAGTTAATTAATCATCGTAAAGATATGAATTAAACATGATGTTACTCATGAATGTAACGTTTAAATGTACACAGTCAAATGTGTTAGACTTTTTTGGTATGATCAAATATGGAATGAGAATAATTAGTCAAATAAAGTCTCTTGATAATAGTCATAATGAATGTTTTAAAACCAGGATTTGTAGTTGACTTGGGTGTTGTTCCGGATCCGTTCTAACCGGTTGACCTAGCAGTTAACCTGATTTGATACTCTAGGGTTTTTTATGTCATTCTTTAATGCTTTGTGCTTAATGTTCATTAAAATAAATACTTTAAGGGGTATATGTATATGTAAATGTGTAATGTTTTGTACCATGTTTTAAAACCCGGATTTATAGTTGACTCGGGTGTGGCTCCGGATCCGGTCCAACCGGTTGACCCAGCGTGTTAACCCGGTTTGATACCATAGGGTTTTTTTATTATTCTTTAATACTTTGTGTTTAATGTGCATTATAATAAATACTTTAAGGGGTGTATATGTAAAATGTGTAATGTTTTGTCTTCTCAAGGTACACATAGATCCAGGAATGCTTCTTTCAAACTTCACACAAGTTCACATTTAATTTCTTTTTATTTCTCAAGTTCCTTTCAAATTAACAAATCAAATTCGTTGGCACCAATCTTCATTGATACGGGGTATCTGATAGATCATCTTCATGCTGTGTAAAAGATACGTGTTTTCAATTGCTTTTGATGTTGTGTTAAATCATCTTGAAGTTTGTTCAATTCCAACGGTTATTATCTGACTTTGCTAGTGAGTATGAGCAGGTTGGGAACAATATACAATCACCTTTTAGTGATTGTAGTAGAGTAAATGTGTTGTTTGTGTATATGATTATTATCATTAATATATTTCGGATATGACTTTGAATCTTGTAAACATATTACATCTGCAGAGTATAGTATTTCTAATCATTATTCTCTCGAATTATAAGCACTCTATAATTGGATAAGACAAAGTCACAGTCACAATGTATTTATAGACCTTGGTGGCTTAGTTTGGTTCTAATGTAAATGTATTTATAGACCTTGAACTTAGATTCAAAATGAAGGAAGCCAAAAGAATTTGTTGTCTATTTTCGGAAAAATGTGTTTTTCGAACGTATGGGTTAAACCGAAAAAAGTACGGCTAAGCAACATATTGTACCAGTTTATATTTTGTAACGAAAATGTTAATAAAAATTCGCTATTCACTATTTGTATGTCACAAGTTCAACTTATTCATCTAAAGTAACATGTATTCAAATGGTTTAGTCATTCAATCGTTGCACTTAAATCATGTATGAGTATTACCATTCACAATATACTTTTTCATATATAGAATAGAATAAAATAATACAAATATTTATAATGATTTACGTATAAAAGTTAGTACTCCCTCCATCCTAAAATAATTGTCCCACTGCAAAATGTACATAGTCTTAGCTAGAAAAATTACTATCTACCAATAACATCTCATCTTTACCCACTAAAATCTTTTTTGTTTAGTTGTAATGGAATCTAAACACTTATTTTGAAACAACACAAAATAGTACTACGTAGCAAATACACTTAATTTGAGGCAAAGGGAGTAATTAATATATAAATTTTTTGGGAAGATATTGACAAAGATAGAAACTTGAAGGGCCATCTTTTCGTATGTTTTGGAAACAAAAATGGGCCCGTATATATCTTGAGAAAAACTTGATAACCGAAAATAGGCCCATATATATATCAATAAGACATTCTAAAAAATTATATTGTGAAAGACTAAGCGGCAGTGTTCAAACGTAGGAGCCATATTTCGATATTTTGGGTTTAAACTTCAGTTAAAGGTATTTTTTTTCTTTATCTTTTGATACTTTTTTATGAATATAACTAAAAGAGTATATTGATAGTGAATCATATTTAGAAGTAGGGGTGGCAATTCGAGTCTGGTCGAGTTGACCCGCTCGGGTTATTGGGTTGGCGGGTCAGAAGTAGTCGACCCAAACCCAACCTGATTTTCAACCCAACACTAACCCAACCCAACCCAACCCAATTGACCCAATTTTTTAACGAGATCAACATATTTTTGGGTCATTTTATGTTAATAAGTCAATTTCGGGTTATATAGGTTACATGGGTCACTCTCTAAATTTATAATTCGTCATTAATAAAGATAAATGTGTGTATTAAAATCTCAAAAAATCATATTAGTTAGTATGTTCATCAAAATCTACTTAAAAAAACATAATAAAACACTTGATTCATTATATTAAAATAAAACTTTTAAATTTTAAACCACATTTTTAATTATTCGAGTAAGTTTCATGTCAGGTTTCGGGTCGTGTCAGAAATTGTTAGCCCTAATGTGGTCTATGGACAAAAAGAGGTTCAAATGTTTTATTTAAAAATAAAAGTATAAATATTTTATAATTTTAAATTATTATTATTTTATTTTCGGGTCATCGGGTTGACCTGATGACCCATCAGGTTACCCAAACCCGACCTGAAAAAAAATCAGGTTGTTGGGTTTCGGGTTGGTGGGTCAACGGGTCAAAAAATCTTGACCCAACCCACTTATTTTCGAGTCGGTCTCAGGTCGTGTTTCGGGTTGTGTCGGAAATTGCCAGCCCTATTTAGAAGTCATTATGTAGTTAGAGGTGGCAATTAAATGTAACAATCTATAACTGGGCGATTAGGGTTATGTTTTTTTGTGTCTAACAGATCATATCGCGTAAAGACACAATACTAGAAAAAAAGGCTAAGGGGTTAGAACACATAGTGTGGTGACATTAGTTTTCACAATGTCCTCACGGGAACGTCTCATAAGGTGTCTTCGAAACTTTCTTAGTGGGTACTAGATTTATGATATGGGCGGCTGTTTCTAATGCGTAACCCCAGATGCTTATTAGAAGGAGTCAACTGTGAGACTATTCCACAGTCTTTGAGATGATCGGGAAACTCGATACTAAGGTATTTTCCTCCCCTATCGGATCGAAGAACCTTTATCTTTGTGCCCAATTGATTCTCTACTTCACTTTGATATCTTTTGAATACCTCAAAAGTATCCGACTCATGTTTGATTAGATAAACATATCCAAATCTACTGAATCATGCCATTAAATGTACTTTAAATAATATATTACAATTACAATGAATAGAATCGTATACTAATTTATACGGAAGTTTGGATCACTATTAATATGGTTTTGCTATACAAACAAAATTAAAAGATTGAAAAGTTGATACGATTATAGAAAGAGAGTATTTGACTATTTGTAACCATGAAAATTTCCATTTTAGCCAATTTAATTTAATTAATGTTTGAATTCGAGTGTAAATATAAGTTTTACGCTAGATTCTCATAGCGGGGCGCTATAGTAGGGCCGATACCCATGCTTTAGCACCTGGTGGGGTTTGAGTCATCTTCATCCAATCTTATAACTTAGATACAGTTTTACGGTCATAAACTTGGTGGAAAAAAGTTATATAGGCAATTATTATCATGTACATAAAAATCATTACATGATATGTGGTCTGTATGATCATCAATTGATCACCCGCTGTATACTCGAAAATTATACATATACATGTTATGTGTAACGAAATTTTTTACTTTTATAACTTTTTTTTGCATATAATGACACTACCGCACGATGAGATATTTTCACGGCTAATTACGTTGAGGATTCATTCTAATCTTTCATCAATTTAACTAACCAAATATACTTAACATGTACGGTCCGTACTTCATCCTTTTCATTATTCCATTCAAGGTCAAGGACATGTCCAAGCCTTATGATTCAGTCACAAACATCACGATTCCAAATAACGATGAGACCTCTTCACGGTTCAACATTACCGATCTTCCGCCCCTTGAATCCATCAAACGTTGCTACACTTGCAATAAAGAAATCAATCAACGAGAAAACATTTATATGTACAAGTAATACTCAAACCTTTTATTATTAAATTTCTTTAAGATTTGTAGAACACACTCGATTAAGCTAATCTTTTGTTGTGGTACTTTTGCAGGGATCTTGCCTTTTGTAGTGACTCAATGTATACCATGCTCGGAGATTGTCGCAACAAAGAGATGGATAAGGACTTCGAAGAAGAAAAGAAACGTGAGATAAATTTGATCAACAAAATGTAAGAATGACTATGAACATTATTCAGAAGATGCTAGGATAATAGAATTGAAGGTTCTTTTTGTTTCTTCTATCTACTTGTTATTTTATTGATATAGGGTCTTATTAGCTAAGCTATTTGGATTATTGAGAGCTTGATTATTTTTTGAGAAATATTTTGATAACATACCTTAAAGGAATTAATTCTGAATTATTACTTGTTGGATTGAATCTTATATAAACTAGTGTAATACCCGGGCGGTGCCCCGGGCAAATTTGCTTTTTGATAGTTTATAGTTCATTTGCATTTGCGTTTGTGTTGACAGAAAAAAATTCATTTGTACGTTTGTTGTTATAAAAAAGAAAAAAAATGAGAAGCATAAGGAAAAATGTCTTCCCATTCAACACGAATAAATTTGAGTGTCTTTTATTGGTATATTTATAACTATATACTGTATGTACATGATGAAAGAGCAACACTAATATATTTTGAATTCAAAGAACCCATTTAATATCGTTCATATGAAGCGTTCAACCCTGGGTTAAAGTTTCATCTCGAGCACAGTTCGCCACATGACATAAGCAATTAATCAAGTACACGCATCGTATGTAATATGTATGCAAGGAAAAAACAAAGTTAAAAACAGAGGTTTGTAATCAGAAGTGCAATTGGTAGATATTATACAATCTGAAATCTTACATTAACTAAAAAGGGAGAGTAGCCAATGAGTAGGAAGTTTCAACCATCTTGCTAGCATGCTAATTGGGAGAAGTTACCAACAATTGTTTGTTTCTAATTACACATCAATATATCATAATTTCATAACACGTACAAGATCTAACTTAACCACGAGTTCACAATCCATTATAACCATCATGTTTCTCCTCCTTTTTCCATTGTATCATCTCGTGCCCTTATCCTGAAACATAATACAGAACTTGTAAACGTTTTCATAAAGAACATCCTAAAAGAGAATAATGTGTTGTACTTACACAATTCCTTACCTCTCTGCACGTTGCTCCTTTTCACATAATCATCTTCAATTTAATCCTATTTTGCCATCATCCTGCCAAGTACACAAGACTTGTACTTACCAATTAATATAGTATGAATACCGGTAGAGGTGGAAAAATGGGTTAGTTGTCTAACGGGTCAAAACGGATTATCTTTCAAGTACGGGTCAAACGGGTCCATCCATCAAGCGTATCCATTACTAAATTTCAAAAATGATTAATGTATTAGATATTACTAAGAGAACCTATTGTATTAAAGTAATAGTCGACTATAAATCAACTACTTTGGCGTACTTATGCGTTTGTGTACACTTCACATGACATTAGACCTGTAAGATTTTAAGTAAACCGATTAGTTTAACCCGGTTGACCCGTATATATTAAACAACCCAAATCAACCCACATGTAAGTAACTGGGTCAGAATCGATCGTCTTTAAGAGACAATATGTTGTTGGTGCAAGTTAAAGTATTATCAAAAAGAAAAAAAGGAAAAAACCATGTTAAATGCTTGTTAGCTAACCCAGTTAGAGACGCCATAGCGTGAAGCACCTGGAGAGTCCTGTCATGAAGTTTAAACCCCTAAAAAAGCCAGAAAGGCAGCTATGGCTGTCCAACACACCGCGGAGAAGACATGATGATGCCATTCTTTTTATTAGAGTAAAAATGAATCACTCCCAGGGTCAAAATGCGAGCCTACATAATAAATTTAATAAAGAGTTAAGGCCTATGGACAATACATACAAACTCAAGGATACCTACTTGCACCAACTCCACTTTTAAGTTAGGCTAAAGAGCACAAATTCTCCACCGTAACTCTCATACATTTATTCGAGCATTGGATGGAACCATGTAAGCTTTATTATTGACACCTGCAAGCTTGACAATACCTCTATCTTTAATTCTCTATGCATCCCAAATTCAGCCTATCACATAATATCAGTTATTAAACATTAAAATAAATATTCACGAAAATGAAGAGAAACATTAACCTGCGATTTTTGACGATTAACTTGAGAATATATTCAAGAGGGTTTGCACTTATCGCTTTATCATATGTTGATGTTCATCTATCATTTAAATTGTAGGCATCAGATAATCCGAATATCAACTTGACTACTTAAGGCACCAAATATATATATGATACCTGACCAGATTATTGGCTGTGTGAACCAATGCTAGAGATATCGCAGCAACAGTAACCAGATAATGCACATCAACCAAGTATCACTCACAAGCAACTTAGTTGCTTAAGAAAATAAATAAAAAACATTGATATATAGAATAATATCCACATTATTACATGTTTGTCTGCTGGCAATGGTTACCCCATTAATGGGTGTATGAGTTAATGTTGGAGAGTTTGGATGTTCTAATGTATTCCTTTAAAGTGGTTTTCCCTTTCTATTGTTTTGCTCAAGAATTGACCAGACTGTGTTTGTACGGGTTCAACCATGCCCATACACAAGGTAACAACACATCTTAACCTTTATGAAAATGTATGACTATTAAGAGTTTGACTGGAGAAAGGCTGATACTCCACTGATTACAAGCAAACAAAAAATTATGTACAAAGTCACTTTGCTAATCTTAATGGAAAGTATTGTCCATGGAGCATGGC
The DNA here is from genome assembly GCA_949592205.1 of Helichrysum umbraculigerum. Classification (NCBI taxonomy): domain Eukaryota; kingdom Viridiplantae; phylum Streptophyta; class Magnoliopsida; order Asterales; family Asteraceae; genus Helichrysum; species Helichrysum umbraculigerum. Next base: position 9,677,172 of record CATIUR010000002.1, on the reverse strand, counting down.
TTCAAACGGGCATTTCTACAAACAACTGGTGTGCAAAAAAAGAAGTCCATGAATAAATAAATTGTGAAGAGAATGATTACAAAACCTGAACTTCTTCTTGTTAATGTCACAACTCAAAGTACGTCGTGGATCACCTACATAACATATTAATATGCGATATACAGCAAGTCTAATGAAATTGACGAATTAAACAGTGGTATACAATTAATAATGTGAGAGACCGCTCGAGATGAAACAAAGTGAAAAAGTTTGTAGACGTGGGGAAAGACGGAAACCGCTCGAGATGCACTCAGATAAACCGATTATTACGGAGTACATCTTACACTTTAAAAGGACCAGATTATAAGTCAACTAACTTTAGATGGCTGGGATCAAAAGTCAATAAAAAACAGTTTACTGAGCTTCAACAGTGTATAGGTATAATATGAAAATCCCTATTTGATGATGACATAAATCAAGTTACAGGGACCATCGAATTTAGAGTGTTACTCCGGATCCATTCATTGGTGTCGTGGTTTCTAGTAGAGCATATTATATTACTCAATTAAACACGTATATACATACGGACCATCGAATGTATATTTTATTTTTTAATTTACGCGAATTATATATATGATAAAATTATGTCATTTCGTAAGAATTAAAAAAGATACGCAATTAAATTCAAAAGTCCTTACACAATAGGAGTTTAATAAATTGACTGAGTATATTAATTAATTAATAATTGTAATAAAATACAAAATATTAAGATTAAGATTATATTTTATTTATTATCTTACTTATTTAAGTTAAAATCCTCATATTTCAAGTCTCAATACACAGCATGTATATTACTGCACAATTTGGAAAGCAGAAATACACAAGACAATGTCGTATACATGAATTATCCAGTCCCGAATTTGTGCCTTTCATCTGTTTGACACCACTCGATCATCACCAAACACTTTCGGTGTAGATTCGAGGCATATGAATTATATATTGTTGGAAATGTGTTGTTTGTGTATATGATTATTATATATATTGATATATTTCGGATATGACTTTGAATTGTGTAAACGCATTACATACATTTTCAGAGTATAGTATTTCTAACCATTATTCTCTCGAATTATAAGCACTCTATAATTGGATAAGACAAAGTCACACTCAAATGTACGTTGACAACCATGCAATACTTCAGCAAAACATAAAAGTGACTTTTGTATTCGTTCATTTTTTAAATACAAGACCAAATCGTCAAATCTCATGTTTTTATATATAAATAAATGATTGCTAAGGGCCCATACCAATGTTTAAAAAACCTGTTAGACCGGAGCAGTCGAACCGGTCGAACCGGATTTTGAGAGAAAAGCGATCCATGGAGAACCGGTTTTAAAGGAGAACGAGGAAGTAGTCAATTCGGCCGGTTTTCCGGTTTAATCCGGTTCAACCGGAAATCGGTTTGAACCGGATTTTTTTTTAAATTGTTAATAATTTATTAATATATGTAGCAGAAATTGGAAAAAAGAAAAACACACTCTATTGAATATACCAATACCAAAAAGCTTAACATTAAAACTAAGAAGCACACTACCAAACTAAATCGTAAAGTGGTTGTTAATTTTGTACGAAGAAAGAACATCAGGAGATAGAAAGAAGTTGGCGATGGTAAGATTGGAGATGAAAGAAAGTGGTGGCCGTAAGATCTGAGATGAGAGATATATATATATCAAAAAATTGTAGGAAAATGAAATTAAAGTTGTAATGTCAAATCCAACTAAAGATGTCAATAAATTAATATATAGGAATTGATAAAAGGAGCCCTTAGGGCTTTGGATAAGGAACACATCTCTAAGACAATTAATAAATATTAGGGAATTGATAAAAGGAGCCCTTACGGCTTTGGATAGGAAACACTTTTATAAGACAACTAATTCAAAAATTAGAAAATTACAGCATTGACCACATGTATTTTTAATAACTGCTCCCCACTTTTTTAGGAACCAATTTAGAAGAACAAAACTAATAACATCCATTTCCATTCTACCAAATTTAAATCACCTGATACAATTCGTTGAAATCCGGCTTTTGGACTAATTATGCACTTATTCCAAAAATCAGGAGAAGTTGTGATTATCAACAGCTGTGATATTAGAAGTGATCCATGCATTTAATAGAGAAAATGATCAATTATAACCATTAGTGTTCAAAGATCAACTGATAAACGTTTAATGCTTAACTTTAATGTTCGATATATAAAGATATAGATGCATATGAACGGAAGCAGAGGAATTGATACGGTCAGTTTTTTTCGGTTTTATTGAGAGAGAAAAAAAACGGTTATTTTTTGATAAAAACTTAGAATACATAATATTTAGGGAATTGATAAAAGGAGCTCTTAGGACTTTGGATAAGGAACACATTTTTAAGACAATTAATAAATATTAGGACATGTACTCTAAGTTTTTCTCAAAAAATAACCGTTTTTTTTTTTCTCTCAATAAAACCGAAAAAAACTGACCGTATCAATTCCTCTGCTTCCGTTCATATGCATCTATATCTTTATATATCGAACATTAAAGTTTTTTTTTTTTTTTGAAAGGCAGTTTTGAATCACTGACGGTTCAGCTTAATGTTAACTAGCGTCCGTGGATATTAGTTAACAATAGTGAATCACCCGATCATCTCCATAATGCACCATCGAGAAGAAACCTAATTGGGAAAACTCCTAACCACTGAGCCCAAAGGCCCAATGGATTTCCATGTACTGAGTGGGGGTCGAACCCCCAACCTGTTGACAAATGTCAAAGATGCTCAACCAACTGAGCCAGGTCTCAAGTACAATCGAACATTAAAGTTAAGAATTAAACGTTTATTAGTTGATCTTTGAACACTAATGGTTATAATTGATCATTTTCTCTATTAAATGCATGGATCACTTCTAATATCACAGCTTTTGATAATCACAACTTCTCCTGATTTTTGGAATAAGTGCATAATTAGTCCAAAAGCCGGATTTCAACGAATTGTATCAGGTGATTTAAATTTGGTAGAATGGAAATGGATGTTATTAGTTTTGTTCTTCTAAATTGGTTCCTAACAAAGTGGGGAGCAGTTATTAAAAATACATGTGGTCAATGCCGTAATTTTCTAATTTTTGAATTAGTTGTCTTGGGCTCCTTTTATCAACTAGTAAATTACCCGGGCGTTGCCCAGATCGAGTGAGAAATCTATATTGAAAAATAATGATAGCATTTTCCATTGAAGCCCAGATGAAAAAATTGTTTACATTTATACAAAAACAAAACGAAGTATACCATAGATGTGACCCGTTTAAGGAGAACAATGACAACCAGAAACATTAATAACAAACTATTTATCATAAGTAATGTATTATGTTAAGAGTTCCCATACTATGGTATCTCAACTAATATAAGTTTATGTCAATAGTTTTATTCATGATACGTATGAATTCACAAGTTTGATTTAAAATTCATGTAAAAGAAGATAGAGTTATTCTACATCCATTAAAGATTTAATCTTCAAATAATTTAAAGGTAATTTCTTTTGATACCCGTATTTAAGCACTGGTCAAAAATATGGTATAATAATAAAAAAACAGGTAAGGATGCATTTATTAGTTAGGTGTAGGATCAAGTTTGGTCTAAATTTTTTAATTTTCATAGGAATTTTATGGAACTTCTAAGACTCAATAATGTATGTCATTAATAATGTAACTTCCAACACCACCACATAGAGATACAAGTTAATACAAGTTAATGAAGTGGTTGCATAATAAAGGTTTAATTAAAAATACATGTAAAAAAACAAAAGGCATGTTATAGTTATTTGTTCAAAACCTCACGCATTTCATTTCTACACCGATGTTTTATTTATTTATTCAGTTAATCTAATACTTGTAGTTTTAACTTGAATGTTACTAATAAATTGTATAATATTATAATTCATTTTTTAATTAAGGTTAACTAATAATTTGAAACTTTAATATATAAAATTTGGGTGTTTTATGCAAAACTAACATTTAAGCTAATTGACTAATAGTTAATCCAAAATACAAACCTCAAATTAAAGGCAACGTACAATGGAAAGTACTTAAATAGTTAAAAAAATATACTTAAATAGTTAAAAAAATTCCAGTTAGGTTGGTTTATTGTTATTGAAAGAATAAAATTGTAAAATCAACGAAGCATACAAAATGTTTCAGAAATTTTACAAGGTCATGTCTGTTTCTAATACGTCAAGTCTGCAAAATGAATAATAGAGAAAGTAATGTGACTAAAAATGATAATAGAGCAAGTCAATGGGAGGCATAGATATGATATGAAATATGTGAGGCAAATGAAATGGGATGCAAAAGAGGCAAATAAAAATACAATGGGAGGTACACCTAATAAATGGGAGGCACCGAGTACGTACATTTCATTGCAAATATATATATATATATATATATATATAAGGATAAAATGGGATGATGTAACACACAACTACATAAACAAAAATTGGAGGCACATCTATTTTAAAATAGGAGCTAGGAGGCAAAAAAAAATAAAAAATGGAAGGCACAAACGGGAGGCAGCATATAATATGATACGGGAGTACATTAAATAAAATGGACACAAAAATGGAGGCAAATAAAAAAAATATATAAAAATGAAATGGGAGGGAGATATGCAAATAAAATGGAAGGTACATTAATAAAATGGAGGCAATTCATTGGGAGGTGTATAATATGGGAGGACATTAAAAAATAAAAGTACCTTCAAAAAATAGTCTTTCCTCCCAAAAATACTAATCGGTACCCTCCCAAAAAATGGTGTGCCCTCCTAAAAATAGTTTTGCCTCCTAAAAAACAGTCTTTACTCCCCTTCCTAAAAATAGTTTTATAGTTTTGCCTCCTAAAAAACAGTCTTTACTTGCAAAAAATAATAATCGGTAGCCTCAGTGTAACATCCTCGAAATGGACCTAGTTGTTTATATATATTATTTCTTTATTTAAATATGTATTTAAATGTGTTTGGAAATAATATTGTTTGAAATAGTTGAAATAATTGGAATAGGAGCCAAATATTCCAATGTGATAACTGAATTATTAATTGTTGTAAATTAATATAGTTGACGGTACAATAAAATGTTTGGACTCGCAAATGGTTTTCGGGTTCCAGACAATAGATTTAGATGGGGTATTAAATTATACCCGTATATTAAAGGCAGTTTGTGAACCGACTATATATTTAGCTTTCTATTTTAGGAAAGATTCATTAGAAATTTCTAAAACTCACATAAACTCTCAGAAAACCTCCAAATCAAACTAGAAATCAAATCAGGAAGTTGTGATTCTTGTTAAGCTTCATCATGGTCAGATTATCATCATCAGATTCTTCAAAAAGTAAGTGTTCTTGTGTATTTAAGAATTTGATTTTGATTGAAATTTGAGTGAATTGATGTTTTGAGAGAATTAGATGTTAAAATCATGTTATAAATGTTACATGATGATTATATGAAGTTATTAGTGGTATATAACGGTTAGAAATCGTGTTTTGGGTGATTTGGATATATTATCGCGAGTTAGGGTTTTGGCCAGTTCGTACAGGGCTGTGACGAAGCTTGAAGCCGGCGGCTTCGGCCCCAAGCCGGCGGCTTCCCGTGATTTTCGAACCCGGCGGCTTCAAATAGAAGCCGGTTGCTTCATAGAGAAGCCGGCGGCTTCGCCGGGCGGCTTCTAATTTTGAGTTCGGATATAGGACTTGAGTTGAGGATAGTTTGAAGCCGGCGGCTTCTAGGGAACCCGGCGGCTTGGTTTGTTAGTCATACCTCGCTCATTTCTTAATTAATTGTAATGTGAATTATAATTGTGATATGTAATTATATGATAATGATGTATTGTAATCATTAATACATAATTAGGAACTAGTAATTGAAATATTAATTATGTTAAGTTCCTAATGTTAAAGATTGATATAAGTTCAGTATTGACGATCTTGATTACTAACTTATATTTGATTTGTTGATTCTCAGATGTGGAGAAGGCTCAGTGATATTAGACTACTGAGTGGAGGCCTGAGGTAGTCGGTGAGTGGATCTGTAACCTCAGTGTGATTTAGTTGTAATGATTTGATTTACAACAAGTAATTTATAGTGTTACTTTGATATGATGTTGTGTCTGAGATATCTTGCCATGTTAGTTTGGTTGTTAGCTTACTTGGCTGTTTGAGCTAGTATGTAAGATTCTGAGGTCAACTTGACTTGATAGTTGGACTTGGTTGTCATTGTAGACGACAGGAGATCTTGAAACTTGAAATGTTGGTTTAGAGATCTAGGTCGTTTGTGATTGACAACTAGTTATCGGTAATTCTGTATAGGCCAATACAGATGATTGATAAGAGCTCCTTGAGTACCAAACCGGTATTAGGGTGTCTCAGGAGCCACCGGTCCTCATGACGATTGATAATGCTTGCTTGGTGTTGCTTGTAGGACATTGATTGGATGTCGATTGATTGATTGATTATCTGTTTATTGTTATTTGATGTAAACAGATTGTTATGCTAGGTTGGACTGTTGCTTATAGTTTCATTCACTTAGCTTTATGCTAACCCCACCACAGTTCTTCCTGCAGGTTAAATAGATGGGACATATTAGGCAGGGCAGGAAGTAGTTTTGACTGGATGGAATGTTTGACAGGCTGTTACTCTGATTTGATTTTGATAATCAAAGAAGTGTTTTGAATTATATAACACCGAGTTTGTTGAAATGTCATGTAATAAGTTTGAAAAAGTTTATTGACATTTTGAGTAATGTAAAACATTGGTAGTATGTTTTTAAATATACGCTTCCGAATCGCAATTATTATATTATTGTTTATAATGAAACGAGGGGTGTTATAAGTTGGTATCAGAGCAATAGTTTGGGTGAATTGGACTTGATAGAAAGTTCAATCCTAAACTTTGATTGAGTTGAGTCAAACATTCCAGTGGGTGTGGGTTTAGTTGATTAGTGAATGTGTGAGAAAGTAGTTAGTTGAATATGTACTAACCTTTAACAAATTGTGAAGTTGTTGTTTGATGCAGAGACGGAGGAACATGAGTATCTGACCGGTATATTTCATGTTTCCTCAACACTCGTGGGCTTAAGATTGCCAGGTAATCTTCGATAAGCCTATGTTAATTTAAATTAACTCGAATTGTTTACTCTGTTATGTTGAGTAAGCTTTGTTGTGAAGTTAATTGAGTCAGACTGATATGATTCCCCAGTTTTGAGTCAACTAATGATTGCTATAGATTGACATGAGGATAGAAGTGTTAAATGAGATGCTCGTTGTTGCCCATTGTTGTTAGTATTTCTGATTGAATTGAAAATGCAGAAATATGATTAAGTAAATAGAAAAGAGTTGATTAAGGTTCAACTGGATTGATGTTAGAACCGAAGGAGTGTCTTTATTGGTGAGACAAAATAATTGATAGTATTATAATAGTAGATTGATACAGGATGTGATTTGAATTCTGTGTAAGGATTGTTGTGTCATTTGATTTGAAAATGACTACTATTTGAGAAAATATGTGTTTATGTGACTATATGATATGTGTTAACTATAGTTAAACACTTGATCTAAACCATGACTGATAGGTTTATAAGAAATAGGGCTTATGATAAAGCTAAATTGATTTGGGAAGTGATAGATCTTTCTGGTCAATTGTGAATTAAGAAATGAAATGTTTTATAGTAACATGATCGAGTAGACTTGTTGTGACATTGATGCTTGATAGTATAGCATATGTCAAAGTGATGATAATTAATTAATATGTGTCCTGAATTTTGTAGTAAATAGGGACATTGAATTGTGTTTAGTATTAAAATTATGATGATATGTTATCATATGTTTGAGGTTTCAGACAAGTAGATATACTGAGTAATTCAGTTGTTGAAAATAAATTGTGTGAGATGGCTTGTATATGTAAGTAGTAAGCTGGTTTTGAGTGTGTATTAGCTGTTAGAAACTATTAAATAGATGTTGATTGATTTGAAATCATAAAGTATTTAATATTTATAAGATAAGAGTAGATCACATTGATAATTATAATGTAGAGTAGCCTGAGAATGGATTGTGAAGAACGTAATCTTGCAACGCCTGATCACCGTTGTTATATTATGTTGTGTCACATGAACTTGTTGAGGCTACTTGGTATAAAAGAAATGTAATGTGATTTTGAAAATTGAGCATAAAAGTATGCTAAGTGGTTTAGTACTTGTTTTGATAAGAAAACAAACAGTTGATTGAACTGTGACCTTTAGACTGTAAAGGCGAGAGTGTAAATGATAGTTGTCATTGATAGAGGTTTTGATGATAAACCTAAGTGATTAATTTGATTTTGTTGAATATGTAATTGTAACTGATGGTGTTACATTGACCTTAGGTGGATTTGATAGTGTTTAAATGAACCACTATTTTGTATCTGGTTTGTATGAAGTCAAAGTTGAGATAGGTTGATATTGTCTTGCTTGAGGAATTTCTAGTATTATTGAATGTAATAATTTGAAGATATGTTTGAAAGTAAACGTACAATATGAAATGGCTTGTATGGAGCCAAGATTGATGTGGGTTGATTTTGTCCTTGTGAAGGATTGATAAAATTATTGAAACTAATAATTTAAAATATATGTTTGAAGGTGAACATATAAGATGAAATGGTTTGTTGTGAGTTAATATTGATAGTATGTTAACTTTGAAAGTCAAACCATGAATAGAGAATTGTGTATAAAATTAATTGCTTGTGATTGGTTTGAGTTTGGGTCAAACTTGAGGAAAGCAATTAAAGAATTTTATTGATTGGTTGATTGAAATTGAAGTTGACAAGTAGTCAACTGTTTATGTTGAAATAGTTTAACATAGATTACAATGTTATGATTGTACGGAATATGATTGGATTCCCAAATTGGTCTAAGTTTGTGAGACTTGATTAATTACTTAAAGCTAGAATTAAGTAATTGAAATAGTGTTAAGTATAATTGAGTATTCAATTAAGTAATATTTGATATTTGAGCTGAATACCTGTTAAGAAATTATATTGATGTGAAGTCATGTTATGATATGACAGTTATAATTTGTTGAGAGGTGTAAATTAAGTCACATTGATTAGGTTGTGATAAGAAAATCTTACCAGTGTATGAGGCTTGTGATGACAGCCATGATTGGGTAAGAATGTGAGATAAGAAATAATTGAAAGTTATTATTAATAGTTGTATAAGTTGATTGATACCTCGTGGTAAGTTACCAAAGTATTAGGAGAACTGAATGAATTCTTTTGTTAATTGTTGATAGTATACAAATGAAGTAAGTGATAAAGTAGTAAATTGGGATTAGATCCAAGTAAAAAAAGATATGAAAGGATATCTGGAAGTTGAATTGTATTAAAGATCTAGTTGATCTTTGTTAATAAATTGAGGAAATATGAATTGAATAGTTGTTCATATTTTAAGAAATCAGGTATGTAATTAAAGTGTAATGATCATTATTTTGATAGTTTAAGAATAATGATTGTTTGAAATTTAGGGTTGAAAACCTGATGTGTATAATTGTAAGTGTTAGAAAGTAAGAGAAACCTTGAAATTGATAGGTGATGATCGCTTGTGATAAACTTTCTTGGAAGTTTAGATTGAATTGTTTAAGTTTTATACGAATTAGTATGTATATAAGTGAAACATAGAGTTGTTGATTTTAAATTACTCCATGTCCTGTGGTATGGATATGTGATGATTGGTAATAATGTGAAGGCTTGATAAAGACTTTAACAGTTTGAATGGCCTATTATATAGAATTAAATGGGATTGAGGTGTACGTGTCCATTTTAGAGATAGTTGCCTGAAATTGTGTATGTATGTGTGGTATACATGAAAATAAATGACATGACAAGTTTTAATAGAATGAATTAAAATGTGCCATAAGATATGTGGAAGTCAGTTAATTGTGATTAACTTGATGTAGATTTTGTTGGAAATGTGTTGAAAGGTAGCACATTTTGATAAAGTGATATTGTGATGCTTGACCTGTAGTATCATAATATGTTGATTAAGGTTGACTCAGCTACTAGATTGATGGAATTTAGTACTAAGTGACTATGTGGTTGAAGTTATAAAGTTTCTAATTACTTGTGATTAGTAGTTTAAGATTTAAGAAAGTGAATTGAATTAACTGGTTGCTAAGATAAGATTATGAATGTCTTACCAGTTTAAATAATATATGAATTCTAACTTGATGGTTAATTAGATTTTGAAAATAAATAGTAAGTAATGATAGGTGTACTGAAATGTATAATCACTAGTGTTGTGATTATTGTTTGGATAGTTGTTGCTGTTGTCGACTCTGTTATTATTGACAATTGATAGGTTGTAATAAAAGGAGTTACAAACAGAAATAAGTCAATGTAGAGGTTGGTTGATTGTAAGTAAGATTGATTGTGGTACTTTTGTTGATTGAGCAAAGTACTTGTTGATTGTAGTCTTACCTACTGAGTTTGACCTCTGCTTTGCTTATTAAGGTGATATGAATCTGGATTACTTTTAAGTAAATTGAAATGATATTTGAATATGATTGGGTATTCAAAAGAGTATAGGTATGAAACTTTTGGATGAAAAGTTGACCTAGATTTGAATTCCAGATCTTTGATGGTAAAGATTTAAGATTGTTATCTGTATATGAGACTGATTGTTAGTCATAGCTGAAATTAAATTTCAGTGTGGATATGTGTATGAGGGTTTTAAAATCACTGTCGTAGTGATATTGTGAGTTCTGTTTGTTGTTAACAAAGATGAATAGTGGTAATATGTTAAAGATTTTAGCATGTTGCTAATTTCTGGTTGTGTAGACCTAGTAAGTGATGTTAGGTTTCACTTATTGTTATTGGTTAAAGTGATTGGGTGCTTTAAACTTTTATCTAATTGGTGATAAAGGAATTAGATAGATGATTGGTTCCTAAGAGATGTTGGATGGATGCACTATATGTGTGCGTAGGAAAGGATAGAAGCATGTTCATGGGAACATGTGCATGTGGAAAGAATTCAAACAGTCTAAGTATAGTTGTAAGTTGCTATTGAGGACAAATGTATGCTAAGAGATATGTGAATATATCACATTAGTTAGATTGAATGAGGTTAGATTTCGGGGATGAAATCTCTTTAAGGGGGGAAGAGTTGTAACATCCTCGAAATGGACCTAGTTGTTTATATATATTATTTCTTGATTTAAATATGTATTTAAATGTGTTTGGAAATAATATTGTTTGAAATAGTTGAAATAATTGGAATAGGAGCCAAATATTCCAATGTGATAAGTGAATTATTAATTGTTGGAAATTAATATAGTTGACGGTATAATAAAATGTTTGGACTCGCAAATGGTTTTCGGGTTCCAAACAATAGATTTAGATGGGGTATTAAATTATACCCGTATATTAAAGGCGGTTTGTGAACCGACTATATATTTAGCTTTCTATTTTAGGAAAGTTTCATTAGAAATTTCTAAAACTCACAGAAACTCTCAGAAAACCTCCAAATCAAACTAGAAATCAAATCAGGAAGTTGTGATTCTTGTTAAGCTTCATCATGGTCAGATTATCATCATCAGATTCTTCAAAAAGTAAGTGTTCTTGTGTATTTAAGAATTTGATTTTGATTGAAATTTGAGTGAATTGATGTTTTGAGAGAATTAGATGTTAAAATCATGTTATAAATGTTACATGATGATTATATGAAGTTATTAGTGGTATATAACGGTTAGAAATCGTGTTTTGGGTGATTTGGATATATTATCGCGAGTTAGGGTTTTGGCCAGTTCGTACAGGGCTGGGACGAAGCTTGAAGCCGGCGGCTTCGGCCCCAAGCCGGCGGCTTCCCGTGATTTTCGAACCCGGCGGCTTCAAATAGAAGCCGGCTGCTTCATAGAGAAGCCGGCGGCTTCGCCGGGCGGCTTCTAATTTTGAGTTCGGATATAGGACTTGAGTTGAGGATAGCTTGAAGCCGGCGGCTTCTAGGGAACCCGGCGGCTTGGTTTGTTAGTCATACCTCGCTCATTTCTTAATTAATTGTAATGTGAATTATAATTGTGATATGTAATTATATGATAATGATGTATTGTAATCATTAATACATAATTAGGAACTAGTAATTGAAATATTAATTATGTTAAGTTCCTAATGTTAAAGATTGATATAAGTTTAGTATTGACGATCTTGATTACTAACTTATATTTGATTTGTTGATTCTCAGATGTGGAGAAGGCTCAGTGATATTAGACTACTGAGTGGAGGCCTGAGGTAGTCGGTGAGTGGATCTGTAACCTCAGTGTGATTTAGTTGTAATGATTTGATTTACAACAAGTAATTTATAGTGTTACTTTGATATGATGTTGTGTCTGAGATATCTTGCCATGTTAGTTTGGTTGTTAGCTTACTTGGCTGTTTGAGCTAGTATGTAAGATTCTGAGGTCAACTTGACTTGATAGTTGGACTTGGTTGTCATCGTAGACGACAGGAGATCTTGAAACTTGAAATGTTGGTTTAGAGATCTAGGTCGTTTGTGATTGACAACTAGTTATCGGTAATTCTGTATAGGCCAATACAGATGATTGATAAGAGCTCCTTGAGTACCAAACCGGTATTAGGGTGTCTCAGGAGCCACCGGTCCTCATGACGATTGATAATGCTTGCTTGGTGTTGCTTGTAGGACATTGATTGGATGTCGATTGATTGATTGATTATCTGTTTATTGTTATTTGATGTAAACATATTGTTATGCTAGGTTGGACTGTTGCTTATAGTTTCATTCACTTAGCTTTATGCTAACCCCACCATAGTTCTTCCTGCATGTTAAATAGATGGGACATATTGGGCAGGGCAGGAAGTAGTTTTGACTGGATGGAATGTTTGACAGGCTGTTACTCTGATTTGATTTTGATAATCAAAGAAGTGTTTTGAATTATATAACACCGAGTTTGTTGAAATGTCATGTAATAAGTTTGAAAAAGTTTATTGACATTTTGAGTAATGTAAAACATCGGTAGTATGTTTTTAAATATACGCTTCCGAATCGCAATTATTATATTATTGTTTATAATGAAACGAGGGGTGTTATACTCAGAAAATAGTGTGCCTCCTAAATATGATAGTTTGACTCCCTATACTTTTTATTCATTATACTTTTTATTTATTATGTATAGTTTCAATCATTCATTACATTTTTAATTCATTTAATATTAATAATTTATTTTAACAATGTTATATTTTTGAATTACGATGTTAATAGTCCGTGACTTTCAAATGGTGTGTCCTAATGCCTCCCAAAAAATAATATAATACTCGGGATGGTGTGACTCCAAAAATAATAATATGATAGTATGACTGACTCCCAAAATAAACCTCCAAAAAGTAATATGATAGTTTGACATATCCCAAGATAAAAATTCAGTGTTGAGGTCACTCAAAAGTAGTAGAAAATAAAAATCCAAAAATGGATAGGTTGAGTGCCTCCAAAAAGGATAGTACAAATTATGCCTCCAAGAACAAAAATTGAACACGTGATATCAGATATAGATATAGATCGTGGAGAGAGTTTAATAACCGTCGAAAACTGAAATTCAACTATCGGAGGGTTGGTATTGAAAACTAATCTGATCTAATGGTTGATATTGAAAGCTGCCTGGGGAAGTTACACTCCCTGGGGGCCATAGATAAGGGCAACTAGTAAAGTACCCGGGCGTTGCCTAGTTCGAGTGAGAAATCTATATTGAAAAATGACATTTGCCATTGAAGCCAGATCAAAAACGTTAATAATAGATTACAAAATGTACATAACTCCTTAACTTCGTGTTATAGATGTGTTAGGCATATATACAAAAATGCAATGTTGGTTATGTAGGTTACAAAGTAGTGGAGATCTAAAACTGCAGCACAATTTACATATTCAAATTTGCAGCCTTTGAATAATATACATGTATACTTTTAATAAATACTTTTAATGAAATTCGGTAGATCAAGTTGTTTATTGGTTTCCAATGTAAAATTGCAGGCCCAACTCCCAAATTCAATATCCAAACTCATATTGCAGACCCAATTTAAAGTTGACAGATGCAATGTATGTTGGTTATCAATGATGATGCTAATTCTTCCTTTTTTATTATTTATATAAATAATTGTAATTATTTAATTTAATTAGTTAATGCTACCCTCAAAATAATCATTATAGTTGGGTAAATCCATTCTTAGTATTTAAAACCTAATTCCAATTTAACATGTTAGTTAAATTATGTGACATAAATTTTTATGTCATACACCATGACATAAATTTTTAAGTCACATAGCATGACATAAAATGTAAACTAATGGGATGATTGAAATATAAAATGGATGAGAGGATGTTTAATGGGAGCTAGGAAGTAAGTCAAATGAAATGGAAGGATGAAAATAAAAATGGAAGAATGTAAAATGGGAGGGCGGAGGTCACTACAAAGGAGTCAAATAAAGGTAGGAATTATAAAATGGGAGGAGAGGATGACATAAATAAATCATAAATAATGGGATGATGAAATTATAAAATGGGAGGATAAAATGGAAGCATGAATTAAAAATGGAAGTGATATAAAATGGGAGGCAATATAACTAAAGTAGTCAAATAAAATAAAATGGGAGGCAAAGAATAATTACATAAATAATCAATAATGGGAGGACGATGGGAGGATGGAAATATAAAATGGGAGGATGAAAAAAAAAATGGGAGGGTGTAAAATGGGAGTTAGTATAGAGTAGTATAAAGTAGTGAATGAAAATATAAAATGAAAGGATGAAAATAAAAATGGAAGGACCTAAGTATAAGGTAGTCAAATAAAGGGAGGATAAAAAAATGGGATAATGTAAAATGGAAGGTGAAATTACAAAGATCTATAAAATAGGAGGCACAGGTAAATAAAATGGGAGACAATGATAAAAGGAGAGGCACATGAGATAACAAAAATGGAAGGCACGCACAAGGAGGCAAATAAAAGGTAAATGGGAGGTAAACAAAATGGGAGGCACTGAGAGGCAAATTGGAGGTAAAAAAATGGGAGGCACAAAATTAGGAGGCATGGGAGGCAAATAAAATGGTATCCACACGGAAGCCAAATAAAATGGGAGACAAATGAGAGGCAAATATAAAAAAATGGGAGGCACAAAAATGGAAGGTAGGAAATGGGAGGCAAAGCTATAAATTGAGAGGTGGGAGGTAAATAAAATGGGAGGCACAAAAATAGAAGAGGAAGCAAATAAAATGGGAGGCACAAATTGGGAGGCAAATAAAATGGGATGTACATGGATGCAAATAAAATAGGAGGCACATAAAATGGGAGGCACAGGGCAAATAGGAGGCAAGTAAAATGGGAGCACAAAAATGGGAGGCAGGCAAATAAAATGGGAGGAAATAAAATGGGAGGTAAATATGGGGAGGTAAATAAAATGTGAGAAATCTATATTGAAAAATGATGATATCATTTGCCAATTAAAGCCAGAGAAAAAAATTGTTTACATTTTATACAAAAAGAACATGAAGTATACCATAGATGTGACCCATTTTTTAAGGAGACCAATGACAACCTAAAATGCTAATAACAAACTATTTATTATAAGTGATGTATTATGTTAAGAGTCCCCGTACTATGGTATGTCAACTAATATAAGTTTATGTCAATAGTTTAATTCATGATACGTGTGAATTCACAAGTTTGATTTAAAATACATTTAAAAGAAGATAGAGTTATTCTACATCATCTCTAAAGATTTAATCTTCAAATAATTTAAAGGTAATTTGTTTTGATACCCGTATTTAGGTACTGGTCAAGAATCTAGTATAATAATAAAAAAACACATAAGGATGCATTTATTAGTTAGGTGTAGCATCAAGTTTGGTCTAAAATTTTTAGTTTTCATAGGAATTTTATGGAACTTCTAAGACTTATAAGCAATAGTGTATGTCATCGGTAATGTAACTTCCAACACCACTACATGGAGATACAGGTTAATGAGAGTGGTTGCATAGTAAAGGTTTAATTTAAAACACACATGTAAAAAAAGAAAGGCATGTTATACTTATTTGTTCAAAGAAAAATAACACAAACCTCACACATTTCATTCCAACACTAATGTTTTATTTATTTATTCACTTAATCTAATACTTATAGTTTTAACTTGAATGTTAATAATAAATTGTATAATATTATAATTCATTTTTTAATTAAGGTTAAGTAATAATTTGAAACATTAATATATAAAATTTGAATGTTTTATTAAGGCTAACGTCATGTTTCTTCTAGTGGGGTCAAATTCAACAGATAGAGTAAAAAAAAGATATCTAAAATTTAAGCTAATTTACTAATAGTTAGTCCAAAATACATACCTAAAATTAAAGGCAAGTACAAGGCAAAGTACTTAAATAGTTAAAAAAATCCAGTTAGATGGTTTGGGAGTGTCTATCAAAAATAAAATGGGTAACAGAAATGGCTATGAGAGAAAAGTGACACTAAAAATGAATAAGAGGTACCTAATAGGAGGGATGAGAGACATGCCTCTTAAAAATGGAAAAATGGGGTAAGATAAAAATGGAAAAATGGGGTAAGAGGTGACTCGAGAAAATAGATAGGTGAGGGAGGAATTCCTAAAGGGGTAAGAGGTGACTCCACAAAATCTCAAAAATCAGTAAAAATGAAAAAATGGGGTAACATAAAAATAGGAATAATCCCAAAAAAATAGCTCCCAAAAATTGGTAAGAGAAAAAAAAAAAGGTAATGGAAAAAAATAGTTCGTGGTAAGAGACAAAAAATAGGTAGGGAGGAATGCCTAGAGATTAAAAATAGGTAAGGACTAAGGAGGAATGCCTCCCAAAAAATTGATAATGCCTCCCAAAAAGTAATAGTAATTCCTCCAAAGATGGATAATGCCTCCTGAAAAGTGCCTCCCAAAATAGGGAAAAAATTGGTAAGTGCATTGAGAATAGAAGTGGTAGGGGGTTGCGGCATGCCTCTCAAAAATGGTAATGCCTTCGGGAAAGGAAAAAATGGTAAGAGGTGCCTCCCAAAATGTTGGTTAAGATAGAAGTGCGTCAAGAAAATCGACCTTCCTCCTAGAAATGGGTAAAAAATGTGGTGCCTCCAAAAATGTTAAAATGTTGGTTAACATAATCGATCTTTCTCCTAAAAATGGGTAAAAAATGAGGTGCCTTCCAAAATGTTGGTTAACATAATCTATTGAAAACATTTTTATTTCAATCGCTTTGATGCTATAAATACTAACTTTTATAGGGGTGGAGAGAAGTGCCTCCCACCCAAAAATAGGTATAGGTAAAAGAGTTTAAATAAAAAAATTTAACGGAGGGCGTGCCTCCCAAATTTTATTAAACCGAAAGTAATATATATATGTAACATCCTCAAAATTGGCCTAGTTGAAATACGGTATTTTCCCTTAATTTAATTGCTATTTAAATTGTATTTTTTTTTTTAAATACTTGATGTATTTTGATAGCTAAATTAATAGGTCAATTGGTCAATTGGCTTATTGTGATAAATGAATTATTACATGTTTTAAATTTATTTAGTCGACGGTATAATAAAAACTTTTTTCTCGTAAATGTTTTTTTTTTGTTCCAGACAATAGATTTAGGACGGGTATAATTTATACCCAAAATAAGCAGAGTCATATGATGAAGTCGACATCTGTGATTTTTCTTTTTGACAGCACTTCATTCTTCCCAAATTCTCATATCATCTCATAAACTCTCAAACTAAATTCACAATTTGATTTCTTCAATTCAAGGCTGTGATTTTGATTCCATAATGTTCATCATCTTCTTCATCTCATAGTCATCTCCATTGTAAGTGAAATCACCTCCATTTTCATGTTCTTGCTTGAGTAGGTTGAACTAGGTTAAATTGATGATAGAATGGTTATGTTCATGCTTGGATATGTATTTGTGTGATGATTACAAACTGATTTCATGTTTATCTTGATGATTTACTAGTGTTCTTCAAGTTGTTAGTTGATTTGATGAGATTGGTTGAAACCTAGGTTGAAGAATTGGTGCATGTATGATTAGTAGTGTTTGATGATGTTATTTGTTGTTGCAATATGTTTATACATGTTAGTTTAGGTCAATTTCATGTTAAAATCGTGTTTTGTAGCTGAGTTTGTCGAAATTTGGGGTTTTGGTTCGAACTTGTCGTGCAGGAAAAACCTGCTGCTGTTGCACTGGGTTTCAAAGGGAATACGGTCGTATTCCCATGAATACGGACGTATTCCCGGGAATACGGCGTATTCCCTAGCGTATTCGTTGGCGTATTCCTTAAATTAAGTTCTGCATTGGAAATTGCTTGGGAATACGGCGTATTCCTCTGAATACGGACGTATTCCCGTGAATACGGACGTATTCATTGGAATACGAACGTATTCCCACTGTTTGACAGGATTACTTCTAATCCGAGCTTAGTTATGCGAATTATCTTGTACATTGTATTTACATCACTTAATGTATGCTTGATTGTTAACATTAAATATATGTATCTTGTGAGATAGAGATTAACTCGGATTTCTCTTGTGTTCTCAGATAAATCGAAGACTCAATAATATTAGATCTTTGAGCAAGGACAGTGATCGTCAAGGGTGAGTGGATCTTGGACTTTCAGTCTAATTTAGTTGTAACAATATGGTTACAACGGGTAAATGTGAATTTACTGTTTTCATTGTTAAGTTAATATTTTGCCATGATGGTTATATTTAGCTTAATAATTGGTGTCCTTGATTGCCTTGATGGTTGTGGACTATATGAATGTCGGAGGTCAACGTGTGTTGGGTTTGAGTACTATTACTTTGGACATCATAAGTGCTTTGTACATGTGTTGTTCACCGAAATTATGTTGTAAGTAGTAATAGTACCAAGCTATCGGTTTAGCCACTGATTTGGCCTTCAGTTGGTTTTAAGTGTTACTTGGGGAACCACCGCGGCATGAGGGTACTCCAAGGACCACCGATCCTTCATGATTAACTGTTGCTATGCTTTGCTGTATTCATTTGTTAAGCTAAGTTAGGTGATAGTTTGAGATTTATTCACTTAGCTTCGTGCTAACCCCTCATTACTTCTTGCAGGTTTACTTTGGTATGTGGGTGGGCAAGAAGTACTATAGGAATGGAATGTTTGACAAGCTCACTCTGTTTTGTTAATTTTGTTAATGTTATGACATTATGTTGATGATTTCTATAACACTAAACTAATCGTATGTAATGTCTAGGATAATCTAGTTTAAAGACTGTATGTATTTGGATTGCCATTTTGAAATGTAAATATGCAATCCAATGGTTGGTATCTAAATCTTGCGCTTCCTTTTATAAAAAAAAAAAATATATCCTTGTATTTTCGAGTAGGGTGTTATAATATATATATATATATATATATATATATATATATATATATATATATATATATATATATATATATATATATATATATATATATATATATAACGAAATTACTTTGGGTATATTTAAATTGGGCTTGAATTTATTGTATCATCTCAATATGGTTACTACAGACTGGAGAAAATCATAAAAGAAAAAAGTAATTGTTAAAAAAAAACTGAAACCCTCCAAAATATAACTCCCAACACCACACCACTACATGGGCATAGAAGTTAACGAAGTGGTTCATATTAACTTTAATTAAAAACACACATCTGAAAAAAAGTAAGGGCATGTTATCCTTTTTTTTTACACATCTCATACCAAGTCTAATGAGTTTAGATAGCGACATCACTAAAAATTCAGATCACGAATCAAATGGTGTGCCTCCTAAAAAATGATGCCTCCCAAAAATAATAGTCCGTGCCTCCCAGGATGGTGTGCCTCAAAATAAATACGATGCCTCGGTGTGCCTCCTAAAAATATCATCCTTCCAAAAATTAATAGTCCTTGCCTCTCAAAAACTTATGGTGTGCCTCCTAAAAATAAATATGACACTTTGAGTGATTCGGTGACTCGTGTGCCTCCTAAAAATGATTCCTCCCAAAATATATATAATAGTGCGTGCCCAAAATAAAAATCTATAGCCCAAAATAAAATTCTATTGTTGGTGACTCCAAATATAGTACAAAATAAAAATCCAGTTTAGAGGATATAAAAGGATAGAAATGGATATTCTGCGTGGGGAGTCCAAATTATGCCTCCCAAAAAATGAGTGTTGAGTACGTACAAAAAATGGATACTCCAGTCTTGAAAAAATGGATACATTAATGCCTTCCAAAAATAAAATAAGGATAGTTCAAAATAAAGATGCAGTTAGGGTGTTGTGCCTCCCAAAACAGTTAGAGTGTGTCTCTCAAAATATGTGTTGCACCTCACAAAACAGTTAGAGTGTTGTGCCTCCCAAAATGTAAATGTTGAGCTCCCAAAAAATGTGTGCCTTCCAAAGTGTTGTGCCTCCCAACTAAAAAAATTGTTGTAGCTCACAAATAAAAAACTTGCCTCCAAATAGATGGATACTTTGCGTGCCTCCCAAAAATAAGGATAGTACAAAATAAAAATGCAAGTTAGAGTGTTTGTGCCTCCCAAAAAAATGATACTCCAAAATAAAAATCCATTGCCTGCCTAAAAAAATGGATATTGAAAATAAAAATTCAGTTAGTACGTGACTCCCAAAAAAATGGATAATAGAGCAAGTGAATATAAACTGTAGATCATTTGGTATCCAGCCTGGAGAGGTTACTTGGATGAATTGATAACTACCCAAAAGAAAACTGAAAAACATTTAATAAAGGGTCAGGATTGAAAGTCAATCTGATCCAATGGTTGATAATGAAAGTCAAGGTTGACATTTGTACTACCCGGTGGCCATATATATAGGAAATTCCCTCAATATATACAGTATATTTTTATTCTTGGGAACTATTACACCTTTTAATATCAATTTGTTTGACTTACGGTGGAGTGAGATAAGAGACAAAAGTATATATTAGTCCTTTTACCCATCGTATATATTCATTATTTACATGTTATATGGGTAAACGGTCAAACCGCCGGTCAAACAGGTCCGACCGGTCCGACCGGACTTGGAGACGTTTCCGGTTCGATCCGGTTTTCGGTTTTAAAAACATTGGTCCATACATTATTAAGGGCCGATTTTTTTTATATCCTGTGTTTATATTTATATGATTGTATATATTAAAGCCCATAAAGCCCAACCGTGACCCTCACCATTTCATTTCATTATCATTATCGTTATCATTATCATTAGTCACTCGGTAGTGATTCGTACACCACTAATTTTTCTCCGTACACCACTAAACATGTTTTAGACTATTGTACAGTACAACAAATTAAAGCATGTTTAGTGGTGTACGGATAAAAACTGACGGTGTACGAATCATCACCCTTAGTCATTAGTCATTACTTAATAAGAAGACAACATCTTCCTAAAAATTGGACACGTCAGTTCTTTATATTTAGCCACGTCTCTTAAAACAAAACTTAAGAAAACTAAAACAGGAAGAAAAAAAAAATCCCACTAACTTCCCACATATTAGTAATTCACTTATCTTCTCACTAGGTAGTTAGTGACTTAGTGTGGTGAATTTCATAAACTACTTATACAAGATAGGGTTCTTAGCATCTTAGGATTTCAAGTTGAGAAAGTCTCACTTTTATCCGTATGAATGTAACACCCCGCAATTTCGACATAATTGTAACGTAATTATCACACATTTCTAGGCTAATTCCCTACTTTGAGTGAATTCACAACTACTTTTAGAGGTAAGTCTAGCAAAGTCCAACTAGTTAATACGCATAGCATTACATTTCGTAATCTGTTGTAATTAGGTACTTAAACAATTTGAGACCAACGCGACAAAATATACGGCTGTTGGTGAACAACTTTATTTAATAAAACGAAATTTATTAAATAACATTAACGTATAATAAATATTATGTTAATAATATTTACAAGTAGTTCGTAACGGATAACGTTTATTTCGTACGATTAAAATAAAACAAAGTTTAAAATTTAAAAACTTAACTAAAATTGTTTATAAAATATCTCAATTAAAAATATAATAAAATGCGTATTTAAAAATTCATTAATTAAAATATTGTAACATTTAACGATCGGGTAAACGAACACGGGCTAAATATAAAAAAATTGGGACAACCCCACTCCTTTTGGCCCCAAAATGCAGCCCCAAACCCCCACCCTACCCATTTCTCTTTCATTTCATTCCACCAAAAACACACCACTCTCTCATCTCTCTCTATACTCTTTCTCTCTCTCTAAAACTCACCTAAAATCACTAAAAACAACCACAAAATCAACAAAAACAACAACAAATCGGACACACAACATCATCAAACTCGTCATCATCATCATCTACACAAGGATTCAAGCTCAAAATCACCATTTTCATCATCATCTTCAAACTCCACCAAATTTTCGGATCTAACCACTTTTGGGTAAGAAAACACTAAAATTTTCACTTTTACTTCATTATAATAGCTTACAAACATGTTACAAGTCATTATATGAAAGATCTAAGCGTTTTTGGGTTAAAAATCTTGATTTTCGGATGAACAGACCGTAACGTCGCATTAGTCCCAGGCGATTTGCGACGTTACACACAACGTCCCACGCGACGTCCCACAACTGCGACGTTACACACAACGTCCCACAACTGCGACGTTACACACAACGTCCCACACAACGTCGCAAGTTTCAGAACTTTATAACAATACTTTGAAATAATTTTACAAAACCATCACCAACGAGTCGTACGAATTTACAAATACACGATCTTTCATGGACGAACGAGTAACATGGTGTGGTTGTTATGCAACCACTTATACGACTACTTCTTATATTTAGGACCTTAGGGACTTTACCCGGACTACGCTTTGCTAGCACTCGCACTTTTACTTAACTCAACAGGTGAGTTCACAGCCCCTACTTTTACTATTTTAACTGCTTTTGAACAGGGGTGGAAAACATAGTCAACTGTTTTACTATTTGCCATAACTGCTTTTATATACATGACTGTATACTTGTTTACTCGAACGATTGGAGTGTTTTGAACTGTTGAACTTTTTGTGCAAACTGATGTTTATGAAATAGCATTTTCATTCTATAAACTAAAACAATCGAGATAAACTATTTGACAAACTGTTTTACTAGACCGGAGAACGACCGGTAAACTGTTTTGTTTGGACGGGAGAACGACCCGTGCGTATTTGACCGGAGAACAACCGGTACTTTTTATGAAAACGCTGGAGAACGACCAGCAACGTATTTTAGTGCCAGAGAACGACTGGCCAAGTGGACGGGAGAACGACCCGTGCGTATTTGGACCGGAGAACGACCAGTGCGTATTTCGCTGGAGAACGACCAGCAGTGTTTGGATGGAAGAACGACCCATGCGTCTTTGGACGGGAGAACGACCCGTGCGTATCTAGGCCGGAGAACGACCGGTAAAACTGTTTTTATTGGACGGGAGAACGACCCGTGCGTATTTGACCGGAGAACACCGGTACTGTTTGTATATCGTTGGAGAACGACCAGCAACGTGTTTAAACTGTATTTTGGGTAACATCCCACGTAAACCGAAGCTTTGGGTGAACAACCCACTAAACTGATACTTTGGATAACATTCCACAAAACATTACTCGACTGTTATGGCAATAACTATTTGCGAACGTATTTGATTTAAATAACCGTGCTTACGATCTTGATTCAACTACTGCAAACATAAAACCTGTGAATTCACTCAACCTCGTTGTTGACTTTTACTATGTTTTTCAGGGAATTAGCAGCACACGTAAGGACCGCGTGCACATATGGAACATAGGCGACCCACGAAGCTTTAGGATGCCAACTTTTGACACTGGATTTCTTTTATATAACTAATCGATTTTTAGTCATATTCCAGAAATCTACTTTTGTATAACATTACTACTTTTATACGATTCGATGAATCGTCAACTTTTGTAAACTATTAACTTTGGCATCTTAATATATTGATGTTTTTATAACACCCTCACATTTTGTTTATGTATTTTACAACCCGGAAGCGATGTCCCAAACAAAACGTTACATTTTATATACAAAAGTACAACCTGTTTCAAAACAATACAAATAAGTTTAATCCAAAATACAGCCGTTGGGTGTTATAGAAATCCAAAACATCACATTGGTTTAATAAAACCAATATCAGAGTCAACGCAGTAGTTGTCAAACATTCATTTAGATCGACACCTTCTTGCCCGACCACCCTGTCAAGTCACAACCTGCAAGAAGTAATTTAAAGTGGTGGGATTAGCACAACTACTAAGTGAGATAGAACTGTAACCGACAGTCCAATCTAGCAATAACAACTTTGTCTACAACAAATAATCACAGTCACAATCACATAGTTTCACACAACATCAGAGGATCGGTGGTTGCTGTCAGTCAAGCAACACTTAGTAACCCCACTGAGCTGTAGACCACAACAGCGGTTATTCAATAACCCAACTGAGCTGCTGGTCGAAACAGCGGTTAACCGATAGTTGGTTACTACTTTCACACGACCTAATTTCCTATTAACGACATGTACAAGGAAATCCCTGTCGTCCAACAATAGTAACCCAGCCCAAACATCTTGACCTCTGATTAATCACATATGCCCGAAGGCCAACTAATCACAATCAACATATCAGACTAAACAGTCTATCAAACAGTAAATCAACGATCACTCGCTGTAACCAAACCTGTTACAGCTAAATCACACTGAAGGTACAGATTCACTCACCAATCACCTTAGTCTCCACTCAGTAGTCTAATGTCACTGAGTCTCTTGTTTATCTGAAATCACCACAAACATTACGAGTCAGTAACTTGTAAATCAACAATGAACTTATTATAATAATTAACATATGTTATAATCATATAACATATCACATCGTCTCAATTCACAATATCTATCATATCACTTATATCGCCACTTTATATATATATCTTATCAAATCACAAGTTAATTCATGACTAACATCATTATTTCACTTTATTATTACTACTTTAAATTCACAAAGTGTATATATATATATATATATATATATATATATATATATATATATATATAGCATCATGTACAAACAAAGCAGCAATCAAAACCGTTCTGCGTTGGCCATTTAACCGCCGGCTAACGGTTTTGACCGCCGGCCAAATGCCCAAGGCATCCTCCTGACCGCCGGCCGAATAGCTTGACCGCCGGCCACAGCCTTCGTCCCAAATCCTGTTCTTTCTGTTCAAGCTAAATCCGAATACCAAACTCAATTTCAACATCCAACTCAAGTTCTAATCGGTTATATATGGTGAATAACGATTTCTAGCAACCTACAACATCATATATCATTGTTTCTAACATCAATTTCACTATTACACCACTAACCCTAATCATTTATCATGTATATATAAAATGAAGAACACTTACATGAATGATGTACAAGATGATTATGCAATCTGATGATGATGAATTAAGCACAAGAACAAAATCACTCTTTCCTTCCTCTCCTTTAATCTCTCTATTTAAATTTCATTTGTATGTATGTATGTTTTAGTTGCATCAAGAAATAAAAGGGAAAGCAGGAAGTAAAAGAAAATATAAGTCGGTTTACTAACCGACCCCAAATTATACGGGTATAATTTAATACCCCTTCTCAACCTATTGGCTGGAACCCGAAAACCATTTGCGAGTCCAAACTTTTTATTGTACCGTCAACTATATTAATTTAAATCAATTAATATTTCACTATCCACAATAAGTCCTGAACTTATTTTACCCATTTATTTTTAACAATTCTATTTCATAACAACTAAAACTCAGAAAATAATATAAAACTCCTAGGCCCATTTTGCGGATGTTACAAATCTCTCCCCCTTAAAAAGATTTCGTCCCCGAAATCTAATCCAGTTCAATAATCCAAAATACCACGATGTCACAACTTCCACAAAGATCAGCTACTGCACCGGTTTATACTCGAAATCCAATAACCAGAATCCACGATACTATCACATCCGCTCCATGACAATCCATCGATATAATGATTTCAAATTAAATTCCGTCAATATTTCAAGCTAACAGCTTTTAATCAATTCACTGCATCTAAAAAGATCTCTTAACACATTTTGGATAAATTCCATCAAAATCCAGCAAATGTTTCAATAATATCAGGTCTCAAAATCAAGTCTTTGATTTAATTTATCCATCAACAGTGTCTCCATGAGTTTAAGGCAAAACAATTGTTATAAACTCCAAGTCAAGATATCATCATCAACTATTGGATCATAATAGATACACACATCACACATTACTCCGTGAGCAACTTATAAATTAATTATATGTCTTCAATTCTTTCCACATTCACATGTTCCAATATATATATACTCCTATATGTTCCCCCAGCACAGGTACGGTTCACAAATACCTTCAATCATCAAGTTCCCGCATTATCTCACATTGATATCATTAATCAATTTGTCTCAATCAACACAGGTCAAAATCTTATAAACAAAAGATTGACAAAAACAAACTTTAACTCAAAACATGGCCCACTATCAAACACCAATCCTAGTCACCTATGTGGTAACTTGAATTATCTCATCATCACTTAATTCTATTTCAACAGAATTAATAAACACAATAGGAGCAACTTCAATTTATCACATAACAAACAATATAAAGGTACAACTAACTCTAAGCTACATAATCATATGCCAGTATAGAGTAATACATAAGTACCTGGAATGACGTCACATTTCCTGACATTCGAATTAACTGTCATCAGAAAAACTCTATCAGCAACTGATAGCACATTCTTCCACTCATGGCACAAAATGACGACCTCCTGACCAATCCCCAACTCCTATCTCATAGCCTCTGGACACTGACTTGCTCGATGACTCTCTTTGTGACAAATCCAACAAACGTGGTTAGGATAATCACAATCCCTAGCATCATGACCAAACACTCCGCACTTAATGCATCTGGAAGTCTGAGAAGTACACTGTCCCACATGCCTGCATTTACATCTAAAGCACCATTTAGGTTTATCAACTGAACCACTATGATCACTTTGTTTCCTACTTTGCTGACTACTCTGTCCCTTATGTCTACTTTTACCAGGAATATCACTTTCAGAATACTGTAAAGTCTTTTCTTTACTTTTCACATCTCTAGCCCGTATATCACTATCCACTGAACGAGCTAAATCAAAAGCATGTCTCAAGGAACTCGCCAATCTTACAGTAGTACGATAATCGGGTGGTAATGCTCTAACAAAACGATCAATCTTGGTTTTGTCATCTGGAACCCACTGATGAACAAATCTCAATTTATCTGTAAACTGTGTAATCAACTCATCAATAGTCATCTGGTCAGTCATATGTAGTTCCATAAATTCCTGTCTAATACGTGACACATCAAACTCAGAACATAATTGTTTACACATCTCATTATAAAAGTCCGGCCACCTAATAGACGCTTTCTGTTCTAAGGTTAAAACAGATGTAATCGAATCCCACCAAGTCATAGCCTGACCTTTAAGAAGCTGAACAGCAAATGGAACTTTATCTGTCTCATCACATTTACAAACCTCAAATTTTCTCTCAGTATCTCTCAACCAATCCAAAGTAACAGAAGGATTTGTACTACCCTGAAATTCTGAAGGTTTGCTTCTCATAAATGTATTAAAAGAACAAACCTGCCTCGGTTGCTGTGAAAATCCAGCCTGTCTATCTTGTTCAACCTGTTGTTTGAAACCTCTAAGTTCAAGCAATTCACGCTTCATCTGAGATACATCCTCATCTCTGTCAATATCCTCATGAGCTGAAAATATAATACCAGTCTGCTCATATCTATCACTCTGTATCTCCAAAGGAAAAGTGTCCATCCGAGAAGCACTATGGGGAACATTGGTCGGGTGCTCATTACCTGCCATATCTGTATCACAACAACAATCTCACAAACTGTTAATCGTTAGTATCTACCGACTAACAATTTCAATCACCAACTAATCCCACACCTGGAATGTTTGACAAACACAATCATAGATTTGGGATTGAACTCTTACCAATGTCCAATTAACCCAAAACTACGCTCTGATACCAACTTATAACACCCTCACATTTTGTTTATGTATTTTACAACCCGGAAGCGATGTCCCAAACAAAACGTTACATTTTATATACAAAAGTACAACCTGTTTCAAAACAATACAAATAAGTTTAATCCAAAATACAGCAGTTGGGTGTTATAGAAATCCAAAACATCACATTGATTTAATAAAACCAATATCAGAGTCAACGCAGTAGTTGTCAAACATTCATTCAGATCGACACCTTCTTGCTCGACCACCCTGTCAAGTCACAACCTGCAAGAAGTAATTTAAAGTGGTGGGATTAGCACAACTACTAAGTGAGATAGAACTGTAACCGACAGTCCAATCTAGCAATAACAACTTTGTCTACAACAAATAATCACAGTCACAATCACATAGTTTCACACAACATCAGAGGATCGGTGGTTGCTGTCAGTCAAGCAACACTTAGTAACCCCACTGAGCTGTAGACCACAACAGCGGTTATTCAATAACCCAACTGAGCTGCTGGTCGAAACAGCGGTTAACCGATAGTTGGTTACTACTTTCACACGACCTAATTTCCTATTAACGACATGTACAAGGAAATCCCTGTCGTCCAACAATAGTAACCCAGCCCAAACATCTTGACCTCTGATTAATCACATATGCCCGAAGGCCAACTAATCACAATCAACATATCAGACTAAACAGTCTATCAAACAGTAAATCAACGATCACTCGCTGTAACCAAACCTGTTACAGCTAAATCACACTGAAGGTACAGATTCACTCACCAATCACCTTAGTCTCCACTCAGTAGTCTAATGTCACTGAGTCTCTTGTTTATCTGAAATCACCACAAACATCACAAGTCAGTAACTTGTAAATCAACAATGAACTTATTATAATAATTAACATATGTTATAATCATATAACATATCACATCGTCTCAATTCACAATATCTATCATATCACTTATATCGCCACTTTATATATATATATCTTATCAAATCACAAGTTAATTCATGACTAACATCATTATTTCACTTTATTATTACTACTTTAAATTCACAAAGTGTATATATATATATATATATATATATATATATATATATATATAGCATCATGTACTAACAAAGCAGCAATCAAAACCGTTCTGCGTTGGCCATTTAACCGCCGGCTAACGGTTTTGACCGCCGGCCAAATGCCCAAGGCATCCTCCTGACCGCCGGCCGAATAGCTTGACCGCCGGCCACAGCCTTCGTCCCAAATCCTGTTCTTTCTGTTCAAGCTAAATCCGAATACCAAACTCAATTTCAACATCCAACTCAAGTTCTAATCGGTTATATATGGTGAATAACGATTTCTAGCAACCTACAACATCATATAATATTGTTTCTAACATCAATTTCACTATTACACCACTAACCCTAATCATTTATCATGTATATATAAAATGAAGAACGCTTACATGAATGATGTACAAGATGATTATGCAATCTGATGATGATGAATTAAGCACAAGAACAAAATCACTCTTTCCTTCCTCTCCTTTAATCTCTCTATTTAAATTTCATTTGTATGTATGTATGTTTTAGTTGCATCAAGAAATAAAAGGGAAAGCAGGAAGTAAAAGAAAATATAAGTCGGTTTACTAACCGACCCCAAATTATACGGGTATAATTTAATACCCCTTCTCAACCTATTGGCTGGAACCCGAAAACCATTTGCGAGTCCAAACTTTTTATTGTACCGTCAACTATATTAATTTAAATCAATTAATATTTCACTATCCACAATGAGTCATGAACTTATTTTACCCATTTATTTTCAACAATTCTATTTCATAACAACTAAAACTCAGGAAATAATATAAAACTCCTAGGCCCATTTTGCGGATGTTACAGTTTTGTTGTAATCATATGCTCTGATACGTATGCATGTACTGTGTAATGGTGACATCCCCTAACTTAACTAATGCTTCCGCTAAACACAATTAACGAATTTTGGGGGTGTTACAATGAACAAGAAAACTATAATAATATTTTGAAATAACCATCGCATCGCGAGACACATTTCATTAGTAAGTGAAACAACATTACGGTCTCCCCGCATTATCATGGTTATTGATCGACTTCGTACCGGATGCATGTTTCAAAATTTCAGGGTGTTCTACTTCAAGTTTCTCTTTTGTTCTTGCCTAAATTACTGATCGATTTGAATGCACTGCATTTTTTTATAATACGTTTGAGAAGATTATCAATGGTAAAAAAGCTACTGGATTGGATAGCATGGACTGTTATTCTTGCATGTTGATACATACATATGGTGATTGCTTGAGGTTAAAATAGATCATTATGTGAGATTATGGTTAAAATAGAATAACTTATAGAATGTTTGGATGGAGTTGAATTTTGACATATATAGATGTTGATATGCGACTCTCCAATAGTCTATACATAATTTGAAAGTTGATACAATAATAGAATTGATACAATAATAGAATTGGTGTTTCACTGATTTGGTTATTTTTGTGGGAGACATTGAAACTATAAATTTTGAACAACAAGTTTTCAGCAAGCGTTAAAAGGAGCTTTAGGAGATGTGCATATCTAAAATGACTCTCGCTGTTAAGCTACAAATATCGACTGGAAAATTGGAATACATCAAAGTATCAATAGATGGATTCTGTTAAAACACACGTAGTGGTTTGAAGACTTTATATGCAATAATTATGATGCATCATCTTAAGTTTGATAATAGTTACGTACGTTATTTGTACATCTAAATCTAAATATATCTTTTAATTATTCGAATGTCTTATGGATGTAATTAACACCCTTTGCAATGAACTAATCTTCTTTATTATCAGAATGTTAAAAAGTGACTGTGCTAAATATACATCCGAAATATATTGATATAACAAGACATACACATTAACATGAACCTTATACGATTAGATTGTGTTGCACAAAGTTTCTAAAAAATCACCACGTGATCACACACAAATTTAATCTACGTCCATGGGCTGTGCGTATGCACAGCCGAGAGTTTATCTAGTTATTATCTAATAAAAATAACACAAGCACTCTTCTTTTGACACATAGGATCACCATATATTGACACCTCATCTTTACAAATTAATTAGTTTTCTATTTTCTAAAAAATACTTATTAGTAAATCTTTTCATTAGTTTAGTTATGATTTTTTATCAATATAATATATATCACCTCAATTAGTCATTATGCCACATACCATCCTTTTAGTCATAATGCCGCATATCATCCTTTTATGAGATGACGATGTCCAAACTTATATTATAATTAGCATTTAACTTGGATAACATACTCCATCCGTTCCAGAATAAGTGTCATGTTTTGACTTTTT
The DNA here is from genome assembly GCA_949592205.1 of Helichrysum umbraculigerum. Lineage (NCBI taxonomy): Eukaryota > Viridiplantae > Streptophyta > Magnoliopsida > Asterales > Asteraceae > Helichrysum > Helichrysum umbraculigerum. The sequence continues at coordinate 9,645,634 of CATIUR010000002.1, read as the reverse complement.
GAGTCTTTCTTTTTCAACTTTGACCTTACATATTTTTGTTTGTGTTATATAATATTTGATGCAAAATATATGAATGGATTGAGTTTTAAATATATTTCCATTGGTATAATTTTCATAAAGTATTATATAACACAAACAAAGATATTTAAGGTCAAAGTTGAAATAGAAAGACTTCAAAATCTGAAACAGGACACTTATTCCGGGACGGAGGGAGTATATATTAACATTCATTAAAGAAAATATGATTCATAATTCAATATCTAACATATGTTTGGTCATCTTTATTTGTTTTATATATCACTCTAATGACACAATGCATCATTTATAATAATAAAGTTTTAATTTATATAACTACTATATATGTGTATAACTTTCTTTTATCATGTTATGCAAAGTAAGTACAACCTATAAATTTATATAGAGACAATCTAATTTTTACTTCTTTGCATTTTTATAATAAATCTTTTCCCTTATGTATTGCCATATAAATCACTGTTTGCAAACTTCAGTTTTTAAGTAAATTTTATACTTTTTCAATTAATATTTACCTTTCAATTGCTAAAAATAGAATTTTCTTTATTCAATCACCAACTTTAAACATAATACGAAAAACTCTCTCTATTGTTTATTTTTTATTTTTTTAGAGTTTTGTGATCCTTGAAAAACTAAACAGATTTAGAAAACACATTCAAATGTAAGGGATAAAGTTTTCATATTTCAAAATAGGAAATTTAACCATAGATCATTACATTCATTTTTCGTATAAAACTTCTTTAAAAAATCACAACTTGAACACGTTTTTTGATTTTTCAGTTGCTTTTTTTAAAAAAAATTTCATAAAAATAAAAGAGTTTTTCAAAACTAAACATAATCTGACCCTTTTTAGAGTGGGTCGTGCATTGCACGGCCTAAAAAGGTGACTAGTATATTTACAGAAAAAAAAATCGTTGTTTAAAAACCATAGTCTTTTTTATATTTAAGATTAAGATTCAGTTTTATTAAGCTGGTTTAATCAATAATCGCAACCAAGACCAACAGGTATCAGGTACGTATATTTTTTTTCCTTTCTTTCTTTAAATGATATTCTACTTATTTTTATGTTCAATGATTTCTTATTCTAATTATTTAATTTATATATTGGGGTTTTGACTTGATGCTACAATTATGAACTTTAGAGGAACACAGTTTATAAATTAATATTATTTGATTCAATTTGATATATAATGTTTGACGCACAAATTGTATGACAGTATTAGAATATGATGTTACCGGAGAGTGTTGATTATCTACATTACATATAAAGTATCTCTATATTACATTACTAGTTTAATGACCCGTGACTACATGGGTTAACAAAAGATCAAACCATAAGATTATTTGAGAATCTTTTTGCATCTATAATTGCAAACATTATATTAAGAGATCAATAGAAATCAAGCTTCTTTGGAACATGTGTTATATTGTATAACTCACACATACCCGATCACTAACCAACCATATATAACCAGTAGAAATCAAGTCTCACATGCATTATATTTATATAAGATTGTTAAACCGAAAAGAACATCAATATACTCCACCTCCCAAAGGCAAGGCGCCACCAATCATAACCGATAATGTTCCGGAGCAAGTTCAGCCACTCTTTTACATCATTTCTTACAAATTCATGGGAATGATCAATGTTTGGAGCTGCATATATGAAATATGTCACTTGTCATTCGTAAAACGAACAGGCAGTTTGTATAAGTGGTATACAAACAAATAATTAGACAAAAAAATGTGAATCAATAAAAATAGGGCGATGATCCTTACACCACTATTTTTTCTCCATACACCACCAATTATGCTTTACAATGTTATACTGTACAACTCTGTAAAGCACAATTGGTGGTGTATGGAGAAAAAAAAGTGGTGTAAGGATCACTCCCCATAAAAATAATGCTAGAGTCACACAAGATAATATATATACATATACAATATATAGATAAAAAAAAAAAAGTGTAAACCGCCCTTATATATACAATACATACATACACACGAAAACATGTACTTTATTCTCCCTACAGAAGTTGTAATTCACTTATGAGAATCATTGTGTATGTGACGTGACACCGTGTGCTCTCAAGGTCGAATCTTTAAAGGTGTAACTGTTTTATGGAAAGAACTCCTAAATCAGCTTATTCCAAAAACAATTATCTTTATATTTTTTATTGTAACTTTGTTTGACAAACTAAGGGTATCCCTAATGCAAGGTTTTTTTTTTTTTTTTTTTTTCCAAAAACAATCATCTTTTTTTTTTTGTCAAACTTTACATACTATTAGGGATACACTCACTAGCTAAAGAGCAGTTCTAAAACCACATTGAAATTTAAAAAAGGAAAAAGAAAGAAAGCTAAAACATGCTCACAAGTCTTGAAGATCCTAGAAGTTAGAGTATCTTACATTTGACCGCTCCATGTGAAACCAAGGGTGGCATGAGGTGAGACCAAACTTTCAACATGAGAAAATGCTTCAAAGATTCCACCAAAGTCTTGTATCTCACTGAATGAGCAATTCATGGAATCATAAACAAGCAATTTTTTATAGGTCTTCACCAAATATTTCCCATCATTTGAAATAGAGAGAGGCACTCCATATACGAAAAAACCAGTAAAATACGGGATGGAAACCAATTTAGTCCAAGAATCTTTCACTCCATAGACCTTCATCACCCATAAATCAGCACGAATTTCATTATAATGAACAATCACACACAAGCAATCTCCCAAAGCCCCCATCACTATACCCCTATCACTTACATCGTCATACACAGGTGTCGCAACTTCACCGTAAGTCTCGGTTGCTAAATCAAGAGAAACTATAGTAGTTGACCGATATAATTTCCCAAACTTTTCAAGAACGATCCAATGAAAAGCTCCATTTAAAAAAGTACCACGTTTGTACGATGCAAGAATACGAACATCATCAATACTCTTCCAACTCCCAGTTTTTAACGAGTATATCTTGACTTTGTTATCATGTGATACCGCAACAACTTTGTAATCATCGGTAGTTTCATCGTAACCAAACGCATGCCCCGGGCATTTGAAACCACTTGATGGTAACATGTTACATAATCTAGTACTAGGGTTGTATATAATGGGAGTGTCATAATCCCTAACAAGGCATAACAATCCATTGCAAGAATTTATCAGATAAACGGGAGCAAGTATTCTAGTCCCTCTATACGATATTTCTTGAATACGTGGAATGTTAAACATTAGTTTCGGACACCTTTCATTCCATAGTCTAACATGAGAATTAATGAAATATTGACTGGATATTAAAGAGTACCATGATTTACAAACTGACTTACATCTTAATAATGTTTCAACTGGGAACCTCAACAGAATTTCGATGATGATCTCTGGTAGAAGAAGACGACTGGGTATTGATAGACCACTCACTCTCATTCTCTTCGATTGTTGTTCATCTTCAATATCCATTCTTTTAACCAACCTAGGGTTCTTTGCGTCTTGGGGAAAACATATGACGGGTCATCTCTATCTATGGTCTAAAGATTTATTATAACACCCCTTAAAGTTTCACCAAAGTTAACAGATTAGAGTAGAAAATTCAAACTTATACATATACGGTCCATGTTTTTTAAACTACTAGCGTGGATGGTCCATGTTATTCAGGACTGAAAACGACTCAGAGCTTTTATCGGGAAACTCCAACTCGGCTCGAGATTGAACTCCATCTGGTTGAGGTTGTGTTGTAATTTTTCCTTTTCAATTGTTAATGCAAGTTCTACTCTGTTGTTCTAATCCTGTTTATGGTGAATATGACTAAATTATTATTTTAATAAGAACTCATGCAGATATATAAAGCCGTATACACTCATGGAATTTAGATGCAAGGCACATGAATCATTATGTGTACGCATCCAAATTATAACTCCTTATTCGAAATGATTGGTTCGTAATTTCAACCCATATTTAAGTTCTTATTGAAACCCTTCCTTATGGCTAAAAAATCATTAATATTGAGTCGTTATATGATAGTTTCATTATATATGTGAGTCATGTATTTTAAAAAAGTTCATTCTGCAGCAAACATAACATGATTACGTCTGGTGGTATCCTTGTTGTATGGCCGTCTATAACCATCGACTATCACATGGTTCACTTCGCTAACATTGAAAAGTTCTGCCCAATATTTGTAGCTTTCAAGAGGATTAAACTCAACCCACTATTAATAGTGATACACCGCATTATATCAAGAGGTGTCATATATTATCAAACAGAACAAAGCAGTAGGCAAGAGTTCATAGAACAAATAGTTTTTTGGACCCTGTTGTTGAGCCTCCTAAGAAAAAAAAAGGTTTGATGGAGCGGTTTTTTTTTATCCATATATGATGTTTCGTTTGTTATGCACTGTAATTGTAACGCATTTGCTATCCTACAATTGAATGGTGTAAATTTAGATGCCATCATATCCACCGTAGGAGCGATATTTGAAGTTGTTGAGGAGGCTGTCAAAGTGGTCATAGAAGATCATAGAAGATCGCAACGATAACATGAAGAATAATATTAGTGAAAATGGAGATTTTAAGAGGAATAACACTTAAGTAAGTTTTAATGGGTCGATTTTAGTTAAGAGCTTATTAGAGACTTAATTTTGTTACGCATGTTTTGAGATGATGATATCACTATTGTTATCTTCAATATATAAATCTAGAAGCAAGTCAATAGTAACTTTCATATCCAATGCAATTTTATGTAAGGTTTTAATGGTTTGTTGTCATGTACTAGTGTCAATGCAAGCCATTACCATATATCTATTGATAAGTAACTACATAAGTGTAGTATTCAAACTTAGAAGACTTAACATCATACTAAACAAGTTTCAACTGTTTTAATAAGCACAACTGAATGCAATCATGCTTGTTTGGTGATCACCAAAAATTTAAGTGAATTCGCGGAAAGAAGCTTGAGTCTTCAGCTTGTTATTAGGAGAAACAAGAGACTTCGTATTTTCAATGTCGGTTTAGGGTCGAGGCGATCAGTTGGGAAGAGATTGTATTGAAGCCTGGCCATTGAGTTTTTGTAAAGTAAAAAGAAGAAAAAATGGCAACTTGATATATAGTTTAGTGGCTTAATTTGGTTCTAATGTAAATGTATTTATACACATTAAACGACTTAGATTAAATATGATGATGGAAGAGAAAAGAATTTGTTGTCTAATTTCGGGAAGGAAAAAAAAAATTCGAACGTATGGGTTGGACGGAATAATGAATACCCCTAAGCAACATTCTACTTTATAATAATGAATATATGTTAATGTTAATCATAATTCGGTATTACCGATTGTATGTCACAAGTTCAACTTATTAATTTAAAGTAACACATGTATTCAAATGGTTTAGTAAGGTTCATTGAATCGTTGCACTTAAATCATGTATAACCATTCACAATATACTTTTTCAAGATATAGAACAGAATATAACAAATATACCAATTGAGTATTGTCAAAGTAGTACCGTCGCGATAAACGCTCAGACCTCACATATATGACATATTGGTAAGCGGTTTGAATTCGTGCCTCAACATATATGAGCTATTTGTAGACAGGTAACTTGTCCGGCATTAACTCTATAACACCCCTCATTTATACTAATTTAAATAAAGTTAATCGGAAGCGTAAGTCCAAATAGATAATGATAATTTACATCGTTTTATCAACTTATAAAATTCAACCTTTTCAAAACTATAATTTCTTCAACCGAGGTGTTATATAAAACATTTTAAAACATTATATTATACAAATCCATTATCAGAGTAATGTCTCGTGATCAAACATTCCTTCTAATCCAGCTTCTTGCCCACCCAAATTATATGCAAAACCTGCAAGAAGGGATAATGTGGGGGATTAGCATAACGCTAAGTGAGCAGATAACTAATCAACATCATAACTTAGCTCAACAACCTTGTGTACAACATTTAGCACTAAAACAATCACGTACACAATACAACACCTCAACTATACATCAGTTCGACAATGCAACAATTCAACAAATCAACAACACCATAATGAGGATCGGCGGCTCTGGGGATAACCATAAACCCGGGTGGCTCCCCAAGAACACTTATCCAACCTAACCGTATGGCCATACGGACGAGACCGATAGCTAGTGATTATCTTCAACTAACACAGGAGGTGTGTTAAACTTTAGATAACCAACTAGCCCAACCAACAGTTCAACAACTCGTTGCCTCATTAACAACTGATGCCCGAAGGCCAACAACTGATGCCCGAAGGCCAATTAATTCAAGTGATCACGTAATCAACAAGTCACATATTCAACTAGGCAACATATCAACAGTATTATTACTATCAACATAGTCATCAATGCAACTAATAAAGTAATAATACATTACTTGTTGTAACCAAACTTGTTACAACCAAGTTAAGCTGAGGATTAGAGATCCACTCACCGACCACTTCAGGCATCCTCTCAGTAGTCTAATATCACTGAGCCTTCTGCACATCTGACAGTACAGTAGAATAATACAAGTTAGTTACTTGTCTCAAAATATATATAACATTATTCCAATATTACAAGCAACATCTTAACGACTTAATTCACACTTACTTATCGAGTTTATGCTCATTAAAATCACAACCACATTTAATCAACTTTTACCATCCCAATTTAACATAATTACACCTTCAACAAGGTTATTATCATTATCATCAAATACCATTAGTTCATTCAAATCCCCAACACAATGTTTCATAACTCTTATTCACATAAATGCTAACTTTTCCCTTTGATTATTAATTAAGTGTTCTTAGTCACAATTAATATCAATTCCCATCATATAATCCATCATGGTTATAATAATCATCAAATTCTCAAGAACACCTAAACAATTTCACAACCCTTAGAATAATTAATGTAAATCATCATCTTTAATTAATCATAATACGATCATTAACAACACTTATCAATTTATACATCATTACTCAAGCTTAAAAAATCATAATTCATGAACATATCTCAATCACACAATTTCTAATATAGGGTTTCCATTATAATCATGAAATTAGCATTAACTAACAACTATATAGGTATTACTAGTCTCACTTTAAGATTAATCAAGCTAATTTCATCATATAACCCATCAAAATCAACATAATCATCCTTAGCCTCAAGAACCCTAATCAAAATTATAACTTTTAACATGAATCCTACTACTTATCATCATTAGTGAGTTTATATAAGCTCCATTTAACAAACTCAACCAAATTTTCGGATTAAAACTCACTAATTATCAAAAACCCCAAAACCCCCAAATATTAGGTTATAGAATTCAAGAAATTAAGACTTACCAAGAGCTTAGATGGATTAAAGGATGATTACTTCGTGTTCTTGAAGCTTAATTTGAGTTTCCATGGCTTCAATTTGTGTTTCTTCATGAATTAGGGTTTCAAAGTTATGGATATATGTATGTATATGCGTACGTATGTGTATGTGTATAGATATATGATGCAAAATATAAACCGACTCAAAGTTTAGATGTGTACTAGAAATGTTTAATTTCATTCCCCGTACTTTTCATTGTCTGGAACTTAAAAACCATTTGCGGGGAAACATTATTTTATTTTACCGTCAACTACGTTAATTTAAAACAATCAATAATTTGTTAGTCACAATAAATTATTCGACTCTTTTACCTATTTATTTTCAAATAATACAACACACCTATTTTCTGACACACTTAATCATAATTCACAGTCAGAAAATATTAAATACTATTAGACCCAGAAACAGAGTGTTACAAACTCTCCTTACGAGTGGAGAGAATGCATTCCATTGAAATATGTTATGAGTGTCACCTTCCAAAACACGAAAGCCAAAATCTTTCAGAGAATGGATTCATATTCGAAGAATGCATAACCGCATGGATAACCTTACACTAACCCATCAATTTAGGAACCAATTCAAGATATGACCCTTTTTATTTTTTTATAATATATATATATCTACCTATATAAGTAATAGAGGATAGCCTCTTTTCTACGTGTCATATTTATTCTTTTGACAACTAAGCAAAAATCTTAGGTGTCATCACCATAGCTTCCTAAAAAATCCTACGTGTCATTCAAATTGAAAAAATTCTACACCCACCTATTTTTTAGCTATTAAATTCTTAATTTTTTTTTATAACACGTAGATTCCAAAAAATCAACAAATAAATTAAAAAATATAATTTCAACCTATTAATTAATTAAATAATAGGGGTTTTTGTTTCACTTGATATATATTCCTAATATATATTTCTATATACTCCCTCCGTCCCAAAATAATTGTCCACCGACAAAAAACACGCAGTTTAATAAAAGTGCAATCATTACTGCATTCTCTTTCTTACTTTTTGCATAATGACAGTTTTACCCTTAAGCAATTAATTACTACTTTCTTTAAAGTTTGTAATAATAATTTCAATTGAGGGTAATATGGTAATCACTACCAAAATTTCCTTTCTATATTTGGAAGTGGACAATTAATTTGGGACGTTCGAAAAAGGAAACATGGATTATATTTTTGAGACGGACTTCAAAAATTAAAGATTTATATGCATTCCGATCTTATTACCCTATACATGTTTTCATGATAAATTTGATTAGTTTAATGAACAAATAACGGAGAGCAGCTCATCAGTAGGTAATCATGAAGAAAAAACTTCATTGCCTACTCTTTGCTTTCTTATTGATTAGTTTATCTTCTAACTAAATATTTTTTTTATATAAAGTTCTTTATTTTGATTAATTATATATTTTACTCATCATTCACATGGTTTATCAACATGCTCATTATTGTTTTGTGTTATTTATATAAGATAAATTGTTTTTGCAAATTAATATCGAAAATTGTTTAATATGAATCATCGCGTGCGTCAAACAGGTTAAAAAGCTAATACGGGTTTTGATATGTCATTTCATGAAGTTCGGTATTTGATAATATTAAGGCATTGATCATTATCACTCATTATTAATTTGTAGAATCACTTCGATGAACCAGACATCATGATGTTGTTTGTATAGTGTTAGGGTCTACATTCCTTCTGAACTATAATATATCAATACGTATGTTACTTAGTTTTGTTATCTATGTATACTTGAGTATATAAGAACGTATCCCCAATCTTTTTCATCTTCCTGTAATTATTAGCCGTGCATCGCACGGGTATAAAAACTAGTATATATATATATATATATATATTGACTTGCGCATAATAAAAGTTAGTAATATAGTATAAAGTTTTTTTTGGGAAGAAATTGACAAAGATAGAAACTTGAAGGGCCCTCATTCCGTATGTTTTGGAAACAAAATGGGCCGATATAATATCTTGAAAAAACACGTTGATAACCTAAACCATATATATCAATAACACATTGTCACATTCTAAAAAATCATATTGTGAAAATCAGAGCGGCAGCGTTCAAAAGTAGGAGCCATATTTCGATATTGTTGGGTTTAAACTTCGGTTAAAGGTATTAATTTCTTCTTTTGAAATCCATTGATGAATATAATTTAATGGGCATATTGATAATGAATCCTATTTAGAAGTCATTATATAGGTAGAGGTGACAATTCGAATGTAATAATTTATAAGATTTTTCTAAACGTAGCCCAATACGCATAAAAGTATTGTACAATAAAATAACCGTCACTATAAAATTAAATAATAAGAGACACGTACGATACTTTATGTAAACGTAACGTTTACTTTATAATAGGCCGATTAGGGTTATGTTTTTTATGTCTAACCAGTCATACGCGTAAAGACACCAACACTAGAAAAAAAAAGGCTATAAGGAGTTAGAGTCGAATCTTTAAAAGTGCAGTTTTTTATGGAAAGAACTACTATATCGGCTTATTTCAAAACTATAATTATATAGTTTGAGCAATGTAAAAGCTTTTACAATTGGAGTAATGGGCATTCTTGTTACTTATTTTCATGAACCTCTTACATCAAAGTTTAATTAAAATTAAAACTATGTAAAAACCGCCGGAGATGTCCTGATTATTATTTTTTGAATAGAAAGTTTCAGATAAACTATGCTTACGTAATTGTCTCGGTCCAACTCGACCTGTAAAATGTACCTGCCCGACTCACTTGTTTTGCCACGTCTAAAAGTTATATGTTTTGTGTTTTAGTAAAGTTCATTTTGCAGCAAAGAAAACATGACCGAGATGCGTGTTTGTCACACCCCCAAATTCGTTCAACGCGATTAACGGGCGACTAGCGGAAGCATTAGTATGTGCGGGGGGTGCTGACGTTAATGTTGAACATCATACCAGATCAGAGCTTATGATTATTGCTGAACAGTGAATTAAGATGCCATTTATGAAGTTAGTTTGTAACAAAAAGGATTACAACTCGCTAAAGTCGTAGAATAGTATTATAAAATACAATCTGTATAAAATACACATTTTCCGAAAGAAGATTTCATAAATATGATTAATGTAAATCATTTATACAAGAAATCTTAAGTGTCCCAAAATGTGGCATCCTAATTAGTCGCGGGTCGCCTAACTCCATATGGTTTTGTTGACTATTTGAAAGTTTGATAGTTGACCATTTTAGACACCAAAAAGTCAAAGGAAGAAAAGTAAAACAAAACGTATTTGGTGGATATGCTAAAGAGATGCTTTTGGAACACTAGTTTCTAAACTTGCAAGTTTGATAGGAGCATATTATTTAGAAGAATCAACAAATACTATTAAAATAATATTTCGATACTGTTATTTGCTAATAATTTTTTTTATACAAGATGGATGCAGTGCGCATTATTCACGTGTAACGTGTGGTGTTCCATGACCAAAACTTTGGCACAATGTATGGTCATATCAAGTATAACGTGTCCTCTGTTTTAAACTTTTAATATTCGGTGAATGTTATATTGCATACAATTGGGAATATTCTATAGTTTAAAATGTATTTATTTCTCATGATTCATTATCCCTTATAGTCATTCTACAAACTAAATAGGCAATTTCTCGTGAGATTTTTAAGAATATATCACACTAATATCATGTAATATTTAGTTTGTAGAATGACTATAAGGGATAATGAATCATGAGATTTTTAAGAATATATCACAATAATATCATGTAAACTAGAGAAATAAAATAACTATTATGCATTGTTTTAATAATTTCATTATTGGTTTTGAAATTAAATCATTTTAAAAGTGTGTATTGCACATCTTTGTATTAACCAATAATGATCTATGCACAACTGCACAAGTAGTGAATATAACTCACTAAAATAATTAGGTACGAAGTAAATGAATAAAACTCAGCAATCATATTTGTAGATGCTATATAGACATTATTATACTTCTTTTCTCTCATTACAAATGTCATGTTTTGACATTTTGAAATCTTTCTTTTTCAACTTTGATTTTAAATACGTGTTTGTGCTATATGATACTTGATGCAAAATATATGAATGAATTGACTTTTAAATGTGTTTTCATTTTATAATTTTCATCATATATTCAACACAAACAAAAGTATTTAAAATTAAAGTTGAAAAAAAAAGACTTCAAAACGTGACACTTGTAATGAGACGAAGGGAGTAATATTCAAACAAATATACGAGATTAATTGTTGAATATTATGTACTCTACACATAACGTCGGCATGTAAATCCTCGTTAAGAACAAATCAAACGTGTCATGGAATACTACAATTTGATAATAAATAAAAAAAAACTTACTGAGATGATTTTAATCTATAACTTATTATTCCCTCCGTTTCAAAATAATTTTTCTCTTTTGATTTTTTGAAGTCTTTCTTTTTCAACTAAAAACTTAAATATTTTTGTTTGTGTTATATAATACTTGATGAAAATTATATCAATGAAAATACATTTAAAATCCAATTCAATTATATATCTTGCATCAAGTATAAGAGCACACGGAGCACCTCCCTAATTCTTGCCGTTTTCGTCACGAGAACGTCGGAGCCCGGCGTTCGGCACTCCCCGCCGGCGTTCAGGGCCGACGTTCTCGTTCAGTGTTTGGAACAAAACGCCGGTTTTCAATGCTTTTTTCCTTTTTTTTTTTCAAATCACATAGCCTTTTTTTGTTTTAACATAAAAATAATAATAATAAAATAATCCCCAGAACACTGAACTGAACACTGAACCTCAAAATTAACCACTACCTCACTTTTCTGTTTCAGTGTTCAAGTTCAGTGTTCTCCAAAACACTGAACTGAACACTGAAATCTCATCGAGCGCTCCATGTGCTCTAACATTACACAAACAAAAATATTTAATGTCAAAATTGAAAAAAAAAATACTTTAAAAAGTCAAAACAACACTAGTGCTTTGGTACAAAGGGAGTATCATAATTATGTGCGCATGGTTGTTTGCGTAGTTAGTACGTATTTTACGAAGCATATTTTATGGCAGGCCATTTATTTTCATATTCAAGTAAACTTACTCGTATACTCGCATTCATTAAAATGAGATTATCATTTTTAATCAACTCTGAAAATTACAGGGATTTTTTTTATTTACAAAGTAGCTAGTCGTATACTCGTATTCATTTAATGAATTAAAAAGTTCATTAAGAACTAAGAGTAAGGTTCAAATGAGTACACCAACTTTGAGTAAGAATGAGGGAACCCATAGATTTCACTTTATTCTCTCTACTTCACATTTTTAAAAATTAAATATCTCACAAACGGTAAGTCGAAAAATCATGAAAATTGCACCATAAAATTCAGCGTTTTCTCCTCTTCGATTTGCCGTCCCTCAAGGCATACTTTCGACAACTTTTTTTTTCTTCCAATTTTGGTGGGTCTTACAAATTAGTAACACATGTGTTAGTGATTGGTTATACATTTAATTTGGGGTTAAGGTTAGGGTTTAGGGTCAGGGTTAGAGTTTAGCAGGGTTTAGGGTTTAATATGGTTTAGGGTTTAGTAGCGTTTAGGGTTTAGGGTTTGGGGTTTAGGCGTTAGGGTTTAGGTTTGAGGTTTGGGGTTTCGGGGAGAAACCCTAAACCTCAAACCCTAACCCCTAAACCCCAAACCCCAAACCCTAAACCCTAAACGCAACACTGTAACACATGTGTTAGTAAATGTGAAACCTACCAAAAAAATGAAGAAAAAAAAACTCGTCGAAAGTATACCTTGATGGAAGGCAAATTGAAGAGGAGAAAACGCTGAATTTAATGGTGCAATTTTCATAATTTTTCGATTTGTCGTTTGTGAGATAATTAGTGTTGGGGGTAAATGGGTTTTGTACATGTGGACATTCTCTTTCTACACATGGCATGATATTATTGGTTCCCTCATTCTCACACAAATTCATATTCTCATTTGAACCTAAAGCACCTAAAAACAACGTAATTCAATATAAACATGCTCACATAAGTTTTATGAGCTTCATATTATTAAAAACACTAGCTATAAGTTGCCAATTCGATCTGTGCAACACCGAAATACAAGTTACAAAAAAAAGAACATTACAAAACTCTTGTTAATTAGTAGTATGGAGTACGTACAAGGACTTTTTATATACGTACGTGCTCATATTTGTTTTTTGATTGTAGAAAGCTTGAGAAACTTGATTTGCTTCTTGACACATCAGTAGACTTCATCTTGTTTAAATCTTCGAGTGAAATCTCGGGTTTTTGAGTGATCAACGGAAGAGTTTGAGGAAAGGTAACAACGTCTCTATTTATCGTTGTGGTTTGAGGATATAAGAAATCGGTCGGGAAAAAGTTGTACTGAAGACCGGCCATCGACGATTTCGCAACAAAGATTATTTGAAAGGATGTGAAAGAAGTAAGAAGTTTTAAGTGTTTGGTTCTAAAAAGAAGTGTATTTATAGAGCTAAAAAGTTAGTTTACAAGAGTCCAAGAAGGGGTTGGAATGGAATATGATAGTAATCTTTTATGAAATAGTTTTTAAATAAATTAACATTAAGAAAGCTCTATTATAATATTTTCTAACATCCTATTCTTCTAGGGTGGTGATTTGTACACCACTAAAAATTAGTCATACACCATTTTTATGCATCATTGTGTTGTACTGTACAACCCTGTAAAGCAGCTTTAGTGGTGTATGGCTAATTTTTGATGGTGTACAAATCACCGCCTATTCTTCTATGAATTCAAATAAAATAATACCAACAAAAACTGTTGGGTTGTGATTTAGGCATGTGATTAAATATGAAGGAAGAACCTATGAACGGACCAAAAGGTACTATATTATTAATTATTAATTAATTATTAACTATTAATATAAAACAATTATAATGTAATGAATTCTTTTTTATACTGTAATATTGAAAGTCATTTTCGAAGTGCGCATGGGTTACTTGCCTACTTATTTTATTTATGGATAGATAATCCAATGAAACTGCTAGTTTTAAATGAGAGGTCATTTATGTATATATGAAAAGTTAAAAGTTAAAAATATAAATTATAGAATTTTTATAAAATTGTTAATTGATCAACAACACAAATACAACGTGCAATTAATAATACAAATCATGACCATTTTTACATAGATAAAATGTCATTTTATCATTTATGACTCACACCGTGTTACATTATACGGGTGTCAAAAGGACCAGGTCAACCCGACCTAACCCGAACCCGAACCCAATATGACTTTTTCGGGTTAGGTTGATTAGCATCACATAACTTTTTCACTATGTAGGACCTGACCCGATAAACTCAACGTTCTTATAAGATTGGGTTAAGGTTAATTTGACATTGTTATTGGGTTAAAGGATTGACCCGATAAGAATGTAAAGAAAACATTATAAAAAGTTATTTTCAAAAGCCCGCTCAACATGTAAAATTCAAAGCCCACTTTTTAATATTTTTTTGTATGATGATTAAACTCTAGTACCCTCTGGGCTCTGCCCTCTGCCAAAGTGCCAACTGCCAAATATCCATTTGTAACTAGCCAATATCTTTACTTAAAAATAAAAAAGATGATTTTTACAAGTAACTTTTTACTTGTTACAAGAAAAAAGTTGTACTTTTCTATCGACAAGGAACCTTTTATTTCGGGAGTTGATATCTACAACACAAAAAATGATACCCTCATCACACTGTACAAGTATTAAAGCAGACGGTACAAGTATATCATTGCATAGTTGTATTGTTCAATAACAAGGATATTTGGCCCACGCGTTGCAGCGGGTTTTTTGAGTTACAATTTTGAATGAATAATTTTTATAAAATGATAGTTTTTCTAACAATCACCGGAACTTAAAATAAATTAGATACAATGCAACTCACAACAAACCTTAGTATTCATTAAGTTCACAGCATGTAGCTAACTTTGCTATATGATAACATGAGTGAATGAACTAATGAAGAAGACTGAAATACAGAAGCATAAATGTTTATATACACACTTGGACGATATACATACTATGGCTAATATTTGTAATTAACAGTTTCTTACTCGGTAATAAATAGTAACATTTTAGTAGCAAAGTGATAGCAATGGTCCTTGGGTCAATTAATGCAACAAAAGTTTCTCCAACAAATGATGCACAAAAATTTCTTCAATTCTCCAAAGCCATCACGAAGTCACCAAATACAATTTATAATGCCAACCGCCAAGAAAATAATGTTATTGGAATTGGAAAACGAAATAATAGAGATATGTATATGTATGGAGATGGTAATGGCGTCATGGATGTGGGGGTTAGAGAAAGAGGGGTGTGTGGGAGTGTCATATTAACCAACTGAACACGTTAAGCAAAGACTATACTCAAGATATTGCTAACTTTGATAGTATACACAAAAATATC
Source organism: Helichrysum umbraculigerum (assembly GCA_949592205.1). Lineage (NCBI taxonomy): Eukaryota > Viridiplantae > Streptophyta > Magnoliopsida > Asterales > Asteraceae > Helichrysum > Helichrysum umbraculigerum. The sequence continues at coordinate 9,629,786 of CATIUR010000002.1, read as the reverse complement.
CTTAAACATAGTATACACAAAAATATTCTTACTTTTAAGTTTTAATATGGTACAGAAATATTAGATAAAAATACATTGAGAAAAAAGAAATTCCAAACCTCATTTTAATTATTCCGCTTTAAAATTCAAGTATTAAATGAAGTATCCGTTACTAGTATTTGAAGCAGTGTATTAAATTATTTTCTATGGCCCATTGTATATCTATACGATCATATAAATAAAAGCTTACTAAAGTCGATCATTTTAAACTTAACATAATTATAAATCGAATACTAGAGTTCTAAAATAATATAATAATATCAGTAGTAAAAATCGATAATTACATACTAAGTTTACCAAACACTTTGAATTACAATTTGCCACTCCGTTACAAACCAAGACAAAATTTAAACTAATTAGCTAGATGTTTATGTTCCGACGGATGGAGTTTCACGCGCATGTCTTCCAAACGAGTATTTATTATAAGTAAATCTTTGAAACTTGCAACTTAAGTTAGTAGATTTGGAAGAAAAAAAAATTTGCTTACCATTTATTAGATTTTTGTTACCCTTATACTAGTATTACTACTCGTATTATTTTGGAATGTAAAATCTAATCACCTTCTGTTTTTAAATTTTGTGATTAAACGAATGATAAATTTAGCTCTTTATATATAGTGGTTAATTCATCTTAAAAATTCATCTTAAGTTCATCCTTTTGTTTGCTCATTAAATTCTTTAACTTCAAGCAGTATGTCACCGACTTTACTAGTTTCTCCAATAGACGTTTGCTCTTTAGTTTGTAACGAGACCGGATTCGTTTATTGGTCCGAGCATACCAACCCCAAAGGTATCGATTTGTATAAGAAAGATCACGAAGGTGACGAACGGTTGAAATTGCATGCATGCGGGAATGGAACTTTGGAGCTTCTTCACATTCATGCCGACTCTACGGCCGAGGTACGATATTTATCTTTTATCTTTTTGTGTTGGTGGCTTTTGAAGTTTTTTACTTGAATTTGATGGAGAAAAGGAGACTTGCTATTGACGGCTTTAGAAATTCTTCGGAGGAAAGTGCTGATATGATATTCTCGAAAGGTTTGTTAATCGTGTTGGTGGTTTTTCAATTTTTCAACCTTTAGGGCCGTCTCTGAACTTTTAGATGCCCTGAACAAAGTTATCGTGTTACGGAATGAGACTCTATAACTAGATATCAAGTAAGATAAATGTTCGATGAAATTAATTTTCAGCTATCCGATTTTCAAATAAGTTATTTATTTCAATCATACATATTCATTTATTTGATACTTATTATCTCAAATCCTAGTTGTTAGTTGTTAATTCTTTTAGTCAAACTCTAAGACGTAAATACAAGCTTTCAATTTTGGACCGTTCAGTCGACCTGTATATATTTAGTCTAACTCTTTTAAGGTTAGGTTAGTATGTAACAATCGAATGTATATTTGTTTAAATATATATTTAGTCTAAATATAGTTACTAACAAAGATTTCTTATTTCAAAATAAAAGAGATGTCAATCTCTTATGTAATCATCATATATATACTACATTAATTGGGTTAAAGATGTAAGTTTTATCAATTTCAAAGTTGCCGCCTTACTTTTATGCTCAAAACACAAATGTGTTTTTCTTACCATAAAAACATCAAAACAATAACATAATTCCTCAAAAAAAAAAAAACACACACACTCTCTGCCATCCATGGACTTCCGAATCCAAACGAGAGTCGGAGCAATACTCGGTAACCAGTCATCTAATGAAATCGTCGGCCGACAAACAACCGTGTTCTTGATGAAGGTTAAATCGTTAATCTCAATTTACATTAACGTTTATTTGTAGAACAGTGACGTTTATGATTCATGCTCTGTTTTTAGATCGTTTTTATGATCAGTTGAATGAATAATAATCATTATAATGAATCTGTGTAGAACATTAACGGTTATGATTCATGCTCTGTTTTTAGGTCGTTTTTATGATCATTTGATGAATCGGAATCCTGACTTCGTTAACTGCACTACTAGCTTAATTGTGAAATTTAAGTTGTGTCGATGCTGTTAATTTGACAAATACAGCTTAATTAAGTTATTTAAAGGTCAATTTAACTGTTCTTCTGAATCAATATGTAACATCCTCGAAATGGACCTAGTTATTTATATATTATTTCTTGATTTAAATATGTATTTAAATGTGTTTGGAAATAATATTGTTTGAAATAGTTGAAATAATTGGAATAGGAGTCGAATATTTCAATGTGATAAGTAAATTATTAATTGTTGTAAATTAATATAGTTGACGGTGCAATAAAATGTTTGGACTCGTAAATGGTTTTCGGGTTCCAGGCAATAGATTGAGATGGGGTATTAAATTATACCCGTATAATAGAAGGTCGGTTGAGGAACCGACTTAAGTTTCTATTTATGTAACTTTCCTTTTTAGGAAGTTATTCATTTTCATTCCAAAAAGTCACAGAAACTCTCTGAAAACCTCCAAATCAATCCAGAAATCAAATCAGGAAGTTGTGATCCTCGTGAAACTTCATAATCATCAGATTATCATAATCAGATTCTTCAAATAGTAAGTGTTCTTGATGTATTTAAGAATTTGATTTTGATTGAATTTGGGTAAATTGATGATTTGAGAGATTTGGATGTTAGAAACAGGTTATAAGTATTACATATTGATTATGTGATGATATTTAAGGTTTATAACCGTTTAAAAACCGAGTTTTTGATGATTTGGTTAAGATTTGCGGGTTAGGGTTTTGAGCAGATTCGCACAGGCTGGGACGAAGGAGGAAGTCGGCGGCTTCGTTCCCAAGCCGGCGGCTTGTGCGATGTTGGTTGAAGCCGGCGGCTTCGTGGGGCAAGCCGGCGGCTTGAGTGGTCTGGCAGGGACCCGACGGGTCTAAACCCGACCCGGCGGTTGGTATATGCTTTAAAACGTAGTGTTGTTCTGTTAACACAATTGGTAAATTACCCGGCGGTTGTGGAAGTAAAGCCGGCGGGTGAGGATAGGAAGCCGGCGGCTTCTAGGAGGAAGCCGGCGGCTTGAAGGGCTGTCATAACTTTTCTTTTAACTTGTTAAATGTAATGTGATATGTATCTGTTGCAAGTTAATATATGGTAATGGTTATGTTGTAATCATTAGTGTATAATTAGGAACTAGTAATCTTGATGTAGATTATGTTAAGTTCTTAATGTTAAAGATTGATATAAGTTTAGTATTAATGATCTTGATTACTAACTTATATTTGATTGATTAATTCTCAGATGTGGAGAAGGCTCAGTGATATTAGACAACTGAGTGGAGGCCTGAGGTAGTCGGTGAGTGGATCTGTAACCTCAGTGTGATTTAGTTGTAAGGATTTGATTTACAACAAGTAATTATAGTCTTACTTTGATAGAATGTAATTGTTGAGATATCTTGCCATGATAGTTTGACTAGTTGCTTACTTGGCTGTTTGAGCTAGTACGTAAGATTCTGAGGTCAACTTGACTTGACAGTTGGACTTGGTTGTTATTGTAGACGACAGGAGATCTTGAAACTTGAAATGTTGGTTTGGAGATCTAGGTCGTGTGTGATTAACAACTGGTTACCGGTAATTCTGTATAGGCCAATACAGATGATTGATAAGAGTTCCTTGATTACCAAACCGGTATTAGGGTATCTCAGGAGCCACCGGTCCTCATGACGATTGATAATGATTGATTGGTGTAGCTTGACATTGATTGGATGTCGAGTGAATGATTGATTTTCTGTTTATTGTTATTTGATGTAAACAGATTGTTATGCTAGGTTGTACTGTTACTTATAGTTTCATTCACTTAGCTTTATGCTAACCCCACCACAGTTCTTCCTGCAGGTTAAATAGATGGGACATATTGGGCAGGAGGTTGTGGGACTGGATGGAATGTTTGACAGGCTGTTACTCTGATTTAATTTTGATAATCAAAGAAATGTTTTGAATTATATAACACCGAGTTTGTTGAAATGTCATGTGTAATAAGTTTGAAAAAGTTTAGTGACATTTTAAGTAATGTAAAACATTGATAGTATGTTTTGAAATATACGCTTCCGAGTCGCAATTATTATATGATTGTTTATAATTAAACGAGGGGTGTTATACAATAAGCATCGTGTTCAAGTGTAAAAACACTTAAGCACGATGATGATGATGATGTATGAGGAATTAAGCTTGTCACACTCCGATTAACGTGCAAACCCAAAGTCGAGACTTAGTCAATCGAGGGTGGTGAAAGCCTAATTCTTAGAGTGCAATTCTTGAGGAATAACTCTGTAGTTTTTATGAGGTGTTAGCCTGAAATGAAAGCATAACACTAGTATTTATACCTATACCCTTAGCTGACGTGGAAGGTTTGGTCGTGGGGGAGCATGACACTTTCCGCATGGATCGGTGACGTGGAAACCCGGTCGTGGGCGAAGATGACAATTACTGTGCACCATCTGACGTGGATCAATCAAATGCACCGACCAGGTTAATGGCCAGGCCATGCTAGTCGTACCTGAATATAACGGTCGTAGATTGTACTTCTGTCAGAGAATGTCGGGCATGCCTTGTCATATTGCGGCCGTACCGTTGCTACGTTGATCGGATGGCAAGTGCCGCGGTCCGACTCGGAACGTATCCGAGCTCACGTTTTGACCTGGGCACCGACGTCTGTGACGAGAGCTAAAAGAGCTGGGCTCAGATGTTATCCGGATCCGGGCTCGGCACGGATCCGGAGGCATAATACTTAGTCATTCTACAAACTAAATAGGCAATTTCTCATGAGATCTTTAAGAATATATCACAATAATATCATGTAATATAGACATTATTATACTTCCTTTCTCCCATTACAAATGTCATGACTTTGAAATATTTCTTTTTCAATTTTGATCTTAAATATGTGTTTGTGTTATATAATACTTGATGCAAAATATATGAATGAATTGACTTTTAAATGTATTTTCATTTTATAATTTTCATCATGTATTCAACACAAACAAAAGTCTTTAAAATCAAAGTTGAAAAACAAAGACTTCAAAAGTCAAAACGTGACATTTGTAATGAGACGGAGGAAGTAATATTTAAACAAATATACGAGATTTGTTGTTGAATATTATGTACTCTACACATATAACGTCGGCATGTAAATCCTCGTTAAGAACAAATCAAACGTGTCATGGAATACTACAATTCAATTATATATTTTGCATCAAGTATAACATTACACAAATAAAAATATTTGATGTCAAAATTAAAAAAAAAAAATACTTTAAAAATTCAAAACAACACTAGTGCTTTGGTACAAAGGGAGTATCATAATTATGTGCGCATGGTTGCTTCCGTAGTTAGTACGTATTTTACCAAGCATATTTTATGTCAGGCCATTTTCATATTCTAGTTTATGAATTATGACTCGCATTGGGGTGCGAAACAAGTATTTTTGTCCATTGATAATGGTAGATTCCTTTCTCTAGATTCGTTTATTAAAATGAAAAAAAATAAATAAAAATTACATAAAATGAGATTATCATTTTTAATCAACTATGAAAATCACAGGGTATTTTTTTTACAAACTAGCTAGTCTATACTCGTATTCATTTAATGAATTAAAAAGTTCATTAAGAACTAAAGCACCAAAAAGTTGTACTGAAGGCCGGCCATCGATGATTTCACAACAAAGATTATTTGAAAGCTAGAAAGTGATTGAGAGAAAGAACAGGTTGAAGTCATTTTCGAAGTGCGCATGGGTTACTTGCCTACTTAATTTATTTATGGGATATAATCCATGAAATAATTAATGCGGTACAAATAACAATTATTTTGTATAATGTAAATATGAAAAGTCAAAAGTTACAAATATAAATTATAGACTTTTATAAATGTGTTTGTTCAATAACAAGGATATTTGGCCCGCGCGTTGCGGCGGGTTTTTTGAGTTACAATTTTGAATGAATAATTTTTATAAAATGACAGTTTTTCTAACAATCACCGGAACGCAAAATAAATTAGATACAATGCAACCCACACACAACAAACCTTATTATTCATTAAGTTCACAGCATGTAGCTAACTTTGCTATATGATAACATGAGTGAATGAACTAATGAAGAAGACTGAAATACAGAAGCATAAATGTTTATATATGAGTAACATTTTACTATTTTAGTAGCAAAGTGATAGCAATGGTCCTTGGGTCAATTAATGCAACAAAAGTTTCTCCTATATACCATGATGCACAAAAATTTCTTCAATTCTCCAAAGCCACCACGATGGTAGCAAACAACATTTGTGCCTGTAACAGTTTTCATATAACATGATATCATGTAATTTCATATATGGCATTATTTGTAAGATATTTTCCTTACTTGTTTCATACTTGAATCTTAAAAAGATGAGCGAGCAACTGAGTTAGCATTCATTGAGTTGAGAATTGTATACATAACCGATATGGAAGCTAGCAGAGTAAGTAATTATTTTACAGTGATTAATACAAACTAATTTGATAGTATTAAATTATAAACCAATCTGCAACATGATTGATTATCCACTTACGAAATACCCTTTAGTTAAAACTTGTAATTAACAATCATCTTTCCTGTAATACATGTATTATGTATATACTTTCATCTCTCATTCGAGTATAGCTAAAGCATGACTTTTGATTTGTCTTCAAGACGGATACTGCAACTTCATATTCTCTATGCAAGAGAAAGATTGGAATTTATGATCGATCACCCAAGCATTCCATATATCTACTAAACTAAGAATATGACATAAAGAGACCACATGCATGGATATAGTTTATAAAGAAAAAGCAAGACCTGGGTGCCTCCTCGATAGTATTTTACTTCCACAGTGAAATTCGTCACTATAATGAGCTCACAAAAGAAAACATATATAGAAATAAACATGTAATACTAAACATTATGATATCGATCCATACATATCAACCTAGAAAAGGTTATTGAACTCGATACAAATCCAAGTAAACCAAATTAGTATAATGAACTTAAGTCCAAACCAGGGGCGGTACTAGAATTTATTCTTTACGGGGGCAAGTTTTAGAATCCTCGATAGCTTAAGTTATGGGTTACGAATTGATATTTTATTTTTCTCCAAATAATATGTCAAACTAAACCAACATAAAATTATGTTAGCATGAATCCATCATAAATGAAAAGAAATCGGCTTAATTTGATTTCAGCTCGTCTTTCGTAATGTCTCGAACTATTCTAATGCTATGTGTGTGAAGAAAGCATTTATTTATGCTTATACAATTTTTTTATAGCTTCCATTATAAGAGAAAAATAAGAAAAACTATCCCTCTTCCCTCTTTATTATTAAAAGAGGGTTTCATTATCTAATCAATATTCAAATTAGCTTCTTATGTTTAAACATGCCCTAACTATGATTAGCAAATAATTACCTAGCTCCATTAGTCAATTACACTGTTACCCCTATCAAAAATCAAACCCCGCCCTTTACAAATTACAACCCAAAAAAAGGCCGCTATTTTTTTCCCAGTGTAGTTTTTGAAATTCAAACTCAAACTTCAAACTTTTCATCTTAATTTAGAAGATATTCATGACAATTAAAAACAATTATTATCTTTCCTTTGTTACTTTGTTTCCTTTGTTCAACCACAATTACAAAATCGTTTGAGTCTACCCAACATGTTACTTCGTTATCCCCTCTACCGGAGTAAGCAACCCTACAGACAAAAAGGAGATCGCTCATGGCCGCGGAAGTAGTGTTCACGCCTTTAAACGAAATCACAATCGAGAAAACTGATTGGAAGATTAGAGTAAGGGTTCATATGTCGTGGAAACAGGGCTACAAAAACACGCCACATCAGACTGCCTCCATCGATATGATCCTAATGGATCCGTTTGTAAGCCTTCTGCCTTTCGTTCCTTATACTCGTGTTGTTTATCACTTGATTTTGTGTGTTTTTGTTGTTGTTTGAAATCGTTAGTTATAATTGTTTGCTATGTACTCTTAATATCGTTTAATCACTTTTGGTTTACAATCGAATGGTCTATCATGTTGTCTTCAGTTTTGCATTGTGGTTGTTATTGATATACCTAATTGGGTTGTCACGAATAAGAAGTAATTTTAGCATATATAAATGAATCCACTAATCATTGTGGTTTTTATTGCTATACTTTATTGTCGTTGATGCTAACTACTTTTAGATTTTGTATGCCCATTTGTAACTTATTTACATGAACAGCCCTTAAATCAATACCATAAATGATCAAAAAAACCAACTGCTATTTCCTCTATGAACGTTGTTGCTTCTTTTCTAAACTGTTTACTGTCATTGTCTTCTGTAACTTGCCAAGTTATGTGAATAATAAAGCAATAAGCTTACTTTAAGAAATAGACTAATTAGTTGAAAGTTAAAACATATTATTGAAGTAAACTTAGGTGTCATACTGTCATTAATATAAACTAGATAATTGTGATAAAGTGTTGTTGAAGATGTTTTTAAGCTGATAGATTGGGGAAGCAATCTGGGATGGGTCATCATGCAATTCTGTGTATTGATTTTATATTTTCAAGTTTCTAACTTAGAAGAAATTTAATTATTTTATTAACAGGATATTTTTGTATAATTTTACTATGAGACGAAAATAGACCTGTACGTTTCCCATGTGAAAGCTTGGATCTTTATGTTTCTTGATAAATTGTTTTGACTTACATGGTGTTCAAATACTATCTGCCATGATAAGGTTTCCGATTTTTTGTTAATTTGTAGACCAACGTGGGAAGGTGGTCAACATGATGGAGATGAACAGAGTAGATTGGCTGTTCTCCGCTTAGCGAAGGAGTTAGGAGCTGATCACATTGATGTTTAGCTTAAGGTTCCTTTCTTCTTGACTACTTCTTTGTATTTTTATTATTGTGATAACACAAAATAATAACTTTGAATATATTTACCTTGTATTTATGATTCCTATTAAAATTTAATTGTTGAAGTCAATAACATCATGTTTAATAAGGTCTAATTTACATATGTAATCAATATAAGGCTTTTAATTTTGACGGGTTTAGTGATGATGATAGATTTATGTAATTGGATTACTTGAAGCATTTTGCTTCTCATCCTCAAATTGGGCAGAAAAACACACCTACAACTATTGCTCATAAAACAAGTGCCAAGGTAGGATCTTCATTATGTACTTCTATTTTGAAGTAATATCATTGGACTAATTTGAATTCTTAGTTAATTGTTGTTAACCCTTATGAAAGACTGGACACATTGGGTCAACGACCCGAAAATTATGGGTTTCCTACGAGTTTGTTTGATTTAATCAATGTATGATATATTAAGTAGATTTTCAATTGTAGCGTTAAAACAGAACTATATTGATAATATAATATTGATAAAAACTTAGAGTGATACATTACGTGAACAGCTCATTGTGGTGGTGGGTATTGGGTGATGTGACCATTTAGCAAAATATTGCATGAATATGCTAGGCGATGAATGGATGTGCTACTGTTTTCATTTAGTGTATGTAAATTGGGTTTTCAGGTGGTCATATAAATGTGCATGGGAAGTAGGACTATATGTATGTATATCCAATACTTAGACTAGATGTGGCAGTATGGGCGGTTCAATTTCGGTTATGAGTCAAAATCAGTTATGGTTTAAACGGGTTCAGGACAGTCTATCATTTCCCGATTGCAGTTACTACTAATATCAGTTGTTGGCGTTTGACTTGACTTTTTCTAATTGCAGATGGATTTTCTAATCTGCTATTTAATTTTGGAATGTCATGATAAGTTCATGTTGTGCCAGGTTAGTTCCGTCCATTTCAGTTCATTACCTCTACAGATCGTTTTTGACCCAAGTTAGATAACCGAGTAATGAGCAACTGCCACTCAACTAATTATGATTTACATTTTGTTGTTGTTATAGAACTACATTTTTTATTATAGTTTTAGTTATGGTTCGGTTTGTATTAAGGATCTTTGCTCTGGCCTTTTTCGTATAACTCAATTCCAGCTCCAAACCGCAGATTTGAACAAGAACCCCAAGTTTACTTTCACAATCAAGATTCCGTTGCTGACTTTTTATATTTTGGGAAGAGACTTGGACTTCAGTTTGCTAGGAGTTCGGGATCAAAAATTTGGACAGATCATTTTGTAAATGAGATGGCACAATTGGTGGACCCCAAGATGAATAAAGATGAGAGTGATTTTGGGTTTTTGGCAGCAAACTCATTGGAGACAAAAGGTGTCAAGTTACAAATGGTTCAGGAGACTGTGTTTTTGCCTCAAGTGTCAATTTAATGCATATAACTAAGTATACAACCTCCAAGAGTAGTTTATCCTAAAATGTTAATTACTCAGAGTTCTGTGTTCAATATGCTTTGTGATATGTCCGAGTAAATATACATGGTTATTGAAAATTTATTGGATTTGTAGTAACCGCTATTTACTATAAAAATGTGTCAATGCATATCGATTAACAATCACGTGTTCTTAATTTCTATACATATATGCAACGTTATAAAAGCAAAATATGTATTTATAGTATTATTGAAAAAATTAATAAATAATAAGAAAGCACTTGTCTTAAAATTATGTATTAGCCCGCAAATATTGCGGGTTATGATCTAGTTACTATTTAAAATAAAGAGTTTAATAATTGTGTTTGTGATGTTTTTTTTTAATTAGTCAAAGAATAGAAAAAAGAGAAAGAAAGATACTGATAATGGAAAAGAACAAGAAATAGAAGGAAAAAGATATAAAGTAGGAAACAAAATAATGAAAACAACAGAGTTTGACTCGAACCGAAGACCTTTCTCAAAGAAAGCAAAGGCCAGACCACTAGGCTAAGGATGCAAGATAAAACTTATTTCCACTTGATATATATATATATATATATATATAAAGCCAGTTACGAAAATGTTTGTGTGAGCAAGGGCCCACACTGCCCCCACCCTAGTACCGCTACTGGTCCAAACCAAAATAAAACATAAGAATTTTGAAACTATAATAAATTAAACATCTCATCCTATCAAGCATCATCCACAAAACATCGCTAGCCAAACAAAAAGGCTGTTACTGTAGCAACATTACAAAAATAAAAGAAAAATTGATAAAAGGAACAATGTTGTTCCCATATAAAATGATGATTATGAATTGAGTTATATATAAAGGCATATAAGAATGACGAATCTACCGCTTACTTAGCTTCTTCTACTGTTGTTTTTGACACTTCAAAAACATTACTGTTAACACCTTTCGTATCTGTGATGTATACCGAGAAGAGAAATGCAAGGATCATTAAGCATTACCGATCGAGAAGAGAAATGCAAGGATTTAAGAGTTTAAACAAATTGTCGTGGCTAAAAAGTTTCTCTTCTAGTGGTGTATGTGCAAAGAGGGATTTCCTAACTTTTACTCAAAAACAATTGTTAACGTGTATTTATTTAGAATCCAATAATTTATTGAACGTCAAGGTTCACGTTTATATTGTATCACGTGTTTATACTTTTGAAATTTTTGTCATTTATGATTGAGTATATATATATATATATATATATATATATATATATATATATATATATATATATCTAAAACTTAATTAATGTTATATTATTGATGATTGGTGATTTAGGATGATGATACGGAGTGTTTTATTTTTAGCAAGATGCATGATAATGGGTAGATGCAGCTAAGAATTGATGAGCGATGGAAATGAATAGTAATAAATCAAATAAAACGTACGGGCCTGTTTATTGACGCCTTATTGGGTTTAATTGAGTTGAAGGATTATTCGGTCAACTAGTCTTGCTGTTTACTAAGGACTTAATTTTTTTTGCCTCCTGACCAAAGGGATTTAATCAGATATAAACTATGTGAATACGTATACTAGTACTACTGTAATACGGAGTAGTATTTATATATACTACGTAGCAGTATTAAAAGAGGCGTTGTTTGGGCTTATTTATATCAGCCTGCCTATTTGTTCCAAGTATTGGGCTGTAATCCATATACGATCCATGATATATATGTCAGTACTCAGTAGAAGTATTCAATATTTAATGTTATGGCCCATTAATATTGTAAACTTCGCATATTCACACATGTTCATGGGTTCAAATAAAACTTGAAAATTGTTGATACTCGTTAGGTTTTATGAACTACTCACTGTAGAGGTGCACATTAAAACCGGTTTTTAATGACTTCAATGACGTTTAATTCAAACATTGGCCACGGTAAGAAATTCCGCAATAAAATAGTTTTAGACTTGTTGGCTTGACGGTCACTCAAACACATGAAGTCTTGTTGGGAATTTTAATAAAACTAGTACTGTATTTCAAAACCATTGGATCGTAGTAGAATTTTAGTTAGTATGACTAAAATTGTCTGATGAAAAGTCTGGGAAATAGCAGCTGCTTGCATTGTCATTGCTCCAGGTTGAACGTAAAAAGTCAATATGTAACTAAATGCGATTACACTGCTCAAAGAAGGAAGCTTAATATGGTCAGAAATGTAGCTGCTGACAAATTTGTTGAATATAAGTGGTTCACTAACTAAATCACTCTTAATTGTCCAAAGAAAATAATGGTTGCTATTAACAAGTCCCCAACCAAATTCAAATTAAATAAGGTTTCAAACGAAATTCTTGCTAAACTTCCAAAGTTGACATACAAAATAGAGTTGGGTTTCTTAGACTCGAGCCACTGGATGCACTTTGGTTCTTCCTTCCTTAAACTATAGTCTATGAAATTTGAGTTCATGTCATTTCCCATAATCTGATTTAAAAGTAACTCAAGAGGCATGACCGTGTAGATTCGAGGAACGTTAGATTTAAGCTCATTGATGAGACTACTTTCTAATTCATCGAAAGTATGTATTATCATATGCTGAACTTTATCAACCTCGTGTGCTATTTGCACTAAGAAATTTAATTGCTGAATTGTATTAGGCTTTACACCAAATACATGTTCAGGTAAATCCCTTAAACGGATATTCTTCATCCCCTGGATATTTGCCAAGTTGTCAAGGTATCCATTTGTTAAATAGCTTTCATCTGTAAAACCGTGCAAAGAAAATTATTCAAGTTATCATGCATGTTGTGTAATTGTACATCAATTATGGCAGTGTTATCATGCATGTTGTGTAATTGTATATCGATTATGGCAGTGTCGATCAGTTTATATCCAGTTTTCATCGATAATTTGTCAATTTCTGTAAGATTTATTGCCTATAATTAATTTCGTACAATTTACATGCATTAGCGGGAATTGAACGGTAATTACACATTTACACACATAATACTGCTTGAAAGTACAGAAAATACATAAGTTGGTTACATTTCTATGTAATTAGCGCAAAACAATATGAAAACGAGTAGATATGAATACCAACAGATAATAGGACTAGTATGGTTAATGTAAAATTTGTACTTAATAGCCTAATAGCTTATCAATGTTACTTGAATTAAGACCATCAAGTTGTATATGAGGAGAATGTGATGACGATTTGAAGATGAATTAACAACATTTTCACAGACAATTCGTTCAATTGAAGATCAATTCACAGATTAATGGAAGAATTGAGTGTTCGTGAGTGTGTACGTTTTGTTGTTTATTGTGATATATAGTCAAATTCATCGATTTAGCCATCAATGTGTTAAACTGCATTGACCGGTTTAAAGGATTCAAGTTAATTGCATGAATGGTCCCCGTGGTTTACACATATTCTCACTGGTGGTTCTTGTACTCTATTTGTTTTATACGTTCCAAAATCTCGAATATTGTTGCATATTTAGCGCCCCATCTACCTAAAATTACTAAACTACCCTCCTCACAACGAGTAAAATATATAGTATCACCAAGGGTATTTTAGCCATGTTAAGTAGAGGAGGGACTAACTGTGCAAGAACTTTTGAGTTGAACTATATATGAAATAAATAAAGTACATGGACTAACCACGAGAATGTAGGTAAACCGCATGGACCATCCATGCAATTTACTCAAACGATTCAGTTGATTAATCATATAATTGATTATAGATATAGATAATAGATTACAATTTAAACTCAATTGAATCAACAGTTTTATCGAATTTTTGTCCGAAAATTGTTTTATCTCTTTCACAGTTTGTTTTGATCAACATTCCTCAAATTCAACATTAATAGGTTGAAATTTTATGATTGATTAAACACGAAATAGATTAAAGTTTACATTTAAAATCTAGAATTTGATGATATTGAAGAATCAATTTCGGACAGATTATATTGCAAATAAGTCACTTATGGTCCTTATGGATGTCGCATGATATCAGCGATATCGGGTGAAATTGTTGGATATAGCGGGTGACACTGGAATTGCCATATAGCGTGATGTAGCGTTTATGTTACACACTTTTTTGAGTTTTTCAATATGGTTAGGTGATGACTATCATGCTTACATAGTTATCTTTTTATATATTACTAAACATACTATACACAAAAATATTATTACTTTTAAGTTTTAATATGGTACAAAAATATTAGATAAACGTACATTGAGAAAAAAGAAATTGCAAACCTCATTTTAATTATTCCGCTTTAAAATTTAAGTATTAAATGAAGTATCGTTACTAGTATTTGAAGCAGTGTATTAAATTATTTTCTATGGCCCATTGTATATCTATACGATCATATAAACAAAAGCTTACTAAAGTCGATCATTTTAAACTTAACATAATTATAAATCGAATACTAGAGTTCTAAAATAATACAATAATATCAGTAGTAAAAATTGATAATTACATACTAAATTTACCTAACACTTTGAATTACAATTTGCCACTCCGTTACAAACCAAGACAAAATTAAAACTAATTAGCTAGATGTTATGTTCCGACGGATGGAGTTTCACGTGCATGTCTTCCAAACGAGTATTTATTATAAGTAAATCTTTGAAACTTGCAACTTAAGTTAGTAGATTTGGAAAAAAATATATTTGCTTACCATTTATTAAATTTTTGTTACCCTTATACTAGTATTACTATTATTTTGGAATGTAAAATCTAATCACCTCCTGTTTTTAAATTTTGTGATTAAACAAATGATAAATTTAGCTCTTTATATATAGTGGTTAATTCATCTTAACAATTCATCTAAAGTTCATCCTTTTCTTTGCTCATTAAATTCTTTAACTTCAAGCAGTATGTCATCGACTTTACTAGTTTCTCCAATAGACGTTTGCTCTTTAGTTTGTAACGAGACCGGATTCGTTTATTGGTCCGAGCATACCAACCCCAAAGGTATCGATTTGTATAAGAAAGATCACGAAGGTGACGAACGGTTGAAGTTGCATGCATGCGGGAATGGAACTTTGGAGCTTCTTCACATTCATGCCGACTCTACGGCCGAGGTACGATATTTATCTTTTATCTTTTTGTGTTGGTGGCCTTTGAAGTTTTTTACTTGAAATCGATGGAGACAAGGAGACTTGCTATTGAAGGATTTAGAAATTCTTCGGAGAAAAGTGCTGATATGATATTCTCGAAAGGTTTGTTAATCGTGTTGATGGATTTTCAATTATTCAACCTTCAGGGCCGTCTCTGAACTTTTAGATGCCCTGGACAAAGTTATCGTGTTACGGAATGAGACTCTATAACTAGATATCAAGTAAGATAAATGTTCGATGAAATTAATTTTCAGCTATCCGATTTTCAAATAAGTTATTTATTTTAATCATACATATTCATTTATTTGATACTTATTCTCTCAAATCCTAGTTGTTAGTTATTAATTCTTTTAGTCAAACTCTAAGACGTAAATACAAGCTTTCAATTTTGGACCGTTCAGTCGACCTGTATATATTTAGTCTAACTCTTTTAAGGTTAGGTTATTAGTATGTAACAATCGAATGTATATTTGTTTAAATATATATTTAGTCTAAATATAGTTACTAACAAAGATTTCTTATTTCAAAATAAAAGAGATGTCAATCTCTTTTGTAATCATCATATATATACTACATTAATTGAGTTAAAGATGTAAGTTTTATCAATTTCAAAGTTGCCGCCTTACTTTTATGCTCAAAACACAAATGTGTTTTTCTTACCATAAAAACATCAAAACAATAACATAATTCCTCAAAAAAAAAACACACACTCTCTGCCATCCATGGACTTCCGAATCCAAACGAGAGTCGGAGCAATACTCGGTAACCAGTCATCTAATGAAATCGTCGGCCGACAAACAACCGTGTTCTTGATGAAGGTTAAATCGTTAATCTCAATTTACATTAACGTTTATTTGTAGAACAGTGACGTTTATGATTCATGCTCTGTTTTTAGAT
This sequence comes from Helichrysum umbraculigerum, assembly GCA_949592205.1. NCBI lineage: Eukaryota > Viridiplantae > Streptophyta > Magnoliopsida > Asterales > Asteraceae > Helichrysum > Helichrysum umbraculigerum. The sequence goes on along the minus strand of CATIUR010000002.1, from coordinate 9,613,460 downwards.
CGTTTTTATGATCAGTTGAATGAATAATAATCATTATAATGAATCTGTGTAGAACATTAACGGTTATGATTCATGCTCTGTTTTTAGGTCGTTTTTATGATCATTTGATGAATCTCTTGAAGATGTTACTATATTTGTTACAGATAATTCTTTTGATGTTGAGCACACAACGGGGCGTCTAGCAAGAGATGGGTTAAATGATTTTCGAATTAAAAAAGTTAATTACAAAATTCTAACAAGATCATCGTATCTGAGGTTTTCAATTTATGGAGCATTCTTCACTACTGCATCGAAGTCGAGTAGAAGTGTTCGTATACATCAAACACTTGATATGAACGAATACATACAAGTTTGTACTAAAATGAATATCAAGTCATTTATCGATAAAAAACTTCAAGATATAAAGTTGCATCATCAGATTTGCTCGAATAAAAAAATAGTCCTAGAGACAAAAATCTTGGGGCGGAATAGAAAAAAACAATCGGTTGGGAATTCAGGGACATTTGAGGATTGCAGGGCTGCAGTGAAAGTGATAAGAATAACGAAAGGCTTTTCAAAGATGTACAAGAATCTTCGATTGACGAACGATTGCAATTACATTCTAAGGTTTTATGGAGCTGAGTTTGATCTTGATGAAGGTAACGTTTTCCTCGCCTTTGAGTGTTATGATAAAACTTTACGTCAGCATGTGAGGGATATCTCCAATAACTTACCATCCACCAGGACCACCACGCAGTGGATGGATTTAATAAGGTATTTTCGTGTAATCAAATGAGTAATTGTTCACAGGGAGGTTAAAAAATTTAGCTGATCCTCCATTACAGGCAAGACAATATCCATTTACTGCTACAAGCATTGTAACCCAGGAACACTTGATATCACTTTATGTTGAATCAATATAGACTTACTGATTACTGACAAGATATTCGAAAAGAGCACCGGAACAAAGATCAAGTAGAAGCCAATCATAATCAGACTAGGAACACTAACAACCAAAGTCACTAGATACAGACTGGAATAACCAAGGCAAAAAGAAGCCATTAACAATAACCCTAGTATGTACCACTGGTAATCACCATCCATGTATCTATCAAGCATGTACATCTAATAGATGTACAACAGGAAGCTAACACATCCAGAAAAACCTCCATACTGCGTGAAGTGGTACAGGACAGCACCAGTAGTTGCAAAAATAGAGGAGAAGAGAAGAACAAGCCACCTATATGAGTATCATCAAATTAAATTAAATAATCAGCATCAAATTATCCTAAATTTATGCTAAGTTAACCCAAATTTTAACCTAACATTAAATTACCTTGAGTCTGAAGACGACGATTGGACGAAGTCGATTGTTTGATATACCGCGAACAAGAACTCGTTCATCTGGAATTTCACGGCGAGGTTCGTCTCCGTTGCCGATATGTATGACTACAACGTTGTTATCATCCATTTTCGTTTGTGTGTTTTTTGTGTTTTGTATTATGCAATGATGATTATAGATATATTCCTTACAGAGTCGGTGGCCGGGAAAATGAAATTGAAAGATATTTTCAAAAGAGCCCCTATACTATTAAGTATCTTTCTCTATCTTTCTTTACTATTAAAAGAGGATGCTAATTAATATTAATCTTGGCCCTAAATGATTTAGTTAAATTTGATCTAGACCATTACCAATAACAAAATCGGCCCAGCCCATATACCAATAACACATTCTAAAATCATTTACCTATCATTTGTGAAAAACAAAGCAACAGTGTTTTTAAAAGTAGGAGCAATATTTCGGTTTAAACTTTGGCTAAAGGTATGTTTTTTCTTTTGAATCCATTGATGAATATGACGAATAATATTGTTAATGAATCGTATTCATACAAGTCATTATGTAGTTAGAGGTGGCAATTTGAATCTAATTATTCATAACGGGGTGATTAGGGTTATGTTTTATCTCTAGCGGATCAAAATGCGTTAAGGCACTATAGAGGTACAAAGGCAAAAAGGTTAGGGTTGAATCTTTAAAAGTGTATTTTTTTTACGTATAAAACTGGTTAAAAATGTACTACGTACATTTTATTGTTAGAAAGTGTATATCCATAGTTTTTCTTTAGATTTTTGTATAAGATGTTTGTGAAAAAAAACTTTTGAAGAAAATCGATTAGGCCATTGGTAAAAAGATTTCAAAGGATATTTATATCATAAATTGATTAAATTAATAATACCGGAGAGAGTTTGTGAAATTTGATTGAAAGGATTTGAAGGAAAAAAGTTATTCCTCTTTCATTTATAGTATTTATATTGTATTTGATCTATATAAACACAGTTGGTCCAAATAAAAGCTTTTTACCATTGCTTTTTATTGTTTTTGTCAACATTGGGATTCTACTTATGATCTTTTTTTTTTGTCTTTGCAATACCAGAATCGTAAGATCAAATCGGGTTCTTAAGATCATACTCATATACTATATTTGCATACATGGATGTTATCACACATCTAAAAGTCCAAATGCATGATAAATTAATTAATTTTTCATAGTTTAAACGCTAAAACATTAATTTAATACTACTCATGATGATAATGCTTATTATAGTTGTTATTAAAGATATTAATGTAATTTTCACGTGTTAAACTATTTTAGTTGAAAATTTGATTAGTCTTACATTTAATAATTGATTAAATGATAAGCATATTAGTCTTATTAGAGAAAATCAACTTATTTATATTTTGTTAACTTGTAAATTCATGTTGAGTAAGATCGAACTGGATCGAGATCATATGCTCATAATCGACATAGGATCACTACAAGAAAAAAGCTCTATAGTGACAAAACTGTTTTCGTCACTAACCATATAAAATTGGTCACTAAACAAGTTTAGTGACAAAAAATAAAGTGGTCACTTTTCGTCACTATAGCTCCATCAGACCAAATACAAAATGTCGTCACTTTAATGATGAAAGTCACATGGTCACTGTCACTGTGACAACTTGTTTCGTCACTTACTTTAGTGACAAAATATCTTGTCACAACAGTTAGTGACAAAAATCTGGTGAAAATCTTGCTACTACTAATAGCTAAATAAAACAGTCATCACCTGAGAATACAAATGCTCAATTATTCTTGTACTATTTAATAGCAATTTCTTGATGCCAAAAATTTGAAATTCTAATTTCATTTACATAACTGATAATTCAAACAAACACAATCTCATGTCCACAATATAAACCCAATCTCATCAACTTCTACTAGTCTTCCATGTTTCAATAAAGAGAAAAAAAATGAATACCCCTATAACCTCTTGAATGGTAAAACAATGAATAAACGGAGAAACGAGTTGACAACTGAAAAATGTCCTCTTTAATGTGCAATGCAATCCCCTATTATGTTCCTGTCTACGTGCTGCTCCTGCTGCACATTTCAACTTCCCATTTCTACTTGCTCGAACATATTCTCCTTCCCATATAATGTTCAGGTCCCTGGATAGAATACCAATTGTAATTAACTGCATTTGAATGTCATGTTTATGCTCAAATCTAGAAATATAGGATCTCTGATCGAAAACAAAAGGGATTAATCGTTATAGCAGATTCTATAAATCACTCATAGCAGTTGGGAATGCATATTCAAACATGTATCTAACGTAATTTTTGATAAATTAAAACAACTTTCGGATAATCTACATGCCAACTTACAGTGTCCTGAAACTGAACTCTTATATTTCCCGGTATACGATGCAGTTTTTTCATGCAAATCTCCGTTGGTGTAGAAGAAGAATTAGATTCCTCACATTGTAATTCATTCTGCACAATAAAACAACCTCTTAACTCAACCACAGAGAGCTTTAAAAGCTTATTTTAACATGCTAAGTTGGCTGAAATATTATGCACAACAAAACAGCCTCTAATCTTTACCACATATGCATTAAACATCTAAATTAATAAAACCAAGGTTGGCTATATTTTTATGCGCAAATTAACAGCCTCATATCTCTACGACATATGCATTATAAATCAAATTAAAATGTCAAGGTAGCTGTATTAGAACATACCAAAATTTTGGTACTTCGCAAAGAAGCATAGTTTACCTACACAAATTCACAAAATTCATGCACACACATAAGGTTTCCATCCAAATCAAACTCATGCAGCAAACTTATTATATTGCAAATAGACATACTAATCTTGGTACTTCGCAAAGAAGCATGGGCATTGTGGGAGAGGGTATTCAAGTGGTGGAACATACTATTTTAGTTCAATGAATATACCTTGTGATGGAGAACCAATGTCTTCTTCGTGTTGAGGATCACTTGTGTCTCTACTGGTTTGCATTGAATAAAGTTCATGCTCCTCTTCTAGCTGATCTTCCTCTTCGTGATGACCTTCCTCTTCTTGGTTGCTACTAAAATCAAGTAATTGTCTCATTCAATTAGGAGAAAGAGACTGCAGTCTTTTATGAATAGCAAACTTTTCATTTTGTAGGCGTGAAAAAGTTTGTCCACTATGAGTAGGATGTCGATATGGATCTTGATTGCTACTTGATTTTAGAAAATTGACCTTCATTGGTATCTCCTTTTCAGGGGCACCATCTGAACAAAAATATCACACAACTTTCATTTTGACTATATACATTATATAATATATACAATATGTCATGTAAGAAATACATAGGCTGGTCGAATTTCACGAGTTCACCTTGGTATCCCGGAACTTTTTCTTCGATTTTATATGTCTTGAGTTCTTCATCCCTTTCTTTCTTTTTTGATCCATAAGGCACTATAGAATGACAACTCTTATTGTCTGTGTACCTTGAATGGGGGTATCTCAAGTTAACAGAAACATGATGATGATTAATATTAAACCGTATAAGAATTATTTATGTTAATTGTCTACAATGAAATCGAGTCTTATTCTGTAAAACTGTGAGTGACAATTTGAAAGAAGTTGCTATATTCTTTTTAAACACGCTTGGATATAACACTGTGAACACTTGCACCAGAGTTTACAGTGTATTATATTTGCTAAATGCTTCCTAATTCAACATTCAAGCAAGATCAAGTAGTCATATTGTCCTTCAACTGATTAATAGGGAATTTATTAAAGCATTCAGCTAAATTAAGAGGAAATTTATCAAAGCATTCACTTAAATAACACAGGAATGTGAGTAAACTAGGACAAAAGAGTAAATAACATACTTAACCTAGAAATTGATTGCGTTTCTAGTGCATAAGTCAATTATATTGCGAATCAATTAACTAATTGAACATAAACCGAGTGAAACATGCAATTAAATCAATAAAGTATGAATCATCGCAAAAAGAGCTCGAAATACGTACGTAACATTGAGACTGATTAACGTGATCTATCAAAAGTGAAAAATCCAATTGAACGAACATGAAATCGAGTGAAACATTGATCAATTAGCACGAAATTGAGTGAATCGCGTTAAAAAAGTTCGAAATCATACCGTAACCTAGCTAGAATTGGACGGTATTTAATGAGGATCGTAGCTTCGGAACATTAAGGAAGCTCTAATCTCTTCGATACGTATATGAAATCGATTTGTATTTAACCTAGAAAACAAATTGTATTGACGATTTGTACGGAAAACTCCTCGCTAAATGTACAGTCTCTGCGTCAAAAATAACTTTTTAATGGGCTTGATTCATTTGTAAAATGGGCCTGGGTTTAAATTATATTGACTTTGTTCAGTTAAATTAAATAAAACAAAATACATGGATGAAGTGACCACATTTTAATGTCGACTTTTAATCATCACTGTAGTGACCATAGTATGGTTTGTCACTGAAAAGTTCGTCACTAAAGAACCTTTTTCTTGTAGTGGATTAAGATTGTAAGCAAATTTTTTTGATTTTAAGATCTTATGCAAGATCAGGATAGTTTCGTTAATGGAGATCAAAAATCGTGAGACGTTAAGATCAACATTAAAATATTGACTTACCTTAATTTTTTTTTATCTATATAATAGCTTTTTACCATTAGAGTGATGGGTTTTTTTGAAAGGTTCTTTTTCATAAATCTATAAGCCAAAAGTTAATATATATATATATATATATATATACACTTTGGGGATATGATGCCTTAATCAATTTTTTTAATAGAGAATTTTGGACAAGCAGGCATTTCGTTATTGGCTGACCCATAATCCGACCTTTAGTATTTACATGATCGATTCACTAATTTTGCCACTTCCATATGTACTATGTTTTGGAAAACTATATATGTATTGTTGGTATAAACAATGTTTTGGTAATCAGCCAAACCAACCTGATGTACCCATTTTGCCACCTTTGTATGTAGTTCTTTTGTTTTAAATAGTTCATTTTGCAGCAAAGAAAACATGATTTTTGTGCGGGTTATCCTGCCAGACGGAACAACGGGATATGCAAGAATTAGTTCATCACAAATTTATCGGGACCCTATTGTTGAGCCTCCTGAGGAAAAGAAGAGTTTAACGGATCGATTGTTTGACCATCGTTTGATATTGCGTGCATCGTGGAGTGCGATCGTAATGAAATGGTTAATCGCATCTACTAAGGTAGAAAGGTTGATATTTTTTGTCATCATATATACTGCAGAATTGTTTCTTAAAGCTGTTGAAGAGGCTGTGAAAGTTGGCAGGTCTCAACGATAACACGAAGAATATTAGTGAAAATAGAGATGCTAAGAAGAAGAACACTTAAGTAAGTTTTATGGTTTGATTTTGGTTAAGGACTTATCAGAGACTTGATTTTGTTATGCATGTTTTGAGTAAGTTATTACCTTTTAATTTACATAATTTGTGATGAGTTGATGATGGAGCTATATAGGGTAATGCTCTTTTTTAAGAAGAATCAAGAAAAGATACATGAGAAACTAAAACTAAAATTAAAACTCATGTCATGTATGTATGTATCTATTAATAATCAACTACATGAGTATAGTATTCATACTTAGAAGTCTTAAGATCATACTAAACAAGTTTTAATTAGCATGATTAAATGCAATCATGTTTGTTTGGTGATCACCAAAAAGTTAAGTGAATTCGTGGAAAGTACGTTATGATTCTTGAGCTGGTTGTTAGTCGGAACAAGTGACTTCATCTGGTTTAAATTGTCAAGTGAAACATTTGGTCCTTTGCTATGCGATACCAAAGCTTGACGTGCGTTTGCATCTGTAATTTTCAGTGTTGGTTTAGGGCAGAGGAAATCAGTTGGGAAGAAATTGAATTGAAGTTGATTTTGTTTACTGGTTTTGGTTCTAATGTAATGTAATTAGTGTATTTATAAAGCTAAAAAAGTTTACATTCAAAATGGTAGAACAAAATGGGTTTGTTGACTATTTGGAAGTTTCATAGTTGACCATTTTATAAACCAAAAGTCAAAAGAAGAAAAGTAAAACAAAACATAATTCGGTGGATATGCTAAGTAGATGCTTTTGGAACACTAGTAGTGTCACATTAGTGATTCTAAACTTCTAAGTTTGATAGGTAGGAGCATATTATTTAGAAGAATCAACAAATACTATTAAGAAATAGGAAAATGCTAAACATAGTTTTTAAGGTTACGTTAAGAAATTCAGACACATACAAATTGTTTGTACCATGATAATAATGACCTGCCTCTGAATTTTACTTCTCCCAATCAACTTAATGTACCACCGTTTTATGTATTAAATTAATTTTTAAACGTAGCTTTTAGGGTTACATTTGGTAAAATCTTAAAAAATATTTTAATCATGTTATCTTTAATCGATTTTTTATATACAAAAAAATGGATGCAGTGCGCATTATTCACGTGTAACGTGTGGTGTTCCATGACCAAAACTTTGGCACAATGTATGGTCATATCAAGTATAACGTGTCCTCTGTTTTAAACTTTTAATATTCGGTGAATTTTTTATTGCATATAATTGAGAATATTCTATAGTTTAAAATTTATTTATAACTCATGTTTTATTAAAAATAATAACAAGAACAATAATCAACGTGTTATGGAATAGAAATTATTAATAAACATTTCTAAAATGATTCTAATCTATAAAAAGGTGAATGATAAAAATAATAACTTGAAAATCCTGTTCGGCGTCAATTTAGGTGTAATTAAAATCTTATAAATTATATATAGGAGGCGGGTGATAACATCATCAAAATCCCAATTAATTATTACTATTAGTTATTAGTTATTACTACTATTATATATATAAATAATATATTACTATTAGTTATTAGTTATTACTTAATTAATTGCGGAGTATAACTTAATAACGTAATTATGTGCGCATGGTTTGCTTGCGTAGTTATTTTACTAAGCATAATAAAATAAAATATGGCAGGCCATTTTCACTTTCTATTTCATGAACTATGACTCATATTATGGTGCAAAACAAGTATCCTTGTTGTCCACTGAAAATGGTAGGTTCCTTTTTATAGATTCGTTTGTATAAAATAGATAAATGATAAAATAGATAAATGGTATGTATCTAACTACTCGGCCGTATATTGATCATAAGATACTTATTATTTATCGTCATACTTTGGTGACATGTTATTTATTTAGTGATCTTTACAAGTTGACAAGTCGTCAAAATATATACAATGACAATAAATAACAAGTTTCTTACACACAATGTACGTGTGAGTAATTATGTACACGCTATGAATATGAAACCTTCGTTGAGTACATTTATAAGCACTTAACCCAATAAGAAACTACTTGTGTTCCGTGTTATCTATATATCCGCATACCGCAGGTACACTACAACGCAATAATTCGATACCAATTCACGCAAACGGAATAGTGAGAAATAACCAAACTATAAGTAAAAGGAATTTGTAACGCTATGAGTTTGCTAATTTGAGCTTGCTATATTATCGAAGTTTGGGACTAAATCATGTTAACGAGTTGATACATCATTTTGAGCTTGATATTATTTATTACAACCTATAAGTTGCCAATTCTCTGCAACATCAACATAGAAGAAGAAAAAAAAACATTACAAAACTTTTGTAACTACAAGTACTTTATCTCTATGTATATAACAAGTATACACACTCGCACGCATCGGTAAGGTAAATCGAGATGTGATCATATTTGTTTTTTGATTGTAGAAAGCTTGAGAAACTTGATTTGCTTCTTGACACCATTAGTAGTAGACTTCATCTTGTTTAAATCTTCGAGTGAAATCTCGGGTTTTTGAGTGATCAACGGAAGAGTTTGAGGAAGGGCGACGTTTGTTTTAATCGTTGTGGTTTGAGGATACAGAAAATCGGTCGGAAAAAAGTTGTATTGAAGGCCAGCCATCGATGATTTCGCAACAAAGACTATTTGAAAGAAAGGAGAAGTTGTTGAAGTGTTTTGATTCTAAAAGACTAAATGATCGAAGTGTATTTATAGAGCTAAAAAGTTGGTTAACAAGTGTCCAAGAAGGCGTTGGATTGGAATATAATAGTAATCTTTTATATGAAATGGCTAGTTTTTGATAAATTAATTATTAAAAAAAAAACATTATTATATTTACTACCATTCAACTCTATGAATTCTAATAAAATAATATAAATAAAAACTGTTGGGTTGTGATTTAGGCATATGATAAAAATATGAGGGAAGAACCTACAAACGGACCAAAAGGTAAAATTAATTAATTAATATAAATAATGTAATGAATTCTTTTTTAATATATGTAAAATATAAGGTCATGTGCGAAGTGCCAATGGGTTACTTAATTGCGTAATTAATTTTATAATTAATAGTTAGTACACTAGCCTTTAAACCCGTGTTACACACGGATAGTCGAATGCCTATTTCATTCTTACAGATAATGCATATGATAGAAATCTACTATTTGTATGAAAAAATATATATAACGGAATGACCTCTTTCACGTTCATTATAATATGTGGTTTATACTCACACTCTGTTACAAAACAAGCATTATTTTTGTTCACTACTAAATGCAAGTACCTTCATTATTTCATTTTAACCATATTAACGACTTCAATTTGTCCGTCAAATCTCTAACCAAAAAAACGTAAATAATTTATATCGTCCTTGTGTTTTATCGTTTTCTCGATCACCGATCGTCCATAAGTTATAAAAACCAATCTAATAGTCATTTTTTCAAAATTTTGCCTATCGTTAGTTCATTTTATGATTATCGATGAACAAAGTTTCAAAAGATAGTCCATTTTAAGAATACCGATGATCAAGCTGTTCAAAAAATGAACTATTAAAATGACTTTTATAGTTTGAAGACGACCGGCAGAGAAAACGGAAAAACACAAGGACGATTTAAACAATTTACTCGAAAAATAAATACCGTGTGTTAAATTGTACTAATGAGTGAATGTCTAATAGTTTCTTTTACAAAATTTGGAATATATGATGTTATCTTTAGTAGTTCAGGATAATTACGTAGCTAAATATTATTATAAATTATAAATGTAACTCAAAGCTATGTTTAATATGCGTTCGTAATTCAATATGTTTGGTTCTACTATTACTTTTATTTAATTTCTCTTCTCCCCTTTGTTTAATGTCTTCTCGAATTAATATACACTTTGGTCAAATTTCTACTCCTTGGATCACATAGGTCCAAATAAGTAACGTGTAATGAATTCATTAAGTCAAAACAATCGAAAAACAACATAATAATTTAAATATAAACACGTTCACATCATTGTGAACTTAACTTTATTGGATACTAATAATTATAAGTTGCCATTTTTGCTACATCATATCAACGTACGTATAGAAGCCTCCAAAAAGATAAGAAGAGTCTAAGACTAACAAAGAAACGAACATTTAAGTTTGCCGGGGTATTCCCCTTTACCAAAAAAAAAACTTGTGTAGATATAGTATAATATGTATATTCACCATGATGAAGATTAAGATATGACGTGCTCATATTTGTTTCTTGATTGCGGAAAGCTTGATAATCTTGATTTGATTCTTGCCACTATTTGTAGACTTCATGCTCATATTCTCGAGTAAAATCTCGGGTTTTGGTGTGATCAACGGGAGAGCCTGAGGAAGGGTGACGTCTCTATTAATCGTTGAGGGTTGAGGATATAAGAAATCGGTCGGAAAGAAGTTGTATTGTAGACCCGCCATCGATGATCTTGCAAAAAAAATACTAATTGGAAGCAATATTTGATCGAGAGAAAAAAACAAGAGGAGAACTTTAAGAACTTGACTCAAAGGGAAGTGTATTTATAGACCTCAAAAATTGGTTAACAATTGTCCTAGAAGGTGTTTGTTGAGGAAACACAACTTTGTTGACCATTTGAGTTAAAAAATATAAAGTATGACCTTTTAGTTTTGCTTAAATACTTAAATCACCCTTAAATCTTGAATAGTTTCTTTGAAGCTTTGTTTCGAAAATGACATCTTTTTGTGGCTTTAGAAGGGTGATTTTTACAATTTGTGTAAACAACAACGGGATTTATGTCAAGAATGAAAACAAAACAAGCATGAAAAATGAGGTCACTTCTTATCTTATATTATATGTGTGAACAAAATACCATACAAACTAACATACTTTATATTATAATTTAAGATATATATATATATATATATATATATATATATATATATATATATATATATATATATATTCGGAGTCTTAAACTCTTACTACAAAATGACGTCCATCTCTTTATTTTACATTTTATGTTAAGGTCACTCGTAAGAAACAAGAATACATACGTCATGTGTAAAAAATGTGTTATCGTGGCCGGCAGATATGCATTTACGCCGATTTATACTCCATTCGTCCCAAAATAATTGTTATCCGACAAAAAAACACACCGTTTAATAAAAACATAATAATTACCGTTTTCTCTTCCTTATTTTTGCAGAATGATAGTTTTACCCTTAATTAATTAATTGATTATTTGTTTAAAGTCTTTAATAAAAATTACAACTAGGGGTAATATGGTAATCACGATCAAACTTCCCTATATATTTTTGGAAGTTAGACAATTAATTTGGAACATTTGAAAAACGAAACATGGACTATATTTTTGAATCGGAGGAGTACAATATTGTGATTTTTTATCTTTAATTTGGGATTTAGTTGAATTAACTTTTACGAATTTTATAAAGTAAAAAACAGACAATAATGCCGTCTTCCGAACAACAATATCAGTAATAAATTTGATATCAACATCAACATACTTTTGTCAAACTTTAGTACTACGTCAGCAAAAGAAGTGGACTTATATGGAAATAACAAATAAGTATGGGGACCGTTTTAGGACGAAAAATAGTTGATGGACATGAAATGAACTTTTAGTATGTATGTTTGTTGTGGACCAATTGAATAAATGAAATACCATTATTAAAAACGCATGTCATTGTTGGTCAATAGCATTATTAAATGCATGGTTGTGGCCTATGGGTGGTGGCTATTGTTCTATGGCTCAAATGTGATCGTAAACCTACCAAAAAAATTTTATAAATTCATCGTAATGTATATTATTAGTTTGCATAGTATAAGTTTTGAATGCATAAATGTGATAGATTTATCAAAATGTTTGATGGAAATATCATAACGCACTCCGTATTTGTGCTCTCTTTTACAACGAGTCTTATAAAGAGTTTATCATTTAGTAGATCGTACTTGTATATAGATATAAACTCATAGCATCTATGAAGCTAACTACAAATGTGTGATTCTAATATTGTTTAAAATATATTTACTAAAAAAATGTGTATAATTTATTTTGAAGTTTGCACGGGTGCTTTCCTCTAGATATATACACGATTTAAGATTTAAGATAATTTGTGATTCAAACTCTAGATTTTGAAAATTAACTATTTGGTTATTAAGATCTCCATATTTGTATCTTCATTCTAAAGCTTGTTTATGGCTACCTTGGATGTTATCTCATTTGTAACTAGGAGTTATTTCAATAAAAGTGTTATTCTAATAACCATTTATATACTGATTATTCATAAATTTCTAGAAATGATATAAGACTCGTTTACATGTTAGCTAATGCGTTTAATAACGAGCTAAAGAGTTGCTTGCTTTTATCGTTTTAGTAGAGTTGTAAATTTGTAATCCAGTTGAGTCGAGTCTAAACACAACGACGCTTGGAGTTCAACTCGGCCTTATGACTAGAGTTAGGAACTTGAGTTTTCATTTTCAGGCTCAAACTGAGAGCCCAATCAATTAAAATCTGAAGCTTGACTCAACTCATTCATCCATCGATTTGGCTAACGTATGTGGCACGATTAGTTATCTAAATAGACACATAAAAGGTCACGAGTTGACCACATATAGATCATATACAGGTGCAGAATCGAATTACTCTCGTCATGTGCTAAGTTAACTACTCGGAGAACAGGATAAAAGGATAAGATGATAGCTATATTACACATACAACACCAAACCACTCAATAATGGTATTTAGGATTTGTACAAGTGAAAGATTGTACACAAAAATTGCTAAAGAATATGATATGCAATCAACCAAACCATTCTATGCTCCACGAATTTAGAAATATCACTCAATATATATAAGGATATACCTTGTGTACTTGTGTATTGTTAATGTTCACTAATAACAAATGGCAAGATCATCCCGTACCTGTGTATTGCATAAGCAGGAAACAATGAGCTAGAGTATAAATATATTCTACACATAGAGATGGTAAACTGGGCAAGTCACACAGGTTGGGAAATAGGCCAAAACAGATAGATCTTAGGTGTGAGTTGAAAGTTGAAATGCACCCGGTCATGTTGGGTTGCCAGAAACACTTTTGTCAATCTTATTTTTCTAAATCTTGTAAATAATAATGTGCGTTAACCTTAATTACAAAAGCTATACAATTAAATGAATGCCAAAAGATAATATAGAGTAATTTAGATACTTTGGAAGACTTTCAAACCATTTTAAGCGTTCGGAAATTTTGAATCGTTGAAAATCAAACATAACTCGCATCAAGCCGACACATGTAGATAGGTCAAGAATGCCACATCTAATCATACTCATAGGGTGCAATTAACTCAAGTGTTTGTACGTTTACCTCTAACTCACGAAATATTTGATAATGGCATCGTAGATTCAAATTTCTGGAAATGGGACGACTGCTTCGAAAGCTTCAACGAGCATGGAGACTCTCTTCTTACGAGCGGGAGTTAACTTAGTAACGATATGTTGAACGGCATAATCAAGCATCCATTGTTCTGCTTTCTTCCTCTCGTCCATCATTTGACGCCTTAAATCAATCTTTTCCTCTTCTGGATCACTTTTCAAGATCTCTGGTTGTGGAGTTTGTGGTTTAAGTTTCCTAAAACCTTCTAAAGCCTTAATCGATCGTTTTAGCAATATAAGTTTCTTCAATTTGCTCCAATTCTTCGACTTTTGTTGCTGTAATCTTGTAATTGCTGATTTTGCAAAGAACTCTTTTTCTATCTTTTCGGTTTCATTTTCGTTGCCTTGATCAGAGGCTATGTCACTTGCAACCGACTGTGAATCTTGTGAAGAGTTTTCGGAAACGTCTGGAAGAAGTATTTCATCAACTGATTCACGAACAAGCTTAACAGCATCACTTTGAGTGAATTGAAGTCTGAAATTTCTTTCAGTTTGACTTTCAACTTCTTGTAAATCCTTCTCTTCGTCATTTGTTGATTCTTCTCCATCAAGTAAATCGGATCCAAGTCTCGTAACGATATCTGTTGCTACATGTTGATATATCATATGCCACATTTTGATATGTTTTTCTTTCTCCAATTCAGGATTTGATACAACATTAGGAGTTGTTTTTATCGAATCCACAGCATTCGGTTCAACTATCTCTTCGAATTTACTTTTTGTTTCAGAACCGACCGTACAAATTTCACCGTTCGACCTTGATTCTTGTGGATCATCTTGAGCGGGTGCCACGGTTTCGAATGCTTTTATAAGCAAAGAAACTTTCCTTTTTTGAGTTGGGGCGAGCTCACCGACAACCTTCTGAAGAGCATAATCAAGCATCCATTCATCAGAATTTTTCTTGTCACCGGCCTTCTGACGCCGGAGGGAAACCGTTTCTGGTTCAGGCTCTGGTGACAACGGAAGGTGTCTAGGCTTCTTCGGGCTAAAGCTCTTTACTTTTTCTAGTTCCCTAACAAACTTGGTCAAAAGGATAACTTTCTTTAGGTAGCTCCACCTCTTTGGAGCTCGTTTATCGGTTTCCCTTTCTGCGGGCTCAGCTGCGGCCCGAGACTTCTCTTTCCTATCAGCCATAATTTCATCTTCGATTCGAGTCTTTTCTGTTAAATCTTGTTCGGATATAACTTCACTCGTAGTTGACTGATCATCTTGAACTTCCGGAAGAAGAATCTTCTCGATAGCATCTCGTACCAGTTTGATTGCAAACATTTTTCGGATTTCAGTTTCTTGACTCGCAGCATCATCAATATCTGAGAAATTTGAGTTACATTTAGGACCTTTTTACATAACCCATTCCAAAAACTGAAAGTACATATGAAAAAAATATTTATAATCTATAAACCTGTGTTATTCGGTTTCTTCTCCTCATCTACTTGTTGAACTATTGTGTCTCCATTTTCTGCTTCAAGACCAGATACCATATGTTGATGAATCATATTCCACATACTAAGATGGTTCATTTTCTTTGAAGATTGCTTCTTTTCAATAACACTCTTCGACCCATCTGAACTTTCACCGTGCTTGTTGTTTACATAACTTGAATCTTGATTATCGGAAACGGGTACCTCGTTCTTTCTCTCTTGTAAGTTGTTGACTCCAAATAAGAGATCAGCAAATTCAGCATCATCATGACCATAGCTCGAAAGAGGTTCTGATCTTGATTTAGCATAAAATTCTATAGAGTCATCAACATCATCAGGAGCCTTTTTTGTTACTTTGACTTCTCTTTTCTTCATAGAACTTTTATCCATAGGTTGACTTTTGGGCTTCACGATCTTTTGGTTTTTTGTAGTGCCTCGTTTTAAATATTCAAATCGCTTTTGTGGAGGATCATGATTATGATGATGATGACCATGAAGAGAACAGTGTTGGTATGGACAAACTTTCGCTATGGGAAGTACTTCTTCGGGTTCTAATGGTCCGGGTTGATGTTTAAGGTCTGTTGGGAACTTTGAGTCTTTGAGAATTGATGAAAAAGTGGCTTTTTCCAAATGGGATTCTTCTGAAATTTCTGTTTTTTTGTTGATTGAAGATTTTTTGTATTTGAGAGTTGACCTGTTCTTGCTTTTGCTCCTAAGGATCTTGACAGACCTCAGACTACCTGTCCTTGTGAATTTTGGCATGGATTTCTGCATAGAAATAGTCAAATATAGTTTAGCTAGATTGTTAACTATATAATAAATGTCGGAAATACCCTTTGATGATGACATATTAATTGAATTTATTGGACCCAAATATATATCATTAACTTGTAACTATAAATCTATAATTCACTACTAGCTACACGTAGCTTCAAAACAGTGTAATTTTGGCGAATTGCAACATATAGCAGTGTACTGTCTAGCCATTTCTAATTTGGTCACTGGATTCAAGATCGAAATAAATCAGTTTTGACAAGTCAGGTGGATTTAGTAACGACTTTTTAAGTACAATGACCAACTCATAAACAAAGTAAGACTACGTTGCTGAATGAAATTGCAGTGATTCTCATGTATTGTGTTTGGAATATTTTTAACTTACAAAGTTAAAAATGTTTGGTTTTTTTGGATTGATGGCTTACCTGAACATAATTAGATGATTCATCGGTTACTTCAATGGAAGAAGATTCATCCGTTACTTCAATGGAAGAAGGCTGTGAGACGTTGGTCGAACTATCATCAGAGACGTTGACTGAAGATTGACTGAGCTTCGACTGTGAACGCCTTCTTGATGATATGAAGCTCCCAAAAGTTGCAAATCTCTTTGAAAATGATTTTTTCAGTATGTCATTTTGAGGACTTTCTCCATTGACATTACTGCTATTTTCATCAAGTGAGGATGTTGCACTCGATATCGAGCTTTGCATTGATGAAGAAACTGAGGTGGATTCCGAATCACTATCACCCTGTCAAATACATGACAATATAGAATCCACTCATTTCCAGTCTTCTATCATTTTGATGCAAATCTGATCGGCTAAGACGTGTACCATGCAATTATGCATTATATAGTGGGAACATGAGAAATGCAAGGGAGAAAAGACGTTTATCAAACAGACATTACTTTCGATCTGGGAGGAGTTAAAGTGCCACGCCAGACGAAGAAAATGACTCATGGTGGCCCAAATCTTGAGCCCAAGATTCATCAAATTGGCCTCCAACTTACCTCATAATTTTCACAAAAGTTGTTTTGCTTTGATTTGTTTTTAATTATCAGTTAGGCATGATCTTCCATCACTCACTTGAATATAAATGGTCTTATGAACATCAATCATTCTTCACTAATCCTCTTTTCAGAATTGATGGATCATATAAAGCTCAATTATAACACATAAACTATAAATGTAATCTAGGCATGTTCAACATGGACAACAGATACAGGCCCTACAGAGAGCACAAAAAAACAATGCCCATCTAAAAACATGATAGAAAAAGTCAACAAGCACAACTTGACTCCAATTAATCTCTTTCTAAATGGAAATTGTTAATAACTATACTATAAATTTACAAAATCATTATCAAAATTGCAGCTTTATATGATGGATTTAAGTTATATAACCATATAAAACACACGCAACACTTACCTGAGTCAAAGATGATTCAGGGGAAAGGTGGTCCAATTGCAGTTTCTTTTTTCCCCAAATTTCTTGAGTCAAAGATGATTCAATCACCATTTTTTCAGACACTAATCCTTTGAATCTTCAATACCCAGATGAAAAGTTTCAATCTTTTTAACAAAAAATTTACAAAAATGAAAAATCACTTGAATGAGATCATGAAATCAAGAAATATGAACAGGGGTTTGAACTTTGAAGTAAGCAAGATGTATGTAGGTGATATTTTCCGTGTTTTTCTTCAGACAAAAAGGTGATTTGATGCTGGCAAAGATGATTTGGCGGTGGGTTGATAGCTGGTAAATTTGGATTATGTGTTTAACTGTTTATAGATTGATGAATTGGAGACTTTTTGCATGTGGAAGACTTGGAAGTTGGAATTGTATGATGAGAAACGGTGGTTTGACTTGGCCTTCTTTGACTTTGAGTCTTTGACAAAGAAAGTTTGATTGATTTCTCACGAAATGATTGTAAAGATGCAACGGTTAAAGTTAAAGTTACTTTTTTTTACATGCACATTCATGTGACTTTTACTATTTTTAACCATTTCAAAATCAAGAAATTATATCAAACTTACGAATTATAATTAATAAATGTTTATATAATTCTACTGTTTTTTATGATATCAAATAGGAATCCTATCCTATCTCACATGATAATTGGTATAATTTGATTAATCCCATCTAACCACCTTATAAAATATTCTAAAATTATATCTATATCATTAATGTAAATTATTCGAGCTATATTTTGTATCAAATATAATCACATTATGTATATAGTTTTTATAATAACTAAAATACTACGGAGTAATTGTTTAATGTATTGGTCCGTATGATATATTCCGAGATCAAATATATACATGTAAATTATTTTAGTATGTGTAAAGTTACCGTTGGTTCAACACATTTGAATTTAAAATTATTACTCCATCCGTCCCAAAATAATTGTCATGTTTTGACTTTTTGAAATCTTTCTTTTCCAACTTTGACCTAAAATATTTTTGTTTGTATTATATAATATTTGATAAAGATTATACCAATGAAAATACATTTAAAACTCAATCTATTCATATATTTTGCATCAAGTTTTATATAATACATACAAAGATAATTAAGGTCAAATACGGAGGGAGTAACATACTAACTGAAGTTATATAAAAGTTATGTGATCATACTCATGAGATTTTAACAAATTAATACGAAGTACAACATTCTAACTTTTAGCTGGAAAAAAAAAGTTCAATGTCACATTGATTTTATAACATATCTTAAATATTAAATTCTACATTTCAAATTCAAGAATTGCTGGTTAAAGAAGACCCAACACAATTATAATGAAAGGGACCAAGAAATGTGGTTGAATGTTGGTGGATATTCATGCAATCTCATTAAACAACATTCATTGAAATGTTTTGTAGAATTTAACATCTCACATCTGTCACAGAAGAAGTCATGAAAAAATCTGTTAGGCCGCGTACATGTAAGTAAAAAAGGTTTTAACTTTCCCTGATAATGTAAATATTTCACTTTCCGTTTACCTGTTTTATACGGTTTGTACATATATCATCCTAACATAAGTAGATAGTTGATCACACAACTTATTGATTTAGCAATATTAATTCAACCAATAAGTGATAGATACTTGAAGTCAATTATGGTATGCGCCTTGCGCAACTAGTTAGCACAAATGCACAATATAGTTAGGGATCCAATTTTCCCCAAAATATAAATGATAGCTACAAGCTAGTTAATTAATAATTAGATATATCATATATTCATATCATATAATTTGATATCTGATCTTTGATATTTGATATATATATATATATTAATAATAAGAATGTGATATATTCTACATTTCTACCTACTTGACATACGTTTTGTTACAATTGGATTTATAGATATTTTAAATTACATAATAATATAATGTTATAAGTCGAATACTTATGCAATTTGCACCACAATTGCAATTCTGTGTTACTTCAATGATTTATCATATTCATACCTATATGGCTCTATTGGTAGCTACCAAACAATATGAATTGATGACACATTACATTCCAAACTTAGGGCAATCAAATATCAAGATGGAAAGGTACGGCTCATTCCATAACCATTTTTATTAAGTGATCATAGCCTTTTGTTGCAAGTATTTTTTGGTGGCCAAACTATTTGTAAATCAACCTAGAGGTCTCGAATTGGTATTTATCTAACTTTTTTATGGCTACTATGTTTGTTTCTAAATAAAACACAATTGGACGAGAACAATATTGTAAAAATTAACCAAACCAAGGTTCATCTCGTGTAATGATTGTGGATTGTTGACCAGTGAACAAACTTAGTTGACGTACATAGTTTATGCACTGCTAATGTAGCGTCTTGAAAAATGGCTCAAACGATAATATTAAAATGGAGTAACGAAAATATGATCGTGTACTATTACTTCAAGGTACATTGTACAACTCTTTTAAGGTTAGGCCCATTGTATAAATGAACTAACTTATTATCATTATATTGTATCATTACAATTTAGATTAGAAAGCCTCTAAAGTAGGGATGAGCTTGGTACCATACCGGTACCGAACCGGACCGAACCGGTTGGTACCGGTTTGTTTTTGGCCCCAAATCAAATACCGAATACCGTACCACTTGTATCGGTTCGGTACCGGTTCGGTCCGGGACCGGTGCGGTTCCGGTTCGGTTTAGGTATTTTGGTGTGTATGTACCATACCGGTACCGAACCGGACCGAACCGGTTGGTACCGGTTTGTTTTTGGCCCCAAATCAAATACCGAATACCGTACCACTTGTATCGGTTCGGTACCGGTTCGGTCCGGGACCGGTACGGTTCCGGTTCGGTTTCGGTATTTCGGTGTTCATGCTCATCCCTACTCTAAAGTATTTTTTTTAGAGTTTGTCGGGTTCTTATTTGGGCTATTTGGAAATAGAGAAACGGCTTATTCATGATTCCATGGAGCAATGAGTCAAGATTCGAGAAGAATATATTTTTTGTTCAGTGTCAAAGGTTCTCTTTGCTGACGGGTCGAATTTGAAACCATGTAATGGTTGATCCAACTGGGTGTTCGATCCGGATTCCTGTTGTGCTTAGTTTATTTCATGTGGGTGTTATCCGTTCTAGCTTTGTTTTCTTCTTGACACCATTGGATTTATTTTTGTAATTGTATAATGAGATTCTTGTTGTTTGAAAAAAATAATAATAAATCAAAAAAATTGTAGGATACAAATTAGAATCCATGAAGTAAAATTGCATAAGTCCACTAAATTTAGACATTTTCATTAGATGAACACATTAGTTTACACGATTATAGACTATACCGAATTCAAAGACTCGTAAACCTCAAACAATTTAATTTCTCAATGCATTTTGCAAATATACGATTATGTGAATGATATTTGCACACTTGTTGTTAGTATGTGTAATTGGCGCCAAAACTACCAAACCCCTTTCCAAAAAAACCCCAAAAATCAAATTTTGCCCTATAATTTTAAAAGTATCCGTCATCTTTTGCACACTCACCAATGAGACATACATTTGACATTTCCTTCTCTTATCCGCAACTTTGAATAATTTTATTTGAATACGTATTCACATTTTTGTATAATAAATTTATAGATATAGACTATAGATACACAATCAAATGACGAGATACACGTTATCATTGTGTATTTATTTATTCATATATCGTTATCTTGATCATCCCATACCTTCATTTTTCAATTCTTTCTTTAACGCAACTACTAAACATTCAATTCTATCACACTCTTCATCAAGTTTTAAACTTTGAATTAGGGTTTTGTTCTTGCCTAATTTTCCACGATCCCCTTTTAATTTCGGCTGATTTCATCAATTCTTGGGGTTAGTTTTGTTGTAATTTGGTTTCATTTTGAATAAAGTTTTAATCTTTGTGTGATCCTGGGATTTATTCATCAATTTAGCTCAAATTGAAGGAAATTGGAATTCTTCTAGGTTACCTTTATTTTGATTTGTAGAATATAATCAATCTTTATGCTGTATGATAGTTGATATTAGTCAATTATAAGAAGTTTGATTTGAAAATTGGAAAAGATTCAAATTAGGGCTAATTTTGTGGGATAGTGATTTGGGGATCATTAATCTTAGGGTAAAGGTTGTACTGAAGAAATGGATATTAGTAATGAGGCTACCGTTGATCGGTTTTCGATCGGTCCATCGACTATATTTGGCAGGACAATTGCTTTTAGAGTGTTGTTCTGCAAGTCAATGATACATTTAAGGCATCAAATATACCATGTGTTGTTATATTACTTTCATAGAATTAGTACTTATGTATCAGATGTTGTTTCACCTGTTATATCATGGTTACATCCACGAAACCCGCAAGGGATACTAGTAATGGTGACACTAATAGCGTTTTTATTAAAACGTTATACGAATGTGAAAGTAAAGGCGGAAATGGCATATAAAAGGAAGTTTTGGAGAAACATGATGAGGGCTGCGTTGACGTATGAGGAATGGGCTCATGCTGCTAAAATGTTGGATAAAGAAACGCCTAAGTTGAATGAAAATGATCTTTATGATGAAGAACTTGTGACGAATAAACTGAGAGAACTTAGACATAGGCGTCAAGAGTGTTCACTTAGGGATATTATATTTTGTATGCGAGCGGATTTGATTAGGAATCTAGGGAATATGTGTAATCCCGAGCTTCATAAGGGTAGACATCAAGTACCGAAACTTATTAAAGAATACATTGATGAGGTTTCAATGCAGCTCAGGATGGTTTGTGATTCTGATTCTGATGAGTTACTTTTAGAAGAAAAGCTTGCGTTTATGCATGAAACTAGACATGCTTTTGGTAGAACGGCTTTACTTTTAAGTGGTGGTGCGTCTCTTGGAGCTTTTCATGTGGGTGTGGTGAAAACGTTAGTCGAACATAAGCTTATGCCTAGAATAATTGCGGGGTCAAGTGTTGGATCTATAATGTGTGCGGTTGTAGCTACGAAATCATGGCCAGAACTTCAAAGTTTTTTTGAAGATTCATGGCATTCGTTGCAGTTTTTTGATCAAATGGGTGGTATTTTCAATGTTTTTAAAAGGGTTATGACACAAGGAGCCCTTCATGACATTAGACATTTGCAAGTTCTCTTAAGAAACTTGACAAATAATCTTACGTTTCAAGAAGCTTATGATATGACAGGTCGTGTTCTTGGGATAACGGTATGTTCTCAAAGAAAACACGAACCCCCGAGATGTCTAAACTACTTGACTTCACCTCACGTGGTTATTTGGAGCGCGGTGACCGCTTCATGTGCATTCCCAGGCCTTTTTGAAGCTCAAGAGCTAATGGCAAAGGATAGAAGTGGAGAAATTGTCCCGTATCACCCTCCTTTCCATTGGGGACCTGATGAAACTAATGGCACGTCTGTTAGGCGGTGGAGGGATGGTAGCTTGGAGATCGATTTACCTATGATCCAATTGAAAGAACTCTTTAATGTAAATCATTTCATTGTGAGTCAAGCGAATCCACATATCGCACCATTACTCCGGATAAAAGAGTTTGTCAGAGCGTATGGCGGCAACTTTGCTGCAAAGGTGCATTTTTTGTTACCTGTTTAGTAAATATTAGATAGAGTAAATGATCCTTATGGTGAAAACGGTTCTGTAATTGTTAATGAACGAACATAGGTCAGTAACAGATTTTTTTTATGTCATTGTAATCTGTAGAGGTGGTAAAAATGGGCAGAGGGGTTGGGTAACAGGTCAAAATGGATATTTCTGGTAAGGTTGAAATGGGTTCACGGGTTCAGTTGACCTGAAAAACTTTTTTCAAGATTTAATTATAGCTTAGTAGTGTGTAAGATGTGGTTACAAAAGTTATATATTCTCGTTAATGATTAAGGTTATTGAAGAAACAGTTTACGAGGTTGTACAATTTTGAAGTGCACTTCAGGCGACTTTTTGTGCCGTTTGACTTTAACGTGTTTTATTTTTAGGCAAATGTTTTGAATTGCCTGTTACGCCCATTAGATATAAAAACATAACACTAATCGGACCCATTTCGTTAGTCGAAATTGCTACTTTCTGTTAAGATGAAGCTGTATTGGTTTTTTACAATTGGTATTCTCTTGATGCAGCTTGCACATCTTGTTGAAATGGAGGTGAAACACAGATGTAATCAAGTATTAGAACTTGGTTTTCCATTAGGAGGACTTGCAAAGCTATTTGCTCAAGATTGGGAAGGCGATGTTACTGTCGTTATGCCTGCAACCTTAGCACAGGTAAACAATATCCTGTTTCCTTTTATGTTTTTGCAAATTCATTTTAAAAGATTGTCATAAATGTGTTAACCAACATAAATCTTTTGTTTTCTATTGCCAGTACTCGAAAATTATACAGAATCCATCTCATTTGGAGCTGCAAAAAGCAGCTAATCAAGGTCGAAGATGCACTTGGGAGAAGCTCTCCGCCATAAAAGCCAATTGTGGTATCGAGCTTGCTCTTGATGAGTGTGTCGCAATTCTCAATCACATGCGTAGATTGAAACGCAGTGCAGAAAGAGCAGCTGCAGCTTCTCACGGTGCGTCAACTGCTGTTCGATTCAATGCCTCCAAAAGAATCCCTTCATGGAACTGTATTGCACGTGAGAATTCAACCGGATCACTTGAGGAAGACCTTGCAGACGCTGCGTCTTCCTTCCATCGGAACTGGCGGCACCACCGTGCACACGATGGAAGTGATAGCGAGTCCGAGACTGCCGAGATAAATACATGGACGAGGTCTGGGGGGCCGTTAATGAGAACAACCTCCGCTGATCAGTTCGTTGATTTTGTTCAAAACCTTGACACTGACTCGAAAATGAACAAAGCGCTTAGAGTTCTTCAGAATTTACGAGTGGTACCACCCGAGAGAACCTCGGATCCTGAATTCGATCAACGGGATACTCCTAACCGAGTTCATAACAGTAGTGGTAGCAGTAGTGGTAGTATCACGGTTGCTGCAGGCGATCTACTTCAACCGGAAAGGAGTCATAACGGGATTGTGTTTAATGTTGTTAGGAAAGGAGACTTGACACCATCGAATAGGAGTCATGATTCAGAGAGCAACTCACCGTTTGACCCGGTTGCTGAGTGTGTGCAACTCGACTCACCAGAAAAAGATATGGATGCTAGCTCAACTTCTGAAAGCGGTGAACCAGAAGTTAGTTGTGAACCAAAAGATCACTGTGATCTTGTTGAAGATGACGCTGATCAGAAAAGTTGTGTAGTTTGAGTCGAGTTGACCCGGTTGAGTTGACTCGGAATCCCTGATTACGCATAATTCTAATTTGTGGACTTAACAATGTAATTGCGAAATGTATAGGTGAAACTTTGATTGTCTGTTTGTTCAACAAATTTCACTAAAATTATAAAAGTATAAGATTTGATTGAATTATTTACAACAAATATTTTTTGCTAATATATTTCTTGTCAATTTGTCACTAAAAATATTACAAATTTGAATTTATGATAACAACATTGATTTATATAGACGACAAATAAATGGTCCATCAAAAAATGAAAAATGGTACACGAATGAAATATTTGTATATTGAAAATGCTGATTCAGAAATGACAGTGACATTATTTCGTGATCGTAGTGAGTAATGACTCTTAAAATGTTTGTTTCCCTCGCAGCGTGTCTATTTTGATTACCTTAAAAATCACTTTATATTAATTAATCATTTAGTAATGGTACAAAATACGATCATCAATAATAATATTCATATCATAGATTTTAAATATGCACTTTGGTGATGTTTTATGTTACACTACTGAGTGCTCCTCCACTTTTATTTTCCTTTGGGAAAATTATGTGAGAATAAATATTTGTATCTTTTGCTAGATAACTATAAAGTTTTAATTTTGATAAATCTTATATCTTATATATATTATCATTTTATATTTTATATAATTAAATCAAAACCTTATGAGAAATCTGGACCATTTAATATGATTTTTAATTTAATCCAACGATCTAGATTAGATTTTAATAATTACATTTACCACCCTTCATAATATCTTTATATTTATATTAGTATTAATTATTAATCTTTTAAATATAAAATTAAAAAATACTCCGTAATAAACCAAGCCGAAACCTTCCGTAAGTTAAAGCACTCTCAAAGGTTACCTATTCCAATACTTAATATTATGTAACTTTAAAATTAATATCACCATATCTTTTCCAAATTAAAAAAATTATTTATCATCTTGTGTATATCATCATTGAGTTCATTTAATATGCATTCATTCTCCTCTCTAAAGTAGCGTTCAACAACACATGGATTCTGAAAATTGTCAACCTCTCCAAAAAAAATATTCTAAAACAATCGAAAGGGATTACATACACTCTAAAAGTTATATACAAATTCTATAAATATCTAACATGTTTTTTTATCCATTTTTTAGATGAGAAAGAACCCTCTGTTAAAGCTCATGACATCGTAAAAGGTCAAAAATGTATCTAACTAAATGTGTATTTGTAAAAGGTATGATGTATTCATTTGTAAATGTAATTTTTTTTTATATCTATTTACAACAATGTATATACCCATATTCAATTGAATATCTGTGACAATTTCAATTCAGTCGTAGCGTTGTCGCGGGTCTTAAAATTATACATATACGAATTATAACACTTTACATTTAGCACACTAATATATATAATAATTTACGTAATTAAATGTTTAAAAATAAAATTTTAAATCTATAACAATTTCAATTTAATCGTTCGCGTTGTAACGAGACTTGAATCTCCTAGTATATAAAAATACGACAAAAAATAAATGCTAAAAAAAGAAACATACCTAATCAGTAACGAGGTATAGGCGATGAATCTGCCTTTGATTAAATATTCTTGTATACGAATTAAAATAAACTATGTTTTATTTTCTTCTTAAGTTTGTATATATCATTCTTAAATAGTGTCAAATATATTCAAATATTTGTATAGTAGAAAAAATAATGCACTTGAATTCATACCTTATCAAGTTAGTTTCATTGGACATTTAACTAAAATTTTCAAAAGTTAATAAAGAAATAACGTTAAAGAACGTTGAATTTTGTAGACGGTCGAAATCAAAACTTCGTATCAAAAAGAGAAATGATCTATTTAATAAGTTTTAAAATTATACGAAAGTTCTTTATACAAGCTCGTATTAAACCAACGGCTAATATGGGTTAAAGTCATTGATCGCCAACGAACTTTCCATTTTGTTCCGAGATCACCATCGAACTGATTTTATTACCGTGATCACCATCGAACTTTCAAATTTTGTTCCAAGATCACCAACCATCTGACGTGGCATTGCCACGTAGGTATTTTTTAATGACGTGGCATTGCCACGTATGTATTTTTAATGACGTGGAAATGCCACGTCAGATGGTGATTCTGGTTGTCACAAAAAAGTACATGGTTGGTGATCTCGGAACAAAATTTGAAAGTTCGATGGTGATCTCGGGACAAAAGGAAAGTTCGTTGGCGATCGCTGACTTAAACCCTTTTATAATCAAAAGGAACTCAATCTCAATTGATCATAAAATCACGTTAGGTAATCACTAATAATCAAACAATAATCAAGGATCATCAAATAAAATACACCCGATTTGACTTTTTTAAAAATCGCTTCGGCTCCTGTCACGAGTGGGTAGAAGAAGCAAGAAGAATCGGAGGTTTTTGTTAGTTCATTCATTTTTTCGGTTTCTCGGTTCGAATACGTTATTCCTTTTCATTTGATTATGATTTCGATTTCATTTTTGGGTGTGAGTTTCTGTAACGTTATGATTGGCTAAATTATTTATGTATTTACTTAGATAACGAACTTTCCTTTTGTCCCGAGATCGCCAACGAACTTTTCATTTTGTCCCGAGATCACCAACCATGTACTTTTTTGTGACAACCAGAATCACCATCTGACGTGGCATTGCCACGTCATTAAAAATACCTACGTGGCAATGCCACGTCATTAAAAAATACTTACATGGCAATGCCACGTCAGATGGTTGGTGATCTTGGAACAAAATTTGAAAGTTTGATGGTGATCATGGTAATAAAATCAGTTCGATGGTGATCTCGGGACAAAATGAAAAGTTCGTTGGCGATCAATGACTTTAACCCTAAAGTTAATAAAGTGGTTAAGAAGCCTAATCTAAACATCACTAAACGACACACAACCTTTCAAATGTGAAACGAAAAATATTGAATCGAAATTGGTTTTATTATGTTGTACCGATTGGACATTGTTCAACTGGTACCTTCAACGCAAACGTTTGGACCCCACATATGTAACATATCGGTCAGAGGTTCGAATCCATACCTCAAAATATATGGGTGATGTGTGGACATGTGATTTATCCAGCATTGATTTTCCTAGCAAATAGGGTGGATCGGACGCGTACCATCGAAATATGGTACGGGATGAAGGGTAACCTCTAATTTTTTTTTTTTTATGTTAAATTGTTAATGATATGTACCCATAAC
Source organism: Helichrysum umbraculigerum (assembly GCA_949592205.1). NCBI lineage: Eukaryota > Viridiplantae > Streptophyta > Magnoliopsida > Asterales > Asteraceae > Helichrysum > Helichrysum umbraculigerum. The sequence goes on along the minus strand of CATIUR010000002.1, from coordinate 9,585,201 downwards.
TTATAAAGTTAATTGTTCTTATTTTATACCATTATATACCGTAGTGTTACGATGAGAAAGTACACATTAATAATGCAATATAAGCCTCCAATAAGAAGAGTAAGCTATGTGATATGCTAAGCCAGCAAATCATGGAACATCTTCATTCTCCACTATTCCACTCTCTCGCATTAATGCATATCCTTATCATACAACAACAATAATAACTTTTTCCATACTATATATATATATATATATATATATATATATATATATATATATATATATATATATATATAAATAGGAAAATGATAACGATATCTTATACGGAGTAGATTGTTTTTAAGCTGTCGAAACGTATTCGATATATTTATACTCAACTATAACAAATTTTATGACTCACTGGATATTGGTTAATGAACATGATCGAACACTTTGATGATCGACATATCTTAGAGTTGTCGTTAACAAAACCCATAAGATTATTATCATATTTATATACTTTTTAGTCATGTACTTCACGAGTCATGTAAAATAAGTTAAAAGACAACTAAATCAAGCAATATCAATATCCATCCAGCATACCATTGCACGTTGGATTGTGCATAGCCCATGAAACATTAATTTAGGTGCACGGGCTATGAACTGTTCAGCATTTAACAGTACAAATATATATTACGTATCGTTAGCAACACGAATTATGTTAATCTTAATATGAAGTTTTCATAATTTTTTATCATAATGTTTTTATAACTATATGGACAAAGTCCAGCAAACATGCAGAAAGAGACAATGAAAGCAATTCAGAAAAAGCATTGTCCGGCGCATGGGGATGGTGCATGTGGCCAAGTGCCACCCACGGGTCCAACTCATTATGCGCCCAATTGTGACTTGTGCTCTCTTCATAGCCCAATCATGGTCAAATCCACATACCTAACAACAATTATTATTATTATTAATACCAAATCAACCCATGATATATTCTCGTCTGTTTCTCTTTATCTTTTTATCTTATTGTGTTTGTTTTTTAACAACGGTGGCCGGTAATTTGTAGGGTACTCTGACTCATGTATCATATTTAAGTGGTACGCATTAATTATCCCCATCTGCAAGGAGCATGAACGCCAGACAAATTACATGTCTACAAATCATTCACATGTGCTGAGGTACGAATTCGAACTTCTGACATGTCGGTCACACTTGTGGGGCTTTACGGTGACGATACTACTTGAGCTATGCCCAATCGATCATTTGAGGTCAATTACATGGACGCAAACAAATGCACATAGTGCTAAAGATAAGATTTTAATAATTTTATATAGTTATTAATAGACTTTTGATATAGTCGGACGTGGAAAAATTCATATGTACGACTTCATGTGTCATTTATAGATAATATGAATATATGTGTCATTTACAGATGATATGAATATACGTGTGATACCCTCAATTTACATATTACCTGAGGTATGTTATAATGTTTGTCAAAAAAAAAAAAAAAAAACTGTAACATGTTAAGAAGAGCACTAGGATTACAAACTTCTAAATTCAATATTTTTTACATGCTTAAAAGGATTACAGGGGATAATTTGAATCAAGGATGATTAATTATTAGTGGGTCTATCTGTCATTTCTTAAAGATTTATCGGTTCGGGATCGGGTTGGTGTGTACGTCGATTGGCGATGACCCCCTCATCCGAATAGAACTTCGGATAGTGTTTGAGCACATCCCAACATTTCTTGTATATGAATTTGTGTTTTTGTTGGGACTTAAATAAGTCATAACACGCGTCAACAATGTCTTTTTCATTTGCTTCCAAGCTTTGTGAAATCCCTTTCTTTGATTTTTCAGATATGTGGACCCACCGTTGCGACAACATAACAGCCTCCTTGATGTGTTGAATCTAGTTATAAAAATCTATCGTTGATAAGTAAACCAAAAGGTACTGAGCTAGACCAAAACACAACCGGGCAGTGGACCCTGTCGAGTAGTAGTATAGTTTGGTAAGTTCGGGTTCGAACACAGGGAATGTGAGTTTAAGAATTATGTTCAAGTGCAAGTAATTTATACAGAAAAGTAAATGTGGGGGTTTTATGTGACCGAGTTGTCACGTTGCTTAAAACTACAATTTCAGTTAATCTAGGCAGGTGGACTCTGAAGAGTCAAAGTGATTGTTTGGAAACTTTCGTATAATAAAAACAATACTTGCTTGGACTATTTCGCTAATGATTTCGGGGTGTTGAGTTATAACCAGTTTATACAATGCATTTGTAAATCTTAATTAAGCATAGGATTAACGTTCGCTATCACCTACAAACCTTAACTTTAATCTACTAACCATACAATTTAATCTAGTAACGGACATTCGCCATGGTTACCGTCTTGCACATTTGAGCTCTAATTATCCCAACCCATTCCAAAACTACGTTCGCAATGTTTTTTCAATTACTTACAGACAAATAATCGATGATAACTTACCGAGTAGAAAACATTCGCTATATCCACTAGTAAATCACCAAATAAGTTAAAACAATCAAACTAAGCTCAAATGCACAAGGTTCGCGATTAAACATAAAGTCAAATTTATTGAGTTTACAATTCATCCACATGAAAGACATTCGCCACATTCACTAACTTATATATTATAGCTCATTTCATGTTACTTGTACCAATTTTCGCAACCGCAAACAAAGGTTCATTTGTATATCGACATACAAACAAAATAATTCCTACTAACAACAAACATTCGCTATAATTGCTAGTTAGAACTACCAACAAATTCCATAAATTATTTGAGCTAAAACATATAAATTCATGGAGGAATTCTAAACTCAAGCATAATCAAACACCAAAATATACACCCTTAATCACTAACTATTTCATCCAAGCAAGTAAATAAAACTAGCCACTAACAATCATACTCAAACTATCACAAATAATAAGTGAAATCAAAGGAAACATAATTATATTGAATAAAAATGCAAACCGAGTGATTACAATGTTTGGATGATGATTCTTCGTAACCAAATGATTTAGGATGATGAGAGATCTTCAAAGTGATGAAAATGACCTAAAACCCCTAATTTTTCGCCATGGGGGCTGGTATTTTCGGAGGAGATAAAAGTTAGGTGAGAAATGAGGAAGAAATGTGTTTAAAGGGTCAAAAAGTGCTCTGCCGACACTAGAACCCGGCTGCTAAACACCCCTACCCGGCTGCTCCTCTAGGCTTAAAATGAAGGATTTTTTCTGTTACCGATTTTTGAAAAGAACCCGGCTGCTTCCCTATAGAACCCGGCGGCTTCTCCTATTTTTCAGCAGACCATATTTTTCAGATTTGTAGATCTCTGAAATACGAACGTTTGGCCGCCTGAATCACCTCAATCCGAGTTCGTATGAGGTAGATATGGCCAAAACGGTGCAGCATAGCCAAATCTGAAAACTCTTTCATCTTTTCATCCATTCTTTCTCAATCTTCAACCTAAACACATGAAATCAATTTCCAACTAAATAAGTACCAAAAGTTCATGAAATCGACTAGAAACAAGTACAAAAACAATGATATCGCGAGAGATAAACATGTACAAAACGAGCGATATCAAATATCCCCACACTTGAACTTTGCTTGTCCTCAAGCAAACTATGATTTACATTCCAAAACACATACCTCTTGCATTTAGAATTTAAGAACAAGGTTTTACAAAATATAACTAACCACAATTGCAAAAGTAATCATGTTAGTAGCATGAATACAAACATAGAAAACCTTAAATAAATTTGTCAAGCTTGAATGCACAACTTAGCACCTCTCAATAGGAAATGTGTTTCAATCACTCAACTCTCAATTTGATCAAGATTGGGAATGGAATAGATAAACACTCAAATAGCTAAGTCGTGATGCGTTATTACCATAGGCTTGCCAAAAGATCAAATCTCCACCGACTAGGCGTGAGCACCAAATGAAGTATCAAAAGAGGTATTCTAACAATGTGTTATAATTATAAGTGTGATGGTGAAATTGTGATATGGTAGACACTTTTATAAATTGTTGAAAATGGTAGTCAAAAAATTGTATGTTGTGTTACCTTGAAACTAAAATGAAAATGTGATCTCAATTAACCTTAGGCTTCAACTTTGATCATCTAACAATATTTCTTCAATTCTTGCCTTCTTAGTTATATTTCATCAACTTTTGTCTATGACTTCATTTGTGCTTCTAGTTTGCTCAAAAAGTTTCTTGAATTTCACCTTGGTTTTGCTTCCTTGAATTAATAATCTTCATATAATAATCTTCAAAAGGTTGATTTGAAATCACATTTTATAAATCGATTTGAAATGTTACAAGGCAACTTTTAAACTTTTGACTACACAAAAATAAGGCTAGGGTATTAATTGTGATGAAAATGTAAGTAAAAAGTATCTAGGGGTTTCTTAGCACTAAAAATGAGTGCTAACGACCTGGGTGGACTAGTTATAAATGGTTTTAAAATAAAAACTGAAAATCTAAAACCTAATGAATACCAATTCATCGTCTACTTCACCTATATCACATGAATATGATCCCACAGCGGTCTTGAAATGCATCATTAAGGCAAGTTCTAGAATAAACTACAAACACCAGCACACTCATAGCAATTGGAATAAATGAACACTAAGGATAAGTGTTTTCAGTTTAAGGCTCAAGTATCCTCACAATTTTCAGTAGGGCTATAAATGTGCTAGTTATGCAATTCACCCAATGAGGTTGCTCTATGACAAATTTATCATGCAAGAGGTAAGATTTAATTACTTTCAACAAAATTTATCAATTACATTACTAAAGCAATTAATCTTAAAAGGACAAACTAATTCAAGTGAATAATAACCTCCCCACACTTAACATTTGCATTGTCCTCAATGCAACAAAATATAATGTATGAAATAAGCATAAGTGTGAAAGGTAAAAGGGAGCGAGTACTTCCCGGGGGTTTTTGCATGTTCTTATTCTTGATTAACCTTCAAACTTTCCATTCCTTTCAGGCACATTCTCATTATAGCACAAGGTTTCCATCTTCAATCATCACTTCAAGATACGGGTTCACCTCCCGCAAGGTGCTTGGTTTATTTACGAGTCTCAAAGCTTGACTCAACCATTCCACCTATCAAGGTGGATCATCTAACACAACTTCGATGCCTTTCCAATCGTATTCGATCAAGAGGAAATTTTCTTTGGTTTTTCGATTGATATAGCATTCCTCCAAAATGGAGATACCAATAAACCAACACCCTTCTTGTAATATGATTTTAGTTCAAATAATAATACATCTTTCGAGTGTACATTCCCTACTTTCCACCGACAAAAACATACTACGAGGGACTTCCATATCACCAAAGTCATCAAAAGGCGTATGGTTCATCAGATCTTTATGAAATACAAAGTTTGGGCTTTTTGTACTTTTGCTAACAATTCCTTTATCCATATCAACCTTAAACTCACCAACATCTTTTAATGATGTCGACTCTTGCAAATCTGAAAGGAACGGGTCGGGGGGTTTTGGCTCTTTTTCAGGTACGAAATCATAACCACATGGAAGCTTATTAATGGTAGAATCTGTTAGTGATGCTTGTGGTGAACTCTCGATGGACAACATAATGTCTTCTTTTAATTCTTCCTCCATAGAGTTCTCCACTTTTGATTCCATCATCTCTAACAATTCTGCCTCAGTCATTTTACCATTTCCATTATCCACAAACTCTTGAAGCTCCCCATTATCTAAACCAAGTAATGCATACAACTCATCATCCGAGTCTAGAGAATAAAACTTTTGAGAGACTTTATTGTCTAGCACATCTACTCGCTTATCATTTTGAAGGATTATGATTTCCTCCCCGAGCTTAGTTTCCACCTTATTTTCCAGCTCTACAGCTTCAAACCTTGGTGGAACAGAAATTTCCACAACTTCAACCAACTTTTCTTCATTTGAATCTTCAAAGTTTGAGTTTTCAAAACCCGCATTTTCCTTAAACTGTGGTTCAAAGTCATGTAATTCCTGCAAAACAACTTGTTCATTTTCATGAGGATAATAAGTTAATTCATTATTTTTGTCCTCCTCATCCTCGCTATCATCCTGAAAAACACAGTTTGAAGAATATGGCGAATAATCATTAGTATAATAGTCATTATGCTCCATAGCTTCAACATCATCCCAATACTCCATTGCATTAGAAAATGTATCATATGGCTCTTCATGATATGGCTCAATATTCCAATCAAATATTTCGTCCCACTCTCTACTATGTCTTTCCGTTTGCTCAATAGCTTCTCTCAACAACCTTTCAAGATTAGACATTGGAGCTAAAGCAAATTTGCTACAACATGAAAACTAAAAATTATTAAACATAACAACTCAATACAAAATAACAAAACAATAAAAATATATACAAGTAACTTTCTTGAAATAAATTTCAAGAGAGGATCAATTAACTACACTTAAATCAAATTCTCAAAATAGGCACATTCCCCGGCAGCGGCGCCAAAAACTTGATGTGTTGAATCTAGTTATAAAAATTTATCGTTGATAAGTAAACCAAAAGGTACTGAGCTAGACCAAAACACAACCGGGCAGTGGACCCTGTCGAGTAGTAGTATAGTTTGGTAAGTTCGGGTTCGAACACAGGGAATGTGAGTTTAAGAATTATGTTCAAGTGCAAGTAATTTATACAGAAAAGTAAATGTGGGGGTTTTATGTGACCGAGTTGTCACGTTGCTTAAAACTACAATTTCAGTTAATCTAGGCAGGTGGACTCTGAAGAGTCAAAGTGATTGTTTGGAAACTTTCGTATAATAAAAACAATACTTGCTTGGACTATTTCGCTAATGATTTCGGGGTGTTGAGTTATAACCAGTTTATACAATGCATTTGTAAATCTTAATTAAGCATAGGATTAACGTTCGCTATCACCTACAAACCTTAACTTTAATCTACTAACCATACAATTTAATCTAGTAACGGACATTCGCCATGGTTACCGTCTTGCACATTTGAGCTCTAATTATCCCAACCCATTCCAAAACTACGTTCGCAATGTTTTTTCAATTACTTATAGACAAATAATCGATGATAACTTACCGAGTAGAAAACATTCGCTATATCCACTAGTAAATCACCAAATAAGTTAAAACAATCAAACTAAGCTCAAATGCACAAGGTTCGCGATTAAACATAAAGTCAAATTTATTGAGTTTACAATTCATCCACATGAAAGACATTCGCCACATTCACTAACTTATATATTATAGCTCATTTCATGTTACTTGTACCAATTTTCGCAACCGCAAACAAAGGTTCATTTGTATATCGACATACAAACAAAATAATTCCTACTAACAACAAACATTCGCTATAATTGCTAGTTAGAACTACCAACAAATTCCATAAATTATTTGAGCTAAAACATATAAATTCATGGAGGAATTCTAAACTCAAGCATAATCAAACACCAAAATATACACCCTTAATCACTAACTATTTCATCCAAGCAAGTAAATAAAACTAGCCACTAACAATCATACTCAAACTATCACAAATAGTAAGTGAAATCAAAGGAAACATAATAATATTGAATAAAAATGCAAACCGAGTGATTACAATGTTTGGATGATTCTTCGTAACCAAATGATTTAGGATGATGAGAGATCTTCAAAGTGATGAAAATGACCTAAAACCCCTAATTTTTCGCCATGGGGGCTGGTATTTTCGGAGGAGATAAAAGTTAGGTGAAAAATGAGGAAGAAAGGTGTTTAAAGGGTCAAAAAGTGCTCTGCCGACACTAGAACCCGGCTGCTAAACACCCCTACCCGGCTGCTCCTCTAGGCTTAAAATGAAGGATTTTTTCTGTTACCGATTTTTGAAAAGAACCCGGCTGCTTCCCTATAGAACCCGGCGGCTTCTCCTATTTTTCAGCAGACCATATTTTTTAGATTTGTAGATCTCTGAAATACGAACGTTTGGCCGCCTGAATCACCTCAATCCGAGTTCGTATGAGGGAGATATGGCCAAAACGGTGCAGCATAGCCAAATCTGAAAACTCTTTCATCTTTTCATCCATTCTTTCTCAATCTTCAACCTAAACACATGAAATCAATTTCCAACTAAATAAGTACCAAAAGTTCATGAAATCGACTAGAAACAAGTACAAAAACAATGATATCGCGAGAGATAAACATGTACAAAACGAGCGATATCACTCCTCGTCCGTTCATCTCACTTGTACCCTTTTTCCTTTCTTTCCTACGGGTTCGGGTTCGGTTTCAGGTGGAGTGTTTATGTTTCCGAATTATGGATAGTTAATTGGAGTTTGTGGAAATGGAGAGAAAGCCGAGGGTGCTTGTTGTTGAAAAAATTGTGGGTTTCCAAAAGGCGCGGGAGATTGTTGTAATGGAACGTATGGTGAGTAAGGTTGGTAATTTTGGTAAGGTTGATAATGTTGGTATGGTGTAGAGGGATGTGAGTATGGTACAAACCCGAGCGGTTAACTTGGTGAAGAGTTGCTTGATTGAGCGGAAGACGAACCGGTTGGTGAAGTTGGATTCGGGTGAACATTCGGTATGAGCTTATTTATTAAATTGTTCCACGTATCGTTTTCTTGTGATGTAGGTAGGTAAGTATTTTTAGATTGATTTCCCCTCATTTTTGTATTTGAGTATGAAGTTGTATTTGTGTATGGAAGTTAGATTTGTATATGAAAGTTGTTGTTTATAGGTTGTATATGAAATGGGTAGATATATAGTGTGAAAAGAAGGAGATAATTTGTAGTTGTAGTGAAAAAAGGTGTGTAAGGTGGGTATATATATAGTGTATAAGTAAAATAGTTGCTGAGTTTGAAAAAAAAAGTTTTTTTTTTTACCGTTTGAGGCCCAACGGTTATTATCTTTTTATTTTTTTAATCCGTTAACTACCAAACAAAAAAAGGCAAAAACCGGCCCCACACCTCGCCTCTCTCCTCCGTCGCAGAACCAACGCTTCAAACCGACGATCGTAATCGACGGTTTCGTGCTAACGGCGTCGGTTCCGTCGGTTGCAACCTGTCACACCCCCAAATTCATTGATTTTGTTTAGCGGAAGCATTTAGTTAAGTATGGGGGTAATTACACCAACATTGTACATGCATACGTATCAGAGCATATGATTACAACAGAACATATATATTAAGATGCCAAGAGTAATAGTTACAAAGTTTACGATTTGCCGAATCGTATAAGTAGTTAAGTTGTACAAAAGTGGATTTCGTAAGTATGACGAAAAACAGATTAGTTATACAAAAAAAATCCATATGTTTTCAAAAAGTTGGCATCCTAAAAGCTTCGCGGGTCGCCTAGAGTTCCATATGTGCAGGCGGTTCTTACGTGCAGCTAATTCCCTGAAAAACATAGTAAAAGTCAACAACGAGGTTGAGTGAATTCACAGGTTTTATGTTTGCGTATCAAGTTTGATCAACCAATATGTTTGTAACGTTTTGCCATAACAATTTAAGTAATGTTCGTCAAACGTAAAGTGTTGTTGGGATGTCGCCCAAAAGTACAGTTTTTAAAAGTTTGTCCAAGAAGTAGGACCTTTCAACGTTTGTCCAAGAAGTAATGACTAAAATGTTTGTCCAAGAAGTAGGACCCATCAATAACTGCCCAAAAAGTAGGGACTTTCTATGTGCACAAGTCGTAGGGACTTTTCAAGTTGTGTCCAAGAAGTAGGACTGGCATCCAAGACGTAGGACCCACTGCTCAAGAAGTAAAGCCTTCACCCAAGACGTAGGATGGAACCTTGCCCAAGAAGTAGGGACTTTCTGTATGTGTTTGCCCAAGTCGTAGGGACTTTCTGTGTATGTTTGCCCAAGTCGTAGGGACTTTCTGTGTATGTTTATGAAAATGTTGTTTCATAAAAGATAGTTAATGAAAATGTGTAGCTGGTCGTTCTCCAGCGAGTTCCAATTTAGTTTTCGTATGAAGTACCATTTCATAACCAAAGTTGTAACAGTTTAACCGCAGTCATAAACAGTTTATATAGTTTACATCAAGTCAGTTGTATAAAAGTTTGCACCCGTAGCAAAAGAGTTGACTATGTTTTCCACCCCTGTTCAAAAGTAGTAAAACGGTAAAAGTAGGGACTGTGAACTCACATGTTGAGCTAAGTAAAGTGCGAGTGCTAGCAAAGCCTAAAGCCCGAGGTCTAATCCGAAATCTCCTAACGCCCTAAACGTATGAGATTTAATAAGTATGTGGATGTCTAAGTCGACCATCCATGCTAGTGTCCATTCAACTAGATATGTCAAAATATTCGTTTATCGTTTAGTTTTGTAGTTTTGAAAACATGTACGGCCCGTTGGTGACGGTGTGAAATAATAATTCTCAAAAGCATTATTATTATGTTTCGATTCATTTGTATACTCATAAAGGTGAGTGTTAACCGTTCTTGCATTGGTTTAATATCGTATTAATCAATTATTATAATTTGGTAACCATTTTTAGTAAATTTCAAAGTGCTGAAAAATGTTGACCAAAGTTGACCGCGAGTTGAGATTGCCCTGCGAGTTGAGATTGCCTCGCGAGTTGAGATTGCCTCGCGAGTTGAGATTGCCTCGCGAGTTGAATTGCCTCGCGAGTTGAGATTGCCTTGCGAGTTGAGATTGCCTCGCGAGTTGAGATTGAATCTCAACTCGCGAAACTCGCTGTTCGCGAATTTTGTGCAGATTTTGATTTTTAAAGCGTTTTTAATGAGGTTTTTGGACATAATCTTGTTGGGTAAACATTCTAGCATGTAAATAAAAGCTGTACAAGTAATTTAAAAAGGTTTTAAAGCTTTTTACCACTAAATTGAAATGAAGAAGATGAAGATGATGATGAACAAGATGAATCGGAGATGATGATGATGATGATGATGATGATTCCGAGCTGTTGCTGCTGTTGCTTTTGTTGTTGTTGTTTATGTTGTTATTGTTGTTGATTTTGTTGTTGTTGTTGGTAAGGATGAAGAGGAAAGAAAAAGAGATAGAGAGAATGAAGAAGAAGATGAAAAATGAAAAATGAAATGGGGATGGGAAAAAGGGGCAGCCGGCCCTCATTTTTGGTGGGGGTTGGTTGTCCCCAATTGCAGTGTTAAATGTCCGTGTTCGTGTACCCGATCGCTAATTTGTGTAATATTTTTAAATGATAAATTTCTAAATATGAAATCAAATATATTTTTAATCGAAATATTTTATAACAATAATTTAACTAAGTTTTTAAAATTATAACTTTGTTTAGCTCAGTTTGACGGATATGTTTTGTCGCGCAGAATACTTTTTGTAAGATACGAAATACTTTGTAAATATTATCGACATAATATTTAATGAATAATAACGTTATTTAATAATTTCATATTATTAAATAATTTTAGTTCACCAACGATCGTATATTTTGTCGCGTTTGTTCCAAATGTTTTGTACGTAATTTCAACTAATTACGAAATGTGTAATACTACGCGTATTAACTAGTCGGGCTTTGCTAGACTTACCTCTAAAATGTGTTGTGAATTCACTCTAAGTTAGGGAATTAGCCTAAAAATGCGTGCAAATAATGTTTATAATTTTGTCAAAATTGCGGGGTGTTATACAACCGACGTTCCATTGGGACGCGTCTTATTAATACCAAATCAACCCATGATATTTACTTGTTTGTTTACTTTTTTATCTTATTGTGTTTGTTATTTAACAACGGTGGCCGGTTTTAATGTTGCCCAATCACATCATATTACTACCATAAAAAAAGTATATATACACTTGAGTCAATTATAAAAAATGGTAATTTGTAGGTTACTCTGATTCACGTATCATATTTAAGTGGTACACGTTTTCCTCACTCGCAAGGAGCATTTTCCGGCCAAATCACCATTTACAAATCGTCCACATGTGTTGAGGCACAAATTTGAACTCCTGACATGTCAGTCACACATGTGGGACTTTACGGTGACGTTACAACTTGAGATATGACCAATTGATCACTTGAGGTCAATTATATGTACACAAACAAATGCACATAGTTCTAAATATAAGGTTTTAATAATTTTATATAGTTTTTAACAGACTTTTTTTTTTGAAAGGCTAAGTATATTATATAAATGTCTAATAGCAAGGTGCTAATTAGACCATAAAAATGTACAGACTGTTAGGTGTGGAGTCTGATGTAGCCATCCAGTCGGAGGGCAGTACTTCAGAGAATACTCCAGGCAGAAGAAGTCTGACAGGTTCCAGGCAGTCAGAGTTCGGGTAGGAGAGACTTCGGGGCTATAGGTTGAGTTGAAGAAAGTCTGGCAACTTCTGGTCGGAAGGCTGTCAGAAAATCGACTTTTCCTCCGGGCGGAGGTTCCTCCGTGGCAGAGGTTCCTCCGGGCGGAAGTTCCTCCGTGACAGAATGTTGTTGAGGCGGTGGAAGCTCATGGGCTTGGCCCATGACGGAAAAACCCTAATTTGTTCTCTATAAATACATCTCATTTGTAATTGTAAACCCTAAGTTGAAAAGGAGGCAAGTTTGCCCTAATAAGATAAATATCTCTAGTTCGGCCGTGGATTCAGCTTTGATCACATCGATCAATTGCCCAACCACGTTATATCTCGTGTTCTTTATTTTATCGTTTACTATTGTCTTGTTGTCGTTTTATTGTTCGTATTATTCCGCGTGCGTTTGTTTTGATAGATTGGTGGATTAGATTGAATCCACCCAACAAACTGGTATCAGAGCTTCAGATTCGAAGCCGGGAACGATGACAGAAGATGGGAAAGTAAAGATCGATAAATTTGATGGCCACGATTTCGGATTTTGGAAGATGCAGATTGAAGATCAGTTGTATCAGAAAAGCTTCACGAACCTTTGTCAGGAATCAAGCCCACGAAGATGGATCAGGCTGAATGGGATTTATTGGATCGGCAGGCCCTTGGAGTAGTTCGGTTATCACTTGCCAAGAATGTAGCGTACAACATAGTTGGTGAGAAAACTACGGCTGGAGTTATCAAGGCGCTATCCAATATGTACGAGAAACCCTCTGCCTCGAATAAGGTGTTTTTGATTCGACAACTTGTTAACACGAAGGTAAAGGAAGGAGCGTCTATGACAGATCACATCAACGAGTTTAATTCAATATTGAGTAGGCTTGACTCTGTTGGTATTAACTTCGAGGATGAAGTTCAGGCGTTGCTATTATTATCATCGTTGCCAGAAAGCTGGGCTGGAACCGTCACGGCAGTAAGTAGTTCAGCTGGAACAACTACTCTGCCGTTTGACGCCATAAGGGATTTAATTCTGGGAGAAGAGATCCGGAGAAAAACGACCGGAGGTTCTTCCAGTTCCCTCCTCCAGGTGGAGGGCAGAGGCAGAAAAGTTGACAAGGGACAGGGTAGTCAGGGTCGAGGAAGATCGAAATCCAGACAAAGGAAGGGTCAGTCAAAGAACAGAAAGGATATTACGTGTTGGAATTGCAACAAGAATGGTCACTTTAAAAGTCAGTGCCCGGAACCTCCAGCCAGAGAGAAGCAGAAGGAAGTTAACGTGGCAGAGGAGACTGATGACGTTCTGTTATGTTGCGTGGAGAGTCCGATTGAATCATGGGTTATGGATTCAGGTGCATCATTCCATGCTTCCCCTTGCAAGGAAGTGATGCGAAACTTCCGGACTAGAAGCGGCAGAGTACGACTAGCAGATAACAAGCTCTTAGACATTGCAGGAACCGGAGAAGTTCATTTGAGGACAACTTTTGGTACTACCTGGAAGCTAAAGGATGTTAGGTACATTCCAGGCCTGAAGAGAAAGCTCATCTCAGTAGGCCAGTTGGATGACGAGGGTTTTGACGTCACCTTTGGTGGAGGTAGGTGGAGAGTGGTCAGAGGAAATCTCCTGGTGGCAAGAGGGCTGAAAAGGGGTACTCTATACATGGTAGAAGAACCTGTGGATGGAGTAAACGCAGTTACTGGTGATGCATCATCCTCCACTCTATGGCACCTAAGACTTGGGCATATGAGTGAGAAGGGGATGAAGATGTTAGTGTCTAAAGGAAAGATTCCGGGCCTGAAGAAAGTCGAAATGGAATTCTGTGAGCCATGTGTGCTTGGAAAGCAGAAGAAGGTTTCATTTGCAAAATTAGGGAAGACTCCAAAGGTTGAAAAATTGGAGTTGGTACATTCGGATGTTTTTGGACCTACATTAGTGCAATCAGTAGGCGGTTCGCGATACTATGTCACTTTCATAGATGATTCCACCCGGAAGGTCTGGGTATACTTCCTGAAGTTTAAGTCAGAGGTATTTCAAACCTTCAGAAAGTGGAAGGCTGCTGTGGAGACAGAGACCGGCCTGAAAATTAAATGCCTGAAGTCTGACAATGGAGGTGAGTATAGTAGTGCGGAGTTTGTCACATTCTGTGCAGAGGAAGGGATCAGAATGATCAAAACTGTTCCAGAGACACCTCAACAGAACGGAGTGGCAGAGCGGATGAACAGAACTTTGAATGAAAGGGCGAAGAGCATGAGACTCCATGCAGGATTACCCAAAACGTTCTGGGCAGATTCCGTGAACACAGCAGCTTACTTGATCAATAGAAGTCCTTCAGCTCCTTTGGGTTTCCGTGTACCAGAGGAAGAATGGCAGGGTAAAGAGGTCAGCCTCAAACACTTGAAGGTTTTCGGTTGTGTTTCTTATGTGAAGACCAAGGATGTTGACAAAGACAAGTTGGATGCAAAGGCCAAGAAATGTATTTTTATTGGTTATGGGTTGGATGAGATGGGATATCGCTTCTGGGATGAAGAAGGTAGAAAAGTAATTCGCAGTCGAGATGTCACATTCAACGAGAGCATTCTGTATGGAAGTAAGTCGACAGATTCCTCCGGTCAGAAGAAACTAGAAACCTCTACCTCGAGGGAGCATGTAATTGTTGATGATGATGTTCCAGTTGGAAACCTCGAGGCAAGTGGGAGCTCCAGTCAGGGTGGGAGTTCGGGCAGAACCTCAAGGAGCAGAGAAAGTCCTACCTCCAGTCGGAGTTTAGGTGTGCCGAATTCAGGGCAGAATTCTGAAGGCAGAGATAACATCGTGAGCAGTGGGAGTTCCGATAGTTATGATGATTCCGGAAGCAGTGGGAGCTCCGATGATGACGATGGCAGATCAGACGATGTAGAGGGTTTAGAAGATAACAGTGTTGGTCCGGTCACTCCAGCTCCGGAGCTTAGACGTTCCAGCAGGAACATTAAACATCCATCCAGATATAGCCCGTCAGCAAATTACTTACTTCTGACAGAAAATGGTGAACCAGAAAGTTACTCCGAGGCCCTTCAATTAAAAGAATCCGTGCAGTGGCAGAAGGCAATGATGGAGGAAATGGGTTCCCTGGAGAAGAATCAGACGTGGTTCTTGGCAGAGTTACCAGCAGGAAAGAAAGCGTTGCAGAATAAGTGGGTATTCAGGGTGAAAGAAGAGCAGGATGGAAGTAGGAGATACAAAGCCCGGATGGTAGTCAAGGGATTTCAGCAGAAGGAGGGGGTGGATTATCATGAAATATTCTCTCCAGTCGTGAAAATGACAACTATCAGGTTGGTGCTTAGTATAGTAGCTTCAGAGGATTTACACCTAGAGCAGCTGGATGTAAAGACAGCTTTTCTACATGGAGACCTTGAAGAAGATATCTACATGGTGCAACCAGAGGGCTTTCAGAAGGCTGGGTCAGAGAAGTTAGTTTGCAAATTGAAGAAAAGCCTGTACGGATTGAAGCAAGCACCAAGACAATGGTACTTGAAGTTCGACAACTTTATGAAGAGAAATGGGTACGAGGGTTGTGCCGCAGACCCATGCTGCTACCAGAAAAGGTTCGGGTCTACATATATCATATTGTTGTTGTACGTTGATGACATGTTGATTGCGGGCTCGGATATGAGCAGAATCAACAATTTGAAGAAGCAGTTAGCTTCTGAGTTCGAGATGAAAGACATGGGTCCGGTAAAACAGATACTTGGAATGAGCATCAAGCGAGACAGGTCTGAAGGTACTTTGATTCTCTCCCAGGAGAAATATGTTGGGAAGATCATAAAGAAGTTCGGGCTGGAGGATGCTAAGACCAGAAACATTCCAGCCAGAAGTCACATGAAACTTTCAAAGAAACAATCACCAGCATTAGAGGAAGACAGGGCAGAAATGGCTAAGGTTCCGTATGCTTCAGCAGTAGGCAGTTTAATGTACGCAATGGTGTGTACAAGGCCAGATATTGCTCATGCAGTCGGGGTAGTCAGTAGGTTCATGTCAAATCCGGGCAGAGAGCACTGGGAGGCAGTCAAGTGGCTGATTCGCTACTTGAAAGGAACTTCCAAGGTAGGACTTTGTTTCAGGAAGAAAGAAGTCATCCTGGAAGGTTATGCTGATGCAGATTTGGGGGGTTGTAAGAACTCTGGGAAGAGCACTACTGGGTGTATATTTACAGTGGGAGGTACAGCAGTTAGCTGGATGTCCAGGCTTCAGAAGAGTGTTGCACTCTCCACCACGGAAGCAGAGTACATGGCCATAGCTGAGGCTAGTAAAGAAATGATCTGGCTGAAGGGGTTCCTGGCGGAACTAGGTAAGCAGCAGGCATATAGTGTACTTTACTGTGATAACCAAAGTGCTATTTCGTTGGGGAAGAATCCGGTATTTCATAGCAGAACGAAGCATATTTCGCTTCGGTATCATTTTATCAGAGATCTGATCAGAGATGGTACGATAGCAGTTGAAAAGATACCAGGCTCAGAGAACCCAGCAGATATGTTGACAAAGGTGGTGACAACAGAAAAGTTAAGGCTTTGCATAGCCTTAACTGGCCTTCTAGTTCAGTGATGAAAGAGGGTGTCGGGCTAGAGATGATCTTGTTAGAAGAAGTCCTCAGTTCAGTAGTATGGTTAGAGTCCTAGTATCGAAAGTCTTCCGACTCAAGGCGTAGTCGAGCGGCGTGTCCCGAGGTTTCTCAGCGGTGCAGATAGGGCAGGAGAACTATGATTGAAGAGGCAGAGGAAGTGGTTTACAGAATTACCTTGGATGGCAGTTGATGGCTATCAGCCTCCAAGTGGGAGATTGTTAGGTGTGGAGTCTGATGTAGCCATCCAGTCGGAGGGCAGTACTTCAGAGAATACTCCAGGCAGAAGAAGTCTGACAGGTTCCAGGCAGTCAGAGTTCGGGTAGGAGAGACTTCGGGGCTATAGGTTGAGTTGAAGAAAGTCTGGCAACTTCTGGTCGGAAGGCTGTCAGAAAATCGACTTTTCCTCCGGGCGGAGGTTCCTCCGTGGCAGAGGTTCCTCCGGGCGGAAGTTCCTCCGTGACAGAATGTTGTTGAGGCGGTGGAAGCTCATGGGCTTGGCCCATGACGGAAAAACCCTAATTTGTTCTCTATAAATACATCTCATTTGTAATTGTAAACCCTAAGTTGAAAAGGAGGCAAGTTTGCCCTAATAAGATAAATATCTCTAGTTCGGCCGTGGATTAAGCTTTGATCACATCGATCAATTGCCCAACCACGTTATATCTCGTGTTCTTTATTTTATCGTTTACTATTGTCTTGTTGTCGTTTGATTGTTCGTATTATTCCGCGTGCGTTTGTTTTGATAGATTGGTGGATTAGATTGAATCCACCCAACACAGACACCAAAGGATACACCTTGGACCAAAATTCCATCTAGGAGGATACTAAAAATGATGAAAAAACCTGAAAGAGTTTCAGGAAAAATCCCCGATGTTAGGGGCCGAGCCACCGGTTTTCACCCTATATCGTTTTTGATAGTATCCCATTAGGATCTAGCCCAAAGTAGTATCAATTATACACCAATAATGAAACATTACTATATCACCAATACATGGACCCCAAATCAAAATCAAGCTTAGACCACTTTTCTTCCATCGCCAGTTTAGGAGGAGCTCTATTTTTAATCCATAGAAGACCAAATGCCTTGACCTCTCCCACAATTTCCATAATTGATTTCCTTTTATTGTTAAAAATTAAACTGTTCCGTGCTTTCCATAGTACCCAACAAGTAATTAGCATAATCGATTGTACTAGCAGTTTTTTTCAATTTTGATCCTGTGATAGTCTCCTGCACACGAAGAATATCCCTTACCGAAAAAGCCATGATTGGCTACAATTTACACCATTTTTCAATCTCTATCCACACTTTGTGAGAAACCATACACCCCGTAAAAATATGTGTCACGTCTTCTGGAACTTCTTCGCACCATGGACAGAGATTACTATGCATTCTTATTTTTCTCCTTTCTAATGCACACCTAGTCGGAATTTTATTTAACCACAGTCTCCAACCAAAAACATTAACTTTACATGGAACCAGTTTATTCCATTTCATCACTTGTTCTTTTGAAGTTTGATCTTGCTGAGAACATAGCCAACGAACTGATTTAACAGAGAAAACACCATTTCCATTCGGTTCCCACACCCATTTTATCTCCCCACTATCCAATGCTTTCTGTTTAATTTTCTCTTTTAAGGTGAAACCTTTATTTGTAAACTCTTTGTCAAGTTCACAAATTACTTTCCACACACCCGTTGCATTAGGTCTACTGGGAATGAATTGATTACTTCTTCCTTCATGTAATGCTAGCAACACCTTTCTCCATAACCTGTTTTCTTCATTTTTGAATCTCCATTGCCACTTCGCCAATAAGCTAATATTGAAATCCCTTAACGAGGATAAGCCTAATCCTCCCCGATCTTTCGGCTTTGTTACTATATCCCAGCTCACCCAATTAATTACCTTGGTTTCTTTATTTCCACCCCACAAAAACCTTCTACGAATCCCATCTAGCTTTTGAATAACTTTTAATGGTGCTTTAAAAAGAGAAAAGAAGTATACTGGCAGGCATTCAAATACCGATTGAAGGAGTGTTAGCCTTCCACCAATAGATAAGGTGGAAGCCTTCCACAAGGACAACCTAGCTTCTATCACATCTGATTTACATTTGATATAGTCGTACGTGGAAAAACTCATATGTACGACTTTGTGTCATTTACAGATAATATGAATATGTGTCATTTACAAAAGATATGAATATACGTGTGATACTCTCATTTTACATATTACCTTGGGTTTGTTATAATGTATGTTATAACGTTTGTCAAAAAAAAAAAAAACTGTAACATTTTAAGAAGAGCACTAGGATTACAAACTTAATATTTTTTACATGCTTAATAGGATTTACCGGGGATAATTTGAATCAAGGATGATTAATTGTTAGTGGGTCTATCTGTCATTTCTTAAATTTGAAGGGCTCTAAGTGAGTTTTTCTAGAGTTATAACTCTTTATATAACATGAGAATAAGTAAAGGGTGCTAAACGAAACTATAACCACACCTTTTTTAAGAATATACACATCGTGTGCACTACACACTCCGTGTTTCTACCGTGTGTTGTATTTTGTGGAAATTAAATTCGTTGGTTTGTCAAAATTAAAATAATTGATTGATGTGATTGTTAAATATTATTTAAAAACTAGATTTTAGACCCGTGTATAAACAATGGTATTGTATAAAACTATATTTTATTTACTTCAACGTTATATTCGTACATACATAGTGATACTCCGTGAATACGCACATATCGAATAAAACTATGTTTTTGTTTACGTGAACGTAAAATCCGTGAATACACACATATCGAATAAAATTATCTTCATTTGTTTGATTGTTAGAGCACAGGGAGTGCCCCGTTCTCCCTCAGCGTTCAAGCATCGAAAACGCCGGCGGCCGGCGTTCGGCACACCGCTCCACCGTTCGCCGCCACCGTTCTCCCTCGGCGTTTGAAACACAACGTTGCTCGGTGGAACATTTTGCTATTGTTTATTCTTTTTTTTTTCCTTTCATTTTTTTCCTTTCTTTACGTCATCTTGTTTTGCTTTTTTTTTTCTTCACATGGACTGAAAAACAGAAAGAAACGAAAAGAAGGAAGAAGGAAAAAAGAAGAAAGAAGAAGAAATGTGTGGTGGGTGGGTGGGGGGTTGGGTTTTATATTTTATATTATTTTTATTATATTGTTTTAATTATATTCCTTTTATATTATATTGTTTTAATTTTTTTTTTGTTTTGTTTAATGTATTTGAATTTATTTGTTTTGTTTTAGTATATTTATTTGTTTGTATTTAAATTATGTTTAAAAATAAATAATAATAAAATAATCACGAAAACGCTGAACTGAACACTGAAACTCAATGTTAACCAATACCCCACTTTTCTGTTTCAGTGTTCAGGTTCAGTGTTCCCGAGAACACTGACCTGAACACTGAAACAGTGTTAAGCGCTCCTTGTGCTCTTAAACCAAACATGTGAATACATATGAATGTCATATAAACCTAACTTAATCTATTTAAATGTTAAACCTGTGAATAGACACATATATCGACTAAAATTATCTTTGCAATTAACTCTTAATTTTATTCAATTATGTACATGACTAAAATTATCATTGCCATTAACTCTTAATTTTATCAAAGTATATTTTAGCAACACAACTAAGTCATGATATGCCTAACTATAATTAACTGTAATGATTATCTTTTATTTTTATGTAAATCAAAATTAAAGGTAGGATAGGAAATTTTATCATCACCACATGTCATGGGTGCTTTAGGTTTTTATATAGGAGAGGAAATTTTATCATCACCACATGTCATGATACGATGGACGTTTTTAATATAAAATAATAAATAAATATATATAATATTTGGATGAAGATGAGACTTTCGGTATACTAATAATCTTGAGAATTTCATTTATTATATTAAGAAATATTTGTGAATTTTCGTATTGGATTAAGGGGTTTTATCAAGTGAAATTTATTAGGTAAATTAATGCGTTTGATTGGTCAATTGGAAGTTGGGTGAAATCAAAGAATTTTATTGGTTAATAGGTACCAATTTTTCACCAAATTAAAGTGGAGAAGTTTTATTTTATTAATATTTATTATTATTATTATTATTATGGATTAAGGTTTGCAAGACCACTCCTAACCGTTTGTATGTTAGCTCTGTGTCAATTATGCCGCTTCAGCGCCACATTAGCACTTCTCAAACTGACACACAACTGACATAATGATGCCAACGAGGACTATATTACTTCAATTTTTGGACAACATGTTTACCAATATACGTTCATTTACATACACTAAACAAAAAATAAAAATAAATTTAAAATTGAGTTGGACCCACCGTTGTGTCATTTCGTGCGTCGGTATACCGACGTAGCTCAACCGACGCAACCAACCGACACGCCGGTGCCAATGGCATCGGTTCCCACATCGACGAAGCTGTTGAGACCAACCTAAGTGTATATAATGTATAGTTTAAATTTTATTGGGTGTATTTAACTTCGATTTGCTCTATTAACGTGTCGTGGAAAATAAGGAAGAAAATATGCATTCGACTACCTGTTAATTAAAAGTAGAAAAGTACTATCACGATAGATAAATTATATTTACACGATTGTTTCTTTTACATCAATTTCTTAAACAGTATAGCGTTTTATATGATGCTAGAGAAATTGGTCAACTTCTAGAATATATCATCATAAAGATGTAATGACATTTTAAAACAAATCTAACTTTGTTATTGTGATGAAGACTGTATAATTAACAATTAACATGCCTAGTTTTATAGTGTAAAAGCCATGACTATTACATGACGGCGTATAATATAATTCATCTTATAATAAGAACTAAAGAGTTACATGTTTACATTATGGATGATTTATGATATATAGATACATGATTTAAAACAATAAAAGATCAAAAACAAATTACGTTTGAACTATATGAGAATAATATATAGGCGCAAAACACCTTAAACGTCTTATTGTCTTATTATTAGGACACAAGTTAGAAAAACCTTTTTATGCTAAAAATTGGAGGAAGACAAAGCAATACCAATGAGATACTGTGTTAGGTCAGAGTACACATGAAGGGTGTCGACACTTATTTTGCATAAAAAAAAATTATACTTCATTACCTTTCAATTTATAGAAATGATAAACATAACTACATCTTGATTTAAGATTTTAAAACCTTTGTGATACATATAATAGATGATGTTAGCTACATCTTGATTATAGAATTCAACGAAATTTAATGAAATTGAAATCCTCATTTAATTTCATAAGGATGTTTTGATTTACGAATGAATTGATTTGAGAGTATTTAAATTCATTCACTCAAATATATTCACATTCCTATGTACTTTTGACAATACATACGTCAAGTGTATCGACACTTATTTTGCATAAAAAAAATATTATACTTTGTGTCCTTCAATTTTTAGAAATATACATGATTACATCTTGATTTAAGATTATAAATCCTTTGTGCTACATAAAATAGGCGATGTTAGCACTAACAAATGATCAAGTAAATTTAACTTTTATACAAGTAGTACTACAATTCATGTAAATTTACGATAACCCTAAGGTTTGCATTTAGTTCATACACTTCAATGAAATTTAACGAAATTGAAATCTTAATTTAATTTCATAAGGGTGTCTTGATTCACAAAAGAATCGAATTAAAAGTATTTAATTTCATATTCTCAATTATATTTAGATTCTTTAAATTTCCAATCGCTTTGATAAACTCCAATTATATCAAAAATATTTCGCAAACCGATCGTACCGTAATTATCTTTGCCAAAAACATTTCAAAATCATCCCAAGTCGGCAACTTCCCAAACCTTTACAAACTTTAGATATGTTCATTTAACTAATCTCTCTAGTTAGTTACGTGTCAAACGTCTCGAAACCCTTTCCCTCTCAATCCATTAATTTTTTTAAAAAAATAATCATTGAAAAAGAACAAAATTTATCATTTAATAAAAAAATAAAATAAAAAATAAAATAAAATAAATATAAATAGCTATTATGCGCCTCTCTAACGAAACTTCCTGGAACCTCACCATGCATTTTCTGCTTATATCTTCCCCCTCTTCTTCCTCCTCCTTTCCATCCCTCCTTTTCATCTCCCCTAATTTTTCGCATCATTTCCTTAATTATCAATTAATTTCTACATCATGAAACTAACCAAAAACCTCAACCCTAAACACCTCTTCAAATCATCCAAACAAAAAAAATCAAACTCCGTTTCCCGATCCCGATCCGAATCCGAATCCTTCAGTTCCTCAACCGACTCCGCTTCCGGATCGCCCGACCCGACCAGCGTCTTACCGAACCACGCATTCAGCTCCAGTTCCTCAATCATCACACGATCCGAATTAGAGAACGTGCTGATCCGAATCGGAGCGTCCGGATCCGGAACGTCATCCGAATTGGAGGAAATCAGGTTAATGATTAACGAAATTGATAGAGACGGTGACGGAAGTATCAGTTTGAATGAGTTCGAAAGTGTGGTGTTTGGAGTAACGCCGTTAAGTGACGAAGAGATTAAAAGCGCGTTTGAGTTTTTTGATACAGACGGTGACGGAATGATAACGGAGAGTGAGTTGTTTGAAGTGTTTAAGATGTTTGGTGAGTGTTCGTTAGAAGATTGTAAACGGATGATTAACGGTGTTGATAGAAATGGGGATGGGTTTGTGTGTTTCGCGGACTTTGCTCTTATGATGGACCAGCAGTTTCAACAAAGATAGATTTAGAGGGAAAAACAAAGAGAATTTTATGATTATAATTTGCATACAAAAAAACAAACATGCTGTATTGTGATTGTTTAGATTCTCTGAATTGGTCTGATATTTTTAATGGAAAATCAAAGATTATTATATTCTTAATGTTTTTTTAATATATTTTATTTTTTAATGTAATATAAATATAAATGTTTGTGGGAGAATAGGGTTAAAGTCATTGATCGCCAACGAACTTTTCATTTTGTCCCGAGATCACCATCGAACTGATTTTATTACCATGATCACCATCAAACTTTCAAATTTTGTTCCAAGATCACCAACCATCTGACGTGGCATTGCCACGTAAGTATTTTTTAATGACGTGGCATTGCCACGTAGGTATTTTTAATGACGTGGCAATGCCACGTCAGATGGTGATTCTGGTTGTCACAAAAAAGTACATGGTTGGTGATCTCGGGACAAAATGAAAAGTTCGTTGGCGATCTCGGGACAAAAGGAAAGTTCGTTATCTAAGTAAATACATAAATAATTTAGCCAATCATAACGTTACAGAAACTCACACCCAAAAATGAAATCGAAATCATAATCAAATGAAAAGGAATAACGTATTCGAACCGAGAAACCGAAAAAATGAATGAACTAACAAAAACCTCCGATTTTTCTTGCTTCTTCTACCCACTCGTGACAGGAGCCGAAGCGATTTTTAAAAAAGTCAAATCGGGTGTATTTTATTTGATGATCCTTGATTATTGTTTGATTATTAGTGATTACTTAACGTGATTTTATGATCAATTGAGATTGAGTTCCTTTTGATTATAAAAGGGTTTAAGTCAGCGATCGCCAACGAACTTTCCTTTTGTCCCGAGATCACCATCGAACTTTCAAAATTTGTTCCGAGATCACCAACCATGTACTTTTTTGTGACAACCAGAATCACCATCTGACGTGGCATTTCCACGTCATTAAAAATACCTACGTGGCAATGCCACGTCATTAAAAAATACCTACGTGGCAATGCCACGTCAGATGGTTGGTGATCTTGGAACAAAATTTGAAAGTTCGATGGTGATCACGGTAATAAAATCAGTTCGATGGTGATCTCGGAACAAAATGGAAAGTTCGTTGGCGATCAATGACTTTAACCCGAGAGAATATTGTGTGAAGTGGTTCAATGGACGGTTAGGATCGGGTGTTAAAAAAATTGTGGTGTGTGAACCGGATTGGACTAATGTCGTCTAATAGGAAAAAAGACAAAGTAAATAGAAAAATTGTTTTTATCTTAGTTAGTCGAATTAAAATTGGGTTTATGTTGAGGGTGGTGATTTGTACACTACCAATTTTTAACCATACACCACTACTGTGCATCAATCTGTTGTACAGTACAACCGTTTAAACTTTAAAAAATAACTAGTGGTGTATGGTTAAAAGTTGGTGGTATACAAATCACCACCCTTATGTTAAATTGCTTTATTTCTCTTCTTGAACGAGTAGTTATTATATTACAGAAATGTAAAAGACAGAGTTTTAGGTGTTGAAGGTTCGAAACTTTTTAGGTCCGCTCTCGAGTTTTTGACGAGAAGGAAAGATAAAAAAAAAAGGCAGAAAAGATAAGAAGGGGGATATACTCTTAATCTATTGAATAGTTTTTGTTACCGAAAAATATAGAAACAAGAATTTACTCATTTTATGTTACCAAGGTAGAGAAAATAGAACAGAAATGGCCAGTTTATGAAAATATGAGAAGTTGTGACATTGTATTTACAGTGTTCTCGCGAGAATACTGATGATATTAAGTTTACAATGTTTTCAAAGTGTATTTTTTATTCTTTATACCAATGTATGTGGGGAAAACAAAAAAAACCAAAGTTGACAACTTTTTGAGATAGACGGTGCTCCAGAACACTGTAGAGGAGTGGCTGAATGCTGTCCAACGGAGTTCTCGATCAAAAACATCGACTGAACGTTGCCCACGCATGCTCTAAATTTTCAGGCTTTCCTCCATCCATTTCTTCTCAATTATGGAAAGAAGATCAGGAGATAAGATTCTACTTCTAATTCTTTGCTTTTATCTCTAGAGAGTGAAGGTATACCAAGTTTGTTTTCTTTCAATTCTCGTCTTTTCTGTCGGCAAAAAAGACTGGAATCAGGTCCTTTAGTAAAGTACGTAGCTCAGTACTAAAGCAAAGAATCTGACTTATATCATGCTTTTAACAATGTGCTTGAGACTTAATATAAGTCAAATTTAAACAGCCTATGTGATGTATCGTGTTAGGCTTAATAGATTTCTACTGAAAGTGTTATTTTTTATTAAAAACTTTGTTTGTCAACCGCACCTAAATTCCAAGCAATTAGCAGTATGAGATGTATCCTCTAAATTATAACAATAATGATTATACATAAGGATTTTGCTATTTATAGCTCTAAGAGTTATTTTTAAGTGTTATATTCATGTTTTAACAGGTGGTTAGTGGTACATCAAGGGGGCTGAGAAAAGTTATATTAAGGGGATGGATGATTATTATTAAGGTACAAATATTCAATGCGTGTTTAAATATCTTATTCATAGCCCTAAGGCCTACTTATAACATTTTCTTATATATAAACTAACTATACTTTCATCTAGACTCATAAAAAGATTTTGATTATATATATGCTCCACTATTAACTTCTTGTATATAGGAATAAAAATGTTCTTATCTAAAATTATATATAAGAAACATCACATGATGTCATCAAATTATCAATTAGCCAATTAAATTCCTTAATTCTATCCAATTAACTAAAATTTAGGATTCAATGATGTCATAAATAATATAATAATAATTAAATATAGGATGAGAGCTATTTGACTATATTTAGGTGTAACATCCTGTTTCTGGGCCTGAAAATAAACGATTATTTTAATGACGGGAAATATTTTATAAGGTATAGTTGAAAATAAATGACTAAAAGAGTTACCGATTTTATTGTGACTAATAAAATATTTCTTGTTTTAAATAAATAAAGTTGACGGTAAAATAAAAGTATTTTGGTTCACGGGTATTTTCGGGTTCCAGACAATAAGCTAGAAAGGGGTATAATGCTACTTAAATTAAAAGGGGGGCGGTGGGAGTTTATCCAGATGCATTTCACCAACTTTTCCCCAATTTCATCTCCTAAATTCTCAAACTCTTTTTCTCTATTTCCTTTCAAAAGAAATCAAAGATGAATCAAAAGAAAACTAACAATTTGATTTTGTAGATTCAAGTTTGAGAAACTAAATCATCATCTTCTTCTTGTTGTAAGTGTTCTTCATAATTGCTATGTATCCCCTTTTAATTCATGAGCTAGGGTTCATTATATATATGAGATTGAATGTGAAATTATGTAATAAACTGATATTGAAAGATTACATGATGATTATATGTTGATATCATTCAAGAATTTGCTTGTGTTCTTTATGTTTGTTTGAGATTTGCAAATTAGGGTTTATGTAAATAAAAATTGGGGATTTGAAAGTAAATAGGTAATATATGATATATGGATGTATTTGTTTGTGTAGAGTTGTAAAGATGAATTGTTTTGAATGTTAATCTTGTTGAAAATCAGTCCTAATATGTTTAATTGAGTAAGTGTTTATCAAGATAAGTGTTGTAGATGTATTTGAGTTGATTTGAACCACTTTTGGTGAAAATTCGGATTTGGACAGCTTTGTGTAGAAAATGGACTGTTTTTGAAAAATCATAACTAAATAACCGTAGCTTTGTTTTTGATGTGTAATATATTGTTGGAAAGGTGGGAAAGTCAATTTTCTGTTGGTTATGGCCTTGGTGCCCAGATCTGATTTTAAGTTGGTCGAAAAGTGAGTTGAACAGCTGCTGTCCAGTTTTTACAAAACATACTAAAGTGTTGTTAAAGTGTTTATCAAAAGTAGTAAGATGTATGAATGAAAGTTAGCTTATAATGATGGATTAAGAGAGGTAAATTGGTAGGTAAAGTGGTGACTTATATAATCATAGCGAAGCTTGGATTAAAATGACAAAATTGTAATGAAGTTAACTTTGAAAGTCAAACGGGTCGAATAAAAGAGTAGATTTATGAGAAAGAGTTGTATGTGTATTATTTGATTTCTAAATATGTTGTTAAATTATATGTTATATGTATATGAAATGAATATCAATGTTGAATTATTATTGATTTATTGATGTTTGTATTTCCAGATAAGCGGGCAGCAACTCAGGGACATTAGACAACTGAGTTCAGAGGTTCAGATATCGGTGAGTGGTTACTGTAATCCTCGGTTCAACCCAGTTGTAACGGGTTCGGTTACAACGGGTAAACCAGGATAGTTTTGGATATATTATGTTATTGTTGTTTGGTTTATATTGTGCTATTGGTTAGTTGATTTGTAGTTGCTGATTGTTATTGGTTGTTGATTATTGGTTGCTTGGTTGGTTGACTATGTGTTGATTCAGAGGTCAACGTTGGTTGGTTGGGCTTGTGTACTACTGTGTAACTGTCTGGGTCTTCCGATACACAGAGTTAAGGATGTACTCATGTCAGTGAAGGTAGTACTCAAGCTATTGGTAGGTTTCTGTGATTGAGAATGTGACACCCATCAAATTAGGACTAGAATTTAGTGCCTAATCAAGTTTTAATACATGTAATTAGTTATGTGTTAGGCTAATTAATGTATCAATTATTATATATATTGTTAAATATATATATACCTACACAATTATGCGGTTTGTTTAAATCGTACGAATCTCAAATCGAATGGAATTCGACACAATTAATACGGACGTTGGTGTAAAATTTATTAAAGTAATACAAACACTATTCAATAACTCAATTTTATTAGGAATATTATTTATTGTAATATTTCGTGGTCAATTCGTATTGCACAAAAACATATATATAATTAAAATACAAACGCGCAAACAAATATAACGAATTTCATTTTTAATATCATAAATAGATAATTGGTAAAATTTTACAATAAAATATTTTGTAATAATTTATAATTTAAAATGTATCTTTAAATGAATAAAATAAATATTTAACGTTAAATGACGGAGAAAACGAACACCACGCGGAGTACGGGACGGAGACTGTGAGGTGAGGCTTTCACCAACACCCCACCTCTCCTTTCATTTTTCTTTCATTTCCATTTCAACCAAACACACACTTATACCAAATACTCTCTCAACCAAAAATCATCAAATTTTCGGAATCATCAAATCCGACCACAAAATTTACATTTTTGGAACCACCATCAAGTGAGGAACAAGATTAACAAAAGCTCTACCATCATTTTCGGCCTCCATCTTCTTCGATTTGCATTTGTAAGAAATTTCTTAAAAACTTAGATTTGTTCATTTTGATGTAATATTTTGATGGTTTGATGTTTACACAACTTATATATGTCCATTACAAAGAATAGAACACAGTTTTATAGCTTAAAAACGAGTTTAAATTGGGTTTTGGTCGGAAAAATCGCGAACAGCCGGACTTTCTGGGCTGGTGTTCATCCATGCGACACAAGCCTTGTGTCGCATGTTGTGTCGCATTTTGGCTTTTGTGTCGCATAAAATTCATTGTGTCGTACCTTATGTCGTATCAGATAATTAGTGTCGCAAGTCTTGCGACATAACGACTATGTCGCATACCCCATACGACACAACCACTATGTCGCTGTTGAATCAGCATTTCGCATCCATGCGACACAACCCTTGTGTCGTATGGACATTGTGTCGCACTCATATGCGACACAACCCTTGTGTCGCATAACCCATTTAGTGTCGCATGATTGTGTCGCATAAAACAGCAGGATTTCAAAATACAATTTCACTAAGTGTCTAACTATTACAACTTCAACCCGCTATACAATGTGACTTTTCAAACACTATGAGACATACTTTTCGAGGTTAACATGTCAAATCATAATGAGAACATTGAAATATTTAAATTTCATCAATCACCAACGGGCCGTACAAGTTTTCACAACTTTTCTTAAAAATCAAACAAGTCGTTGTAACTTGTATCAAGTCAGTCAAACAAGTCGTAATAACTTGTAACTACTCAATCAACCAAATCGTAGTAATTTGGACATGTATACATAGTTGTATAACAACTACAAAGGTAGTCCTTTGGGATATCTGTACAATTAATAACAATTCAAGTGTCGTGGACACATTCAGGTTTCAAGTCTTTGGACACCAACTCACAACTAATTACTTCGAGCTTATTAAATTAACACTTCAAGACTCATGTGAGTTTCATGGCCCCATTTTCACTACTTTTACTAGGGGTGTGATATTACTACTTCATTTTATTTTACAAGTAGAACGCAAGTGCCAAACTTCAAATACTACATGAGTTTCAAGCTAATCAATTTAAAGTCCTCCATAGCATAGTCTCTAGTATTTATAGCGTGAATGTTAGTATATGATATCATATGGGATTGACAATCCTCATCCGGGTTAGCACGCACTAACCGGTCAAACGGATGTATTAGCATTTGGGAAGACGAGTGTTGATTAGGCACTCGTAGGAGGCATTTCAAGTTAGGTTTCCTTAATTGGGCCTGACAAATCAAGTTAAGCTCAGACTATGTGCTCATGGACAGTATAACTTTTATTTTGCTTAATTGCATTTTAAATTCAATATAAATCTTGCGGTTCTGACAACTATACATTGACATACAAACCTGTGAGCTCACCAGCGTTTTCGCTGACCCATTTTAGTATTTATCACAGGTATCCAGCAGTAGGTTGGCTGCACAAGCAGGAACTATTAGCTCGAGTCAGCATTCATACAACTAGAGATTGGATTGCATTATTATATTTTGTAAAAGTAATTATGCTATGTAATCTCTCAATTTCAGGAATCGAGCTAATGTAACTATATTTTGATGTAAACAATTACTTTATCTATCCAAGTTTAAAACGACGCATATAGTGGTCGTTCATTATATCTTATGTGCTTGGTATATTGATTAGTGACACCCAAATCGAGCTTCCGCATATCATTAAATTTGGGGGTGTCACAGATTGGTATCAGAGCCTAAGGTTATAGTGAACTAGGTTGCATTTAGTGGACCTAGACTATGACCGTTAGGCAGTATTCCCTATTAGGTATAACCAGTTCAGGGATTACAGCATACGAATTTAATTTAACATAGCTTGATCAACTATGTACAATTAAATAAAGATGATGTAAGATCTGAAGGAAGTTATGGCTGAACAGGATACATTAGTTGACTCTGACCTCGAGAGAAACGGGACTCAAAACACGTATGTGCTAGACACTCAATAGGTTATTATGTGATATACATATATTTACATGAATAGACCTCATTACAATTTTAGGCTATATTATATTATATGAATATAGGCCTCTTTCTCTCTAACGTTTTGTCTTGGGATGACAAACACACCACTAGTTCATCACACTCGGACTAGTACCTTATTTCATTTCCTTGTTCTTTCTTACTCAGCATCATGCCTCCTCCTCGTCAAATTACCCTTAGCGAAGCTGAGATCGCGGGAATCATTGCCCGCAGTGTGACCGAAGCCTTGGCTACCCGAACACCACCCGGTAGCGAGGACACAGCAACCAATACTCCACCACCCAAACCTTGCTCCTATAAGGACTTTCTTAGCTGTAAACCGCTATACTTCAAGGGCACGGAAGGTGCCATTGGCTTAATCCGTTGGATTGAGCGCATGGAATCTGTTTTCAGTCTCTGCGATTGCACTGAGAACAACAAGGTCAAATTCGCTGCTTATACCTTTCAGGAAGGTGCACTCACGTGGTGGAAAACCCACGCAAACTCCGTAGGTCTTGAAGTTGCAAATCGACTTCCTTGGGCCGAACTGAAGAAGAAACTGACAGAAAAATACTGTCCTGAAGAGGAATTGCACAGGCTGGAAGAAGAATTCTGGCATCTGGAGGTGCAGGGAAATGATGTTGCTGAATATACCACCAAATTTCAGCAGTTTGCTTTATTATGCCCGAGTTTGGTCGAACCGGAAAGTAAGGGCATTAAGAAATACATTTGTGGACTCCCCGAGAACATCCAGGGAAACGTCGCTTCATCCAAACCAACCACCACTGAGAGTGCCATTCGATTGGCCCACGAACTCATGGCCCTAGTTGTCAGCCGTGAGACCTCCAACACCTCATCCTCCAACAACAACAAACGCAAATCCACTGAACACCACCACAACTCCAACAAGAAAAACAACGCCATCCAAGTCTACACCACCAACTCTGAATCCAACCGCAGTTACACCGGGGACAGACCTTATTGTCCCAAGTGCAACTATCACCATTTTGGTCAGTGCAATCCCCCTTGCAACAACTGCAGGAGGTACGGGCATTTGACTAAGGATTGCCGAGCCCCCAAATCCAACAACAACCCCTCTGACAAAAATACCCGACAACCTAAGTCCTGCTATGAATGTGGAAACCCAGGACACTTTAGGGATTCTTGCCCAAAATTGAAGAATAAGGGCAACAACAACAACAACCACCGCAACAACAACAACGCCAAAAGTAACGCCTTCGTGATCAACTCAGGGGACGCCCGTTAGGACCCGAATGTGGTCACGGGTATGTTCCTCCTCAACAATTTAACTGCTTCCATTATGTTTGATACTGGCGCCGATAAAAGTTTTATTTCCGATGAATTTTGCCCTCTACTTGACATCACACCTATTGCTTTAGACGTTAAGTACACAGTAGAGCTAGCTAATGGCCAATTGATAGAAACCGATAGTGTGATACCTAATTGCACTTTAAATCTAGCCGACGAAATCTTCTCCATAGATCTTATGCCTATTGAGATAGGAAGTTTCGATGTCATCGTAGGCATGGACTGGTTATCCAAACATCGCGCCGAAATCATTTGTTACGACAAAATTGTTCGCATACCTCTCTCCGTCGGTAGAACCTTGATCATACAGGGGGAGACCGGTGGGACGAGGCTCAACATCATATCTTGCCTAAAAACCTGGAAATTTCTGAGAAAGGGTTATCCATCAATCCTCGCGCACATCATGGAGAAAAAGTCGGAGGAGAAGCGACTTGAGGATGTTCCAATTGTTCGAGACTTTCCAGAAGTCTTTCCTGAGGAACTACCTGGTCTACCACCACCAAGACAGGTTGAGTTCTCAATCGACCTTGTACCAGGTGCTGCGCCTGTGGCCCGAGCACCATACCGTTTAGCTCCATCCGAACTTCAGGAGCTGTCCACCCAGTTACAGGAACTCCTGGAACGAGGGTTTATCAGGCCGAGTTCTTCACCTTGGGGAGCTCCGGTCCTATTTGTTAAGAAGAAAGATGATTCTTTTCGAATGTGTATCGACTATCGAGAATTGAACAAATTAACTGTCAAGAACCGGTATCCACTCCCTCGAATCGATGACCTGTTCGACCAACTTCAAGGGTCGAGTTGTTATTCAAAGATTGATCTCCGATCCGGTTATCACCAATTGCGTGTTCGCGAGGCCGATATTCCAAAAACCGCTTTCAGAACCCGTTACTGGCATTACGAATTCCAAGTGATGCCATTCGGCCTAACCAATGCACCAGCTGTATTCATGGACCTTATGAATCGGGTGTGTAGACCTTACCTTGATAAGTTTGTCATTGTCTTCATCGATGACATCCTCATATATTCACGAACCGAAGAAGAGCATGCGCAACACCTCATGTGACACCCGGTCAAAATAACCCAAAATTAGCACCTAATTTAAACTTTTAAAACACGTAATTATATACGTGTCAATAAACAAGTACACAAGTATTATATATATATATGTATATATATAAACTGAAACGATTAATTAATAATCACAAATACACGAACCAAACAAATCGTAGAAACCCAAAATAAAATTTGGTGAAAAACATTTTTAAACAAAGTATTATTATTGAGAATAATAACTACGTACTCCGTTTGAAATTTAAATACATTTTAGATACTGAAAACTATCCGTACATTTTAAGTAAAACAAAGATATATTTTTGTATCTCCATAAAAGTATTTTTATAAAATACTTTGATTGAAAACGTATACGATTACATTTTTAGAAAATTATCATTTTAAATGATTTTACTATTTTACGATCGGGTACGCGAACACGGGTCGAAAAATACTACCAACCTTCAATAATTGAGGCCGGTATATACACCCGACCTCAATAATTCAAAACACATACGCACACATCATTTGATCTCTCTCGGTCTCTCGCTCTCACTCCCTCTCGGTTCCAATTTTTACAACAACAACAACAATCATACCATCATCATCTTCCTCTTCATCATCATCATTTGGATCATCATCAACATCGTGTACATCATCATACTTCACGATTTCCGTTTTTAAGATTGTAAGAAAACTTTGAATCTTTCTTTAATTTCGAGTTTAATATACTTGTATTATCATGTTATGTTGTTATACTAAGTTGGTTATACATAAAAATGAATTTAAAACGGATTTGAGTGTGTTTTGGAAAGGACGGAGTCGAACCAGTCACGTGAATCCGGCGGATTCGGGTGAATCCGGCGGATTCCTGCCCAGAATCATGATCCACGCGGTGCGTTCCCAAAGGACGCGGCGCGTTCTTCGTTAAAACTTAATGTACCCGGCGCGTCCGTTTGTACGCGGCGCGTCCTTCTTAAATTTTTTAGTACACGGCGTGTACTAACGTACCCGGCGCGTTCTTCTGAAAAATAGACCAGGATCCGGCGGATCAAGGGTGGATCCGGCGGATTCCCTTCAAAAACACTGAATCCGGCGGATTCAAATCAATCCGGCGGATTCCCCACTTTGGACACTGATCCGGCGGATAGTCTAAGGATCCGGCGGATCCAACTCGCAGTCAAACCAACTTTCAGTTTATAAACTAAGTATCGACTTAAACAAACTCACTATAAATTGTAAACAATACAATGGTAAAATATACGAAATACATTGATACAAAGTATATTTTCTTGGAACACTTGTAATTATATTTTTCAATGTAACCCGATACCAACGGGCCGTACATTTTTACAAACTACAAACTTAATTGGATTTCAAACACGAAAACGTAAACACTAAACAATTACGTTAACCATAATCAATTAAGTGAACAAGTATACGAATGAACTACTAGGCTTACACTTACAAATATGTAATCTCACGTGTTTAGGACATTAGGAGGTTACGTTTGGCACACGCGCGCACTTTAGGAATTACTTGCTCATCAGGTGAGTCTCACTGCTCCTTTTTACTGTTTTACTTTGGGGGAGATGCATCACTTGTTTACTAAATGTATTTACTTACTGATATTACTTGTTTACTGTATGTACATGTTTATGAAAAGTGATTGTTACCAAAATTACTTGAATTACTAATACAATTACAAATGTATTGTTTTACTGACATTAATACAAGTACAAAATGTATTGTTTTACTGACTTTAATACCAGTAGAAAAGGTATTATTTTACAAACTATAATACTAGTACAAAATGTATTATTTTACTGATTTGAATACAAGTACAAAATGTATTGTTTTACTGACTTTAATACCAGTACAAAAGGTATTATTTTACAAACTATAATACTAGTACAAAATGTATTATTTTACTGATTTGAATACAAGTACAAAATGTATCTTTTTACCGACTTTAATACCAGTACAAAAGGTATTATTTTACAAACTATAATACAAGTACAAAATGTATTATTTTACCGACTTTAATCCAAATACAATGTATTAATTACCGACGTATTGCCTTACTGAACTGCATGAGTTTCTATTTAATCCAATGAAGTCCTCTGATTATAGTCGTCAGTTATAAGATAAGCGCGAATTTTAGTATATGGATCCATATGGGACAGACAATCCCCGCCTGGGGTGGTAGCTCCACCACGAACCGCACTAGTATAAACAGGCGTTTCTAATTCGTTTGATATGAGTATTTTTGGATTAGTACTCACGGGGGCAAAAACTACAGACGTGTTAAGCTTCGACTATAATGGCTCATGGCATGGCAATAAATTGACCGACTACACCAACTGTACTATACTTGTGAAATACTTGTTTACTGACTTACTACTGTTGTACAAATTATACATTACTGTTTTGCTGATTGTAAATGTTTTACTTACTGATTTACACAAACTGTTTATAACTGTATACTACAAACCTGTGAGATTCACCAACCTTTTGGTTGACCTTTTTAGTGATGTATTCTCAGGTACACAGCAACAGTAGGGTTGCTCTGTAAGGATGGCCGCAGGATATGCTAAGCTAGAATGAGTCGCATGCATAAACACTTGAAGATTTTATTGGCATAATCTTTTGTACTTTGATTATGTGTTTAAAATCTTTTGATTAACTTTGCGAACTCGTAATGATGTATTAATTATAACTTAAAACCTTGTACTACTTTTGTTATACTGTAATGTATTTCTAAAACGTCTCATTTAGAGTCGTTTGCTTGTACTTTGGTGTTTTGATATTTGATTAGTGACACCCAAAACTCGCTTCCGCAAAGCATTAAATTTGGGGGTGTCACAGATTGGTATCAGAGCCTAAGGTTATAGCGAACTAGGTTGCATTTAGTGGGCCTAGACTATGACCGTTAGGCAGTATTCCTCATTAGATATAACTGGTTCAGGAATTTCGTCATACAAGTTTAATTTAACATAGCCTGATCAACTATGTACAATTAAATAAAGATGATGTAAGATCTGAAAGGGGTTATGTTGAACAGGAATACACTAGTTGACTCTGACCACGAGAGAACCGTGAATTGTACTTGTTATGTGATAGACACAACTAGGTGGATAATAAGTGTATATAGGTTACACCTATATGATTAGGCTTATTAAGATCCTCCGATCTTTAGTAACACACTCACTGTACAAACACACTTTAGAATAGGCCTGTGGTAAGTTGATCGAGTCAGGAAAATAGTACCGGGATGTGCCCTAGTGGAGAGGGTCATCTCTTCGAAATAGACTTACCTAGGTAGAGATTAAGAACTTCGACACCTTATTCTACACGAACTGGTCATCAGAGAACCGTCCTTCTCTCATCTATCATGTTTAACATCCTGATTTCCGTATTTTTCTAAGTACACAAATTTTCTATCTCCCTATCACATTCCGCATAACTTCTGATATCTGTTCGGACGTAATATCCCCGACAGCTCTTGTAACACTCAAAATCTTGTAATCTTTTGAACTCGCATGTTAAATGATTACAAACTTCGTTATTCTACACCATTGATTGTCATTTGTGTTGTATTATATTTTTGTTATATATGCAACTACGATAATCATACTCTTACACAAAAACTCACATTTTTCCTGGCTGTTATTGAAGGAACATGCCACCGAAAAGACAAACTTTCAGCGCGGCTGAACTCGCACGATTTGTTTCTCAAGGAGTGGCCGAAGCTCTAGCTACCAGATCATCACCGTCTGTGAACGACACTCCTGTTGCTAAACCCTGTAGCTACAATGACTTTCTCAAGTGCAAACCTCTGAACTTCAAAGGCACGGAAGGTGCTATTGGATTGGTCAGGTGGTTTGAAAGGATGGAGTCAGTCTTTAGGATCAGTAACTGCTCGGAAGACTGCCAAGTTAAGTATGCCACCTGTACATTTCTGGAAAGTGCTCTGACATGGTGGAACTCGTATATTCAGTCTGTGGGAATTGATGATGCATATGGAATCCCATGGGAAGAACTGAAAAGGATGCTAAGGGATGAGTACTGTCCCAATGAGGAGCTTCAGAGGCTGGAAGATGAATTCTGGCACTTGACAGTTCAGGGAAATGACATCATCGGCTATACAACCCGATTTCAGCAGCTCGCTCTTCTCTTCCCATCTATGGTAGATCCTGAACGCAAGCGGATTGAGAGGTACATCCGTGGACTCCCGAAGGATATTCAAGGGAATGTTACTTCGTCAAAACCTGGAACTATTCAGAGTGCTATTCGTATGGCACATGAGCTCATGGCGCAATTAGTCAGGCGCGAGACATCTGTAACACCTACTGGAAACTCTGGCAAGCGTAAGTGGGAAGGAAACCCCACCACCTCCAACAAAAAGGTTGATGCTGTTAAAACCTACCCAACTGACTCGGGAGACAAGAAGGAGTATAAGGGAAGCAAACCCTTTTGCTCAAAATGCAATCTTCATCATGATGGTGCGTGTCCATGCACCAAATGCAAGAGATTCGGGCATCTGGCCAAGGATTGCAAGACAACTGCAACTGGTACCAACACTTCTGCACCCAAGACTTGTTATGAGTGCAATGGTACTGGGCATTTCAGGAAGGATTGCCCTCAACTGAAAAACAAAAACAACAACCCTGCTCGAGGGAGAGCCTATGTACTCCGTGCTAGGGAAGACCCAAACCCGACGCTTGCTGACTTGCTCAATGATGGTACACACGTTTATAAATAATCCTACTATTTCCATATTTACTTTGGGAAAATTTTATGTACTGTTTAACTATTCTTGTATATTTCCTAGATTCTAAGTACAAGATAGAATTAGGAATTTATAAACTACTCTAGGTCATTAGTGCAATCATCCATTCCTAGGAGTGTACAATTCTTATTTACTTGAATTGTGTTAGGTTGTGATGAATATGACCTGATTATGTGTTATGAAATACTATGTGCTTTAGTGGTGATTGAGAATAACTACCCAAAATATCACCTTAACACGAAACATCTAACTGTAGGAAATGACTAAGCACACTGCTAACAACTACACGTCGGATGACGATCAGCTCAGTGAGGAGCATATGATGTTTCCTTACCTCCTCACTTTGGATAGCGAGTTGAGGCTAGAAACTGAGGAGGTGTCAGAGGAAATGATGTCGGTAAAGGAAACTGAGAGACAACTGACTGAATCAGCAACAGAAGCTGGATTGACTTTCACCGAAGGAACTACTAGGACAACTCAACCAAACTCTGTTCCTAACCCCACCATCAATAACACTGCTACTACTACTCTGCTTGATACACCTACTCCTAGTAACATAGGCACAGAAGTTGTTCACTTCTTTAAGGAAACCCTGGAATTGTTTCGAAAACAGCTGACTGAAGCCAGGGGAGACATCATCGAACTACGACAAATTGCTTATCAGAGTGAAATGCGCGCTCACAAATGTGAACTACGCATGCTAACAATGGAAGACAACCTACGACAGCTGAGGTCGTTTCAACCAACTATTCAAGAGGTAACTGTCGCAGCTGACAGCCCGACATCTCAAGTGACTCAGCATGATAACTCTGTTGAGAAGAATACTGAGCCAAGAGTGGCAATCGGTAAGAGGAAATTGGAAGAGATTTCTATTACCAATCCTGCTGAACCTCAGGCAAAGAAAGTAAAAACAGTTAGTACTTACAAAGGAAATCTACCCTTATGCTCGCTATGTACTCGACACCACAAAGGATCTTGTATCGCGCATTGCAGCCGATGCAAAGTGTTTGGACACCAAATTAAGGACTGTAAATTCTCTCCTAAGGGCAAGGATTCTAAAGCCTTGAAGGTTTGCTTTAAGTGTGGAACTAATGGACACTATAAAACTAATTGCCCACTACTAGCTGATGAGAGTGAAGAAATCCTGGCAAGCAATGTCAGTGAGACTAGGTTTAATCTAAACAACACTAAGGGTACGCTTCCACGTAACAACTTAATTCTATACGAAACTAATAGAATTTAACTTATACTATGACGACACTGACCATTACCGACTGCCTACATACAAATTACCTTGGTAGAGCTTACTTGTTGCTTAAATACTATTATGTTTCTCTAGATTCTAAGTACACGAAAGAATTAGGGAAAGGAGACAATTTAGATTCTATAGTTTCTTTAAGAGACAATGTTTAGCTTGCAGATTTATAGGAATAACATATCCTACTCTGTTGTATACCGGGAAAACATGCCGGTTAAAAGTTATTTTTATATACGATGGGTAACATCCCACCTGAAACAAATGTAGGCTGAACCATATAGTTTCTGTAGGAGACTGATAGGGTCTAGTATTGTGGGAACATAGTGAAAGATACTATTTACTTTAGGCTACTAGTACAAAGTGTAGCTACACCTTATTGACTGACTGACCATGTCCTACCGACAAAATGGTCAACTACTTTACAACACACTCCCTCTATTCCTTTAATGGCCAGTAGGGCGTTAGCTTAACAAGGGGAGGGATGTAATATTAAAATGAGGTTATAGCACTCACAGTAGACTCACACATTTTCTTAGAGGATGCACAGACAATTACTATACACAAATTTCGGGACGAAATTATCTTAACAAGGGGAGAATGTGACACCCGGTCAAAATAACCCAAAATTAGCACCTAATTTAAACTTTTAAAACACGTAATTACATACGTGTCAATAAACAAGTACACAAGTATTATATATATATATATATATATATATATATATATATGTATATATATAAACTGAAACGATTAATTAATAATCACAAATACACGAACCAAACAAATCGTAGAAACCCAAAATAAAATTTGGTGAAAAACATTTTTAAACAAAGTATTATTATTGAGAATAATAACTACGTACTCCGTTTGAAATTTAAATACATTTTAGATACTGAAAACTATCCGTACATTTTAAGTAAAACAAAGATATATTTTTGTATCTCCATAAAAGTATTTTTATAAAATACTTTGATTGAAAACGTATACGATTACATTTTTAGAAAATTATCATTTTAAATGATTTTACTATTTTACGATCGGGTACGCGAACACGGGTCGAAAAATACTACCAACCTTCAATAATTGAGGCCGGTATATACACCCGACCTCAATAATTCAAAACACATACGCACACATTATTTGATCTCTCTCGGTCTCTCGCTCTCACTCCCTCTCGGTTCCAATTTTTACAACAACAACAACAATCATACCATCATCATCTTCCTCTTCATCATCATCATTTGGATCATCATCAACATCGTGTACATCATCATACTTCACGATTTCCGTTTTTAAGATTGTAAGAAAACTTTGAATCTTTCTTTAATTTCGAGTTTAATATACTTGTATTATCATGTTATGTTGTTATACTAAGTTGGTTATACATAAAAATGAATTTAAAACGGATTTGAGTGTGTTTTGGAAATGACAGAGTCGAACCAGTCACGTGAATCCGGCGGATTCGGGTGAATCCGGCGGATTCCTGCCCAGAATCATGATCCACGCGGTGCGTTCCCAAAGGACGCGGCGCGTTCTTCGTTAAAACTTAATGTACCCGGCGTGTCCGTTTGTACGCGGCGCGTCCTTCTTAAAATTTTTAGTACACGGCGTGTACTAACGTACCCGGCGCGTTCTTCTGAAAAATAGACCAGGATCCGGCGGATCAAGGGTGGATCCGGCGGATTCCCTTCAAAAACACTGAATCCGGCGGATTCAAATCAATCCGGCGGATTCCCCACTTTGGACACTGATCCGGCGGATAGTCTAAGGATCCGGCGGATCCAACTCGCAGTCAAACCAACTTTCAGTTTATAAACTAAGTATCGACTTAAACAAACTCACTATAAATTGTAAACAATACAATGGTAAAATATACGAAATACATTGATACAAAGTATATTTTCTTGGAACACTTGTAATTATATTTTTCAATGTAACCCGATACCAACGGGCCGTACATTTTTACAAACTACAAACTTAATTGGATTTCAAACACGAAAACGTAAACACTAAACAATTACGTTAACCATAATCAATTAAGTGAACAAGTATACGAATGAACTACTAGGCTTACACTTACAAATATGTAATCTCACGTGTTTAGGACATTAGGAGGTTACGTTTGGCACACGCGCGCACTTTAGGAATTACTTGCTCATCAGGTGAGTCTCACTGCTCCTTTTTACTGTTTTACTTTGGGGGAGATGCATCACTTGTTTACTAAATGTATTTACTTACTGATATTACTTGTTTACTGTATGTACATGTTTATGAAAAGTGATTGTTACCAAAATTACTTGAATTACAATTACAAATGTATTGTTTTACTGACATTAATACAAGTACAAAATGTATTGTTTTACCGACTTTAATACCAGTACAAAAGGTATTATTTTACAAACTATAATACTAGTACAAAATGTATTATTTTACTGATTTGAATACAAGTACAAAATGTATTGTTTTACCGACTTTAATACCAGTACAAAAGGTATTATTTTACAAACTATAATACTAGTACAAAATGTATTATTTTACTGATTTGAATACAAGTACAAAATGTATCTTTTTACCGACTTTAATACCAGTACAAAAGGTATTATTTTACAAACTATAATACAAGTACAAAATGTATTATTTTACCGACTTTAATCCAAATACAATGTATTAATTACCGACGTATTGCCTTACTGAACTGCATGAGTTTCTATTTAATCCAATGAAGTCCTCTGATTATAGTCGTCAGTTATAAGATAAGCGCGAATTTTAGTATATGGATCCATATGGGACAGACAATCCCCGCCTGGGGTGGTAGCTCCACCACGAACCGCACTAGTATAAACAGGCGTTTCTAATTCGTTTGATATGAGTATTTTTGGATTAGTACTCACGGGGGCAAAAACTACAGACGTGTTAAGCTTCGACTATAATGGCTCATGGCATGGCAATAAATTGACCGACTACACCAACTGTACTATACTTGTGAAATACTTGTTTACTGACTTACTACTGTTGTACAAATTATACATTACTGTTTTGCTGATTGTAAATGTTTTACTTACTGATTTACACAAACTGTTTATAACTGTATACTACAAACCTGTGAGATTCACCAACCTTTTGGTTGACCTTTTTAGTGATGTATTCTCAGGTACACAGCAACAGTAGGGTTGCTCTGTAAGGATGGCCGCAGGATATGCTAAGCTAGAATGAGTCGCATGCATAAACACTTGAAGATTTTATTGGCATAATCTTTTGTACTTTGATTATGTGTTTAAAATCTTTTGATTAACTTTGCGAACTCGCAATGATGTATTAATTATAACTTAAAACCTTGTACTACTTTTGTTATACTGTAATGTATTTCTAAAACGTCTCATTTAGAGTCGTTTGCTTGTACTTTGGTGTTTTGATATTTGATTAGTGACACCCAAAACTCGCTTCCGCAAAGCATTAAATTTGGGGGTGTCACACCTCAGAACCATCCTTGAACTACTTAAACACGAGGAGCTCTATGCCAAGTTCTCTAAGTGTGAGTTCTGGATCAAAACCGTTCAATTCCTTGGTCACGTGATTGACAGTCAGGGGATTCACGTCGACCTGTCAAAAATTGAGGCTATCAAAGACTGGCAATCGCCAACCACTCCGACCGAAGTACGGCAGTTTTTAGGACTAGCCGGATACTATCGACGATTCATCGAAAATTTCTCCAAGATAGCCATACCACTCACGACGCTGACCCAGAAAGACAAAAAGTTTGACTGGACTGATAAACAAGAATCGGCATTCCAACTCTTAAAACAAAAGCTTTGCAGCGCTCCTATCCTATCATTACCCGAAGGTACCGATGACTTCGTGGTATACTGCGATGCTTCTCATCAAGGTCTCGGTTGTGTGCTCATGCAACGAGACAAAGTCATAGCTTATGCTTCCCGACAGCTCAAGATTCATGAAAAGAATTACACCACCCACGACCTCGAGCTAGGAGCTGTCGTTTTTGCTCTAAAAATCTGGAGACATTACCTTTACGGTACCAGATGCACAATCTTTACAGACCACAAAAGCCTCCAACACATATTCGGTCAGAAGGATCTCAACATGAGGCAACGTCGATGGGTCGAGTTGCTTACTGATTACGACTGCGAACTCAAATATCATCCAGGCAAAGCAAATGTTGTTGCTGACGCCCTCAGTCGAAA
This sequence comes from Helichrysum umbraculigerum, assembly GCA_949592205.1. Lineage (NCBI taxonomy): Eukaryota > Viridiplantae > Streptophyta > Magnoliopsida > Asterales > Asteraceae > Helichrysum > Helichrysum umbraculigerum. Next base: position 9,541,655 of record CATIUR010000002.1, on the reverse strand, counting down.
AGAGCGAGTGAAACCACTTCGGGTTCGAGCCCTCAGTATGACCATTCACAACAATTTAAACATTCAAATTCTCACTGCTCAACTCGAAGCCTTAAAACCCGAAAATGTCAAAGATGAAGCCTTGCTGGGCATGGATAAACAATTCGAAATCAGACCTAACGGGATTAGGTATTTCTCAAACCGAATCTGGTTGCCTAAATTTGGGAACCTACGAGACTTGGTGATGGATGAAGCTCACAAGTTCAAATATTCTATCCATCCGGGATCCGATAAAATGTACCACGGCATCAAGGACTTCTACTGGTGGCCGAACATGAAAGCTGAGATCGCCACCTATGTCAGCAAGTGCCTTACTTGCTCCAAAGTCAAAATCGAATATCAAAAACCTTCTGGTTTACTTCAACAACCCAGTCTTCCTGAATGGAAATGGGAACAAATTGCCATGGACTTCATAACCAAACTACCCAAATTGTCGAGCGGTTGCGATACCATTTGGGTGATCGTGGATCGTCTCACAAAGTCTGCTCACTTCTTGGCAATCAAGGAATCCGACAAAATGGAACGCCTCACCAACATTTATCTGAAGGAAATCGTGACCAAACACGGTGTTCCAATCTCAATTATCTCCGATAGGGATAGTCGTTTCACTTCACAATTTTGGCAATCACTTCAAAAATCTCTGGGTACTCGACTTGACATGAGTACCGCATACCATCCTCAAACAGACGGTCAAAGTGAACGAACCATTCAAACACTTGAAGACATGCTACGGGCCTGCGTAGTAGACTTTGGTGTAAACTGGGAAAAACATCTACCATTGTGCGAGTTCTCGTACAACAACAGTTATCATACCAGCATCAAAGCTGCACCCTTCGAGGCACTGTACGGTCGTAAGTGCCGGTCACCTATCTGTTGGACCGAAGTTGGGGATAGCCAACTCACAGGTCCAGAAATCATTCACGAGACGACCAAGAGAATCGTTGAAATTCAAAACAAACTCAAAGCCGCGCGTGATCGTCAGAAAAGTTATGCTAACGTGAGACGCAAACCACTCGAGTTCCAAGTTGGGGATCGAGTTCTACTCAAAATATCGCCTTGGAAAGGCGTAATCCGATTTGGCAAACGAGGGAAGTTGAATCCCAGATACATTGGACCATTCGAGATCCTCGAAAGGATTGGTCCAGTGGCTTATCGATTGCAGCTGCCATCTGAACTCAGCAGCGTGCATTCCACATTTCATGTTTCAAATCTGAAGAAGTGTCTGTCTGATGAGGCACTTATCATTCCACTTGATGAAATTCGAGTTGACGAGAAACTTCACTTTGTTGAGGAACCCGCCGAGATCATGGACCGTGAGGTCAAACAACTTAAACAAAGTCGTATTCCCATCGTCAAAGTTAGGTGGAATTCGCGGCGCGGTCCGGAATTCACCTGGGAACGGGAAGACCAAATGCGACTCAAGTACCCTCAACTCTTCACTGATTCAACGTCAAACACAACTTCAACATAAATTTCGGGACGAAATTCTTCTAACAGGGGGAGAATGTGACACCCATCAAATTAGGACTAGAATTTAGTGCCTAATCAAGTTTTAATACATGTAATTAGTTCTGTGTTAGGCTAATTAATGTATCAATTAATATATATATTGTTAAATATATATATACCTACACAATTATGCGGTTTGTTTAAATCGTACGAATCTCAAATCGAATGGAATTCGACACAATTAATACGGACGTTGGTGTAAAATTTATTAAAGTAATACAAACACTATTCAATAACTCAATTTTATTAGGAATATTATTTATTGTAATATTTCGTGGTCAATTCGTATTGCACAAAAACATATATATAATTAAAATACAAACGCGCAAACAAATATAACGAATTTCATTTTTAATATCATAAATAGATAATTGGTAAAATTTTACAATAAAACATTTTGTAATAATTTATAATTTAAAATGTATCTTTAAATGAATAAAATAAATATTTAACGTTAAATGACGGAGAAAACGAACACCACGCGGAGTACGGGACGGAGACTGTGAGGTGAGGCTTTCACCAACACCCCACCCCTCCTTTCATTTTTCTTTCATTTCCATTTCAACCAAACACACACTTATACCAAATACTCTCTCAACCAAAAATCATCAAATTTTCGGAATCATCAAATCCGACCACAAAATTTACATTTTTGGAACCACCATCAAGTGAGGAACAAGATTAACAAAAGCTCTACCATCATTTTCGGCCTCCATCTTCTTCGATTTGCATTTGTAAGAAATTTCTTAAAAACTTAGATTTGTTCATTTTGATGTAATATTTTGATGGTTTGATGTTTACACAACTTATATATGTCCATTACAAAGAATAGAACACAGTTTTATAGCTTAAAAACGAGTTTAAATTGGGTTTTGGTCGGAAAAATCGCGAACAGCCGGACTTTCTGGGCTGGTGTTCATCCATGCGACACAAGCCTTGTGTCGCATGTTGTGTCGCATTTTGGCTTTTGTGTCGCATAAAATTCATTGTGTCGTACCTTATGTCGTATCAGATAATTAGTGTCGCAAGTCTTGCGACATAACGACTATGTCGCATACCCCATACGACACAACCACTATGTCGCTGTTGAATCAGCATTTCGCATCCATGCGACACAACCCTTGTGTCGTATGGACATTGTGTCGCACTCATATGCGACACAACCCTTGTGTCGCATAACCCATTTAGTGTCGCATGATTGTGTCGCATAAAACAGCAGGATTTCAAAATACAATTTCACTAAGTGTCTAACTATTACAACTTCAACCCGCTATACAATGTGACTTTTCAAACACTATGAGACATACTTTTCGAGGTTAACATGTCAAATCATAATGAGAACATTGAAATATTTAAATTTCATCAATCACCAACGGGCCGTACAAGTTTTCACAACTTTTCTTAAAAATCAAACAAGTCGTTGTAACTTGTATCAAGTCAGTCAAACAAGTCGTAATAACTTGTAACTACTCAATCAACCAAATCGTAGTAATTTGGACATGTATACATAGTTGTATAACAACTACAAAGGTAGTCCTTTGGGATATCTGTACAATTAATAACAATTCAAGTGTCGTGGACACATTCAGGTTTCAAGTCTTTGGACACCAACTCACAACTAATTACTTCGAGCTTATTAAATTAACACTTCAAGACTCAGGTGAGTTTCATGGCCCCATTTTCACTACTTTTACTAGGGGTGTGATATTACTACTTCATTTTGTTTTACAAGTAGAACGCAAGTGCCAAACTTCAAATACTATATGAGTTTCAAGCTAATCAATTTAAAGTCCTCCATAGCATAGTCTCTAGTATTTATAGCGTGAATGTTAGTATATGATATCATATGGGATTGACAATCCTCATCCGGGTTAGCACGCACTAACCGGTCAAACGGATGTATTAGCATTTGGGAAGACGAGTGTTGATTAGGCACTCGTAGGAGGCATTTCAAGTTAGGTTTCCTTAATTGGGCCTGACAACTCAAGTTAAGCTCAGACTATGTGCTCATGGACAGTATAACTTTTATTTTGCTTAATTGCATTTTAAATTCAATATAAATCTTGTGGTTCTGACAACTATACATTGACATACAAACCTGTGAGCTCACCAGCGTTTTCGCTGACCCATTTTAGTATTTATCACAGGTATCCAGCAGTAGGTTGGCTGCACAAGCAGGAACTATTAGCTCGAGTCAGCATTCATACAACTAGAGATTGGATTGCATTATTATATTTTGTAAAAGTAATTATGCTATGTAATCTCTCAATTTCAGGAATCGAGCTAATGTAACTATATTTTGATGTAAACAATTACTTTATCTATACAAGTTTAAAACGACGCATATAGTGGTCGTTCATTATATCTTATGTGCTTGGTATATTGATTAGTGACACCCAAATCGAGCTTCCGCATATCATTAAATTTGGGGGTGTCACAGTATACCAGGAACCTCTGATCCTCTTGACGTTATGTGCTTATGTGTTTAAGTTTATTTTGTTGTAAGACTTGTTATAAATGGATTGAACAGTCGGTTACGGTTCCATTCACTTAGCAATACGCTAATCTCTCGTTGTTAAATGTTTTGCAGATTTTGGTTAGATGCTTGGTTCGTGTTTGACTGGATGTTTGACTTATCGCGTCGACTCTGATCTTTTGTTAATATATGGTTTTGAAAAGTTTTATATAACACCCGGATTTAGTAGTATGGTTTGTACTTATAGAATTTGGTAAAGTTTCTTTTGGCACGTTTTGTAAATATCGAATATATCTATGTTTGGGGTATTACAAGTTGGAAAAGAACTAAAACAGCCTTGTTCTAGTTCTAGCTAACTAAAACAGCCTTGTTCTAGTACTAAAACAGCCTTGTTCTAGTACTAAAACAGTCATGTTCTACTTACTTACTTGATAGTGTTTTACAATGGGTTTAAATTGTTGGGACTTTATTATATGAGTTTTTAGACAAGTTAAAAAAAAAAAAAAATAAAAAAAAATTGGGGCGTTTCATTAGGATTCCTATTTTCTTCTTAACAATAATCGTGCATGGATTATTATATTATTTTTTCCTCTTTCAATTATATCCTTACTTTTAATCACCAAATTAACCAATGAGAACAACATATTCGATACTAAAAAATTATAATTTTACCTTACATAACCCGTGTGTATACACGGGTTTAAAGACTAGTAATCATTAAAGTAGTAATATATCGTATTTTTTATTAACTTTTTGCTTCCTAATTTAAACTTGGTAACACTTGAAAGCTATGTTACACTTAATTCACAATTATGTCGGACTTTCATATTGTTTGTCAACAACCACCCATAATTAATTAATCGATTAGTAAAAAAGTTTGAAAAATATCGACCAATAAGATGTTCCTAGTTTCTAGAAACTTGATTAACCAAGTTTGCCAATGACGGGTGTCGACTTAAAGAAAACTTATTTAGGTGATTAATCACGATTATAGATAGACGTTGAGCAACTAGACTTCTATTAATGTTGGTACATTTTGGTCAAAAAATAAAATAAAATAGAAAACTAAATCATTCATTGGTTTTGAAGGATACCCGACTAGGGTAAGGTTTAAATGAGACTAAAAATTTGTGTGAGACTAAGGGAACCAATGATATCATGCTATATGTACAAAGAGAATATTCCATACTACAAAACCCATTTACCCCAAACATCAATTATCTCACAAACGACAAATCAAAAAATCATGAAGCTTGCACCATAATTTTCAGTGTTTTATCCTCTTCGATTTGCCGTCCCTCAAGGTATACTTCCGACGAAATTTTTTTTTCATTTTTTTAGTGGGTTTCATATGTTACTAACACATGTGTTAGAATGTTTCGTTTAGGGTTTGAGGTTTAGGGGTTAGGGTTTAGGGTTTGGGGTTTCTCCCTGAAACCCCAAAACCCAAACCCTAAACCCTAACCCATAAACCCCAAACCCTAAACCCTAAACGCTTTATAAAACTCTAAACCCTAAACCCTAATAAATCCTAAACCCTAATAAACCCTAAACCATGAACCCTGCTAAATCCTAACCCTAAAGTCTAACCCTAAACCCTAACCATGACCATAAATAAAATGTACAATCAATCACTAACACATGTGTTACTAATTTATAAAACTCACCAAAAAATCGATTTTTTTTTTATCGAAAGTATGCCTTGAGGGACGGCAAATCGAAGAGGATAAAACGCTGAAAATTATGGTGCAAGTTTCATGATTTTTCGATTTGTCGTTTGTGAGATAATTGATGTTTGGGGTAAATGGGTTTTGTAGTATGAAACATTCTCTTTGTACATGTGGAATGATATCATTGGTTCCCTTAGTCTCACTCAAAAATCAAGGTCTCATTTGATCCTTGCTCTACCCAACTATTGTATTGACGTGATACAATTGTTTATCATCAGTAAATGTGTAATTACCATGATTTGCTATATGCTAATTTCGTGAAAATTTATATGCCGTTATGAAAAGTTTTACAATTTGTATTTTAACCTTCAAATTTTTATATGTTTAAAAACGATCACTCATTTAAAATTACCATTATAAAAATACTTGCGCAGTTCTATTCCGCAGATCAATATCCCATTATGAAAAGTCAAAAATTAATAGCCAATATATTTTCAAGCCAAATTCATGGAATGGACTTGTATATGAATCTTTACAAATTGTATTATTTTCACAAAGGCAATCATTGAAGAGACATAGAAGACTAAACTCTATTTGACATTTAAAAAAAAAAAATTAAACAAAATGATTAACTCTTTGATCATCTCAAAGATGCCATAATTCATTAATGATTAACTCTTTGGGTCAACAAGAACGTTCTAGAAAACTAGTCAACTAAACGGATGTATATGTAAAATGCATGATTATAAACATTTGTATCGAAAGGATGAATTAACCATAAAAGAAAATTAGATGATAAAAAGCAACATACTTTGATCTACCATTATCAAAATGACCTACCAATTAAAAAAAAACTGAAAATAATATGTATATTAATATTACGAAAGGTTGCATGATGTTAGTGTAAAAGATGAGTTATTTAGTTTTTATAATTTCGAGATAGCATATTGCTAAACATATGATGAAAATGTTAGTTGGTTTATATTATTGATAATTTTGATTCGTTTCTAAAATCAAAAATATACTAATAGTTCACTTCAATTTTAGTATGTAAAGGGGATTGATGGCAAATATTCAATTCTAATATGTAATTTGCCATTTCGCATGTTAAAAGCATGTAGAAGGTAGAGGTAGTTGTTGCTACGGGTTCATCCGATATGTAGTGTAATTTTCTTACAAAATATGCATTTTTACTTATATTATTTTTTTTGTGAGGGTTACAAAAATTGAGATACCAATACTACTAATCTCCCAAAATCTTGGATCCACCACTGCCCTTTCTTATAAAATTACAACCCATTTCATTCATGTTTAAAAATAGGGTATTGTTAATGACAGTCCTAAGGGCTGTTAAAAACGTGCATAAGATGGTTGTATTTTAATCGATATTTATGGGGGTCAACTTAAATTCAGGGGGTCAGGGGAGTTTATTATAGTATGAGTACAAGTATTAACGAGTGTTTTAAATTCTTATTGACAACTCTTAGGGCTGTCATTATCATTTTCCTTTAAAAATATCCGGAATGGTGTATTGAAAAAATAATATTTTCATATGCATGTAAAGGTATACCTTTTTCCAAGTTATATTTTAACAATCTTATATGATAAAAACAATAGTTTTCAAGACTTTGGTTACTCCTATTAGCAATCAAATAAATACGTTATTTGAAATTTTGTGTACTTAAAAGTTAAAAATATAAACTTTCTAGCCCAATTACTCTACTTTGATTTGGGCTTTCAAATTATTAGCCCTAAAACTTAATATATCCAAAGTCCACCACCTACACTCCTTGCTCCGTTCAATGCTTTTAATTTTCCGGCGAACCACCGCCACCGCAACATTCCGTCCGGCGAGATTCCTCTCAACACTACCCACCATCATCTCACCTCCGGAACTCCCAATATCCACCGCAACACAACCCTTAACAAAACCCCAATTCAAAACCCTAGTTCTCTCACAATACCACAACGGCAAATTCACCAATTTACTACAAAATGTTATTTCTTCACCGGCGGTCATTCTCACCGCCGTTCACAACCTCATCCACCAACACCCCAGCTCACCGGTGCCACCCACCGTTGACCAACTCTCAACAAATTTCTTCTCAATTGCAGATATGGCTAAGGAGCTCATTGAAAACCGTTTTAATTTCGAGTCTTGTCTCGTCAAAATGGAGAATAAAGGTGAAAGCTCTAATCTTGTTTTACCAAGTTTGAAACTTAAAGTGTTAATTGAGTCAATTAGGATGGTTTTAGAAGTTATATATGATGATCGTTTTGCTACTTTTAGTTACGGTGGCCGTGTCGGTATGGGTCGACATACCGCTATTCGGTATCTTAAGAACAATGTGGAAAACCCCTCATGGTGGTTTACTGTGTCATTTAAAAAAAATAAGAAATATAGTTCGAAGAATGTAAATAAATTATGCTTGGTTATTGAAGAAAAGGTTAAAGATGAAAACTTTATTGATATGCTTAAGAGATTGATTGAATCCGATGTGGCTCGGATTGAGTTGGGTGGCTGTTTTTTAGGTAAGGGGTTTCCTCAAGAATGTGGGTTGAATTCGATATTGATTAATATCTACTTGAATGTGTTTGATCAAAAGTTACAAGAATTACGTTTAATGATTAATAAGGAAAACTTGAAAAGTAGATTGGATGATGCGAAAGATGCTGATGGTGATCGTGTTTTTTATAAGCCTATGAAGGTATATGCAGTTAGGTATTTGGATGAAATACTTGTGATTACATCCGGGTCGAAGGGACTAACTGTAAAGTTGAAGAATTTGGTTGTACAGTATCTAGAAAAGAATTTGGTGTTGGAGGTAGATAGAGTGAAAACCGTTATTCATAGTGCAGTTTCTGAGGAAATTAATTTTTTGAGTATGGATATTCGGGCTGTAACGCCTTCGGTTTTGCATCCTCCGATGTCTGAGAAGGCGATCAGGGCGAGAAAGAAGTACTTAAGACAGAAAGAAGTAAGACTTCAAGAACTTAAAAATAGAAGAGAGACTAATAGGAAAAAACTGGCAATGAAAATCTTTAGTCATGTTCATAAGAAGTTAAAGACGAGTAATGGGTTCAAATTTGATTTCCAAATTGAGAACGAAGTAAGGGAGATTTTTGAAACTTGGGGTCGTGAAGCAGTTGATGAGTTTTTGGGGTCGATGGATGAACGTGCAGCTTGGTATCGTAAGCTTTCGGGTGGTGATTTTTTATCTTTGAAAAGAATCAGAGATCAACTTCCTTCTGAGCTTGTAGAGTCTTATGATAGATTTCAAGAACAAGTTGATAAGTATTTGAAGCCAATGAAAGCTAGAAAGGAATTAGAGGATAAAAAAATTAAGGAGGAAGAAGATGAAGAACGGAAATATACAGAAAGAACGGTTAAAGATTTGACCCAACTTTGTATTAAAGTTGATGCACCTGAACGACTTGTTAGAAAAGCGGTTAGGTTAGCAGGATTCACCAATAACATGGGCCGTCCTAGGCCAATCGGTGCGCTCATGGCTCTAGAAGATGTGGATATTATTAAATGGTATGCGGGTGTGGGGAAAAGATGGCTTGATTACTTTTGTTGCTCTCATAATTTTAAGATTGTAAAAACCATTGTGAGTTATCACTTGAGATTTTCTTGTATATTGACTTTAGCTGAAAAACATGAATCGACAAAACGTGAAGCTATTAAACATTTCACTAAGGATTTGAGAGTTTTCGATGTAAATGGAAGTGAAGAATTGCATTATCCTACTGAAAGAGAGATTAAAATGATGGGTGATAAGAATCTTGCAGACCCGAAGCCCGTGGATGGAGCTTTGACTATGATGTTGATAAGATTGGCTACCGATGATAATTTGTATCGATGTGGTGCTCATTTTTGTCAAAGATTAGATACAATTGTGTATCGAATTCGGTTATTGCAAAAGGATTTGAACTTGAATTCGTCAGATGAAAAATCATGGGTTTCGGGGATTGGTGTTATACATGGGGCGTTCGATAGGAAGTGTGTTCCTTTCTGTCCGGATCACATAAGTCAGCTATATGTTGGTGGCCTTACACTCCAAGATGTTGACTTTTCGAGTCTATTACATATTTGATTACACATTCAAGGTATAGAACTATATAGTAGTTTTGTTTATTTTATAAGATTCCTTACAGAACTATGTGTGTATTAGATTCAACAAAGGGTCCTTGTCTTTTACAATAAACAAATATGGGAGGTAGCAAATGGCCAGGCACTCAGGCAGGATGTGTTGTGTAACGCCTCAAACATGTAAGCTTTTCTTGGTACTGTCAAGTTGGGTTGACTTGAAACGCTATTTGTCCTTCATTAATTAGAATTTAAAATTGTTTCTACACCTTTATTTTTTCTTGACTCATTAGCATATCTATTTAATATTATTGCCTCCAGAAGAAAGAAGGTTGATCGATATCTCGAGTTTTTATGGAAGTCTCGAATATGGTTGGCTTAACTATTGTGGATTCCAGAATGCTGATAAGCAAACACGATGCCTCCTGAATCATCTCAAAACTTGGTCGCAGATCATAACACTTTAGCTTGGGATGATAGTAATGGATTCCGAAATTTTTGATCAGGTGTATATCCACTTCTTGTATTGAACATAGAGATGTTTGTATATACACCTGCATTTTCCGCCCAATAAAAGCTATAACCAAATTGTACTGAATGTTGGTTTAATTACAGATCAACAGCCTGGTCTTGGTCCTGAAAGAAAGAGTACGAGAAACAGTCGGTTGACTGCAAAGTCATTGGGATATCTTGCTAATGGATATACAAACCCGAAGAAGAATAAACGAACTGCAGAAGACAAGACTTTGATCGACATTCTTGTTGAAACTACTCTTGCAATGTACAATGTTTTCGCCTAATGATGCTACTGCAATGTTTTCACTTGATGATGCTACATTGCTACTACAATGTTTTTACTTTGAACCTTAAAAGACTTGTCAAATTCATTATATGTAGCTGTTAAATTTATGAATATCACATCGGTGAGTACTTCATATAAGTTTTCGGACCGATATCTTTACATGTCCTGTTTAATTATAAATCACAATAAATATATGAGTAATGCTAAGGTCAGGGGCGGAGCCATGTAGAAGCTAGGGGTAACACTTGTTACGGGTCCGTTTGTCATGCGAAGTGTAAATTTTTTTAGAAATAACTGATTTTATTGCTATTGCTATTGCCACGAGTCCAAACAAGTTTTGCTACTGGTTTGATATAAGATTAGTCCATTTTGTATGTTATTTACTCTAAAAACTACTAATTTATAATGAAATCGTATATGTTCATAATAAATTATCTATTTAATAAAAATTTATGCTACGGGTTAGTTGAATTTATGGATCCGCCACTTGCTAAGGTTATTCAAGCGTTAAACCTAAATGATATAAATTAAATTATTATACCAAATTTCATCATCATATAAAATGATAATGTTATATCAAATGTTTACATTATTTCAATTAAAATATGGTTTACAACAAATTCTATAGGGGACTGATCCTTACATCACCAAAAATTATCCATACACCACTAAATATGCTTTATAGTGTTGTACTGTACAATACTATAAAGCACAGTTAGTGGTGTATGGATAATTTTGGTGAAATAATGTAAAAGATAGAATAGAAAACAGAAGAGCATATGAAGATCTTAGTGTTTTATTAAAAGTAAAGAATTGTTTAAAGAATCAAAAAATTCGGAAAATAGAAAAAGTAAGAAAATTAGAAAAAAAATTGATAATATGTTAATGGAACAAAATAGTGAAATAGAAGAAGTATATGATGAAATAGAGACAGAAGAATATACAGATAGAAGATTAACTTTTAATCCACAAAAACATGATAAAATAAAACAAACACATTTTTCTATAACAGAAGATAAGATATTTAAAAAGCCACTTATAAATAAATTAAACATGCAAAAGAAAGAAATAGCGGTTATATCACAAAGAGAACATGCCATAGATATAAAGCAAATACAAGGAAGTACTAGAATTCCACTTTTAAGAAAAGAAACAATATATGAAGAAATAGAGAGAATTAAATCAAAACATACTTATAAATATGTGGAATTAGCAGCAACGGAAATAATAGTAAAAGCCAGTTTTAAGGAAGGAATAGATACTCCTATAGAATTATTATTAGTAGATGAAAGAATTACATACCCAAAAGAAAAATCTATAATAGCAAAATTAGTAGGAAATCTTATATATCAAAAAGTTATATTCACAATTAAACCTAATTATAGCATAAGCTTATCAGATCAGAATTTAGATATGAGTTATAATCTACATTGGAAATTATCAGGAATAAACATGGTACCAAATTCTAAAGTAATAACGGTATTATTCAAAAATGCTTATATTATAAGTACAACGCATGAAATTAGAACTAAAAATAAACTAAGTCCCATAACTATAAATGAATCTTTTAGAGAATTAATAACCCCTGCCAAGGAAGAAAAAATAAGATTTTTAGAAATAGACAATAATAAGCCATTAGAATTGGTAGAAAAAAGATTAGAAAGAAGATATTATGTAAAGATAAGACTTAATGATCAAATTACAATGACTGAAATAAATAATAACAAGGAAACGTATATAAGACAATTTCAAGAGGAAAGAATAAATACAGTAAGAATAAATATAGCAGGAATAGACATAGATGTAAAAACCATAGTAGGAAATAATAAAAATAATAATTTAGGATATGATTTTCTAGAATTAGTAAAACCATGGCAGAAAAAAGAAGATAAATTTATATTTACTTATAATCAAATTAAATTAGAAGCCCCTAGAGTGATAATAGAATAGAGACTATACACATATTAATTAAAATAATCTACCCAGAATACCTAAATAGATATTATAATGGATTATTAGATACAGGAGCAATGATTACAATATTTAGAAATAACTGTTTACCAGAATGGAAAAAATTAAAAACCCCTATAAATGTAAGAGGATTTAATGGAGAAGGAAATAGGATAACAGAATACCAAGAAAATGTAAAAATACAAATATGGGATAAAAAATTAAACATACCATTAGTATATAATTATGAATTGGAAACTAGAGATATAATAATAGGATGGAACTTTATAAAACAATATTTACCTATGATAGTGAACAAAGAATTTGTACAATTCACTACTCCATGTGATAGAAAGAAGGTAAATGCTAATATAGTAAAAAATCAAATGAGAAAGGAAGAAAAATGGATAAAAGGAGATCCCAAAATAAACCAAAAATTACACTTGAAAAATGAAATTAAAACAATTAGCAATATATTTATACATACATTAGATTTCTTAGAAAAAATAAAAAATGAATTAGAACATTTATATGGAGAAAACCCCTTAGAAAAATGGAAACAACATAAAACAGAAGTGGAAATAAATCTCATAGATGAAAAAAGTATTATACAACAAAAGCCATTTAATAATACTGAAAAAGATATAAAAGAATTTCATATGCACATTAACGAATTATTAAACCAAGATCTAATAAGAAAATCAAATAGTAAACATAGTAGTAGTGCATTTATAGTAAATAAACATAGTGAAATAAAAAGAGGGAAAAGTAGAATGGTTATAGATTATAGAAATTTAAATGCCAAAACCAAAACATATAATTATCCTATACCAAACAAAATCTTGAAAATAAAACAAATTCAAGGATATAGTTATTTTAGCAAATTTGATTGTAAAAGTGGATTTCACCAAATAAAATTAAAAGAAGAATCAAAACAATTAACGGCTTTTAGTATACCTAATGGATTTTATGAATGGAATGTATTACCTTTTGGATATAAGAATGCACCAGGAAGATATCAAGCATTTATGGATAAACATTTTAAGGATTTAGAAAATTGTGTTGTCTATATAGATGATATATTATTATTCACTAAAACAAAGGAAGAACATTTAAGACTATTAGAAAACTTTATTTATATAATAAAAGAAAGTGGTATCATACTAAGTAAAAAGAAAACTGAATTATTTAAAACCCAAATAGAATTTCTAGGAATAGAAATAGATAAAGGAGGAATTAAGATGCAAGACCATATAATATAAAAGGTTATAAATTTTAATGAAGAAATAAACACTAAAAAAGAATTACAAGCCTTTTTAGGAACAATAAACCAAGTTAGAGAATTTATACCAAAATTAGCAAAAGAACTTGAACCTTTAAATAAAAAGACAAGTAAAAATATAGAATTCCAATGGACAGAAGAAGATAAGGAAGTTATTAGGAAAATAAAAAGAAAATGTGAAAAATTGCCTAAATTAGAATACCCAGATGAAGAAAAACAATTTATATGGATAGTAGAAACAGATGCCAGTGAAAGCAACAATGGATATGGCGCAGTATTAAAATACAGGTATGAAAAAGAAAAAAGAGAATTTGTTTGCAGGTATCATTCAGGAACTTTCAAAGCCAACGAGATAAATTGGGATATAAACAAAAAGGAATTAAAAGCAGTGCACTATGGAATTAAGAAATTTGAGCCATATATTGTCTACAACAAGTTTATTCTAAGAATAGATAATTCTACAGTTAAGGCATGGATTACACAAAAATTAAAAAATTCTATAGTTAAAAAAGAAATAAATAGATTAATTGCAAAAATTACTTGTTATGATTTTAATGTTGAACTAATCAAGTCTCAAGCTAACTTCTATGCAGACAAATTATCAAGAGCAAATTGCAAAGCTATCAGCAATGATGCAAGAGTTAAAGGCTGAAAATGCCGAACTTAGACAAAGTATATGCCAATCTAGGCCAACAACAAGAATTATCCGGAAAGGAGGATCAAGTACAAGAAATGCCCAAGTAACGGAGGAAGAAAAATTAATTAAAAAAGTTAAGTTGGATTCTAAAGTAGAATTCCCAACTCTTGTTCCAAGTACTGATACGTTCAGAGAAAAATTATTGGCCCAAGGTCAAAGAAGTTATGATTATCTAGTAAAAAATTATGTCCAGAATTTCCAGATAATTGCAAATAAATTAAATTCTAACCCAGTGCTTAAATTAAACGAGGAGGAAGAATTATTTGAAGGATATGCTACTCAGCCAAATAAAAAGATAAATGAATTAATAGCCCTACCAGGATGCAATCCAGGTTTGGTAAAAGCTAGTTATGATTACGGTATACTACATTCGGTGTATACTAGTACTGGAGATGAGTTAATAAAAATCCCAGAATTATATAGGGTAGCTAGAAGTTATTTATCAATTACAAGAGCAAAACTAATATTTGTGAGATGTTATTTAGCACCTGGAGAAGTAACATTTGATAAGATAAGACAATCAGTCAAATTAGTCAAGATTGGAATTACTCGCCAGTATATACTACCAGAAGAAGTCATGATACAAGATGAGTTAAAATATGAAGAAATTCCCGAATTACTTAAGGAGAAAAGAGTATGGAATTTAAAAGTTATCTATACAATTTTAGAACAGTCCTTAAAGAACCCTGTTTGGGTTAATTACAATGAAAATAATACCATGATAATTACCAATGCAATTAATTATGGGGTAGGAGCTAAAGAAAATATTCAACGATGGATGGTAACATTAATGAAGCCAGATGAAGTACCAATTACCAAAGCTATCCCGGACAAATATCTCAGTGAAGAAGGAAAGTTATTTTATTGTAAGGTTATGAAGAAGTATCCAGACCATCTATGTAAACATTGCCGGATTAATCAACAAATGGTCCCACAGCTATCAATTACGGAGGACAACTTAAAGGCAGAAGATAAAGATGAAGAGAAAAGAAGTTAAGAGAAGAAACCCGAAGAAGCCAGCTGGAAGTTACTGTTTGTAAAATTAATAATGGAGAAAGTATGTAATATTGTCGTGTAGTAATATGTGAGTCTTTAGTGTAGCAATAATGTAAGTCTTTAGTGTAACAATAATTATGTAGTAAGTGTCGTGTCACCAAAAAAGTGACATTTGTAAATACAATGTACCTCTATTTAGTATAAATAAGATGGAGATGGGAGGCTAGACACATCCCACATCCCATATCTCACTCCCTTTATTATCTCTCTCTCTCTTTAATTCCCATCTTCCGCACATAATTCTATATTGTCAACTGCTCCAGAAAAAAAGACTAGTAACTTGTTCAAATCACGTGACATACAAAAGCGCACGTGAATAGTGACACCAAGCTTTGCTTCCCAGCATTCTCTTCCTAGGTCCTACTACTTATCTCTCTCGTTCAAATCACCATTTTTACTCCAAAATTTCATTCAACACAAAATGGGTAAATTCAGTTGGTCAACATCAGCCTTCAATTCAAAATCAGGCCAAACAATACTTTTGGTTCTTTTAGTAATCACTGCATCTTTTTATACCGGAACCTTTTTTGGACACAATTCCAATTCTTTGTCAATACCATCTTCATCATCACAATCATTAGGTAAGTTTGTAAATTTGTTGAATTGTTGATTCTTTAACCTTATTTTTCATAAAGTTTGTATCTTTATTACAATTGTGGTGATTCTTTATATGGGGTTGTTACCAATTACCTGATTTTTGGTAAAATGGAGTAGCTTGTTGCATGTTAATAACTTGATAAAAAGGTGAACCCATTAGAACTTATTTTTTTATAAAGTTTGTGTCTTTATTAGAATTGTGGTGATTCTTTATATGGTTTGTTATCAATTACCTGATTATCTTGCTTGTTTAGAGCACAAGGAGTGCACGACACTGTTTCAGTGTTTTCGTCAGTGTTTTCGAGAACGCTGAACGAGAACACCAAAACAGAAAAGTGGGGTAGTGGTTAACATTGAGTTTCAGTGTTTTCGTCAGTGTTTTCGTAATTATTTTATTATTATTATTTTAGTTAAAAAAATTAAATACATAAAATATAAAATAATAACAATAACTAAAAAACAAATAACATTTAATTAAAACACACTTCATTAATACTCCCTCCGTCCCACCCCAAGTGTCCTCTTTTGACTTTTCAAAGTCTTCCCATTTCAACTTTGACCTTTAATATTTTTGTTTGTGTTATATAATACTTGATGCAAAATATATGAATGAGTTGAGTTTCTAATGTATTTTCAATGTTATAATTTTCAATAGGTATTATATAACACAAACAAAAATATTTACGGTCAAAGTTGAAATGGGAAGACTTTGAAAAGTCAAAAGAGGACACTTGGGGTGGGACGGAGGGAGTAATAATTAAGGTTCCTAAAAATACATAATAGAAATAGATACTTAAAAATAAAAGTCCTAAATGCAATAATATTAAAAACGATACAATAACATAGAACTAAAACTAAACCATCTAGTCTTCAGCCGATTCCGACCCATCAACATCTTCCGAATCACCACCCGAACCGAAGCCGGGACCCGAACCCGAACCGCCCTCACTCGGTTTGCTCCACCCTAGCCTTTCCCGAATCTTCTCTTTCTCCATGTTCAAGAACCAAGCATCAGTTTCCGACAAACCATCCGTATTCATCTTCAAAACCCGCATTGCTTCCATGAGTTCCCGGATCCGATACGCACTCGCCTTGGCTTGAGTCAAATGTTGAAAGTTTTGAGTGATCGACTCATCAAACGAAGGCGTGCTACTTTTGGTAGAAGTGTCGGATGATGTTTTGGCACTTTTAGCCCGCCTTGACTTTCCTTTTGGCCGCGGGTGTGGATCATCACCAAAAAGGGCGGCGTTCGGGTTTACTTCATCCGAACCATCATCATCCCCCAAATCCACGGCTATGTTCTCCAAGTCAACCGTCTCTCTCCGCTTGTTCCTACGGCCTACAACTACCGGTTCGGGCACCAACCACTTTTGTTTATCTTTCAAAAAATTCCACGCGAGCTCGTGGCCAAAAGTCGATTTCGCCTCATACCGGAAAGTCTCCAAACACCGCAACCGAAAATCTTCGTCTTTCTCACCACTATGCCTTTCTCTATCCAACCTATACCAAATACCTTGAAACTTTTGACAACGGTTGTTCAAATACGTCCACTTAGACGACAACGCGTCTTTTCCCCATTGGACCACTTTTTCTATATCCGCACGCTTGTTGTACTCGTCCATACACAAGTACCAAAAAGAGTCTTTCTCAATGTCGATGCCTCGGTTTGAGTCTTCCGAAATAGCAATCCAACTTTGAGCTAAAAGTAGCTCTTCTTTGGATGACCAAAAGTTGCGAACGGGATATGTTTTCTTTTTTTTTGGCGAGTCCACCGCTTTGGATTTTGATTTTTTGGGACGATTCGGCGTCAGTGTTTCGCCCTCAACCGAATGCTCCAAAGGTGCTTGTTCTTGACTTTGCTTCCATAACAAAAATTCTTGATAAGCTTCGGGTGTGATTTGAGTTGTTTGGATGGATGGTGTTTGTGGTGCCGGGTTGTAAGTTTGTGGATACGGGTTGCCAAAAGATGATTGTGGTGTTTGTGAGTTGTAGTTTTGTTGGTTGTAGCTTTGCGTAAATGGGCTCCAAGTAGAATGGAGATTGTACGGGTTGTTGAGATCGTTCGGGTTTGGGTTTTGAGACATTTTGCTAGGTTGAAGAATTGTATATAGATAGATAGAAAAAGATGAAGAAGAATGAGATGTTTTGGTGTGAAAAATTGGTGGAAGTAATGTATGTATTTATAGTGTAAAAAAGAAAAAATTTTGAAAAAAAAAAGTCAAAAAAAGTCAACCAAAACGCTCCTCAAACGGATCTATTTTTTAAAAATTTTCAAAGTTTTTTTTTTTTTTTAAACTAACCGTTGGAGGCTCAAAAAAAAAAAAAAAAAAAAAAAAAAAAAAGATGAAAACGGCTACTGTCCAACGTTACAAACAAAACATTGATCGAAAACGCCGAGCCAAAACGCCGGCTCGGAGTGCCAAACGCCGAGGCTTCGGCGTTTTCGACCGAGAATTTCGACGAAAACGGGGGCGCTCCGGGTGCTCTTATAATATTGGTAAAACTTAAAAGTGAACCCAATTGGAAAGTGTAAGAGTTAAATGAATCACTAGGGACCTAGGGTTATGGGATTCTATTACTTAATTCTTAACTGTCATTGTACTGCTTTAGCCACTCAAGTTTCATTTTTTTTTTCAAAATTGTGATAGAAAATATGAAATGTCTTGCAACCTTGTTACATACGCTGGCATGGGGTACCAATGGAAAACTTGCTATGCCACATCATTGATCTTATATAGATGTCATGCCATGTCAGCATACGTAACCGGTTTGTATGTCAAAAAGAATTTCCTTTTCCTAATGAAATTGTTCCTAAATAGAAAAAAATTTGAAACTTGTGTACCAATTGTGTGAAGTTGATATGCTGCATCATTGATAATGTACAACTGACTTGCCGCGTAAGCATGTGCAACCAGGTTGTATGTAAAAAAATTGTTCCTAATTGAAACAAGATTGAAACTTGAGTACCAATTGTGTAAAGTTGATACGCCACATCGTCGATGGTTTACAATTGGCACGCCACTTCAGCATATGTAATCGCTTTGCATTTGGAAAAAAATGTCATAAAATGACATGTTTGTAGCAAGATTGAAACTTGAACGGTTAAAACATTTATATATGTTCGAGTGACATAGGTTGATCAATAGTGAAACTTGGTTATTATTTTAATTCTAGCAGTATATAGAATATTACAGAAAAGCAAATACGAGTCAACATGAAGAAAACAACATATATTGAACACTGAATTCATCTCAGCTGATTAATGCCTTATGATTGCAGGTAGTCCTACATTTACTAACAAAGTTATTCTTACTTATCGGAAGTCACCATTTATAGTTCCAGAAACTGGGATGAACATATGTCCCATTGAGTTCAATGAGTACATTCCTTGCCATGATCCTAAATATATAAAAGAAATATCCACAAATTTAGATCATTCTAGAAGAGAAGATTTAGAAAGGCATTGCCCGCCACTTGAAAGACGGTTATTTTGCTTGATTCCACCACCACAGGATTACAAGATGCCAATTAGATGGCCGACTAGTCGAGACTACGTATGGAGGAGCAATGTGAATCATACACATCTTGCAGAAGTCAAAGGTGGTCAAAATTGGGTGCACGAAAAGGATCAACTTTGGTGGTTTCCAGGTGGTGGTACACATTTTAAACATGGAGCTAGTGAATATATTCAGAGGTACTTCAAATAGACCTTTCTTTTAGTTTACAAACTACCCTGATTACACCCATTTATCTCAAATTCCGTTTAAAAGTATTCTTCATATGTGCCTTGAGCATAAGACTGTTTACTAATTACTGCTTTTATGCAAAGCTATACAAGATTATGATTAATCTAATATGATTCTCTGTGCAGTATATCAAGTGATAATTGAACGAAAATGTGACTAATTTTGGTCTGATTCTTCTTTCGGTAACACACTTAATTTGGCACCTACAACAGCCTCAAACTTTTTTTAGAAAATGAGTTAAGGTAATATTGAACACACTTACTTCTTTCCGTAATCTGAGACGTTTATTTTGCTTAATCTAATATGTTACCCTGTCAAAATGATGATGGGGCGCGGACGTGTTGGGAACTTTGACCATTTTGGATTCTTTATTTCTTGACTTGGCGCCAAACCGTTAATGTAGCGGATTTCCTCAAAAGTCTTTTGTTTGAAAGTTTGAGCCTTTTTCTGAGTGCAAAAACATTTTTTTTTTTTTATCTAAAATAGATATTAGAACAAAGTTCATTTCTTTTAAGGCAATTTTCCCACAAAAGAATTGCCAAACAACTTTGAAATTAAGGTTTGAATAATGTGTATGCTTTATGCAGATTAGGCAATATGATTACCAATGAGACAGGTGATCTTCGTTCGGTTGGTGTATATCAAGTTCTTGATGTTGGTTGTGGAGTTGCCAGCTTTTCTGCATATCTTTTTCCATTGAATATACAAACCATGTCATTTGCTCCAAAAGATGGTCATGAAAATCAAATTCAATTTGCTTTAGAACGCGGGATTGGTGCTATGATCTCTGCTTTAGCTACGAAACAGCTCCCTTATCCCAGCCATTCCTTCGAGATGGTTCACTGTTCAAGATGCCGTGTTGATTGGCACGAGAATGGTATGTTTTTTATTATATATACGTCTTCAGCGTAGCTAGCAAAGTGAGCGGGTCGGATGAGTTAGGTAACGGGTCAAAACGAGTTTGGTCGTGATTTTCTTTTTTGGGGAACAGGGTTGGCCCAGCACACTTTTTATAATTTTATAGATAAGTTGTGTTAAATACGAATAGAAAGTATATATTATCACAATAATACGATAATATTTTGTATAAAGCTATTTGAGCAGATTTATGCATTAATGACAAACTTTGAGCGACTTTTACCCCGTTTATCTTTCAGTTGAACTTTTTGACTAACTCAATTTGACCAATTAGAGATAGCATCGTACTGCGAATTGACCAATTGATACGTAAACAGGTCGAAATCACAACCTCCAGGCTTCACATACAAAAAATTAGATACTTTAGGTTATATGCTTATATATTCATTTCCCAGCACTTATAATCATGTTCGTTCTATTATAGTAATTCAGTTTTGGCTGTTATGTTTAGATGGGATTCTACTAAAAGAAATTAATCGTCTTCTTCGGCCCAACGGGTATTTTATATATTCCGCTCCTCCAGCTTACAGAAAGGACAAGGATTACCCTGTTATATGGGATAAGTTGGTGAATATTACTTCTAGAATGTGCTGGAAGCTTATCGCTAAGAAAGTTCAGACAGCAATATGGATTAAAGAAACTGATCAAGTTTGCCTTCAGCAGAATGCAGAGCAGAATCTCATAAATATATGTGACCCTTCCGATGATAATAAGATATCATGGAAAATTCCGTTAAGAAACTGTGTTACACTTGGCCCTGAGGATCTAGATTCTCAGAAGCTCCCTCCTATACCACAGCGTTTTTCAATGTATTCAGAAAGTCTTAGCAGTATAGGTACGTGTTTATAATTGTCGCACGCTGAAGTGATGTTTGCATGCATTCGTGGTTGACGTTTTTTGTTTTCGTTTTTTGTAGGCATCACACAAGAGAAGTTTCTTTCCGATACCCTTTATTGGCAAGATCAAGTTCGTGAATATTGGAGGTTGATGAATGTTGATGATACAACAATGAGAAATGTTATGGACATGAATGCCCTTTATGGTGGATTTGCAGTTTCCTTTAGTACTTGGCCTGTATGGGTAATGAATGTAGTCCCTGCAACAATGAACGACACATTGTCGGCTATTTATGAACGGGGTTTAATTGGCGCTTTTCATGACTGGTGAGTTTAGATAACACTGTATTTAAAGGTGGCAATTTTGACCCATTTACTTACTAACGGGTCTATTATGGTTTTGTTTTATCGCTAAATGGGTAAATGTCGAGTAATTGGAACTCTTCAATCGTATTTGACAAACTCTTTATTTGTAAGAAACATAAAGTTTTTTGACAAAAAGTCTCCAAAGTCAACCCAACCCATTACATACCAGAAAGTACCGATTATGACTTGAAACTATTATGCCTGACCTACCAATATTGCCATCTCTGCATGACTGATCTTTCTTTTACAACATATAGGTGCGAGCCATTCTCATCGTATCCACGCACATATGATTTTCTTCATGCAAATTATCTCTTTTCTCACTATGCAAACCATCAAGATGGTTGCTTATTGGAAGATATTGTGCTAGAGATGGACCGTCTTATACGACCTCAGGTATCCTTTCCGGCTTCTTATTGTCCTTGGTAGTACAAAATTTCGAATGAAATATGGGGCTTTAGCTGTCATTAAGAACTTTGTATATAAACTTGTTTTCTGCAGGGCTTTATTATTATTAGAGATAATGAATCCATTATATCAAGAATAAGAGATGTTGCACCTAAGTTCCTATGGGAGGTTAATTCGTATGTACTTGAAAATCAGCAAAAGCAACCCGAACCGGTACTAATCTGCCAAAAGAAGTTCTGGGCTATTGTCTAATTATGATCTATAAATCATTCAAGTTCAATTCCCGAACTTAAATAAGTTTGTTAAATGTATGTAGATTTTAGCTGCTGTCTGTATACTATAAACTGAAGTAATTTGCTTAGTTGTAAATATTTAAGGAAGAAGTCCAGTCCAGTTTTTTAGACTTTTTGTTATAAATGAAGACTATGAAAATTATGTTCTTTTTAATAATTTATTTTTGGTATACTCATATGACTGAATCATGGTTTATGTATAAGTTTCACAAGAAGAAAAAGAAGAGATATCTATTTGATCTTTCTACTATTAAATATGACAGCTGTAAATCACCAAACGTGCTTAGGGTGTTGTATAACATTGTAAAATATGATTGGTGTTGTGCGGTTGAAAAATGATGATATACGAATCGCTTCCTTTTCGATTAAGGCACTTTATCTTACATTCACCTATATTAAGCGACTTCTACAGTATATCTAGTCTAGTATAAATAAAATAAGTCAATAGTTTTTTTTTTTTTTTTTTTAATCTAACTAATTCATGTATCTTAAAATATAATCAGCGTTGTTAAAAAAAAAGAAGATATAAGCATATGCTAAAATTCTAAGACAAAAGATCACATATATAAGTTTGTGGGTGGGCTCATAGCCCATTGGGCCTTCAACAGCCCATGTATATCGTGACTGTGTTTCAAAACTCAAACATAAATCAAATTCTTTTCTTAAAACAAGAGTTAAAGTTGATGATAAAAGTTGTATAATAGTTTTAATGAAGTGAATCACACAATCTAAACAAGTATCCACTTTCAGTTTAATATCTTTAGAGAGCATTTATTTAACTTAAACAATTAAATATAATGACCTAAATAGTGTCTCAAAATATTGAATGTTATAATGACCATCCTAAATAATTGGTGTGAAACAACACAACAAAATACACCCTTCTCATAGACCAAAGGCCAAAAGACGACTATCGATCATTGATACACTTATTAAACTCTAGAATCTCTTACGATTCAACAACGTGGCAACAAGCCGACAAATGTTGAACCAGTAGATATGGATCACTCATATTGAACGAGCATTGTCGAAACATATTCGTGTAACCAATACCACTAGTTATAAAAGATACGAAAAGATTGAATGTGAAGTTAGTCCAAGTGCACAAAAAAGCCATTTTCTTTCTTCAACATTACATTATCTTAACTCACTATAAGTAGCGTACTTATATGTCGGGTGCAAAACTATGTCACATTAGTAATAGGTATATACATACATATCATTGACACATAAACATATGTGTTGCATAACAAATCAACAACTTCTGGTTACTCTGATTCAATAAAAAAAATAAATAAATTAAAGTATGAAGACTTTGACTGGCTATAAATGAAATGAAGATACATTTAATTAATTATTTGTTAACCTTTTCAGCATATTTTTTTGTATTTTATGTGAAAGTTAAATTTGGAGAAAGCTACCAAAAATTTAAGTTTGATATGACAAGACAACCCCATGCTTGTCGGCCTTGATTTATTGCCTTTTTAAATCACCTATTTCTAAATTCTAATGAATATAAATAAAATAAGGGACCTACTATTTATACCATTTATTTATTTTTAAGTTACTTTTCTGTATTTTTTCTGTACTTTATTTCATCACTATTTCTTACATTTTGTACTTTTTCCGTACTTTTTTAATCAAAAAATGGTACGGTGAGAAATAAAAGTGGTATGGAAAGCTTATGCCTAAAAGAATATAGTTTTCAATTTTTTAATCAGTAATTATTGCCTCGAGTTAAAAAACAGATTTTTATATTATTTGTCACATGAGAGGAAGTAGCACACAGGTTCAAGATATGCATGCCCCACTTGAAATTACTACTTGTTACATGCTTATCAAATGATCAAAACTAAAATTTTGTATCTAGTTAAATGCATATATGTTAGCCAATTAAAATTTAGATCAATTTTACTATTTTTAGTTTAAGGGTTTTCATTATTTTTTTTACCGCATGTCTTTCCGAAAGCCGTCTATCTACCATAAACTACTAGTATGATTGTCTACATCTTACCTCAGCTCATCCATATACAATGTCTTTTGGCGGGATTAGATAATATTGTTTTGAGAATTATTTTAGGAAAATATATAGATGTACAAGGATGTATTTACCAAAGATTACTCTTGAGAATGCATGCACATGCATTCATGCAGATATAGTTTTGAAAGTTATTTAAGTTTTAATTAAATCATAGTTATTAAAATTAAAAACTCATTTATTAATTAGATACAACTAGTATATGATGTCTATTTAAATGTTTAATTTAATAATAATGTACTTTATTTTGTACTATATAATAATAACTGGGGTAGTAGCTAGCTTAACTTCTTGGCTTCATTTGTAACTCAACTACCAGTTATCTGTTTAATGAGGTTTATTCATTGATCTGTATTTGGTATACACTACTGATCACATGACCATGTTTTCGGGTCCAGTAGTTCAACCCTACCCACAGGTGCATGCACATGAAGACAATAAAGACTAGATTTGCAAATGAAGTTGCTTGATGTTGATTGGTCTATTTCTATTTTTTTTACCATAAAAATTTAAACCATTTAATCAATGTATAAGATGAAACATTATAACTTTCTTAGATTAATATCCGGTTTTATAAGAGCTTATATGATTTGGCTCGGTTTTATTTCGCAAAAGACTCAACTATTCATCTTGAATCGATATCGCATGGGTTCGATTAACTGTCAATAGATTGTTTTGGTGACCTATCTGTTAGGCTTAATAAAATTCTTTGCTTTTCAAAAAAAGTTGTCAATATAGCTTACCATAAACGGAAGAAGTTCAATCTTTTGGATACATGTGGGGTGTTTCTAACAAACATATTATCTTTTAGATACTACAATTACACATCTTCATACAGTTTAGCACCTTCTCGATTTGATTCATCAGAAATTAATGTGCAAGTAGTTTGGATTAATTTAGCTAGCTAGCATGATTTGACCTTGACCAAAGGTGAGATGATGGATGTGAGATCATGGAAACGCAACCTAATTAAGTTATATAGAAATGGTGGGACCAATCATGTTATTGGACCAAGAAGGTCATACATATTGTGGGCCAAGTAAAATGGGAATGATGATGGTAAGGAATAAATCCTTTTGTAATTGCACCACTTGGGCTCCATCAATTCCATATGCTATGCTTTGCCATTTCTTAAGTTATCTTTATTCTCTTGAAGAAGATATTTTTACACAATTTTTTTTTTTAAATACATAATAAGGTTGTTTTAATATTAATGTTATTCATGTATTATCAAAGGAATGTTTTTTTTGCAAGCAACATTCTCGTAGACTCGACAAAACCCTCATTTTCTAAACAACGAAATTTAAAAGATCACATCTTCTGTTTTTCGTGCTCTTAAAATTACTTAAGTGCACCGTTCACAAGTCACCGATACTCGAAAACTATTACTCTAACATTACGAAAAGCCCGGATCGAGTCTTGTTCAAGTCTCGAACACGGCTAGCTATATATATTGTGCTTTAAAATAGGGTTAAGTTAATCAATCATCTTTTTGAAACAAACTATTCAAGTCTCAAACAGAAGTTTTTTACTTTCTTACTGTATTACTTTTGAGTAGAGTACATGTATACTTTTGAGATTTGAGTAGATTTTATATTTATAGAGTAAAGTGAGGAGGCAAGATTGTGGGTTTGACTAGAGTAGGAGATGCAAATGGCATAGTGCATAGTGTTTTTCCTTATACAAACATTTGAAAACAACTGTATAGTAACTGCACTGCACTGGACTTGCTGCATATCCAAAGTCTATCATATCATATCCATCAGATTTTGGAAACCAAACCATGTATGTCTCTTTAAGGTGACCAAACACATAATTGACAGACAAAAAGTTACAATGAACTTTTTCACTCTATTATACTCATGTATTTCAAAAATGTTACTGTACAGAAATATTTTATAAAAAATTATAAAAATAATCAACCATGATTATATATATAATGTGTTTTTGTTAGTTGAGAGGTGGTAAAAAGAACTTAGTCATTGGAAATAAAGTAATTTATTACGCATTAATTAACAATCACCATGGGCAAGGATAATACTTAATTTTACAAAGAAGTAATGCGAGTAATACTTTTGGCAAACTAGCTGGAGTTGTACCTAAAACACATCAAATGACATAGAACTGCATATATACGATATATACAAATAAAACTCGAAACAGAAAAAACAATTAAGTAAGAAATATTTATATGATTTTATTCTCTAAAAGAGCAAATTGAGTGGTTAATAGTTGTTAACTATGTTGTCGAACAACGTTGAAATTTAGATTTAAAGAAGTTGTCAATGTTTAAGTAATACGGAAATGGACACATTGAACCAACAAGAACAAAAAAAAAAAAAGTTAAACAAACGCAATACCCTCAACTTGGGTTGAGGGCTCAACGCCACCGTTCAACAACACCGCATGGTGTGGTCAACACGCGTTGAAAGGCAGCACTCAATGATATTAAAAGACCCTCACTCCCCATGCTTTAAACTCAAACCTGCAAACTATAGGATTTTGAAGGTTTTATCTACCAAATGTGATGTTACAAGTTTCGGATATGATTCTAGATATAAAAATAAAACAATATATTTTTCAACCATGATATAATTGTGTACACGTGTTGTAATTTCATTGGCTTTTAAGGTTTCCGCTCGCACTGTTTCACTCCACGGGTTTAATGACCACTGTCAAAGAAAATATTTCTGACACAGACCATAGGGTGAAAAGAGGTGCGTTAACCGACTATTGAGGAAATTTTCTCTTGAGAAAAGTCACATTTTAGTCAAAATAAATTTAACTTGGAAGTCAGTGCCAAAATATCTCGGAGCATTATACTACTACTACATCCGTAGATAGCTACTAATAATATTATTAAAACTAGAACTAAAAGTTAAATTAATTACCGGAAAATATTGGTAGGACTAAATTAGTAGATCTAAATATAGGCCTAAAACTTTGATTTGTGGAGGTGAAAAATTGATTGGGTGAGATTACGAGAGAGGAAAAATTCAACCAATCAGAAAATTAGGTCCAGTTTTAGGCCTACGTAAGTAGGCGTGTTTAGCATTACTCTTAATTACCATCATATCCTATCAATTTTTAGTTGGTTTATTACTTTTTGTTTTACTTATTTCAGGATCATGTTTCCACCATCGTAACATCATATCCTCAATGGAAAGTAATTATAATTAGTATGCGGATTTAAGGCCCTTAATCTATTTAAAATGCCAAAGTAGTTCTTATGAAAGGAAATTTAAGATTTGTTATGTAGCAAAGTTTATGCCACTTGCGAAAATCTCATAAAATGAGGGGTAGCGAGTTCAATTATTGTTAACAAAAAGATTTGCATGTATAATGTGAGATATATATACATTGTAAGGTATTGAAAAATATATTAGAGTGTTTTCCGGTTTCTAGTGATCAACTTGTATGAAAACAAAACGACTTGTCAATCTTGGTTTTTGTCCAGATTATTAGAAATGACTATTAATCAGAAGTTACAACAATCGAATCATCTTGTATATTGTCACAATTTGGCGGGATGAGTGGGCCGATCCCCGTTGCCGATTATCAATGTTTTGCAAATATTTTGTCACAATGCGAGTTTATTTTTTATGCTATTGTGTTATTATAGTAGAGCGCTTTGTTATAGGGAGCTGATAGATATAACACCAAAAGTGTTTCCTTCACCATAATGTACAATAGTTATAGCTCGTTGTACAAGTATATATATTACAACATACTTTTGATGTTTGAATCAATTTTTTTGATGTATATATCACATCCCTTTGTTATAACTTAAAAGTATAACTAAAATTAAATGGAAATGGAAATGGAAATGGATTGGCATTATATTGGGAATTGATTTCTACGAAACTATTTTAAAGTGCACGTGACACATATTTAGGACAAAAATAGTTATGCTATAGGTTAGGTTTTCAGTAAATTTTGGACAGTTAAGAATGGTACTTAAACATTTAATCCTAGTAGTTAAGTCTGGTGTCATGTTTCAATACCAACTTAACCATCTTTCAATAGCTTCCAAAGAGGACAAGATGGGCTACTGACACGTGTCTGAATATTTAGGGTTAGGGTGATGAAAAGTGATCGTACGGTTGATAGCCCATTTGGTGGTGTGATACACACTACATGATGGTTTTGTGACAGGGAAAGGTCAAAGTCATTGGTCAACATCAATTTTTCGCCTTTGAATTGTCCCATCAGATTTGCAATATTTGGAATCCCCACAAGACTCCATCAAATTCTTTTGTAGGGTGCAATCACTACTCTACTCCTTTGTGTACATGTTGAGTGCAAAATTTCATCTATTTACCATTTTGTACCCCATGCTTCTTTAATGTCTTTTTGCTCCTATATTTTTTTATGCTTCTTTTACTCACCTAAAATAGCTAAAAGTAAAACAACTTCATCAACTTAAATGGAGTAGCTTTTGTTTATTTGTTTCTAAGGTCCATTTATGATTTTGTTTTCAAGAATTGCCATTTCTTCACAAAGGATTATGTATTTAAGATTTAAGGTATACTTATATACTCACGTTTGACCAATTGGGCATTTCTTAAATAGTACCCCACCGTAAAAGTATAGACTTCACATGTGAGATCGATAGGTTCAGAAGTTCGAATCCGTACCTCGCACGTGTGGGTAATTTGTTGACAGATGATTTGACTGGCGTTTATACTCCTTGCGAATTGGACAAACGCTTACTATTGAAATATGTTACGACGGTCTGGGGTACAGGGTTCCCTCTAGATAGATGGTGTTGAACCTCGACGTGATAAGTTATGTTATCTCACAAATAAAAGTTAAATAGATTAAATAATTCATCTTTATGTTATAAAATGTGACCCATGTATTTGTTTATTTGCAATTACCCTTTTTATCACAAGAGGTACATATATAGTAGTATATATAGTGTTTGGCCATAAATTTTCATTTTATATAACAATCGATCCAAAATTTTAAATTGTAAAAGATGGTATTTATGTAATGAAAAACAGTGTAATATATGTGAAACGCCCCAAAGCTAAAGTAATGATTAACCAGATACTTTCATGTTTCAATTAAAAATCACGGTGGAAGGTATTGATTAGTCACAAATTTAGATTTATAAGTGACTGAAACTTTGTTATCCATACCGATGTGAGACAGATTGTTACAAACTCCCTCACTTAGAATCATGACGTTCTCGTAAGACCGAAACATAACCAATAACCAGGATCCATACCCTTGAGATGCACGAGCCACGTGCCCATCGCACCCTGAGAGGGTATGGCTTTGTTACCATACGAAACGTCCCCCAAAGCTAAAGCAATGACTAACCAGATACCTTCAGGTTTCAACTAAAAATCATGGTAGAATGTATTGGTTAGCCACAACCTTAGACTTATAATGGACTCAAACTTTCTTATATGTATCGATGTGGGACATGTTATAATATGATTGTACATTTATACATTTCTTAAATTGTCTGCATTTTTAAAATGAACAATTAACTAGCACAAACGGGTTATATAATACTGTATCAATTCTATATTTTTTTTTGGCGAAAAACAAAATATATTAAATTGGATCTAAACAATTCGCAATGTGACACTTGAAGGAGGAAAGATATCTTTCCGAACCTATGCGAGTACAATAAGATGCAACTTGAATACACAATAAAACCATGGACCTTGAAAACTAAACTAAACATGTTCTAAAACTCCTGTTGAAACGTGAATGAAACTTCCAATTGAAGCATTAATTTAGACCTGCTATTGAAGACCAACTTGAATCTGTTTGAAACTTGAGATACTACAACTTGAAATCATATGAAACCTTTACTTGAATCTTGACTCTTGAACTTGACCCAAAACCACTTCCTTCCTCTTTGAAGACCAAAATAAAGTTACTCCTTGAATAAAGAGAAGCTACTAAAATTAAACATCCCTTTAGATCCTTAGCCAAACTAAACCCAACTGCATATTATGAACATTATTTGTTAGGACTTACTAGTTACTACCTTGATGAAAAGAGGATACATGAACCTTGACCAAAACCTTGAAATCCAACTCAAAACACAAGCATGACAACTTTGATATAACAAGAAACTAAGGAAACAGTTGAAACTTGAAATCACTGAATAATTCCTTTTCATTCTTCCAGATCTTGCTTAAAGCACCGATAAACAGGCGAAACACCGCAAAAATTTTATGACACGACAACACTAAAACAACAAAAGCTACTTACTGTATGAATTATAGCGTACCCCATCACAATATTGTACGTTAAAACTTTGATATAAGTACGCTTTCGTTATTTCAAGTTGATATGTTTTTAGCTTTATTTTTAACCTTATAAAAACTAGTATTAGCAGAGCGTAGGAGATTTTGCTAAATATATATATTTTTGTTTAGTTTTACTTGAAAGTTATAGATCCAGTATAATGTAATCGTGTAAAAAGTTAGTATTCCATTACATAAGGACAATTATGGATTCTCTCATTATCTCAGTCAAAATCACATTTTTTTGGGACAATAAAAATGTATTAAAAGACAGAGCGCATATATATATATATATATATATATATATATATATATATATATATATATACTAGTAGGATACCCGCGCTTTGCGGCGGGACATTATACATAAAAATCGACAAAACACTGGGATTAAGAATAAGGTTACAATAAAGTTGATTGGCAACAAACTAAATATGTGTTAGGAATGAAATGGAAACAATAAACGATCACATATTAATATACGTTACACATTATGTAAAATTTCCCGACTCACCCAATATGAAGTGTAAACTATGGGTAGATTGAACTTTTTATTAGGCTCCACTAATAAATTTTTAGTACATCTTGCTATTTATCTAAAGAGTATCACGTAAAGTTGTCAATGTGTAAATAGAGATTCCAAGCCACACACCAACTTTTGAATTTTCAAAGCTTTAGCTTTTTCGATTGAAAAACCAAATTTCTAGAATATGTGAATTGATAACATAAAAACAAAATTAAACATGTAAATAAATATGGGAAATTTATTTATCCTCAAAAGAATAAAGTTTAAGGGTTTGTTTATTATTTTTTTAAAACTTAAAAACGTATAAAATTGAGTAAAAATTGAAATTGAAAGCTTTCAAGGTGAAATTTGTCTCTGAAACGTGGACAAACCGCCTTCGGCAGTTTGCCAAAACGTTTGTCTCGTTCTGACCTTTCAGTACATAATTGACACGTCTCGTATCTCTTTACGGTTTAAAAGTTATGTCATATTTTTATTAGTAATGTTATAATGAGTATTTTACTAATTTCAAGTAGGTTCTTCAAATATTAATAGTAATGTTAGGGGTAGATTAGTAAATTCCCTCTTAAAAAAATATTACAAATGCATTATATATTAGTATAGATATATAGATATTGATAAGTTTTATTTAATATATATTTAATGTCATATGTTACATAGTTGGTGGTTTAATAAATATAGTATTAAATAGTATTAATGAGAATTTAAAAGTTGTAGGGGTATGTTAGTAATTTCTAGAGATTTTTCAAAAAACTATTAGTAATTCAAGGGGTAAAATAGTCATTAAAATCTTTAAAAAAAACACTCAAATGCTTTATATAATAGTGTATATATATATATATATATATATGGGAAAGATCAAGAGGGAAGCAATTTTTTGAGGGAAGTAGGGAAGTGTAATATTATTCATCACGGAGCATCTTAACTTTGTCAATACAAATATCAAAGATAAAATTAAATTTACTCGTATATAGTAATCAAGATCGATGCTATAAAGAATATATTAACAGATGAAAGTCAATTTTAAGTCATAATATTATTTTATAAATATTTATTCAATAAAACATAAATAATCATCGTGGTGATTGTTAACTTAACATTCATCACGAAGAATGTTAAAAAATAACATTAATTTTCTTTTAACATTCATTGTGATGAATGTTAAGTTAACATTCACCACGACGAACATTAACGATTTGAGATTTAAAATTTATCAATTAATGTTATAGCCTACAAAAAGAATTTATCATGGAAGCTTAACATTCATAGCATCCATTTTGATCAACATTAACGTTTCTATTGCTTTTTGTTGCAATAGAGCGGTTTTCTTAAAGGCTTCAAGGGTTTCAATTTTTTCGGAATGAACACTTCTTGAAGTCAAACCGGCGTCCGATGAAGCCATACTTTTTACCGACTTTCGACCTAATGGATGGCGTATGTAGTCATCTTGGAACAACCTTTTCATGTTTGCCTCAAGAGACGTATTGATTGGGCCGTCGTCCGCGTCTAGATCGGTGGCTAAAGGTTGGAACGTATCTTCGTTACCCATTACGCACCGCTCGATAAAGAATTTTGGGTAATATTTTAGAACATTCCAACATGATTCGTAAATGAATTTATGATTCTCCATTTGTGGCCTAAAACCTTTTCGGGTAGCATTTAAAACGTCTTCGTCATTGGCATCGTTTTGAGGGCAAATCTCATAATAGTGTTTGTTGAGGGCTTGGAATATTTTTGTGTCGTGCGAAATCTTATTTCACTTGCTGGTAAGTTGATTAAGGTTACGTTTTTGTGCCACACAAGAATTGTAACCTTGTTGAACTTTAGCCCAAAAAGACTCGTTTGATTGACTCTTTCCTTGAACGTCATTTTCGGAACAATGTATCCGTCGTTCCACCAAAATTCTAGTCTCGTCGTCCGTCCACCGCATTTGAACCCTTTTACCCTTTTTCTTTTCGGGTTGGGTCTTGGATTCGGGTTCGGGTTAGGCCTCATCTGTCACACCCCCAAATCGGTAATCGTGTTTATTAATAGTTTAGCGGAAGCATTTTAATAATAGTTAAGCATCGGGGGCGGACAGATTCGATAGTGCATTCACTATATCAGAGTATATGATCATACAGAACATACATATATTTAAGATGAAATAAGTTTAAAGTTATTACAAAAGATACGACTTATAAAGTCGTACATAAGTAGGGTTGTCAAGTATTTGCAAATACATATTTATAAAAGAGGGATTTCATAAGTATAACCAATGGAATTGATAATACAAAGGAAATCCATGTGTCCCAAAAGTGGCATCATAAATAGTCAGGTTGCCTACGTCCTTTATGCATGCAGGAGTACCTGAGTCCTAATTCCCTGAAAAACATAGTAAACCGTCAACATTGAATGTTGAGTGAATTCACAGGTTTAGTGTGAATTAAATAAATCAAGTTTTATATAAATCATTCATGTACACAAACATAATATTTATATGTAAGTAGGAAACACAAGTGTTCTAATTAAAGAAAACATTTCCTAAAATTAGTAAGAATGTCATTCTTACTACAATAATAACTGTGTAGGAAACACAAATTTAATCATAAACATTTCCTAATAAGTAATCGCAGGATATACAGGTTTATCAACTAAGTAAACATATCCATTTCTATAGTTAAGGAAAATCAGGTTTAGCAGTCAAGCAAACATTTTCCATCAGATAGTTAACAGGAATTCAAGTTTATCAATAAGGTAAACATTCCAATAATAGTTATAGCAGGAAACACATGTTTAGCATTCAAGTAAACATTTCCTATAAATAGTTGTTTTGTGGGAAACCAAGTTTAACCATTTAAGGTAAACGTTTCCTAAAAATAGTCTTTCAAAGGAACACCTGTCCTATTAGTCATCGCAGGGAATACCCTTCCCAAATCAAGTTGTTGTTTAGTTGTTTAGTTGTGTGGGAAATTTAGACTATAATCCCTCCAAGGTGAGCTAAACCTTTAGAGTTAAAGTAACGACACTAGTACTATAACCAAACCACGACTAGTTGTTTTGTTGTTGCCTCAGTAACACGGTAAGTATACACTCCTCGTTACGACTATCGTCGATGGGGTTGGAATGACCAACAAGTAATATCCTGGGAGGGTTGTCAAATCGATAGTACTATCTGTATACTCAGTGGCTAGAGTCACCTAGCTAATGGTTATAGGTTGTAAGCACCGGGACTTATGTGCACTACAACTACCTCGCGTAAACCTAGGATCGTACCAAGATCTGCTGTCTTATTCCCAAAATATTGTGAAAACATTTCATATAATTAATTCAAGTTAATTCAATATGAAAACATTTTATAGAAACAATTCAAGTTTGACAGCATGAAAGAAATCATGTTAAACAGTTTCACATAATAGCATGCAGTGCAATACATAAAGCATATAGCATGTTATATCACATTGTTCTATGTTTTTCACCCCTGGTTTTAAAAGCATTTAAAACAATAAAAGATAGGGGCTGTGAACTCCCAGTTTGCAAGTCTTCAGCAAAATAGCTAGCAAACAATCCAAAAGCGTCGCTCAAATACCTAGACGCAAATAATAATACTTGTATAAGTATATGGATTATTTGTTAAGTTGAAATGTTTGTAACATTTTAAAGTTGTTGGTGACGTTTGCGTTCATATAATCGTTGAGTTCAAGTATGTATATTTATATACATATTAGTTGAATATATATATTCTAATATATATATTAGTTGTCGTTGTTGTCGATTATTAAAGTTGTTGGTGACGTTTGCGTTCATATAATCGTTGAGTTCAAGTATGTATATTTATATACATATTAGTTGAATATATATATTCTAATATATATATTAGTTGTCGATTATGTTTTCAAAACAAGATTATAATAGTTATCAAAATAACTTTGTTATATTGTTTACATATGTCGTTTGTTAATTGTCGCAAATAAAACTTAGTCATCGTTTATATTTTCAAAAACGTAACTTTGTTTGTTGTAAAATATATCTCGTTTTTGTTTATCGTGTATAGTTTGTACTAGATAATTTAAATCGTTCCATTTTATACGTCTCATTATATATACATTGTCCGTTAGTTTGTATATATATATTTTGTAATTGTTCCAAAGTTTTGTCGTGTCCAAAATGTCCGAAATATAAAATGTCTCAATAATATGTCCGTCTAATTACTAAGTCCCTTGTCGCAGTAATTTATTTCATCATTCGTACAATCCATACATTTTGTAAAATGTTTATTAGTTTGCACATTTTATGAAAATACAAGTCAGTGACCAAATATTTATCGGGGATCCGCCGGATCAAGTAAGGATCCACCGGATCGGGTGTAATATAAGTGGATCCACCGGATCTAATAAGGATCCACCGGATCATTTGGTTTTCGGCTTGAGGATCCGCCGGATCTAAAGGGGATCCGCCGGATCTGGTTATAATTTGGTGGATCCGCCGGATCAGGACATGATCCGCCGGATCTTAGTCATTTGTACCCGTTCCCACTGCTAGTTCATCGGTCTAGGCTTGCGCGTGTTTGGTTAGGATCCGCCGGATCACCCCTTGATCCGCCGGATCGTTATGGTTTTCCCTTGGTCAGAACGTTGAAAATAAGCTTAATACACACATTTTATATATGTGATCCGCCGGATCATGGCCGGATCATGGGCATGATCCGCCGGATCATGGCCGGATCATGGCCATGACAGGTCTGTTCGTCCTCTGTTCTTATTTTTACATATTGGTTTTGATTTATACTCGTTTTTAATATGATCAAACCCCATTATATGTTATATAAACTCATAATAAGATGTTTTTAACAATTTTAACAACAAATCATCAACAATTATCATACTTTAAGAAAATTATAAAAATGAAATAAAAATGGGTAAGTGTTCCTCACAATGACTTGGATGAAGATGATGATGATTCTGATGTTGATGATGACAATGATGAACGATGATGATAATAAAGATCAAGAAACCATTTTTGTTAGTTTGATTGTTTGAAGATTTGAAAGTGGTGAAGGTGATGAAGTGATTGTGGTGTTGCTTCTGCTGCTACTCCCTCTGCTGTTGTTGTTGAAGATCACAGAGAACAAGAAAGAGCCAGTGAATGTGTTGTGTGTGTGTGAATTTTGAAGATCAAATTGTGGGTGAAGTTGTATTATTGGAGACAAGGATTTCAAAGGAAGGTAAGGAGGGAGTATGGTGTGCGTATAAATCTGTCGCACAGATATTTTGTTTGTGTATTATTGGTAGTTTTTAGCCCGTTAATTTCGTGTACGGGTATAATTTGTGGTACATCGGTCATAATAAAATTACGCGTTATGTTTCTCTATATCTCAGATTTAGAACTTTGAAATCGAAATGTGAAATACTTTGTTACAAGTATAATTAAAATTAATTACAGTAAACGTACTGTATAGTCAAAAACGCGTGCCAGATTTCAGTTAAATTTGGAAATCATATTCTGAGGTAATGTTCTATACATTACAACAGTAACTTACGAAATAATACTTTTATTATTTGGAACCTCTAGGCGCGTTTTAAAATTGTTTCTGTTCGTATTACGCGTACTAAAAATCGTCTAAATATTTCGTTTTCTTTTTGTTGTAATACTTTTATCTAATAATTTCAAACTAAAAATCATTCAAAAGTATTTTCGAAGTTCATTTTGGAACTTTATTATTCGCGATTAATACGTTTATTATAAAACGTATAATTTGTTATATTATATCAATAATATAATTATCTAATAGTTGTAATTAATAATTTTCGAATTATTAATTATTTTGTATCACCAACATAGTTGTATTCAATTCGTAGAGTTCGATATATTTATTTTGTACGTAATTATATATACACATATAACTACAATCAAATATATAACATAACACATAGTAAGTTTCACAAAACTTAACACATAATTTGTTTTGAAATTGCTAGTCAGGGAATTACTCTAGGTAATGCATGAAATTAGGTTAAGTAAATACCCTAATTAGAGGATTGTCACATCATCCGAACTTTCTTCTAACGTTTCGAGTAAGGTGAAATTAGTTTGTTGGTAATTGGGATTGGGTGTGTTTGGAGAATAATGAGAAAATTGATAATTCGGGTTGGATGTATTTTGTGAAAATTGTAGGTGTGGTGGTGACCATTGTGTGTTATGAAAAAATTGTGGTTGTGGTGGTGACTATTGTGTGTTTTGGTACCACCATTGAAATTGATAATTGTTTCTCGGGTCATCGGGTGCAAGTTGGTAGGGGTTTGCAATGGGTGGAAAATTTGCAAATCCGAAAGGTTGAGACATGGATCCATAAGGTTGAGACGTGGATTCGTAGTTTGTTTGAGCGGTTGGTGAATTTGGGTTTGGTAACGGATTATTCAATAATTTTTGTCACATATCTTTGGCTACATTTTGTTGATCTTTCTTTTTTGTTTTTGGTTTTGATTTGTTGTTTTTAGACATATTTGTGAGAGATTGGGTGTATAGAATGGGTAAAATAGGTGTGAATTGCGGTGTATAAAATTGTAGTGAATTGTTGTGTAAAAGTGGATAAATGGAGTGTGTATTTATAGTTAAAAAGTAGTGTTTAAAAAGAAAATTAAAAAAAAAACGGATCTTTTTTTAGCCGTTGGGGTCGTTTTTTTAATTTATTTTTCCTAATGGTCAGATTTCAAAATAAAAATAAAAAGTAAAGTGGGCTTGCACCCCCACCTCACTCGTCGGATAACCGACGGCCGAACCGACGGCTTGGTGCCATCGATGTCGATTCCGTCGGCTGGAACCGACGGCATCCGACCACCACCATTGGGACAAGTCTTACATCTTATTGAATGTTGTTTTTATTCCGATGAATTAGTTATGTAATGAATCGGTGAGTGTAACGTATTCGTTTGACTCGTATATAGTATTTGTATAAATATGCTTATATGATGGAGAAACTGATTAAATTGCTAGAAGTAATGAATTATTGGTTATCATATAATTTCTATAAATAATTGTTGAGTCTTAAACATTTGTAACACCCACCTTAGGGGTCTAGTGGTAACACGGTAATTTTCTAACTTTAAAATTATTATTTAATGTATTAGGAATAATTTTATATTATTATGTTTATTTTTGAATATTATGTAAAAGACCAAATGACTTATTGTGACAGGTAAATAAGTTATTGTTTTAAATTTATATAGTTGTAAGAAAAAATAAAATAGTTGGAATCGCAAATGGTTTTTAGGTTACAGACAATAGGTCTAAAAGGGAACTATTTTATTATTACATAGATGGAGTCGGTTAACGGGGTGAGCCGACTTAATTTCTCTAACTTTCCCAAATTTATCTACTCTTCTCATTTTTTAAGAAAACCACATACAGTAAGTGAACCAAAAAGGAGAAAGGATTTCTCTTGTGTTTTGATTCAAGTACATCAGATTATCATCATCATCATCTCTATTTCTTCCTTAACTTGTAAGTTGTTTACTTGTTTTATTTAACCTATAACTTGAATTTGTTGATTATGGTAGAAGTTATATGGGTTAATGATATTAGGATGAAATTGAAGCTTGAAAGTTGTTATTTGAGGTAATATGATGTTTGTTGATGTTATTCACTGTATTAAATTGATTAGAAACTGAGTTTGTGAATGTTGAGTTAAATTTCGGGTTCTGGGTTTGGAGAAATCTGCAGGTCGCTGGAAGACAGGTTTTACCCGGCTGGTAACCTATCTATCCGGCGGGTAGTGCAGTTTTGGTAAGTATCCAGCGGATACAACCAAATCCAGCGGGTAAGTCAAGTCGGATGATACCTTTAGTGATACCTTTAGTGACTAAAAATTTGACAAATTTTCATTATACATGAATTGGGTTGAAATTCGCATGGTCACTCGAAAACGACCCAATGATTATACATGAGCCTAGGCGGTTTTAGGCCTTTCAGGGTTGTTTAGGGGTCGAAAATGGCATTTTTAAGTTTTTGGACCTCGTTCGGGACTTTTTGATTACATTTCGGATTGGACTTTTGTTTTCTTAGACCTCAAGGATTACTTGCTTGGGTAGATATGTTATGATGATAGTTTGGAACTATATAATTGAGTAAATGGTTATATAAATTGATTTATGATGACTTGATTTAAACTGTTAGTTGTAAAGTACGATGATTATTATTTACAACCCGGTAATTGTTTGTTATTTTGATACTATGTATTAAAATAAGTTATATGCTTATGAAATGAATTTCTAACTCATTGATTTTGTATTCTCAGATCAGCAGAAGACTCAGTAATATAAAACTTCTGAGTTAGCGACTGAGATTATCAGGTGAATGGATTTGTAACTCTCAGTATGATTCAGTTGTAATGGTTTGGTTACAACAGGTAAACTTAGTACTATTGTTGATAGACTGTTTAGTCTGCCATGATGATTATGGATTATGTGATACTTGGCCATTGGGCATATGTGATATATTCATAGGTCAACACTGGTTGGGCTTGTTGCTATTGTTTGGTCGGCGGGGGATCTTTGTACATGTGTTGTAGTATGGGGTCCTGTGTCGTGTGAAGATAGCAACAGCTATCGGTTAACCTCTGTATTGGCCTGCAG
Organism: Helichrysum umbraculigerum; assembly: GCA_949592205.1. Classification (NCBI taxonomy): domain Eukaryota; kingdom Viridiplantae; phylum Streptophyta; class Magnoliopsida; order Asterales; family Asteraceae; genus Helichrysum; species Helichrysum umbraculigerum. The sequence continues at coordinate 9,501,475 of CATIUR010000002.1, read as the reverse complement.
TTGGTTTTAAGTGTTCTTGGAGGGCCACCGCGGCATGAGGGTTCCTCAAGAACCACCGATCCTCTTTAACGCTATGTGTTTACGAGTATTTGTTGTAAACAGATTTGTTATGCTAAGTTGGACTGTTGGTTATATATTCACTCACTTAGCTATGTGTTAATCCCACCACCCCACTTCTTGCAGGTTATGATTTGATATAACGGGCGAGCAAAAAACTTTTGTTGGATGGAATGTTTAACTACCTGCTTACTCTGATATTTATTTTGGGATGAGTTCACGTTGTATTTTGAATTATATAACACCCAATAGGATATGCTATGTTTTGTAATAATATGATTTCATATGTATACCTAATATGTAATGTAAAGGGATAATGTATGTTTAGACCTACGCTTCCGATGTATTACATATTTATATAAAAAAAATGGTTGTAAATTTATGGGGTGTTATAACATTGTTCTTAAAATTTTCCTTTTAAAAAAAGCCAATTGCTTTATATAGACGTTAGATATATTAGATGGATACATATATAGGGGAATGATCAAGAGGGGAGCTTCAAATTTGAGGGAAGGAATGAAGCAAACATCAACCACTTATTTTTCTATACCTTATACAATTCATCTACAATACCCATTTCATCATTTTTTTATCCAAAATTCAAAATTAAAGCATGTAATTCAAGGATTCTTCAATAAAAAACATTATAAAATTCTTGAATCCATCAGACGCATTCATACATATCTTCAATTCGCCATAACTCGAATTCATTCAAAATTATGAAGTTGGTGTAACTTTTGGGTTTTTGAGAAAATTTTGATTCGGTAATGAAAACAATAAAATTAAACGATTTTCTTTGTAAAATTATATAAACAAGTAATTAATCGAATTATGGTCGTCATTACAATCGAATTTTACAAACAAAAAAAATTCTCGGAACGTTAACATTCATCTTAAAATCATGTTAATCAAAATTACAACTTCATAGTTCTAAACATTCATTTATGATGAATATTAACTTATATATGATATTACACATTGTTGAATGTGATAACATAACATTATATTCAATGTATAATTATGTATATGAGTTAACATTCACCGTAAATAAATGTTATAATGTTCAATTCATTGTGTATAATACCATGTATTAGTTAATATGCATTGTAATGAATGTTACAATGTTCATCATTGCCAATAACACATATAAGCTAATATTCATCACAAGTGAATCTTAAAAACTAAAATAAAAGTAAGATATTAACATTTTTTAAGATGAATCTTAACTAATACAGTGATGAATGTTAAGTTATAACATTTATTAATATAAATAACATATATAAGTTAATATTCATGATAAATGAATGTTTAGGTATATTAAATTGTAATTTGATTAACATGCTTTTGAAATGCATGTTAACGTGTTGGGAGTTGATTTCAAGTTATTTACAAGTTTGTCACCGCGAGAATAACTTTTAAGATGACCAGAATGTGTGGTCGAGAATAACTTTTCTCCTTCCCTTATTTTTTTACTTCCTTCTTGATCTTCCCATATATATATATATATATATATATATATATATATATATATATATATATATATATATATATATATATATATATATATATATATATATATATATAAAATACATAAACCTATTATTATAATTGAAACTGAATTCACGATTATTTGCTCAAGTACATCCTTTCATACATCATTTGCTTTCTAATGTGCAACTTAATGTTTTATAGGATCCAATTCACATTGGAAATTTTGTGAAAACAAGTTCATAAATTTCTAAATAAATCAAGTACTATACAATGGCACTTGTATATAGGGTCGTCGTTTTGTGTTGGAGTAAGGTTTTTAGGGTCATCGTTTTGGTTTGGAGAAAGGTTTTAGGTTCATTTTTAGAGTCAGTTTGCTGGAATGTTGATATTAATATCGTTATATGTCCTAACTGTAAGTCCCCTAGTTTTAGGATCGATAACTTCGTTATCTGTAGTATTAAGGTGCGGAATCCCTCAATACGGTGTTATCTTACTAACAACGAATATGTTCGTATTGCGTTTAACAAAGCTTAACTTTACACGATAAATCGTCAAAGCCTAGCCTTAGGTTTATGTTTTTCTCTGGTTTATTGATTTCGCCGATCAGAAAGAATACAAAAGTTATAATGTGTTCAGGTTTTTCACGATTGAAAAAACCTTTTATATTTTGTCTCGGCTCGGCTCGCATGGGCCTGCGAGTTCGGCCCAACTCGCCTCGTAGCCCAAGCCCATTACCAAGCTCGACTCGTTACTGATCTCCACGAGTTCAGTTCTCATCTCGGCTCGTTAGTCTCGCGACCTGAGAACTCGACTCGCAGCAAACGTATTTATTTCGTATTTAATTATTCGTCTAACTTAACAAAACAATATGTTTAACGAATATCACTAACAAAACAAATATTCTTTTACAAATCCAAACCAATATACAAACACAATAATAATTACACTAGTCCTATTTCAAGCTAGATCTGTTGTCACAATCTATGTCTCAACAGACTCCCCCTTGACAATAGCTCTAGCGTCTTTATCTTCACGCTTGTCTTTGGTCTTCATTTGTAAATCTTACTGCCTGCGTAAATCTTCATCTTGATACAAGTTTTAACCATCAACTGATAATCTCTTGCTAAATCAGCCCATTCAATAGTCGTCAAAATTCTGTTCTCATTTAACTTTAACAGATCCTTTCTCGACATATTCATCAGGTGTCGATGATCATAAACTCTAAAGATTTCTCTTTCACCACCTTCAACCTCATCATCAGCTTCAACCATAACAGCTTCTCCAGTTCCTGAATCCACGTGCCAACTCTTCATATTTCCCAAAATATCCTGTGGCATTGTCTTCAGTGGAATCTGCTGTATGCATCTAACAGCTGGATAAACTTTCTTCCTTCTTCTTCTTCCTGTTCTTTGACTTCTCTCTTGTAATTTCACAGTCTTTCCCTTTCTTGGCTTAATCTGAACAAACTTATTCGTACCAACCTCATGTCTAATGATTCTTTCAACACGATCAGCATAATCATCACGACTTGGGTTGTTAATCTCTAATCTAGCCAAATCACGTATTTCATAACGTGGTAGAGAACTAAAAACTGCAAGCTTTCTTTCAAAATATTGAACTCCGTCAAACCTTTTGATTGCAAAAAGCTTTAGCTCAGAGTCAAAGTACCAACCAATAATCCCTTTACGTGGTACACGCTTTTTCGTAATATCAACTTCAGAAATTCCAATCTTCTTCTTCTTCTTTGGAAGTTTCCTAAGTACAACAGCAGGATTTTTGGTTTGAACAAGAACTTCTTCTTCTTCATCAGAGGTTGAATCATCAATATCTTCATCTATATTGACAATTGTTGGACCTTGTTCATTTTCAATAACAACTTCTGTCCTAGATGGGCTCACATGATGTTCATCAATGTTTGCATCTAGATCTACACCCATGTCTTGCACATTCTCAGGTACAGCAGTCCAATCTGTAGGTGGTAGAAATTCTCCATCCTCAAGATCAAAATCAATGTCTTCATCTATCTCATCAAAAATATCATCTTCCGATTCAGATAGATCAAGCATCTCCAATCCTAAGAGAAAAACATAAATACAAATATATTAATAATTCAAATTCTTTATTGATTTCCCTGAACCAATCTAAGAATTTCTTTATTAATTCTTTTGTATATTTTAACCTAACATATAAACGCAATATAAATATAACTTATAAAATCTTTTATTGATTACCCTGAATCAATCTAAAATCTCTTAAGTCTACTTAACAAATATTAATTAATTTTAAATTCTAATGCATTGTGAATAATCACCAAACATTTAAATTTACTATTAATTACCTTATATAATTTCCAAGTGTTAATTGATCTCATTCATTATCAATTTAACCTTTAAATTATATATCATTTGTCTAGTTAATACGAATACATTTTTAACTTGTTAATTACTTATAAACCTTACGGTCTTAAGTCTATAATCAAATCTAAAATGCATATGTTATTATAAAATTATGACCGCCGAAATTAATCGGAACACGCCGCTCGACTACTCAATGAGTCAGAAGTCTTTCGATCACTATTTTATCTTAACATTTATAAAATCAAATAACTTAACAATATCTAATACATTTAACTTGTAATTACAAATCTCAAGCCGAATATATTATCACAATATTAAGTTACAATTATTCTGTACAAATTACTACCAATAATTACTACACTATGCTAATACTAAGCTATCTTACCAGCTTCTGTATCAACCTGTGCAGTCTTATCAGCATTTGTACCAGCTCCAGAACCACTAGCACCAGCACCAGACTCCCCCTGAATAGTAGCTTGGTCACCAGTCTTTGAAGGACCAGTCTGCTCACCACTCGGTGCATTGGGATCATCGTCCTTGTCTTGATCTCTCTTTCTCTTCAACTCATTCTCTCTGCAAGACTCCAGATATACCAATATCTCCCCCTGAGCAGGCTGTCCTGAATGCGATCTCAAGACCAGACTCTCTAAAGAAGATAACTTCAGTCTCTGTACAGTGAAGTCCGCAAGTAACGTCTCATGAGTCTTCATCAACAGATTGTACGATTCACTCTGCTTGAGAATCTGTTGTGAAAGAAGAAGATTGCTCGACACCAGCTCTGGAATCTGAGAAGTAAGCTTCTCCAAATCCTTTACCCTCGACTCTAAGGATGTAATCCTTTCAGCATCAGTCGTTGGAGTAACAGGTATCGTTCTAGGTCCAGGCGGTGTAAGAGACTCAATATGCCAGTCTCTGGTAAGCGGTGTATGAGGTTGAGACAAAGCTTGCGTAAGCAAACTTGTCGCAAATCTAGCTGCTTTGTTCGTCGGAAAATTAGCTCCATGAACTAGATCAGCAACCTCATGCTGTAAAGTTAAACACAATTAAAATCAGTTATTGTTACAGATTACTCTGTCTCAAACTCTAATTAATTGCATAACACTCATAGTTATAGAATTTATATCTCATACTTGAAGCGGTAAAGACATCGATTCCGTAACCACCGGTGCAACCCTCTCTACCTGTGGTGTATCCTGAGAAACTGTATACAGAATTAACTGTCTCAGTTCAACTCCTGATAAACAACAAGTTAAGATTATTTAACTTTAATTAATACTAACCTTCTCGACTACTCCCGTATAACCCATACGTCCGATAGCTCCCTCTATGAAATCCATTGGATACTCAACATCCCCATTCTCTTGTTCTACCGTACCTAGCTGCAAAATCTCACGAAGATTACCAGCTGAAAAGGTAACAGGTTGTCCACCAACTGTAGCTCGAATCTCTGGTGGATTGACCGATTCGTCATGCTCTATACCCGTCCAGAAATCAGTCAAAATCGCCTGAGAAATAGGAGGATTTGCTGTAACAGCATACTGTATACGTGAACGTGCCAAAAATGAAAGCACCTGAGCTACTTTGCTAGCTCCCTTTGCACGTACATCCAGATCAACAAGGATGTTGTGACCTTTGTCAAATTGTCGAGCCATATCTGTAAAAACACAAATGACAACAACAATTCAAAGCAAATTAAAAATATTTAAACTATTACGTATTATGAATAGAGATTCATCAAACATCTTAGTTTAAATTTGAAATTATATATAACTTGTTACAAAAATAGTCTCAAGTCGTATATAAAAATTTAACTTATAACTAAAAGTCTTAAGTCTAATTTAAATCACGTTAGGTACTTGTTATTTTAATAAAAATCTCAAGTCGTTAACGTTAAAAATTATACCGCTAATGTGAAATTAGGACACGCCACTAATTTTCTTCTTAAATTAGTAGACTTTCGATATAATCATATAAGAATTAACACAAATCCATTTCATAAAAGTTATTACTTAAAAAGTCTTAACATTTATATCACTACTTTAAAAAATAAAATTTTTCTAAGTACTGGACTCGCATAAACTGGCCTAACGAGTTGAGTTCAACTCGTTTTGTTTATCAACTCGCTACATTGATCAACTCACTAATCTCATGAACTCGCTAGTCAACTCGCTGCGAGTTGAATCGAAATTTCAACTCGTTCGATGAACAGCCGTCGTAAGATTAAACTTAAAATCGATGATTTTGTTAGTTTTAACACGATCAAACGATACATTCACATCTATTACGGTTCGTTTAACATTAATCCTAAGGATTCGTGTTCTAACAATCCATTAATCATCGTGAATCGTTCAAAATTGAAACCGAAACCCTAAGTGCATAAAAACTTCGATTTCTCGTAAATGAAACGGTGAAATCCGTTGTATTTTACCTCAAAATGTTCGCAATCTAAAGGTGAATAAAATCTACGGATCAAAAACTCGTTCTCGTACTCGTAAAATCGAAATCAAACGAAAATAACTTTTTCGCCTCGTTTCGCCTGTAAGCGGATTCGCCAAGTTGAAGTGAACTCGCGAGTAATGTGAATTCGGTGATCTGTTGACTCGTTTGACCTTTTGTTTTATACCCTTTATCCGATCCGCAAGATTTCAAGTGGATCCGCAAGTTGATGTCAACTCGCAGAAACAATTAAAAACGCGAATTTAATGCTAAGTATAAATAAAAACCCGATATTTTACAAGTCTAAAATAAAATTATTTTTCACTTGTATTTGTCACGTTGTTTAACTCAAAAATATTCAGTATGATTTAATTCCGAAGGGTAAGCATAATTAACACAAAAATTAAAAACTAAAAATAAAACAAAATTACATAACCATTGGTATCAAGTACCATTTTATTAATCAATTGAAACAAAGTAAATATACAATGTAGATAAGATTTTATCTGCTTAGGGATCATATTAGAAAGAATAAGCAATTAATTATACATTTAAAAGTCTAAACAGATTGGTAGTATTCATACCTCATGAAATTCAAATAAATTACTGTAAAATTACAACTATATATATCATTTATACATTTATATTTATAAAACTATATCTTAGGTACCTTTATCCACATAGCATAATTAATAAATACATTACTCACATAAAGTGAATATTTTAATTATAGATAGTTCAAGACGATTACCGGTATTATGATCCACATAAACAAATTATACTCAATTTTCTAAGCAAACTCTTTATTGTTAGTATGAGTATTATCAAGTGCTTCCTATTATATGACATACTGAAGAATTCAAGTAAAACACATAACACTGCATCATTAAATTTTCAAGGTAGCGGTTACTAAATGATGTATCTTTTCGAAACATATAACATACACTTGAATTTTTACGGTTAGACAAATATCAAATATACTTTGAATATGCTATGTTATCTAAGTCTGTACGTAGTACAACAGAAGATTCCTTCTAGCATAATTCAAAATATATTTGAGAATATTAATTTAATTAAAGGTTTCAGTTCTGTACATAGTACAACATAGTTACCAGTAATTAAATTAATACCCATATTGCTACTATTTGTCACTTTAATTAAAATGCATGATAACAGTGTATGGTAATACCATCATTCAACATTTAAGACTTAATGTCATACATCATAGAATAGTTACACAAAATAATAAACAAGTAGTTAATTAAATTCTTAAGACTTAGAAAATTTCATATAATTTGCCTACCAGTACATCATATGATGAAGCCATCTAAAATTTTACTAAAAATAGACAAATTATAACTTGTGGATATAGGTGTATAATCAAATAAATATAAACACATACCTGATAGAACCGCTGTAGTTCTAAAGCAACTTTATTTGAACCTACTACCATATCATACTTAGGACTTAAGCTTTATTATTGTGAAGCTTATTCTCCTAATGTACTATCATTTCCCGTAGTTTTTGCAAATAAAAACTTAAATGAAGGCGATTCCCCTTAGGTAACAAGCAAATGAATGCCATACGCCTTTTTTTTTTTTTTTTTTTTTTTTTTTTTTTTTTTTTTTTTTTTTAATAATAAACACATAAATACTAACTATTACAAGAATACCCTTGGAAGACTAATCACTCTGGATTTCTCATTCCGTTTAGTTGAACCAACGTCTCAAATCTTGCTCTGTCGAACGCCTTTGTGTATAAGTCTGCTAAGTTATCCAATGATGGAACCTTAACTAACTTTATCAATTTCTTTTCAGCACAATCTCTAATAAAATGATGTCGAATATCAATATGCTTAGTTTTACTGTGCTTTACTGGATTATTGGTGATCGACATAGTAGATTCGTTATCAATCATCATAGGAGTATTGGTTATATTTAACCCGTAATCCCGCAGTTGCTGTTGAATCCAAAGAACTTGCGAGCAACAGCTGCCAGCTGCAACATACTCAGCTTCACATGTAGAAATGGCTACCGAGGTTTGCTTCTTGCACTGCCAGGATACTAATCTACCTCCTAAGAATTGACATCCTCCAGTCGTAGATTTCCTATTCTGATTGCATCCTCCATAATCCGAATCAGTATAAGCTACGAGATCTAAGTCTCCATCAATCGGATACCAAAGACCCAGCTTAGGTTTCCCTTTGAGGTAACGAAAGATTCGTTTAACAGCTTGCATGTGTGACTCTTTCGGATTAGCCTGATATCTTGCGCATAAACAAACAGCAAACATGATGTCAGGCCTAGAGGCTGTAAGATACATTAGTGATCCGATCATGGCTCTATAAAGAGTTGGATCCACATCGCTATCACTCGATGTATCTGGACCTAATCCATGATTGACTGGAATTGGAGTATTGTAGACCTTACTTTCATCCATCTTGAAACGTTCTAATAGCTCATATGTATATTTAGATTGATGAATAAAGAATCCATCCTTCTTTTGATCAACTTGTAATCCTAAGAAGAAATTCAACTCTCCCATTGCAGACATTTCAAACCTTTTTCTCATGACTTTCTCAAATTCTTGACACATCTTTTCATCAGACGATCCAAAGATAATGTCATCAACATACACTTGTACAAGAAGAAAGTCTTTCTTTTTCCACTTCACAAATAGTGTACTATCAATTGATCCTCTTGTAAATCCATTCTCAAGTAGATACGTTGATAGTGTTCCATACCATGCCCTAGGTGCTTGATGTAATCCATATAGAGCCTTATTCAAACGATATACTCTATCTGGATACTCAGGATTAGCAAACCCTGGCGGTTGTGAAACATACACCAATTCTTCCACTTTGCCATACAAAAAGGCACTCTTAACATCCAACTGATACACTTTTATACCATAATATGATGCGAATGCTAAGAATACTCTAATTGCTTCTAGCCTAGCAACTGGTGCAAACACTTCATTGTAATCAATACCTTCTTGTTGATTAAAACCTTGAACCACTAGACGAGCTTTATTGCGAGTAACGATACCTTTATCATCTCTCTTACACTTAAATACCCATCTAGTTCCAATTGGATATTCTCCCTTTGGTAGGTCAACCAACTCCCATACTTGTAATTTAGAGAACTGAGATAGTTCTTCTTGCATTGCTTCTACCCACGAGTTTTCTTTTAAAGCCATTTGAACATTTTTAGGCTCGACTTGTGAGATAAAGCATGAATATAGACATTGATTAGGAATCCCTGTCTCTTTCATTGCAGTATACAAGCTTTGGTATTCAGAATTCTCAGACGTATTAGTTCTGGATTGATGCCTAGTTTGAACCGGAGTATTAATATCACCGATGATGTTTTCAACTGGATGATTCTTACTCGTTCTAGTTGTAGTAACTAGTTCAACTGGTATCTCATCTTCCAAATTAGTACCAATTTCTTCCAATTCAGGTACATCTTCCGTACGTGCTGAAGATATTCTTAGATGTTTCAAAGGAGTAAGTATGTCATCAAACTTTGTATGAAGATCATCAAGATCTTCTGTTTCTAGAGACTTATCCTCTGAAGGTTTTTGTGACTCACTTGTGGAAGCTTTATCTGAGTCAACAGTAGTCTTGATTCCAGACTGCTTAACACTCGATGTTGAAGCGGGACCAATATTCTCATCTTCAAACAATAAATGTTCAGCTATCTCTGAATCACTGACATAGTCACTAATAGGAACTTTAAATGATGCAAAAAGATCAGAATAATCAAATTGCCAATCTAAGCCCTTATGAACATCCGGTGAATAGCTTGTAACCTCAATATTATAAACTACCTCCAAACGTCCTGTGACTTTATTAAAGACTCTCTTATTTGGCGAATTGGGCATATAACCTAGGAAAAATCCTTCGTCAGCCTTCTCACCAAATTTTGCTTGATGTCCAGTCTTTAATATGGTGCATGAAACTCCAAAGGGTTCAAACCCTTTTAAGTTAGGTTTCTTATTGTTCAAAAGCTCATAACAAGTCTTGTTATGTCTCTTAACCGTAAGAACTCTATTAAGAACATAACATGCTGTATTCACTGCTTCTGCCCAAAAGATGACCGGAAGCTTTGAATCAGCAAGCATTGTTCTAGCAGCTTCAATCAACGTTCTATTCTTCCTTTCAGCAACACCATTCTGTTGAGGTTCATAAGGTGCACTGAATTGATGTAATATCCCTTTGCTTAAGCAATAGATATTCAACGTTGAATTCTTAAACTCTGTTCCATTGTCACTACGAATACGCTTAACTCTCTTTTTATAGACATTCTCTACTAGATCAAAGAACTCAATTAGAATTCCAGGAGTCTCATCCTTTGATCCCAAAAAGAATACCCATGAGAATCTAGAATAGTCATCTGTGACAACCAAACAGTACCATTTGCCACCTAGACTTCTCTTGCTTATAGGGCCGAAGAGATCCATATGTAGCAATTCAAATGGCGAGGAGATAGAGTTTTCAGTCTTAGGTCTGTGTGGTTTCTTGTGCTGCTTTCCTTTCATGCAAGGAACACACTTATCCTCAGACTCGAAACGTTTTTGTGGTACACCTAGAACCAAACCATTTTTGGTTATATAATTCATCTTTCTCCAGTTTAGATGTGCCATTCTCCTATGCCATAACAGAGCATCTGTTTCCGAAGCCTTGGACAATAAACATGTAGACACCATTGAAGAGTTAGGAACACCCATGTTGATAGCATAGATGTCCTTCTTCCTTGGCGCCCTCATCAATATCCATTCATCAGGAATTTTAAAACCTGGCTTCAGGACTAAGGCCTCCTTTTCATTGAAATAAACTGGATGACCTTTATCACAGACTTGGGAAACACTCACTAGGTTGTGTGTAAGTTCTTCAACATAGTTCACATCCTCAAGAGTCAAAGTTCCATTTGAAACTTTTCCTTTTCCCGAAATTACTCCTCCTTTATCTCCTGCAAAATTTACTTTTTGCTTGAGACTATCCTTGAAGTCCTTCAGTAGACTTCTTTCACCGGTCATGTGCCTCGAGCATCCACTGTCTACATACCACCAACTGTCCTTGTTCACAGCATGCTCCTGCACATAACACAAAACACGATCAGTTATCAAGAGGGACCCAAGCCATTACGGTCTTGGTTTGTCCCTTATCATCAACAAACTTAAGCTCTTTAAAATAACCATTCTTCCCATCAGGAGCTTTGGTTACTTTCGAAGTAGCTTGAGTTTGTGGACGATCAGCCTTAAGAGGTGAATTTGAGGAGAACCTCTTAGGCACAAAAGTATGAGCTCTATTATGATAATTATAATTAAACTCATGTGATCGCGAAGTAGTGCCACTTTCATAATGACTATGGCCTCTACTTGGAGTTCTAAACCTCGACGGTGTCACATCCCTAGACTTATGGACATAATTATCACTTTGAGTATATGACCGTTTAGGTTTAGGTGGGGAGACACTATGCTTACCATCTCTTTTAAGAATGTTCACAGGTTTATTACCTAACTTAGGTTTGGTATCTAACCCGTCTACAGTCATATCAGAGTCGGTCTGTGTCTTTTCCTCAATCACAAGCTTATGTGGTGCTTCAGGCTTTTTGTTAGGACAACACGAAGCCACGTGTCCTTTTTGATGACATTTGAAACATGACATCTGCTTGCGTGATTTGCTCACTTTTGCTTTCTCATCCGGAGTCTTAGGCACTAAAGGTTTAAGCTGTTCCTTATCAACTTTATCATTAATCTTAGCATCGTTAATCACTCCACCCGATACAAAATGTATTTTGGTGAACTGAGAAGCCTTGCTATTATCTAATGATACGTTCTTAATAACATCTTTCTGTGCCTCTGACTGTTCAGGTTTATCAGCTACTGAAATCTCAGTATTAACTTCAGTCATCTCAGAATCTTCAGGAATAGGAGTGTAATTGGCATTAAAAGGTGGGGATACATCATTGTAACCTAACCCAGTCTTGTCCTTTACACTACGTTGAGCATCTAACATTTTATCCATTTGAGATGTCCTATAGTTCTCAAGTTTACGGTTTTGCTCAATTAACCTTAAATTAAGGTTCACTATTTCCTGATCCTTACTAGCAATCGTCTCATTTAAGTCTTTGATATTCATATAGAGACCATCTATGACAACAGATTTTTCACTTATGGTATCTCTAAGTTTTGTTCTATCCAACGCATCAGACTTAATTTTATCTTTTAAGACCTGTTTATCATCACTTAATCTACGAACATCCATAATAGCTTGATCAAGTTCAGATCTAACAGTCTTATAAGATTCCTTATCCATATTTAATTGTGATGACAGATTACTATTTGACACAGTTAAGACACTATTCTGAGACTGTAAATCAGTAACTAAGTAACAAACATCAGCAAGATTAAGAATATCTAAACATACCTTCTTCTTGTCAGTTTGTAATTCAGCCATACGTGCCACTAATTCTTCAGGACTCATATCTGGAGTTGAATCCATATATAGCACATCATCATCACTTGCCCTTTTTTCAGACTCATCCACCTCTACTCTCTGTTCCATGTCAGTGGGCATGTAGGACACTGATCCAGCAGTTGTTTCTTCGATCTCGGCCATCAAAGCTTCTTCAGAATGAGCTTGCCAATCATACGAGCCATCCAACTGCTTCACCACTAAGGCTTTGGAAGCAAGAGTACTTCCCGAACCTTGTTTTCCTTGTGCTTCTACTTTAGGTCTTTGGCATTCTCTAGCAAAATGACCAATACCCTGACAGTTAAAGCATCTGACCTTGGTTTTATCAAACCCTGATCTATTGCCCAACACCTTTCTACCAGTTTTCTTGAGGAAATTCTTCACCTTTCTAGATATCAACGCTAGTTGATCTTGAAGTTCCAGTTCCTCAAGATAATCAGAATCTATCTGCTCATAATCCTCATCAAATAGAATAGGATCATTGATCTTTCCTTCTATGTAGTTCTCATATGATGCCACAAAGGAAGCAAGAACAGACAGTTGCTGTTCAGCAGATTTCACACTCATCGGCATCTTCTGATGCTCTTGAGGTGACTTCTCAGAATTCTTTCCCTTTGTCTCATCACCAGAGGAGGAAATAAAGCACAGATCTTCAGTGATCATCTCTCCATTTTCATTAGTATCACCAACTAACAGTGCAGTGGTCGAACTCGATGACGCAGTCGAAAGACTTGACTTTCCATGATACAGTCCAGGGTTCTGAACCTGATCAGAATCACTATCTCTTGACTTCTTGGAGAAATCATAACCTTTCAGCTTGTCAATGACTTGCTCTAAGGTCATAGTAGAATACCTAGTTTCGTTATCCTTAATCATAACACCATACATTTCCCATTTAGAAGGCAAACCCTCAAGGAACTTGTCGGTTTTAGATACTTCTTCTTCAAAAATTTCATGGTATTCTAATTCACTTAGCAGATGGTAGAATCGTGTAACATAGGCATCAAGATCTTCTCCTTTTAAAGCTTTAAACATAGTAAACTGCTTTTTAAGAAGACTCTTCTTGCCAGCTCTCACCTGTGGACTTCCCTCACCTCTTTTCTCTAAAGCTTCCCAGAGCGCTTTAGCAGTATGAAAAGACTTGAGTTGATGAGCAAGGGATTTAGGAAGACACATCTTTATGCAAGAATGTGATTTATTCTCATTTCTGTACGCTTCCTTCTCTTGATCACTCATATTTGCATAAGTAAGAACTACAGTAGCATTTTGAACAGTTTGAGTAGGTGGGGTGTATCCACTCTTGATACACATCCAGATAGACAGATCATGGAATCTACAGTAAGATTCAAACCTGTCCTTCCAATTGTAGTAATCCTCGATTCTTAACAACTTAGGTGGAACGTTTGACTTTCCCACCTCGTGGTCCATTTCGATCATTCTACTTAAGTCAGACATCTTAAAAACGTAAAATTAAACTGTTTCAGCCAATTCAGAAATCTCAACTCGCAAGACTCAGCTCAACTCGCAATCTCAGCTCGACTCGCAGAATTTGTCGATTCGCAAGCCTCAGTTCGGATTGCTAAAAGATGTCGATTCGCAAGTGATGTCGATTCGCGAGAGATCTCGGTTCGACTTGCAAGCCTCAGTTCGACTCGCTAGTTCAACTCGGTTCGCAGGCGACGCTGGAACCCTAATCTCGACTCGCGAAACGGCTGTTAAACCCGAAAAAACGAATTTTAAGGTATTTTTACGAACGAAACTGAGAAATTCGACTGTAAACTAACCCTAAAACTTCCAGAGAATGATTTTGATCGTTAGTATTGCAATAATGCACGTAAAAACGACCCGAATCAAAAACGCAATAAACTAAAACTCACGAACACACTCGTATCTAGCCCGAAAGCTCTGATACCAGATGTAAGTCCCCTAGTTTTAGGATCGATAACTTCGTTATCTGTAGTATTAAGGTGCGGAATCCCTCAATACGGTGTTATCTTACTAACAACGAATATGTTCGTATTGCGTTTAACAAAGCTTAACTTTACACGATAAATCGTCAAAGCCTAGCCTTAGGTTTATGTTTTTCTCTGGTTTATTGATTTCGCCGATCAGAAAGAATACAAAAGTTATAATGTGTTCAGGTTTTTCACGATTGAAAAAACCTTTTATATTTTGTCTCGGCTCGGCTCGCATGGGCCTGCGAGTTCGGCCCAACTCGCCTCGTAGCCCAAGCCCATTACCAAGCTCGACTCGTTACTGATCTCCACGAGTTCAGTTCTCATCTCGGCTCGTTAGTCTCGCGACCTGAGAACTCGACTCGCAGCAAACGTATTTATTTCGTATTTAATTATTCGTCTAACTTAACAAAACAATATGTTTAACGAATATCACTAACAAAACAAATATTCTTTTACAAATCCAAACCAATATACAAACACAATAATAATTACACTAGTCCTATTTCAAGCTAGATCTGTTGTCACAATCTATGTCTCAACACTAACATCTCAGTAGTTGATGAACGCCAAAATGTTATTTTATAGTACTAATTACCCCTTAGTTTGATTAATTTCTTATGTATTTTATTTGAATTCGATACTCATTTCGTTCATATTTGCATTTAGGAATTTTCAGGAGCTTGAATCGGAAAAGAAGCTGAAAACGCGCGAGAATTGAAGAAAAGAAGTTAAATATGAGAAAAGTGAAGAAGTTGGTCGAAAGCTCAAAAAGCTGGTAAAGAGCATCCATACGGCGTATGGAAATCCATACGGCGTATGGATCAGTTGAGCCGGGCCGCCAGAAGACGCGGGTTAAACCCATGGGCTTTTCAATCCATACGGCGTATGGAATTCCATACGGCGTATGGAATTCCATACGGCGTATGGATTGATTCGGCAGAAACCCTAAAAACTTCATTTTGCTCTCATTTTGCAACACCACTTCACCACTTTTTCTCAGTCGATTCTCTCAACAAAAACCATAATATCTGGAGCATTTTGAAGGAAAAATATCAAGGATAATCGAAGGTTTTCATTCGTTCAATTGTTATTTCGATATTTCGGTTCGAATACGTTTCTTTCTTTCATTTGATTATGAATATTGAGATGTTTATGATTCTGATTTTCTGTGATAATATGAGTGGCTAAGTTTTTCATACAATTGCTTAGATGATAATACTCGGATGATGATTTGATTGTTGAATTGCTAGTTAATATTGAATTTCATGAATGTTTATATGTTTATTCGAAGATCCATGTTTAATTGTTGAATCTTGATGATAACCTAGCGTGATGATCCATTGATTGATGATTGAGTTCTATATTGATTGGTTATTATTGATGATTGTTGGTTTTAATTGATGATTATCACTAAATAGATTGAGTTTGATAGGCTAGGATCAATTATTGTTAAGAATTGACAATGAATGTGATAACTAGTAATAGTTATAGACTTTGTTGATTCAAGTTATAAGGATAAATCATACAAACGGTGTAGTTATAATTTATAATGCAATTTGGTGGATAACGTTAAATTGAACTGTTAGCGGGTTGAAAACAACTTTATATCTTTCTGAATTGTGTTTAATCAATTAATCCTGCAAAGATGGTTGATACATTTGTCATGTCACAATGAAGTTCATACATTAGCAATTCAATAAAGTGATAATCGGATTCTGAGGAAACTAGTCTAAGCAATTGTACTTCTTTTACCATTTGAATTTAATCTTTTATTTTAATTAAGTTATTTTATTATTTCTTTATTTTATAATTAAGTTTTATTTAATAAATCATTTCTTTTATAATTGTTTATCAATTGTTCGATCGGAACTAAAACGTCCCCACTTTTTACTGCTTTAATTAATTGTAACAATTTCCAATTTGTTGATATTGACATCCGTTCCCTGTGTTCGATTCGGACTTACTGAGCTATACTATATATGATCAGGTATTCTTGCCTGCGTTGTGTGTAGTAAGTTAGGTATTTTCTATTTTAAACTAAAACCCCGTTTACACGACATCAAGTTTTTGGCGCCGCTGCCGGGGAGCGGTTTGTTTCAATTAAATAAATTGGAAGTTGTCTTTGTTTATAATTTTTAGTTAATTTATTATTTATTTGTTACTTGATTAGTTGGTTTCTTTTTCACTATTAGTTATAAGTTAAGGTAGTCAGGTAGCCTGTTCTGCTGATTTTCCAGGTACGATACGGGAGTTTATGACCCGCTCAACTATTCCAAACCCAACTGACCCTTTTGAAGAACCCGAACGTATATTCCATCAAAGAAGACGCGCCGCTTCAGCACCACCGAACTCATCTTTAACCAATAACCTTTTTACCCCACGAACCAGGAACTATCGTTCATATTTAGAAGGCGATTTTGGAGAGTGCTTACGATTTCTTTTTAACGATCAACCAGATAAAACAATGGCAGAAGATATCGCCAACATAACGCTCGAAGAGTATTCGAGTCGGATGCGTAATGACCGTGGCACTGGAGTAGTAAGGCCAGCGATTGCACACGATGTGGAGTTTGAAATCAAAGGACAGTTCCTCAAGGAGCTTAGAGAGAATCCTTTCCGAGGAGAAGAAAGGGAGGATGCTAATGATCATGTGGAGAAAATCATGGTGATAGCCGATATGTTTAACGTTCCTAACATCACACGCGATCAAGTTATGCTCAGGGTATTCCCAATCACACTCAAGGGAGCTGCTAAGAGATGGATTCAAAACGAGCCAGCTGGGTCCATAACCACATGGGAAGACCTTCGCACGAAGTTTCTGAAGATGTATTGTCCTCCTTCCAAAACTTCAAAGATGATTGACGAGATCAGAAATTTCAAGCAGGAAATGGATGAATCACTACACCAAGCTTGGGAGAGATATAAGGACTTGATGCATAAGTGTCCGCAGCACGACCTGAACGATCAGCAAGTCGTGAGTATTTACTATAAAGGAGTGGATCGTGCCACAAGACAGCAACTGGATTCCCAAGGGCCTATTCCCAAGAAAGTCCCTCGTGATGCTTTGACTGCCATTCGCGACCAAGCGAAACACTCTCAGTTATGGGATAATGGCACTTCTAGACGAAAGAGGTCTGTGAATGATGACGATGGATTTGTAGCCATCACCGCTAAGCTAGACAACATGGGCAGAGATATCAAGAAGGTTACTGAGACTGTCCATGCTATCCAAGTGGGATGCGACAACTGTGGAGGAAGTCATTTAGTGAAGGATTGCCCCGAGATGCGAACGGGATAACAGACTGAAGAAGTCAAGTATGGAGAAGCTCAAGCACCATATCGTCAGGGCGGTGGAAACTTCTTCAGAAGACCATACCAAGATGGAGGGCGACCGTTTCGCCAAACTCAACCTGGATTTTTCACCAAGGAGCAACCAGGTGCATCATCTTCAGACAAGCAAGCTAATTTAGAAGAAATGATGGGAAAGTTTCTCACTTCCAATGAGAAATTCATTACGAGCTCTGGACAACGGATGGATGCTATAGATGCTGCATTGAGAAACCAAGGAGCTGCGATTAGGCAGATTGAAGGGAATGTTTCCAACATAGCCAAAGTTCTTCAAGAAAGATTCCCTGGGACCCTCCCTGGATACACTGAGACCAATCCACGGGATCAGGCGAAAGCAGTGATCACCCGGAGTGGAAGGGGTTTTGAAGACCCCATTCCAAAGAAGAAACCTGTTTCTCAACCCCTACCGCAAAAAGAGAAAGAAGTAGAAGTTGTGGAAAGTTCCAAGGTGGACACTGAGGCTGAACAAATTGCAAGAGATAAGCAATATGTTGAGGATCATGCATCTCCGCCACCTTATCCAGCAGCTTTGAGAAGAGGGAAAGATGATGCTCAATACCATCAGTTCCTAGAGAATCTGAAGCAACTGCACATTAACATCCCATTCGTGGAAGCCATTGCTCAAATGCCAAAGTATGCAAAGTATCTGAAGGAACTTTTAACTAATAAAAGCAAACTGATGGACGCAACCACGGTGACAATGAACGAGAGATGTTCAGCAGTTATGCAAAATAAACTTCCACCGAAAGTGAAAGACCCTGGGAGTATTACCCTTCCTTGTCTGATTGGAAGTTTAGACCTTACTCATGCATTGGCTGACTTGGGGGCAAGCATATCGATAATGCCTTATACTATATATGCCAGACTTAAGTTAGGGGAACCAAAGCCAATTAGAATGTGCATTGAGTTAGCAGATCGTTCAGTTCAATATCCTAGGGGCATGGTAGAGAATGTGCTAGTTAAGGTGGATAGGTTTGTTTTTCCGTGTGATTGATCATTCTGGACATGGTTGAAGATAAAAAGGTACCTATCATTTTGGGAAGACCTTTTCTAGCCACTGCAAGGGCATTGATTGATGTTCATGATAGAAAAATCACTCTGAGGTTAGGAGATGATGAAGTAGTGTTTGATGTCAACAAATCAATGCGATATCCTGCTGCAGTTGATGATACTTGCTACTTTGTGAGTGCCAGAGAAATGACTGATGATGAGGAGTTCCTTCAAAGTCTCATGGAAGATGAAGAATTAGATCCCATGATTCTGGAAGGATGGACGGGAAGCATAGAAGCAATTAGAGATATTGAAGAATTCGATAAAATGCTTGAGGAGTTAGAGTTCGAGAGTGATGAGGAAGTAAAAGGTGATCAGCCGACTAAGAATGAAGAATCGGTTGATACTAATGGTATTATAGTCAAGAAAGAGACTCGCATCACTATGCATGGGATTCCCTGTTCACGAGAAGAGGTGTTGGCATGTAAATCTTCTTTTGAAGAACCACCAAGGTTAGAATTGAAAGATTTGCCGACCCATTTGGAATATGCATACCTACAAGGAGAGTCGGATTTGCCAGTTATCATTTCATCCAAGCTATCAGCAAACGAGAAAGAAAGTCTGCTAAAAGTTCTGAAGGAACATAAGCATGCTATAGCATGGACGATCGGTGACATCAAGGGAATTAGCCCATCATATTGTACGCACAAGATCCTTATGGAATCTGATTTCAAACCAGTTGTGCAACCATTAAGACGATTAAATCCTAAGGTTATGGATGTTGTGAGGAAGGAAATCATTAAATTGCTTGACTCTGGATTGATATACCCAATTTCTGATAGTCCATGGGTCAGCCCCATTCATGTTGTGCCAAAAAAAGGAGGTATGACAGTGGTTGCGAATGAGAGGAATGAGTTAATTCCCACAAGAACTGTTACTGGATGGAGGGTCTGTATCGATTACAGAAAGCTGAATGATACGACACGCAAGGATCACTTTCCTTTGCCATTCATTGATCAGATGCTCGAACGTCTAGCTGGAAAAGAGTATTATTGCTTTCTAGACGGATTTTCCGGGTACTTCCAAATCCCAATTGATGCAAATGATCAAGATAAGACTACTTTCACCTGCCCATTCGGAACTTTCGTTTATCGGAGAATGCCATTTGGTCTATGTAACGCACCCGCTACATTTCAACGGTGCATGATGGCAATATTCCATGATATGGTAGAAGACAGCATGGAAATATTCATGGATGACTTCTCTGTGTTTGGAGATTCTTTTGATAAGTGTCTGATGAATCTAAAAAGGATGTTGCAAAGGTGTGAGAGTTCCAATCTCATTTTAAATTGGGAATAGTGTCATTTCATGGTACGAGAAGGAGTTGTGTTGGGGCATAAAATTTCAAGAGCTGGTATTGAAGTTGATCAAGCGAAGATTGAGGCCATAGCAAAGCTACCTCATCCAACAAATGTTAAAGGAATACGAAGTTTCTTAGGACATGCTGGGTTCTATAGGAGATTCATCAAGGATTTTTTAAAGATAGCACGTCCTATGAACAAGTTGTTGGAAAAGGAAGCTAAGTTCGAGTTTTCAAAGGAATGCCAAGATGCGTTCAAGATTTTAAAGGAGAAATTGGTATCCGCACCAATTATGATAAGTCCGAATTGGGATCTTCCATTTGAATTGATGTGTGACACCAGTGATTACGCTGTGGGAGCAATTTTAGGTCAGAGGGTTGATAAGAAGTTTCAACCTATTTATTACGCAAGCAAGACTTTGACGAGTGCACAGGAGAATTACACTACGACTGAAAAGGAATTGTTTGCTGTTGTTTTTGCATTTGATAAGTTTCGCTCTTACCTGGTCCTGTCGAAAACTGTTGTTTTTACCGATCACTCTGCATTAAGATACTTGTTTGGAAAACAAGATGCAAAACCAAGGTTGTTGCGATGGATTTTGTTATTGCAGGAGTTTGACATTGAGATTCGTGATAAGAAGGGAGCGGAAAATCTGGCTGCAGATCATCTGTCAAGACTGGAAAATCCAGAATTAGATAAGTTGGATGAAACGGAAATTCGAGATAAGATTCCTGATGAAAGCCTGTTGAAAGCAATTCTGAATGAATTTCCATGGTTCGCTGATATTGCAAACTTTCTAGTTACAAAGACTCTTCCATCCGGGTTGGACTTTAACCAAAGAAAAAGGTTTTTCTCATCTTTACGTTATTACTTTTGGGAAGACCCATATCTGTTCAGACAGTGTGCTGATGGAATTGTCCGACGATGTGTAGCTGGAGAGGAATGTGATATTATCTTAGAGCACTGTCATGATGGTCCGGCTGGAGGACATCATGGTCCAAATTACACGGCAAGGAAGGTGTTTGAGGCAGGTTTTTATTGGCCAACAGTTTATAAGGATGCATTCAAGTATGTGAAGGAATGCGATGCCTGCCAACGTACGGGGAGAATTTCAAAGAAAGATGAAATGTTGCAAAATCCAATAATGGTAAGCGAGATTTTTGATGTCTGGGGGATAGACTTTATGGGCCCGTTTCCACCTAGCAATGGAAACAAATACATCATTGTGGGTGTGGATTATGTTTCTAAGTGGGCCGAAGCAAAGGCATTATCCACGAATGATGCTCGCGTTGTGGTAAATTTTCTTAAACAATTATTTTCGCGCTTTGGAGCACCAAAAGCTTTAATTAGTGATCGAGGGACACATTTCACAAATATGCAATTGGAAAAGGTGCTGCGAAAGTACGGAGTTAGACATAAGTTTTCAACTGCTTATCATCCACAGACGAGTGGTCAAGTGGAAGTGACTAATAGGGGGTTGAAGCGTATTTTAGAACGTTCAGTTGAAGGAAACCCTAAGAATTGGTCATACAAGTTGGATGATGCATTATGGGCGGCACGAACAACATTTAAGTCGTCAGTTGGAACAACGCCTTATCGCCTTGTTTATGGAAAAGCTTGTCATTTGCCTTTTGAGTTAGAACATAAAGCATATTGGGCTTTACAGAAGTGCAATCTTGATGAAAAGTTAGCTGGAAAGGAAAGAATGGCACAGCTAAATGAGTTGGATGAATTCAGAATAAATGCTTATGACAACTCGAGACTGTTCAAGGAGCGAACTAAGAAATGACATGATGCTCGTCTTAAGTCGAACCATACAGTCGAGAAAGGTGATCAAGTTCTGTTGTATAGTTCTAGATTACATTTGTTTCCAGGAAAGTTAAAGACACGCTGGACTGGCCCCTTTGTTGTTGATAAGGTTTATCCGTTTGGAGCTGT
Organism: Helichrysum umbraculigerum; assembly: GCA_949592205.1. Classification (NCBI taxonomy): domain Eukaryota; kingdom Viridiplantae; phylum Streptophyta; class Magnoliopsida; order Asterales; family Asteraceae; genus Helichrysum; species Helichrysum umbraculigerum. The sequence continues at coordinate 9,479,058 of CATIUR010000002.1, read as the reverse complement.
TGATTTGCAAGGATATTCTGGAAAAACTTTCAAAGTCAATGGAAGTAGAGTGAAGAAGTACTATGGTGATATAAGGGACTCCAAGCGTGATTTGGAGATGGATTTGAATTAAGAGGTGAAGCAAGATGTCGAGCTTACCGACGTGATAAACAAAAGCGCTTTCGGGAGACAACCCGTTATTTGGTTATTTTGTTTTATTGTTTTTGCTTGCAGGTTTGAACTTTGTGGGTGTGTTCTCTGGAAACCCTCACGAGACTACAACTCGTCCACTCGGGATACCGAGGGGTTTAAAGGCTTATTGCATGTGCTAAATGCAATCATGTTGCCTACGGAAGTGTGCTGTTGTATTTTATTTCTGAATGAAGTCCTTCAAGCATATTGCCTTCAAATCAGGGGAGTTTTCTGTTTCACTTCTTTTCTATCCCTTTTATTTTAGTTTGGAATGAGGACATTGCATATTTCTAAGTGGGAGATGGGGGAAAAGAAGTCTAATTGTCCTTAAGTTATGAATGGTAGCTATTGAAAAATATTGAAGTTAAGAGGCATTCTACGTGTTAGTCATTTTTCAACTCAAATTTTTGTTTTAAAATTGTTTTCTATGTAAAGTTTAGCAATCTTGTAACACATTTTGGGAATGCAAAGAATAAAATAAATTTAATTTTTAAATATTAGATAGTTCATCTTATGATGTATTGATAGGCAATCTATATGAAGGTTATTGAGCTAGTAAGAAATATAATGAATTAAGTAGGGATTTATCCTATGAGGATCTTTTAGCAAGGTATGACCTTAGTCTTAATTCTCATATGATAGCGTGTTATAATCCATTATTCTGGGATCCTAATAATCATCCTTTGGGAATATACTGGGTGTTGTCTCCTCTGTTGTATGAAAGTACAGACCTGGTTTCCGTCAGTATATTTGAAAATTAAAAGAAAATAATGAAGAGTACAAAAGACTCATGAATTGGAAAACCAAAGCCAAGTTATGTCGCTCTGTTGTACTAAGGTACAGACCTGTCACCAATGTCTTGGTTTGAAAAATGATTGATTTATTTGGATGTTCATTATTTGGAGAATTGTGACACGTTATTTTTATGAGAGTATTTTGCTATAGAAAATCAGGGGTAAGACCAGCTAGAATAATAATAAGTTGAGCTCAATTTCTGAAATTTAGATTGTTTAAGTGGACCACAATATCGGTAATCTAAGTGATCTATCTTTTATGTGTAATAATAATATGTTAGAATGGCTTCCCATGTAGAGTTTCTTGATTGCTGAGTTTTAAGGTAGAATCAATTTTAAGATAAAAATTTGGTTTGTCGAATGCTGTGTAGTTTGTAAGTCCTTTTATGCATTGTTTGCCGTTCATATTTAAAGTTTTGAATTTTTGAGTCACTAATCTACTTGAGGACAAGTAGGATTCAAGTGGGGGATGTTTGATGAACGCCAAAATGTGCTATTTTATAGTACTAATTACCCCTTAGTTTGATTAATTTCTTATGCATTTTATTTGAATTCGATACTCATTTCGTTCATATTTGCATTTAGGAATTTTTAGGAGCTTGAATCGGAAAAGAAGCTGAAAACGCGCGAGAATTGAAGAAAAGAAGTTAAAAATGAGAAAAGTGAAGAAGTTGGTCGAAAGCTCAAAAAGCTGGTAAAGAGCATCCATACGGCGTATGGAAATCCATACGGCGTATGGATCAGTTGAGCCGGGCAGCCAGAAGACGCGGGTTAAACCCATGGGCTTTTCGATCCATACGGCGTATGGAATTCCATACGGCGTATGGATTGATTCGGCAGAAACCCTAAAAACTTCATTTTGCTCTCATTTTGCAACACCACTTCACCACTTTTTCTCAGTCGATTCTCTCAACAAAAACCATAATATCTGGAGCATTTTGAAGGAAAAATATCAAGGATAATCGAAGGTTTTCATTCGTTCAATCGTTATTTCGATATTTCGGTTCGAATACGTTTCTTTCTTTCATTTGATTATGAATATTGAGATGTTTATGATTCTGATTTTCTGTGATAATATGAGTGGCTAAGTTTTTCATACAATTGCTTAGATGATAATACTCGAATGATGATTTGATTGTTGAATTGCTAGTTAATATTGAATTTCATGAATGTTTATATGTTTATTCGAAGATCCATGTTTAATTGTTGAATCTTGATGATAACCTAGCGTGATGATCCATTGATTTATGATTGAGTTCTCTATTGATTGGTCATTATTGATGATTGTTGGTTTTAATTGATGATTATCACTAAATAGATTGAGTTTGATAGGCTAGGATCAATTATTGTTAAGAATTGACAATGAATGTGATAACTAGTAATAGTTATAGACTTTGTTGATTCAAGTTATAAGGATAAATCATACAAACGGTGTAGTTATAATTTATAATGCAATTTGGTGGATAACGTTAAATTGAACTGTTAGCGGGTTGAAAACAACTTTATATCTTTCTGAATTGTGTTTAATCAATTAATCCTGCAAAGATGGTTGATACATTTGTCATGTCACAAAGAAGTTCATACATTAGCAATTCAATAAAGTGATAATCGGATTATGAGGAAACTAGTCTAAGCAATTGTACTTCTTTTACCATTTGGGGTGGTATACCCCCTCTATGGTGCCGGATTCGCCCCGTTTGCTATCGAATACGCCCTATTTGCTACCGAATACGCCCATTTTGGTGTCGAATACGCCCCTTTAGGTGTCGAATTTTATAGCTCGAGGGTGTATTTCAGTGTAAAATTGGGCGCGAGGGTGTTGAATGTAAATTTGTATCTTGAAAGCCTATAAATAGAGGCTTCACCTCCTCATTTCTCACCACCTCTCACCATCCACATTTCACACACACTTCTCTCTAGAATAGTAGTAGTTTCTCTCTCTAACACTTCTCTAAGGAGTTAGAGGAGAATTAGTAGGTTAGTTAGTAGTTAGCCTCTCGTTAATATTTAACGAGACTAACGGAGGGGTTGCTTTGTAATATTTGTTGGAGATACTTGGAGGGGTGCTTTTGTAATAGCGGAGGCTCTACTCGTTGTAATATTTCAGCTTATATTCAGACTACGCATTTATCTCGGTTATCTCTATCCTTATCTGTTATAATGCATGCTATTGTTATTATACTAGATTTAGGATTCGTTACCATGATTAGTGAGTAGTTAGCTTTTGTGTTTGTTGTGATGTAGTTAGCCGTTATAATGGGGGATGATGTTAATTTAAATATATAATTGGGATGATGTCAAACAACGGAGGTAACGTTATACGGCTTTCATTTGTATAGCGCCGGAAACATCACGAATGTGTGAAGTACGGAACGTGGAAGCTATGAAAGTCGCGGGCACAATCCGTTGTGGAAATATTATTCCCAATTGTTACAATATGAAAACTATGTCTGTTTAACCTTTCATCTATGATTATAAACTGTTCATCAAACTAATCGCCTTTCCTCCAATAAACGTGGTTAAAACCCTAAAAGACAAGGAGTCGCGAACCTTGTTCTAAGGGTAATTAATTATCCGTGCTATCTATGCATGGTCTGATTTCGAAGCTTTGGAAATACCGCTAAACCTAATGTATAGGGATGGGTTTATATCATTGATGGGTACGCTTTAATACAAACTGAGTTTAAACGGGTTCAGAGTGACCCGAATGTGCAACATGTGTGGAACACCGTAAAACGTCATAATACTTAGTTTAATGCTGGAACCACCTATGGTGTAGTACAAACGCATGGAAGCTACGGAACGGCCGTCGGTGTATACACCCTAACTTGCATTAGTGCGCAAGGCATGGAATGTCGTAAAACGTCCTAGTACCTCGTGTAAGTGTCGGAACCATCCTTCGGGAACGGTTCCCATACACCCAAGCTATGGAACGGACGTCGATGTATACATTTTGAGCAGCACTGGGTCATCCACCAGCTCTGAACCTAACAAACCATCGATGAAAAGTTAACAGACGCTTTCCGAATTAGGTCTTAAATGCTCTACTTGAATTAGAATACTTTATGGTATCAAAGAACTGTCAGAAATTAAATATCGGTCTGTTACCTTATTCATGCGCCCAGGAGTTAACTCCAAGACGGGTCACTTGTCTTCACAGACAGTGTTGGGGGTAGAGCAGCCTGATCTGATCATAATCATGACAACCTAGTACTCAGTGACATGCTATCTAAGGAATTAGATGGTAGGGTGCTAGTGTTTACACCATAAGTACCTAAAACAGTAGAACACAAATACTTAGAAAGAACGTTTTCAAAACATCAATTCAAACATCATCTCCCCTTAAGGCTAATGAAATCACAACAAACACTCCTCTCCATACTGATTATCACCTACTATTTTAATTTACTGTTTATTTAGCTTAATTTAGTTCCTAAGTAATCAAAAACCCAAAAATCAAATTGATATCGCGTAAAAAGTCACGTTTTTACTACCGATATCTCTCTCATTCTGGAACGATTCTTGGCATATTAACTCCAATATAGCACAAATCAGTAACATTATGCCAAGAAGGTCAAAACGAGGTTGCACGATAAAAATTAAGTAAAACGGATGTGAAACGAAGATTCCACACACGTTTGAAGATTCAAGGCATAAAAACGAGATTTCAAGACCAAAGTGCCCTTCACCAACATCCAGTATTTCCAAGATGTTCGTTTTCAAAATTCGGATCCAACAGAAGAAGAATCAACCAAAACGGGTAAAAAATGAAGATTTCGCGCCCGCCAGAAGATCCAAATGATCCGTACGCAATATCTGGAGCTAGGGACCTCATTTCAAGGCCTATCTTATGTCAAAATCTTTGTTTTTGAATTACGAATCCAACAAAAAAAGAATCAACTCAAACGGACGTATAACGAAAAAATCACGCACGAATCGAGAAAAGAAGCAAAAGACCGCGCAACGGGGCGGGGGTGGGCCCACCGCCGCCGGCCACACAGGTGGCGCCGCCGGCTGGCCTGTACCCGCATCGGTTTCCGTTTTTGGTAACTTTTGGTACCCGGTGTGCCTACTTTTCGTGTTGTACGGTACCCGGTGCGCCTACTTTTCGTGTTGTACGGTACCCTGTGCACCTTTTTGGCTACCTTTTTCTAACATGCACCTCAAGATGTTAATGTGAGCCAAAGCTCACCTATAAATAGGAGGCTTTAGGCTTCATTTCAAGATGTCCCATATGCACTAGTCATATTACTTTCTTACTTTCTCATTCTACTTTCTTACTTTAAATTTAGCATTAGATTAGTTTAGCACTTTGTTTAGAGTAGAAAGAAAGCTAGGAACGTTGTTGTAATCTTTGGTGTACGCTTGGAGTTACGCTCATTAATTCAAGTCTATTCCTTCTCGCATATTAATCTCGGTTATCTATATCCTTATCTATCTTAATTAAACATGTTTGCTTTAATTATGTTTGCGATCGTTATTACCATGATTAGCGAGTAGATTACTATTGTATTTGTTGTGATGTAGTTAGTATATATAATTGTGGGATGACTTTAAATGCGTTGTGAAATAATACGATGGCCCCGATTCGACTGATTACTCGGTATAGTATTGGAAATGCTTTTGAGCATAGTACAAATATATGGAAGCCGGTAACGACCGAAGGTAGTTGTATTATGGATCGACGTTATAAAATTGGAAACTTTGTGAACGGACTTATCTTGTGATTTTAAACCTAAAACTTACATTCACCTTTCGATTAACAAACGTGATTGTAACCTTGTAAAGAGGAATCGCGAACCTCAATACTCGGTCAATAGTTATCTGTGTAAAAGCTATGTTTTTAATTGTAACGTCATGCAAGCATTATAAAATGCAATGTGATTATGTGGACTTCCCATGAGTATTGTACACTTCCAATCACAATGTACTTATCATGTAAACATCGCGAAGCAATTAAACTCACAACGGAAACATTGGTAAACAATTCAATACGTTGTGAGCTACCATAGTATTTTCCGACATGGTCTGGGTTTGACTTTACGTAAAAAGCCGTCAGCATTTTAATTAGTTGTTTTACTTTAAATTAGATTAGATTAGGTAGGCTATAGGCTAAATGACCATTTACGAAAACCTAGGGATTTGTTAATTGTATTGAGAAAGGCAAGTTTAAAATCCAACTTAAACCGATACTTTTTATTAAAACCATGAAACCTAAAGTACGGTACGCAAGAAACCTAAAAGCTTTCCCTCGTCTATCACGCTTAAGTTTCATTGGTAGAAATTGATTAAATAAGTCCGGACACAAGTTCTAAGTTAGTTGTTTAATGGATTCATAATCATTGTGGTATTAAGAACGGCTAGACATGTTATGGACTTGCTACTCTGTTCCTTCGCCCACGAGCGAATACGTTCAATAATATGGGCCACTGACTCCCTCACAGGAGAGTGTGGAGAGTTGAGCATTGTCTGAAAGTCCCGTTTGCTTGCCTTGGATCTGATCGGATCGTTTGAGTGAATATATGAACGTATTAATCGAATCAAACACGCAATTCTCTATAATCTTTGTATATATTCACAATTGAATAATCAAGATTACACGATACAAACTCACAAACTCGTTTTCTCTCCTCCTCACACACAAAAACGGCTCAGCCCCTTTCTCAAATGTCTAACCCTAATTTTGAGTTTAACACTTCTATTTATAGTGTAATCTGACCTACATGCGACACTAGCTAAGTGTCGCATGAACCGACCCGTGCGACACTAGCTAAGTGTCGCATAAACACTAATTCTGTGTATATATTCTATTTCACTATTCGTTTACAGACTCGCATATACACACTAAACATTATACATACGTAGACTAATTGACTTTGACAATTACAAACGTTTGACCAACTGACTGACACACAAAATGCACCAACAAACTCCCCCATGTCAGCAGCTTGGTCAAATAAGTCTTCAATTAGTCTTCATCAACAAACTCTTTCATGTCTTCAACTATCACAAGCTCCCCCATTGAGATAGCATGGTCTTCAAATAAAATCTTGATGTCCAAATTCATGTGACTGACACAAACTTATCAAACAATAAGATCTTCAAACTCAGTGACCATCTCTCAATCATCAGTAGTATCTCCAATAGAATTTGTCTTCACAGTCTTTGGAGAATAACCGACATCCTTTACATCTTCAATATTTGACTTTAACAAGATATGTGATATTTGAAGAAAATAACATAGAAATAAAATCTTTTTGTATTTTTCTTTATAAATAAAAAGTAAAGGATAAAGATTAAAATAAATTGGGGATATGATTGTTTTAGGTCTGCTTAGGGATCATATCAGATCAACATGCAATTATTAGGAAATAGTAAGTGTTATTTCGATCATCAGTATATTTGTCCACTTTAAATTTACTTGACATATTTAAGGCACCTTTTATAAAAAATAGTTCAAGACGATTATCGGTATTGTTTGTCCACTTAAACATATTACATCCGTATCTGTGAGCTAACCTTTATTGTTGGTATGAATATTAATTTTGTGAAACCCATTATATGATATACTGATAATCTTTAGTAAAACACAAAACACTGCATATTAAACAAGGTAGAGATTACAAGACCAAGTTTATCTCGGCTTTCTTGTAACATACACTTGATATTTAAATTTAGGCATACATCAAACCGATTATAAAGATACTAGTGGCCCCAGATCTGTACTTAGTACAACAGAGGGTCCCTTAGTATGAACATAACAAGTTTGAGACTATTTGCATAACTAATGGATTCAGGTCTGTACGAGAGTACAACAATAGTCACCATTAGTTAGACTAATAATCATATTAATACTATATGCCAATTTTGCATTTACATAATGATTATGACAGCGTATGGTAGTACCTTCATTTATCAATTAAGACTTATGTCATACATCATATAACATTTTTCACAAAGTAATAGACAAGTTTTAATTATTACTTCTTACTCACTCACAAACCGGTGTGTACCATGCCTACCGATACATCATATGATGAAGCCAATGTTTATAAAAGCTATTTTAAATATGCCAGATAAACCTACTGACACATCAAACATAAACCTTAAAATTTCAAACTTTATGCATGTCACCCGATGTACTATCATATCCCAAGTTGTTTACAGACACAATCCAACATCTTTTCAAGAAATAAGAATCTTGCTGTTCCATTTCTGATCCAAGTAATCAGAATTTTTAATACTTTAAAATTACTCCCCCTGAACAGCAAATTCTTATCGCAATTCTAAGTCAAAGGCAATCCCCTTAAATCTTAAAACATATATTTTTGGATTTTTTAATTTTAACAAATTTCGCAACATTACATTTCTTTGATACTAAAAAGTAGAAAGAATGGTTGTTGCACTACTAACAAATAAAAATAGATAAAATTTAAATAAAAGTTTCAAAATCACATATCAAGTCAAGTCAAATGCCTTTTAGCACTGTTACCACCCCGTAACATCAAAAATCTGCTCCATCAAAATCATCACACACGAGCACTTTGAAAACAATCTTCCAAAAAATATTCACATCCTTGCAGTCACTAAAAATATTAGCTATCAAAAATCTGACTGCAACATCACAAACAAGCAAACATTAGTACTTATGGGACACCCAAGCCTTGATAGACTTGGGTTGTCCATGGTCATCCATAATCATCACATCAATGAGTTTATGATATTTTAAAAACTCAGAAGATTTCATTGATGCGTTGTTTGTGGATTTGGGTGTCCAAACCTGTTTAGGTTCAGATGATTTGTTTTCAACAATGTTGTACTGTTGAACTTGAGATCTACTAGGCACAACTTTGTTTACTCTTGCCATTGATTTTGGAGAGTTTGATGCACAACTAGATACAGGCGAATACGAACGACGCCTTGAAAAAGATTTTGAAAAAGAATTCCTGAAAGAGGAAGTTCTTGGCATCCCTCTACCAAACCTATCTAGGGATAATAACCGACAATCCCTAATTATATGTCCTTGTTGTCCACAATGGAAACAAGAACGTCGTTCAATGTACGACCTATTCCAATGATTACCCACAAAAGGTTGAGGTGGAGAATGAACTGTTGGAAGCTTAGAAGATGAGGCATTTACAGGACGTGAACACTTATGTGTACACGTTGATGTAGAAGCCTCAGAAGTTGAACAAGTTGATGTTGAAGGTTGTTCACTTTTAGATTTTACATTTGAATCCTTCATTTGATGTTGAACCCTTTTGGATTCATTTTCAACCTTGTTTTTACCCTTTGTATTTGAAACCTTTACAGTTTCATTGGTAAGTATATGATTTTCTGGCTTTACATTAACTTTTTCAACTTTGATTTCAGCCTCTTCCGGTAGATCCTCTATCTCAACACCCTCCTCTACACTAACTGGAGGTGTACTATCAGACTTAACAAAAGAAGGCAAGGGATACTCTGTCCGTTTAGTTTTCTCCTTTGCCTGCCTTTTGGGATTGGATGTAGCTTCTTTAGACTTTGTAGCTGGCCATGATGAGTAGTCAGCCACAAGTTCTTCGGTGCCTTCCTTAACAGGCAGAGGATAGTGATTAGTAGGAGGTGGAACTGAGTTATACCCTATTCCGGCCTTACTACTTGTATTTGTCCTCTGCTTGTCAACAATTTCATCGAAGATTTTATGAGAGTTTGAGAAACTTGTGATTCCCTTTTTAAAAGAGTCAGACTCAGACTTTAGCTCAGAAAGTTCTTTATTCAACAAATCAATTTCTGTTAAATAGCTTTTAATTGCATCTTGTTGACTAAAGACTTTTGCTTTAAAGGTTTGAGTATCTAACTTATAAGCTTCAATCTGCTTATCATAAAGTTTTTCATTAGCTTTTAGAAACTTATTTGATTCAGTAAGTTTCTCAACCTTTTCTCTCAAGTCTACATAGTCTATTTGAAAACATTTTAAAGAAGCTTCCAATTTAATACAGGATATGCAAGTAAAAGGTTTTTCAGATTCTGTTTCTACCTCATGTATCTTTGCCAAAAGTGCACTGTGTTGAACCTCTCCTTGAAGTGCACTAAAATCAAACGTTCCTGGATTAAACACCGACATCGCCTGTGGTGTTGTGTTCTTCTCTGGAGTCGTTGGTGCTGAAGGTGTAGTGAATCCAGATGGATATTTATTCTCCACACATTCCTTAGCAAAGTGTCCATGAATGTGACAGATTTTGCATTTCACCTTGCTTTTATTAAAACCAAGACCTGTATCACCATCATCATCCAGGTCTTTTCTACCCGTTCTCTGGAGAAACTTCTTAGTTCTTTGGGTTATCATGGCCATACTCCATTTGATGTCCATCTGCTCGAGATCGTCAGAATCGATCTGTTCAAAGTCTTCCTCAGTAAGCTGTAGAGTACTAGCCTTCTTGGAAAGGAAAGTCTCATAAGAGTTGAGGAAAGCTGCAAAGATTGTAGCATGATCCTCAGTAGCCTTTGAAGGAGCTGTATGAGAGATATAAGAAGCATATGAAGTGCTAGTAGAAGTAGATGCTGCTGAGTTGGAAGTAGATCTCGAAGTATCATTTAGACTAGGAATTTGAATATTAGCCTCTGACTTCTTTTCCTTTTGATCGTAAGCCGCTACAAGAGCATCCCATAACCCTATAGAAGTTGCTTGATCTTTAAATTTATTAATCACAACTTCTGGCAAGCACTTGGTAATCATCTCATACGCTCTATTGTCGTGATCAAACTCTGCTCGTTCCTTGACTGACATTTGTGCTCTTGACTTAAGCACCCCATCGAGTCTCGGTTGCTCATATCGATCAATGGTGTTAAACCAATTCCACAGATTTGGATCATTGTATTCAATGAAATTGCATAACTTAATCTTCCAACTCGCAAAATCACTATAGAACAAAGATGTAGAAGGAGGCATTTTCGCACCAAAAGCCATATCCGAAAACTGACAGAGTGTAGCGAAACTTTTCCGACACTAAAATTAGGTACTTTTAAGTTCAAAAACAAAATTTGGTACTACAAAAATTTTCGCGAATTTCCCGCCAAAATTTCGTCCGAAAACGTCAAAAATTGGCCGGGTAAAATGAAACTTTTTCCAGCCTAAAATTGAACAGTTGTAAGGCTAAGGAAAAATTTTGGAAATGCAAAATTTTTCGGAGATTTCCCGCCAAAAAACTCTTTTTTTTTTTTTGTAAGGCTAAGAAGTGTCGCACTGAAGTGACGCACTGTAGTGACGCACGGAAGTGACGCACTGAAGTGACGGTATGAGATACTTGCTGAGACACTTGGTAAGTGACGCACTGAAGTGACGCACTGAAGTGACTCACTGAAGTGACTCACTGAAGTGACTCATGAAGTACCGCAGAAAGTCAAATGGCGACACTCGATTAAGTGTCGCTATGAAGTGTCGCTAAAAGATAAGTGTCGCTATCAAGTGTCGCTGAAACCCTAATTGGCGACACTTAAGGAAGTGTCGCTATGGAAGTGACGCTAGTAAGGAAGTGACGCTGGTAAGTGACGCTATGTCGCGGCCAGCAGCCCCAAAAACCCCAAAAACGATTTTTTTCGAAACCCTAACGAAAATTGACGAACGAACGATGAACAGGGCTCAAAAATCAACCCAAAACACGATATAATCAACACAAATAACCCAGAAACTAATTATAATCAATTAATACCTTCACGAATCAACCGAAAACACTCAAAATAACGATCCGAAACCGACGAATCCTTGATTCTTGGCTCTGATACCAGTTGAAAGTCCCGTTTGCTTGCCTTGGATCTGATCGGATCGTTTGAGTGAATATATGAACGTATTAATCGAATCAAACACGCAATTCTCTATAATCTTTGTATATATTCACAATTGAATAATCAAGATTACACGATACAAACTCACAAACTCGTTTTCTCTCCTCCTCACACACAAAAACGGCTCAGCCCCTTTCTCAAATGTCTAACCCTAATTTTGAGTTTAACACTTCTATTTATAGTGTAATCTGACCTACATGCGACACTAGCTAAGTGTCGCATGAACCGACCCGTGCGACACTAGCTAAGTGTCGCATAAACACTAATTCTGTGTATATATTCTATTTCACTATTCGTTTACAGACTCGCATATACACACTAAACATTATACATACGTAGACTAATTGACTTTGACAATTACAAACGTTTGACCAACTGACTGACACACAAAATGCACCAACATTGTCTGTCTGGTCAGAATCATGATACCTTAGTTCCTCGTGACATATTAGTTGATAACCGACTAATAAGGAATCTATTGGTTATACCATAAGTTAATGAATCTCATAAGTAACCCAATTTAGTTAATCATTTTCCCGTAAGAGTCATCATCCCATGATTATCAACTAACGAACTCACAACAAATACTACTTTGCATTATCTGACATCTTATTACATTTTATTCGCTTTATTTAGTTTACTTAATTAACTGAACCAAAACCCCCAACGCACTCTTTTAAATCATTTACTAGAAAAGAAAGATTGATTGGATCACCTCCGTTTCAATTCATTTTCTCTTTAAGAACGACTCTTGGTCCAACTTACCGCCTACTAACCTTTTGGTTCAGTACAAGTAAGTCACACTTAGACCCCAGCAATTATAAATTTTAAAACCACCCGTTGATAACCTCAACACAAATCTCTTGTTTACAAACCCTACTAAATCGAATCGATCGTCTTGACTGCTTGGTTTCACAATACGGTTGATCTTAAGAACGACCCTGAGTCATTACTTACTACTATCCGCAGTTATAAGTAAAACTTAGGTCCCCAGCTCTATAAATTTAAAACCACCCTCCGATCGCCCGCCTCGAGCGTAAGGTCCGGCAACGACAAGGAGGTGATTCCTTGACCGACCGTTCGGGACACGATCAGGTTTTTGGCGCCGCTGCCGGGGAATCATTCGTAAGACTCTTAGGCATCTAGACGAACTTTTCTATTTAGTACCACCTGTAAATACCCGTAGTTTTCTTTTCCTTGTTCCAACCGAAAATTCCTTCCCACAACACACAACGACCTTCGACCAGATCATCCAGAACTGAACCACTCATTTTCACGCCCGATCCTGAGTCGATTGTCCGAACAATCCGCAAAGAAAGACGCTCTCGCTTCCAACAGATGGCCGCACGGATAACTCTCGCCGATCATACCAAACCGTCTATCGAAAGACGAGGAGGACCCATCAGCTATCCGGTAATCGAAGGCGAATCTTTCGAACTTAAACACCACATCGTTCAACTTATCAAGGACAACTGTCAATTCCACGGTTTACCCAGTGATGACCCCAACGCCCATATCGACAAATTCATTCAGATTTCCAACTCTTAGAAGCAGAACGGGGTTGAGCAGGATGTAGTCCGCCTATACTTGTTCCCTTATTCTCTCGCTCTTCATGCCCAGACATGGTTTGAGGGACTTGAGACCAGCTCAGTCACCTCATGGACGGATATGGCTACCAAATTCCTAACCAAATACTTTCCTCCGTCCAAACAAACCAAGTCGAAGAATGACATCACAAACTTCCATCAAGCTTATGATGAGTCTATCTACACGGCATGGGAACGATTCAAGATCCTTATGAAGAAATGTCCAAACCACCAACTCGAAAATATTGCCCAGTTATGCACGTTTTACAACGGTCTCGTTCCAAACCACCGCATTACCCTTGACGCCGCTGCTCAAGGTAACTTCATGCAACTCACGGACGAAGAAGCTTGGAACTTGATCGAGAATATGACGATGCACCATCACGACTGGAAGACAGATGAGCAATCCTCATCACTACCTCTATCCTCCTACAACTAAATCCAACCCGAGACGATCAAATCCTTGAGTGAGCAGATTGAGTCATTAACGAAACAGTTAGGAGAGCTAAAGAAACAACCGCCGCAGATCCACCAAGTTCAGGCTTGCCAGAACTGTGCTCACCTTCCCACAGAAGAATATCAAGTGGAGTACGAAGATCCAGCTGACGGCACGGTCTACAACGCACAATTCCCAGCTCGACCACATAATCCACCTGGTTTCGCTCGAACTTCTCCACCTAGGACACGAGGCACCCAATTTCCTCCACAAAATAACCAACCAACCTTTCAACCCAAATACCAACCAAGATACCCAACCTACCCACAACAAGCACAACTTACTTACAACCAACCCTTATCCTTAACTGCACCAGATGTCAGCCCACCTAGTGATACCACAAAGACCATTGTGCCTATCACTAGTCAAGATGATAATCTCACAAAATTTATCGAGGGTCAGACACTGTTCAACCTGAAAACCACTGCTAGACAAGACCAGACTGACCTATTCATTAGAAACCAACTCTCGGTTCTTAAAAGCCTTGAGAACCAAATCAGTCAGTTGGCTCAGCGTCTTGACACCAGACCCCAAGGAACCCTTCCCAGCAATACCATTCACAACCCACATGTAGAAGAGGCCAAACAAGTAACCTCTAAAGACCCAAAGGTGACACCGAGTCAACCTAATACTCCTTCTCCGGTGAAGGAAGAATCTCCTGTCCCGAAGACAGTTGAAACCCCATCCATACCCACTCCTGAAAGAGAAGTAAGAATCCCATTCCCTAATCGTCTAAAGTAAAAGTACAAGGTCAACTCCTTCAAACTCGACTCAAAATTCTTAGACACCGTGTCTAGAATTCCTACCAGTACCAAGTACATTAGACGAATGCTTTCTACCAAAGATAAGATACCCAACGTATCTAAAATCCCTCTGAACGCAGAATGTTCAGCCGTCATAAGCAGCCTGCTCGAAAAACTAGGAGACACTGGTCGCTTTACTCTGCCATGTTCCATCTATCAGTCAGGCATGATTCGCTCCTTGGCCGATCTTGGAGCCATTATCAATCTCATGCCTTATTCTCTATATGTCAGATTAGAATTAGGAAACCTTAAGCCTACAAAGATGAGCGTACAGTGTCGCACCCCCAAATTATGATGCGGAAGCGGGTCGGTTCGGGACGCGACTAATCAAATATCAAGCACACAAGGTATACATAATGAACGACCACTACATGCGTCGTTTACAAATACATTGATAAAATAAAGGTTTTACACCGTTATAATATAGTTTACAAAAGCCCTTGAGTTCAAATGATAGAGATTCTATGGCATAACTAAATTATACAAAATATAGTAATGCATGACAATCTCTTGATGTCTGTATGCGACTCGAACTAATGGGCATCCTGAATGGCAGTCCTACTGCTGCTGAGAACCTGAGAATACATGCTAAAGGTCAGCTATAAAGCTGGTGAGCTCACATGTTTAATGATAAGATATGATGTATGAACCACAAGATTTAATAATGATGTTTGAAATTAATCAAATATAATGTATATATAGCCATGAGCACATAGTCTGAGCTTAACTGAGATGTCAGGATCACAATTAAGTGCCTGAGCGAGGGTGCCTCTATGCGTATGCCTAATCAACATACGTATGAACAAATGATAATGCGTCCGTTTTGACCAGTCAGTGCTTGCTGACCCGGACGGGGATTGTCAGTCCCATATGGAATCCATACACTAACATTCACGCTACAAAGTATTACCAAACTATGATATGAGGACTTAAAATGATTAGATGATTTACTCATGTAATATATAGCGATGTTTTGATACTTGTGTTCAAATGTAAAACAAAATGAGCATGTATCTCACCCCTAGGTAAAAGCATTTAAAAAAGGGCTATGAGACTCACCTGAGCATAATGAGATGCTATCAAGCACAAATGATGGTTTACAAGACAAATGATGTCGTTCAATCGACTGAAACCTGCAGGGCGTCTTAGACGCGCAAGGTTTTATTTGATTAGATGACTTTACAGACCATCTATGCTAGTTGTTCCCTCAACTAGTTATGTCCAAATAATTTGGTTAATGTTTATGTTTAAAGTTGTGAAAATCGTATACGGCTCGTTGGTGATTAATTGTAATAATAATCTCAAAACGTTATTATTGAAATGTTGAAATGAAATACTTGTAAAGTGTATTTGAAGTGTTTAGTATTCGTATAGGTCATGTGTTGTTGTGTTGTTGTCTTACGTGATTACTAGTTGTTACCACTTCTAGTTATAATCTTGTTGCCCCTGTTAGTTATAATCTTGTTGCCCATGTTAGTTATAATATTGTTGCCCCTGTTAGTTATAATCGTGTTGCCCCTGTTAGTTATAATCTTGTTGCCCCTGTTAGTTATAATCTTGTTGCCCCTGTTAGTTATAATCGTGTTGCCCCTGTTAGTTATAATCTTGTTGCCCCTGTTAGTTATAATCGTGTTGCCCCTGTTAGTTATAATCTTATTGCCCCTGTTAGTTAAAATCTTGTTGCCCCTGTTAGTTATAATCGTGTTGCCCCTGTTAGTTATAATCTTGTTGCCCCTGTTAGTTATAATCGTGTTGCCCCTGTTAGTTATAATCTCCAGATTTTTGACTCAACAACCCTCTCGTTTTCTACACTTTTTAGTCCAAATCAAGACCCACCAAAAATCACAGATGTTCCCCTATGGGTCTAGTGTAAATCTGCACTTTATGGTAATTTTATAAGTTCATCTGCTATTTTTAACAAAAATCAACATGAAAGGTAGTCGGATTTGGTTCGAAAACGAGTAACATTCAAAGATCAGCTTCTATACTTAAATCCGTATAGATATGGAAAAAGTGTAAAACACGAAAGTTGTAGCTCTTTTCAATACGCAACTTTTAAAAAAAAATTGGTTGTCTAACTCATCTTAGAGCTCGAGATATTAACGATTTTGTGGGACTGTTTTTGAGAGACAGAATCTGTCATACATACATACTTATGAAAAACGTTTTTAAGATTTAGATTTGGACATTAACAAGTTGTATGAACAATATATCATCTATATAAACATAATACAAGTATTTTACGAAAGTGTCGGGATTCTTACAATGATCGAATGAAGAATCCGAAAAGGTGGAAGCGTAGCTCGCGTTCTCGTGATCGTTTTTGCTTCAATCGACTTGATGATCCGAAGAGGTTTTGATGGTGGATTATGGTGGTGAAAGTGGCTGATTTTAGAGAGAGAAAGATCAGAGATTAGAGAGAGAATGAGAGAGATTGAGTTAGTGATTGAATGAAGAAAGATGAGATGAGGGTGGTGGTTAAAGTCAAGAACAAGATCCATGTTTCATGGATCTTGTTTGGCTGATTTTTCCAAGTCAAAAAGGAGGTGGATTTTTGTTATATTTTGTCTCAAATAATTGGTATTATATCCGTGTTCGTTTACCCGATCGTTTAAATGTATATTTAGACGTTATGTATTATATATACGTTTTTAAATAACGAATAAGCTTTCGATATTTTTGAGTTGAAGTATTTTATCAAAATACTTGTTAATGAGTTATAAAAATATAACTTTGGTTGGTTTTGATTATCGAACGCGTTTCACTCATTTTTGGTTGCGTATGATTGTTTTAGACGATACGAGTTTCTTTTGAAATATTATCGAAATAATATGTAATAAATAATGAGTTGTATTAAATAATAATTCTATATTACTTAATACTTGTTTTCACCAACGTCGTATAGATGAATCGGAATTCGGCCGAAATGCACGATTTAAACAAATCGCGTACTGATATATATATATAACAATATACATATTGATACATACAATTAGCCTAAAACATAGCACTAATTATATGTACTACTAGATGATTAGGATCTAATAACTAGTCCTAATTTGATGGGTGTCACATTCTCCCCTTGTTAAGAGAATTTCGTCCCGAAATTCAGCTTTGTGTTGGCGTGTGAGTGGAGTCCGAAAATAAATGCGGATACTTGTGTCGCATCTGGTCTTCCCGTTCCCAGGTGAATTCCGGACCACGCCGCGAATTCCACCGAACTTTGACAATTGGATGATAATGACGGTTATCAGAGACTCAACAAACGAGTACACCCCGCGACAGAGAGAATTAATCGAAGAAATCGAGGCTGAATACACGGTATATCGTGCTAATAACTCTCGAAGTCCTCAATTCCTACAAAACCGCATTCATGCCTTTGCCGAAAATCCAGCGACTCAGCTCCTACATGAACACTCTGATAATGAAGAACTAACTGAAGACGAGCTGGAGTTCTTCGAAGGACAAAAAGTCATATATGGCAAGGTTTATGAAGCTCTCATCAGGTCCGCATTTCCATATTCTAACCAACAAATGAGTTTGTTGCATTCTTACAGGTACAATTTGGACTATGCATCTGGGAATACTGAGGAGGAAGTAGACATTCAGATGATGAATGATCTCAAAGGATTGATGGATTCCATAGCCGATAACGACCATATTGATGACACCTCACCACACAGGTTTCACACCGACTGCACTATTGAACACCACGCCCACAAGATTATCGAGAAGCTCGAGTACGTGAGTTTAGACGAAAGGACGCGTGCTATCCCATCTTCCATACCAGATGGAACACTGATCAACACTGCGAACTTTATCACGGAACGACTCTCAGAAATCTTTGGTACTGTTCCCTCAGAAGAGCCCAAACAGTTATTCCATGATGGTCTACGTGAAGTCTACTACATATTCCTGAACATCTTCCGGGATTCCAACCTCACGTATTCCGATCATCAGAGGCAGCTTATCCAGGGTATCCAAGGATCTATCCATGCACTAAGAAGAGAACCCAGCACAGCCAATCATGAAGATGTACATTTGCGCTTCTTTGGTTTCATGGATTCCTTAAGAGGAGAACGTCCTGAGCGTGAGGTTATCAGATCCAATGGGACCCTCATCTTTGATCCCAACGGAGTCATCTCAAAATCAGTCGATGATATCACCTGGAATCTCCTTCACTTGCAAAGGGTTGCTGAAAAACACTTTGAAAGCTTCCCTCTTCATGTGGAAAGAATCCCAAACATCACTCAGGTCATCACTCGCCACTTCTTGAAATTCTATTCCAGGGTCCCACCTTCCAGCACCATTGGCCCTGGAAGTTCCTCCACTCACTGATTCTGAAGGAAGGAAAGTCGAGCTCTCGACTCTAAAAGCAGCGTTTCTCGGGAGGCAACCCGTGGAATAAAACGTGTGTTTTTGGTATGCTAATAAGTGAAGATAAATCTCTGAATATCCTTCACACTTGGATATATCTCAAAAATATTTTCAAAATATTTCAAAAGTCGCAACTCATTTTTGCAAAATCACTTGTCTCAGATAAATAGGAAAATACTTTCAGAAAATTAGTTCATATGTTTCGAGCATTTGAGGTACTTGCATACTACTTTTATGCATTATGCTCGAACTCGTTTAAAAATATATATTCTACAAAATGATTTGTAATAGAAAACATCTTTTCATTCTGAGACAGTGATTCCTTTTCATTGCAAAAATATGGAGTTAAAAGGTATATCCAACATGTTCACACTTAAGAGATTGATTCACAAATGATGGTTGAAATGGAAGGCAAAGTTCTCAATCAAAGGTAAATCTCCCTAAAGCTGAATAATCCTCATGGAGTTGCCGCGAAGAAAGACTTCAAGACTGCTCGTTAGCGTTTTAGTTTGATTGCAGCTAGCGCGCCCCTTTTCTTTCCACTTTCTCTTAGGCAAGCTTTGAAGCCCCTACTGGGATGGGATATTTGAAGAAGCGCAGGTTTGGAACCCTATATACAAGGGGCTGGTCTCGATCCCGCTTGGTGGTGCCCCTCTGGATTATTGTTGACTCAACATTGATTTCGTGCTTGAGTTGGAGGGCTCTACCTCCTTCAGATCTTCAGCTTTAGCTATTTGGGGAGTTTCTTCATCCTTTCACTATTTTTATCGTTTTGCTTTACGTAGTACTGTTAATAAAAGTAATCTATACCATATCCTAAGCTTATCACTAAGTGTGGGATTCCAGCCCAAAATTAACACTTGAGAAACATTTTCTTACATGTTCAAACTCTAAGTGTGGGATTTTACTTCCAGCAAAATCTCCACTGAAGAGAACATTAGGGACAATGTTCCTCTAAGTGTGGGATAGCGGTATAGAATACCATAGATAGATTTTTGTGTCCAAATAGCAACTCAGAAAATGTTCCTCACTTTAAAATTTGATCTAAATTTTTTCAAATTTTTTGCATAAAACCAAGAAAAGCATGAGCTAAACTTCGACAGTAGATAGCTACTCATTCAGTTAGCTCTGCTTTTCCTTTGAATTTTAATATTTCCAAGAGGGATCATTTTGAATATGAGTAAGTTATTTTGGAAAATAGTGTAAATAAGGTAGGAATTTCTCAAATTAAGAAATGATAATCTTAGGGGTAGCGCATGACTAAGCACATACAACCCATATTTATTGCAGTGAGGATAGTTGAAGTATTGCTTGAGGACAAGCAACGTCTAAGTGTGGGATATTTGATTGAACGTAAAAAGTCATGTTTTTGCGTACATAATTCCCACCTTTTTAGCCCCAAAATGGATGAAAACATTCAAAATCAATACTTTTTCACCATAATTCATCATTAGGGCTAAAAATAAGGCGATGCTTCAAAAATCAAGTAAAATGGCCAAATAACGTACAAAATAGAGCACAAACGATACGTTCACATTCTACGAGCACTTTTAAAGCATAATACCTTGAAATTATACTTAGATTATCTCATTATGATCTTCAGGTAATTACGATCTCGTGGATATAAAGAACGCTGAAAACGGAGCTAGAACGAAGAAGATAGGGCCAAAACAAGTTACGATCCAGCACGCAAGACCTACGATCCAGTGCACAAGACCACGACCAAGGGGATACCACCCCACAGGGGCCGTATACCCCCCTTAGGGGCCGTATACCCCCCTTATGGGGCCGTATACCCCCCTTTTGGGGTGGTATACCCCCTCTATGGTGCCGGATTCGCTCCGTTTGCTACCGAATACGCCATATTTGCTACCGAATACGCCCCTTTTGGTGTCTAATACGCCCCTTTAGGTGTCGAATTTTATAGCTCGATGGTGTATTTCAGTGTAAAATTGGAAGCGAGGGTGTTGAATGTAAATTTGTATCGTGAAAGCCTATAAATAGAGGCTTCACCTCCTCATTTCTCACCACCTCTCACCATCCACATTTCACACACACTTCTCTCTAGAATAGTAGTAGTTTCTTTCTCTAACACTTCTCGAAGGAGTTAGAGGAGAATTAGTAGGTTAGTTAGTAGTTAGCCTCTCGTTAATATTTAACGAGACTAACGGAGGGGTTGCTTTGTAATATTTATTCGAGATACTTGGAGGGGTGCTTTTGTAATAGCGGAGGCTCTACTCGTTGTAATCTTTCAGCTTATATTCAGACTACGCATTTATCTCGGTTATCTCTATCCTTATCTGTTATAATGCATGCTATTGTTATTATGCTAGATTTAGGATTCGTTACCATGATTAGTGAGTAGTTAGCTTTTGTGTTTGTTGTGATGTAGTTAGCCGTTATAATGGGGGATGATGTTAATTTAAATATATAATTGGGATGATATCAAACAACGGAGGTAACGTTATACGGCTTTCATTTGTATAGCGCCGGAAACATCACGAATGTGTGAAGTACGGAACGTGGAAGCTATGAAATTCGTGGGCACAATCCGTTGTGGAAATATTATTCCCAATTGTTACAATATGAAAACTATGTCTGTTTAACCTTTCATCTATGATTATAAACTGTTCATCAAACTAATCGCCTTTCCTCCAATAAACGTGGTTAAAACCCTAAAAGACAAGGAGTCGCGAACCTTGTTCTAAGGGTAATTAATTATCTGTGCTATCTATGCATGGTCTGATTTCGAAGCTTTGGAAATACCGCTAAACCTAATGTATAGTACAACGTGAATAAATCAGGGATTTATTGGGTAATATTAAGTGAGGGCTGGGTTTATATCATAGATGGGTACGCTTTAATACAAACTGAGTTTAAACGGGTTCAGAGTGACCCGAATGTGCAACATGTGTGGTGTTGGGTTTTCTATTCCCTAACTAGATTACAATATACGCAGCGGAATAACAAAACTTTAAATAATCTAAGGCAATTAGGAAACCAAAAACCCTAAGGGATCTTTAACTTTAACAACATAGTACAATGAATAAATTGAAAAAATATAATATAAGGAAAACACTAACCTTAAGAGAAAACCTATTTCTCGCGCGTAGACCAACAAGCAGAGCTTCGTTACTTGGAGGCAAGTACCCAAAGTAGAATACCTCTAATGCTTCACACCCAAAAACCCAAGAGAAAGTCGAATTCTTGAAACCCTCAAAAATTCGTACTTGAAAACCGTATCTTATGAAGGTATAGGTTGTCCCTATCTATAGTTGCAGAAGACACCCTACGGTTTGCTGAATTCGACTCCCAACCGGCGGTTGGAGTTGTTTGACTTCTACTCCAAGTCTGCGATTCCACCGCCTCAGTAACCCTAATCCCAACCGGCGGTTGGACCTTCCAACCAGCGGTTGGACCTTCCAACCGGCGGTTGGATCCAGTTTCTCGAATCTTCCGCTAATTTAATTACTTTTAATTTCTAAATTAATAAACTATTTATTAATTAATTAAACAATTAAACATAATATTAATACTATTAATATTATCCTTCATCTTTCTCTTGACTGTTCATGAGGGCAACCCAAAAAGGACTTTACCATTAATGATAGTCTCACCAATTAGTTATGATATTGGACACTATTCCAACATGTGGAACACCGTAAAACGTCCTACTACTTAGTTTAATGCTGGAACCACCTCTGGTGTAGTACAAACGCATGGAAGCTACGGAACGGCCGTCGGTGTATACACCCTAACTAGCATTAGTGCGCAAGGCATGGAATGCCGTAAAACGTCCTAGTACCTCGTGTAAGTGTCGGAACCATCCTTCGGGAACGGTCCCATACACCCAAGCTATGGAACGGACGTCGGTGTATACATTCTGAGCAGCACTGGGTCATCCACCAGCTCTGAACCTAACAAACCATCGATGAAAAGTTAAAAGACGCTTTCCGAATTAGGTCTTAAATGCTCTACTTGAATTAGAATACTTTATGGTATCAAAGAAATGTCAGAAATTAAATATCGGTCTATTACCTTATTCATGCGCCCAGGAGTTAACTCCAACACGGGTCACTTGTCTTCACAGACAGTGTTGGGGGTAGAGCAGCCTGATCTGATCAGAATCATGACAACCTAGTACTCAGTGACATGCTATCTAAGGAATCAGATGGTAGGGTGCTAGTGTTTACACCATAAGTATCTAAAACAGTAGAACACAAATACTTAGAAAGAACATTTTCAAAACATCAATTCAAACATCATCTCCCCTTAAGGCTAATGAAATCACAACAAACACTCCTCTCCATACTGATTATCACCTACTATTTTATTTTACTGTTTATTTAGCTTAATTTAGGACCTAAGTAATCAAAAACCCAAAAATCAAATCTCTTGTTTACAAACCCTACAAAATCGAATCGATCGTCTTGACTGCTTGGTTTCACAATACGGTTGATCTTAAGAACGACCTTGAGTCATTACTTACTACTCTCCGCAGTTATAAGTAAAACTTAGGTCCCCAGCTCTATAAATTTAAAACCACCCTCCGATCGCCCGCCTCGAGCGTAAGGTCCGGCAACGACAAGGAAGTGATTCCTTGACCGACCGTTCGGGGCACGATCAGGGTTGTTCTAATTTTACATGAAACATTTAAACCTCCATCATTCTTGAAAACATAATGGTTAAGATTAAATATTGTGTCAATGTCTCATATCTCCCATATCTAATATATACATTAAGAGGAAAGTTCAAAAAAGAATGGTAAAAAAAGGGAGAATGGAGGAACCAATAGGATTGCTCCATTTCAAATACCCATTTCCACTTTTTTTTTCAAATCTAAATATCTCACAAATCGTATGTCTACAAATTATAAAAATTACATATTCGGAATCAGCGTCTTTTTCTCTTCGATTCTAGATCCAACAAGATATACTTTCAACGAAGTTTTTTTTCTTCAGTTTTTTTGGGTTTTAAAAACTTTTAATGTGAAATCACATGTGATTTAACACTAAAAAATAATCACACCCGCTTATATTTCTGATTAAACTTTAAAATCAAATCATTGATGATGTAAAGAGATTAAGACATGAAAAACTAAGGTGTAATCACATGCGATTGAATATCAAACTATCAATCACATGTGTTTAAAGAGTAATAAAATACTGATTTTTAAATCATTGACTAAGAATTATACAATCAAGTAAAAATCAAGTTGAAATAATACGTGAATTATCATATATCGGTAAATTTCTCATCAAATATCAATTTTTAAATGAAAATCATATATGATTATATGCAAAATCATATGTGATTATATAACAAATCACTTGTGATTAAGTGTACAAATAACAATCACATGTGATTTTTAATGAAAACTATTGCAATTTTTAATTTTTTATTCATAACTATTAATGTGGGTGAATATTAAGTTATAATCACGTGTTAAGTAGCAAATACCATGAATAAATAATCATGAACAAATTTTAATTTTTTATCATAAATCACATGTGATTATATTGTGAAATCTGGTAAAAAAAAGCGAAGAAAAAAAATTCGTCAGAAGTATATCTTATGACATCTCTAATCGAAGAAAAAAACGCGATGGTTTCAAATATGTAATTTTTACAATTTATGGACTTACGGTTTGTGTGATAATTAACCAATGAGGTAAAAAATAGAAGTGGGTTTTGTAGAGAAATAGAAGAATCCTATTGGTTCTTCCATTCTCTACTTTTTAGCATTCTTAAAAGAACTCACCTCCATACATTAAATAAAAATTCTCACAAAGAAGTTCATTAAAGTATATACTTACTTTTACAATGGGGATAAAGAAATGCCAGATGCGCGCAAACTCGTTAAAGGCAAGCTCAAATCGACTTCGTTTTAGTTAAGTTGGTTTTATGTTGAAATAACTTTGGCTTACTTGGAAAAAAAACTCATAATAAGTCGGAACTCGGTATAACCTAAAACCCGTTCTAACAAACACCATTAAGTTTAGTTTGCCCCAATTTAAAAATTTTTCTGGTACCGCCCCTGATGCCACTTGTATAATATGACTAATTGTATACATGGACATCATGCTTTAGAAGTAAGTGATTAAATTAATTATATTTTTGTATTTATATATTTATAGCTAAATATATGGTCAATGATGACAAATTAAATTCATTAAAATATTATAGATGTATGGTTGAACATATTGTTGCGTATGTGAAAAATTTCAAGGAACTACAAGGCCCTTGTTATATTATATTTCTTTATATTTAACTTTAATTAACCTTAATTAATTTATTAATTCCCCCTTATTATCAATTGAATCACTACTATGAATAGTAACTAAAAATTTTACATTTTCCCCCCATAAAGTTTTATTCATTTTTAATTTTATACCCTTTATGTTTTAATGATTTTTTATTTTTCACCCTTTAACTTTTATAATTTTTTCATTTTTTACCCTATAATTTTTCAATCTACACCCTTTACGTTTTAGCATTTTTCCATCTTTTACCCTTTAACTTTTATCTATTTTTTAATTTCTTCGTCTGAACTTTTAACAGCTTTTCATTTTCTACCCTTTACATTTTAACATTTCTTATTCCCCCTTTACATTTTAGAATTAACTTTTTTCCCTTTTTTTTTTTACTAATATCTTATACAATTTTTTCCCCTTTACTTACAACAAAGTTTTATACTAATTTTATTGCGACAAAATTATATAAATTATTATTGCAAACGATAATTTAACTTAACATTTTATGTACTATTCTATAAAATTTGTATTAATTTACATTGTATGTTATTACTTTATTTTCTTTCAAATATACACATACATATTTGTTAATATTAATTAACAAAATATTATTAATATTAACTCTTTACTAACATTAAACCTTACTTATGAATAGAAGAAGGAAAAGCATAAAGAAAACCAACCGTTGGACTCGAACCATGGTTGCTTCTATAAAAATTGGACATCAACCACCAATCTAAAGCACAACTCAATGTCAATTATGTTAAACATATTATATATATATATATATATATATATATATATATATATATATATATTGTTACATACGCTGCCTAATAAGACAAAAATACTATTCATAGTAGGTAGAGGTGCACAGATGGGCATTAGCCCGATCTCGGGCCTAGAAAAAGCCCGAAATAGCCCGAAAAAGCCTGGCCTGAAAAAGCCCGACCCGAAACACGGCCTCGCCCGAAAGTCCCAAAGAGGCCTGAAATTATTCCTGAAAGCCCGGTCCGGCCCGGGCCCGGGCCAGGCCGGGCTAAGCCCAAAGCCCAAAAAAGCCCGAAAAAAAGCCCAAAGCCCGAAAGCCCGGGCTTTTTTCAAAAAAAGCCCGAAAGCCCGGGCTTTTTTGAGATAAAGCCCGGGCTTTTTCATGAAAAAAGCCCGATCCTATATTATTTGATATGTTTTTAATATTTATATTTGAGTTTTTACTTATATAATATGTATATAACATATATTTTGTTATTACAAAAATTATCTTTCATATATTATGTAACTTATACCTTTTGAATATGCAAAGTTTTCAATTCATTAAGTACGTATACGAGTATATATTCATTTTATCGATAGATTTTTAAACTACTACGATAATATCTTATATACATTATAGTTGTATATTATAAAATACAACGTACAATAACTCATTTTACCCCAATAGATACAAAATTAGTAGTTATATAGTACTAAAAATGTAATAAATAATTAGTAATAAACAAAATTAAAATTAAAATTTAAAAAAAAGCCCGAAAAAGCCCGGTCCGGGCTTTTAAAAGCCCGGGCTAAGCCCGTTTAGCCCGTTCGGGCCTTAGTAGGCCTAGTTTTTTTGTTAAGGCCCGGGCTTAGCCCGGCCCGGGCTTTTTTAGGCCCGTTCTATGCCCGGCCCGGCCCGGGCTTTGTGCATCTCTAATAGTAGGTACTCAATAAGGTAAAAATTATTCAATAAGTATGTTGTACAACCACTTTATGTTACATTTTGTGTTTTCTTTTCTATATTTAAGAAAATTTTAATTAACCTCTGATTGTAATATGTATAAGTTAGAAAAAAAGACACCGATAGTAAAAAGGTACAAACTTTTAAATTTATAATTATTACTCTTGCTACGAAAAATTTAACTTGGGCAACTACAATTAGTGTTTCATTGTTATTATTATTATTATTATTATTATTATTATTATTATTATCTAGATCTAGATTATTATATATTTACAATTAAAAAAAGATTATCAGCTCATAACTTTTCTATTAAAATTAAAAGAAACGAACCGAAATTTGAGGTTTAAGATATTTATGTAAAAAATGTCAAATATTCAAAACCCGTCGCATCGCGAGGGCAATAAATAACTTGTTAGAATCAATTTGAAGTTGGAGAGTTATAATGCTAAATTGTAACATGATATCGTTGATGGAGGTTTGCAATGCGCTTTGTATAACATATTTCTTTGATGTGTATACCATATGGCCAGGTTATTTGTGTCTTATGTATCCATAATGTTATTTTAGACGGCAAACGAATTTCTATTAATTAAACAACCCCAAGAAGCCAAAAGATTACAAAGTTAATGAAAAAAAGCTTGAAATACAGGCATGCATTAGGCTGCACCAAACAAAAAAAAAAAACCCCGACGATTAGCCACCAAAGAATCCATTGTGCGGATTGTGAACCCATCTGCCCCATTTTAGACCAAGTTAATTTGTTTAACCTATTAGAAATTCGGAACAAAGATTGACACTGAATAAACGGGAAGAACAGAAATAACAAATTCTTGAGTGTTATGCATATACCGGTTAGGTGCTCTGGTAGAGTAAAGTAAAATGAATTTGTAAACGAACTTGTAAGAATATTTATATAGAGTAAGGTTCAAATGAGTACACCAATTTTGAGTGAGAATGAGGGAACCAACAGATTTCTGTCATGTGTCACTTTATTCTCTCTCATCCACACTTTATTCTCTCTCCTCCACATTTTTAAAAATTAAATATCTCACAAACGGTAAGTCGAAAAATCATGAAAATTGCACCATAAAATTCATCGTTTTCTCCTCTTCGATTTGCCGTTCCTAAAGGCATACTTTTGACAAAAAAAATTTTCCTCATTTTTAGGTGGGTTTCACAAATTAGTAACACATGTGTTAGTGATTAGTTGTACATTTAATTTGTGATTAAGGTTAGGGTTTAGGGTTAGGTTTAGGGTTTAGAAGGGGTTCAAGGTTTAGGGTTTAGAAAGATTTAGGGTTTAGCGTTTTGTAAAGCGTTTAGGGTTTAGGGTTTGGGGTTTAGGGGTTAGGGTTTAGGGTTTAGGGTTTGAGGTTTGGGGTTTCTCCCCGAAACCCCAAACCTCAAACCCTAAACCCAGAAACCCCAAACCTCAAACCCTAAACCCTAAACCCCAAACCCTAAACCCTAAACGCAACACTTTAACACATGTGTTAATAAATGTGAAACCCACCAAAAAAATGAAAAAAAAAAAAACTTTTCGAAAGTATGTCTTGAGGGACGGTAAATCGAAGAGGAGAAAACGACGAATTTAATGATGCAATTTTCATTATTTTTCGATTTGTCGTTTGTGAGATAATTGATGTTGGGGGTAAATGGGTTTTGTACATGTGGAACATTCTCTTTGTACACATGGCTTGATATCATTGGTTCCCTCATTCTCACACAAATTCCTATTCTCATTTGAACCCTACCCTATTTATATATGTTTATGTAATGTTTCCCTTGTATGGATATTTTATCCCTGTGTCAAGAAGACTCCAAAAATAATGTTGAAATGGATTGACGGTGTAATGTGCCCTATTTATAAAAGTTGGCTATGTTTGGCGGTGGAACTTATAGTGGCTTATGGGAGCTTAAGCTTATTTTTTCAGCTTCAAGCTTTGTTTGGTAGACAAAATATTAAGAGCTTATTAAAAAAAATAAGCTCTTAAAAAAGAAGCTAGTAGAACTAGCTTTTAAATTAAGCTAGGAACTTATGTAATGAAAAATTACATAAATACCTTTTATATAATTATTTATCATATATTTGTTTGTCCTTTTATGTCAATTTACATAATTTAAGCTTAAGCTCCAGCTAGTTTTATCCAAACATTACAAAAAAGATAAGCTCAAGCTTCTAGCTTTAAATATAAGCTCCAGCTACCAGCTCCAGATATAAGCTTCCAGCTACTTTTACCAAACACACCCGTTGTGAGGTAACCAGTGGCGGATCCAGAAATTCAAGTGACCCGTAGCACAAATTTTTTCATAGTATTAAATAGATAATTTTTCGATGAATTCATCAGAAATTGATAGTTTTTAGAGTTAATAACATACAAAATGGACTAATCATTCATCAAACCAGTAGCAGAACTTATTTGGACCCGTAGCAATAGCAATAAAATCAATTCTTTCTAAAAAAAATTACATTTCGCATGACAAACGGACCCGTAGCAAACGCTACCCTTAGCTTCTACGTGGCTCCGACCCTGAAGGTAACTAATTAATGGTTTTTCACCTATAATGACATGACTAATGGTTTTTTATATAGCCTATCACTATAAAACAATTAATGCTTCTATGTATAAACTAACCAATATTAAAAGCTCAACTAATCATACTTAATTAGTAATTAACTATTATATTTTATGCCGATTGCACAATCAAGAAGGGAGATTTTGTATCACTTTCGCGAGTTTCGTCCTAACCAACAAAATGGAAAAGAACAAATTTAATAATTTCAGCCGACAAAAATAGTTTCCGTATATGGATAAAAGTTCCAAAGCACACATATCACGTATCTATTTAAATAATTGATAATTACTCGATTTTCTTTATTTACCGTAAAACGTTAATAATATCATCGACTCATACGTCCTATCTCAAAAATGACATGTGAAAAGTAATAATCCGTCCGTCTGAAAATAAGTGTCGTGTTCAGTTTTTGAAGTCATTCTTTTTCAACTTTGATTATAAATATATTTGTTTGTGTTATATAATATTTTATGAAAACTATATAAATGAAAATACATTTAAAACTCAACTCATTCTTATATTTTGCATCAAGTATTATAACACAAACAAAAATATTTAAGATCAAAGTTAAAAAATAAAGACTCAAAAAATCAATACATGACACTTATTTTGGGGATGAAAAAGTACTAAACATACGTTCTAGCTATGCTATATCGTATTCCTTATTTATCGTAGAGAATTTAAAATACCATTTTAATCGGTCTATTCTACTTAAGAAATTTTTCGTTTTTTAGAACGACAAACCAATTACACTAATTATTAACTATACGTTTCATAAACCCCAAATTTCGTAAGTTCATTTAGCTTTTCATCGATGATCGATCTATAAAATATTAAACACAAAATCAAAATAAACTGCTATCAAACGCGTATTTTGCTAATTAATACGCATTCATATAATAAAGCTCGATCATAACTCCAGATGCCTAAGTAGTGAAGGAGACGGATCAGTGCTTGCATCCCCTCCATAACTTTAGATTCTAGCTTTGCCCCTAATCGAAAGTGTGCGTATACCACGAATCGAATAATCTATAAAACGTGTATGTCAAATCGATGGAATTCTACAAATTTAATGCCTTGTTATTTATATGCATATTACTCCCTCGTTACTACTTATTGCAAGAGTACCATTTAGTAATAATATATTTTTATTATAAGTATTTATTATTTTTAATATATATGTCGTTGTCCTAGTTTTTCGTCGGTAGATAAAGTCTATATCTTGAAACGACTTTTCAAGAAGGACAATGGGATCTCCTAGTAAATTCCAAAGCAAGTAATTGGTAAAATTATGTATATATTTGTATTTTTATTTTGCGTTAGATGTCTTTCAATGTATATAACTATTCGTTGACTTATTTAGCGTGTATACAATCAAATTGATAACTATTGTATGTAAGCTAATTTCACTTTTGTCATTGTATGTATAGAGTAACATGTAGAATAGGTAACCGGTCATTCTTTTTTGTCTTTTAACATTAAGGGAAATGATATTAACAACCCATAGGGCCGTTAATGAAACCCCGCGAAGTTATTTATTAAACTCAAAGTTTCATTTATTATCAAAAATCATAATTAATGCATTACAAATAAAAGAAAATTTTTAGTGAACTAAATATAAAAGTTCAGTGTATTAATTATAATTTTAATTAAATAAGAAAATTTTAACTTCAATAAATTCACAATTTTCCTTTTATTTAGGGCTGTCATTATCAATTCCCTTAAATTAATACACACCTAATCATCCATGTCACCATACACGTCATCATATTCATAACACGTCATTATATTATATTTCATAAAATGCCATTTTGGCATTTTCTTTAAAACCTTTTTTTTTTTTTTCATAATCGTTTTACACCATCAGATTTTTGTTCTTTCTTCACTAAATTGTTACAAGCTTGCAACTTTAAAATCTTTGGTAAGACCACAACATCATTATCACTATATTGCTTCATGATTACGTTGCTACAATTATAATATCATTATCACTAAGACCTACGGTGGTGCGGGATCTAAAGTGATGGTTGTCATAGGTCTATGGTTTCTTCAAAATACGATCGCCAGAAATCGAAGAAGTATGCCGGAAAGTTTCAAAAATCGCCGCTGGTGACGGTACAGGAATCGTGAGGTCAGTGGAGATGGTTGTTGATTTTTTGGGGTCAACCAATTTATATTTTGGAGAGGTGTTGTTTGATTTGGATTTGGGTTTTGCAGATTTGCGAAATGATTTTAGGGTTTTTGATTTGGATTTGTGTTTGCACGTCTTAAATTATGAGGATGATAATACTAAGAAAGTAAAGGAATTACCGAAAGCAAAAAAGGAGTTAAATAGAAAGTTGAGATAATTACCGAAAGTTCGTTTAGGCTCGGCTCGAATCGAATCGAGCTTTTAGCGAATCGAGCTCGAGTAGTTCGCGAACATTATCGACTTATTTACACCCTTAATTACGTGACATAAACAAATCAAAAGGAAAATGGTAACCTGTTACAAATAAACAAGTGATTTGAGATAGCCCGTCTCGGGCGAAATTAATAGTAACGCACATATAATGGTGGTCAATTTTGTTTTGTACACACTAAAAAAATCAACGCATAGTTGTATACATTTATAAACACATAACCCTTTTATTTTTATTATTGTTTTGTCACCACTCGGATACTTTTGTAAATAGAAAAACCTTTGTTCCTTATCATTTTTAGCACATGTACGTTTACTTTTATTCCAAAAATAATAATAAAAAATTAACTAAAAATATTACGGAGTATATCAATGCCGTGGAGTATATCTTGCTTATATATTAAAATATATATTCTTTTAAGATTATTATTTTTTGATATCTGTATCGTAAGAACCACTGGGACGCAAACTACACGGCTTCTTCATGTCGACTTTTCTAGAGGTACAATAATTAATTAAGTTTGGTCTTGTAAATGTAATTTCAATAATCAAGATGTGTATTGGTTAATGGGTTCATGTTTAATGACATACGATGTCAATGTCATCTATATGGAAGCGGAACACGTGCTACGGCCTCAGAACGGGAGGTGCTCCACGAAGCAACGGCATTCTATTCCGAGTTCGGCG
Source organism: Helichrysum umbraculigerum (assembly GCA_949592205.1). Taxonomy (NCBI): domain Eukaryota; kingdom Viridiplantae; phylum Streptophyta; class Magnoliopsida; order Asterales; family Asteraceae; genus Helichrysum; species Helichrysum umbraculigerum. The sequence goes on along the minus strand of CATIUR010000002.1, from coordinate 9,446,372 downwards.
GGCTCTTACTCCCTGTAAGTACGGTCCCGGACCTCGGACCTCGGTCTTAGAATGGAAAATGCTACCCGGGGCTAAGGCATTCTTTTCCGATTTCGGCACCTCTATACTCCGAACTCCGCTCCAACAATAGCTCCGAGGGCACGTTACGGCCCACGGATAATAAGGACTGACAGATGGTAATCAGTGCCAGGAGCAGGTAGCCGAACCACACTGCTCGATCATCCCACGCGCAAGGAAAGTCAAACACACTGTTCTTCGTGGTAATCAGTGCAATTACAGTTGGCCGAACCACGCCGCCTAATCATCACAATGTGTACGGAGTATCTGACCATATCTTTCCCCATAAAGAGTTGGTCGACCAGATCGTACAGATACCACCAGATGATGCCGCGTGGCTGTACGACTCATCAAACTGATCTCAGTATCAGTATGAATACACACCCTAGTGCTTCATTTCAGAAGAACAACAAGCACTCCATAAATTCAACAAAAGGATTTAGCTCTCTACCACCCTCGATTGACTTTGTCTCGAACTGGGTTTGCACGTTAATCGGAGTGTAGAAGCTTAATCCCCATAAACATCACTAATCACACCCTCATTGCACTCAGGCGAAACTAAGCTTGATCAATGTTGAATGTTTAGATGAGTTCCTCGAGTTTAAATGATTTATATGACCAATGCATAAAAAAGACAAACTCGACGATCACAACTGTCTAAAATTCGAATCACGAAAAAACCAAACACAATTAATACAGTTTTTCAAGGCCAAAAAACGAGCACAAATGGGCCGATAACTCGATCATCTAACGTTGGTCTAGTTTAGATCTTAGCTAGGCTACAATCAAATCAACTCATATTATATACTCACTCGTAGTCTTCTAAAAAATGCATAACTTTCTATGTGATATATTTGGTATTCCGTAGATAAAAGGGATCATATCCGTGATGTTAACATTATCCAAGATCGGTAACGTTGAAATTATGAAAAAATGAAAACAAGAGTATATTTTAAAACTCGTTCACATCACGGATAATTTTCCCTGTTCTTATCAAGTAATTAAAGGGTAATTTGGAGGGTACCTTTCAACTTCGTACCATAGCGTCTACCTCACCCGCAAAGAGAATCAACGCCGGACAAATCATTTGTCTACAAATCACCCACATATGTTAAGACATAGATTCGAACTCTTAACCTATAAATTGAAGTCTGGAAAGTAATGATTCGATTTGTTTTACTCTATTTTTAGTTGTTTTAAAAGCAACGAGTTTAGATTCTACACACTATTAATTAACTTATACGAGTTTATCAATTAGAAGCCAATAAGCAGTTGCGTGAATCAGTGTTTGTGACAAGACAAGTCAAGTGTCAATTCCAAACATTTGAAATCATAAGAAAGTCAGTGATGTGTTGTCAATCCGTGATATGTTTATATTGCACTTCGTTTTCTAACAAAGTGATCACCACAATTAAACTTTTAATCTCTTAACTTGAGTACTAACATGCTTCAATAATTATATCCACAAGCTAGCATCTTTTGTGATATCCACAAATTAGTTTAATCCAAAATATATTAGATCATTAGCTCGTAGTCCATCGTTCTCGAGCGCATGCGGCATGCCTATTCAAGGCCGAGAACAGTTCTCCACCACTATAACCGACCAGTTGTGATGGTGCGTCATCAAGGATAGAGAAAATTGCATTGGTCGTCCCTGTGGTTTACACAAAATAACACTGGTAGTCCCTCGCAGTTTTTTTTTGCACTGGTCGTCCATGTGGTTGCTAGTTGTTGCACTGGTAGTCCCTGTGGTTACTCTCCGTTAATTTTCTCCGTTAAAAAGACCAGCTATGTAACGATGGTTAGTTTTCTCGTTAAAAGGACTAGCAGTGTAATTTTTTTTTTCCAAATTTCAAGTTTATTTAAATTTAATATTATTTTTAATTGTATTTAGTTAATTTAATTTTAGAATAATTTAATCAATAAAATTTAATTATTTTAATCAACCTTTTTCAGTGCTAATTATTTTATTTTTTACATTTAAAATGATCACTTTAAATATTTCTTTATTCAATTTTTTTTTTAAGTTATCATCGTTGATTTCATGAATCCGCATAAACAATTCTACATGCCACATATATATTGTTAATAGTTTTGTATACTATGAGCGTATTCAAATTGCACATTATCAACATGTAACATTTTTAATGGGTTTATATAGATCGGGACACAAATAAAAAACTAAAATAAAGAAATATTTAAGTTAACCATTTTAATTGTAAAAAGTAAAATAATTATCACTAAAAAGGTTGATTAAAATAATTAAACTAAATTGATTAGATTATTTTAAAAATAAATTAACAAAATACAATTAAAAATAATATTAAATTTGAATAAACTTGAAATTTGAAATAAAAAAAATTACACGTCTAGTCCTTTTAACGAGAAAACTAACAGTCGTTAGCGATAAGGAAAAAAAATTACATAGCTGGTCCTTTTAACGGAGAAAACTAACGGAGAGTAATCACAGGGACTACCAGTGCAACAACTAGCAACCACAGGGACGACCAGTGCAAAAAAAACAGCGAGGGACTACCAATGCTATTTTGTGTAAACCACATGGACGACCAATGCAATTTTCTCTCAAGGATAACACGAGCTAAAGTAATTCACCAGACCAGAATCAACAGGCACAATTCAATCTGTTTCAGTTTAGTTCTTTTTATTAAACAAACACTCGATTTCAACCAAAAAAACTAATTGTAAAAAACTTTCTTTAAAATTGAAATACCAAGATATGTAGTAGATCGCATTTTATTGGTAAAAATGGGTAACAAAATGTCGTGTCGAGCCAGAGCTCAAATTCAGGTTGTTTCACTCCTAAAATGTAGAAGTTGTGCTTGTATCGTAAGATATTTTGAAAGCTGGAGCTCGGCTCGACTCCGACTTATTATTATGTACTTGTTGTCGATGTAATATAAAAATAATTATTATGAGTAGTTTATCATCTATAATATATTACATTTGTTATTCATAATATTATAAAAACAAAATATATGACTTTTTTTTTTTACAAAGAATCTTAGTTAACATCATCTAAACATGCATTAGTATTGTTAAGTATAAATGAGGGGTTAAATGTGTATATACGAAATTGTTAAAGGTCAACAATTTGATATATATATAAAGTTGGATTAAGTATTTGTAAATGTATGTAACTATGCGTTGACTTCTTTAGTGTGTACGTAACTAAATTGACCTCCATTATATACACGAAACTATTTATTGTCGTACATTGTATGAATTTTGGTGACTTGTCAACTGGTAAAGATGTCACTTGTCACCTTATATTTGATAACACGTCACCAAAATACATACAATGTACGACAATAAATAGTTCCGTACATACAATGGAGGTCAATTTTATAACACCCCTCGTTTAATTATAAACAATAATATAATAATTGCGACTCGGAAGCGTATATTTCAAAACATACTATCAATGTTTTACATTACGTAAAATGTCAATAAACTTTTTCAAACTTATTACACCTGACATTTCAACAAACTCGGTGTTATATAATTCAAAACATTACTTTAGTTATCAAAATAACATCAGAGTAACAGCCTGTCAAACATTCCTTCAGTTCCAAACTACTTCCTGCCCTGCCCAATATGTCCCATCTATTTAACCTGCAGGAAGAACTGTGGTGGGGTTAGCATAAAGCTAAGTGAATGAAACTATAAGCAACAGTACAGCTTAGCATAACAATCTGTTTACATCAAATTAACAATAAACAGAAAATCAATCAATCACTAATTCACACAACTTCTAATCAAGCATTATCAACCGTCATGAGGACCGGTGGCTCCTGAGACACCCTAATACCGGTTTGGTACTCAAGGAACTCTTATCAATCATCTGTATTGGCCTATACAGAATTACCGGTAACCAGTTGTTAATTTCACACGACCTAGATCTATAAACCAACATTTCAAGTTTCAAGATCTCCTGTCGTCTACAATAACAACCAAGTCCAACTGTCAAGTCAAGTTGACCTCAGAATCTTACATACTAGCTCAAACAGCCAAGTAAGCAAACCACCACACTAACATGGCAAGATATCTCAACAGATTCATCATATCAAAGTAATACTATAAATTACTTGTTGTAAATCAAATCATTACAACTAAATCACACTGAGGTTACAGATCCACTCACCGACTACCTCAGCCGCAAGCTCAGAAGTCTAATATTACTGAGCCTTCTCCACATCTGAGAATACAATCAATTAAACAATAAGTTAGTAACTTGTCTCAGCTGATAATACTTAGGTAATTAATATCGTTACACAATCATAACATAATTACATGAATCCAATGATCTCTAAGATCACAGCAAACAAAAGTTCAATTCGGAACAAAATCAAAAAGTCCCGAAATAAGGTCCAAAAACTGTAAAATGCCATTTTCGACCCCTAAACGACCCCGAATGTCCAAAAACTGACTAGGCTATAGCATATAGCTTTGATCAGTGGGCCGTTTTCGAGTGACCATGTAAATTTCAGCCCAATCGGAGTTTAAAGACAATTTGTCAATTTTTCCGTGGCAAAAATCACTACTAAACACTTATGCACTTTTGAAATTTTACAAAAAGTACTGACAAACGCGATCCAGAAAACAATGGTGGGATCGCGTTCCTCTTTGTAAAATCATTCTGTGACAAATTATAACTAAGCAACGCGATCCGGACAAATTCCTGGGATCGCGTTCCCAAGAACAAAACTCGTCCGATTCCTTTTATAACTAACGAACGCGATCCTGGCTAGGGTTCTGGGATCGCGTTTGAGCCTTTTTCAGCTCATCTTCATCCCTGATCAAACCCTAACCTACGGGTTTAATACCCAAAACATTCAAAACTCGATTTCAAACCATTATATATCACAATTAACTTCGTATAAACATTATATAACAGTTATAACATGATTTCTAACATCTAATTCTTCAAAATCATCAATTCACCCTATTTCAATCAAAATCAAATTCTTAAATACTTAAGAACACTTACTGATTGAAGAATATACTGATGATAATCGGTCCATGGTGAAGTTTCACGAGAATCACAACTTCCTGATTTGATTTCTAATTTGATTTGGAGGTTTTCTGAGAGTTTCTGTGAGTTTTGAAGTTTCTAAATGAACTTTCCTAAAAAGGAAAGTTAAATATATAGTCGGTTCACAAATCGCCTTCAATATACATGTATAATTTAATACCCCATCTCAATCTATTGTCTGGAACCCGAAAACCATTTGCGAGTCCAAACATTTTATTGCACCGTCAACTATATTAATTTACAACAATTAATAATTCACTTATCACATTGGAATATTCGGCTCATATTCCAATTATTTCAACTATTTCAAACAATATTATTTCCAAACACATTTAAATACATATTTAAATCAAGAATTAATATATAAACATCTAGGTCCATTTCGAGGATGTTACAAATTTAGTTACGTACACACTAAAGAAGTCAACACATAGTTATATACATTTACAAACACTTAACCCTATAAAGTTTGTTCATTGCGTAGTCACGCAAGGCCATAACCGGCCATCTTCAACTTCAAATTTGAAAAATAAATAGCATATTTTAACATCTTGCATCTTCAAAAACAATTTATCTTTGACTATAAAAACTAAATATCATACTTCAAAGTCCAAACACTTTTATAGTAATTAAAAAATTTGTATGTACATGACAACCAATAAAGAATGTGATTAGACATATGGATGAATGAATAGTGATACTCTATATATGGAGCAATCACCACCATACGTCCATACTACAAAAATTTCTCCAAATATAGAGCGTAGTTGGAGAAGTATTTTTGCTATAAACTTTAAGAGTAAATTATTTAAATCATCCACGTGATTTTCAATTTGTTTCAAAGGTCGTCCATAATTTCCAAAAAGTATTTGAATAGTCCATTTTTTGAAACTTTTGTTCAACGATAGTCCAAAATGGACTATTTAAATAATTTATTTTTTGAAAATTTTGTTCACCAATAGTCCATTTTGGACTACTGATTAACAAAAGTTTCAAAAAATGGACTATTCAAATACTTTTTGAAAGTTAGGGACGACTTATGGAACAAATTGAAAACCACATGGACGATTTAAATAATTTACTCAAACTTCAATTTTAGAGGAAAAAGCGAGTTTGAGTAACATGGTTGGAGATTACCTAAGAGTTTAATTTGTTATTAAAAACAACTGATACTTCCCCTTATTTTTTATAGATATAATATATCATGAATGGCTCATTCAAACTTACGAGTCTATTCGAGCTTGATATAAAAAGTCCATATTCATTTACTCAACTAGTTCGATCAGATTAACTTAAATCATTTATTTACACCATAATAAAAAGTATCATTTAAATGAACTATTTCTCCCTTTTCTAACAATTGATAATATTGGTTTTCAATTACAAGTTTTATGTTTTACATCACTAAAATAAAAAAATATTTTATTTACCCAACAAGTACAATAATCTCAAAGAGCTATTTACATAACAACACTTATGCAATATAGAGAAAATTAAAATTTTAATGTATAGGTGTGCGAATCGATCGATATACACAAATGTGTCAACCACGTAATTTTCCGGAAAATGATAGATAGACCTGCTTATATAGGCCCGAAGTAGCTCTAAAAATGTAAAACTGACATGTGTTAAGTTTAACATACTAATAATATTAGAAGAGAAAAGCTATAATCAATGAGTGCATTACGCCAACTTTTAGATAACTTACATTAGATCTACATATCATTATTCTAATCTCATCGTTAATTTTTAATCCAACTAAAAAGGAAATTAAGTAACACATCACTATTACCGAATCATGATCAACAATAAAATTTTGTATTAAGTTGTATAAAACGAGAACTATGATATATCCATTTGTAACATCCGCCAAATTAGGACTAGTAATTAGTGCCTAATCATATGTTAATACATGTAATTAGTTCCTGGTTAGGCTAATTAATGTATCGAATTATATATATATTGTTGAATATATACGAATACGCGATTTGGTTAAATCGTACGCAATTTAAATCGGATGTGTTTCGATTCAATTATATACGAACGTTGGTGACCAATTTTATTAAATAACGCTTTTATGTCAAAAATATTATTATGATAATATTTTGTATTCATTCGTATCGTACAAACAGACCTTATACAATTTAAAATATTAAAACGCGCAAATTAAATAAACTAACTTACCATTTTATAACTCAAATATAAATTAAATTGTAAAATATTTAAATAAACTCTCGCGTAATAATTTGTATTTTAAAACGTACCTTTAATATTTAAAATAATTATTTAACGTTTAAACGACGGAGCAAACGAACACCGCACGGAGAGCGGGGACCGAAAGTTGGAGGTTAACACCCCCAACTCCCACCTTTTCTTTCATTTCACTTTCTCTTTCTATCTCTCCTCCTCTCTTTTTCTTTCAAAGTTTCATCACCAAAAATCCCACAAAATCACCAAATAAACGTACCAAACGGCCTTGGATCATACTACTCTTTTGGAAGAAAACGACCACCGCATCACGATCTATCATCCTATCTTTTCGGATTTCTCATCCGACAATTTGTAAGTTTCCGACAAATCCCGAAATCTCTCGTTTTTAAGTGTTTTCACTTTCTAGTAGTTTGTAACAACTCATAATGTCCCTATAAGGGTTGGGTAAAAATATTGGAACGATCGGAAACCCGAAAACATGATTTTTGCTCGAAATCCGTCGAACAGCCTTTAGTGTCGCTATAATGCCAAAAACAGTACTAGCGTCACTTAAGTGCCGCTATCTCACATGTACCGTCACTTCGGTAGTGACGCATACCTATAACTTTCAGCAGAAACCATGCGACACTTCAGAAGTGTCGCTATTATCCGTAGAAGCCTAACACTTTCGGTAGAAACAAGTGACGTCCGGTTACTACCGATGACGTCACACGAACCTCATACCGTCACTTCAAGAGTGACGCATACACTATTTAACGACACTTCCCTAGTGCCGTCCTCGATGTTACCTGACACTACTTAACGTCACTCCCTTAGTGCCGCCATACTCTTTTACCCGACACTTCTTAAGTGTCGCTATGCTACACGTCACTTCTTAAGTGACGCCTAAATGTCAGAAAATTATTCTCTTACACGACACTCCTGGAGTGCCGCTATAGTATGGAACCCGTCACTTCCTAAGTGACGCATAAATATGTTACACGACACTATATCAGTGACGCATACCCTTAAACTGACACCCATACCCGACACTCCACAAGTGACGCATAGAACATATAAGTGACGCCTATAGTGTCGCATAAAACAGCAGGTTTTCTAACTAAAATTTCACTAAGTGTCGAACTTTTACAACTTCAATTCCTTATACGATACGACTTATAAAACACTTTGGGACACTTTTATAAGTGCAAAACATCAATAACTTGATAATAATACTTGAAGTTTATTATTTCAAACTCGTCACCAACGGGTCGTACACTTTTCAAACACTTAAACATATCAACCAAATATTGGAGATTTGGACATTATAGTTGGACGAACAACTACAGGGGTGATCTTTTGAGATACCCAATCATATTTATAACCATCGCGTGTCGTGGACACCCTCAGGTTACAAGTCTTTGGACTTCATTTCGGCTAATCAACTTACGTTTGTTTAAATGCATTCAGACTCAGGTGAGTCTCATAGCCCCTCTTTTATAGTTTTACTCAGGGGTGTGATATACTGCTCAACTTTTAACATGTGAACGCAAGCACCAACTTTTCATATACTACATGAGTTTTTCGAAACTAATCATTTAAAGTCCTCCGTCAGCATAGTTGTTAATACGTTGTAGCGTGAATATTAGTATATGGTACCATATAGGATTGACCATCCTCGTTCGGGTTAGCAAGCACTAACCGGGTAAACGGACTTACTAATATTTGGGAAGACGAATGTGGATTAGGCATTCGTGGAGGCACCTCGCCCGGAATTCTCTATAGGGGACCCGGCCCTCGAGTTAAGCTCAACTATGTGCTCATGGCTGTATACACGATGAAATTCATTATTTAATTGCTGGATGCAATTCATTATTTAATTGCTGGATGCAATTCATTATTTAAATCTTGCGGTTCATACGATATTACTTGATTTCAAACCTGTGAGCTCACCAGCTTTATAGCTGACCTTTTAGCATATATCGCAGGTACCCAGCAGTAGGATGTTCTGCTTCAGGATTTAGCTCGAGTCAGCATACAGACGATTGAGATTTTCTTGCATTAGTATATTTTGTACAAGTACTTATGTACTGAAATCTCATTTTATTTAACTCGAGCTATGTAAAGCTTTAAATGTTGTAAACATTTCAGTTATCAATATATTTTGTTAAAACGACGCATATAGAGTCGTTTGCTATTTATCTTTGTGCTTTGTTATTGATTAGTAACACCCAAATCAAGCTTCCGCAAATCATTAAATTTGGGGGTGTTACAGATTGGTATCAGAGCCTAAGGTTATAGTGAACTAGGTTGCATTTAGTGAGCCTAGACTATGACCATTAGGCGGTATTCCTTATTAGGTATGACTGGTTCAGTGATTACAGCATACGAGTTTAATTTAACATAGCCTGATCAACTATGTACAATTAAGCAAAGATGATGTAAGATCTGAAAGTAGTTATGACTGAACAGGATACAATAGAAGACTCTGACCTCGAGAGAACCGAGACTCAAACATGTTTATGCTAGACACTCAATAGGCTATATTATATAGGAGCTATATGAATATAGGCCTCAATCTTACTAACGTTTTGTCTCAGAAATGGCAAACATCCCATCAAATGCATCTCATTCTCAATCCGGGTCGCAGAACCCAAGGGTAGCAAGGAGGAACAACAGGTTTCCTCGAGCTGGCCCGTATCCCACTCACATCGCCTTACCAGCCTTAGCCGCTAGGGTGAACCAACACGAGCAGCAACTTCGCACCATGGATGTCGTGTTGCAGGAAACCAACGAAAACTTGCGACTTACATCTCTTGAACGCATAGAACAGGTCTCCGACGACCTTGAAACCACAAACAACAACATGGATGTCCTTCGCAACCAAATAATAGAAATAAGGGTGGAAAATGCCCTTCTACAACAAAGGATGGAAGAATGTGAGCAACGCTCACATGAAGCAGAAGAGTATGCGCGTGGACTAACCCAACGACTAGCACTCGCAGAAGACAACGCCCGACAAGCCAGCAGGCTTGCAAATACTGTGGACCGTCTTGTCACGATGATGGAACAAATTAATCTACGTTAAGACTAGTGTAGTCTTTGTCTTGTAATCTATCCTGTAATCTAGTAACTATCTACGCGCTACTCTATAATTCAGTCGGATGTAACAATTCCCGACATCTTTTGTAATACATCGGTAGGATGTAACCTTTGAACTCGTATTAGCTATCAAATATTCCTTGTTGTTCGACCCATATTAATTGCCATAATTCTTTTTCATATTGATGTTATGTATTACCACCTTTATACATGTACATCTGAAATAAATACAACTTTCTTGCAAAATCTCATGTATCTTCATTTCTTTTATTGAAGAATCATGCCGCCAAAAACAAGACCTTACACCGATGCTCAGATTACGTCACTCATAACCCAGGCTGTGACTGAAGCCTTGGCTCGGAATACCCCACCAAACTCCACAAGAAACAGTGATGCCGCTGAAACCTCTGCCGTCAAACATTGTTCTTACAAGGACTTTCAAAGCTGCAAACCCTCGAGTTTCAAGGGTTCTGAAGGAGCCATCGGACTGATCAGATGGTTCGAGAAAATGGAAACTGTTTTCCGTGTTAGTAAATGCGCGGAGAACGACAAAGTAAACTTCGCCACCTGCTCTCTTGAAGATGATGCCCACTCTTGGTGGAATTCATATACCCAATCAGTGGGTGCTGACATTGCCTACCAACTCACTTGGGAGGAATTAAAGGCAAAACTCACTGCCAAATACTGCTCTATCGCCAAACTCCAAAAGCTAGATGAGGAGTTCTGGAACTTAAAGGTTCAGGGTGGTGATATCGATGGTTATACCACCAGGTTTCAACAACTAGCTGCTCTCCGCCCAGCTATGGTTAGCACTGAACCTGATAAAATCAGGAAATTCGTCCTTGGTCTCCCTGATCCTGTTCGGGGACACGTCATCTCTTCAAAACCAACCACCATTGACGGTGCGATCCTATTGGCCCAAGACCTTATGTCAATGAGCCAAGATTCTGAACCACCCACTTCATCCTCCCATAACAACAAACGCAAGTGGTCTGACTACCACAACAACCCCTCCAACCAACAAAACAAGAAACCCGACACCATCAAAGCTTACAACACCACCACTGACATCATTCGGGGTTACACTGGGAGCAAACCATATTGTCCCAAGTGCAGCCGTCACCATGAAGGTTCCTGTGGTCCCTTTTGCAACAATTGCAAGAGGTACGGCCACCTTACCAAAGATTGCCGCTCTCCCGCCAACAACAATTCCAACAACAACACCAGACCACCCAAAGTATGCTTTGAGTGTGGGAAACCTGGGCATTTCAGAGACTCGTGCCCAAAACTGAAGAGCAACAACAACAACAACCGCAACAGCAACAACAACACCCGAAGCAGAGCTTTCGTCATCAAATCTGGGGACGCCCGTCAAGACCCGAATGTGGTCTCGGGTATGTTCCTCCTCAACAACTTAACTGCTTCTGTTCTATTTGATACTGGTGCTGATAGAAGCTTTATCTCCGATGATTTTTGCCCATTACTTGACATCACTCCTGTTGCCTTAGATGTTAAGTACACTGTAGAGCTAGCAAATGGAAAACTTGTAGAAACCACCAGTGTGATACCTAATTGCACTTTAAACCTAGCTGACGAAACCTTTTCGATCGACCTTATACCCATTGAAATCGGAAGTTTCGACGTCATTATTGGAATGGACTGGTTGTCCAAACATCGAGCTGAAATCTTTTGTCACGATAAAATCGTCCGTATCCCACTCGCCATTGGTGGAACCTTGATCATACAGGGGGAGACCGGTGGGACGGGACTCAATATAATCTCCTGCTTAAAAACCCGAAAATTTCTGAGAAAGGGTTACCCTGCCATACTCGCACACATCATGGAGAAGAAGTCGGAGGAGAAGTGACTTGAGGATGTGCCAATTGTTAGAGACTTTCCCGAAGTCTTTCCGGAAGAATTACCTGGTCTACCTCCGCCTAGACAGGTTGAGTTCTCGATTGATCTTGTGCCGGGTGCCGCACCGGTGGCCCGCGCACCGTACCGTTTAGCCCCATCCGAACTTCAGGAGTTGTCCTCTCAGTTACAGGAACTTCTGGATCGAGGATTCATTAGACCGAGTTCTTCACCTTGGGGAGCTCCGGTCTTATTTGTTAAGAAGAAGGACGGTTCTTTCCGAATGTGCATCGACTACCGAGAATTGAACAAATTGACCGTCAAGAACCGTTATCCACTTCCTCGCATTGATGATCTATTCGACCAACTTCAGGGTTCAAGTATCTACTCAAAAATCGACCTGCGATCAGGTTATCATCAGTTACGAGTTCGCGACGCCGATATTCCAAAAACTGCTTTCAGAACTCGTTACGGGCACTACGAATTTCAAGTGATGCCCTTTGGTCTAACCAACGCATCGGCTGTATTCATGGATCTCATGAACCGGGTGTGCAAACCCTACCTCGACAAGTTTGTCATTGTCTTTATCGATGACATACTCATTTACTCGCGCAACGAGCAGGAACATGCGCAACACCTTAAGACCATCCTTGAACTACTTAGACACGAGGAGCTTTACGCTAAATTCTCTAAGTGTGAGTTCTGGATCCAAACTGTTCAATTCCTTGGTCACGTGATCGACAGTCAGGGAATTCACGTGGACCCATCAAAGATCGAGGCAATCAAAGACTGGCAAGCACCCACCTCTGCAACTGAGGTACGACAATTCTTGGGTCTTGCTGGGTACTATCGGCGATTTATCGAAAATTTCTCTAAAATAGCTCAACCACTCACGGTACTGACTCAGAAGGACAAAAGGTTCGATTGGACCGACAAACAAGAGTCAGCGTTCCAACTCTTGAAACAAAAGCTTTGCAGTGCTCCAATTTTATCCTTACCCGAAGGCACCGATGACTTCGTGGTATACTGCGATGCTTCTCACCAAGGTCTTGGTTGTGTGCTGATGCAACGAGACAAAGTCATTGCTTATGCTTCACGACAGCTGAAAATTCACGAAAAGAACTACACCACTTATGATCTCGAACTTGGAGCTGTCGTTTTTGCTCTCAAAATATGGGGACATTATCTCTACGGCACTAAGTGCACAATCTTTACCGATCATAAAAGTCTCCAACATATCTTCGATCAGAAGGATCTCAATATGAGGCAACGTCGATGGGTCGAGTTGCTTACCGATTACGATTGCGAGATCAAGTACCATCCAGGGAAGGCTAATGTTGTAGCCGATGCCCTCAGTCGAAAGGAACGATCAAAACCACTTCGAGTCCGAGCCCTCAGTATGACCATTCATAACGATCTTACCATTCAAATTCATACCGCTCAGATCGAAGCCTTGAAATCTGAAAACATAAAAAACGAAGCCTTGCGGGGCATCGACAAACAATTTGAAATCAAACCTAACGGGATTAGGTATTTCTCAAACCGAATCTGGTTGCCTAGTTTTGGGAACCTAAGAGACTTGGTGATGGACGAGGCTCACAAGTCTAAATATTCTATTCATCCGGGATCCGATAAAATGTACCACGGTATCAAAGAATTTTATTGGTGGCCAAACATGAAAGCCGAAATCGCCACTTATGTCAGCAAGTGTCTTACTTGCTCGAAAGTCAAAACCGAACATCAGAAACCACCTGGTTTACTCCAACAACCTGTAATCCCTGAATGGAAATGGGATCAAATTGCCATGGATTTCATAACCAAACTACCCAAGTCGTCGAGCGGTTGCGATACCATTTGGGTGATCGTCGATCGTCTCACCAAATCTGCTCATTTCCTGGCAATCAAAGAAAACGATAAAATGGAACGCCTTACACAAATCTACATCAAGGAAATCGTTTCTCATCACGGTGTCCCAGTCTCAATCATCTCTGACAGAGATGCCCGTTTCACTTCTCACTTTTGGCAATCACTTCAGAAAGCTATGGGTACCCGTCTCGATATGAGTACCGCGTACCACCCTCAAACCGATGGCCAAAGTGAACGAACCATTCAAACACTGGAAGACATGCTACGAGCCTGCGTAGTTGATTTCGGTACAAACTGGGAAAAACATCTACCGTTGTGCGAATTTTCGTACAATAACAGTTATCACGCCAGCATTAAGGCTGCACCTTTTGAGGCACTGTACGGTCGTAAGTGCCGATCACCGATCTATTGGACTGAGGTGGGAGATAGTCAACTCACTGGTCCTGAACTCGTACACGCCACCACTGAGAAAATTGTGGAAATCCAAAACAGACTCAAAGCCGCACGTGATCGTCAGAAAAGTTATGCTGACGTGAGACGCAAACCACTCGAGTTCCAAGTTGGGGATCGAGTTCTCTTGAAAGTATCGCCTTGGAAAGGCGTCATCCGTTTTGGCAAACGCGGGAAGTTGAATCCCAGATACATCGGGCCTTTTGAGATCCTTGAACGGATTGGCCCCGTAGCTTATCGATTGCAGCTGCCATCCGAACTCAGCAGCGTGCACCCTACTTTTCATATCTCAAATTTGAAGAAGTGTCTGTCTGATGAGACACTTATTATTCCACTAGATGAAATTCGTGTTGACGATAAACTTCATTTCATTGAGGAACCCGCTGAAATTATGGACCGTGAGGTCAAACAACTGAAACAAAGTCGTGTTCCCATCGTCAAAGTCAGATGGAATTCGCGGCGTGGTCCGGAATTCACCTGGGAACGGGAAGACCAAATGCGACTCAAATATCCTCAACTCTTCACTGATTCTACATCAAACACGACTTCGAACTAAATTTCGGGACGAAATTTTTCTAACAGGGGGAGAATGTAACACCCGCCAAATTAGGACTAGTAATTAGTGCCTAATCATATGTTAATACATGTAATTAGTTCCTGGTTAGGCTAATTAATGTATCGAATTATATATATATTGTTGAATATATACGAATACGCGATTTGGTTAAATCGTACGCAATTTAAATCGGATGTGTTTCGATTCAATTATATACGAACGTTGGTGACCAATTTTATTAAATAACGCTTTTATGTCAAAAATATTATTATGATAATATTTTGTATTCATTCGTATCGTACAAACAGACCTTATACAATTTAAAATATTAAAACGCGCAAATTAAATAAACTAACTTACCATTTTATAACTCAAATATAAATTAAATTGTAAAATATTTAAATAAACTCTCGCGTAATAATTTGTATTTTAAAACGTACCTTTAATATTTAAAATAATTATTTAACGTTTAAACGACGGAGCAAACGAACACCGCACGGAGAGCGGGGACCGAAAGTTGGAGGTTAACACCCCCAACTCCCACCTTTTCTTTCATTTCACTTTCTCTTTCTATCTCTCCTCCTCTCTTTTTCTTTCAAAGTTTCATCACCAAAAATCCCACAAAATCACCAAATAAACGTACCAAACGGCCTTGGATCATACTACTCTTTTGGAAGAAAACGACCACCGCATCACGATCTATCATCCTATCTTTTCGGATTTCTCATCCGACAATTTGTAAGTTTCCGACAAATCCCGAAATCTCTCGTTTTTAAGTGTTTTCACTTTCTAGTAGTTTGTAACAACTCATAATGTCCCTATAAGGGTTGGGTAAAAATATTGGAACGATCGGAAACCCGAAAACATGATTTTTGCTCGAAATCCGTCGAACAGCCTTTAGTGTCGCTATAATGCCAAAAACAGTACTAGCGTCACTTAAGTGCCGCTATCTCACATGTACCGTCACTTCGGTAGTGACGCATACCTATAACTTTCAGCAGAAACCATGCGACACTTCAGAAGTGTCGCTATTGTCCGTAGAAGCCTAACACTTTCGGTAGAAACAAGTGACGTCCGGTTACTACCGATGACGTCACACGAACCTCATACCGTCACTTCAAGAGTGACGCATACACTATTTAACGACACTTCCCTAGTGCCGTCCTCGATGTTACCTGACACTACTTAACGTCACTCCCTTAGTGCCGCCATACTCTTTTACCCGACACTTCTTAAGTGTCGCTATGCTACACGTCACTTCTTAAGTGACGCCTAAATGTCAGAAAATTATTCTCTTACACGACACTCCTGGAGTGCCGCTATAGTACGGAACCCGTCACTTTCTAAGTGACGCATAAATATGTTACACGACACTATATCAGTGACGCATACCCTTAAACTGACACCCATACCCGACACTCCACAAGTGACGCATAGAACATATAAGTGACGCCTATAGTGTCGCATAAAACAGCAGGTTTTCTAACTAAAATTTCACTAAGTGTCGAACTTTTACAACTTCAATTCCTTATACGATACGACTTATAAAACACTTTGGGACACTTTTATAAGTGCAAAACATCAATAACTTGATAATAATACTTGAAGTTTATTATTTCAAACTCGTCACCAACGGGTCGTACACTTTTCAAACACTTAAACATATCAACCAAATATTGGAGATTTGGACATTATAGTTAGACGAACAACTACAAGGGTGATCTTTTGAGATACCCAATCATATTTATAACCATCGCGTGTCGTGGACACCCTCAGGTTACAAGTCTTTGGACTTCATTTCGGCTAATCAACTTACGTTTGTTTAAACGCATTCAGACTCAGGTGAGTCTCATAGCCCCTCTTTTACTGTTTTACTCAGGGGTGTGATATACTGCTCAACTTTTAACATGTGAACGCAAGCACCAACTTTTCATATACTACATGAGTTTTTCGAAACTAATCATTTAAAGTCCTCCGTCAGCATAGTTGTTAATACGTTGTAGCGTGAATATTAGTATATGGTACCATATAGGATTGACCCTCCTCGTTCGGGTTAGCAAGCACTAACCGGGTAAACGGACGTACTAATATTTGGGAAGACGAATGTGGATTAGGCATTCGTGGAGGCACCTCGCCCGGAATTCTCTATAGGGGACCCGGCCCTCGAGTTAAGCTCAACTATGTACTCATGGCTGTATACACGATGAAATTCATTATTTAATTGCTGGATGCAATTCATTATTTAATTGCTGGATGCAACTCATTATTTAAATCTTGCGGTTCATACGATATTACTTGATTTCAAACCTGTGAGCTCACCAGCTTTATAGCTGACCTTTTAGCATATATCGCAGGTACCCAGCAGTAGGATGTTCTGCTTCAGGATTTAGCTCGAGTCAGCATACAGACGATTGAGATTTTCTTGCATTAGTATATTTTGTACAAGTACTTATGTACTGAAATCTCATTTTATTTAACTCGAGCTATGTAAAGCTTTAAATGTTGTAAACATTTCAGTTATCAATATATTTTGTTAAAACGAAGCATATAGAGTCGTTTGCTATTTATCTTTGTGCTTTGTTATTGATTAGTAACACCCAAATCAAGCTTCCGCAAATCATTAAATTTGGGGGTGTTACACCATTTGACTAGTCGATCATAATTAAGTTCATAAACACACTTTTACCTAGGGGTGTTCACGGACGGTTAACCGGAGACCGATTGAACGGAGTCTCGGTTCGGCATATTTTCGAACCTGAACCGAAACCGAAAAATTCGGTTAATCGGCAATCGGTTAACCGATTTTTCGGTTCGGTTAACCAAAATAACCGTCTATTATTTAATACTTATTTAAAAAGTAATTAATAACACACAAATATACATTCATTTTTCAGTGTTCACTATATTTAAAATACTTGATAATAGAAGTATCAAACGATAATCATATTACTCTTTATAATTGTGTATTTATGTTATACGTACGTAAATCGTTCGAATATAATTAGAAATAAGAAGTAATAATTACTAAATTAGGCCAATATTAAGCTAGTAGATTACATTAAAATAAGTGAATAGGAAATATAAATGATTTTATCAAAATACAAATGCAAATATCTATATATAAATAATATATACAGTATATATACATATATTTAAAACTATATATAAACTTTTCGGTTTTTTCGGTTAACCGTTTGTCATGTCTATCCCAAAATCATGAACCGAAACTGAAACCGAAAAATCAAAAAAAATTCGGTTCGGTTAACCGAAACGGAAAAACGAAGAAAAGTCGGTTCGTTTAACCCAAATTCGGTTCGATTCAACCGGTTTTCGATTCGGTTTTGGAAATTTTTGAACACCCCTAATTTTACCCCTATTATTATATTTTAGAATTTCTTTTATACATATATCAACTCCTTTTAAATAGTCCCAGCCGTCTAGCCACCCAATTTCTCTCTTCTCTCCCCAAAAAATATCTCCCACAAGAAATAACAGTAAACTCATCCTCTCTCTCTCCATATTCAAGAAAAAAAACTACAAAAAACATGAAGTTAAAATAACATATAAAACTTCATATTTCTTCACAAAATCATCATCTTACATAAACTTGTTTCTTATTCTTGAATATCATCTAGCAACAAGCTAAGATCATGTCTCTTGAAGATTCATTAAGATCTTTATCACTAGATTACCTTAATTTACTGATCAATGGTCAAGCTTTTAGTGATGTAACTTTTAGTGTTGAAGGTAGAATTGTTCATGCTCACCGTTGTATTTTAGCAGCTAGAAGCTTGTTTTTTCGCAAGTTTTTTTGTTCCGGTGGGACAGATTCTCCAACCGGGTCTGGGTCTGGATCCGACCCGTTAGGATCAAGAGTTGGTAGTATGGGTATGGGACCCGCTTCACCAAGAAACTCAACAAGTTCACAACAGGTTGTTATACCTGTGAATTCGGTTGGGTACGAGGTGTTCTTGCTGATGTTGCAGTTTTTGTACAGTGGACAGGTTTCAATTGTACCTCAAAAACATGAACCAAGACCTAATTGTGGTGAGAGAGGATGTTGGCATACACATTGTACATCAGCCGTTGATCTTGCTCTTGATACACTTTCAGCCGCTAGATCTTTTGGGGTTGAACAGCTAGTGTTACTCACTCAGGTTTTTCTTTCTTCTTTCTCTCTTTTTTTTTTTGATGAAAAAAGATTATAAAAGACAAGCAAGATCTTTCTGGGTTGTTTCTTAAACTTGTTGTTTTTGAATCTTTTTGCATAAAAATGTAGTCTTTGATTGTTTTATATCTGGGTTCTTTCTTAAATTTGCAGTTTCTGAATCTTTTTACATAAAAATGTAATCTTTTTGCATAAAAATGTAATCTTGGATTGTAGTTTAGTGTGTTGGAGTGTATGGTCCAAGTAGGCTTTTGAAAATGATTGTTTTTTTACATAAACAAAGCTTGAAACAGATGATGAAATACAATATATGATCTTTCTTGAAAGTAGACAGAATATTTCCAAAAATGTTTACATAGGAAAGAGAAGTGTTTAATTCTAATGTGTTTATCTTGATTTCATGAACATTGTTCATTTCTTGAATTGGGTTCTTCTATCTTTATGTTCCACACTACCAGCTTACTAAATTTAGATCATTTTTTATCCATCTCTAGTCTTGTCTTCAACAGTCATTACACACATCATTTCCCCCCTAACACTCAACTTTCCTCATTTGTGTTTTTGTTTTGTTATAGAGATACAGTCATATTAATAATGCAGAAAAGGGTAATGTCATACATCATAACACAATCTTCCTCCTGTAACAAAAATAATATAATTTATCTTTATGATTAAAAAATAGGTTTCTTTTAATTATGTCATTCTAACAATATCTTGATAAAAGTATAAAGACCATTAGTATTATAATAATCTAGATATTTTTTAAACAATTCTTTAATTTGCAGAAGCAATTAGCAATCATGGTAGAGAAAGCTTCAATTGAGGATGTCATGAAGGTTCTTTTAGCTTCAAGAAAACAAGACATGCATCAATTATGGACAACTTGTTCTCATTTAGTTGCAAAATCTGGCCTCCCACCAGAAGTTTTAGCTAAACATCTTCCTATAGATGTCGTAGCAAAAATCGAAGAACTTCGACTCAAATCGTCCCTAGCTCGCCGCTCTTTGATGCCACATCACCATCCACATCATCACCATGATCTCTCGGTAGCGGCTGATCTCGAAGATCAAAAAATTCGACGAATGAGACGAGCTCTTGATTCGTCTGATGTTGAGCTTGTCAAGCTAATGGTAATGGGTGAAGGACTAAATCTTGATGAAGCATTAGCATTACATTATGCAGTTGAGAATTGTAGCCGTGAAGTGGTGAAAGCATTACTCGAATTGGGTGCAGCCGATGTGAATTATCCGGCTGGACCGGTTGGAAAGACCCCACTTCACATAGCATCAGAAATGGTGTCACCAGATATGGTTGCGGTTTTACTTGATCATCATGCAGACCCTAATGTTAGAACAATTGAAGGGATCACACCACTTGATATACTTAGAACCCTAACTTCTGATTTCCTATTTAAAGGGGCTGTCCCGGGGCTAACTCATATTGAACCGAATAAACTTAGGCTTTGTCTTGAGCTAGTTCAATCAGCAGCATTGGTGATCTCAAGGGAAGAAGGAAATGCAGCAGCAGCTTCAAATGCACAAATGTATCCACAAATGAATGATAGTAGTAGTTCAAATAGTAGTGGGAATATAGGGAACTTGAATCTTGATTCAAGGTTGGTTTATTTGAATCTTGGAGCAGCTGCAGCAGCACAAATTGGATGTAACAAGATGGAGCATGGTGGTGGTGGAAGAGAAGATAATAGCCAACATGACACTCATCATCAACATCATCATCATCATAGACATGGTTCTTCTCAAGGTGGTTGTGACACATCAATGTACCACCATTCTCATCATGAGTATTAGGTCAACTATCTTTATATAATTATCATTTCTCTAGTCACCTTTTATATATTTTCACCCATGAAGTGGGACATTTGAAGCACAAATATATATCAATCAAAAGAAAACATTCATGGGTACGTATTGATATCATCTTTCATCTATAATTGGTCACCTTTTTCATCTCTTTTGTGTGTTTTTTTCATCTCTTTTGTGTGTTTTTTCTTTTAATTAATATTTCCCTTTGTAGTTTGGTTAGTGGGTTTTATTTTTCAACAATTAAACTTAATTATATAGACATATACATAATTAAGTTCATAAAAAGATTGAAACTTTAAACTTCAGAAATTACAAGATTCAATTCTATTGATATTGTTGATAGGGGCGGATCTAGGATTTATTAATTGGGGGATGGGGGGGCAAATTTTTTTTTTTGTTTATTTGTTTGATTATGGTAGGTAAAACTTAAAAAATATCACAAATATCCTTAAAAAATTTTCTTTTTTACATGATTTGAAAATCTTAAGGGTGCAACTGCCCCTTCTACATCCACCCTGATTGTTGAGCTTAAAATGACATAATGGGTGGTGGGCATTCTTGATTAATTGTTGGTTTTATGATGATCATAGACCATGGAAGGTGGGGATTTATTTCAAATTATCACTCATGAGATGGGACATGAAGAATCTTGAAATCAAAAGTTTTTCCTCTAGCTTAGCTCTTCTTTTGTGTGGAAGAGATGAAGGTCAATATTTTCTAAAAATAACAATCTGTCAACTCTTATATTATAAATATATTATATATATTTGTATTGTTCTTGGAATATTATAATGACTAATATTAAACTTTATTGGCCAATTATTATTTTCTTGCTCCTCAACCAGCAGCATCATCTAACTTTACCTGATAAAAAATATATTATAAATCTAATATTATATGGTAATTTTATGAAAGGATAGGTCCAGCTACTTGTAGTAGTTTAATAAATCTATATGCTCTGATCCCAACAACAAAAGTAGCATTCTTGTGCTCATTATCATCTTTAAAAGTAATTCAGCCTTTTAAGGACTAAACCTGATTTGCATTAATTTTATAGTTTTGATTAATGTTTAAGTATTTCACCAAATAATACAACTAATTTATGCAGCATTGATCATCACATCACACACTAAATATAAAAGTAAATTATTTTATCAGTTGATATTATTTATTTTTAAAAATAATAATTATTATATATATTGTTTAAATATACACAGCTTGCATTTTTATAACACTATGGTAGTTATGTAAGTTTCTTAATATATCAAGTTGTATCACCATCACCATTAATTAAAAAAGTATTTTGTTAACACTCCAGAGTTATGTATAATATAAACTTATCTTCTGCTAAAGTATATGAAAGTCAAATTCATGCACCGGTAGAGTTTAATGTGAGTTGGTGTTTTGGTGAGCAACAGAAGATTAATAAATACTACTGGTATTTAATAGACCTACAAATTGCCAAATTGAACTAAATCATGTTTATTCATTACAAGTACAATTATTTTCATATATATAATAAATGCCACTTTAGTACTTTTTATATATAATTTATAATATTGTAATAGAGAATGTTAAGAGAATTATATCATAATTAACTTAATTCCATAATTACAACTCATAGTTACCATTAATAAATATCCTTACCAAATTTAAATATCACAAGTTGATATTATAATTGATAAAAAAAAAAAAAAAAACTGTATTTAATTTGTTTAATAGGGGAGATATGCAATCTTTCCTTCCAATGGAAAACTTTTAATTAGGTATATTTTTAATGAGGAAGTTGAAGTTGTTTCAGGAATACAATTATGTTTTTAAAAGTAGTAAATAGTAATTGGAATTTTAACTTTATTATTAGGCCGGTGTGGAAAAGTAGGAAATTATTATATAATAAAATATATATAATTATAGAAAAAAAGGACATGAAATGGGGTAAATGGCCAAATGGACAGATTGATTGGTTGTCTTGCATGAATGCAACAAGTGAGTGTGACAACACAGCAGGGTTATTATTTAATTTGTGTGATATCTAATTTCTGGATTCCCTCCATGTAATCTTGTCTTTTGTCCCTTCTCATTATCTATCATAAAGCTTAAACCCTAATTCATCTCTTAATCATGTTTTAACTACTTGTTTATGTTTTAATATTAGTAAAATGATTTATTACATTATATATATAGTTATATATATATATATAGATTTAATTTTAAACTTAACGCGTTAAATTGTCGTAATGCTATGATATTAAGATGTTCTATGTTTAATGTAATGTTTGTTCCTCAGCTCTGTATAATTTGGTAGCATGTATGCCCTATGATGATACGATGGTAGTATTATCATTTTATTATATAGATTACAGAAGATATATATAGAATTGAAGCTAAATATGTCGATATTATTTTAGTTGGGTTATGCATTTTTATTTTTTATATTTTTGTGGATAAATTTCTAAACCTAATTAAAATTCAAATTAAATCAAGTAATTACTGGTAACTTCAGGCATAATTATTTATCCAACCAACCACGTACTATTAACTTAAATGGTTGTTGCTAGCTTGTTTTTGCCTCGTTAACAAAATTTGTATAATATTTATACATCAATCAATTAGTATAGTACATTTATTAGTTAAGTACTCCTAACATTTCAAAATTATTGTCACAAAACAAGAAACATACAAAAAAAGTTGTATTTATTACAATTGATCACCAATAAAGTTTTATGTTTACCATATTGAAGCATTTTGATTGGTTAAATTTGAAAGCAGACAATTATTTTGAAACATACTAAAATATAAAGATGGACAATAATATTGAGACAAATAGAATATTAAGGTCACATTTTTTTTTATGAAAAATGATTGTTAGACCTAATTGCATAATACTAAATATAGACCTAAAGATTTGATTGGTAGGTTTGAGTAATTGATTGGATGAGATTAAGAGAGAGTAAAACTTCAACCAATCAGAAAATTAGAGATACTTGTAGGTCTACGTTAATAGTCTTATTTAGCATTACTTTTTTTTGTTTTTATCCTTTTTTTTCTTTACAATAATATGTTCATTAAGTTATGCTCAAATGACCCTTTTGCCAATTAAGATGTTTTCTCAAAGCTGATGGATACTGTAAGCTATGCATATGTTACAAGGTGTTAATGCAAGAATCTTCATGGCATACAAGTGTTTCATGGTTGATACTAGGCTTCTAATTGTTCAGTTTCAGTTATACGTTCCCTATGTAAACATGGCTAAGTTAATAAGTTTAAGGTTTGTATATGTAGCCAGTTGATGATGAAAAGTCATAGTCTATAACTCAGTTAACTCTCAGCTAATTTCAACAGCTTTCTGCAGTAAAAAAGTAAGTGCTTTCACTTCTGTCTCTTTCCTTTTACTCTTTTGCATATGTGCAACTGAGCCAATTAGTAACTTTTTAAATAATTTCTTTGCTAAATTTAATGTTTTAATCTTGATGCCAACCAACCTTGTATTGTGTTAATTAATGAGACAACTAAATTAGTACTACTGATTTGAATTTAAGGTCTTGAATTTATATTCTGTATGAAGCTTTTAGATGGCCTGTAACCATATAAACAAGTTGATCTATATATTCTGTTGATAACCAACCCCAAGGCATGCACTGTCTGAGATATATTATTCCTTCTATGTTCTATCTTAATGTTTAGTCAATATATATATATCCACATGACAAAGGCAAGAGGAAAACAGTACATATCTATTAGCTATAGAAAAAGACTATTTTAAACTCTGAGATTCACTAGAATCATATCTATTTTATGGTCATTTTGAACCTGTAATCTTCATTATACATATGTATGATTCAGTTTTTTAACTTTGTTGGAATTCGGTTATAATTTGTAATTAAGGAAAATGATATCGACAATGCATGCTAATGTTGTCATTAATACGTTAAAACATGTTTAAATATGTGCACTCTAACCATACAAAAGATAGACGTACTCCATGATAATCGGTTTAAAGCTACGATAACATGTGCACTTACGAACTTTTTAATATCAACCCTAAAGACTTCCGTTAGCTAAACCATTTATTGAAGCTAGTTAATTCAAAGAACTTATGCTTGCTGCTTGCTGTTAATACAATATTTCAACATCAATAGTACTTTCTTTATACTGTAAAATAATAGATAGATTTATAGTTACTGCAGCTAGTTGTTTGCTTTTATGATAAATTTAATTTTCAGTGTGTGAAATATGAGTCAGTGAGAACTGATGGTACAATATTAATAGAGTTGTTTCAACACACGCACGCATTTATAGATGTGACTTACGATTGAAGAAAGACAGCCACAAAATATAGTGCTTCTTTGTGTGGCTTGACTTTATTAATAATGATGTGCTGACCTTGTTCAGAATAATAAATTTTTACATAAGAGGGTTTGTTGTTGATCAAATTAAAACTTTGGAGGTCTCGAATTCGAACCTTATAAGCGACAGTATGTTCTTTGAGTTATGCCCGCCTTGTCCGGTTTATGTGGAGGACGTGTTTTGCATAAGTACCGTAGATAAGTGGCCCATCGACGGGGATGTCGTACTGTCTTAATCAAATCAAAGTACTATTAATAATTGAGTAACTATATATACTCTTAAGTTTTAACAACCACCACAATAAAACAAAAGCAACAAATATTTGAAATTTTGATCGTTATTATATTTTCTGATCTAATGATCGATTCATATATACACTAAAAAAAGTACTACCATTTAGTTATAAATACTCTAGCTGTCAAAGGACTCAATTTGGTTGAATATGAATGATATAGACATATTAATTAATTAGCTTTTGTTAAAACCATAACTAAAACTATATGATATTAAATTATCAACTACTGTATATTTGTCGACATCAAATTAAAATAATAACATCATTTAATTTATATAATTCATTCAGGTGTAAGATTGTATTTATAACAATCATAAATCTATCAAGCTATCTATCCGGATCATGTATATACAAAAAGATTTCCAATTAATGTTACATTACACCATGTGAATATGTAACTTTCAAAGCCTACTTTTAATGATGATAGCCAATATTTGTTAAAAGCCATCTTTTTCATTAACACGACATGCTTCGACCAATATTCAGTTCGATGAAAATGAAATACTTCTGAAAACAAATGAGTGGGAATGAAGCTCTAAAAGACGATACGATTCTCAGGAGGAACTATTCCTTGTACTATCGTGTCATATCGATCCATTTCGAAGAGAGGCCCCCGGCCTCCTTGTGTGTATGGAAGGTGATGAGTGTATAAGATGCAACTCAACACATGTATTAATTTGTATGCTTCATCTAATAAAGATAGATAGTTTGTTGATCAGTACAGATTCTTTATAGATAAGTTAGTCTATAATTCGATTTAGGGAAGATTATCGTAATGCTTACATGATGCAAGTTTGCGTAATGTTAGTGTAAAGGATGAATTATTTATGTGTATTTGAGAAAGTTAGAAATCCAATTGTAAATAGTTATCTTCTTTTTAGCTTTAATTTAACGTAACGTTCTTTAACAGTGATATCATACATGTTGACGGCAGTAAACGCAAAAAATAAAATTTACATACTCAATCTCTCAACTTCTAAAATATATATAATTGGTCCCTCGTGTATACCAACAGAAGAAACCTATGTAAATCAGATAAGTTAGTTTACATGTATAGGTGGTTAAAAAATAAAAGTGTTTGAAAACAAGTAATATCATAAGCTTCTAACCTTAAATAAGTTCCGTTTGTATAACATCTTAGGGAAATTGAAAATTAGTCGTAAACATGAGAAATGGCGAGTTTAGAAGTAAGTATATATCTTATCTTTTAGGGAGGTTCAAGGTTAAAATTTCACTTAATGCAAAAAAAAATTACGAGTCACCTCAATCTCCTTATGGAGAGCTTTACCTGGACTAAATTTGTGTGACGGTGAGTTTGGTCCTTAGACCGTTCCCAACCCTAAACCCAACTGACTGAAACTGATAGAAACACGTCAGCGCCACATCAGCTTTTTAAGAAAACTGACCGAAACCGACTGAAACTGACTGACCACTCTCATCCCTGCTCCTTCACTTTAATTTTTGGGTCCCACATTTACCAATTTACCTTACATTTTATACACACAAAAAATAAATAGGCCCCACAAAAAACCCACAAAAAACCGATGGAGCACTTCGGTTATCCGAAGCCCCCAACCGACGATGGAAGCCGACGAACCCGTCCCATCCCTGTCGGTTCGTCGGTTGGAATCCGACGAGAGCCGACGAGCTCCGTTGGGAACGGTCTTATGAAAATGTAGCTCCGAAAAGGTGTAGTCAAAACCGGGGCCTATAAAAAATAGTTGGGGATATGACAAAAAACATTGTTTTTGTATCCGATTGATTTAGTCCTTTTAACAAGTTTTGTTGGAATTTTGCAGTAAATTCTTGAGACATGAATAGGGCTTTTTAATGTAGCAATATTCACTGTTAGCATAAAACTAGCCGGACCAACATGCTTGAAGTGACATGCCCATGACCAACTTTACACTTTGCATCACATGCATTCTTATTAATTATGTCTATAAAAGTTTGGATCTTGTATATGTGTATCTATAGGTCTCAAACCTAATTTTTAAATTGGTGAACTTCTCAAGATTTATTACAAAAAAAATCGACTAAAATAAGACATTAATTAGTTGACCTTCCTAGGGTTTCGTTATGACCACCGGCTCATGAACGAGCCAGAGTTGTCGTCACTTACGAGTCCTTGGATTGTCACGATGAGCTTTTCCAGTTATAACAAGATCGTGTTATAACGTCTGTATTATGAGAAAAGGAAGGTATAGTTATTATGTCTCGAATACTATATATATAAAGGATGTAGGCGACGAGTGGCGGAACGCCAAAACTTGAACATTTTCTTGTAGGGGGTCAGACTTATAAAGCTAATGATTAAACTCTAAACTAGCTCTCGCAAACCCATGTAATAGTTCAAGCTAGTAAACTAGTCACGTCGTATAAGCATATTCATAATCGTCGTTCTTTTGTTAAACAAAAGAACAACGAACAGTTTAGTATTGTTCACTACAATATAGTAGTAGCGAACAAAGCCAATTTTTTGAAGAGGGGCCAGGGCCCTCCTTGCCCCTTGAGTGTTATGCCTATATAGTAATATATGTAGATGAAGTACTATATATAAGGGGAGTTGATTAATACAACACACAAATTTATTCCTGGACCAAAGTTGTGCTATTGTATATTTGTATTGTGTGCTTTAACTGTTGTATATTGTATTGTATGAAACAATTTAGGTGTTGTATTTATCACCTCCCATATATATAAGGTAGTACAATTTACAAATATGTGTGTGTCTGAAACTTCCCTACATGAAATTATTCCACATGGGCTGAAGTTGAAGGATAAAAAGATTGTAAAAAGCTAAACAGTTCGAATACATCGACGTTTTCATTCAAACTTTAACAAGTATCATAAAACGATTGACAAGCATTTATTTTCAAAAAGCTTTGTGTTTTGATATAAGTTTACAGTATTCTAAACACATGACGCTACTCGTTTCAGTAATCCTACTTTTGATGTTTACAACAACATATGATTTACTAGCATTTAAGTACTCAGACAGGTTGCATTAAGACACTATATCAACTTGTAAAAGTTGCAATAATGGAGTAGTAAATTATCAAGAGTAAATAAGAAAAACTGGTAATTTCTCATGTCATCTTTTTAGAATGGTGAACATTTATTTTGAAACAAATTACGGAGTAAAACAACAATAATATGAACAATTGCCAAACATTCTTTTTCTTCAATAAATTTCTTTGAGCAATTTACTCCTTCAAATTCAAAAGGAAGAATACTTACCGAAAAAGATCATAATCGCCAATACAGTTGTACAGACAAGTGAACCACAAAGAACTATGTTGAACTCAACAATCAAGTTCGTAAGTGCAAATATATATGAGATACTAAAACATGCAGTTATATTTATCCGTAGGATATGAAGACTTTATTTCCGTAGCTTACTATCCTTTTTAGTTTTTGTATCCTCGTCAAGTAATCTACACCTAAAGTTTGATACCTGATGAATGATGGTTACTCATCTAACGGGAACATCTTCTCCACCATACCATTAGAAAGGATCCGGTTGGGATCCAACTCTTTTCGTGCTTTGTTGTATGCATCCACAGGAAATCGCTTTCTTAGCCTTTCTTGAAGTGCAGCAAGCTCGGTTTTGTCTTTAGGAACCTGAAAATACAATGTTCGTATTTCTTAGCCTTGCATTTAGTCAACAGATAATAGTATTGTTGTATTAGAGTTGTTTCTAATCATATTTAAAACACAGTAAGTAGATATAAAATTTAAAAATAAGTTGAGAAGACAAAAAGAGCACTTGTGAGCCGGCCCAATCCAAACGTACTAAAAAGAGCACTTGTGAGCCGGCCCAATCCAAACGTACTAAAAATAGCTCATTTTGACCCATTATCCAGCCTGTGGCACCTCTAGCAATTACACACATGTTTGTCAACTCTTTTCATGCTTTACTTGAATCTCTAAAAGTCTAACCTTCTTAGCCTCATTGTTTCAAATGACAGTCAATGTCCATTGCCCATTGCAATCACACACATATCGTCACAAACTATTGTTGTAAAAAAATCAAAGAGTAATGCTAGAGAGACCTAAAAAAATTGACCTAACATGTGCCTAATCAATGCATCCTTTGACATTTGTATTGCACTATTTATCTCTCCTAATCTCCACCAACGATTTTAATATGCTCACCAATCATATGTTTAGGCATACTCTTAGGGATGGTTAATTAGCTACATTACTACACAAGTACACAGGTACTGATGATTACAATGTATTGACTTACAAAATATAAAATGAAACATGGATGTCTATGTGAAATGGGTTAAACACAATAAGTATACAAAATTCATCTTTTTTCACTAAAGGTGGCAAAATAGATGGATACAGGAAATCTGTTCAGATGTAACTGGCAGTTTTTTAGTGCAGGTTAGATTGACTCGCGAGTACTTTTTGTCCATTTTCCCCTTTAGACCCGACCCTATTTAACTATTTTTTTAATTGATCTGTTAGATATACAGGGGACCCATTCATAAGTAAGCAGCCTGTGATCAGTTCCATTAATGAATTAACCATTGAGATAAATCAAAACATTGTACCAATGTTAAAAAATAAGAAGAGCTACTCAATACTATATGTTGTCATCCAGATGTAAGCGCAGCTTATTACTCCGTAAATGACTGGCTCATAAAATGCGTTGAATTGCATAATTGTATGAAATCGACTTTGAGCGGTCAATTTTAGTAGACTATGATCAATAGATTTGTATATGTTATCATCCAGATGTAAGCACAACTTATTAGATGACTGGCTCATAAATTGTGTTAAATTGTATAATTGTATGAAATCGATTTTAAGCGGTCAAATTCAGTAGACATTCATTTGTTAGTTTGGTTGGTTAAAGAGCTTGATATATATACAAGCATTAGGTCAGTAAAATACAAGTATTCCTCTCTGGTTACTTTACTACTTGTGCTTGTAACTGTAAAAAATCTTATTGGCTTGTTAAATAACACTACTCAAACCAACAATTTGGAGCTAGTTTAAGCAAACGTAAAATGTCCAGCCATAAACTTTCCAGGTTTCCAGACCTTTCAAAAGAAATCCACATGATGGCATATATTTACAGCTAAGGCTATAGCTTTTAGTCAAATCTGATTTCATTTTGACCAGTATTTCATTGCATATGTGCTACTACAAGAAATATAAAAAGAAAAAAAAATGGGACATAAAAAATACCTCAATTTTAGCCCAATGTTCATAAGCAGAATATTGATCCCACAAGCGTGCTTGAGTCAACTGTCTATAGTGGAAAAATTCTTCCGTTATTTGTTTCCTCTGGCGACCATCTGATGTAGGAAGGTACATAATAATACCGACCTGTCACATAGAAAAAGAGTATGATATGTAACGTAATAAAACATGATTCATTAGGCGAATAAGCCAATTGGACAAAGGATACAAACTGTTAAATAAACGAACTTCCAAAATTTATTAACTAATTATTTAAGAATCAAATTATCAGTTTTGGATAATCAATTTCATATTGCGTTAACTAAACTGATGATCTAAGGGTAAACCAAAATTACTTGTTTTCCCATTCCTTCGTCGTAATTTGATACACTTTTTTTACTCCCAAATCACAAAATGATTCTTTTTTCAAAAAAAAAAAGGGCCCTTTAGATCATTTATCTATTAATATCAAGAAGTTAAATTATCTTTGTTCACAGCCCATTCTATAAAACCGATTATCTAATTCTGATTATTCAACATCACATAACCATGTTCAAAATGCATGTTTATAATTCACGTACCCATGAGAATATATCATCGTTTGATGAGCTTGAAGCCGGACTCATTAAACTTTTGCTAGAAGCAGTCCATCTTTGTTCTATAGGTGAAGGAGCAGGTATCTCTTCTTTGTCGATCAATTCCACAACATCTTCTACGAATTTCAAGTCTCTCATATTTGGTTTTGATAAGGTGCCAGCTGGAAAACACGTCTCTGAAACCCATTGTTGACCACCACAGTCGAACCCCAAAATTTCATCGCTCCAACCTACTCTGTATCCTTCTGACCTCTTCCAAAACTCGGCCTCGGCTTTATTGATCTTTCTAACATGGTCCTTATTAAGAGGATCAATGGATAGTAGTTCATCTCTTAGCTCAGTAAACGTAAGGTCAGAAATTTTTGTTTCATTCTCATCTGTAGATGAAGCAGTCGTCAACTGGCTTCTGCATACAAAGTTCAAGGTGTCAAAATGGGTGACCCGGGCGAGTTCTTTAGTACGGAACACACGGGTCGGATTGGGTTGACCCGAAACACTTCCTATCTAAAAAAACAAAACCTTTTAAATATAAAATTCGTAGGTTTTGATGCATTAAAAATACACACTGAACAACTTTTGACCCATTTGTGACCAATTTCGTTTTAAGCAAAACAAATTTTCCTCCCCCGTTTTGAGCCATTTGAGACAATACATAGCCCGAATAAACCCATTTTGAACAGAACATAACCTGAAATCCTGAATCGACCAGTTAATGATAAAATGGGTCAAAATTGCCACCTCTAGAATAAATAATATATTTACCTGTATTTCTCCCTTGATTCTTTATATAGATCACGAATAGGCTGTAAAGCTTCATCCAAACTATACTTCGGTTTAAACTTAGGTGGGCCTCGCCATTTAGAAACAGGGTTACATGTCACAACTACAACAGTATCCGTATACGGTATGTAAAGGAACTTTACATGTTTGTTGTCATTTAACAACTTTCTGCAATCCAAAAAACAAATTTAATAAGAACAGAGAATAAAAGGGCTGAAACGGTAGGATAGCTGACTTTGTAAGTCAAACAAACACATAAAGAAATACACATACTTGTGTTTTTTCTTGATTTCGGTCAAGTTAGAGACAAATGTGTGCTCTACAAGTTCTTGCCGCTCGACACATTGAAGAGTGACCTCAGCAACAACTCCCAATGCACCTAGCCCGCAACGAGCTAAATAAAAAAGTTCAGGGTCTTTATCTTTTGAAATTTCGATGGTACCCTTTCCAGGGGTAACCAGTTTCATGCTGATAACCTGCTCATCAATCGGAGGCAACTTTGCACCAGTACCATGTGCACCAACCTACGAAATCATATCATACCAAATGAGGATACAAAACACAATGAAAACTACACCACATGTTCATAGGCGAAATGATCTGTTTCGTGAAGTCGCAATAGTCATTTACTACAGTTTGGGAAGAAGGATTCTGATTTATCTGATTATTTATTGATCAACTAATAAGTTTTGATTTATCTGTTTTAGGGGGTCTTCGGACGTGAACTCGCAATAATCAGTTACTGGTGTTTGGGAAAATGATATTTATTCTAATTTATCAGATTATTTATGGGTCAAATAATAAGTTCTGGATAACGCGTTTCATATCGGCTGTAAGAAACCAGATTATCTAGAATACTAAGAGTACCTCTTTACCCTGCTTTTGCTTTCTTTACGAAAAAAAATAATATTGAGATCATAATGTTCATTAATTAACACAGTAAATTATGAATTATATAACTTATGGTAAAAACTATTATAGCTGACAGAGGTCATGTTTCGAATTTAAACTTTAACAAAATTTATCATTAAAAAAACTTCAAAAACAAAGCACACCGAAACACTCCTTTATGTAGCCCATCTTATAACAGCTAATTATCTTATTTCGATTATTCCAGGGGGTGTTTGGGTAAAGCTTATCTATCTTATCTTATAAAGGGGAGTTGTGCTGACGTCATATTGCTGATTTGGCGAGTCATTAGGAAGTATCTTGTGCTGAGTTGTCAACATGTGGTTAATTTGCTGATGTCATATTTACATATATTTTATAAATTGTTTAATTAAATCGCTTAATTAAGTATTTAATTTAATTTTTTGAATTTCTTTTGTTATTTCCTATGCAGCTGCGTGCAGTAGCCCTAATCGTTTTATTGGTCGGTAGTTGCACGCCATATCCTACCCAGATGCTTAATTCATGTGAAGCAGTGAAGAGCTTAGTTTATTTACTCCATGTTTTCATTTTCCTTCCTCATTTTCCAAGTATTATGAATCTGATTTCGATAAAGGTGACTGTTGAAATGTTTGATTACATGTGAAGAAGGGATTTTGGGTTTTGTTACTCTCGATTCTTTTACCATCATAATACTTTCTCCACCTTCAATTCATTCCTCTGCAGATGATTTCGAATTCGAGAACCGATCTTTTTCATAAGGTATGTATGTTTGGGTTCGATTAAAGATAAACATAGATTTTTTTAATAGTCGATTTACAATTAGGGTTTTTATTTTGGCCGGGTTTGATTTCGTTTTTGTTATATTTGTTTGATTTGGTTTGTTACAATTCCGTATGAATTCGTTATTTTTTGGGAAAGGATTAGAATTTATGGATTATTTTCATCATATTGGTTATTCACTATCTGTTGCAATGAATCCTTCCGATTTTTTGTTAGATCTTGCGAATGGTATGTATAATATGTATATCTGCATAGTTCTAAGCATTATTGTTAAGATTGTGACTGATTGTATGTAAATGATATTTTTTTTATTTGTAATTTTAATATGTACAACTAAAATATAGGGTTATCATCAGATGATTCAAGTCATGAGGATCAGAATGAAATAAAGCAGAAGTTAGTTTCATCATAAAAGTCGAATCTTGCTGAGAATCTTAAAGCTGAAACACTAGAAGTTGAGGAGCGCGTTAATGATGTTTCAGATCATAAGAAGTCTAAAAGATGGAGCACAACTTGGTAGCAACAGTTCACAATTTTGCTAAGGAGACGTCTAAAAGAAAGGAAACATGAATTGTTCGATGTTCTGAAGATCGCTCAGGTTGTCATAATTGCATTGCTTTGTGGTTTTTCAAGGTTTCAATTGGGAAAGCTGTAGGAAAAAGTGGTACATGGATCTTGCTCCAAAAGCAGCCGATTTATCTCGCTGTGGAATCACAGCGGTGTGGTTACCTCCTCCAACTGAATCCGTTGCTCCACAGGGCTGGTCTATATTTATGAATTCTACCTATACTAAAAAGATTCTTAATAAAGAATTTGGTGTATTATAGGTATACTAATACATGTCATGGAATGTGTGCAGGGTATATGCTTTCTGATCTCTACAACTTGAACTTAGCATATGGACATGCCATTAATTTTATATTGGTTTGAGGCAATTCTAATCTCAGGTCTGCATTCATTTTATATTTTTGTTTGTTTTTACCAAAGGCAGATAAGGCTACATGTTTTTGCAATGGATCCTTACTTCAATTATGATTTAGTTGTCCATTACTTCAGAGAAAATTTAGATAGTATGTAACTGCCTTGAAGGCTGATAATTACCTTTTTTAAAGGTTGTAAGATGGGTGGGTAGTGTGGGTTGGGTACTTGGGTAACATATCAAAACACAGTATAAAATCAGTGGAGATTATGTGTGCAGGGTATATGCCTTCTAATCTCTTACTAATTTGTAGTCTGTTTTTTATCATATATATATTGGATATACAGGTGCTTTTTGCATGAGTGTGGTTGTGGGGAGTCTTTATGACAACAAGTAGCACAGAAATGCACCATGAAGATTACAATAACTATGATTGATGTTTTCTTAAATTTTGCAGCTGGAACAATTATGGTTAGTAATTTTCCCCTTTCTTATAATACTTATATTTTTGTGGTCACTTATAAGAGTTTTATGTGGTTAGTCATTAGCTGTAGTTACCACTTCTTTCTTTCATAATGTGAATCACAAAACATATAGCAGCCTGAGTCAAAATCGTCAATAATTCACCATAGGTGCTGTAATAAAGCTTCTAAGAAAGTAAAGATGCCCCTTTACAGCTTTTTCTGTGTACACTATGCACCAACTGATTTCGTTTACAAATATGTTTATCTGGCAATGTGACAGGTTGAAGTTGTCTCCATCTAAATTTATAAATTTATTTTCTGTACACTATGCACCAGCTGATTTCATTTATAAATTTATTTAAATGGCAATGTGACAGGTTGAAGTTGTCTCCATCTAAATCGCGTTTTGGGCTTTTGGCAGATTCTTACTGGCGAGGAACCTTATGCAAATATGACTCTTGGTTAATCATAGGTGGGCTTTGTGTAAAGTGTACTTTTTTACTGTTAGCTTTTAAGGTTGAGTAATTTATTGTTTAACTATGGATAATGTCTAACGGTGACAGTTTCAACCATATACTTATGAATGGGTCATCTGGGTTTTCTTATCTCATTTGGGTCAAACTAAAAAGTATAGCTAGAAAGGTGAAAGTTGCCCAAAGTCTTATATTGAAAGAAATTTATCATTCAAAATTTAGAACCCAGACACCCAAATCTGCATTAGCGGCAATGGTTTTTTAGATAATTTAAGAATGCTTTAACGAAGATGGATGCATTAAATAAGATGTAGATTAGTGATTTTAACCCCGACTCCTGAATCTTGATAGCCTTGAAGCTCGGTTACTCATTCGATGGATCACAAATTTTTTTTTTTTATATCAGGCACTTTTTGAGGGACTAAGTTGTTTCCCATTTTGTTTTAGACATTTCATCAAGCAGGTAGATAATTTTTGGCCTTTACTATCCTTTCTAATGTTAGCACTAATTAGTAAGTATATTCGATGCTAAGAGAAAGCAACCTGAATGTAGGTTAGATTAGGATACTAAGCCATCCTCCAGAGTCATGAAAGAATGGGTTCTAGGAGCTAACATGTTGCAAGGTATGCATCTTATTATTGTCACTACAGTTTAGCATATTTGATTCAGATGTGGCAATTTCGACCCATTTGTATATGAGTGTCTTGACTTTGGTTACTTGATTTTAATCTAATGGGCTGAACCAGTAAAAAAAAATTGCTAAAAGGTTAAGGGTCTGTGTAACACTGATAAGCTGATAAGAAGCTGATCGCTGTTGGAACATATGAAGCTGATATGAAGCTTTGGAACATATGAAGATGGGCCTTTTGCTGATAAGAAGCTGATCGCTGTTGTAACACTGCTGACCCGAATTGGATGAAGCTTTGGAACATATGAAGATGGGCCTTTTGCAGTTTTGTGAAAGTTTGAAGAAATCGAAGATGACCCTGTGTAACACTGATAAGAAGTTGAAGCTTTGGAACATATGAAGCTTTGGAACATATGAAGCTTTGGAACATATGAAGATGGGCCTTTTGCTGATAAGAAGCTGATCGCTGTTGTAACACTGCTGACCCGAATTGGATGAAGCTTTGGAACATATGAAGATGGGCCTTTTGCAGTTTTGTGAAAGTTTGAAGAAATCGAAGATGACCCTGTGTAACACTGATAAGAAGTTGATCGCTGTTGGCTTTGTTAAACATGCCATGTTTAAGAGTGATGCTAATGTCATTTAAATAATCGTTTCATCGTTGGTATTGCTATCGATCGAGGGATGTACAAATAATGACTCTTTTCGTCAGTGATTATATCCTTGGGTCATCGATAGACGTTAAGTGATTGTATATGGTTAGAAGCCATTGATTTTATATTATATATGGTGAAAATTGTTTATTAGAAACTGAATTCAAAAGTTTTATAAATAGTTGCTAAATTATTGCTAGATATAAGATACTTTAAATTAAAACAATTAGCCTTGAAGTAGTAAAATTTATTTAAATTTATCTTACTTGATATAGTTCCAATATTGAGAGTTTGTTATGCAACTGTTTTTGTATCATTGTAGATTATAATCATATTCGATACTCAATTTTAGATTCGCCTACAAAACTTAATAATACAGGATGCGATACAAAATTTATATTAACATTTATTGTATATATTTAAAAAAAAAAAAATCAAACAATCTTATATCTTATAACTTGACTTTTTGTCAACCCGTGTTGGCACGGGTCTTAAAACTAGTTTTGCTGATTTATGGGCTTATTGGACTTCAGACTTCAGAAAAGTCAGTAAACTCAATTTTGATTACTTACGAGCTTACCAACTTAAGCTTCTGAGCTTAGACAAGCCAAGCTGCTTATAAGCTCGTAAGCTGTTAAAACCGAGCTTACCAGCCTTTTCAAATTTCAATAAGCCTGCAAGCCGTAAAAAAAGAAAAAAACTCCCTCATTATCACTCAATCCGTTCTGATCGGTCTCAAAATGCACATCTATACCCCCTCCTCATAAGGAACAAATCACAAACGTGAGCAAAACATAGACGAATTTAAGCCAAGCTACGATAGTACGATTCTTTAATAGTTAATACCTTATGTCAACTATATATCACATTCTACACAATCCTTATTCACTTGTACAGTGATAAGCTAATATAAGCTTATTTCAACGGCTCACGGGCTTATTGCAATCCGAAAAAAGCCTATAAAAATATGAGCTTTTCGAGTTTTCCTAATTCTTATAAGCCCCAAAAAACAATGCCATATGTATATTTCATTACCTGAACGATGCCACCTATTTGTTGTTCTCTAATTGAAGCAAAATTCTGCAAAGTAATACCAAACTCTTTAATCTCATCAACAAGTTTCTGAACCCGAATACCCGCTTCAACCCGAACCGTTTTCTTCTCTTTATCAACTTCCAACACTTTATCCAACAGACCCATGTTCACCATCCCATTTCGAGCCAACCCAATTCCATTCGGACTCAACCCGGATCCAATGGGTCGGATCTTTTGCTTCTTTTCATTAGCATCTTTCACAATGTTTTCCAGTTCCTCTAAACTTTCCGGTTGCAAGAAAACTCTGGTTTGTACCTCGTGAGTCCCACTCCAGTTGACCACCGTGTGTAAGTCTTCCGGCAACGGTGCGTACCGGAAAAGTTGAGCTTTTTTGTGTTTTGCATTTTCCGGCAAGGGAAATGAGAAGTATGTTCCGACGGCGCAGGCCAACAAGAGTGCGGAGTAGCCGAGGTATTTTCTTGTTTCCGATGTAGTAGATGAGGCGGCGGAGAGTGGCGGCGGAGGTGTTGGCGGCGGCGGTGGTGGTGATGAGAAGTGACGTAATTGGGGTTTAAGTGATTGATTTAAAGATTTAATCGATCGTTTGAGTTTGAGTGATCTTAACATTTTTTTTCCGGTGATTCATTCACAGTTTGTGTGTGTTTTTCACTGTGTGTGGTAAGGGCTTATCGGGGTAAGCTGAATTTTGATTAAAGTTGTGAACTTTAGTCCTTTTAGGTTAGTATTATCAACTTTTTAACCCTTCATGTTATTATCATCAATTATTGGCCCATAATATGTGACTAACTCGTGTAGAATGTGTGTTACATATATACGTTTGTGTTTATGTAAACTATGTACCTTCATTTGGGACATTTTTCGAATTTAGGTATGTATTATCATTAATCGTGATCAAAATGATTTGATAATTGGAGATTGGAATTTTTCGTCGAAATGAGAGATGATGTGAATGTCACGAAAGATAAATATTGTTGATGTGGAATTTTTCGTCGAAATGAGATATTGGAATTTTTCGTCGAAATGACGATAACATTCTCCTAAATGAAAAAATAATTATAAGCCAATTAACATGTTTTTTATATGGGTATCGACATAAATTATGTGCGTATCTCTCCGAGTAATAAAAAATTTTAGCTACATATATATCGATATTTCTAAAAAAATTGTTTGTTATCGAGTTACTTAACACGTCGAAAGAATAGGACCACATGACACTTTAGAGGGCTGTCAATTTCCGACACGATCTGAAACCCGACACGAAACCGACTCGAAAAAATTAAGGTTGGGTTGAGGTTTTTTGACCCAAGAACCCGTCAACCCGAAACCCGCCAACCTGATTATTTTTTGGGCCGGGTTTGGGTCACCTAATGAGTTTTTGGTTTGACCGGACAACCCGAATAAATTTTAAGTGTAGCTAAAAATTTAGAAGTTTTTTTTTTAATATAATAATCCGGTGTATTAATGGTGTTTTAGTATTAAATTTTTATGAACTTAATGGGTAATACGAGTTTTTTGAATTTTATAAAGAATTTTATGAGAGGACCTCCTTCCCTTCTGCCCACTCTCCGTTCACACGGTTCTCAATACAGAGGAGTATTTGACCCGAAATTGATCCGTTAACAGAAAATGACCCGAAAACATATTGATATCACTAGATAAATGGGTAATCTGGGTCGGGTAAGGTTGAGTCAGGGTTATGTTGGGTTGAAATACTCAACCCGATTATAAAATCAGGTCGGGTTTTGGTCGACTACTTCTGACCCACCAACTCGATAACACGAGCAGGTCAACTCGACCCAACCCGAATTGCCACCCCTAACACTTCATATGTCATTAATGTCATTTTGGTGGTTGGTTTATGTAACATCGATGGAAAGAACGAAATAAAATAAAGAGAAAACAACTTTTATGTGTTCTTTTATTTCAAATCATCGGCCATTGGTCTAACAGTTTTAAAGTAAGTCATTAATTTTGAGATTGTGAATTTAAGTATGAGGTGAGACTAAATATAAATATACATGAATCAATATACATATTCGTAATACGAGTGTGTGAGTATTTGACTTTATAAAAAATCATCCAGACGTTGAACTTAAAAACTTACTCAACACAATGTTTTGAAAACCGGTTAACTTGGTCCGGTCCGACCGGTTTAACCGGGATTTTGAAGGATTCCGGCCGGTTAAAAACCAGTTATGACCCGGGTTTGACTAGTCAACGAACCGGCCGGTTCGGTCAAAACCGGGCGGTCCAACCGGAAACCGCACCGGTTAACTCGGGATTTTAATTTTTTTTTTTTTAAAAAAAATGGTGACGTGGACCGGTTTTGGGGCGGTTCTCTCGGACCGGTTGAACCAGTTGAACCGGAACCGGAGGCCTATCCGGTCCGATCCGGTTTTCAGTTTTAAAAACATTGACTCAACATAATTTTATTTGGTAAAAAATAACAAAATTATTTATTTTTATTTTTATTTAATTGATTCTTTGACAACCGGCCTCGATGAAACTAAACAACTTAAAAAATCGAAAAATTTGCAAATTGCAAATGAATTATCGCCCCATCGTGACCCATCCACAAACTAAATTTATTTCTTGTCACCAAGTCCAATCCCATACCACATGATTCTTTGCATGTTTCCATTATCCATCTCTCAAAAAGATGGTTTCTTTCACCACCTCTGGTAAGTCTTTTAATCCCCTTTCCTTTCAATTCTCTGAATTTTAGCTAATTTAAGGTTCAATTCATTAGAAATCCACTTCAAAGTTTGGATTTTTAGTTAAAATAACATCAAAATTAGCTGAAATTACATCTGGGTCTTCATGGATACTTTGTTAAGAACTCATAATTCGTTTGAGTTTCTGCACCCAGTTAATAGATTTGCAGGAAATGTTAGCAGTTTGAGTTCTTGTAAGTCTCAAATTCATGACCTTAGGTTTGGCCCTAAATTACCCCAAATCAGATTGGGTCATAAAGATTGTGTTAAGGCAAGTAGTAGTGCTCTTTTAGAGCTGGTTCCTGAAATCAAGAAAGAGAATCTTGATTTTGAGCTTCCTATGTATGATCCTTCAAAGGGTCTTGTGGTGGACCTAGTTGTGGTTGGTGGCGGCCCGTCGGGGTTAGCTGTTGCTCAACAAGTGTCTGAGGCTGGGCTCACCGTGTGCTCGATTGACCCTTCACCTAAATTGATTTGGCCTAATAATTATGGTGTTTGGGTGGATGAATTTGAGGCTATGGATTTGTTAGATTGTCTTGATACTACATGGGCTAGTGCGGTTGTTTACATCGATGAGAACTCTACTAAGAGTCTTAATAGACCTTATGCTAGAGTTAATAGAAAACAACTTAAGACAAAGATGTTACAGAAGTGTATATCAAATGGGGTTAAGTTTCATCAGGCGAAAGTGATTAAAGTCATTCACGAAGAATTCAAATCATTGTTAATTTGTAATGACGGTGTGACAATCCAAGCGACTTTAGTTCTTGATGCTACTGGTTTTTCAAGATCTCTTGTTCAATATGATAAGCCTTATAATCCCGGGTATCAAGTAGCGTATGGTATTCTAGCAGAAGTAGAAGAACACCCTTTTGATGTTGACAAGATGCTCTTTATGGATTGGAGAGATTCACATCTTAACAACAATCTTGAAATCAAAGAAAGAAATTCAAAGATTCCAACTTTTCTTTACGCGATGCCCTTTTCGTCCACTAGAATATTTCTTGAAGAAACTTCACTTGTTGCTCGCCCCGGGTTAAAAATGGAAGATATTCAAGAAAGAATGGTGTGTCGGTTAAAGCATTTAGGTATAAAAGTGAAAAGCATTGAAGAAGACGAACGTTGTGTCATCCCAATGGGTGGGCCCCTTCCCGTGCTGCCTCAAAGAGTCCTTGGAATAGGTGGCACTGCAGGAATGGTGCATCCTTCAACGGGATATATGGTGGCAAGAACTTTAGCTGCTGCTCCAATTGTTGCAAAATCGATAATTCAGTATCTTAATTCTGAAAAAATGGTGTCGGGAATTGATTTATCAGCAGGAATTTGGAAGGATTTGTGGCCTATAGAGAGGAGACGACAACGTGAATTCTTTTGTTTTGGTATGGATATCTTGCTTAAACTCGATTTGGAAGGGACGCGAAGGTTCTTTGATGCGTTTTTTGATTTAGAACCTCGTTATTGGCATGGGTTTTTGTCATCAAGATTGTTTCTGCCTGAGTTATTGACATTTGGGCTTTCTCTTTTCGCTCATGCTTCTAATACTAGTAGGATAGAGATTATGGCCAAAGGAACTCTACCTTTGGCAACTATGATCAACAATTTAGTTCAAGATCGAGAATAGACATCAAGATTCATACTTATATACTTGTAAGCTTTTGTTTTTTACCATTTGGATACTATGATAATCATTGTATGTTTCAGTTGATTAGCCTGTATCAGTCTCTTTATTCGTCTTGAAAATCAACTTTTACATACAGTTTATATAGCAGTGACATCATTTATACCAATGTATACAAGTTTATAAACAATATAAGCTACTTCAATAGAAGGTGCCTTAAGTATGCATTTTGCAGTTTCTTTGTAACACATATTAAGTTCTGCCTAAAAACAAGGACACTATCATTTCCTATAGGCAAACAAAGGAGGATTTCGTGTAAAGATTTCCATTAACACAGCAAAGTTTATGACAATGCAAATCAAAATCGATTTATATATTAGATCAGCAGTTTCTGTTACCGAATACAGTAGAATGTACATGACTAGAAAGTAGAAACACACAACACACCACTCTTTCAAAGCACAACACACCACGATTGACAGAAATAGAACTAGAAAAGAATGCAGTATTTAGAGAAAACCAGCAGTTATATGATCTTATAAGTGATGGTTCATCTTCAGAAACTTGCAAAGATCATCACACTCGCCTTTGGGACTCCAGACAGTGAAGTAAGTTTGAACAGCAGTAAGAAACAGAGCCAAGGCTGCACCCATGACTGCTAAAAAGGCCCATGGACTATTGAAATACTCATGCTTGAGTTGGGAAAGACGCATGTTAACACTTCTGAAGCGATTATAATGCCTTTGTAGCTGAATACTTACTTTCGCATATGCAAAGGTATTTGGCATTAAATCAGTGCCTATTTCATTGAACAGTTTCACGACTTCTTTATCACTCCCTAGAGAGTTCTCAAGCACCCCAGCTTCTACAAGAGTCTTAACGTCTTCAGGTTGATCGATCAGAGAATGAAGAAGACATACGTATGAGGTAACCCATGAATAATGTGCATTATCTGAGCACATTTCATAGGCTATCAAGTTTTTATAACATGTGCTTGGTGGACTCGTCAACCACTATTGGAGGAAGTTTTACGGTTGCTGTACACCGCCACCAGCCACGAACGAACTTAATGTGAGTCAAAAGTGTTTCATTAGGCTTGAAATGAATCCCAGCATCCATAAGCTCGCTAACATTGCGCCAAGTTTTTCTGCTGAATGTTTGATTGACTCTGAAATTATAACCTAGGGGAAAGTTGACTATATTGGTAACGCTCCTATGCAGAAGATGGAGAAGATGAAAAGCATTTTTGATGTCCAATA
Organism: Helichrysum umbraculigerum; assembly: GCA_949592205.1. Taxonomy (NCBI): domain Eukaryota; kingdom Viridiplantae; phylum Streptophyta; class Magnoliopsida; order Asterales; family Asteraceae; genus Helichrysum; species Helichrysum umbraculigerum. Next base: position 9,402,580 of record CATIUR010000002.1, on the reverse strand, counting down.
TTGATTCCTCTCTAGAATTTTTTTTTCCCTCCCATATGCCATAATATTGTCATTGATGAAGAATTTGATGCTCAAACGACAATCTGTATTGTTTACAACTTTCATTATCTCATGTAGAACTTTGTACGGAATTTGGTTCTCCAGCAAGAACATATCTTCACGGATAAAGACAATCTGCTGGCTTTTTAACTCCCGAGCACCTACAATAGTCCCTCCAAAGGTGTTAATGATATAATACAAAATGAAACAACCATCCAGCAACATCATCTCAGTGAATTCATTATCGGAGAGCCAGTTTGTTGACTCCTCTTCATATAACTTTCTTAATTGTTGCACCATGTTTGGTTCACCAAGCTTTTTGTACAAACTTTTGAGGGTCTCCCTGTCATTTCTAAGAAGCCTCAATGTAAAAAAAGGCTTTAGGCTCTCACCGAACTCAAGTTTCTTGTTGCCAAAATGGTATGGACCGAATGAAACCACCTTTGGAACATAGTACTTTTCGTAATCTGCGTCTATCTCTTTCACCATTCGTGGAACTCTATGTATCCGTGCAGCTGATGACAATGAGGGTATGTCAATGGCAATCCTATCTACCCATTCTTCAATGTCGTGCTCTTCAGCGGTGACCTCCATTTATATTTCGTACGTGATATAGACAGTATTAGTGGAAAATATTTGTATCTATATCTATATCTATATCTTTACTACTCTACAAAGAGTTTAAGCATTTTTAATATATGCCTTGCAATTTAAAGATCGTAAATTACGATAGTACCCTTCAATCGACTTCAATAGTTAACTTAAATAATAGGGATATATATAGAAAGGTCATAAGACTACGTATTTATGGCAAATTGGCTTGTGCAAAAAAACTTAAGGCAAATGTTTGAATATGTAATGTTTATGGCAATCTATCATTCCATCAACGTTAAATTTAGCCATGAAATATCAAAATACATAGTGCAAGTGTGCAACTGTTAAATAAAATATTGTTTATTAAAATGAGTGAATTGTTGCAACGAAAACATGTTTCATTATCACTATCAAAAATTGCAATAATAAAAAAAAATGAGTAGTGTAAAGTGTAAACAATAAAACGTATGCACCCGCTGCTATGCGCGGGCATACTTCTAGTCCCTTATAAAGGGTTTATTCCATTTCTTAATAAACTTAATTTTCAAGATGTGAAATTGTAACACCCTGTAATTGGGCCCAGTAGAATCAGGTATTTATTTAAATTTAAATACGTACATTTAATTGTTTGAATATGTTTGATTGTGAAATAAATAGGTAAATAAGTTTCAGGAGATAATGTGACTAGTAAAATATTAATTGTTTTAAATAATCTTAGACGACGGTAAAATAAAATAATTTTCTTGCAATTGGTATTTAGGTTCCAGACAATAGATCAAAAGGTAGTATAATATTGTACTGAAAGTTAATTGGGGCGGTTTAATAAAAAGGTGGGGATCGATCATATTTACCCCCAATCTCTCATTTTTCACTTAGTTCTAAACCTAACTAAAAACACAACTCAAATCCCTACCAAATCAATGAATTAAATCAAAGTGCTTGATGAATTGAAGTTGGAATCCTTGTTAGATCATCATCATCTTCATCTCTAGTTGTGTTCTTCATTTTGTAAGTAAGTTCATGCCAACTTATATGTAAATACTAGATAATTTGTTGATTGTAAGAATTGTGACTTGAGAAGTTAAATCAATACTTGTATGATGATTTGATAGTGTTATTTTACCTTCTTCTAGCTAGTTGCATGATTAAATATGTGTGTTCTTGAGTTTTTGGTTTGAAAATGTGTAAGTTAGGTTATATGTGATTTTGATGATTTGTGATGAATTGTTGTTAGAATCTAGTGTGTATTATGTTACTAGATGTTATTGTACATTGAAAGTGGTAAAAATCTGAGTTACAAGTTGAGTTTTAGTAGATTTTGGGTTTTGGTTCGTGCTGTGTAATTACAGGTTTGAGTTTCTGCTGAAAAATTGAGGAACGCGATCCTGCATCATTACCCGGATCGCGTTGCCATGTGTTACTTGGTTACCGCGTGTTTTGTTCTTATAAACGCGATCCTGAAGCCTCTTACCCGGATCGCGTTGATTAGTAGAATATTGAGTTCGTTTGGATTTGTTCTTGCGAACGCGATCCAAGCCCTTTTTCCGGATCGCGTTCCACAGTGTATTTTGGTGACAGAATATTTTCCTTAAGAGGAACGCGATCCCAACCCAATTGTCTGGATCGCGTTTGTCGTTGTAATTTTGAAGATTTTGATATTTTGTGAACTTATATGAATCTACCACTTATATCATTTAATTATCGATAATTCTTGATTAGTAATGTATGCAATTGATTATAGTCATAATTAATTATGAGACAAGTTATTAACTTGTGTTTTAATTGCGTGTACAGAGACACCGAAGACTCAATAAAATAAGACTTTTGAGTTTGGAGACGGAGATTGACAGGTGAGTGGACTTTGATCTGTCACTATGTTTGGTGATCACTATTGTGGTTACTTCAAGTGTTAAGTGTTTGTTGCATTGTGTTAAAGTGTTAAGTGTTAAGTGACCTATATGGTAACTGTGTTATAAAGAGGTCAATCTTATTGGACGTTTTGCTACAGGTTAGTCAACACGAGAGTTGTGAACATGTGTTGTGAATGGAGCTTGTGTTGACTAAAGGTAGCAAACCGTTATCGGTTAACTACTGTATTGGCCTGCAGTTGGTGTAAGTGTCGCTTGGTGGGCCACCGCGGCTGAGGGTGCCACAAGGGCCACCGATCCTCTAGTGATGTTGAGTCAATGTGTTAATTGTTGTAGACTCATGGTGTTAAACTAAGTGTAGTGTTAGTGATGAGTTAACTCACTTAGCTTCGTGCTAATCCCTCGTTGTTTACTCCTTGCAGGTTAATATTGTTGTTAAGGGCGGGTCTCGGAGTAAATTGAAGGAATGTTCGACAATGATAGAACTCTGATGACTTTTGTACTACTTTAAATGTTTTGTTAAAGTAACGCCCATCTAATTGTGTAGTTATATAACGAGATACTTATGTAAAGGATTATGTATATTCTGGTTAATCCAGGGTTATATATATATATGGGATATTGCTTCCGCGATGTTAAAAAAAAAAAAAAAAAATGTGTTCTAAATTAGGGGCGTTATAGAAATGTCCATTATACCCTTATTAATTATCATTGACTTTATATATATGGTCACTACTAAAACATACTTATTCCATAAATCTCTACTTATAAATCAATTACAATTGACCCTTAATCATACTAGATAAATGTAACATCCTCAAAATTGGCCTAGTTGAAATACGGTATTTCCCTTAATTTAACTGCTATTTAAATTGTATTTTAAATACTTGGTGTATTTTGATAGCTAAATTAATAGGTCAATTGGTCAATTGGCTTATTGTGATAAATGAATTATTACATGTTTTAAATTTATTTAGCTGACGGTATAATAAAAATTTATTTCTCGCAAATGGTTTTTAGGTTCCAGACAATAGATTTAGGACGGGTATAATTTATACCCAAAATAAGCTGAGTCATATGATCAGGTCGACACCTGTTTCTTCATTTTGACAGAACACCATTTTGTTCCCTGATTTTGCTTACACCTCTAAAACTCACTTTCTCAAATCAAATAACCACAAATCTGATTTCATCAAGTTAAGAGTGTGACTTTGATTTCCTTGTGTTCTTCCTCTTCATTGTATCTTCATCATCATCATCTAAATATTGCAAGTAAGAATACCCATTTACATGTTCTAGTTGAAATGTTAAATTAAGTTATTATGATGACGAATTTGAGTTAATCTATGGTTGAATGTGTTTGTGTGTTGATTATAAACTGATTTCATGTCCATTTAAGATGAATCAGTTATGTGTTCATATATGAAATTGAATGAATTGGGTTTTAGTTGAAATTAGATTGAAGAATTGATGCATGTATGAATCTTGGTGTTAGATGTTGCTATTTGTTGTTGTTATATGTTTACACATGTTTATAGAGGTCAATTACATGTTAAAATCGAGTTTGGATGCTGTGTTGGTCGAAATTGGTGTTTTTTGGTTCGTACTTGGTCGTGCAGGAAAAACCTGCTGCTGTTGCACAGGGTTTCAAAGGGAATACGGCCGTATTCCCATGAATACGGACGTATTCCCGGGAATACGGCGTATTCCCTAGCGTATTCCCTAGCGTATTCGTTGGCGTATTCCTTAAATTAAGTTCTGTATTGGAAATTGCTTGGGAATACGGCGTATTCCTCTGAATACGGACGTATTCCCGTGAATACGGACGTATTCATTGGAATACGGGCGTATTCCCACTGTTTGACAGGATTACTTCTAATCTGAACTTAATTATGCGATTTAGCTTGTACATCGTATTTACATCACTTAATGCATAATTGATTGTTTACATTAAGTATGTGTATATTGTGATTTAGAGATTGACTCGGATTTCTTTTGTGTTCTCAGATTAACCGAAGACTCAATAATATTAGATCTTTGAGCAAGGACGGTGATCGTCAAGGGTGAGTGAATCTTGGACTTTCAGTCTAATTTGGTTGTAACAATATGGTTACAACGGGTAAATGTGAATTTACTGTTTTCATTGTTAAGTTAATATTTTGCCATTATGGTTATATTTAGCTTAATAATTGGTGTCCTTGATTGCCTTGATGGTTGTGGACTATATGAATGTCGGGGGTCAACGTGTGTTGGGTTTGAGTACTATTACTTTGGACATCATAAGTGCTTTGTACATGTGTTGTTCACTGAAGTTATGTTGTAAGTAGTAATAGTACCAAACTATCGGTTTAGCCACTGATTTGGCCTTCAGTTGGTTTTAAGTGTTACTTGGGGAACCACCGCGGCATGAGGGTACTCCAAGGACCACCGATCCTTCATGATTAACTGTTGCTATGCTTTGCTGTATTCATTTGTTAAGCTAAGTTAGGTGATAGTTTGAGATTTATTCACTTAGCTTCGTGCTAACCCCTCATTACTTCTTGCAGGTTTACTTTGGTATGTGGGTGGGCAAGAAGTACTATAGGAATGGAATGTTTGACAAGCTCACTCTGTTTTGTTAACTTTGTTAATGTTATAACATTATGTTATGGATTTCTATAACACTAAACTTATCGTATGTAACATCTAGGATAATCTAGTTTAAAGACTGTATGTATTTGGATTGCCATTTTGAAATGTAAATATGCAATCCAATGGTTTGTATCTAAATCTTGCGCTTCCTTTAAAAAAAAAAAAAAAAAATGTCCTTGTATTTTTCGAGTAGGGTGTTATAATAAATATGAAAAAAATCAATTATAACATAATATGATACACTTACAAGTTAAGATGTGAAATGTCCATTATACCCTTATTAATTATCATTGACTTCATATATATGGTAACTACTAAAACATACTTATTCCATAAATCTCTACTTATAAATCAATTACAATTGACCCTTAATCATACTAGATAAATATGAAAAAAATCAATTATAACATAATATGATACACTTATAAGTTATACTATACAGTTTCGTTAACAACTATCTATTTCAGTAATATTTCATAAACATAATGTCACCGTCAACAACTATCACTATCTATTTCGTTAACAATTATATCAGTTATCGATCACTTCTACATTTTTCTCAGTTGTTACTGCTACATTGTGCGGGGAATTTACTAGTAGGATCATAAGCAAGTGTTTATGGTCATCTTGGTACAAGCACATAAATACTTGTGTTCATGTGTCCAGGGACGGAGCCAGGAAATTTGGATCGAGGGGGCGGACATTTTTTTTCTCTATTTCGTCTATAGTTTCGTGGGGGCGAAAATATTAAAATGTCAATAATACCTTAAAAATTTTCTTTTTTTTACGTAATTTATAATATCTTGTCGGGGCGGCTGCCTACGCTGCCCCCGCCCTGTCTCCGTCCCTGCATGTGTCTGCTTCATTGGTACTTAAGTTTCGTGATTGATCGTGAATCTTGCAGATATAGCTTTGTTCACAAATGAAGTTAAGAATCATACTGATTCATTGCCGAAACATAGAATATGTTCGTGTAACCCGTGGACATGAATGTGTTTAGGGTATACTTTGTTCATTTTTATGATCATTTATAATTACATCAGAGATATATCTAACATCCTTACTTATATACTTTAAGCTTTTGTTCTTTACCATTTGGATACTGTTATGATTATTGTATGTTTGATCAGTTGAGTAGCCTGTATCCGTCTCTTTGTTTGTCATGTAAATATATTAACTTTTTCATACAGATTATATAGTAATGAAATCTTTTATAGAAGTGTAAGAAAGTTTATAAAAATAACATGCTATTGATATATGAAAACTACCTCAATAGAAGGTGCTTTAAGAGTTTAAGTACGCATTTTGCAGTGTTTTTGTAACATACAGAAATGGTATAAATCTTGCTTTTGAAATATTTTTAATAATGTTGTCCTAGATTTTGTGGGCAATGATAAATAAAATAAATCTTTTATTACTTACACCAAAATTATGCAACACAGTATTGTACCATGTACTTTATAATGCATAAAATTTGATGTATACATCAAAAAATTTGGTGTATATATCAACTCCCGTAAATAAAGTAGTTCACTATCATACACATTATTGTCATTATATAAACTTCTTTTTATTTCATGTGATACACTCATACACAAGTAAGTTCAACCATACAATAAAGTTAGGATTATTATATATTACGAGCAACTTCAACCATACAATAAAGTTAGGAATATTAGATATTATTATTTGACTTTAAGATTAAAATTGTAAAAGAATTATTAATGTAACTTCTACTTGTATACTACTAATAATACTTACATGGGATCATATTTGATTCATACAACATCAAAGATTGCAGCACTTGCAAAATCAGGGAGGGTTACTTGTGCACGGAAACTGTTTGATGAAATGTCTCAAAGAGATATAGTCTGAGCACATAGTTATACAATTAAGCACCTCAATTGGTGATACTAAGTGGTGATACTAAGTGGTAAGACTTAGTATTAAAGGGATTCAAGTTCGAATCCAACAACCTACCTGGGAGGTGAATTCCTCAGGTGATGTGGTTGGGGTGTATTGGGCTGCAGACCTGACATTGCTCCTCAGGCCCAGCTGTGGACCGCGTGAGCCCAGTGGGCTCAGGGGGAGGATGTTACAATATTAATAGAGGATCATGAATTTCCAGTTTCTTTCCTATTGATGCAAATCCCTAGTTTTGATGTGGTTCTTGGTATGGACTGGCTGAGTCAAAACAAAGCCGACATCTCTTGTCATAAGAAGTTAATAAAAATCCCAGTTTCTAATATATCTTATGTTGTGGCACGTGGGGAATGTTCAAAGGGTAGTATTCCAGTAATATCCCTGATAAAGGCTAGGAAGTCTTTAGTTAAGGGTTGTGAATCCTTTGTGGCCTATGTTGTAGATGTTAAAGTAGAAAAGAAATCCATTTCCGATATTCGGGTGGTTTCTGAATATTCGGACGTGTTTCCGGATGAATTGCCTGGTCTTCCCCCTGTAAGAGATGTAGAATACCAAATTGATTTAATTCCTGGTTCGTCTCCAGTAGCAAAGGCTCCTTATAGATTAGCTCCTTCCGAAATCCGTGAAATGATGGGTCAAATTCAGGAATTGTTAGATAAGGGATTTATTAGGCCGAGTTCATCGCCGTGGGGTGCTCCCGTGTTGTTTGTGAAGAAGAAAGATGGTACTCTCCGTATGTGCGTTGATTATCGGGAATTAAATAAGAGAACGGTGAAGAACAAATACCCGTTGCCCAGAATTGATGAATTGTTTGATCAATTACAAGGATCCTCATATTTTTCAAAAATTGATTTGAGGTCGGGATATCATCAAGTCCGAGTTCGTGAGGAGGATATTCCTAAAACCGCTTTTCGCACGAGGTATGGTCACTATGAGTTTTTGGTTATGCCGTTCGGGTTAACGAATGCTCCTGCAATCTTTATGGATTTAATGAATCGGGTGTGTCGTCCCTATCTTGATCAGTTTGTGATTGTGTTTATCGACGATATTTTGATTTATTCCAAGTCTGAAGCGGATCATGAAATGCATCTGAGATTGGTACTGGAAACTTTGAAAAGAGAGCAACTTTATGCAAAGTTTTCGAAATGCGAGTTTTGGTTACGTGAGGTGCAGTTTTTGGGGCATATCATTTGCAAAGACGGGGTTAGAGTGGATCCATCTAAAGTGAAAGCTGTTATGAATTGGAATGCGCCTAAGTCTTCTTCAGAAATTAAGAGTTTCCTTGGATTAGCAGGATACGACAGAAAGTTTATCAAGGACTTTTCCAAAATTGCGAGTTCATTGACTAAGTTAACTCGGAAGGATGTGAAATTTTGTGGACCGAACAACAAGAGGCAGCTTTTCAGACATTAAAGCAATTATTGTGTCAAGCCCCGGTGTTGGCGTTACCTGATGGGTCGGATGATTTCATTGTTTATTGTGATGCATCGCATACCGGATTAGGTGGTGTTTTAACGCAAAGAGATCGTGTAATTGCGTATGCTTCTAGACAGCTTAAACCACATGAAAAGAATTATCCGACGCATGATTTGGAGCTTGCGGCTGTAATATTTGCCTTGAAGATTTGGAGACATTATTTGTATGGTACGAAATGTGTAATTTGCACGGATCATAAAAGCCTTCAGTACATGTTTTCGCAAAAAGAATTGAATATACGTCAGAGGCGGTGGTTAGAATTGATTAAAGATTATGATTGCGACATCCGTTATCACCCAGGTAAAGCTAATGTTGTTGCGGATGCGTTGAGTCGAAATATTTCTAGTGACAAGGTTTGTTTCATGCGATTGGAGGTGTCCTCTGATTTGATTTCTCAGCTAAGAGTCGCACAGATTGAAGCTTTATTGGATGTAAATTTGAAATCTGAGATCATGTTGAAACGAAAGGATTTGTTAGTTGATGATTCACGTGGGTTGAAAACTTTTCAGTCTCGGGTTTGGGTTCCGTTAATTGGTGGACTTCGTGAGTTGATTTTGACGGAGGTTCATAAATCGAGATTATCTATTCATCCCGGTAGCACGAAAATGTATAACGATTTGAAACCTCTTTATTGGTGGCCAACAATGAAAACGGATGTAGCAAGATTTGTGGAATCATGTCATATTTGTTCCCAAGTAAAAGCTGAGCATCAAAAGCCTTATGGTTCGTTGAAACAATTGGAGATACCCGAGTGGAAATGGGAACACATCACTATGGATTTTGTCACCAAATTACCACGTACGCAGAAAAGCAACGATATGATTTGGGTTGTTGTTGATCGTTTAACTAAAAGCGCCCATTTTCTTGCGACCAGTGAAACTGCTTCTTTGACCCGTTTGGCTCAATTGTATATTAATGAGATTGTATCGAGGCACGGGATTCCATTATCTATTGTGTCAGATCGAGATTCCAGGTTTGTGTCAGGCTTTTGGCAGAATCTTCAGAAAGAGTTAGGTACTCGAGTTAATCTTAGTACTGCATATCATCCTCAGACAGATGGACAGTCAGAAAGAACTATTCAGACTCTCGAGGATATGTTGAGGGCGTGTATATTGGAGTATGGGGGTTCGTGGGACTCTCACTTACCTTTGGTGGAATTTGCGTATAATAATTCATATCATTCGAGTATTGGTATGCCGCCATATGAAATGCTTTATGGACGTCGTTGTCGAACGCCGACTTGTTGGTTAGAGGCGGGAGAAAAACAGTTTGCGGGTCCCGATATTGTCCAGATTACGGCTGATAAAGTTGCTATAGCTCGTGAGAAATTGAAAGCCGCTAGAGATAGACAGAAGCAGTATGCTGATCCGCGTCGTCGACCAGTTAATTTTGTTTAAGGAGAATTGGTTTATTTAAAAGTGTCACCTTGGAAAGGTGTGATTCGTTTTGGTAAGCGTGGAAAATTGGCTCCGAGATTCATAGGTCCATTCAAAATCCGTCAAGTAGTAAATGACCAAACCGTTGCCTTAGATCTTCCTTCTGAATTAAGTGGTATTCACGACACTTTTAATATTTGTTATTTGCGGAAATGTAATGTGGAGGATCCAACCCAAATCCTTCCGTTACAAGATCTTAGAGTGGACCAAGGTCAGAAATTAGTAGAAGAGCCCATTGAGTTAGTTGATAGAAAAGTGACTAAGTTACGCAAGAAGGAGATACCTATGGTTCTAGTGAAATGGAAACATAGTTTGGGAGAAAATCTTACTTGGGAGACCGAGTCGAGTATGAGGGCTCGTTATCCTAGTTTATTCGAGTCTAGTTAGATTTCGGGGACGAAATCTTTTAAGGAGGGAAGATTTGTAACACCCTGTAATTGGGCCCAGTAGAATCAGGTATTTATTTAAATTTAAATACGTACATTTAATTGTTTGAATATGTTTGATTGTGAAATAAATAGGTAAATAAGTCTCAGGAGATAATGTGACTAGTAAAATATTAATTGTTTTAAATAATCTTAGACGACGGTAAAATAAAATAATTTTCTTGCAATTGGTATTTAGGTTCCAGACAATAGATCAAAAGGTAGTATAATATTGTACTGAAAGTTAATTGGGGCGGTTTAATAAAAAGGTGGGGATCGATCATATTTACCCCCAATCTCTCATTTTTCACCTAGTTCTAAACCTAACTAAAAACACAACTCAAATCCCTACCAAATCAATGAATTAAATCAAAGTGCTTGATGAATTGAAGTTGGAATCCTTGTTAGATCATCATCATCTTCATCTCTAGTTGTGTTCTTCATTTTGTAAGTAAGTTCATGCCAACTTATATGTAAATACTAGATAATTTGTTGATTGTAAGAATTGTGACTTGAGAAGTTAAATCAATACTTGTATGATGATTTGATAGTGTTATTTTACCTTCTTCTAGCTAGTTGCATGATTAAATATGTGTGTTCTTGAGTTTTTGGTTTGAAAATGTGTAAGTTAGGTTATATGTGATTTTGATGATTTGTGATGAATTGTTGTTAGAATCTAGTGTGTATTATGTTACTAGATGTTATTGTACATTGAAAGTGGTAAAAATCTGAGTTACAAGTTGAGTTTTAGTAGATTTTGGGTTTTGGTTCGTGCTGTGTAATTACAGGTTTGAGTTTCTGCTGAAAAATTGAGGAACGCGATCCTGCATCATTACCCGGATCGCGTTGCCATGTGTTACTTGGTTACTGCGTGTTTTGTTCTTATAAACGCGATCCTGAAGCCTCTTACCCGGATCGCGTTGATTAGTAGAATATTGAGTTCGTTTGGATTTGTTCTTGCGAACGCGATCCAAGCCCTTTTTCCGGATCGCGTTCCACAGTGTATTTTGGTGACAGAATATTTTCCTTAAGAGGAACGCGATCCCAACCCAATTGTCTGGATCGCGTTTGTCTTTGTAATTTTGAAGATTTTGATATTTTGTGAACTTATATGAATCTACCACTTATATCATTTAATTATCGATAATTCTTGATTAGTAATGTATGCAATTGATTATAGTCATAATTAATTATGAGACAAGTTATTAACTTGTGTTTTAATTGCGTGTACAGAGACACCGAAGACTCAATAAAATAAGACTTTTGAGTTTGGAGATGGAGATTGACAGGTGAGTGGACTTTGATCTGTCACTATGTTTGGTGATCACTATTGTGGTTACTTCAAGTGTTAAGTGTTTGTTGCATTGTGTTAAAGTGTTAAGTGTTAAGTGACCTATATGGTAACTGTGTTATAAAGAGGTCAATCTTATTGGACGTTTTGCTACAGGTTAGTCAACACGAGAGTTGTGAACATGTGTTGTGAATGGAGCTTGTGTTGACTAAAGGTAGCAAACCGTTATCGGTTAACTACTGTATTGGCCTGCAGTTGGTGTAAGTGTCGCTTGGTGGGCCACCGCGGCTGAGGGTGCCACAAGGGCCACCGATCCTCTAGTGATGTTGAGTCAATGTGTTAATTGTTGTAGACTCATGGTGTTAAACTAAGTGTAGTGTTAGTGATGAGTTAACTCACTTAGCTTCGTGCTAATCCCTCGTTGTTTACTCCTTGCAGGTTAATATTGTTGTTAAGGGCGGGTCTCGGAGTAAATTGAAGGAATGTTCGACAATGATAGAACTCTGATGACTTTTGTACTACTTTAAATGTTTTGTTAAAGTAACGCCCATCTAATTGTGTAGTTATATAACGAGATACTTATGTAAAGGATTATGTATATTCTGGTTAATCCAGGGTTATATATATATATGGGATATTGCTTCCGCGATGTTAAAAAAAAAAAAAAAAAATGTGTTCTAAATTAGGGGCGTTATAGAAATGTCCATTATACCCTTATTAATTATCATTGACTTTATATATATGGTCACTACTAAAACATACTTATTCCATAAATCTCTACTTATAAATCAATTACAATTGACCCTTAATCATACTAGATAAATGTAACATCCTCAAAATTGGCCTAGTTGAAATACGGTATTTCCCTTAATTTAACTGCTATTTAAATTGTATTTTAAATACTTGGTGTATTTTGATAGCTAAATTAATAGGTCAATTGGTCAATTGGCTTATTGTGATAAATGAATTATTACATGTTTTAAATTTATTTAGCTGACGGTATAATAAAAATTTATTTCTCGCAAATGGTTTTTAGGTTCCAGACAATAGATTTAGGACGGGTATAATTTATACCCAAAATAAGCTGAGTCATATGATCAGGTCGACACCTGTTTCTTCATTTTGACAGAACACCATTTTGTTCCCTGATTTTGCTTACACCTCTAAAACTCACTTTCTCAAATCAAATAACCACAAATCTGATTTCATCAAGTTAAGAGTGTGACTTTGATTTCCTTGTGTTCTTCCTCTTCATTGTATCTTCATCATCATCATCTAAATATTGCAAGTAAGAATACCCATTTACATGTTCTAGTTGAAATGTTAAATTAAGTTATTATGATGACGAATTTGAGTTAATCTATGGTTGAATGTGTTTGTGTGTTGATTATAAACTGATTTCATGTCCATTTAAGATGAATCAGTTATGTGTTCATATATGAAATTGAATGAATTGGGTTTTAGTTGAAATTAGATTGAAGAATTGATGCATGTATGAATCTTGGTGTTAGATGTTGCTATTTGTTGTTGTTATATGTTTACACATGTTTATAGAGGTCAATTACATGTTAAAATCGAGTTTGGATGCTGTGTTGGTCGAAATTGGTGTTTTTTGGTTCGTACTTGGTCGTGCAGGAAAAACCTGCTGCTGTTGCACAGGGTTTCAAAGGGAATACGGCCGTATTCCCATGAATACGGACGTATTCCCGGGAATACGGCGTATTCCCTAGCGTATTCCCTAGCGTATTCGTTGGCGTATTCCTTAAATTAAGTTCTGTATTGGAAATTGCTTGGGAATACGGCGTATTCCTCTGAATACGGATGTATTCCCGTGAATACGGACGTATTCATTGGAATACGGGCGTATTCCCACTGTTTGACAGGATTACTTCTAATCTGAACTTAATTATGCGATTTAGCTTGTACATCGTATTTACATCACTTAATGCATAATTGATTGTTTACATTAAGTATGTATATATTGTGATTTAGAGATTGACTCGGATTTCTTTTGTGTTCTCAGATAAACCGAAGACTCAATAATATTAGATCTTTGAGCAAGGACGGTGATCGTCAAGGGTGAGTGAATCTTGGACTTTCAGTCTAATTTGGTTGTAACAATATGGTTACAACGGGTAAATGTGAATTTACTGTTTTCATTGTTAAGTTAATATTTTGCCATTATGGTTATATTTAGCTTAATAATTGGTGTCCTTGATTGCCTTGATGGTTGTGGACTATATGAATGTCGGGGGTCAACGTGTGTTGGGTTTGAGTACTATTACTTTGGACATCATAAGTGCTTTGTACATGTGTTGTTCACTGAAGTTATGTTGTAAGTAGTAATAGTACCAAACTATCGGTTTAGCCACTGATTTGGCCTTCAGTTGGTTTTAAGTGTTACTTGGGGAACCACCGCGGCATGAGGGTACTCCAAGGACCACCGATCCTTCATGATTAACTGTTGCTATGCTTTGCTGTATTCATTTGTTAAGCTAAGTTAGGTGATAGTTTGAGATTTATTCACTTAGCTTCGTGCTAACCCCTCATTACTTCTTGCAGGTTTACTTTGGTATGTGGGTGGGCAAGAAGTACTATAGGAATGGAATGTTTGACAAGCTCACTCTGTTTTGTTAACTTTGTTAATGTTATAACATTATGTTATGGATTTCTATAACACTAAACTTATCGTATGTAACATCTAGGATAATCTAGTTTAAAGACTGTATGTATTTGGATTGCCATTTTGAAATGTAAATATGCAATCCAATGGTTTGTATCTAAATCTTGCGCTTCCTTTAAAAAAAAAAAAATGTCCTTGTATTTTTCGAGTAGGGTGTTATAATAAATATGAAAAAAATCAATTATAACATAATATGATACACTTACAAGTTAAGATGTGAAATGTCCATTATACCCTTATTAATTATCATTGACTTCATATATATGGTAACTACTAAAACATACTTATTCCATAAATCTCTACTTATAAATCAATTACAATTGACCCTTAATCATACTAGATAAATATGAAAAAAATCAATTATAACATAATATGATACACTTATAAGTTATACTATACAGTTTCGTTAACAACTATCTATTTCAGTAATATTTCATAAACATAATGTCACCGTCAACAACTATCACTATCTATTTCGTTAACAATTATATCAGTTATCGATCACTTCTACATTTTTCTCAGTTGTTACTGCTACATTGTGCGGGGAATTTACTAGTAGGATCATAAGCAAGTGTTTATGGTCATCTTGGTACAAGCACATAAATACTTGTGTTCATGTGTCCAGGGACGGAGCCAGGAAATTTGGATCGAGGGGGCGGACATTTTTTTTCTCTATTTCGTCTATAGTTTCGTGGGGGCGAAAATATTAAAATGTCAATAATACCTTAAAAATTTTCTTTTTTTTACGTAATTTATAATATCTTGTCGGGGCGGCTGCCTACGCTGCCCCCGCCCTGTCTCCGTCCCTGCATGTGTCTGCTTCATTGGTACTTAAGTTTCGTGATTGATCGTGAATCTTGCAGATATAGCTTTGTTCACAAATGAAGTTAAGAATCATACTGATTCATTGCCGAAACATAGAATATGTTCGTGTAACCCGTGGACATGAATGTGTTGAGGGTATACTTTGTTCATTTTTATGATCATTTATAATTACATCAGAGATATATCTAACATCCTTACTTATATACTTTAAGCTTTTGTTCTTTACCATTTGGATACTGTTATGATTATTGTATGTTTGATCAGTTGAGTAGCCTGTATCCGTCTCTTTGTTTGTCATGTAAATATATTAACTTTTTCATACAGATTATATAGTAATGAAATCTTTTATAGAAGTGTAAGAAAGTTTATAAAAATAACATGCTATTGATATATGAAAACTACCTCAATAGAAGGTGCTTTAAGAGTTTAAGTACGCATTTTGCAGTGTTTTTGTAACATACAGAAATGGTATAAATCTTGCTTTTGAAATATTTTTAATAATGTTGTCCTAGATTTTGTGGGCAATGATAAATAAAATAAATCTTTTATTACTTACACCAAAATTATGCAACACAGTATTGTACCATGTACTTTATAATGCATAAAATTTGATGTATACATCAAAAAATTTGGTGTATATATCAACTCCCGTAAATAAAGTAGTTCACTATCATACACATTATTGTCATTATATAAACTTCTTTTTATTTCATGTGATACACTCATACACAAGTAAGTTCAACCATACAATAAAGTTAGGATTATTATATATTACGAGCAACTTCAACCATACAATAAAGTTAGGAATATTAGATATTATTATTTGACTTTAAGATTAAAATTGTAAAAGAATTATTAATGTAACTTCTACTTGTATACTACTAATAATACTTACATGGGATCATATTTGATTCATACAACATCAAAGATTGCAGCACTTGCAAAATCAGGGAGGGTTACTTGTGCACGGAAACTGTTTGATGAAATGTCTCAAAGAGATATAGTGGTGTGGAACACAATGCTTACTTGTTTTACTCATTTAAATCTTTACCAAGAAACCTTGTTACTGTTCCATCAATTAATGAAAGGACTTGATAACATCAAACCTGATCATTACTCGTTTACCGCAACTTTGAGTTCGTGTGCAGGCTCGTGTAACCTTTTTTACGGACAGAAGGTTCATGCTTTGATTGTTGTTACAGGATATTGTTCTTCACTTCCGGTGAATAATGCGCTTATTGATATGTATGGCAAGTGTTTTAGCCCGTGTAGTGCACACGATGTGTTTGAAGAAATTGAGTTTAGAAACAATGTTTCTTGGTGTTCGTTGTTGTTTGCTTATGTTCATGCTAATCAGTTTCAGATGGCACAAAGCGTTTTTGATGCAATGCCTAATAAGGTGAACAACGTTGCTTGGAATACCATGATCGCTGGGCATGCTCAATATGGGAATATCGAAACTTGTGTTGACTTGTTTAAGAAAATGATGGTAGAAGAATCGTGTGATCAAGATCAATGGACGTTTAGTGCACTTATGAACGCCACTGCTGTATCGCAGCAATATCGCATCGGTTGTATGGTTCATGCTATTGTTATTAAGAAAGGGTGGAGCTCTGCGGTTGAGGTTAGCAACTCGATTCTTAGCTTCTATGCACAATTAAGTAGTTGTCCTGCTGATGTGGTGAAGATGTTCGAGTCAATGGAGACTCTAACTATGGTTTCATGGAATGCAATTATAGATGCTCAAATGAAAATAGGAGATACCGATAAAGCACTTGCGGCATTTCAGCAAGCCCCCCAAAAGAATGTTATATCATGGACTTCAATGATGACAGGTTATGTTAGAAACGGAAATGCTGAAGAAGCAGTAGGCTTTTTCGTTGATATGTTAAGAAGTGGCCTCGAACCTGATGATTTTTCACTTGGAATGGTATTACATGCATGCTCAATCATGGCAACACTAGGCCATGGTAAAATAATTCATAGTCTTGCAATGCGTTATGGTTTTCATCGTTATGCTTATGCTGGCAATGGGTTGGTTAACATGTACGCAAAATGTGGAGACATTAATGGATCACAGCAATCTTTTAATGATATTATTGAAAAAGATTTAGTTTCATGGAACACTTTGTTGATTGCTTATGGTCTTCATGGTTGGGGTGAAAAAGCTCTGCAGGTTTATGAAGAAATGGTAGCAACTGGTTTGAAACCGGATAATGTTACGTTTATAAGCCTGCTGATGACTTGTAGCCACTTGGGGCTTATTAAAGAAGGTCATGATCTTTTCGAATCGATGAGTGAGATACATGGGATTTCGCCAGAAATAGACCATGTGGCATGTATGGTGGATATGCTTGCTCGAGGAGGCTACTTGAAAGAAGCACAAGAGATGGCCAATAGGACACGTGGTGTTAAATCAAGTGAAGCTGTTTTTGGATCCTGTTATGTACATGGTGATGTGGAGATGGGAACTGAATTGGGAGGAGAGCTGAAAATGTTGGAACCCAAATGTGAAATGAGCTATGTGATGCTGTCGAATCTGTATTGTGCAAGTGAAAAGTGGAAAGAAGCCGAGTTAGTTAGGAAAGCGATGGCAGATCATGGGGTGAAGAAGATGCCTGGTTGTAGTTGGATTGAAGTAAAAAACAAAGTTATGGCTTTTGTTGCTGGTAATAGTTTATGTATATACAATAAAGACATGTCTTCCATTCTATACTTGCTTAAATACCATTTGAAAAATGCATCATAGTATTGGTGATTTAAACTTCTGTTCTCCCTTACGTGTAAAAAATCATTTGATGTATCCAACACTGAATCAATCTGCGTAATTAGTTTCTCCATGAGACTATCAAATGATGTGCTAAGTTGTATGGACTCTCGACTCCCCTTGAATGAAGCATGTTTTCTGATAAGAAAAACAAGACAAACGTCCCAGTTAATGACAAATTATAGGTGACAATTTTGACCCGTTTACTTATGAATGGGTTGATCTGGGTTGTACGCTATCTCAAACAGGTCAAAACACAAAATTTAACTGAAATAGAAACGGGTCAAATGGATTCAAAAGCTTAATGTCTCGAGTCTTTTTTTTACTGCTATTGAAACTTCACTATCTGGAGTCCCAAAGTCGATTCTGACGATATTTGCAAATTTTTTCAGATGATCCATCACTTTTAAGGTCGAAAATATTGATGGTTTTCCTTCCTACATTCTTTTTCAGGTGTCTTTTTGTCAAAATCATGTTGTATAAGTGCCTCAAAAGAATGGTGTGTGGTATTTCTTTTGTCAATTCCTTTGACGTATTTGTGGCATCCCTATTGTTATTATTATTGTTTTTTTTTTCCTTTCTCCCTACTTCTAAAAAATGTTCAACGAATAAGTTTTTTCCGGTTCATGTTACTCGAAAAGGGCGTCTTTTTGACCAAGATATATACAATGCGGGGTTGTACCGGGATATCACACTGATTGTTTCCAACCAAGTCACCCCCAATATGTTTACCTAGAGATGTTCGAACTTGAGATCTTTTGTGAAAACACGAGAACATCTTGTCAGTAGGCTGCCCGAGGCTACTTAAATAAATTTATAAGTAATACATTTGCACAATCGGAAACATAAAACTATATAATTTAGAGGGTGACAAATTGTTGTTCCCCTCTTTACATGAATCTAGTTCATCTATACATAAAGATATATAGATATTGGCATAAAAATAGAGTAATATTTTATTTAATTGTCAGTTTATGCCTTTGAATGCAATCTAGGAAGGTTATAATGTTGCTTCTTGGTGTACCTAAAATGAAGTCTTTCAACACTAAAAAGGTAGGACTTCAACACTCATGTTTCCTTAGTGCTCTCTTCACTTTGCTTCTTAAATTAATTTCTCTACCAACTTTTTTTCTTTGATAAAAAATTATTAATGATTGTTTGCTTGATTGGTACGTATGTTTATGTTAATGTTAATGTTAATGTTATTATGGATTTCATCTGTAATTTCTATTTTTAGTAACTTCATATATTGTAGTACGTAGAATTCAATTATTCATCATGTTGCCGTTTGACACGGGGTAAGCATTTAATGGTATATATTAAACGATTGTGAAGTGTTGTTGAATTTCAATAGTGTGATTTAATAATTCTAATAAATGGAAGAACTTAAACAATGTACCTTACCATTAAATTAATGGTCATTTCTTTGACTGAAAATTGATGCGGTAGGTGTGGCAGATTAGTGTTTATATGGAAACTAGGTTGCGTTTGGTTCGCAGAATAATTTTAATGGAACTGAAATTCATCAAAGGAATTGAAATTTCAAAGAATGTGAATTCCTTTGAACGAGGGAATTTGATTACTTACAAATCAATTCATTTGTGAACCAAACATGTTTATAGAATGGAATTGAGATTTCAATTTCATTAAATTCCGTTGAATTCCACGAACCTTCGGCTAAAACTGAGTTAGAAGATTATAGTAGTAGTTGTGGTAAATTGTTTTTACATTGAATTAGAGTTAGAAGATTAGATATAAATGCATGTCACCTTAATTTTTTACTTCAATTCACAATTGATTTTTCTTTTATGTTTTGCTCCTATAATCTACCTATGTTCAAATATGGGCATTAATAAATATAACACATTTAATTGACACATATACCAAATTAATGCATTGCAGTATTGTACAGTACAGATTGTAATGCACAGTACAGATTGTAATGCATTACAGTTGGTTTATATATCAAATAAGTTGTTGTATATATCATCTCCCTCAAATATGACGTATTTAACCATATATATATATAATGAACTGTTGATGCCTTGCCATGCATGGAACCATCACTTTCTTGAACAAGTGTCACAAACTTTATTTTGTATTATTCGATCATTGGTTATGGCATTGTCATTTTGGTAAATTTATGAATGGAAAATATAGTCGTTAACAACACGTAAGTTAGGTGCTGTTACACAAAATTAAAAAACTCATTATCAGGGGTGGAGTCACAAAATTATTTTTGACAGGGCGAACTAAAGACATTTTCCTTAGACCATTTGCAACCCTGTAGCCCATTCTGGGGCGTTCTCAGCTCCACATCAGCGTCAACTCCTAGTCAGCACGTGCAATGGTAAAACCCAGAACGCCCAGAACGTCCATCATCAACTATAAACCCCACCATTTTCATTTATTAAACAAAAAAAAACATTTAAATAAATAATAAACAAATGATCCAAAGCAAAAAAACATTTAAATAATCGTGGGCCCCACATATTCACCTCAATGCTTGTCCGTGCTTGGTTGCTGCACGCCCTCGATTTCCCCCACCCAGAACGCCCCATTACCGGCGTTCTGGGGCGTTCTCAAAGTCCAAATCGGCCAGCACGTCCGCGTTGCAAATGGTCTTAGAGGGTAAATATTACAAATTTTCTTAAATATAATTTTTTATATTTTTAAGAGGGCAAATTAAAAATATTCTAAATAATAAAAAAAGTATATTGTATAACTTTTTGAGAGATGGCGACAGGATACACTGCTCCACTTGCTATCCGTCTGTACTCATAAGATTGTACATCTGTAAAATGTAATGGAGTGATAATTTAAAGTTGATGTTTGTTGATTGGTTATGTTGAGATCAGGGGCGGAGCTAGGATATTTCGTATAGGGGGAAATTATTTTTTTTTTCCTTTTTTCTATCATTTTTTTGGGGGGGACTGCAAAACTGTCACTAATAACCTTAAAAATTTTATTTTTTTCACAATTATAGATTTTTAGAGGGGGCGACTGCCCCCATGCCCCCCTCTAGCTCCGCCCCTGGTTGAGATGATTTCATATTGTAACTACATTATTGTTTTATTTTGTTGGAGGATAAAAAGAAGTTGCCAAAGTTATTGTGAATAATTTGTTTTATCAAAAAAAAAATTTATACTCTTACATAAAAAATTACATAATTACTATAAAATTGAATTTGGATATAAAATGACCATTTGCACCAGATGGAATCATTTTAGGCCATCTCCAACCATCTCCATTTCTCCATATCCAAATACGCAGAGAAAATAGCATCTTTTTAAAATATTCTTCCTCCAAATTTTTTCTTCTCCAAGTATACTACTCCAAAATCGCAACTCCAAAAACTTTTATATAAAAATTATCTAACTTGTATACAATCACTTGATTATTTATTAAGAAAAAAAGATAGAAATATTATATATTTTAACTTCATAGTTGAAATCATATATTCTTAAATTAGTTTGAAGTTTATGTGGATGTACAAGACATTTGACATTTACACTAGATAGTCAATATATATCATTAACAACGTAATTTGAAACAAACAACAAATATTATATTATACTACCAAATTATCTTCTAATTCTCTAAATTACAATATCGATCTCATAAATGTTCAATAGAGTATTTTAAAGTCCAAAGTGCGCGTCTATATCTCTAATCTGATTATTTAGTTGTGGTACTTTTTGTGTAAACTTATAATATTTTATATTTCTTAATTAATTTTATCTTTATAATTTTTTATGTTAGTCAAGTATTTTGATATAACACTAGTATATAAAGTTACGAGTATTATTTACATACCAACTAATGACCAATAGTAATACATATTCAATATAAGTATTTATATAGTATTAAAGTTGATTAGAATAATAGATTATAATGATAAAGTAGGGCTTGTATTTCTCCAAATATGGAAGAAGAAAAAAATTCATTTCTCCAAAAATTTCTTCATATTTGGAGTTTCCATTGGAGAATGTTTTCTTCATAAATTTTACTCCAAATCTCTATTCGTGGAGTAAAAGGTGTTTTGGAGATAAACATTGTTACGTTGGAGAAGGCTTTGGCAAGAAGATGACATTATCTCTCTCCATTATGACTTTTTATAACAAAATTCTTAACCATTTTTCATAGATCTCAAATATTTTGGTCTATATTTAGATACCACACGGTCCCCACTCCCCACTCTAGATCTGACCATTTTGATAAATTTTCTCTGATTAGTATAATTATTACTCATTTTCCACCCTAACTTTCAAACTTTATTACTTCCATTCACCCCTAAATTTACAAATATCCCCTCACTTTACTAATATGATAACACGTCACAGTTGGTACCCTGTTGACAAAGACATTTCTCCTCTAATAAGTAATAAGTTAAATACTATGAAGAAGTAAGTGATAAAATTGAATGCATAAAAACCAAAAAAAGCAAATTTTAATTTTATTTAATCAGATTAAAGCAATCACCCCTGTCTATGTATACCAGATACCTATAGGGAGTTGATATATACAACACATAAATTACTTCATACAACAAAACTGTGCTATGTTATACTTGTATTATGTGCTGTAATTATTGTACATATGATGTTTGAATCAACTTTATTTGTTGTATCACTACCCATACATATATCACGAGTAAAAAAAATCTAATAAAAATATTTTTAAAATAACAACGGTGAGAATGCATCATATTTATACGCATAGCCGACAAAATTAATAGATTCACATTTATACATATCAAATATGTATTAGCAAACACATGTTCATTTCTTTTTGGGTAAAGGGTAAAAGTTTACCCGGAAAAAATCACATGTTCATTTCTAGAAATGTATAAAAGTAAAAAAAATCATAGATTCATAAGACGCACCACGGAGCAAAGAATTGTTCATATATTGTCTTTCCGACTTATACATATGCATTTTTAACGAAGAGAATTCGTCTTTCTTCACATACTCAATATAGTAATGTGGATATAGTGATTTAGTCTTACTGTTCTTTGTAAAATGTTGTTATTTGATCATTTCAACATCTAAATAAAAAACAAAAACAAAAAAGAAAAAAACAATAAAGTTAATTGTATTTATAGGATTGAGTTAGTGTAGCAATATATATTGCAATTAATTAATAAGCCAATAACAATAAATTAACATCCAATCCAAATCCAACCCAAACCTACCGGGTCACCCACCCGTGACATGGATTAATAACCCAACGCCATTTCCGCGCCCAGCAGTTACTACTACTCTTATTATTATTATCATACTCACTCTCTTTCTTCTGTTTTGTTTTCAGTTTTCAAGCTACTTTTTTTTTTCTGAGTTCTTCTTAATATCAATAATCAGGGACAGCATGCTGATCATCAACCTACAATCATTCTGAATTTTTCATCATTGGTTTGTTTCTATTCATCCTTACTATTTGTGTTTATGTCATAAACATATTAGCATAGTAGTTCTAATCAATGTGTATTGAACCACAACAGTGATTTGATCTGCAAAAAATGGGAAAGAAAGGCGGCGGTTGGTTTTCGTCGGTTAAAAAGGTTTTTAAACCTTCAAACAAAGATTTCAATGATAAGGTTAGTTAGTTAGTTAGTTAAGGTTTGTTTTAATGTTGGTTGTAAATTTTGAGACCAGACTCGTGTACCCTCAAAGACGGCCCTGAGCAATGCGAAATGTTTACATCGAATGGAATAATTTAGAATTTGTCAATGTCTTAGATCTATTTTGACATGATCAAATAAATGTAAATATCGAATCGACAAAAGGATTTTGATTAAGGGCTTAATTAAGTAAGGATTTATGTGGGGGATGAAAGTAGGTGTTTGGATTAAATCTTTAGCATTGCTTTTCCTGTAATTCAACTCAAACATTAATCATGTGATCGATCTAGTGTCCTTTTTGTTTTTCTTGGAGGTTCCACATTTACTAGTATGATTAATGGTCCCCTCACACTATCCACCATGCAATTTGGGCCAACAATTTGCTAAGAGATATAACTATCATGACACCTATGACATCACATCATGCATGATCTCTTCATTATGTGCAGCTTATGTTTGATTTTAATCACCCATAATCCCTTAATATTAGATGTTAATTCTAAATTTTCACATATTACTAGCTATAGTTTATAGCGATATAATCCGTGATGTTGACAGCAAGCAAGTTACAATGTTACATATTTTTTTTACATTGTTAACGTTCAACTTATCAAAATATACACAATTGATCCCTCTTTTTAGCCTAACGGCATGCAAGATTACATGATGTTTGATGTACAGAAGATTTTTAATCATAGTTTATATAATCAGTTTTTTGATTTGAAAGTTATTTTGGGAACTAATTAAGTTAATTGGAAGTATTATTAGAATGTTTTTCGCAAAGAGAATGTTGTGGAAAAACGGGAAGAAGACAAGCCAGAGGTTGTTTCATTCGAGCATTTCCCAGAGAGCTCACCAGATGTCACCAATGAGGAAAGTGATGGTGAAGATCGGAATCATGCGATTGCTGTAGCAGTGGCTACTGCGGCTGCAGCTGAGGCTGCTGTTGCTGTTGCTGCTCAAGCTGCAGCAAAAGTTGTTCGTTTAGCTGGTTATGGTCGTCATTCTAAAGAAGAAAGAGCTGCCATACTGATACAATCATACTATAGAGGATATCTTGTAAGTTTATACGCTTTCACAAATAAGTCCAACAATCCTTATAAAGGATCACCCTAAAAATAAATGCAGCATTTTTTTTAGCAAAATTTGACTTGAAATGACCACTCTGACAAAAGATTGATAGCATTCATCCAACATACACGATTCTAATATTCTACGCGAAGTTTTGATATTTTGATCCACAAGATTTCTATATCTTGTCATAGTCAAAAGGGTACTCTTTTATATATTTCACTGATAATCAGACCACTTTTTAATTATATTATGAACCACTACTCCCACATTGTGTTTATTTTACTTTTTTGGGCAGGGGAGTACTATATGTATCATTTAGCTGATAATATCAATATTGGTGATTTGGTTTACAGGCTAGACGTGCACTACGAGCATTAAAGGGACTGGTGAGGTTGCAGGCACTTGTAAGAGGTCATAACGTGCGAAAGCAAGCTCAGATGACAATGAGGTGCATGCAAGCTTTAGTACGTGTGCAGGCAAGAGTGCGTGCACGCAGACTAGAGTTGACACATGAGAAGCTCCATAAGAAAGTTGAGATAGATGAAAAGATGATAGCACCAATGAAATCACGGGAACATAGAAACCAAAGCTTTGAGAAGATCAAAGAAAGTACTCTGAGAAAACACGATGCAGAGATGAAAAGAGAACGAGCTCTTGCTTATGCGTTTGCCTACCAGGTTGGTATACATTATAATGATTCTAGTATGCTTTAGCTTTGATTGACTTGGATTGTTATTTCGTGAATCGCTGTAAGTATCACAATGCTCAATCATGTGTGAACGGGTCATAAGTGGGTTCAATTTTACTGATAGCGGGTCAAATGTTGTATATAAGCTAAAAACAAATGTTGTGGGAGCGTTAAATGGGTCAAAAGTTTCCCTAACCTATATTTAAATGCTGACAATGTCTAATCCATTCTACAACACAATGATATGGTGTTGTTTTAATAATAGCTTTCGTTATGAATATTTAGACCTTAATTATTAAAAAAAAAAAAAAAAAAAAACTTTGATGTTGGCCTACTGACCCATTTTAATTGAAACCCACAGTTACCCAACCCAATTTCTTTTCTATTATTAAGCATTGTGAGGCTCTGTGTAATCAAGATTCCTCTTTCGAATTACAGCAGGAGCAGCAACAACAACATTTCTCTCATCCAGAATCTGATAGCACGGTGATATATCCCAATGATCATGGAAAACAACAATGGGGATGGAATTGGCTCGAGAGTTGGATGGCATCACAACCTTACCACGCCCGCCCTGTGGGGCCCAATGACAGATCCTATTTGACCTTAGCTGCAAATGATGATGTTTCCGTTAAAACAGTTGAAATGGATTTAGTTACACCCTTGAGCTCAGAGTACATTACAACGGGCCGGCTCAGTGGAGAGACATTTGACTCTGCACAACACTCTCAGTCACAACGTCAGTCGATTTCTTCTGACCAGGTCCCAAGCTATATGGCCCCAACCCAATCAGCCAAAGCCAAGGTCCGTTTTCAGAACCTAGGAAAGCATAAAGGCCAATCGATTAAGAAAGGGGGACCAGTTAATGGGCTGTCTTTTGATACATCAAGTTCTGGAGGCAATGTAACTTATCAGATCCCACGAAGCCCAAGCCCGAATCCCAAAGGATATGTTAATGGGACTAACAGTATTCGAGGTCAGTCTAAATGGTCTACAGGCTACAGCCCTGATTCTAGTGGAGGCGATGATGGGCCAATGGGTCGATATACATGGAGACACCATTTTGGATGATTATGATATACTGATGGTAATAATTAGCCCCTCTTTCATATGATGATTGTGTGATATCATTTCCCTTTCTTAAAGTTGTCAATACATGTTTACTTGTTGCCACTTCATTTATAAAGTTATCTTTATTTTTGTCATGTTTAGATCTTAGTTTCTGTCACTATGTTAACTCTAGGTTTGAAACTAAACTGCTAAAACGATTGTGTGAATACAGTCATTTTGTCGAGTATGTGCTGACAATTTACTTAGTTGGCCGCTATTCGGTCTTAGTTGTATGTCTACAGTTATCTTCCACGTTATATTTGAGACATGTAAATCGATCAACATAGCTGTTTGTTTATAAATTCATGAATACTTAATTTTAACAAAAATTCCACAGTTCTGTACTTCTGTAACTATCATTTAGTACAAAGTTAAATTAACGTTATGGCACTTATAAAATGAACACTATGCCATGTTTTAATGTTTCTCAATCACATGATGAAATTTGTGTTCATAAAACTGTGATCATATCTAAAGTTATATGTTACCTGCAGGATGTACAATTTATCAACCAGAACTCAAAAAATTTGGTTTTGGTTTATTCTTAGAAAAGTAACATGCATTGTATTACTTTCTTTAGTTATCCTATAAGTCTTTCTTTAATAAGATTTAACCTCAGAAGCATGCCTTTTGTTTGTTTTGGGCCCTACTTTTGGCATAGCATGATTCCTAACTTCATATTTTAATAAAGCTAATGTCTTCAAGATTCTCCATCATAAACGTGTTTACACACGTAAGAACCAAGCAGAAACATGAACACAAGTATTTTATATATATGCTAGTATCTATCAACAAGACCATTCACACTTTCTTAATATCCTATAACAAATACTACATTTTTTATATTAAAAAATGATTGTAGAAATTGAGAAACCATGCAGCGAAGAGCAACAAGATGAAGCATGGATTGAGTCGATTTCCAATGCCACGGCCCCATCGCCATCAACCGTACGAATCCATAGAGTTCCACCAATGGTGAAAGAGATACAAAACTATGAAAAGTACTATGTACCAAAGGTCGTTTCTATCGGTCCATACCATTTTGGTAATGATAAACTTGAGTTCGGTCAGAGCCTAAAGCCTATTTTTACAAAGAAGCTTCTTTCAAATGACAAGCAGATCCTCAGAAATTTGTATGAAAAGCTTGGTGAACCAAACATGGTGCAAGAATTAAGAAAGTTTTATGAAGAGGAGTCAACAAACTGGTTGTCGGATAAGTTATTCACTAGGATGATGTTGCTTGATGGTTGTTTTGTTTTGTATTATATTCTAAACATCTTCGGAGTGAAATTTGAAAGTTGTCAAGAGATGCAAAGCCATCAAATTGTCTTTGTCCATCAAGATTTGTTCTTGCTCGAAAACCAAGTTCCATTCAAAGTGCTAGGTGAGGTGATGAACGTGGTTAAAAATACTGATTGTCGTAAGAAGTTCCAAATGTTTATCAGTGACAATATGTTGGCATGTGGGAGGCGGCAGAAGAAGTGGTTTGAGTCGATATTATGTGTAAGAATTGATCAACATTCTAGAGAAGAATCGGGATTGGACCTCAATAACATTGATCATCTTCTCGATCTTCTGCATTGTTGTCTTACCAAAAGAGGCAAAGTTCCCACAAATAACACGAACAAAACACCCAATAGGTGTACTTTTCTCAATGTTAATGAGCTTGTAGGTGTACTTTGCAGAGAGAAAACACCCAATAGGTGTACTTTTCGCAATGTTAATGAGCTTGCAGATGTAGGGATTCAATTCAAACCAAGTGTGGCTAGTTCGTTGGCTCACATTGAGTTCTTTCGAGGCTGGTGGTGGTGGTTTTCAGCGAGTGTAAAACTCCCTCCGATTACTGTGGACGATTCCACCAAGCCCATGTTGTTAAACTTGATAGCCTATGAAATGTGCTCGCATAATGCACATTATTCGTGGGTTACCTCATACGTATGTCTTCTTGATTCCCTAATTGATCACCCAGAAGATGTTAAGACACTTAGGAAAGCTGGGGTGCTTGACAACTCCCTAGGGAGTGATAAAGAAGTAGCAGAACTGTTCAATGAAATCGGGACTGATTTGGTGCCGAACAATTTAGCTTATTTCGAAGCTAAGAATAAAATACAGAGGCACTATGAAAGCTGGAGGAACACCCTTTTTTCGCAATTCAAGCATGAGTATGCGAAGAGTCCATGGGCATTTTTTGCACTTCTTGGAGCTTTGATGGCTCTTTTTCTTAGTGGTTGTCAAACTTACTTCAGTGTTTGGGGTCCTAAAGGCTAGTGTGATGATCTTTGCATATCTTTGAAGACGAACCATCACTTATAACTAAGATGGTTCTTTATTTTTCATATTGCACTTATTTGTATTTGTTAATGTCGTGTGTTTACATGTTTGGTGTGCCTCTAATTCCTATATATTATGCTTTACTTTTCTTTCTTCTACAAAAGAGCTTTCACACAAATAAAAATTTACCATATTTTTTTCTTCAAAGCATCAATCTATACTATTTTCTATGTCAGTAATGTTTCATTATTAGTACATTATATGGTTAAAAAGCCTTTTCTCTTCTGTAATATGAACTGTTTAGCGTTATATAGCAACATGAATATACGAACATTTCAATCTTAATGTATATATATAGACATACTAGTATAATACCTGCGCTATGCAGCGGAAATAATACTTCATTGTAATTGAAAATAATGTTTATCATTCAATGACGTATTACCCATGTTGGTGCATCGATCACGATAACTTAATTTGTAAAATTGTATATTCGTATTATGGAAGATGGGGTTTAGAGTGAAAAAAAATAATTATAAGTTACTACAATTTGCAAATCACACAATTTAAAATTAGAAATGTTGAATCTTACTTCTTAAAAGTTTCTATAAATAAAGTATAAAAATGCTTTATACGTAGTATATTAGATAGTTACTAGTGTTGTGATTGACAAACTTGAAGCTTTTTGTTTTACTCAACTACTCTGTTTTTTTTTTTTTTTTTTTTTTGACAAAGCTTTATTCTTTGTATCATGTGAATGAAGTATTTTAGGTGAACTTAAGGAATTTTCTTTTAAAAAGCAGTTCTATGTATCACAAGTTTTACTAAAATATTATTCCAAGAAAGTAATATTAATAAATTAAAAAAATACAATAAGTGGTATAATTCATTTTTAAACAGAATACAAAGGAAAAGCATAGAGTATATATTAATAGATTGTAATGAAATTAAGGAGATAATTAATGGCGATGATGCGCCTTTAAAGCTAGACAAAAACTGTCACAATGGCTTTGGACACCCCAAACACTGTAGTAAGTTTGAACACTACTAAGAAAAAGTCCCACAAGTCCAACTAAAAGAGCTACAAATGCCCATGGAGTCTTGATATATTCATGCTTCAGTTGGCTCATCCATGTATTCCTTTTGCTCTCATAATGCTTCTGAATCTCATACCTTGGATGCGAATACGCAAAATTGTTAGGCACAAGATCTGTCCCTATTTTGTTGAACAGTTCTGCAACTTCATCGTCACTCCCAAGGCGGTTGTCGATGATTCCAGCTTTTCGAAGAATTTTAACGTCTTCAGAGTGATCAATCAGAGAATCAAGAAGGCAAATGTATGAAGTCACCCAAGAAAGTTGTGTGTCATTAGAACACATTTCATATGCTATCAAGTTTAATAACATCGGCCTTGTGGAATCGTCCACAGTGATGGGAGGAAGTTCTACATTTGCACAAAATCCGAGTTTTGTGAACTTGATATGTGCTAAAGACCTAATTTTACTTGGTGTGAAACGAATCCCTACTTCTAGAAGCTCGTTTACATTACGAAAAGTATACCTGTCGTTGTCCCTTGGACCGAAAGTTTTGACTTTTGTAAGCCTGGTTTGTAAAAGCTCAAGAAGATGATTTATGTTATTTGGGATTGGATTGGTTGACACATTTTTATGAGGATGATCACGTGTTTTTTTGCGCCTTTCTGGTGCTAGAATATTGTCATCGATGAAACGTTTGATCTTAAGATCCCAATCCTCGGCTGGTACAATCTTCATCACTTCAACCAGAACCTGGTATGGGATTTGGTTCTCTAACAAGAACATATCTTGTTGAACAAACATAATCTGGTGGCTTTTCATCCCTAAAAAACCAGTTTCATTGTTCAAAACAATATGTTCAATAAAGTACAAAATGAAACAACCATCTAGTAACATCATTCTAGTGAATTCATCGTCTGAAAAGCGAGTAACTTCATCTTCATAACATCCTCGTAACGTATGGACCATATCAGCAAGATTGCTATACAAACCCTGAATCGACTCACAGTTCTCTTCCAAAAGCTTGTTTGTAAAAAGAAGCTTGAAGTCCTGGACCGATTCAAGGTTCGTGTTGCCATAATGGTATGGACCAAGAGAGACTACTTTTGGCACATAATACTTGCCATGATCCTGGTGCTCTTTCAAGATCATTGGAACTTTGTTAATTTGTGTGGTACAGGAAGGTGGCGACTTGGTTTTCAATATCGAACCTAGCCATTCTTCATGTGTGTTTTCATCAGTCGCTTCAATGCTTCGAAAACCCTCAATAACTTCCTTCATTAGTCGATGTCTTTAACTGTATGTAATATTAATATGATTTGGAATTATAAACATGTGTGATATGATTAAGGTTGATGTATACTTAATTAAAATTCCTATCCTTAGTATTTATAGATGAAGTTAAAGTAATGGACACAAGAAGCAGTTACATTTGCCTCTATATTTTCTAATAATTTAAGATACTTGACTTCATCCATGACTTAAGTATGGAATAAATGTCTGGGAAAAAAATAAAAAAGAACTTGGGAGTAGTACCAGGAATTCTTTTCTACTTGCAGGAACATTGCTTCATGTGAAGGTTATCAGATTCATCAACATGTGCTACTAAAAGTAAATATCTATATATTTTCTTATACAAAAGTTGATATATACAGAGATTATCTTATTTGGATATGGTACTATCATTGGATGTTGTATCTGCAGAATAGAAATAAAGGCTACCATATTTCCTTTTGCCAATGTAACAACATGAGATATTAATTGTATGCATCAAAACTTACATCTAATGTAAGTTTATAATATGCATACTTAATGGATATGTGGTGACCAAATTTATCAACTGATAATATTAAACTCAATAATTCGGAAGGAGGGGTAGGCTTGGAACACATGAAAAATGAAAAGCAGCATGCTCAAAGACCAAAATTAACAAACTAGAGACATATAGAGACTTCAGCTCACATATTATTCAACAAACAGACTACTCCCTAGAAAAACGTTTACAGAAAGAAATTAGTCGGCAGAAATGTAAATCATTAGCATAGAAACACTCAAAGCTCCAAGTTAAAACCATACCCATGGTGCAAATTCACCTATTACAACGGTAGGTAACGTGCGATCCAGTTATTTCACCGTTAAGTGACTTCAACCACTTGACCCTTCTCCAGTCCGTAATATTGTGCGATGGCATCCTTTTCTGACATTCTTGGATGATGGAAATATGTGAATTCTAAGTATAGTTGTAAACAATAACCGGCTTAGTTTAAGCTACTAATTAAGTGTACATCTAAAATATTCAACCGTGAAAATTGATAAGGAAGCTTGTGGACAAGAATCATATCTTCAGTGACTTACAATTTGGGTAGGGACTCAAACACAGGTAATTCTTTACGGAAGGTTGTAACGGGTCGGGTCAAACGTGCTACGATCACTTTTTTAATTTCATTAATAACTAATGTTCTAATTAAATATGATCTCAAAAACAAACTAATTCCTTCAATAACTTTCAACCCATATGACATGTTCAACCTATTTCTTTTTTAGTTAAATCCTTTAGGTTAATTCATTTCTCCCATTAAAGATAAAACACGGCCCTAATAAAAGAGTGATAGATAGAAATTGCCATAGCTAATGATATCAGTTGGCATATATGTACGTAACTTTAACTTTAAATTTCTCCAAATGACAAATTGAAACTATTTTTGTTCTGGTGGTAAAGGGAGTATACCTTCATCATGAAATTACTACATAATATGAAATTTAGCATGAATTCGATTATATAAAAGTTTTTCATTCATATTATCTAGATTCTTGAGGTGGCAAATTGGGCAGCTCGTTTGGATTGGGGAACAGGTCAAAATGGGTAACTTTGACAAAGGCACTATGAAAGTTGGAGGAACACACTTTAATTCAGCTTATGTTGAGTGGGTGTTTACGATTTCTTATTTATAAGTACTCGTCCACTAAAAAAATAAGCAAGTGTCCACATGCTTATTTTTAAGGGCTTATTCCTTAAGAAATAAGTAGATAAGTAGTTTAGATAAGGGTGTTTGTATTTGCTTATATGATGTCAAAATAAGCAGATAAGCGCTTAAATAAACAATCCCAAACACATTGTTAGTATGTGAAGGCCCCATGGTCATTTTTGCACTTCTTGGAGCTTTGATGGCTCTTTTTCTTAGTGGTTGTCAAACTTACTTCAGTGTTTGGGGTCCTAAAGGTGAGTGTGATGATCTTTGCAAGTTTTCGACGATGAACAATCACTTATAAGATGATACTTTCTTATTGCATTCTCATTTGTGTTTATTGGTGTGTTGGGTTTACAGAAGAGTGCTTGCTCCTAATGTTTATATGAAGTTACTAGTGTTGTGATTGACATAGCCTAAAGCTTCTTATTCTAATCAATTACCAATCTTTTTATATTCAATGCATGTATCATGTGAGTGGAGTCTTTTAATTTGGGTGAAGTAAAGAAACTTTCTTTTAGAAAGCAATTGTATGTATGACAAGTTATACTAGAAGATGATTCTAAGAAAAGTGATATTATTAATATGTAAAAATATGTAACAAGTGGTACAATCCAATCTCAAACAGAACACAAATAATAAATATGCTGAGATAATTATAAATTTGTGATGGCACACACTACTTATTAGGCGTGAACAAAACCGGGTATTGGGCGGACCCGACCCGACCCGACCCGAATACCCGAACCGGGTATTGGTCAAAGTCAAAAAACCGGGTTTTGGTCAACCCGACCCGGAACCGACCCGGTTTTGGGTGGGGGAAAACCCAACCCTATCCTAACCGGTTGGTAACGGGTAGGAACCGGTTAGGGTCTAATACCCGGTTCCAAACCGGGTACGGTGTACCCGCCGGGTATATATGGTTCCAGCTGGGTAGACTGTGTTCCCGCCGGGTATCTATTGTTCCCGCCGGGTACTTTGGCTTGATCCACTTCTGTCCACATTTTCCAAACACTACCCGCCGGGTACAAAAGTACAGGCCGGGTACTAAAGGCTTGATCCAGCATAACTAACCATTTCCCGCTGTAATTTCACCTGATTTCAAATAGAAAAGTGTTTATGGATGTCGTTCTACAAAAATGTACCCAAAGGCCATCCACAGTCAAGCATTCCAAAATAACCAAACATAAAATTAAAAGTACTTAAATAAACCGTAATCAAATTGTCAAGAAAAGTGTCTGAATCATACGAGGCACGCAAGCACTCAAAATGGGGAATAGTCATAGGGGAATCCACGCTCCTCTTGATCTCTCTCCTGCTGCCTTCGATACTCTTCCTGCAGCTCTGCCAAGGCGGCACCCTCGTCATAAACCGGTGGTGGATAGCTTGCTCCAGACTGACCCCACATGGGTGGGTAGTGGTAGGCTGTAGGTCGGTAGTTGGGCACCACTTCAGAAAGTCTTTGTGTGTTGTGTGCCGACCAAGCGTTGTGGTAACGCTGTGCTCCATGCTCGTACCTGACTTCCTGCGAAAAATTATCATGGCTAACCTGAAGGCCCTGAATACCATGCATAACATCCAACATGGATGGCAGTGCTGCGCCTTGCTGCTGGAAACCTCCCTGCTCATATGCAGCTTCTTCCTGTTGATGTTGTTCTTGTTCCACCTGCTGTTGTCTTCTTCTTCTTCTCGGTGGTTGAGCCGCTTGCTCCTCTGGTGGTGGTTCCTGGTAGGGCACGAACCGGTTATTGACAACTGAGACAGCCTGTGCCCCCTGAAACTGAACTAGCCCTACTGTTTTTGGCCTAGTCGTCACTCGCTCTAAATTGTCAAAACTGATGTTGAAGGACTTGGCAATCCTAGTCACAAATTGTCCCCCACAGCTAGGGGATGCCCCTCTAATCCCGCTAGCATTATGATGTAAATACCAGGCAACAGCGTATGGAACATTGATATTCTCCTCCGCTACAAACTTCCTCATATACCATAAGTCGGCGAAACCGACTCTCTCTGTGTTCTCCCTTCTATGAGAAATGGTATGCGCAAGACATCGTTGGATAACCCGCAACTGCATGTCCTCTATATCTTTGTATGAATTTCCACCTCTAGCGTAAGGTATTTGTGAAAATTCGTGCCACACATCCTTGGGAAAAAACTCCGTCTCGATCATCTCACTAGCCATCAAATAATCCTCAAAATGAGTTGCATCCAGCTGCTCTCGAGAATAAATGCCCAAACAGGCAGCAAGTTCCACCATACTCATTTTCCTTGGTTGACCTTCCAGTCGGAAAGTCATGAAATTTTTATCAGTCGCCGACTCAACATCCTCTTTCATTTCATATGTGCTGTGGAATTCCACGCATAGCTCTTTGTATACCTGCTCATTAATCTTGAATATGCCTTCCCATTTTTCATATTCGAATGGTATGTGATCCACGAAATAACGTTGCCTAATCAATTCCTTAATTCCGACGGCTACCCCTGCTTGTTCTAGTGGTTCCCAATCGACCACCCGAGATAAATCACATTCTTTCACCCTCAATAAGTTCAGTTTCTGACAGTATATATTTTACTTTGTTAACCTGTTACTAAATCTAAGCCAAGGGTGAATTGTCTCGGGAATAAGTTGAGCATCAATGCTCATCGGCTGAGGGCGGTCACCCTCTTCATCGTTAGCAGTACCAGAGGTGCTGCCTTTTTGTTTCTTTCTTCTTCCCTGCAAAACACAACTAAAATGAGAGAATTGCCTTGACCAATTCATCCATGACCTAAGGTAATTGCACAATTATTCCCACATTTTATTTACAAAGCTCAAACTCATCCTCTTTCACAAATGCCCTAATATCAAGCTAAACTCGAATTAAGCAATTAAACACATAATGTGATTCAAGTGAGCATTATAATCGTGAGTATTATGTAAATGGATTACAATTCTAAGCATATCATTTAACATAATTAATTTTCCCCAAATTTTGTTACAAGAACCCTAAATTCATATTTTTGATAATCATATGTGACTTAAACACGAATTCACGAAATAAGAAGGTGAGAGTACATATAACTCACAATATAATCAGAAATAAAAACAACTAAAACTTCCCCACATTCAATTTCAAGAAAACCTAAATCTAAAAACTTCAATCAATCCATGAAAACTAAGTGTTTTGAATTAAAAAGTTGATAATCATACCTTAAACATGCTGTAGAAGAGTTTTGCCGGTTTAATTCGTGAGTTTTTGCTTCAAAAATGGTTAAGTGAGGGGTTTGGTGGTGTTGCTGCCGTTTTTTGGAGAGAAAATTGGTTATTGAGTTGTGTGGAAAGTGTGGGTCTACTCCAGGAATAACCAGAAAAGCGAGAATACCCGGCGGGTACAACTTATACCCGGCGGATAATAATGTTTTGTACCCGGAAAAATATGAACTACCCGGAGTGAATATGAACGGGTAAATACATAGTACCCGGCGGGTACTACTTGTACACAGTGGGTACTCAAGGCTAGCTAAATTCTGTTATGAAATTAACCTTTGTACCCGGCGGGTACTACTTGTACGCACCGGGTAATGTTTGGTATGCAGAATTTTTAGAAGCGAAATTCCGACGCGCATAAATTTTGACTCGAAAATACTTAGAAGCTGAAATTTTGCAGACACCTCCACTATAACAAAATAAAACTTTCCATTTTTACACTTTTTCAAATTTCACGTTAACGAAGAATTCAGACGTGTGACCAATTTTTGGTCATTTCGGACACTTTTGGTGGCCATACCAAATCACAAACGACTCACATTCAGAATTTCATTTTTTACCAACACATTTTAACATACATTTAACACCTAAAGCAATTGCAAGCCGCTACATAATTACACCATCGCTCGTTTTGACATAACCACACTTTCATGAACCATTTGGACACCTTTTGACCCGTTTACCATAACAACAACACTTTGACCATAACAACAACACTTGATCATTGCATAATCTTCATAAAACATATACACAATTATTTCACAAAATCTTCAAGTTTTATTAATCTTCAAGTCTTCTAACATCTTCAAATGCGTAGTCTTCATTGTTCAAAGGTCGTAATCTTCATCGGTGTTAGCCTCTCGCGAAGCTTCATCAAGAGCAATTTCTTCATCGGAGAGTGATATTGCCATACCCGATTGCACCTCGATATCGTGTATATCTCCTTCATATTCCATTTCACCTTCAAGACTAGAAATGTGTTGTATACGTTCCGCGGCGTCTAAGTGATCCTTCAAGCAAATGCACATCTCTAATGAGGCCGGTGTGAGTCTTGTTCTTCGTATAGATAGTACCCTGCCACTAAGAGAAAAAGCGGATTCCGAAGCTACCGTAGAAGCTTGGACGGTTAGTAAATCTCGGGCCATGATGGTTAGAACGGGAAATTGATATTCCCTCCCTTTCCACCAAGCCAAAATATCAAATTGTGCGAATTCATCGGGTTGTATAGTGTTTAAAAAATCGGTTTCGGTATACCTCCCATATTCGCTAGTGTTCGTTTGATTACCTTCACCCCTTGCCCGTTTATGGTTTTCTTGTCTTAAACTATTATATAAGTTAAGCATTAGATCGCGCGAGGAAGATGAACCAAACATTGTGGAAGCCGAATTAGAAGAAGGATTTGTTGAACCATATAATTGAAAATAATGAGTAAATAAATCTTGAAAGCATTTGTTAAAATGTTTTTTTGTATTTTGTGAAAAAAATGGGTCCTCGTCATTCAATTCCAAATCGTTACAAATGTTATCGATAAGCAATTCCACCCCGGAAACGTTTAAGCATGGGTTTATTGCGGCGACACAACTAATTATCGGTGGCATTTCTTTAAAATATGTTCTTAGTTTTTCTTTCATGGGAGCCACCATTTGTGCGTATAAAGTATCAATAAATTCGTATTCTCTTAGTTTTGAACACATAAAAAAAATTTGCTTAAGTACCAAGTGAATCGTGGGATAATAAACACCCGATAACAAAGTAGTTGCGGTTTTAAAAAGTTTGAGCAATTCGGTTATCTTTTCAATAACATCCCAAGATCCGCTTGGAAATTCGTTTATAGCATAACCCCTTTGGACAAGTTGAAAATGAAAAGCTTGTAAAGTCTCACGTTGGCGTAAACCACATACAAACATGTTGTATGTCGAATTCCATCTTACGGGCATATCCCAATTAGGGGTTAAAAAAATGTTCTCCGTATCCTTACACAATTTCATATAAAGTTTGTATCTAGCCTTACCCTTACAAAATATATCTTGCAACATGTTTTTATACGCATCTTTTACTTCACTTATTTGTTGAACCGCTAACCCGTCTTGCACAACCAAGTTAATTATGTGTGCAACACATCTACTATGGTAGAAAATGCCTTTCAAAGGTGGGTTGTATTTTAGTATTAATTTTTGAACGGCGTTTGTGTTATTACTCGCATTATCAAACGAGATAGAAAAAACATTTTGTTCTAATTTAAACATTTTCATTACATCCCGTAACATGCAAAATAAATTTTGACCCGTGTGAGGATACTCAAAGTCTTCAAAAGCAATGGTACGTTTCATCATTTGCCAAGTTGAGGGATCAACCCAATGTGCGGTAACACAAAGGTACGAACCGGGCAAACCATGAGGAGCCGACCAAACATCGGTTGTTAGTGATACACTTGTAGTTAAGTTTTCAAATCCGGTTATTAGTTGAATTTTAGCATTTTTCCACAATTTAAGTGCATCACGTCTAAGAGTAAGACGTGATACATGATTATATCGGGGTTGAAGAGTATTTTGAATAACCTTAGTAAGCCGAGGGTTGTCGAAGTGGTTGAACGGCAAAGCTTCTTGAATCACAAAGCCGGCAAATGCTTCTCGACAACGATCCGCTTGGTATGTGAAAATACCTCCATCCCGTGACATGGTTGCTTGACCCTCCTCCGGATTAGTTTTGTTTGCATTACAATACTTTAAAGTATGTTTGCTCAACGTTGAGTTGGAGTCGGCTTTTAAAAAACTCCCACATCGTTTACAATGTGCTTTAGTCGAACCATCCGACAACAAAACTTTGTCAAAGTTACACCAAATCTCCGGATTACGTTTTGTTGTAAAGACTTGAACAATGGTTGGTGCATTTGACGCATTTGACGAACCAACAAAATCGTTAGTTGAGGAACTTTGAGTTGCCATTATGAGAGCGTTTTGAGAGGATGAGAGTAATGTTTTGAGAGTTTCGTATGTAAATCGTAAGCGTTTTGAGTGTTTTTTCACTAGAATGAGTGAGTTTGAGTGTTGTAACTAACCCAAACCCAAGGTATCTATTTATACTAGTTTTAGGATGGCAAAATGGTAAAAAAATGCAAAAAAACGGATATAAAACGGCTAGGAGCTCAAACACAACGGCTAGTGTAAAAACCGGGTACAAACCGGGTATTAAAACCGGTTTTTGGAACCGGTTCGGGTACAACCCGGGTCCAACCCGATTTGAAACTTATGGGGCCGTACCCGGTTTGGTACCCGCCGGGTACTAGTAAAACCCAAACCGGGTATTCAAAAACCGGTTCCAAATCGGTTCCGGTTTCGGTTTTTAAATCGGGTTCGGTTCCGGTTTCGGGTTTTTTTTTCACCCCTACTACTTATGAGATAATTATTGGCAATAATGATGCATCTTCAAAGCTTGACAACTGTTAATGCTTTTGGACACCCCAAACACTGAAGTAAGTTTGAACACTACTAAGAAAGAGACCCACAAGTCCAACTAAAAGAGCTACAAATGCCCATGGAGTCTTGATATATTCACGCTTCAGTTGGCTCATCCATGTATTCCTTTTGCTCATATAATGATCTTGAATCGCTTTTTTTTCCCTAACATGTGTCATATTATTGGGCACAAGACCTGTCCCTATTTGATTGAATAGTTGTGCAACTTCATCATCGCTCCCAAGGTTGTTGAAAATAATCCCAGCTTTTCGAAGGACTTTAACGTCTTCAGGGTGATCAATCAGAGAATCGAGAAGGCAAATGTATGAGGTGACCCAAGAAAGCTGTGGGTCGTTAGAAGACATTTCATATGCTACCAAATTCAACAACATCGACCTTGTGGAATCATCTACAATGATGGGAGAAAGTCCTACATTTGCACAAAATCCGTGTTTTGTGAACTCAATATGAGCTAAGGATCTAGTTCCACTTGGTATGAAACGAATCCCGACTTCAAGAAGCTCAATTACATTACGAAAAGTATACGTGTGGCTCTCGTGGCGGTCGTCGGTAGTACTACGACACCAAGTTTTGACTTTTGTAAGCCTATTATGTGAAAGCTGAAGAAGATGATTTGTGTCATATGGGATTGTATCGGGTGACACATGTTTATAAGTACGATGTCTTATTTTTTTGACTGGTGCTAGAATATTGCCATCGGTGAACCGTTTAATCTTAAAATCCCAATTCTCATCTGGGACAAACTTCATCACTTCAAACAGAACTTGGAATGGGATTTGGTTCTCTAACAAGAACATATCTTGTTCAACAAACTTCATCTGGTGGCTTTTCATCAGTAGAATACTTGTTGCATCGTCGAACAGGCAATTTGAAATGAAGTATAAAATGAAACAACCGTCAAGCAACATCATCCTAGTGAATTCATCGTCTGAAAAGCGACTATCTTCATCTTCATACCACCCTCGCAACATATGAACCACATTAGCAAGATTGTTATACAAACCCTGAATCAACTCCTGGTTCCCTTTCATAAGATTGTTTGTAAAACGAAGCTTGAAGTCTTGGATCAATTCAAGCTTCGCATTACCATAATGGTATGGACCAAGAGAGACTACTTTTGGCACATAATACTTGCCATGATCCTGGTGCTCTTTCAATATCATCGGAACTTTCGGAATTTGCGACATACCAGTAAGTGGCGTATTGGGATTCAATATCGAACGTAGCCATTCTTCATGTGTGCTTACATCAGTAGCTTCAATGCTTCGAATACCCTCAATAACCTCCGTCATTTGTCGATATCTTCAATTGTATGTGTTATTAATATGATTTGGGATTATAAACAAGTGTGATTAAGGTTGATGCATAGTTAATACTTACTATTAGTCCCTTAGTATTTATAGATGAAGTTAAAATCATGCACACACGAAGTATTTACATTTGCCTTTATATTTTTTTAATAATGACTGAAGATACTTAACTTCATCCATGACTTAAGCATGGAATAAATGTCTGGAAAAAAGAACGTGGGTGTAGTACCAAAACAGGAATTCTTTTCTATTTGCAGGAACATTTGCTTCATGTGGAGGTTATCAGATTTATCAACATGTGCTACTTAATATCTATATCTATATTTATTCATACAAAAAAAGTTGATGCTGTATCTGCAGACTAAAAATTATACAAAGGCTACCATATTTCTTTTTGCAAAAGTGAGGACATAAGTATGCATCAAACCTTTATGCCGACTGTAAGCTTGTAATATACTCCTTCTGGATAATGACCAAATTCATCAACTGATAGCATTAAACTAAAAACTCCGGTGGGACGGCTTGGAATCCATGGACTACGAAAACCAGCATACTTAAAGACCAAGATCAACTAACTAACTACATAGAGTGACTTAAGCTCACACATTATTCAACAAACAGACTACTCCTAGAAAGTTTACAAGAACGAAATTATTCAGTACAACTGTAGATCACTAGCATACAAACACACAAAGTTCCTAGTTAATACCATACCGAATGCAATAAATTCACCAAATACAACGGTAGGTAACGTGCAATCCAGTTATTTCACCGTTGTAAGTGACTTCAACCACCTGACCCTTCTCCAGTCCATAATATTGTGCGATGGCATCCTTTTCTGACATTCTTGGAAGCTAGAAATGTATGAAATTAAGTTTCATTAGACATTGTAAGATTCCATAAAATTAACAATAGCTGGCTTAGTTTAAGCTACTATATGAGTGACTAAAATACCATTCAACCATGAAAATTGATAAGGAAGCTTCTGGACAAAAATCAATATCATCATTAACTTTCAATGATAACAATGTGGCAAAATGGGTGGGTCAGACAAGTTGGGTAGGGGGTCAAACACATGTAACTCTTAACTGCTGGTTGCAATAGGTAGGGTCGAACCACAAACACTTATTTTTTCTTCTTTATTTTTTTTTCTTCATAAATAACTGATTTTAATATGATCCAATAAAACGATATAAGAGGTTTCATGCATATTTACACTTCTTACAACTTTCAAGTTTCAACCGATATTACCTGTTCAACCCTTTCTTTATTAGTTATATCATTTAGCTTAATTCATTTCTTCCATTATAGATGACGCAAGACCTGAATTTACAAGTAAATAGCTTGAACTTGCCACCACTAATGATATCAGTTTGGCATATATGTAACTTCAACTTGTAAAATTGCCAAAATTGGAAACATAAACTGTCACTATTTTAATGGTACGAGGAGAGTGGCAAAAAGGGCAGCTCAGTCAGGTTGGGTTGACCCGTGAACACTATATTTTCTTGTCATCTCTTATTTCTATCAATATTTAGTGAGTTAAATATGATTAAATAAACTATATTATTACAATAAGATTACGATAATCTAATTTCCGAAATAAAACGATTTAAGAGGTTTTATGCATCTCGTACACTTTGGGTGACTTTCGACTGATTTGACACTTTGATAGATATGCATTATACAACAATCGTAGGGGACACAGAGCCATGGTCATGGGCTCAAGTCATGATGTAAACAGTCTATTTGCAGATACTTAGGTAAAACATTTGGCACCGTGGATGAAAGTTTTTAGAACCTATGTGGCAAAAACATTTGTCAATCTTTTTCGGGTAACGAGGGAAATCCACCCGAATCAACTTTGTTGACCTAGCAGGCATTCATGATGCTCCACGAATACCCCGTGGAACCAAATATTCAAGAACTGAAACATTGCATTATATAATTAAAGTAAAGTGAGCATTTAGGCATTCGTTATACATAAATGCTAACCTGTTTCTCATTCAAATTGAACTTCTTCAAGAGTTTTTCTTTCTCTTGATCTGTTATTACCCTATGCTTCGGTTTCAACACATGCTTCGTAATGTTTACAAGCAAATCAGTTATCTGCAAATAGAACAACCAAGCATAGATTGTGAGACACATAATACATTTATACTTCTAGTGTTTGAATTTTGAATAAAAACTATACTGTTAGAATTATTTATATAATGTTATCCAAATAAAATGACTTAAGAGGTTGTAACTTGTAGACATTTGAATACACTTAAGACAACTTTCAACCCATTTGTGATTCGTTTCCTTTATACAAGTTTGTTCTATTTACCAGTTAGACTAGTGATATAAATAATCGTAAACGACTAAAATAAGATAATGTAACACTTACTTGGAAAATTTCAGCTTTAAATGAGAA
The DNA here is from genome assembly GCA_949592205.1 of Helichrysum umbraculigerum. NCBI lineage: Eukaryota > Viridiplantae > Streptophyta > Magnoliopsida > Asterales > Asteraceae > Helichrysum > Helichrysum umbraculigerum. Next base: position 9,359,410 of record CATIUR010000002.1, on the reverse strand, counting down.
AAGCTCCACAGATTTCATAGCCTGGTTAGTAATGTGACTTTGCACTACAATTATCAGACGGCTTAAACTCTCTTTGTTCATTATCTGCGTTGTAATCCAACGGATAACATTCACTTTAACCGGACCAGGGCCACAGAAGACGGCTAGAATCTGTAAATAAGAAAACCAATGAAGAAAGTTTCAAACTTTAAAGCTGAAATGTAAATAATGAACAAAGAGTATTCAATAACAGAATTTCTCTTGCATTTGGCAAATAGACCGTCTCCCTTACGGGGTTTTGCATGTGTGTTTTCAAAGAGACAATTGCAACTTGATAAATCAAAATCAGATGAGCATATAAGCAAGGTATACTAGAGTAATTTTCACAACTGCTTCTCCAAGTCTGATTATTTTAACATTAATTAATTCCAAAATCAGCATCAGTTTTGGTGAAACATTCAATATTGTTAGTTTGTTACACCCCCTTACTCAATTAAACCAAAAATGTCCTGTTACAGATAACAGTTATTCATCAACCACATTTCACACAAAACTACCAAATTTCCCAAATTCCACATATCCTATAAAAAACCAACCCCAACCCACATGCAATCTTCACAAATTCAATATTAAAAACCACTAATTTCCCAAAAATGAACCAAATAAAATTTTCCCACAAATCAAACATTCAAACCCCCAAAATGCAAAAAGATTCCAACTTTATCATCAAACGACAAACCCCAATTCACATTTCATATAAAATTCCCACAAAACATAAAATCAAACCCCCAAATTACAAAAAGATCCTAACTTTATCATCATACATAAAACCCCAATTCACATTTCATACAAAATTACTACAGAACAAAAAATCAAACCCCCAAATTGCAAAAAGATCCTAACTTTCTCATCAAACAGCAAACCCCACTTCACATTTCACATAAAATTTAAAACAAAATTAAAATAAATAAATAAATACATAAATAAAAGACCTTATTTTCAGAATCGGAAACATGGGAAGCACTGATACGGAGACGGTCAACGTCAACATCTTGACCATGGAGTTCACGAAACTGTTTAAGAGTGAGGTTGATTTCAGAATCAGAAATATCATAACCTCTATCTTTAAGCATCTCCAAAAGTGTTCTACGAGAAAGATAGTATCTGTGACTCTCAATACTACCATCATCAACAAAAGTGCTTAAACATTTGTTGACCGTTGACCCACTCATCTCTGTATCCATTACATCTTCAACCCCATTTTCATCCATTTTTGATTTTTGCGTGTGTGTGTGTTTCAGAATTTGTGCAGGGTTTGCTTTTTGTCAGTGTTTAGTGAGAGGGTTTTTAGTTGGGAGTTTAAAGAGGGTTGAAGGGAGGGGTGTCACTTTTATCCGAATCCGAATAATCCATGAGATCCAATCCGATTTAGGTTAAATGGGTAGGATTATTCGGATTATGGATTGCTTAAACGGATTATGGATTGCTTAAATGGATTACACGGATAGGATAACGGATCAAAATCAAAATGGATTAATTTATATGTTAGAAGTTAAAATTAGATTAATTTGTATGTTAGAAGTTAAAATTGGAATTTAAATGTTATAATATGATCTATCGTTACATAATATGTTTGTTTATATAATTGTTTTGAACGTAAAATTAGTCTAACTTGATATCACACGCCCAACTTGAGCTTATTCGAATGAATCCATTTAATCTGAACACCAATCCGAAACCGTTTAATCCGTATTCGATTAATCCGTTTCTTATCTGGATTGGATTAAGGATCAACTTGAGATTGTCAAAAATCCGAATAATCCGAACCGAATAATCCGAAATCCAAATAATCCGTCCGAATAACACCCCTAATTGAAGGGGTGTTCAACTTCGGGTACCCGGTATTTCGGGTACCCGAACTTCGGGTACCGAACGTTTCGGATAGTGATTTTCACTACCTAATTCCCGTCATGAAATTTCGGGTACCCGAACTTCGGGTATCCGAAATTTCCGGTACGGATATCGAATAATCCGATACCCGAAGTTTTTGTTTTTGTGTTTTTTTTTTTTTTTATGCAAGATTGTCTTTGATTTACTACCTCCTAGTAAAACAATAATCAGATTCACTAATACTCTAAGCAAAATTAATATATTATATTTGCAACTAGTAATAAGATGTATTATATATATATATATATATATATATATATATATATATATATATATATATATATATATATATATATATATATATATATATATATTATAAAATGTTGGAAATGAAAGCCAAGCTAATGTGTTTTATGTGTTTGCGTTCCTGGGATACACATGAATACGTAAGGTAACAATGACAAGAAACCAATTATACCCAACATAAAAATATTATATAAAAAAAAGTTTGGAATTTTCGGGTATTCGGGTACCCGAATACCCGACTTTTTTGAATATTACTATCCAATTCCCGAACCCGAATTTTCTGGTATCCGAATTTCGGGTATCCGAAATTTCGGGTATTTTTGGTACGGGTATTTCGGATAATCGGGTATCGGTTTCGGGTTCGGATATTTTGAACACCCCTTGGTTGAACCGTTGAAGCCTTTTTTATTTATGGTGAAATCTTGACTTTATTGATTTGTTGAATATTTGAATTTATTAATAATTAATTTTGTAATACTATTTTAATAAACAAATACTGTATAAGTTTCTTTGTAATATTAATTAACAAATTCATTCTAGCAAGTTTATCTACATGTGAAAGTTGTTACTCAATTAAAATTACTTTCTAGCTTTTTCTTTATTATATAACTAAGAAAAGATAATAATAGATCATCCCATGATTCCTACCGGTCAATTTTTAAAGTCGATATGACATTTGTATTTTTGAAAGGACATAGATATGTGATTTTAAGTTTTTAACCCATTATCTTTGCTCTTATGATGTATACTAGGACCCATGAACATCACCAATACGTACATGTCACTTCCCCTTACTTTTAGCAACATGGCCTATTTTTTAACTTATAAATATTACTCGAAATTAAAGAAAATAAGTTCCTTGAGCATCCGCAAAGAGTGAAGAGACCGTCCATTGATACTTGAAACTTAAACCCCAATCTCTTTGACGAATGTACAAACACCATAGAGACATGGCCATTAATCAATTTATGCGTGTATTCATTAAAGCTAGAAAGACATAAATACAAAAGTTGTTAAATTATATGCTATAGATCGATGCACTACTTTCATATGAAATTATTATATACTATTGTTTAGTGTTTTGTTATCTAAGAACATATATATATAGACTATCTGTGGCCTATGGGGGTGGGCGATGTAATTTCTGGTTTCACAATAATCAGACCCAATGTGGTCCGCTTCACAGCTATTGATCGATGCAACTTTATTCTAATGGTTCAAAAGAGTTATAGTTTATTGCGATCATTACAAATTAATGGGTGAGATGTGATTTTCAAAATGGTACCGATGTGATAATATGCGACCGCTTGTATACGTTTTGAAGTTAGGAGTTTTATACCTAAAATTTCACAATCTTTTCTTGTTAAATAATTTTTGATAATTAATTAAATACTCCAAATTATTCGGTTTTTTTAACCCATAAAAATGAGTTTTGTTAACGACATCTCTTACCCTAAGTACTTTCATTGTGCTTATACATGTATAAGAGCACAAGGATTGGAGGCACACAAGCATCGGCGTTCACTGACTTACATGTCGGGACCCGACGTTCACCACTCTATGTCGGCGTTCAAGGTCAGTGTTCAACCTGGAACGGTGATTGGACTTGTGTTCAAGATTTTTATTTTTCTTTTTCCATTTAATTTTTTATTTCATTGGTTAAACACAATTATTGTGGACCCATTTGAACTCGAATTGAACACCGAGCTGAACATCGAGAACAAATGCAACCACTCCTTCTGCTCTAAAGGATGTTATTGTCGGGAATACAATGATTTATGCAAGTTTGATACTTTTATTGACCATTATAACGTTTGTCGTTATTATTTTCTAAAATATAGATATATGTCCTAAATTATAAACTAACCTTAAAAGATGATAGTTCTTTACTATCCAGATGATTAAAACTTAGATGGTTTGCTACCTTTTAATTTTATCCAATCTATCTTAATCTATATAAGAAAAATGCTGGAAGAATATTAACCCTTAGATGAAAGAGTATTATGTGTAAATTCACCCTTGATTTAAAACATGAAATAATAATTCATATTTATTAGTACTAAAAAAACTAATATACCCATCTATATTTACAATACACACCCTTCTATATTTACAATATAAATAAATTGTTTATTTCTTAATTGTAGATCATCCCTCCAAATATTTTAGAAAAACTTTAATTTAATAACTACTTCATTGTTTGTTACATACATAATTCAAACTCTTCCTTCAATCTTCTTTATTTTTTCCTGCAAAAAGCCCCAATACTTTATTTTACAATTCCAATAAATTCATGGCTTCCATCAATCACCCAGTGGTCTAAATTCTTATACGATCGTTTTTTTTTAATTCTTTTATCAATTTTTAATTTTCAATTCTTGAATTTATGAGCCAAACCTGAATTTCGAGTTTATGATGAAGACGTGTTTTGAGTACTATAAATGTAACACCCAAGGTTTTCGAAACATTATAATAATGTAATTCAACCCGGAAGCGATTGTCCCAAAACAAGATTTTCATTTAATACACATTAAATGCCTGCTTATTTCAAACATATAAATAATTATTATAAACATATAAATTTTAAACACAATCATTGGGTGTTATTGAATCCAAAAACAACATTGATTTAGCAAAATCAATATCAGAGTAATACGCAAGGTCGTCAAACAATCCATTCCAGCCACCAACCTCTTGCCCAGCAATTTAAACAATCATAATCTGCAAGAAGTGGGAATGTGGGGGTTAGCTCAAAGCTAAGTGAGATAGAACTGTAACCGACAGTCCAACTCAGATATAACACATCAGTTTACAATAAGTAATCATAAACGCAACAACAACAATGTTTACATCATCAAGCACTGTAAACACACAAGCACTAAAGAGGACCGGTGGTCCTTGAGGAACCCTCAAGCCGCGGTGGCCCTCAAGCGACACTTAGTAAACCCCACTGAGCTGCAGGCCAATACAGCGGTTTACCGATAGCCTGTTACTATTATCTCACACGACTAAGATTCCCATTAACGATGAGTACAAGGAATCCTTCATCGTCCAAACAATAGTAACCAATGCCCAACATACGTTGACCTCTTTATTAACACATATACGCCTCAAAGGCCATATAGCACTTAACACAATTATAATCATAACAGATTAATAATTAGTCAACAATAACATATACGGTTACCCGTTGTAACCAAACATGTTATAACTCAATCACACTGAAGGTACAGGTCCACTCACCGATACCTCAGATGTCCACTCAGTAGTCTAATGTCACTGAGTCTTCTGCTGATCTGAGAATACAACAGAATATCACAAGTTAGTAACTTGTTTCAATATTTCAATGTATCAACATAATAAATGCTACTCAAACGGAAATAATCTATTTATATCATTTCATTTATAAGTATACAACTTATCCCATAAGTATAACATATCATATATGTCAAAACATATATTTTAAATAAAAAGTGCCACTAAAAGGGGTCATTAAAGTGCCACTAAAGCCATATCATATACTATACCAAGTTAACTTTAAACTCTTTTATTTAGTCCCGTAACCCTTTAAAATCATCCACATTATCATGTATTTCTTCCAATAAAAGTGCCACTAAAGTACCGCCTAAGTGCCACTAAACTACGGTTAAGTGCCACTAAAGCACCTCTCAAGTGAAAATAAAAATTATCAAAGATGGCACTTAACACTTATGCATTTTCAGAATTTGCAAAACAAAAACTTGAATTATATTGCCTGAATCAGAGGGAATACGTCCGTATTCCAGGGAATACGCCGTATTCCCAAACAATTACAGCCCAGATTTTAAACAGAACCAAAATTAAGGAATACGTTCTTGAATCCAGTCCGGAATACGCCGGATTCCCCGGAATCCGCCGGATTCCCATGAATACGGCCGGATTCCCCAAATCTTAATTGAATCCGCCGTATTCCCGTGAATACGCCGGATTCCCGTGTTCGTCAGACCCTGTACCTGCTGATCAAACCTTATACCCGAATCAAAACCCCAAAATCTCAAACCAAGGTATTCAATCGATTATAACCAACGACAAGAAGCATGTAACATCACATATCATCATTTATATCATCAAATTTGCATACAATCACAAACCCTAAGATTATTAGTATGTATATACATATATATGATGAACACTTACATCATGATGAACAAGAAGTAGATGGTAGTTTGATGATGATGATTAGGCAAACAAGATCACAAGCAATCCCTCTCTCTTTTTCTCTTTTGATTTCAAATTATGTATGTATGTGTAATGAGATAGAGATAGAGAAAAAAATCAAAAAGGGAATAAAGAAAAGGTAGGTCGGCCCCTGCCTTTTTAACACACTTCCAGCTAGTACAAATAATACCCGCTCTAAATCTATTGCCTGGAACCCGAAAATACCCTCGAGACAATAAACTTTTATTTTACCGTCAGGCTTAACTATTTAAAACAAATATTATTTTATTAGTCACAATAATTCCCGTGACTCTTTTACCTATTTATTTTCAAATAAACCAACAATAAAATTTCCTATCTCATTTAAATAATCATTTAAATCCCGAAAATAGTATAAAACTTCTAGGCCCGATTTGCGGATGTTACAAATCTTCCCTCCTTAAAAGATTTCGTCCTCGAAATCTGATCCAACTCGAAATTCACGATTAGGTAATCACATAACATCCACCATGATCAGTTTATACACCGGATCACACTTGAAACACAATAATCCAAATCCATAATTAATATTATATTCATATCATTGATAATCCATTGCCATGATGATTTCAAATCCATCACAAGATTAGACAATCTTTAATCCACTATTATTGTTCAATAACAATTCCAATTTCATATAATAATCTATCAAGTCCTTGAGCTAGATAGTTCTCAATAAATCCATTAAGTCCGAAACGAATTTCAAACGCATAGGATAACTCTTGTTGCAAATCAGCAACAATTCACAAATAACCTCAAGTCTCACAATCAAATATTTGATTTAATCTAACCATCACCCATATCTCCATGAGTTTAAGGTAAAACAACCATTACAAACTCCAAGTCAAGGATGAAATAATTCCATCACGTAGCTTAGGCTATCAAAGCATAAACAATAATCAAGTCTCAATTACATCTCAACACGATTCAATCATATGGAAGGTATTATACACCTTCGAGGATCTTAAATCCTTCAAATAGTACAAGGTCAAAATCTGACATAGCAACTATTCCACTGTCAAATAAATTTCTACTGTTCAGTCCATAGTTATTTCCAAGATGATCAATCTGTCATATCTGTCAAGTCAAATCACAGAACACATCCGAGATAAGGCTAATCATCCATTTCCCGAATCGCATCACATTGACTTTCCCAAATTAATGTATAAATCAATACATGTCAAAGTCTTATTAAAACAAGATTGACACTAACACAATTCAACCGCAATATAACTATAACGCCCCTAATTTAGAACATATTTTTTTTTTTTTTTTTTACATCGCGGAAGCAATATCCCATATATAAAACATTGGATTAACCAAAATATACATGATCATTTACATAAGTATTTCGTTATACAATTACACAACTAGTTGGGCGTTACTTTAACAAAACATTTGAATTTGTACAAAAGTCATCAGAGTTCTATCATTGTCGAACATTCCTTCAATTTACTCCGAGACCCGCCCTTAACAAAATATATTAACCTGCAAGGAGTAAACAACGAGGGATTAGCACGAAGCTAAGTGAGATAACTCATCACTAACACTACACTTAGTTTAACACTTATGAGTCTACAACAAATAAACACATTGACTCAACATCACTAGAGGATCGGTGGCCCTTGTGGCACCCTCAGCCGCGGTGGCCCACCAAGCGACACTTACACCGACTGCAGGCTAATACAGTGGTTAACCGATAACGATTTGCTACCTTTAGTCAACACAAGCTCTATTCACAACACATATTCACAACTCTCGTGTTGACTAACCTGTAGTAAAACGTCCAACAATATTGACCTCTTTAACACAATCACCAATAAGTTTCTTAACACATGCTTCTATTTCACAATATGCCTTAACACAAGAATGCATAATTAACACTTGAAGTAACCACATGAGTGATCACCTAGCATAGTGAGAGATCAAAGTCCACTCACCTGTTAGTCTCCTTCTCCAACTCAAAAGTCTTATTTTATTGAGTCTTCGGTGTCTCTGTACACACAATTAAAACACCAGTTAATAACTCGTCTCATAACTAATTATGACTATACTCAATTACATACATTAATAATCAAGAATTATCGATAATTAAATAATGTAAATGATAGATTCATATAAGTTCACAAACTATCAAAATCTTCAAAATTATAAATGCAAACGCGATCCAGGCTATTGGGTTGGGATCGCGTTCCTCTTAAGGAAAATATTCTGTCATCAAAATACACTGTGAAACGCGATCCGGAAAAAGAGCTTGGATCGCGTTCACAAGAACAAATCCAAACGAACACAATATTCTACTGATCAACGCGATCCGGTAAGGGGCTTCAGGATCGCGTTCATAGGAACAAAACATGCGGTAAACAAATAACACATGGCAACGCGATCCGGGTAATGATGCAGGATCGCGTTCCTCAATTTTTCAGCAGAAACTCAAACCTGTAATTACACAGCACGAACCAAAAACCCAAAATCGACTAAAACTCAACTTGTAACTCAATTTTCTATCGTTTTTAATGTACAATAACACTTGGTAACATTATACAACCACAATTCAAACAACAATTCATCACCAAACCTCGAAATCACTCTAACCTAACTAACACATATTCAAACCAAAACTCAAGAAATCTAACATGTTTTTATCACTTAATCAAGTGCAAGAAGTTCAATCATCATCATCTAATCGATATGCAACCATCTATTTAGCTCATCAAACTTCAAATCATAACAATCAATAATTTACCTAAAATTCATTATATATATATATATATATATATATAACTTACAAGATAGAGAGGAAATCAAGAATGGAATGATGAGGATGATGATCACACAAGAATTCAAGTTTCAATCTTCAATCGATTTGATTTGAGCTTTTGGTTTGGAAGGATTTAATGGATATAGGAGTTAGGTTTAGAAACTAGATGAAATGAGGGATTGGGGAAAAATAAGATCGATCCCCTCCTTTTTATTAAACCGGCCCATTTAAATCACAGTACCATATTATACCACCTTTTGATCTATTGTCTGGAACCTAAATACTAGTTGCGAGAAAATTATTTTATTTTACCGTCGTCTAAGATTATTTAAAACAATTAATATTTTACTAGTCACAATATCTCCTGAGACTTATTTAACTATTTATTTCACAATCAAACATATTCAAACAATTAAATGTACGTATTTAAATTTAAATAAATATCTGATTCTACTGGGCCAATTCAGGGTGTTACAAATCTTCCCTCCTTAGAAAGATTTCGTCCCCGAAATCTAACTAGACTCGAATAAACTAGGGTAACGGGCCCTCATACTCGCCTCGGTCTCCCAAGTAAGATTTTCTCCCAAACTATGTTTCCATTTCACTAGAACCATAGGTATCTCCTTCTTGCGTAATTTAGTCACTTTTCTATCAACTAACTCAATGGGCTCTTCTACTAATTTCTGACCTTGGTCCACTCTAAGATCTTGTAAAGGAAGGATTTGGGTTGGATCCTCCACATTACATTTCCGCAAATAGCAAACATTAAAGGTATCGTGAATACCACTTAATTCAGAAGGAAGATCTAAGGCAACTGTTTGATCATTAACTACTTGGCGAATTTTGAATGGACCTATAAATCTCGGAGCCAATTTCCCACGCTTACCAAAACGAATCACGCCCTTCCAAGGTGACACTTTCAAATAAACCAATTCACCTTCGACAAAATTAACTGGTCGACGACGCGGATCAGCATACTGTTTCTGTCTATCTCTGGCGGCTTTCAATTTCTCGCGAGCTATAGCAACTTTATCGGCCGTAATCTGAACAACATCTGGACCCGCAAACTGTTTTTCTCCTGCCTCTAACCAACAAGTCGGCGTTCGACAACGACGTCCGTAAAGCATTTCATATGGCGGCATACCAATACTCGAATGATACGAATTATTATACGCAAATTCTACCAAAGGTAAGTGAGAGTCCCACGAACCCCCATACTCCAATATGCACGCCCTCAACATATCCTCGAGAGTCTGAATGGTTCTTTCTGACTGTCCATCTGTCTGAGGATGATATGCAGTGCTAAGATTAACTCGAGTACCTAACTCTTTCTGAAGATTCTGCCAAAAACCTGACACAAACCTGGAATCTCGATCTGACACAATCGATAATGGTATTCCGTGCCTCGATACAATCTCATTAATATACAATTGAGCCAAACGAGTCAAAGAAGCGGTTTTACTGGTCGCAAGAAAATGGGCGCTTTTAGTTAAACGATCAACTATAACCCAAATCATATCATTGCCTTTCTGCGTACGCGGTAACTTGGTGACAAAATCCATAGTGATATGTTCCCATTTCCACTCGGGTATCTCCAATTGTTTCAACGAACCATAAGGCTTTTGATGTTCGGCTTTTACTTGGGAACAAATATGACATGATTCCACAAATCTTGCTACATCCGTTTTCATTGTTGGCCACCAATAAAGAGGTTTCAAATCGTTATACATTTTCGTACTACCGGGATGAATAGATAATCTCGATTTATGAACCTCCGTCAAAATCAATTCACGAAGTCCACCGATTAACGGAACCCAAACCCGAGACTGAAAAGTTTTCAACCCACGTGAATCATCAACTAACAAATCCTTTCGTTTCAACATGATCTCGGATTTCAAATTAACATCCAATAAAGCTTCAATCTGTGCGACTCTTAACTGAGAAATCAAATCAGAGGACACCTCTAATCGCATAAAACAAATCTTGTCACTAGATATATTTCGACTCAATGCATCCGCAACCACATTTGCTTTACCCGGGTGATAACGGATCTCGCAATCATAATCTTTAATCAATTCTAACCATCGCCTCTAACGCATATTCAATTCTTTTTGCGAAAACATGTACTGAAGGCTTTTATGATCCGTGCAAATTACACATTTCGTACCATACAAATAATGTCTCCAAATCTTCAAGGCAAAAATCACAGCCGCAAGCTCCAAATCATGTGTTGGGTAATTCTTTTCATGTGGTTTAAGCTGTCTAGAAGCATACGCAATTACGCGATCTCTTTGCATTAACACACCACCTAATCCGGTATGCGATGCATCACAATATACAATGAAATCATCCGACCCATCAGGTAATGCCAACACCGGGGCTTGACACAATAATTGCTTTAATGTCTGAAAAGCTATCTCTTGTTGCTCGGTCCACTGAAATTTCACATCCTTCCGAGTTAAGTTAGTCAATGAACTCGCAATTTTGGAAAAATCTTTGATAAACTTTCTGTAGTATCCTGCTAATCCAAGGAAACTTTTAATTTCTGACGGAGACTTAGGCGCATTCCAATTCATAACAGCTTTCACTTTAGATGGATCCACTCTAACCCCGTCTTTGCAAATGATATGTCCCAAAAACTGCACCTCACGTAACCAAAACTCACATTTCGAAAACTTTGCATAAAGCTGCTCTCTTCTCAAAGTTTCAAGTATCAATCTCAGATGCATTTCATGATCCGCTTCAGACTTGGAATAAATCAAAATATCGTCGATAAACACAATCACAAACTGGTCAAGATAGTGATGACACACCCGATTCATTAAATCCATAAAGATTGCAGGAGCATTCGTTAACCCGAACGGCATTACCAAAAACTCATAATGACCATACCTCGTGCGAAACGCGGTTTTAGGAATATCTTCCTCACGAACTCGGACTTGATGATATCCCGATCTCAAATCAATTTTCGAAAAATACGAGGATCCTTGTAATTGATCAAACAATTCATCAATTCTGGGCAACGGGTATTTGTTCTTCACCGTTCTCTTATTTAATTCCCGATAATCGATGCACATACGGAGAGTACCATCTTTCTTCTTCACAAATAACAAGGGAGCACCCCACGGCGATGAACTCGGCCTAATAAATCTCTTATCTAACAATTCCTGAATTTGCCCCATCATTTCACGGATTTCTGAAGGAGCTAATCTATAAGGAGCCCTTGCTACTGGAGACGAACCAGGAATTAATTCAATTTGGTATTCTACATCTCTTACAGGGGGAAGACCAGGCAATTCATCCGGTAACACGTCCGAATATTCAGAAACCACCCGAATATCGGAAATGGATTTCTTTTCTACTTTAACATCTACAATATAGGCCACAAAGGATTCACAACCCTTAACTAAAGACTTCCTAGCCTTTATCATAGATATTACCGGAATACTACCCTTTGAACGTTCCCCACGTGCCACAACATAAGATAGATTGGAAACTGGGATTTTTATTAACTTCTTATGACAAGAGATGTCGGCTTTGTTTTGACTCAGCCAGTCCATACCAAGAACCACATCAAAACTAGGAATTTGCATCAATAGGAAAGACACTGGAAATTCATGATCCTCTATTAATATACTAGCTCCGGCTACCGATGTGGTAACAGGAACTGTCTTACCATCAGCTACCTCAACTTCTAAGGGATTAGAAATCACAGAAGGCCTCAATTTCAGTTTATCACAAAATTGCACAGATATAAACGAGCAATTCGCTCCAGAATCAAATAATACACGGGCTGGTACAGAGTTAACAAGGAAAGTACCAGTAATCACGTCTTCAGTAAGCACAGCATCATCCACGGTCATTCGAAAAGCTCGACCCGTAGCAGCTGGTGGAATCTTCCTTTTCTGGCCAGAAGATGAGGAACCTCTTGCCGTACCCGTACCCTGCTTCCTTGCATCAGGACAATCACCCGCTCGATGTCCTTCTTTGTGACACGTCCAACACACATTATTTGGATAAGTACAATCAATCGCATTATGACCCAACACCCCACATTTCATACACCTTGACGTCCGAATAGAACAAGGCCCGGTATGCTTTGATCGACATCTTGCACAATAAGAATTATCCATCGGAACACCACCATAACTAGTTTTCTTGTTTGATTGGGAAGGTTGCCATCTTTGTTTTCCTTTACCGGAAGAATCACTCTTCGGTTTCTGTGCAAACCTTTCTTTATTTTGCAACCTCCTAGCCATAACGTCACTATCCACGGATCGTGCCCACTCAAAAGCCTGAGAAATGCTACTAGCCATTCGCACGGTGGTACGATAATCTGGAGGTAAGGTTTTCACAAAATGACTAATCTTATTTCTTTCAGTCGGAACCCACTGTTGCACAAATCTTAACTTCTCAGAAAATTTCCGGATAAGTTCATCGATTGACATCTCATCAGTCTTCCGTAAATCCATAAATTCCTGTCTGACACGATCAAGATTATATTCCGAACAGAATTGTTTGCATACCTCGGCATGAAAATCCTGCCATTTAATAGAACTCCTTTGTTGTGGAGTGAAATGAGCAGTTATAGAATCCCACCACGACATAGCTTCACCTTTCAACAATTGGACAGTATAGGGAACTTTGTCTTCCTCATCACAGTGACAAACCTCTAACTTTCTTTCCACATCACGCAACCAGTCCAAAGTAACCGTAGGATCAGGACTTCCAGAGTAAGAGGATGGTTTACTAGACATAAAGGTTTTAAGAGAACATCCTTTCTTTGGCAACTGAAAAGGTGGAAAAAATGGTGCATGATAACCAGTCGATCCAATTGAAGGAAACGGAAATGATGTCTGAAAATCATAACCCTGTTGCTGTTGTTGTGAAACATGAGGAAAAGTAACCGGAATCCGAGTAGAAGCAGTAATGGGAGGAGTAGTAGTAGCAACATGCGAATAAATAGGAATGGATCTCTGAGATGACCCTGCACGTTCTCTCTCAAGTTCAACTACCCTGTTCTCCAATCTTAGTATATAATCTTGACTAGTTTCAACTTCTGTATTTGTCGGGTTCGAAGTACCATTATGATCCTCGTCTTCTGGAGCGGAGTGAACAGTCGAGACATTATAGAGAGTACGGGGTGGTTGCTCATTTTCTGCCATCTGTCATAAAACCACATCTCAACACTTGTTAATTGTTAGTACTAACATACTAACACATTTCACACTATAGCTAATCCCACAACCCAGAATGTTTGACAATCTCGACACTAGATTTGGGATTAAACATCCTAAGTTGTTCAATTCGCCCAAATCTAAGCTCTGATACCAACTTATAACGCCCCTAATTTAGAACATATATATATTTTTTTTTTTACATCGCGGAAGCAATATCCCATATATAAAACATTGGATTAACCAAAATATACATGATCATTTACATAAGTATTTCGTTATACAATTACACAACTAGTTGGGCGTTACTTTAACAAAACATTTGAATTTGTACAAAAGTCATCAGAGTTCTATCATTGTCGAACATTCCTTCAATTTACTCCGAGACCCGCCCTTAACAAAATATATTAACCTGCAAGGAGTAAACAACGAGGGATTAGCACGAAGCTAAGTGAGATAACTCATCACTAACACTACACTTAGTTTAACACTTATGAGTCTACAACAAATAAACACATTGACTCAACATCACTAGAGGATCGGTGGCCCTTGTGGCACCCTCAGCCGCGGTGGCCCACCAAGCGACACTTACACCGACTGCAGGCCAATACAGTGGTTAACCGATAACGATTTGCTACCTTTAGTCAACACAAGCTCTATTCACAACACATGTTCACAACTCTCGTGTTGACTAACCTGTAGTAAAACGTCCAACAATATTGACCTCTTTAACACAATCACCAATAAGTTTCTTAACACATGCTTCTATTTCACAATATGCCTTAACACAAGAATGCATAATTAACACTTGAAGTAACCACATGAGTGATCACCTAGCATAGTGAGAGATCAAAGTCCACTCACCTGTTAGTCTCCTTCTCCAACTCAAAAGTCTTATTTTATTGAGTCTTCGGTGTCTCTGTACACACAATTAAAACACCAGTTAATAACTCGTCTCATAACTAATTATGACTATACTCAATTACATACATTAATAATCAAGAATTATCGATAATTAAATAATGTAAATGATAGATTCATATAAGTTCACAAACTATCAAAATCTTCAAAATTATAAATGCAAACGCGATCCAGGCTATTGGGTTGGGATCGCGTTCCTCTTAAGGAAAATATTCTGTCACCAAAATACACTGTGAAACGCGATCCGGAAAAAGAGCTTGGATCGCGTTCACAAGAACAAATCCAAACGAACACAATATTCTACTGATCAACGCGATCCGGTAAGGGGCTTCAGGATCGCGTTCATAGGAACAAAACATGCGGTAAACAAATAACACATGGCAACGCGATCCGGGTAATGATGCAGGATCGCGTTCCTCAATTTTTCAGCAGAAACTCAAACCTGTAATTACACAGCACGAACCAAAAACCCAAAATCGACTAAAACTCAACTTGTAACTCAATTTTCTATCGTTTTTAATGTACAATAACACTTGGTAACATTATACAACCACAATTCAAACAACAATTCATCACCAAACCTCGAAATCACTCTAACCTAACTAACACATATTCAAACCAAAACTCAAGAAATCTAACATGTTTTTATCACTTAATCAAGTGCAAGAAGTTCAATCATCATCATCTAATCGATATGCAACCATCTATTTAGCTCATCAAACTTCAAATCATAACAATCAATAATTTACCTAAAATTCATTATATATATATATATATATATAACTTACAAGATAGAGAGGAAATCAAGAATGGAATGATGAGGATGATGATCACACAAGAATTCAAGTTTCAATCTTCAATCGATTTGATTTGAGCTTTTGGTTTGGAAGGATTTAATGGATATAGGAGTTAGGTTTAGAAACTAGATGAAATGAGGGATTGGGGAAAAATAAGATCGATCCCCTCCTTTTTATTAAACCGGCCCATTTAAATCACAGTACCATATTATACCACCTTTTGATCTATTGTCTGGAACCTAAATACTAGTTGCGAGAAAATTATTTTATTTTACCGTCGTCTAAGATTATTTAAAACAATTAATATTTTACTAGTCACAATATCTCCTGAGACTTATTTAACTATTTATTTCACAATCAAACATATTCAAACAATTAAATGTACGTATTTAAATTTAAATAAATACCTGATTCTACTGGGCCCAATTCAGGGTGTTACAATAACTCACTATCCAATACTAATTCTAGTCACCGACATGGTAACCTAGATTATCTAATATCAATTAACTCTGCTATAAAAGAATTAACAACTACAGGGGAATAAATTCAGTTATCACACAATGCACAAATATAAAGCGCAACTAACTCTAGATCACATAAACATATGATAATACTGAGTTAATACAAATGTACCTGGAATGACGTTAGGCAACCCACAATTTCACCAACTGTCATATGAAGAACTCTGTCAGCAACTGTTGACGAATTCTCCCAACTATAGCAAGAAAATGACGACCTCTCGACCAATCCCAACGCCTATCTCTTAGCCTCTGGACACTGATTCGCTCGATGATTCTCTTTGTGACAACTCCAACAAACATGACCAGAATAATCACAATCCTTAGCAACATGCCCAAACACGCCACATTTAATGCATCTGGCAGTCTGAGGATTACACCGTCCGATATGTCTAGTTTTACATTTATAGCACCATTTGGGTTTATCAACTGAACCACTACGGTTATTCTGACGTTTCCTTTTACCCTTACCAGAAAGATCACTATCAGTTTGCTGCAAAACCTTGTCTCTATTTCGTGCATCCTGAGCCCGCAAGTCACAATCCACTGCATGAGCTAAATCAAAAGCCCGAGAAAGCGAATCTGCTAATCTCACTGTTGCCCGATAATCAAGTGGCAATGTTCTAACAAAATGATCAATCTTAGTCCTATCAGTTGGGACCCACTATTGAACAAATCTCAATTTCTCTGTAAACTGATTAATCAACTCATCAATAGTCATTTGATCAGTCAGGTGAAGTTCCATGAACTCGTCTCTAATACGCGATATATCAAAATCAGAACAATATCGTTTACATATCTCGGTATAAAAATCTAACCATTTGATAGAAGCTTTCTGCTGTGGAGTCAAAATGGTTGTAACCGAATCCCACCAATTCATTGCTTGACCACTCAAAAGTTGAACAGCATAAGGAACTTTATCCTCTTCTCTGCACTGACACACTTCAAATTTCTTCTCAATATCTCGCAACCAATCCAAAGTAACTGAAGGATTTGAACTGCCCTGAAATTTCGAAGGTTTACACAACATGAATGTGGTAAAAGAACAAACTCTCTGTTGAGAAGATCCAGCCTGTCTATGTCTATCATTCTGTGAATCCAAAGAAGAAGTATCCATCCAGGAGGCACTATTAGGAGCATTGGTCGGGTTATCATATTCTGCCATATCTGTAACAAGAAAACAACAATCTCGCAACTTGTTAATGGTTAGTACATAACATGCTAACCAATTCTCATGCAACACTAAACCCACACAATGGAATGTTTGACAAAACACACATAGATTTGGGACTGAACATTACCAAAGTTCAATTCGCCCAAACCTATGCTCTGATACCACTTGTAACACCCAAGGTTTTCGAAACATTATAATAATGTAATTCAACCCGGAAGCGATTGTCCCAAAACAAGATTTTCATTTAATACACATTAAATGCCTGCTTATTTCAAACATATAAATAATTATTATAAACATATAAATTTTAAACACAATCATTGGGTGTTATTGAATCCAAAAACAACATTGATTTAGCAAAATCAATATCAGAGTAATACGCAAGGTCGTCAAACAATCCATTCCAGCCACCAACCTCTTGCCCAGCAATTTAAACAATCATAATCTGCAAGAAGTGGGAATGTGGGGGTTAGCTCAAAGCTAAGTGAGATAGAACTGTAACCGACAGTCCAACTCAGATATAACACATCAGTTTACAATAAGTAATCATAAACGCAACAACAACAATGTTTACATCATCAAGCACTGTAAACACACAAGCACTAAAGAGGACCGGTGGTCCTTGAGGAACCCTCAAGCCGCGGTGGCCCTCAAGCGACACTTAGTAAACCCCACTGAGCTGCAGGCCAATACAGCGGTTTACCGATAGCCTGTTACTATTATCTCACACGACTAAGATTCCCATTAACGATGAGTACAAGGAATCCTTCATCGTCCAAACAATAGTAACCAATGCCCAACATACGTTGACCTCTTTATTAACACATATACGCCTCAAAGGCCATATAGCACTTAACACAATTATAATCATAACAGATTAATAATTAGTCAACAATAACATATACGGTTACCCGTTGTAACCAAACATGTTATAACTCAATCACACTGAAGGTACAGGTCCACTCACCGATACCTCAGATGTCCACTCAGTAGTCTAATGTCACTGAGTCTTCTGCTGATCTGAGAATACAACAGAATATCACAAGTTAGTAACTTGTTTCAATATTTCAATGTATCAACATAATAAATGCTACTCAAACGGAAATAATCTATTTATATCATTTCATTTATAAGTATACAACTTATCCCATAAGTATAACATATCATATATGTCAAAACATATATTTTAAATAAAAAGTGCCACTAAAAGGGGTCATTAAAGTGCCACTAAAGTCATATCATATACTATACCAAGTTAACTTTAAACTCTTTTATTTAGTCCCGTAACCCTTTAAAATCATCCACATTATCATGTATTTCTTCCAATAAAAGTGCCACTAAAGTACCGCCTAAGTGCCACTAAACTACGGTTAAGTGCCACTAAAGCACCTCTCAAGTGAAAATAAAAATTATCAAAGATGGCACTTAACACTTATGCATTTTCAGAATTTGCAAAACAAAAACTTGAATTATATTGCCTGAATCAGAGGGAATACGTCCGTATTCTAGGGAATACGCCGTATTCCCAAACAATTACAGCCCAGATTTTAAACAGAACCAAAATTAAGGAATACGTTCTTGAATCCGGTCCGGAATACGCCGGATTCCCCAGAATCCGCCGGATTCCCATGACTACGGCCGGATTCCCCAAATCTTAATTGAATCCGCCGTATTCCCGTGAATACGCCGGATTCCCGTGTTCGTCAGACCCTGTACCTGCTGATCAAACCTTATACCCGAATCAAAACCCCAAAATCTCAAACCAAGGTATTCAATCGATTATAACCAACGACAAGAAGCATGTAACATCACATATCATCATTTATATCATCAAATTTGCATACAATCACAAACCCTAAGATTATTAGTATGTATATACATATATATGATGAACACTTACATCATGATGAACAAGAAGTAGATGGTAGTTTGATGATGATGATTAGGCAAACAAGATCACAAGCAATCCCTCTCTCTTTTTCTCTTTTGATTTCAAATTATGTATGTATGTGTAATGAGATAGAGATAGAGAAAAAAATCAAAAAGGGAATAAAGAAAAGGTAGGTCGGCCCCTGCCTTTTTAACACACTTCCAGCTAGTACAAATAATACCCGCTCTAAATCTATTGCCTGGAACCCGAAAATACCCTCGAGACAATAAACTTTTATTTTACCGTCAGGCTTAACTATTTAAAACAAATATTATTTTATTAGTCACAATAATTCCCGTGACTCTTTTACCTATTTATTTTCAAATAAACCAACAATAAAATTTCCTATCTCATTTAAATAATCATTTAAATCCCGAAAATAGTATAAAACTTCTAGGCCCGATTTGCGGATGTTACAATAAATCATTATGTAAATTACCATTTAGAATTCAATTTCGGGAGAAAGACTCACCATTTACCAACTTTGTAACTGTATGGGCCTGACCTAACATGGTCTTCTTGATTTACCATGAAGTGGGTATCTTGCACCAGAGTATGCAATGCACGGATACTTTACAGAAAGTGATTATGTGCTTTGCTTTGGGGGGTAAGGGATTATCATAGAAAGACTTCATTTTGAGTTAGTTTTGGATGATGATAAAGTATATATATATATATATATATATATATATATATATATATATATATATATATATATATATATATATATATATATATATATATATATATATTCTCAATCATTCGAATTATATCTTACATTTTACTTTATATGCTAAAAATACGTTACTAATTGACCGTTAACGTACATTGATAATGTAACTTAGTCCGGATGTACATATATATGAGGTGACTTAAATATTTTCATGGACGATTCCGCGAATTTCGCGGGTCATAAACTAGTTAGACTTAATAAAAAAAAGTTGTTAATTGTTTATTTTATAGGTTGTCATTGTGTGATTAGATGCCAACGTTTGGGTGGTCAACCATTGTTAAGGTTTTTTTTTTCTTTTTTTTCACCCTTATTATATTTTATAACATACTAGGAAACTTGGTGGTCGTGCGACGCACGACCCACCCTGACTAAATGAACTTTAAAAGTTCGAATAAAAATCGCACGTGGTCTTAGAATAGATGTTAAAGGAAAGAAAAAGAATCTAATACGACAACATTAGAGCTTTGATACTTTCAACATTAAATGATATTCTGAGTGGCGGACTCAGTAAATTTAGTCGCCAGTGTCACAAAAATTTTGAAGTGCACCCAACTACTATAGTTTGTTAATATTTGAGCAGTGATGTTCGCTGCTTAAATATAGGTAGTGACACTTTTAAAAAGCGAATATGTTTTGAACTAATTTTACACTAAGTCGACTCAATTGACTGGTATCACGTTACACCGTTAGCTATAACGTGAGTCCGCCCCTTTCTTCTCATCATGATGTACAATAAAATGAACGACTTACTTTTCACGCCATCTTTTACAATGGTTAACAACTTTATCCACCAAATGTGTTATTCTTGCAATTTTGAATTACTACAAGTTATAATATAAAATATTTTAATAGCTAAACAAAAAGATAACTCGAATAAGCTCAACGTCTAAAGTTATTTGTTAGCGATCTTGCGTTTAATGAAACAATAGTACATATTTAGCCCATAATAGTCGATGTTCAAAATTAAAAGTAAATGAATTGTGTTTAATAGTTGTATGTTGTTTATGATATGTCATTTCTTCTAGTCTTGTATACATTGAAGTTTTCTATTTGTATAAGATAATCAAATAATTAAAATAAATGTAAGAACATCATGCTTTTAGTGTCATCATCTTTACCAATTAGCAAGTTTAGTAATTTGTAGTTTAATAACGTTTTAGATATTGGAGGATTGTCACAATATAACAAAATAATTAGTACACAAAATAGTTAGATATATAGTCAATAGATTTAATAAAATGGTTTTTAAGAAATTAAAAAATAATTAGTAGGATGATGTAGTTAGATATATAGTCAATAGATTTAATAAAATGGTTTTTAAGAAATTAAAAAATAATTAGTAGAATGATGTGTTAAATTGTGGTGATCCTATGTGTCATCAATTGTGAGCATGTAATGCTTTTTATTTATGAAGGAATGACTTATTTATGGGTATATTTGGTATAAAGGCTTTTTAGGGTTTGAGTTTCCAATTTATAATAAGTCTCATCGTATAAATCTTGTTTGACAACATAATAAAAATGGGGCTTCTTGAAAAAATAAGCCTCCAAAAACCTTTAAACAAGAAGCTTTATGAAGCTGCATTTAAATAGAAGCCCAAGTCCCAACTCCAACATCAAGTTTAAGCTCCAACCCCAACTCCAACCCTTTATTGCCAAATACACCCTATATACGATTGTAGAAGGAGTTTATTGTCTTCTTATTTTTTTTTTCTTTCTCAAATATATAATTTAAGTTAGAATCTAAACCTTAGTTTTTTATTCGAGTAATCAACAACAGTGTTTTTATAATTAAAAAATCTTTTAAGAACTAACAAATAATTGTATTTGGATCATTGGATATTTGGATGTATTGGTGTACATCTTGTCATAATCTGGGCCAAGTAATTGAGGCCTTGAATGTTTTACAAGCCCAAAAATAACAATATAGAAAAGCCCATATGCTTACAAAGCCTACCCCCAAGGCCCCAATTTTACTAAAGCCCACTTTCTTCTAGCATTTTCAAGTTAAATTATCTACTCTTTTCAATTTCATAGTCAATGCATAACTTGCATAATTGTAGAATCCTTACACATGCATTCTCAAAGTATAACTCTAACCGTACAGTCATATACACTGTTATATCAACTAAGAACTGTTTGCTACACAAGACAAATATCGTGGAGTAACGCTGCACATGGTATGATATTAAAGTCGAAATACTTGTTAGTTCATCAAATATGGAACATCTACAGCTAAGATATATGCAATACGAGTTTCTGTGGTCAGTTAACCGTTCACAAGAACTCCAATCCAATCGCGCACATGTTACATACAACGACTTAACAACATCACCAACAAACTTATCCCCATTATACATTATATGGACCACTTAAACATGTGTCGTTGCAAATTTTTTGGTGGACGATAGTCTTAATCCCACCATTTTATAGTGCCAAAATTCTAAGCACATTTATTTCATAATACAATGACATAAATATAACCACATTCAAATTGATAGCATAGTACTTTGAACTCGATACAGAATATTCGTGGAAAAAACTTCTTGAGAGGTGAGAAACCTAAGTATATATTACGATGACGATTTTAGCTATATAATTCCAAAATTTTGTATTGCGAGTTTGTGACATTGCTCTTTACATTTTACTTTTTATTTTCTTAAAAAAGTACTAACAACAAGGTTTAATAAATCAACATAGACAGATGAATTCGAACTCTTTATACATACAAAAATCATCATGAATCCTAGAGGTGGCGATTTGAGACCCATGGGTCTAGTTGAGTTTTTCTAATTTATATAGATGGGTCTAATTGGGTAATTAAAATAAGGCTTAAATATATCATTATTACCTATTGGGTCATAATGAGTAATAATGATATACTTAAGTTTTTTTTTTAATTACCCAAATAGACCCATTTATAAAGATTAGAAAAATCCAACTAGACCCATGGGTCTTAAAATGAATCCTATGATAATCAAATATTTTGTGTTGTAGACTATGTTTGTTTGTTATCATGGAAATCTAAGTTTTTGAATTGACCGATCAAAGAAAGTCAATGGGATTGTGAGTTTGATTGGGAAATTGCACCTAAAACATGTTGTAATTAATATAATTATAATAAATTGGACCCCATTGTTGTCTTGTCGTGTAGTCGTAAGTTGAAACCCATTCCTTTCATGATAAATATTTCAATTTATTATCTTATCTTACAAAATAATAGATTAAATACAATTTAATTATAGTAATGAAAAAAATTATACAAAAGACTTTAGGAGAAAAGTAAATGTTATTGGTAGCGTGTTATAAATAACTACTAGATTATAACCCGCGAATTCGCGTGATACCACATAATTTTAATACATAAGTTTTATTATATTTTTATTTAAAAAGGTGTGTATTTATCGATGTTCACGGGAGTACATTAATCGATAAGTTTTGGAAAGGCAAATAAATTATAAACCACTCGTTCAATTTTTCTCACTAACTCACAAGGTAGTCAACCTCATCAGAAGCTTGGCTAGAAATAACGACTGGAAAAGAATGCTCGAAGTGTATTCAAACATTTAAGTTTTGGTCCTCAATTTTAATTTATGTAATAATATAATGAAGACAAAGTGTTTTGTAAGCCCGTCCCCAACAATCCCATATACGTCAACAATTTGATGAACTATATAATATAAGAAATTGTATATTGGTTAGATAATAAAGCATGTGTTGAAGAATTGCGAAAGCTACCTTGACATCTAAGGTTTTATATAAGTAGAGCCGGTACAATCAGCTAAAACAGGCTCAGACCACTAACTCGTCCCCAATGACACCTTCTTTATAAGCATGAACAATTTTAACAACATGGATCGATCATAGAACTAAGAACTATCCATACTTTGGCGTTGATCAAGTATTTTATGATCCCTATGATTTTAGAAACTCAAGTGTAATATTCAAAGGGAAAAAATGAATATGGGGCAAACAATCACTATTAATAGTTTAGCAGAGCATTTTCATATTATCTTCACATTCAACTTCCATTCTCAGTTCAGTCATAATCTGGTGATATCAGAAGGTCCTTTATACTGCATGTAAATCTGTTACAAGTGAACAATATTCATCAGATAAGATTACTAATCTATATGAAAAATAATCATGAGACAGTTTTGTTGATTTTTATGTAAAATGGAACTATTTATGTAAACACTATTGTAACAAAGCAAAACATATATTAATCCACATTCTAAGACAATTATATCATTATTAGATAACGTACATATATGCATACCTGACACACAGATTAATGGTATCTATAAGTAGTAAATTATGATGAGTTGATTTGCAGAATCCGTTGATGTGAATCTTCATATCTCTAAGAAGAGGCAAAAGGCACAGTGAATTTGTATTTGATTAATATTGAATAGACGAATCAGGTAACGGGTCAATACAGTTTCTTGTCGAAGCAGCCCAATTCTATTTCAATAATCGATTCACAGGTTGCATTCCAACTCGAGCGAGCGATTTGTATTGATTCTTGAAAATGGATGCCATATATACCTGCCCAGATTCACAAAAAATGGTAACGGGTCAAGAACATTTTGTAAGATATTCTTTTTATAAAGAGGAAAAAAGAGATTTTACCGTAAATGTGTCGTGGTGAGCCCGGAGCGCAGAAGAAGCGTCGTTTGTTACTAACTCAATGATCTCGTACTGTTTCAGTTCTTTGACAAGTAATTCAAGATCGGCCCATTGCTAGGTTAATTTCAAAAGAAAAGAGCACCCTTCTGATGTACAATCCACGAGAGTCAATCCCCAATAACAGCCTCCAAAGACTTGGTTAATGGATGTGGCTGCCACAACATAGTGTTCTCTTTAAAAAAAAAAATTGGAAAAACCATCGGAGTAGATAATTGAAAATATAGACGAAAGTTGAAAATAGAATAGCGTTATTTCCTTTAAAGACAAGGATATACGTTCAAGTGAATAATCTAACTGATATAACTATGCTACTGCCACCTATCAACCAGGAAATTTTATTGTTTTATTACTATTGTATATCATTTCTATTAAAATTTGAAAATTACTCTGTGAACTTTGTAAGGAAGCAAACTATTAGATGTAGCACAGTTAACTATTGAAATATAATACCTCAGTGTATCTCCCAATAAATGAAAGATTCTATTCTTGAGATGTTATCAATGTATAGGATACTTGGAATTGAGTACCTGCCCGATTTCAAAGACAATGTGGGGTTTAAAGTAGCATCCCGCAAAAGCGGGTACTCCTTCAATCTATATCATCAAAAACCACAAGTCAAAGCACTGGCCTTTTCAAGAATATACTCTGTATCATTGTACCTACATACTTGTAGCATTAAATGCATAGAAACTGATGGAGTAAGGTAGAAGATGAGAAATTATCACCAACTCCAACCTACACATGTCACTATATGAATAGAAGCCCTGAAAAAAAAGAAATAGCACATGATTGATACTATTAGGAGGAATACTCACAATGAGAGATTTGACATATTATGGTAGAAACATATCATGCCAATGTATGTGCTTACCTATTTGCCATGATGATGACATATCAATTTGATGATGTATCAGGTGAAACAACAATTCCATTACAACATTTGTGTGTACCATGAATTGCACCCTTTGAAAAATCATGAATTTGCATAATGTTCAACATGAGGCTGCTCATGCTTCCTACATTCACGATCTACAATTTCTGTAATGGAATCTAAAAAACTAAGAGGCTGATCATTAATATGTAAAGTGAAATGCTAATAGTGAATAATTAAATCAAAAAGAAATTATACCTTATCAAAAGGCATTTCATATGCATCCTGCACTATCATGTATATCTCTAATGTTCTAATTGAATATGGGTCTTAAATTTACACTGTTATCTACACCTTAGACATGTCAATTGGTGTATCATGTATAGCATATCAAGATACAAGTGCAGATTAAACCTACTGCAATTTGTAAAAGCCTAGAAGCTCATTTCTAACAACTAATGAGCTCAAGATCAAAACTTTATAACCTCATTATGTCTAACTCCAACATGACTTAATTCAATTCCATCTAATTTCGCGACAACATTCTTCTTTCATTCCTTAACCTTCTTTACCTGTTCATCACCGTTGAACTAGGATAAAAACCCTAAGTCGCGAATAAACAGCGTACCGCGAGCAACAGGATCCTCACGTTTATGTTTCTTCAAGTCTTTGAATTAACGAACGTGAAGATCGTGTTCGGGAACAGTGACGGAGAATGTGTATTTGAGCCTTCTTCCACCAATTACTACTTAAAAAACACACCCACCACCACTAAGGCCGCCGCCTACAACTGGAGAGGCTAGGTTTTTTGCTTCTTCTGTAATGGGGAGGCTTTTTAATTTTTTAATTATAATTTTCAAGAAAAAAACGTTTTTTTTTATATTTTTTTGTTTACGGTTTTTCCCTTTTCTAAAATTAACCTAAATTAAATTAAATTAATTAATTTGTAGTAATATTTAAGAAAGGATAATTATGACTTTTGAGTAATCCACATTTACTATTTAGGTTGTCATTTACATGAGAGATTATCAATGGTTTTAATTAAAAGTGGTTAATCAATGAAGGGTTGGGATTAGATTAAAGTTGCCTAAATTAAAAATGACAACCTAATATATACTCTATTATAATATATTAAAGAGATTAACGTGAGACACATTTGCATAAAGAAACATTGATGTATAGTAAAGTAATGGTACGTTTGATTTTTGTAAGCAAACTAAATATTCTAGGTGGGTATGTTTGGTACGCGAAGCTTAAAATTATTTAATCTATAAGGATAAGTATCTATATTTGTTTGATATACTAAAGTTTAAAAGCTTATTGAAGAAATAAGCTCAATAAAATAACAAAAATAATTATTTTTATAAATGAAGTTGTAATTGAAGTACCTTAAATTAAACTTCAAACTTATGAAATAAAAAATTACATAAATAACCTTTATATCTTTATATAATATGTATTCCTGTTATAGATTTACGGCTCCAACTATTATTATAGCTTGAAGTTTTTATTTTTTTAGAAAGATCTACACTACCTACCCACAATTATTAATACAGCCACAAATATTTACAAATTGTCTTCCACGAAGCTTGAACCCACAACCATTAAATTGAAAGGTTCTTCACGTACCGCTAGACTATAAACCCCTTTGTTATATACTAGCTTCTTTATAAGCTTACGGATCTAATTATCATCTAGTTTTGAAAAACGCATCAATGTCACATGAATTTTGAATGAGAACATGAATCTAGAAGATAGGTTTTATAATTTTCGCAAAAAAAAAATTTATTTATTTTTAATATACAACTATACCACGTGCCATATGGCCAATAAATATCACCAAATACAACATATACGGCCCACACGCTTTAATTAGCGATAGATAGAGTCTTGCCAATCTTTGAACATGCATCGCCGCACAAAATGCATTTCTTTATCGTTTCTTGTCATTGATTTCCGTTTTATTTTCAACAACCGTTTAATAAGTTTGTAGAAAATTAAAGTAGCAAATATAGTCAAGCTTTATGGATCAATTAATTTGCTACGGGTTGGTGAAAAGTGGTTACTTTCTTATATGATGATGAATTGATGATGATTTAAGTGTTCACATTACGAGGTGTTATTTTTGTTTTTCCTAAAACAAATCCAATAAATTACTATGAAAAAGCATGAAACTTTCGGATACAATTTCATCTATTACATTTATTAGAGCAAATTGCATGAATGGTCCTTGTGGTTTACACACATTCTCACCGTTAGTCCTTATACTCTGTTTGTTGCATGGACGGTTCAAAAACTTAAAAGTTGTTGCACGATTAGTCCCTCGTCCACTTAAAATGACTAAAATACCCTTGGTGGTACTATCTATTTTGCTCGGCCAAAGAAGGGTACTTTAGTCATTTTAAGTAGAAGGAGAACTAAGCGTACAACAACTTTTGAATTTTTGGACTGTCCACGTAATAAACAAATTATAGGGACTAACTGTAAGAATGTGTGTAAACCACATGGACTGTTCATGCAATTAACTCCTTTTAATAACACATTTCTTAAATATTTAAAAGCAGTTACCTTGAATATAAAGTTGAAAACGTCATTTATTTACTCTATATTAAATTGATTTTTTTTGTTCATAGACATTTTTTTTAAAACGGAGAAAATATTTAGTTATTCCTTTCGAATTTTAAGTAGTAACTGCTTGACTTAGCTTATTACAATCGGTTTAACCCTTTTTAGCTTAATAGCTTATAAGTTTAATGTAACACCCCAATTTTTCAAGGTATTACTTTAGTAAATAAAAATAAGTTTTTATAGTTCAGTTTTACAGTATTATTTTAGTGTACAATAATATATACATCTTTTTAATCGTAGACCTTTTTATAGTAAGATATAATAGAAAACGTAAACTAGTTGTTCAGTTCCAGACTGTGTAGTTAAAGAAATTTAAAGAATTATAGACACATATACGTGTCTTGTTCCTGTAGTATCCTCAAACAAAGTCCAGAACATTTCCTGTGAAGAACAAAAATCGCCAAAACTAGAATCAAGCAAGAAATCAATTTCTAGATTTTAATCCAAGATTCAAATCATCAAGAACCTTTTTCCTCTATCATCTTCAATCCTTGTAAGTTACCTTTCTTACTTAAGAACCCTAGAAATTGGGTTTTTATGAGTTTTAGCTAATTGATATGAATTAATCCGAAATTAGGGTTTGTAATTGATTAGTTAGTGTTAGTTTAGTATATAATCAATGATTAAAAGCTTAATTCCATATTACAAGTGAAAGGTAGTGATTAGGGTTTATGGGTTTTTCATGAATCCTATGAAATTTAGTATGTGACTAGTGGGGGAGAAGGGAATTAGATGATTAGTGGTTGAAAGTATGATTAGCTATTGATATTATGTTATATGTATGTGTATTAGGTGTCAAAGGAGAGTTGTCATCAATTTATCATCTTGTTTCAAATTGTGCTATCAACCAAGGTGAGTTTATGAATTAATTAGATTATAATCATGTAATTAGTTGTGATTAGTTCACTATTACGATATGATTATGATGAAAGTTAATGATTAGAATGGTTAATGAGTATTAGCCATGCTTTGATTAGAATTGCTAACCAAGGTTAGCTAAGTTTTGTTTAGTAGCTAACTTATGTTAGCTAATTATTGATTAGACTAGCTAATTGATGTTAGCTAGAAGAATGAGTAGACATGTGCACATATGATTAGAATTGTGAAAGTAAATTGCAAGAACAAGGGAAGTAATTCCTATACTTTGTTTATTCTTAATTTTAATTGATAATACATTGTATTGATTAGTTTTCATATTCTCACTAAGCAAATTGCTTAATTAGTTTAGTTGTGTTGTAGGTACAAGTGAAAGCGGGAAGGGAAAAGATATTGCTAAAGGGTAGAAGTGAATTGCTTGCTTGTTGTAAGTCACACAAGCTCTTCTCTTTAAATTGTCGTTTTGAAGCCTTCTAAAGATCGCCCAAGCAATGTTTTGACATGTTATGTTTATGAAAGCAAAGATTATAAAGATTATGATGTAATAGTAGTAGTTATAGATGATTAGTATTTCTAGTTGTAAAAATATGTTAAAGTTGCAAGTCATGGTAATTTAGCTAAATTGATTATGTATGTATTTGAAGGGTTGAAGAAAGCTAAGTGTTTCATTGGTCAATTATGAGTAGTGATTGGCCATTGAATGGGTCAAAATAACCCTTTTTATAGAACGGGTCAAATTGGGATCAAATGGGTCATAAATGGTTTATGTGTCAAAATGGGTTATAGATGTGGAAATGAAGTTGCAAGAAGTGTTTCAAGTCTCATTTTATTAGTCAAAGTTAGTGTTAAAGTTTCAGAGTCAGATTGTATGTAGTTTGGAATTTTACATGTTCATTAAATTGCCACTTTGTGTCAAAAATGACCCATACGTCCGATTCCTTAGATAATGTGAATTTTGAGAAAGTGCAAAAATAGAAGTCTTCATTTTGACCCCAGTAAAGTGTCTGCAAAGTTTCATAGCTTAATTCTTTGCCATTTGTAAGATATGCGCTATCAAAGTTCGGTTTTTGGTAAAAAGTGGTGCAGGTTCAGGATTTAGCTACAGGTCATGGGAATACGATCGTATTCCCTTGAATACGATCGTACTCCTGCGAGTACGGCGTACTCATGAACCGTACTCCTTAAATTTAGTTCTGTCAACTGAATAAGTGGGGAATACGATCGTATTCCTATGAATACGATCGTACTCCAGTGAATACGATCGTACTCCTGGGAATACGATCGTACTCAGCCTGTTTCCAGAAATAAAAATTTAAGTTTTACATTCTAAGTTGAAATAGTATGTGTTGTATTGTAATGAAGTATATCTACGATTAGTGAATTAGTAAAAGTTATAAAAAAAAAAAAAGTTCAGATTTTCAGGGCGTTTCAAGTTGGTATCAGAGCGATGGTTTAAGAGATTTAAGCAATCCACAGTAGGATTGCCTAAACTTAAACCACTTATAAATGTGCAGTAGTTAATTACAGTTATGTTTTCGCAATGTTTTGCATATGACTAGTAGATTATGATTAGAGTAAGAATGATTGCTTGGATTTGGAATATATTTAAGAATTTTGAATAGAAACATGTATTTAGTTTAATATAACTACGTCTGGCCAACGAGGTTATATTTTGCTAAAGCATGTGGGAGATTCAAAGTTGTTAAATATGTGACGATAAAGGCAATCATCATTTAATAGTTGAAGTAGAGATTTTCTATATTATTAATTGTGTCTTTATATTGTTTAGTAAATGGAATCCACACCAAATAAAGAAGCTGAGGATTCAAATGTACGTTCTCCCACTCAAGAGGAGAATGTTTCAGAAAGAAGTTTAGATCCTGAGGACCGGATGCTATTAAAAGATGTGATTGGGCAAGCCCTACAAGAATTTGCTCCTAAGGTATATACCCGAATGGAGCAAATTATTAATACACGATTAGTAGAATTTGAACAAAAGCATCCTGTTCTAGTTAACCCTCAGTTGAATAGTGAAATGTTAAGTGCTCAGCAACAAATAAACAAAGAAAAAGAACTGTTTGAATATAAAAACTTTGCCAATTGTAGTCCCCCAGAATTTCATGGTGAAAGAGACCCGATTAGTAGTCATAGGTGGGTTAGTAAGATAGAAGAAACTTTTCTACTGTGTGATTGTCCAGAAAGGCTGCGTGTGTTATTTGCTGCCCATCAGTTGAAAGATAGTGCTCAGGATTGGTGGGGTACTCAAGTTAAAACACATGGTGCTACAGAAGCTGCAAAGTTTTCTTGGAATATGTTTAAAGAAAAGTTTATAGCAGAATTCACTCCAATGGCGGAAGTAGAGAGATTGAAAGGAGAGTTCTTAGCCATCAATCAAGGGAAAATGTCGGTAATTGAGTACACTAACATGTTTTATGATAAATCTCAGTTTTGTCCCGAATATACCTCGAATCCAGGGTTAATGAAGGATCATTATTACCGACATTTGAACATTGATATCAAAGAAGCAGTTGACCCGACTATTTATGATTCTATTCCCAAGATGATGAATAAAGGGTTGACTCGAGAGAAGGAGTTGCAAGCGAAAACTGAGGATCGCGCTAATAAGAGAAAAGCAGAACAAGCCTCTTCTCAATCACAGCAATCTAAGAAATTTAAAAATTTTGGAAAGCAGCAGCCATCACAACCACAACAACAGAAGTCACAATCTCAACAATCAAACCGTCAATCTCAAGCTCCAGCTCGGGAATTTCCCAAATGTAATAATTGTGGTAGAAAGCATCCAGGAGAATGTCAGTTAGGGAGTACAGCTTGTTACAAATGTCGTCAACAGGGGCATATTGCTGCTAATTGCCCTTATCCGTATAGAATGTGTTTTTATTGTTATAAGGATGACCACTTACAAGCTAACTGTCCTGCTAAACTAGAAGATATGAAAATAAATGAACAAAAGAAAGAAGCTGAAAAGAAGAAAGAAGCGGGCGGACAGAAAGCTAAGGGTCGTTCTTTTCAGATTACGGCAGATGAGGCAAAGGAGTCACATGACGTGGTGACAGGTACCTTCATAATTAACACTATACCTGCCCATGTTTTATTTGACTATGGAGCCACCAAGTCTTTTGTATCGTTATCATTTTGTGAAAAGTTGAATACTCCTATTGTTAAATTAGAACGCCCTTTAGAAGTTGAAATTGCCGATAGCAAATTAGTTATTGTTAGTGATATTTATAGAGGGTGTACTATCGAAATAGGAGGTGAAGTGTTTAAAATAGACTTGATTCCCATGCAAATGGGAGAATTTCATGTAGTTATAGGAATGGACTGGATGGGAAAGAATAAGGGTATGATAAATTGTCATGAAAAGATAGTTCTCCTGAAAGCACCTAGCGGAAGGGAGATTGTTGTTTATGGTGAACGTTCTAGTAGATCCATTCCTGTTTGTACTTTTGCTCGAGCTAAAAGATTCATGTCACACGGGTGTCAAGCCTTTTTGGCGCACGTGGTTGATAATTCTAAAGCTGTACCAGAACTTTCCAGTATTCCAGTTGTGAAAGAATTTCCTGAAGTATTCCCTGACGAACTTCCAGGTATTCCACCTGATAGACAAGTGGAATTCCGAATTGATCTTATTCCTGGAGCTATTCCAATTGCTAAAACTCCTTATCGGTTAGCTCCAACTGATATGCAAGAAATGATGAAACAATTGCAAGAACTTTTAGATAAAGGTTTCATCCGTCCTAGTAGTTCACCTTGGGGAGATCCAGTGTTGTTTGTCAAGAAGAAAGATGGTTCCTTAAGAATGTGTATAGATTACCGGGAACTAAATTAAGTGACCATTAAGAACAGATATCCCTTGCCACGAATAGATGACTTATTTGATCATCTGCAGGGTGCCAGTTTCTTTTCAAAGATTGATCTTTGTTCTGGCTACCATCAGTTAAAGGTAAGGGAAGAAGATATTTCAAAGACTGCCTTTCGTACTCGTTATGGTCACTTCGAGTTTACAGTTATGCCATTCGGTTTAACTAATGCTCCAGCTGCATTCATGGACTTGATGAACAGAGTTTGTCGGCCCCTGCTTGATATCTTTGTTATAGTTTTCATTGGTGATATTCTTATCTATTCTAAAAGTGAAACTGAGCATGCAGCACATCTCAGGCAAGTTCTTGAAACACTTCGTTGTGAAAAGTTATTTGCCAAATTTTCTAAATGTGAATTCTGGTTACGAGAAGTCCAATTTCTTGGACACGTGATCAATATTCACGGCATTCAAGTCGATCCTTCCAAGATAGCAGCAGTAATGAAGTGGGACCCTCCTACAAGTCCTACTGAAATTAGGAGTTTTCTTGGTCTAGCTGGCTATTATCGTCGTTTTATTCAAGATTTTTCAAAGATTGCTACTCCTTTGACTCAGTTGACTAGAAAGAGTGTTCAGTGGAAGTGGGGAGAAGAGCAATCCAAAGCATTTCAAATGTTGAAAGAAAAGCTTAGTCAAGCCCCTATTCTTGTTTTACCCGAGGGCAACGAGGATATGGTGGTGTATTGTGATGCTTCAAAACTCGGATTAGGCTGTGTTCTTATGCAGCGTGGGAAGGTTATTGCTTATGCTTCACGCCAGTTAAAATCACATGAGCAAAACTATCCCACTCATGATCTTGAATTAGCAGCAGTAGTCTTTGCTCTTAAAATTTGGCGCCATTATCTCTATGGTGTTAAATTCACTATCTATACAGACCACAAAAGTCTCAAACATTTCTTTGATCAGCGTGATTTGAACAATCGTCAGAGAAGATGGCTAGATTTAGTCAAAGATTATGACTGCGACATACTTTACCATCCTGGTAAAGCTAATGTTGTAGCCGATGCTCTTAGCAGAAAAGTTAGTCATTCTGTTCTTTCAGTGAAATCTCTTCAAATGACTGTGCTTCCTCTGTTATTTGATTCTATTAAAGCTGCTCAGATTGAAGTTTTAGCTTCTAATGACCCGAATAATCAACGTTTAGCGGGTCAATTTTCTGAATTAGTAGACGATTCCAGAGGTTTAAAGACTCGTTATGGTAGAATATGGATACCAAGAACGAGTGAAGTAAAGAAAGTGTTATTAGATGAGGCGCATAAATCCAAGTATTCTATTCATCCTGGTGCTACCAAGATGTACCATGATCTGAAACGTGATTATTGGTGGCCCGGTATGAAGCGCGACATAGTCAAACATGTTCAGAATTGTCTTACTTGTCTGCAAGTTAAAACAGAGCACCAGCAACCATACGGTAAACTCCAACCATTAGATATACCAGTATGGAAATGGGAACACATCACCATAGATTTTGTTACCAAGTTGCCAAAGACCCCTAGGCAACATGACACTATTTGGGTGATCGTGGACCGATTGACAAAAAGTGTTATTTTTCTTCCTATTCAAGAAGCTTCTTCTTCAGAAAAGTTAGCTGATCTTTATGTTAAAGAAGTTGTTGCTAGGCATGGAGTTCCACTTTCTATAGTTTCAGATCGTGATACTCGTTTCACCTCTCGATTTTGGAATAAATTTCAAGAAGATTTAGGAACGCGATTGCATATTAGTACAGCTTTTCATCCTCAGACTGATGGTCAAAGTGAACGTACAATTCAGACTCTTGAGGATATGCTTAGAGCATGTGCCATTGATTTTGGTGGTAGTTGGGATACTCACCTTCCTTTGGTTGAGTTTTCTTATAATAACAGTTATCATTCCTCGATTAAAATGCCACCTTACGAAATGCTATACGGTAGAAAATGTCGAACTCCAATTTGTTGGGGTGAGGTCGGTCAGAGTATAACACCCCTCATTTATATTCATTTAAATATAGTAAATCGGAAGCGTAAGTCCAAATAGATAGTGATAATTTACATCGTTTTATCAAATTATAAAATTTAACATTTTCAAAACATAATTTATTCAACCGAGGTGTTATATAAAACACGTTAAAACATTATATTATACAAATCCCTTATCAGAGTATTGCCTCGTGGTCAAACATTCATTCTAATCCAGCTTCTTGCCCACCCAAATTATATGCAAAACCTGCAAGAAGGGATAATGTGGGGAATTAGCATAACGCTAAGTGAGCAGATAACTAATCAACAACCTAACTTAGCTCAACAACTTTGTGTACAACAATTATCACTAAACAAGCTAGTACACAATACAACACATCAACAATGCATCAGTTCAACAATGCAACAATTCAACTAATCAACAACACCATAATGAGGATCGGCGGCTCTGGGGATAACCATAAACCCGGGCGGCTCCCCAAGAACACTTATCCAACCTAACCGTATGGCCATACGGACGAGACCGATAGCTAGTGATTATCTTCCACTAACACAGGAGATGTGTTAAATTTTAGATAACCAACTAGCCCAACCAACAGTTCAACAACTCGTTGCCTCATTAACAACTGATGCCCGAAGGCCAATTAACTCAAGTGATCACGTAATCAACAAGTCACATATTCAACTAGTCAACATATCAACAGTGTTATTACTATCAGCATAATCATCAATGCAAATAATAAAGTAATAACACGTTACTTGTTGTAACCAAACTTGTTACAACCAAGTTACGCTGAGGATTAGAGATCCACTCACCGACCACCTCAGGCATCCACTCAGTAGTCTAATATCACTGAGCCTTCTGCGCATCTGACAATACAATAGAATAATACAAGTTAGTTACTTGTCTCCAATATATACAACATCATTCTAATAGATTAACAACAAACCCGATTTACTCAATTCATATGAATTAACATAATTACCACAATTCTCATTATTCAATTCTTATTATAACTAACTATTTCACATCATTAGTTTATCATCACTAGCAAATTATAATCATAGAATCACATTAATCCACTTCAATCATTGTTAACCAACATCATTAGACCATTAACAAGTTTATTAACCTACTACCTCAACAATTCATCAAAATCTAAACCTTAGGTTTAATGAACACTTAATCAACTAAGTTACAACTTTACCCATCAATGCTCCATTAAGGGTTCTAATTAGTAAATAATATTAATTTCATCATATAACTCATCAAACTTATCAAATTTATCATGATCATTATAACCCTTATGAACACTTAACTAATTTCTTCAATTCTAAGTTATAACTTATATTATAACCATGAATTAAGTAATAACTATCAACTATATCATCATTACAAGCTCCAATTCCATATCAATCATCTTAATTCAATCAAATACTCAAAAACCCATTTTCTAGGGTTTATAGAAATCAAGGAATTATCAATTTCAACATGTTTATAATGAAAATGGATGATTAATACATGTTATTGAAACTTAACTAACCTTAATTTACACTTTTAAAATCCTAATTTCGGATTTTGATCAATAACCCACAAAACCCAAATTTAAGTTTATGAAAAACAAGAAATAAATACTTACAAGATAACTAGGAGGATTAGAGAGTGATAATCCATATGTTTGAAGCTTGAATTCGAATTAGAAAGCTCCAATTTTGTGATATGAAGTGATTTAGGTTTTAGAGGGAGTAATATGTACGTACGTATGTATATAGATGGAGATAAATATCAAATAAACAACCGACTCAATTTTTAGTAGTATACAATAATTGCTTAAATTTCATCCCCCGTACTTTTCATTGTCTGGAACTTAAAAAAAAACCATTTGCGGGGAAACATTATTTTATTTTATTTTACCGTCAACTAAGTTAATTTAAAACAATCAATAATTTATTAGTCACAATAAATTATTAGGCTCTTTTACCCATTTATTTTCAAATAAACTACCGAACCTATTTTCTGACACATTAAATAATACCTCACAGTCTGAAAATATTAACATACTACTAGACCCAGAAACAGGGTGTTACAAATCTTCCCCCCTTTAAGAGATTTCGTCCTCGAAATCTAATCCCACTTAATCAATATAGATTAACACAACCACCAATTATTCTCATTTCAATTCACTAATAATCTTTTTTTTTCTTACACACGTTTAACCACATAATTATTCATTATTATAATCACACAAAGGTGATTACAATTTAATTCACTTATACACATCTTAATTCCCTCTAACTACCACATGTATTTACACATACTTATTCCCTTAAACACAGAATGTATATACATCTTATTAGCTTACACCTCATCGAGATATACTTCAATTTACTTTTTATATACACATAAGTTGTGTGTTGTTCTCCACTAAATTTGTTAACACCAAACACATCAACTATCTAATCACAATAATCATTATACATATTCCATGTCACCCCCTAGAGTAACTCCTTAATTATGTATACATTTAACATCCTTTCTACAAGCACATATCCACATGTGCATATTTTGATACATTTTACTATGCCACTATTCAACATATATCCTATCTCTGATAATTAACTGATCGCTTACATGATCATTCATATCCACTATGTCAATCTTAACTTATAGTCACTTAACGTGTCATCTTTATTACAACACAACTATAGCAACAATTTCAACTATGACGACAACAATAATCATAGTAACAATAAGGGGTACCGAACACTACTACATGCATCTTAGCAACAAATTGTAACTCGATTCGTCACCAATAATTTAACTAATAATCATATACTTCTTTAGTCATCACATTGCTATATTTTCCCATTTCAGCAACTAGTTAATTATTACTTTACAATTTGCAACTATAATTACAACTCGATTATATGAAATCCTTTACTTAACAGGAATCCACAACCATATAATCATCAACATATAACATTAACTAACAAGCATTATGTAGAGGTCCATTTCTATAGATCAAAATTATTATCATTTAATCAACTAGCACCGTGTTACACCAACTTGGATGCTAAACAACACCTGTTAATACCAAACGTTTTCAACAATGGTATTTCAACAACACGAGGTGCTGTGATTAATCATCTCGTCAACAATATCAACACACAATTATTCACAGTCCACTTACCTCTACTTTGCTTAAATCAACTTTTTAATTCATACTATTGGCAATGCATCACACATACATATCAATTGTGCCATAGATATCACATTAGCAACAACAACTTAGTGGTTTATTAGTCTTTCATATTAGTCCATCATTGACTATTTATCAATTACAGGTCAACATATCTTACCTGGTATTTTAAAACCACTTAACCTTATCTGGTACTTAGTAACCTCAACAACTCCATGTGAACTGGCATAATATAAATACATTGGCCAGACGTCGTCATATTATGTCAGTCACACTTTATTCTCAGGTCACTTCATACCATTCATTTTCAAAGTTATTACTTTACTCTCTCATAGTTTACATCCTTGAAGTCAACATTTTACACATATATAGCAACATCGTGCAACAGGTATACAACTATGTATGTATTAACTCGTTACTATTCTCAACTTATCACTTTTAATATGAACTACTCAGATTATCATGTATATATAACAATACAAGCATACAACACCAATGTCTGGCACAATTACATCAATCGACTTCTTTATTACCCGATTCAATATCAAGTATTATTTATATAGCTTAATACTTATAGTACATTTAGTACTGAACAATTCATCAATAATATATGTGATATTCAACACATAATCATCAATCTATATACTTTTAATCAAATCTCAATTGAATATTTCATGCTCAACTATTACATCAATATAAGCTCCTATGCTTATTTCGTAATTTCTTAAAATGCTTGGTTCAACACTTTCTATTACTCTATATGATTCAATACTTTATCATATTTCAATTTGTCCACTTAATATGATCCACCTAATCCCATAATCAATGTTTACTAACCCTAGTAAACAATAGTCAACAATACCATTTACCGACATACTTTGTAGTTAAGTAAACCGCCTACAACCGACTCATACACAATGAACCATATAGACCTCTTAAAACAAGTTTTAATATTGTATATAGTCACATGATTGATCTCTGGGCTCAATAAAACAAAAGCCCAATACAAAACGTAAACTAAAAGTTCAAATTAAGGTCCGAAAAACAATAAAACGCGATTTTCGGGCCTCAAACGACCCCGAAGTGCCGAAAACTGACAGGGCTCATGGCAAAGCAATGAGCTTTGACCGTTGGGCCGTTTCCAAGTTACCCTGTAAATTTCGTCTTAATCGGACACCGAAATTTTAAAAAAAAATTTTTTTTTTCTACGTTAAGTATTACGTCGAACGTCGCAAGAAATTTAATTTTTTTTTTTTTTTACTAACTAACGCGATCCGGGAAAACGGGTCAGGATCGCGTTCCTCAATTAAAAATATTCTGTAACCAAATTAAGCATACAAACGCGATCCGGAGAAATGAGCAGGATCGCGTTCCCAAGAGAAACGCATCTGAACCCGAAATACACACACAAACGCGATCCTGGAAAAATGGCTGGGATCGCGTTCCCAAGCATAAAAATTCTGTGACAAAATAACACATACGAACGCGATCCAGAAAGATCGTTGGGATCGCGTTCCCAAATAGAAATATGAGTTTCAGTAAAATTCAAATTTTTAGCCAATTTCAATCGCGCATAACTTTTTACTCGTTTAGAGTTAGACTCTAAAATTTTGCAGGCACGTCCACTATGCCAAAATGAAACTTTCCCTTTTTACACTTTTCCAATTTACACGTTTTACGAGAAAACGGACGTGTGACTCATTTTAGGCCGTTTTAACCGTTTTGGTTGACACACCAACTTCCAAATGGCATGGTTTCAGACTCCCACTCTTTGTTAACATGTTTCTACATATATTTAAGACGTGTGGGCATATTCATCACCCCCATATACCCTTCCTATCGTATTTTCACTCGTTGACCCGTTTAAGTGTCCAATTGGACACCTTTACCAAAATCTACTAATTTAACTACTTCAACACTTTCAACACACATTCCTATTATATGTAGGACTTAAAATCACTGTTACATCGGTCATAACCAAACCAATACTCATTTTAACCATTTAACCACCAAGTGACCCATTTGGGCACTTTAACAACCCATTTGGGTTTCAACCTCTATGTTTACAAACTTTAACACCCATTTTACACTTCTTTGACTTTACCAAGTCAAACCACTTCACTTCCACTATCGGTGTCGCATTATAACCTTGAAACACCAAATTCACATAAAATCATCAAATTTAGACCAATCACAACAAGTTTTCCAATTTCATGATCACTTTGACTTTTCACAACTTGTCAATACATATAAGTTTGGTTGACCACTTCGACTTCATTATTTTACCACTTCTAGTATATAGATCATAATTCAATTACAATCATGATCATTATTAAACACATAAACATCTTACCATATTCATCACTTTATGGTATATACATTACTAAATTCGACTCTACTAATTTCAACTTTGACCTTTCTGTGTCAAACATGCAATTCCCAATCAATGGACACTTTCTCATTTAAACAACAACAAGACTCCAAATTACCTCGATTGAGATATTCCAACAATCTCATTTCACTACATGGAGTCATATCAACTTAAGACTATAACTATTTACTACTACACTTATTCATATTACTTTCAACATTATTATTTCACATAACAATTCATACAACCGATTTCATATTTTAATTTCATATTGTAGACACAATTAATTTCACATAATACAACTATTACGCCCTATTCAGCAATGTGTCTACTTAATGCAACAATATATTACACCTTCATATGATGTTAAACATCTTATTTAATATCTCATCATCATATTGACAAGCAACAATCATCAAGGACTCATCACTGAGGAGTCATAGCAGTTTAATCCAATTTACTCTACTAATAATCATATCATGGCAAATCAAACAATTCAAGCTTATTAAATACACCAAGCTTATTAGAAAATACCTGATATATCTAGGCCCACAAGTATTGAGGAATCATTGAGAATACCCTTGGGTTCCTCATGTTCCTCCGTCTCTGCAACCAAAACAACAATCTTGGAAACTTGTTTTAGGTTAGTACACATTCAATATCAACTTTCTCATGCAACCACTAATCCCCACCCCTGGAATGTTTGACTTGATACAATTCTAAGTTTGGGATTGAACATCTTATAATGTACAATTCACCCAAACTTATGCTCTGATACCAACTTATAACACCCCTCATTTATATTCATTTAAATATAGTAAATCGGAAGCGTAAGTCCAAATAGATAGTGATAATTTACATCGTTTTATCAAATTATAAAATTTAACATTTTCAAAACATAATTTATTCAACCGAGGTGTTATATAAAACACGTTAAAACATTATATTATACAAATCCCTTATCAGAGTATTGCCTCGTGGTCAAACATTCATTCTAATCCAGCTTCTTGCCCACCCAAATTATATGCAAAACTTGCAAGAAGGGATAATGTGGGGAATTAGCATAACGCTAAGTGAGCAGATAACTAATCAACAACCTAACTTAGCTCAACAACTTTGTGTACAACAATTATCACTAAACAAGCTAGTACACAATACAACACATCAACAATGCATCAGTTCAACAATGCAACAATTCAACTAATCAACAACACCATAATGAGGATCG
The DNA here is from genome assembly GCA_949592205.1 of Helichrysum umbraculigerum. Taxonomy (NCBI): domain Eukaryota; kingdom Viridiplantae; phylum Streptophyta; class Magnoliopsida; order Asterales; family Asteraceae; genus Helichrysum; species Helichrysum umbraculigerum. The sequence continues at coordinate 9,317,294 of CATIUR010000002.1, read as the reverse complement.
GCGGCTCTGGGGATAACCATAAACCCGGGCGGCTCCCCAAGAACACTTATCCAACCTAACCGTATGGCCATACGGACGAGACCGATAGCTAGTGATTATCTTCCACTAACACAGGAGATGTGTTAAATTTTAGATAACCAACTAGCCCAACCAACAGTTCAACAACTCGTTGCCTCATTAACAACTGATGCCCGAAGGCCAATTAACTCAAGTGATCACGTAATCAACAAGTCACATATTCAACTAGTCAACATATCAACAGTGTTATTACTATCAGCATAATCATCAATGCAAATAATAAAGTAATAACACGTTACTTGTTGTAACCAAACTTGTTACAACCAAGTTACGCTGAGGATTAGAGATCCACTCACCGACCACCTCAGGCATCCACTCAGTAGTCTAATATCACTGAGCCTTCTGCGCATCTGACAATACAATAGAATAATACAAGTTAGTTACTTGTCTCCAATATATACAACATCATTCTAATAGATTAACAACAAACCCGATTTACTCAATTCATATGAATTAACATAATTACCACAATTCTCATTATTCAATTCTTATTATAACTAACTATTTCACATCATTAGTTTATCATCACTAGCAAATTATAATCATAGAATCACATTAATCCACTTCAATCATTGTTAACCAACATCATTAGACCATTAACAAGTTTATTAACCTACTACCTCAACAATTCATCAAAATCTAAACCTTAGGTTTAATGAACACTTAATCAACTAAGTTACAACTTTACCCATCAATGCTCCATTAAGGGTTCTAATTAGTAAATAATATTAATTTCATCATATAACTCATCAAACTTATCAAATTTATCATGATCATTATAACCCTTATGAACACTTAACTAATTTCTTCAATTCTAAGTTATAACTTATATTATAACCATGAATTAAGTAATAACTATCAACTATATCATCATTACAAGCTCCAATTCCATATCAATCATCTTAATTCAATCAAATACTCAAAAACCCATTTTCTAGGGTTTATAGAAATCAAGGAATTATCAATTTCAACATGTTTATAATGAAAATGGATGATTAATACATGTTATTGAAACTTAACTAACCTTAATTTACACTTTTAAAATCCTAATTTCGGATTTTGATCAATAACCCACAAAACCCAAATTTAAGTTTATGAAAAACAAGAAATAAATACTTACAAGATAACTAGGAGGATTAGAGAGTGATAATCCATATGTTTGAAGCTTGAATTCGAATTAGAAAGCTCCAATTTTGTGATATGAAGTGATTTAGGTTTTAGAGGGAGTAATATGTACGTACGTATGTATATAGATGGAGATAAATATCAAATAAACAACCGACTCAATTTTTAGTAGTATACAATAATTGCTTAAATTTCATCCCCCGTACTTTTCATTGTCTGGAACTTAAAAAAAAACCATTTGCGGGGAAACATTATTTTATTTTATTTTACCGTCAACTAAGTTAATTTAAAACAATCAATAATTTATTAGTCACAATAAATTATTAGGCTCTTTTACCCATTTATTTTCAAATAAACTACCGAACCTATTTTCTGACACATTAAATAATACCTCACAGTCTGAAAATATTAACATACTACTAGACCCAGAAACAGGGTGTTACACAGAGAGAGCTTGGAAGTACATATATAGTGCAGTTGACTACTGAGAAAATTGATCAGATTAGAGAAAGATTAAAGATGGCACAAGATCGACAAAAGTCATATGCAGACAAGCGAAGAAGGCCTATTGAATTTCAAGTTGGTGATAAGGTGTTACTTAAAGTTTCACCTTGGAAAGGAATTATAAGATTTCGGAAGCGAGGGAAGTTAAGTCCAAGATATATTGGACCTTTTAAAATTATTGATAGAGTTGGAAAGGTTGCATATCGATTGCAGTTACCGGAAGAACTTGGTAGTATTCATGACACATTTCATGTGTCTCAGCTCAGAAAATGTCTAGTAGATAAAGCTTCTTATGTGCCACTGACAGAAATAGAAATAAATGAAAAGTTAACTGCTTGACTTAGCTTATTACAATCGGTTTAACCCTTTTTAGCTTAATAGCTTATAAGTTTAATGTAACACCCCAATTTTTCAAGGTATTACTTTAGTAAATAAAAATAAGTTTTTATAGTTCAGTTTTACAGTATTATTTTAGTGTACAATAATATATACATCTTTTTAATCGTAGACCTTTTTATAGTAAGATATAATAGAAAACGTAAACTAGTTGTTCAGTTCCAGACTGTGTAGTTAAAGAAATTTAAAGAATTATAGACACATATACGTGTCTTGTTCCTGTAGTATCCTCAAACAAAGTCCAGAACATTTCCTGTGAAGAACAAAAATCGCCAAAACTAGAATCAAGCAAGAAATCAATTTCTAGATTTTAATCCAAGATTCAAATCATCAAGAACCTTTTTCCTCTATCATCTTCAATCCTTGTAAGTTACCTTTCTTACTTAAGAACCCTAGAAATTGGGTTTTTATGAGTTTTAGCTAATTGATATGAATTAATCCGAAATTAGGGTTTGTAATTGATTAGTTAGTGTTAGTTTAGTATATAATCAATAATTAAAAGCTTAATTCCATATTACAAGTGAAAGGTAGTGATTAGGGTTTATGGGTTTTTCATGAATCCTATGAAATTTAGTATGTGACTAGTGGGGGAGAAGGGAATTAGATGATTAGTGGTTGAAAGTATGATTAGCTATTGATATTATGTTATATGTATGTGTATTAGGTGTCAAAGGAGAGTTGTCATCAATTTATCATCTTGTTTCAAATTGTGCTATCAACCAAGGTGAGTTTATGAATTAGTTAGATTATAATCATGTAATTTGTTGTGATTAGTTCACTATTACGATATGATTATGATGAAAGTTAATGATTAGAATGGTTAATGAGTATTAGCCATGCTTTGATTAGAATTGCTAACCAAGGTTAGCTAAGTTTTGTTTAGTAGCTAACTTATGTTAGCTAATTATTGATTAGACTAGCTAATTGATGTTAGCTAGAAGAATGAGTAGACATGTGCACATATAATTAGAATTGTGAAAGTAAATTACAAGAACAAGGGAAGTAATTCCTATACTTTGTTTATTCTTAATTTTAATTGATAATACATTGTATTGATTAGTTTTCATATTCTCACTAAGCAAATTGCTTAATTAGTTTAGTTGTGTTGTAGGTACAAGTGAAAGCGGGAAGGGAAAAGATATTGCTAAAGGGTAGAAGTGAATTGTATAACGCCCCTAAATTTGAATACATTTTTTTTTTTTTTTAAAACATCGCGGAAGCAATATCCCATATATATATAACCTTGGATTAACCAAAATATACATAATCATTTACATAAGTATTTCGTTATATAACTACACAATTAGATGGGCGTTACTTTAACAAAACATTTAAAGTAGTACAAAAGTCATCAGAGTTTCATCATTGTCGAACATTCCTTCAATTTACTCCGAGACCCGCCCTTAACAAAATATATTAACCTGCAAGGAGTAAACAACGAGGGATTAGCACGAAGCTAAGTGAGTTAACTCATTACTAACACTACACTTAGTTTAACACCATGAGTCTACAACAATTTAACACATTGACTCAACATCACTAGAGGATCGGTGGCCCTTGTGGCACCCTCAGCCGCGGTGGCCCACCAAGCGACACTTACACCAACTGCAGGCCAATACAGTGGTTAACCGATAACGATTTGCTACCTTTAGTCAACACAAGCTCCATTCACAACACATGTTCACAACTCTCGTGTTGACTAACCTGTAGCAAAACGTCCAACAAGATTGACCTCCTTAACACAATCACCAATAGGTTTCTTAACACTTGCTTCTAATTCACAATATGCCTTAACACAAGAATGCACAAATAACACTTGAAGTAACCACATAAGTGATCACCAAACATAGTGAGAGATCAAAGTCCACTCACCTGTCCACTTTAACTTCAGTTACTCACGTGACTAAACTCACTGAGTCTTCGCCTTGTCTGTAAACACATCAAAACATCGGAGTCAGTAACTAATTCCAATTTCTCACAATTTACATAACACAATTACATGTTGTTGAAACAATCATCTCATATCCTATAGCACATTGCAATGAAATCAAACACATAATTAATCATCATTCATATTTACTTAATCTATCCATTCAATACTACTACTATAATGTGTTATTAGATCACATGTACAAGTAACCAAAAACAAAATTTTTCTGCAGGCAAGGGAAGCCGCCGGCTTCCCATTCAAGCCGCCGGATTCGAAGGCAAGCCGCCGGCTTCCAAGGCAAGCTGCCGGCTTCAACGCCTTTTCACCAGCTCCACTTTGCACCCGAGCTCAAAATTAGAAGCCGTTTGGCCGAAGCCGCCGGCTTTAAAGCCAAGCCGCCGGCTTCACGTGTTCATCAGACCTGGGCAGCAGCAGCAAAAAGGATGCACGAACAAAAATAACCAAAAATCCAAAATCGACCAAAACTCAACTTGTAACTCAGATTTTTACCGCTTTTAATGAACCATAACACTTAATAACATCATATACACAAGATTCAAACAACAATTCATCTTCAAACATCAAACTCACATATAACCTAACTAACACATCTTCAAACCAAAACTCAAGAATTCACAACAATTTCTTCATGAAATCAACTCATTTTTTTATGTTCACAAAGTTCATGTAATCACCTTACAAGTATCAATTCAACTTATAATTCCACAAATCTTACAATCAACAAATTATCTAATAATATCATATAAGTTAGTTTAAACTTACTTACAAGATGAAGAACACATTAGAAGATGAGAATGATGATCTTAGCAAGAATTCAAGCTTTCATTCTTCAATCAATTTGATTTAAGCTTTTGATTTGCAAGAGATTGAGTTTGATTTGAGTTAGGTTATGAAATTGGTAAAGAAATTAGAATTTGGGGAAAAATGAATCGACCCCTCCTTTTATTAAACCGGTCCCCTTTTAATTTACAGTACCATATTATACTACTCTTTGCTCTATTGTCTGGAACCTAAATACCAATTGCGAGAAAATTATTTTATTTTACCATCGTCTAAGATTATTTAAAACAAATATTATTTTACTAGTCACAATATCTCCTGAGACTTATTTAACTATTTATTTCACAATCAAACATATTCAAACAATTAAATGTACGTATTTAAATTTAAATAAATACCTGATTCTACTGGACCCAATTCAGGGTGTTACAAATCTTCCCTCCTTAAAAGATTTCGTCCCCGAAATCTAACTAGACTCGAACAAACTAAGGTAACGGGCCCTCATACTCGACTCGGTCTCCCAAGTAAGATTTTCTCCCAAACTATGTTTCCATTTCACTAGAACCATAGGTATCTCCTTCTTGCGTAATTTAGTCACTTTTCTATCAACTAACTCAATGGGCTCTTCTACTAATTTCTGACCTTGGTCAACTCTAAGATCTTGTAACGGAAGGATTTGGGTTGGATCCTCCACATTACATTTCCGCAAATAGCAAACATTAAAGGTGTCGTGAATACCACTTAATTCAGGAGGAAGGTCTAAGGCAACTGTTTGGTCATTAACTACTTGTCGGATTTTGAATGGACCTATAAACCTCGGAGCCAATTTTCCATGCTTACCAAAATGAATCACGCCCTTCCAAGGTGACACTTTTAAATAAACCAATTCACCTTCGACAAAATTAACTGGTCGACGACGCGGATCAGCATATTGTTTCTGCCTATCTCTAGCAGCTTTCAATTTCTCACGAGCTATATCAACTTTATCGGCCGTAATCTGGACAATATCGGGACCCGCAAACTGTTTTTCTCCCGCCTCCAACCAACAAGTCGGCGTTCGACAATGACGTCCGTAAAGCATTTCATATGGCGGCATACCAATACTCGAATGATACGAATTATTATACGCAAATTCCACCAAAGGTAGGTGAGAGTCCCACGAACCCCCATACTCCAAAATACACGCCCTCAACATATCCTCGAGAGTCTGAATGGTTCTTTCTGACTGTCCATCTGTCTGAGGATGATATGCAGTACTAAGATTAACTCGAGTACCTAACTCTTTCTGAAGATTCTGCCAAAAGCCTGACACAAATCTGGAATCTCGATCTGACACAATAGATAATGGAATTCCGTGCCTCGATACAATCTCATTAATATACAACTGAGCCAAACGGGTCAAAGAAGCGGTTTCACTGGTCGCAAGAAAATGGGCGCTTTTAGTTAAACGATCAACAACAACCCAAATCATATCGTTGCCTTTCTGCGTACGTGGTAATTTGGTGACAAAATCCATAGTGATGTGTTCCCATTTCCACTCGGGTATCTCCAATTGTTTCAACGAACCATAAGGCTTTTGATGCTCGGCTTTTACTTGGGAACAAATATGACATGATTCCACAAATCTTGCTACATCCGTTTTCATTGTTGGCCACCAATAAAGAGGTTTCAAATCGTTATACATTTTTGTACTACCGGGATGAATAGATAATCTCGATTTATGAACCTCCGTCAAAATCAACTCACGAAGTCCACCAATTAATGGGACCCAAACCCGAGACTGAAAAGTTTTCAACCCACGTGAATCATCAACTAACAAATCCTTTCGTTTCAACATAATTTCGGATTTCAAATTAACATCCAATAAAGCTTCTGATGTGCTAAATCTAGTTATAAAATTTATCGTTGTTTAGTAAACCAAAAAGTACCTCGCTAGACCAATACACAACCGGGCAGTGGACCCTATCGTATAGTAGTATAGTTGGGTAAGTTCGGGTTCGAACACAGGGAACTAGATTGGATGATCAATAGAAGTGTGAGCAATTTAAAAAGAGAAAATAAAATGTGGTTGGTTTGTGTGACCGAATTGTCACGTTGCTTAAAACTACGAAATTTTAGTTAAACTAGGCAAGTGGACTCTTTAGAGTCAAAGTGATTGATATGGAACTTTCAAATATAAAAAAAACTATACTTGCTTGGATTAGATCGTTCGTGATTTCGGGGTGTAAAGTTAAAACCGGTTATTTTATGCAAACAATTTTCCATCAAACCTAGGCTTAACATTCGCCATCACCTAATAATTCAACTTCAATTTACAAACCCATGATTCAATCAAATAACGGACATTCGCCATAGTTACCTATTTGCATATTTGAGCTTAACTTGTTAACCTATTCCAAAACCGCATCCGCAATCAAGTTCAACAATTTATAGACAAAAAGTTGACAACAATTCACTAGATAGAAAACGTTCGCTATATCTATTAGCAAATTATCAAACAAGTTAATTATTTGACATCAAGCTCAAATACACAAATAATTGATTAAACACAAGTTCAAGTTAAAAGAGTTTATGATTCATCCAAGCGAAAGACATTCGCCAAATCCGCTAACTCAAATCATACTAGTTAACTAGCTTCACTTGTAATAATTTTCACATTCGCGAAAATAGATTCATTCATTCATTTCATACAAATGACAAGTATTTTTATTAAACAACAAACATTCGCCATAGTTGTTTAGTCAAAATACCCACAAGTTAAACCACATCAACTAGTTACATACAAATTTATGGATGAATCTTAAACTCAAAGCATAAATCAAACACCAAATATAACACCCCTAGTCACTAACTAGTTCATCCAAGCAAGTATAACAAAACCTAGCCAACCATCATAATCGCATCATCATACACACAAAACAACAAATAAACCAAGGCAAACATGATTATATTTAGATAAAAATGCAAACCGAGTTCGTACAATGTCTAGATGATGATTGTTAGTAACCGAGAGATGCTACACTAAAGGAAATCTTCAAGAAAATGAAAGAAAACCTTCAAGAACACCAAAATCGCCACCTAGTGACTGGTTTTTGTGTGTGTTTTCGTGTGTGAAAAAGTTGGTGAGATTCAATAGTGAAAAGGTACTTTTCTAGCCAAAAATTGATCTGCCGCCCAAACTACCCGGCGGGTTGTGTTATTACCCGGCGGGTCCTTTGAAATTTGAGGAACCCGGCTGCTTGAACATATAACACGGCGGGTCAATCGAAGAAACACAACCCGGCGGCTCAGTAGGATAACCCGCCGGCTTCTACAGGGCTCAAACGGCCGAATTTCTCTGTGATCAACAAATGATGGAAAAGTTAATTTACCCGGCGGCTAGCCTCACTCACCCGGCTGGTAACCATAAAAACCCGGCGGGTCCTTTGAACAACCCGCCGGCTTCTGCAGGATTACATGACCCGGCTGCTACATACCCCAAGCCGGCGGCTTCAAGCTATTTTCCAGCAGACCAGCTTTTTGCTCGAGACTTCAACACTTTACAAACTTGCTCGAATCATAACCAAAATGCAGTCCAAACGACGATTCTTCAATATTGATGCCTGTAATTCAATTTAAGCTAAATAAGTACCAAAAGTTCATAAAGTCCACTTAAAATGAATGCAAAAACAATGATATCGCTAAAGATAAACTTATACAAAATGAGCGATATCAAATATCCCCACACTTGAACTTTGCTTGTCCTCAAGCAAACCGTTATTCATCATTTCATTACCCACTCTTACAACATTTTGAAGTGAAGACCAAGTTTACCAAAATAATGCTAACACTAACTACCAAGGCAATTAGGCTAGCAACATATGTATAAGCAATGTCAACTCGAGATGTTTTAGTTTGCCAAGCCAAAATGCACGACCTAGCACCTCACATAAGGATAAGTGTTTAGTCACTCACTCTCAACCTATAAGACTACAAGGTAGGGAAGCAAGTAATGTAACACTCAATCAAGCCAAGTCGTGATGCGTTGTTACCATAGGCTTGCAAGAGGATCAAATCTCCACCGACTTGGCGTGAGCACCAAATGAGATCTCAAAGGAGGTATTCTAGCATGTGTTGTAACAAAGTAGGCTAATTATGGAATAGGGGTATGATAGACACAATAATTGGTGAAAAGTGGTAGTCAACACCCGTGAAAAATGCGGAAATGTTACCTATTGGTTTAAACATGTGACAGTAATGAAACTTAGGACTCTCGTGCCAAATCAATTCAACTTATTATTTGTTCTCATTTATGACTCATACTTTAACAATTTCGCACAAATAACTCAAATTGATTTTTCACATTTGATTGGAATAATTGCATTCTATGACTTTCTATGAACCCTATGTAACGAACTTTCGGACCAACCATCCTAGACCGGATAAAGGCCTTCGGTGGCTAGGTGTAAACACCCCTCGGGAACTACTTGTTCAGGAATTCAAAGGTCATTTAGTTGACTACAATCATCCAACTATAAACTTTAAGCTCAAAGGTCAACTTCTAGTCATTTAATTGTTTCCAACCTCACTCATAGAATTTAACACTAGAATCCCAATTCAAAACGGTTTAAGTCACATTTTGGTAAAATTCATCATAAATTCCAACTAGGCAACATTTTAGAAAAGTGATGGCTCGGGAATTGACTACACAAAAAATAAGGCTAAAATTTAGTGGATAGAATGTGGAAGTTTTCTAGGGGTTTCTTAGCACTAAAAATGAGTGCTAACGACCTGTGTAAACTGGATATAAATGGTTTTGAAGCAAAATAAATTCAAAAATTCCTAAGAATACCTCCTCGTCTTCGACCCCACCTATATCACATTTCTGTGATCCCACAGCGGTCTCAAAATGCATCACTAAGGCAAGTTCTAGAACAAACTACAATCACCGGCACACTCATAGCAATCAACAATATAAACACTAAAGGTAAGTGTTTTACTCAATAAGGCTCAAATTTCTCACAATTTTTCATAGTGGAGGCTACAAGCGTGCTAGTCATGCAATTCACCCTATTAGGTTGCTTTTATGACACATCTCTAAAAATTTAGTTGCAAGAGGGAAGATTTAATTGCTTTTAATAGATTTTAGCTAACACATTTCAAAGCAATTAATTTAATAAGGACAAGCAAATTCCTAGCATACTACCATTCCATAACCCGTTATTAGAATTCGTAAAGTTCAATTGGAAAATCCAAGATCAATAACAAACCTAATAAGTGGCTATAAAACAACAATATACTAGGAACAAAATTCTAGTGAAGTTAACCCTCCCCACACTTGAGATTTGCATTGCCCTCAATGCAAAAACAGTTTAAAAGTACGAGTGCGAAGGGGCGAAGGGAACGAGAACTTCCCCGGGGGTTTGTTTGAGGAGCGAGTGCATTTGCTGAACTAATTGCCAGCCGGCGCACGATTCCGACATCCATAAAAGCTAGAACTTTAATCAATTGCCTAAAAAGAAAGCAAACATAGAAGGTTTGAACTCGAGTGACATTGTGCAAACCGCACCCAAATGTCAGTCGAGTAAAATAGTTCCAAAAACCAACTAAGATGAGTATCAAGTCATGAAATAAAAATGTCTAACACATGAGGCACGTAGGCACTCTTAATGGAAACATAAAGATAGTGATGATAATGTTTGAAAATGGGGCAACGAGCAAACTAATAGGGCCATCCCCAACCCCCTGAACTAGGTCCCTGAGAACCGCCTTGATGGTCGCCTGGCTGAGTCCATGGATCCCAACTCTGATGATCTGAAGGAGCGTTATGGTACCTCTGCTCCTGCTGCAACTGCCTGTCATACTCTTCCTAGTGTTGGCGCTGAGCTTCCGCCAATGCAACATCATGATTGTAAACAGGGGGTGGGTGGTCGCGGGACTCAGGTGTACCCCATTGGTACAAGGGCTCTGTAACACCTCGCAAATTTGAACACGATTAATTTCATTAATCACTTGCATTATTAGGCTAATTCCCTACTTGAGTGAATTCACAACACATTTTAGAGGTAAGTCTAGCATAGCCCAACTAGATAATACGCGTAGTATTACGTATTCGTAATTAGTTGTAATTACGTACTGAACAAATTGCAAACAGACGCGACAAAAATATGCGACTCTTGGTGAACAAAATTATTTAATAAAACGAAATTATTAAATAACGTAGTAACTAATAAATATTTTGTCAAAAATATTTACAAATCAGTTTATAACGCAAAAATTTAACTTGGATAATTAAAATAAAACAAGATTTGAGATTTATAAAATTTATTAATTTGGTTTCATAAAAAGATCCTAATTAAAAATAATGAAAATGTAATTAAAAACATAATAGTTAAAATAAAATAACATTTAACGATCGGGTAAACAAACACGGAACGCAAACACGGAGGCAGAAAGTGGAACAAAACCACCTTCCACCTCCCACTTTTCTTTCATTTCTTTCATCTTTCTCTCTCTCATCTTTCTCTTTTTCTCTCTACTACAACCACCACCAAACCAAAAATCACACAAAATCAAAGAAAACTAACACTAAAACTCGAAGAATCACCATACTCCTTTGGAATAAAACGATCACGGCATCCCGATCTACACTTCTACCTTTTCGGATTTCAAATCCGACACTCGTAAGTTTCCGACAAATCCCGCAAATCTTTAGATTTCGAAGTTTTAATTGATATTTCATGTTTAGTATACTTAGATTACCATGTTTTAGTGTTTTATACAACCGAAAATGTCCAAATCGACCCAAAACTCGTTGATTTTTAAGCTGTTCGTCGAACAGGCGACTACGTCGCTTTTGGGCCAAAAACAGTAGTGCGACGTAGGCCTTTACGTCGCATTACCCTTCCTTACGTCGCACATAGCGACGCAACCCACTACGTCGCATTGAATTGCGAACGTCGCAAATTGCGACGCAGACCCTAACGTTGCAACACCTGTATGCGACGTAACACGTTACGTCGCACAATTATTAAATTCGCAACAACTGCGACGCAGACCTTTACGTCGCACCCTACGTCGCATAACAACCCAGCGTCGCACCTTGCGTCGCTAAAAACAGGAAGTTTAAAAACTATTTTTCCACTAAGTGTCGAGCTTAACCGGTAACAAATACTCACATATTATACGATACACGAACTATACAAACATTACAAACATACTTGTTTTATCAAAATGACAATTTCAAACTATCACCAACGAGTCATATACATTTTCACAAACACCGAAATACAAACGTAAACGTTAAACAAACGATTTGGACGTGACTTGGTTGTACAAACACTAGCATGGATGATTAGTTTAGACATCCACATACTTATTAAATCTCATACGTTAGGGCGTTAGGAGATTTCAGACTGTACTTGGGCTTAGGTTTGCTAGCATTCGCACAACTACTTAAACTCAACAGGTGAGTTCGCAGCCCCTACTTTTACTGTTATAACTGCTTTGAACAGGGGTGGAAAACATAGTCAAACACTTTTATACAAACATGGTTGTATACTATTTTACTCAAACAAGTGGAGTACATGGAACTGGTAAACTGATAAACAAACTGACGATTTCTACATAGTATGTAACACTGACCGCACGTGGTCCAGGTACGGGTCTTAGGGGAAGTGTTACATATTACTTTCATACCACCAACGCTGTAAACACATGAACACGTTTTGAGAACGCTGGAGGATAACCAGCAACACTTTATTTAACGGACTGGGTAACTAAAAGTCCCTACTTGACATGGGCAACACTATCTAAAAGTCCCTACTTGACATGGGCAACACTATCTAAAAGTCCCTACTTGACATGGGCAACACTATTTAAAAGTCCCTACTTGACATGGGCAACACTACTGAAAAGTCCCTACTGGACATGGGCAACACTACTGAAAAGTCCCTACTGGACATGGGCAACACTACTGAAAGCAATGGGTTTCCTACTAACATGGACCCACCAAACGATTAGGATTGTAATACTGCCGTACGTGGTCCAGATACGGGTCTTAGGGGAGTGTTACACCTACGAACAACTAATAGGATACTTACATTCCTACTATAACTTGAACTATATATTTTGGGATAATATCCCAACGAAACACATATATATACGATTAGGATACGTATAATCCTACAGAACATATTTAAAAACAGGGTACTGATTTCCTACAACTACTAGGATACAAACATTCCTACAAACAACTATTTGGTTTTACGAGCTATACTTTTGGGTGACATCCCAACGATACGTTATAAACAACAGTGGTTTATCACAACTGAACTTATAAACATAAAACCTGTGAATTCACTCAACCTAGTTGTTGACTTTTACTATGTTTTTCAGGGAATTAGCTGCGCATGTAAGATCGCCAACACACATGGAGAATTAGGCGACCCTTGAAGCTTAGGATGCCAACTTTTGGAAACATATGGATTTCTTTAGTATAACTGAAATGTTTTAGTCATATTTCAGAAATCTACTTTTGTAAACTTACTACTTTTAACTTATACGATTCGATGAATCGTAAACTTTGTAATTAACACTTTTGGCATCTTATTATATTATGTTCTGTTGTAATCATAAGCTCTGATACGTATGCATGCTTTATTAATGTGACACCCCAGTACTTAAACTAAATGCTTCCGCTCAACGAATTTGGGGGTGTTACAGATTGGTATTAGAGCCATTGGTTATAGCGAACTAGGAAACTTTAGGTGACTTAGAAACCTAGAGACCTAGACTATAGCCTTGGCTAGAACGCACATGCATACATACATTTGCATACATCTAAACTATCGTTACGATACCTCGATACGCGTGAACTGTTCACCACATTCGACTCGTTCATTGTACTCTGATCTCATATGAACCTGATCGTGATTAAACGGTTGATGAAAAGAAGTATGTATTTGGCATCATATAATGACGCCTGGCCAACGTGATTATATTATACTGAGTACATATGGGTGTTTCATAGTCGTAAGATGCGTGATGGGGATTCGATAATTTTTCTTGATACTCGAAAACTTGAAATATGTGAAACTCATTCCTCACATACTTTACATTGGCATTGACTTCTGCATCTTTTCATCGCAGAACGTCATTATGCCGCCTAAAAGAAATACTCGAAACACTCGACGAAATGTTCCTCCTCCACCACCGCCTCCGGAAACAACTGAACAAATCATTGAACGCCGCGTGGCTGAGGCTATTGCTCAGTACGAGGCCAGCCGAAATCGTGAAAACCTAACCAACAATAGTGGAGCCACTCCAGTTAACAGCGAAACTCCAAATAATGCCCAGCAGGGGTGTTCATACAAAACCTTTCAGTCCTGTAAACCCAGCACCTTCACCGGGACCGAAGGGGCCATCGGCCTGGTCCACTGGATTGAGAAAACGGAATCAGTCATCGACATCAGCGACTGCGCCACCGACAAAATTGTGAAATACGCCACCTGCACTCTAGCCGACAAAGCGCTAACATGGTGGAACGCTCAGGTGCAAATCATGGGACGCCCAGCTGCTTACTCCATCTCATGGGAGACACTGAAGCGAATGCTGATGGAGGAATTTTGCCCTCCCAACGAGATGCAGAAACTTGAAAACGAATTCTGGAACGTACAAATGATCGGAGCTGACATTTCCGGTTACACAACTAGATTCCAGGAACTTGCACGACTTGTGCCTCACATGGTAACCCCCGAGAGCAAACGCATTGAGCGTTACAACAGGGGTTTGGCACCACAGATCCGAGGCATGGTTATGTCCTCCAAACCCGCCACTTTTAGGAGCGCAGTAGACCTGGCTCAAAGCTTAACTGACGACGCCGTTCTGATTGGCACTTTGAAAACTACTACCGGGAAAGCTGAACCTACCCGTACTGATGCGGGCGACAACAAACGCAAATGGAACAGCGATGGTAACGACCGTCAGGTTCAACAAAACAGGAACCCGGGAAACACCCGAGCCTTTGCTGCGATCACCAACACTGAACAGAAACCCTACCTTGGTAACAGGCCCAAGTGTGGGAAGTGCGGAAAACATCATGAAGGAGATTGTTTCTTCTGTGATAAATGCAACCGATTCGGACACAGAACCGAAGCTTGTAGAACTCACCCCACGAACAACGAACAACGAAACACTGGCTGTTTCCGATGTGGTGACCCGGGACACTACCGAAATCAGTGCCCCCAACTCAACAACAATCAAAATAACAACAACCAGAACAACCCCGGGAACAACAATCAAAACAACAACCGCATCGCAACCATACCACCGGGGCGTAGCCGCGCATATATCCTCCGTGCACCGGAAACGGTTACGGATCTCAACTAGCACGGTATGTCCTAACAGCTGTTGCTACGAGTTAACATACGTTTTTATTCGAATGTCAATTTAAACACAACACTTGGTAAACCCTGAACACGAAACGAAACACACAACATATTAAACTATGCCGCGAGCATATTTAAACTAATTGAACTTCTATGGCAACAATTGAACGCCACGCAAACTATTGTTAACAACATGACTTATCGGAGAACATACGCCGCGGGCGATCCGACTTGATTTTAAATCTCGGGACGAGATTTCTCTAACATGGGGAGAATGTAACACCTCGCAAATTTGAACACGATTAATTTCATTAATCACTTGCATTATTAGGCTAATTCCCTACTTGAGTGAATTCACAACACATTTTAGAGGTAAGTCTAGCATAGCCCAACTAGATAATACGCGTAGTATTACGTATTCGTAATTAGTTGTAATTACGTACTGAACAAATTGCAAACAGACGCGACAAAAATATGCGACTCTTGTTGAACAAAAATATTTAATAAAACGAAATTATTAAATAACGTAGTAACTAATAAATATTTTGTCAAAAATATTTACAAATCAGTTTATAACGCAAAAATTTAACTTGGATAATTAAAATAAAACAAGATTTGAGATTTATAAAATTTATTAATTTGGTTTCATAAAAAGATCCTAATTAAAAATAATGAAAATGTAATTAAAAACATAATAGTTAAAATAAAATAACATTTAACGATCGGGTAAACAAACACGGAACGCAAACACGGAGGCAGAAAGTGGAACAAAACCACCTTCCACCTCCCACTTTTCTTTCATTTCTTTCATCTTTCTCTCTCTCATCTTTCTCTTTTTCTCTCTACTACAACCACCACCAAACCAAAAATCACACAAAATCAAAGAAAACTAACACTAAAACTCGAAGAATCACCATACTCCTTTGGAATAAAACGATCACGGCATCCCGATCTACACTTCTACCTTTTCGGATTTCAAATCCGACACTCGTAAGTTTCCGACAAATCCCGCAAATCTTTAGATTTCGAAGTTTTAATTGATATTTCATGTTTAGTATACTTAGATTACCATGTTTTAGTGTTTTATACAACCGAAAATGTCCAAATCGACCCAAAACTCGTTGATTTTTAAGCTGTTCGTCGAACAGGCGACTACGTCGCTTTTGGGCCAAAAACAGTAGTGCGACGTAGGCCTTTACGTCGCATTACCCTTCCTTACGTCGCACATAGCGACGCAACCCACTACGTCGCATTGAATTGCGAACGTCGCAAATTGCGACGCAGACCCTAACGTTGCAACACCTGTATGCGACGTAACACGTTACGTCGCACAATTATTAAATTCGCAACAACTGCGACGCAGACCTTTACGTCGCACCCTACGTCGCATAACAACCCAGCGTCGCACCTTGCGTCGCTAAAAACAGGAAGTTTAAAAACTATTTTTCCACTAAGTGTCGAGCTTAACCGGTAACAAATACTCACATATTATACGATACACGAACTATACAAACATTACAAACATACTTGTTTTATCGAAATGACGATTTCAAACTATCACCAACGAGTCGTATACATTTTCACAAACACCGAAATACAAACGTAAACGTTAAACAAACGATTTGGACGTGACTTGGTTGTACAAACACTAGCATGGATGATTAGTTTAGACATCCACATACTTATTAAATCTCATACGTTAGGGCGTTAGGAGATTTCAGACTGTACTTGGGCTTAGGTTTGCTAGCATTCGCACAACTACTTAAACTCAACAGGTGAGTTCGTAGCCCCTACTTTTACTGTTATAACTGCTTTGAACAGGGGTGGAAAACATAGTCAAACACTTTTATACAAACATGGTTGTATACTATTTTACTCAAACAAGTGGAGTACATGGAACTGGTAAACTGATAAACAAACTGACGATTTCTACATAGTATGTAACACTGACCGCACGTGGTCCAGGTACGGGTCTTAGGGGAAGTGTTACATATTACTTTCATACCACCAACGCTGTAAACACATGAACACGTTTTGAGAACGCTGGAGGATAACCAGCAACACTTTATTTAACGGACTGGGTAACTAAAAGTCCCTACTTGACATGGGCAACACTATCTAAAAGTCACTACTTGACATGGGCAACACTATCTAAAAGTTCCTACTTGACATGGGCAACACTATTTAAAAGTCCCTACTTGACATGGGCAACACTACTGAAAAGTCCCTACTGGACATGGGCAACACTACTGAAAAGTCCCTACTGGACATGGGCAACACTACTGAAAGCAATGGGTTTCCTACTAACATGGACCCACCAAACGATTAGGATTGTAATACTGCCTTACGTGGTCCAGATACGGGTCTTAGGGGAGTGTTACACCTACGAACAACTAATAGGATACTTACATTCCTACTATAACTTGAACTATATATTTTGGGATAATATCCCAACGAAACACATATATATACGATTAGGATACGTATAATCCTACAGAACATATTTAAAAACAGGGTACTGATTTCCTACAACTACTAGGATACAAACATTCCTACAAACAACTATTTGGTTTTACGAGCTATACTTTTGGGTGACATCCCAACGATACGTTATAAACAACAGTGGTTTATCACAACTGAACTTATAAACATAAAACCTGTGAATTCACTCAACCTAGTTGTTGACTTTTACTATGTTTTTCAGGGAATTAGCTGCGCATGTAAGATCGCCAACACACATGGAGAATTAGGCGACCCTTGAAGCTTAGGATGCCAACTTTTGGAAACATATGGATTTCTTTAGTATAACTGAAATGTTTTAGTCATATTTCAGAAATCTACTTTTGTAAACTTACTACTTTTAACTTATACGATTCGATGAATCGTAAACTTTGTAATTAACACTTTTGGCATCTTATTATATTATGTTCTGTTGTAATCATAAGCTCTGATACGTATGCATGCTTTATTAATGTGACACCCCAGTACTTAAACTAAATGTTTCCGCTCAACGAATTTGGGGGTGTTACAGGCTCGGCATAAGTGGTTTGATAGCCTTGTTGCTCGGCCATCCAGTTGAGATTACCAACAGTCCAATCAGTTCGGTACTCGAGGTTTCCCATCCGGTAACCCATTTCATGCCTGAAATCATTGAAATCATCCCTGAACTCATTATGACCCACTTCAAGTCTTCCAATTCCCTGCATAAGATCAGAAAGAGAGGGTTGAGCTTGTCCCTGTTGTTGCTGCTGGGCTCTTTGGCGTCTCGGTGGTTGTTGGGGTTGCTCGGTCGCTTGTTTTTCAGGATAGGGAATAAATCCCTTTTTGTTTTTAGACACTGCTTCAGCTGCGTGGTACATAAGATAACCGACACTTTTCTGATTGAGATCCACTTGAGTCAAAGCAGGCCTTATTCCAAAATTGACACCCAAACCCTTAGCAAGCAAAGTGACAAAGTGACCACCAACAATAGGACTTCGGTCCTTTAAACCCCCACCAGTCGTGTTAAGATAGTTTGCCACACAATATGGAAAGTTGATGTGGTTCCTCTCATAGATTTGTCTCAAATACCAAATATCTGCCAACGTCACTTTCTCGCTGTTTTCACGCCTGTTTGTAATAGTGTTGGCGATGAAACGGTGAATGATACGAAGACGGGTATTATTCATGTCTTTGTAAGAGACCGAACTAGCTTCAAACTCCTTAGCACTAAACTGCTCCCAAAACTCCCCCTCAATAAAGTCTTGAGTGTTATCCACTCGAGCCCCAGAAATCAAATAATCATCAAAAAAAGTATAGCCGAGCTCAGCTGGAGTATAGATGTCCAAACATTCAGCTAGTTGTCTCAAGGAAAGAAAGTGTGGCTCGCCTCCTAACCTGAATTTCATGAAATTAGCATCGGTAGCCGAGGTTACACCTCTTTGCAAGATCAAAGTAGAAAAGAACTCGTAGCATAACTCCTTGAACACTGGTTCCCTGATGTTAAACAATCTTTCCCATTCGGTGAATTCGTACACATTCCCTTGATACTCAAACCTCTGAATGAGAAGTTCACGAATCTGCTGAGAGAGACCAATCGCCTCAAGAGGTTCCCAGTCTACGTATCTGGACAGCTCAAACTCCTTTTTTAACAAATTGAACAAGTTCCTGGCATACTTCGTGTAGTGTACCCATCTCTGATCAAATCGAAGCCATGGGTGGATGTTAGCCGGAATAAATAGTGCTTCGGCAACATCAGGACCGACATGTGGGAATTCCTCCTCATCTTGCAATTGAGAGGTGGAAGTTTCAGCGGCTCTCTTGGAAGTGCTGGTTTTGCGTGACTTGCGTGAGGTTGCTGCTTACTGCGAAAAATCAATAGAGAAACACAGTATTGCACAAAACAAATGTTAGTGTTAGTCGTAATCATAGACATGTCTCGTATGCAAAATGAGCGATAATATGTCAAAATCATAACCTCCCCCAACAAATAGTCTTTTCCCAACCAAAGTAGCATAAAAGCAATTCACCAAAAACACCATAACCAAACATGGCCAACAAGTTCAAATCTTTACTCACAAACTCATCAAAGTGCAGAGAATATGTAATCCAATATTAAACTAAACCAAAACAAAAACAATGCCTAATCAACATCATCTTAGTTAAGCTAGTCTTACAATCACAATTACACATTAGTTCATACAATGTACCATCATTCCAAGAAAGTCCATCATGGCCATTCAACTTATCAATAATAATGGTATCAAACATATACTTGAATAATGACAATGCAAGTGCATAGACAATTCTCAAGCAATGTCTTACAACCAATAATTATATCAATTAAAAATAATGACCAAAATTTTTGCACCCAATTCATCTCCCTCAAAATTAACATGAACCCTAATCACCAATTATCACCTTTACATTATGAAAGTAAATGTAAAATAAGCAATTATAAGCAAAGTGATAAAGATATCATGTCAATTAAACAACTACAAACTCTTATCATCATCAAAATTCGGAATACCCATTTTCACATAAACCCTAATTTGCAAGGTTCATCAAATCAAGCAAATAAACATAGAATCATTGTGCAAATAGGATATGTAACATATAAACATCTTTAATAGCCTGAAAAGTACAAGATTAAACATCCCCACACTTAGCAATTGCAAAACCCACATGTAAAGTAATGTGAGAGTAAAAATCACAAATCGCAAGTAAAAAGATGTTAATCCATACCTTAGGAGCCATTAAAACAAGAAATGGAGATGAAAAGAGTGATAATTTTTCGAAATGGGGTTAGGGTTTATTTAGTGTACCAACCGTATGAAGAAGAAGAATGAGATAATTGGGGTTATGTGAAAAGAATGGCCAAAAATCGTTTTTTTAAAACTGCAGATATGTTGGGAACCCGGCGGCTTCTTTAGTAACCCGGCGGGTCGATGTCGGGTTGGGCGCGGGTCAGGCCCGGGTCGCCAGGTATCCAGATCAAAAACAAGCAAACAACCCGGCGGGTTGAATCGGTTAGCAACCGGGTCATATAATGAACCCGGCGGGTAGTGCAAGAAGCCGCCGGCTTATATAGGCTTTAAATGGACGAATAGTTCTGTTAACAACATGTTGAGAAAAATTAATTCACCCGGCGTGTCAACTTAGTAACCCGGCGGGTTGTTATGAAAACCCGGCGGCTAATTGTTTCTACCCGGCTGCTTACCTCCCGATTCCAAAAATCCCAGTTTTTTTTTTTTTTTTTGTTTTTTTTTTTTTTAAACCAAGGAAATCAACAATAATTATACTATCAATAATAATAATTATTATACACCTTATAACTAGAAGGATACGAAACGGGTTTTCTTGGACCCGTTTGAACACTTTGTTTATTAACGAGTCGAAAGCTTGACTCGACCCCGAATTCATTTGTCCTTGGGGTAAGCCGCGAGCTCCTCCCACTCGCTCTCCTCTTCTTCCTCGTGGTATAGTTTCAACCGATGACCATTGACAATAAAAGTTCCTCCATCCGAACCGAAAAGTTCAACATATCCGGATGGATAACCATGTTTGACCGTATAAGGACCGGTCCAACGAGGCTTGGACTTTGGTTGTTTTAGCTTGAAACGCGATTGAAAAAGAAGAACTTTGTCACCGGCTTTGAATTCTTTTCTCATCTTTAGCTTACGATCGTGCAACACTTTGGTGCGTTCTTTGTAGAGACGAGAATTTTCATAAGCTTGCAACCGGAGCTCATCCAATTCATGAAGTTGCATCATCCTTTTCTCACCCGCTTCGATCAAATCCAAATTGCAATTCTTGAGCGCCCAATAAGCTTTATGCTCAATTTCAAGGGGTAAATGGCAAGTTTTGCCATAAAGCAACCGGTATGGGGTCGTTCCAATAGGCGTCTTGTAGGCGGTCCGAAACGCCCACAATGCATCTTCAAGCTTTTTGGACCATATGGCCCGGTTGTCTTTCACCGTCTTCTCCAAAATTCTTTTCAATGCACGGTTAGTGTTCTCGACTTGACCACTTGTTTGTGGGTGATAGGAAGTCGAGAACCGGTGATTTACCCCATACTTCTTGAGAACTTTTTCCAATTGAGCATTCGCAAAGTGAGTCCCTCGGTCGCTAATCAATGCTTTGGGCATCCCAAATCGGCAAAATAGGCTTTTCAAGAAATCAATGACCACACGAGTGTCATTCTTTGGCAAAGCCTTAGCTTCCGCCCATTTGGACACGTAATCAACCGCCACAAGAATGTATTCATTTTTGAACGAAGGTGGAAACGGTCCCATGAAGTCTATGCCCCAAATATCAAATACTTCGCAAACTTGGATGCTAGTTTGTGGCTTTTCATCCCTTTTTGAGATGTTTCCGGTTCTTTGACACGCATCACATGTTTGGCACAAAGTGTTTGCTTCTTTGAAGATCGTCGGCCAATAAAAACCCGCATCATAGACCTTCTTTGCGGTGACCGAGGGACCATAATGTCCACCGGTGGGTCCATAGTGACATTCATCCAAAATCTTTCTTGTTTCGCCACCCGAAACACATTTCCTTACCATGCCATCCGCACAAACGCGGAATAAATAAGGCTCCTCCCAGAAATAATGCTTCAAGTTAGAGAAAAATTTGCTTTTCTCTTGGTGACTCATGCCCTTCCTCAAAACTCCACCAACCAAATAGTTTGCCAAGTCGGCATACCATGGTGCTTCCTCATCCTTGTTTTCATCACCTACCTGCAAAAGAAATTCCTCGGGAAAGGAATCATCAATATTAGTATCGCCTTGCTTGTCAAGATGTGGATTTTCCAATCTTGACAAGTGATCGGCGACAAGGTTTTCGGCTCCCTTTTTGTCCTTAATCTCAATGTCGAATTCTTGTAAAAGAAGAATCCAACGGATGAGACGGGGTTTAGCATCTTGTTTGTTGAAAAGATACTTTAAAGCCGAATGGTCGGTGAAAACTACGGTTTTGGATAGCACAAGATATTGCCTAAATTTGTCAAAGGCATATACGACGGCAAGCAATTCTTTCTTAGTGGTTGTGTAGTTTTGTTGGGCCCCATTCAAGGTTTTGCTAGCAAAGTAAATAGGTTTGAAATGTTTATCAATCCTTTGTCCTAGGACGGCTCCTAAGGCAAAGTCGCTTGCATCACACATGAGTTCAAAGGGCTTGGACCAATCGGGTGAAACTATGATAGGTGCCTTGGTCAAATGGTCTTTAAGGGTCGAAAATGCACTCAAACATGGTCCATCAAACACAAAAGGGGCATCCTTTTCAAGTAGCCTAGTCATTAGACGGGTGATCTTCGAAAAATCCTTAATGAATCTACATTAAAAACCGGCATGACCAAGAAAACTTCTAATGCCCTTAACATTGGTCGGTGGAGGTAATTTGGCAATAACATCAATCTTAGCCCTATCAACTTCAATTCCCAACCCCGACACTTTATGACCCAACACTATACCCTCTTTTACGATAAAATGGCATTTCTCCCAATTCAAGACTAGGTGGGCCTTCTCACATCTCTCCAACAATTTACCCAAGTTTTTTAGACATGACTCGAATGAATCGCCAAATACCGAAAAATCATCCATGAAGACTTCCATGGAAGTTTCAACCATATCGTGAAAAATGGCGATCATACAACGTTGGAATATGGCAGGAGCATTGCAAAGACCAAAGGGCATTCTCCTATAGGCATAGGTCCCAAATGGGCAAGTGAAGGTGGTCTTTTCTTGATCCTCGGGATCTATGGGTATTTGGAAATATCCCGAGAATCCGTCAAGGAAACAATAATATTCATTACCCGCCAACCTCTCAAGCATTTGGTCAATAAATGGTAATGGAAAATGGTCTTTTCTCGTGGCATCATTCAACTTCCTATAATCAATGCACACACGCCATCCCGTGACCGTCCTAGTGGGTATCATTTCATTTTGGTCACTGGCAACTACGGTCATCCCCCCTTTCTTTGGTACACAATGTACCGGGATCACCCAAGAACTATCCGCAATGGGGTAAATAATACCCGCATCAAGAAGCTTAATTACTTCTTTCTTGACCACATCCACCATATTGGGATTAAGCCTCCGTTGTCTTTGGACAACGGGTTTAAAATCATCAACAAAATTAATTTTGTGTTTACAAAAGGATGGGCTTATTCCCGGTATGTCGGATGTCCGCCAAGCGAAAGCTCTTTTGTGAGCCTTAAGTACATTTAACAATTTGATTTTTTCATCATTCACAAGGGATGAAGAAATGATTACGGGTAGGAGATTTTACTCATGGAGATAAGCATACTCCAAATGACTTGGAAGTTCTTTCAACTCCAAATCATGTGGTGGATCCTCCAATGACGTTTTGATTCTCATATTGTCACCCTTTGTGAGCTCCTCAAAAGCATCCTCACATTCGAGCTCTTCTTCGTCATTTGTTTCTTCCATGCTCATGACCAACTCCTCCTCGGTCATTCCTTCAACATTTGACTCTAGCAAGTCAACAAGCTCCGCTTCCAATCCAAGCAAGCTTTCCAATTCTTCCTCCACCGCATCATCTATCACATCAATTCTAAAACACGAATCATCATTAGAATAAGGATGCTTCATGGCCTTATCGACCGTGAACGCAATCCTTTCATCACCCACCCCCAAGGTCAATTTCTTATCTTTAACCCCAATTATGGCATCCGCGGTATGTAGGAAGGGTCGTCCTAAAATCAAGGGCACTTTACTATCCTCCTCCATTTCGAGGATAACAAAGTCAACCGGAAAGGTAAATTGCCCTACTTCTATTAGCATGTTTTCCGCAATCCCAACGGAATATTGGAAAGATCTATCGGCAAGACGGATGCTCATGCGAGTGGGGGTTAGGGATCCTAGGGCCAATTTAGCATAAAGTGAATATGACATTAAGTTTATACTAGCACCTAGGTCCGCAAGTGCATCACAAGTGATGATTTTACCCAGTGTACACGAAATGATGAAACTCCCGGGATCTCCAAGCTTGGGTGGAATTTGGTTTTGGACAAGTGCCGAGCATTCCTCATTCAAAAACATTGCCGAAGCCTCCGACAATTTCTCCTTATTGCTCACCAAATCCTTGATGAATTTGGCATAATTTGGCATCCCGGCTAATACATCAACCAAAGGCACATTGATTCGAATGCCCTTGATCATGTCCACAAATTTCCCATATTGAGCCGCAATCTTTTCTTTCCTTAGCCTTTGAGGATAAGGAATCTTCGGCTTGTAAGCTTTCACAACCGGAGTAGGTGACACCGGTGTGACCGTTGGTGTAGGAGCATCAACATTCTCTTCATTGTCTTCCTCCTCCATTTCCTGCACAAAAGAGTTAGAAACATTTTTGTCCTTGGTTTGAGGTGGTGGAAGCTCCTTTCCGCTTCTTGTGGTTATAGCATTCACATGCTCATTTCTCGCGGGTGGTGGTTGGTAAGGTTTGGAACCGCTAGAGGGTGAAGGTTGTGGTCTTGGGTTTTGTTGTGTATTACTCGGTAAGCCACCGGTTGGCCTACTACTTTGCCCCTCTGACAACCTCTCCATTTTCCGCTCCAAATCTTGAATTGAAGCTTGTTGATTCTTTTGCCCTTGTTCCATGCTCAACCGAATATTTGTCATTTGAGTTTTCATTCTCTCGGTGGCGGTTTCTTGCTTTGACATAAACTCCTTCATCATTTGTTCCATTGGAGTCAATGTTGGTTCTTGTTTTTGAACCGGTGGTTGTTGTTGCTCTCTAGATGGGCTTTGGTGTCGATTTTGGTTGTAAGGTTGGTTTTGGGATTGGTTTTGATTGTATGATTGGTTTTGAGATTGGTTGGAGTTTTGGTTGTAAGGTTGGTTAGGTCTAGAAAATCGGATTTGGTTTTGGTTTTGGTTTTGGTTATAGCCTCCGCCTTGGTAACCTCCCGAATTTCGGTTTTGATAACCCCCTCGTTGGTAGTTTCCGCTTTGATAATTACCTTGTTGAAGAAAGTTAACACCTTCCTCACCTCCTACCATTGGCAAGTCGTCTTGTGCACAATTAGCCGTGGCATGATTTCCTCCACAATTACCGCAACCATCTCTAAGTTCTTTGATTTCACCTTTGATAGCCTTGAATTGTGCATCAAACTTAGAAGATAAAGCCTTGATTTCTTTCATCATGGCCGAGTCATTGGAGCCTCCACTTCCACTACTAGTACCCTCGGCGAATGCAACATGCTTCTTAACCGGTTTCCCTCCTTTATCCTTAGCCCAATTTAAGCTTTGGATAACCTTGTCTTCAAGAAGCTTCCATGCTTCATTCGGTGTCTTGTAGAGGAATTGACCTCCTCCCGAGGCATCAAGAATACTTGCCGAATCCAAGTTAAGGCCATTGTAGAATAACCCAATGATTTCTCTCTTCTTCAAATCGTGACCAAGGCAATTTCTCAACATTTCTTTCATCCGACACCATGCCTCTACCAAAGTTTCGCCTTCTTGTTGTTTGAAAGCTCTAATCTCATTCAAAAGTCTTTCGGCCAAAGCCGGAGGATAAAATCGTCTAACGAATGCTTCCCTCATCTCATCCCAAGTAGTGATGGTGTTTGGTTCCAATTCTTGATACCAAATCTTTGCCTCACCACAAAGTGACATAGGAGATGTCCGTAGGCGAATCACCTCATCCATATTCGCCCCATACTTGAAATAGCTCCCGATTTCAAGAAAGCTAGCAATGTGTTGGTGTGGATCAACCCGCACCCTTCCGTCGAACTGTTTATCTCTAATGAGTTGCATATGATGCCCCTTCAAAGAGAAATTATCATTTTCAATATCTTGAACCCGTATGGCCGCCTCGGGTGTCGGTGCCACGGTTCTCGTCCGTGAGAACATAGGAGTATCATCCTCATCCGCCATCTCTTCTTCACCTTCGGATGGTGTTGAAGGTTCTTCTTCGGGTGATGGAATTTCCTCCACAAAAGTTTCTTCCACCTCGATGGTGTTCCCCGAAGATGTATTGGTATCCGTTTGACTACTAGATGATTCCGATGATCTTTGCTTTGGTTTCCTCCTTCGTTTACTCTTTTTGGTCTTCTCCGGATCGGACAAAGGACTTAGAAGCTCTTTCCCGGAGCTCCTTGTGTTCATCCACTACCAAATTACAACTGAAAGTACACAAACGATAAAACCATAAACGCACCGGCGCAATACAAACAAAGGTAACTTTCCAAGAATAAATTCTAGAAAGGATCAATTAATCACACTTAAATCAACTTTTCACAAATCAAGATCCCCGGCAGCGGCGCCAAAAACTTGATGTGCTAAATCTAGTTATAAAATTTATCGTTGTTTAGTAAACCAAAAAGTACCTCGCTAGACCAATACACAACCGGGCAGTGGACCCTATCGTATAGTAGTATAGTTGGGTAAGTTTGGGTTCTAACACATGGAACTAGATTGGATGATCAATAGAAGTGTGAGCAATTTAAAAAGAGAAAATAAAATGTGGTTGGTTTGTGTGACCGAATTGTCACGTTGTTTAAAACTACGAAATTTTAGTTAAACTAGGCAAGTGGACTCTTTAGAGTCAAAGTGATTGATTTGGAACTTTCAAATATAAAAAAAAACTATACTTGCTTGGATTAGATCGTTAGTGATTTCGGGGTGTAAAGTTAAAACCGGTTATTTTATGCAAACAATTTTCCATCAAACCTAGGCTTAACATTCGCCATCGCCTAATAATTCAACTTCAATTTACAAACCCATGATTCAATCAAATAACGGACATTCGCCATAGTTACCTATTTGCATATTTGAGCTTAACTTGTTAACTTGTTAGTACATGTTTAGTGTCTGTCAGTTGGTCTAGCTCGTAGTTTGTAATTAGAATTAGCATTCCTGACTCCTGCGACGTAGCGTGCAACGTCGCAGGTGCGACGTCAGGTTTTGGGCCTGCGACGTAGTCTACGTCGCATGGGCTTGGGCCTGCGACGTAGCGTGCGACGTCGCAGGTGCCAGATTTTGTATAAATTCGTTTTATGTTTTCTGTTTTAGGGTTGACGAAACCCTAAACACCATTAGTCGAAATCTCTGTAATCTGACTGACTATAATCGAATAAACAACGTTTTGATTCGTATTCTTTGTGTTTGATTATTCGTGTGATTGGTTAGTGATCTAATTGTTATTTCCCCTAGCGATTAGATTGACTCGGTGCCGTAAGATCCAAGGTTAGGGACAAACAACTGGTATCAGAGCAGAAAGTGCTCGTTTTGGCGATTCGGATCGAGTTTGGTTTTTAAAAGGAAGTGATATTCGCGTGTTTTTGTGTTTATCACATTTGTTTTGTGTTTTTACAGGTTTTCGATCAGTATTACTGGGATAATTGAAGGTTTCTGTCGTTCGGCATTCGTGGTTTTGGTTTTTAGGGTTAAAAATTCGTTTTTAGGGTTTTTGGCCGCAGGATTTCGCGTTTTGCGACGTACCATTGCGATGTAAGCTGCGACGTCGCGTGCGACGTAGTGATTTGGACTTTAATTAGTCCGTGCGACGTCGTGTTGCGACGTAGTGTGATTCTGCGACGTCCTCTGCGACGTCATCTGCGACGTACCTCTCAACGTCGCATAGTGTGATTCTGCGACGTCCTCTGCGACGACGTCCTCTGCGACGTCATCTGCGACGTACCACTCAACGTCGCATATTTCTGATTCTTAATTGAATCCTTTGCTTTTTGCGACGTACCTCTCGCCGTCGCATAATCTTGGTGCGACGTACTCACCTACGTCGCTAAGATCAGAAGTTTGTTTTTCGATTAAGTAATTACAATGGCAGCTGATAAAGTGGATATTAGAGGTCTAAGAGAAATGATTAAACAAAGTAATGACATAGGTTCAAGTAATAAACCTCCATTATTTACTGCGGACATAGATTATGTATACTGGAGAGACCGAGTCGAACAATACATTGATTTTCATTGTCCAGAATTATGGGGACCATTACGCGAACGTTATGTACCTCCATTAGCTGAAGGAGAATACCGTAATATTCGTCCTGCTAAGACCTATAAAGCGATGTCTCCCGAGGAGAAGAAAGATTTTGATACTGAAAGAAAATCTTTTTCAATGATTAAAATGTGTCTAACTAAGGATGTTCTTTGGCTTTTCAGAACTCATGAAACAGCCTTTGATTTATGGAAGGCAATTGAAACTCGTTGTGGAGGAAACTATAAGTACAAGGAAGCCAAGCTTGAACTGATTAAGAAACAGTACGATATCTTTGACATCCTTCCAAATGAAGACACGACTTCGTTATTCACTAGGTACTCACGGTTAGTTGGTGAGTTGTTTGAAGGGGGTTATACTTTTCCTTCAATTGAAGTAAATAAGAAGCTACTGGATGTGTTGCCAAGTTCTTGGGATGTTAAAGTTCAATTTTTAAAGGAAAATGAAGAACTTGCAAACATGTCTTTGGATACGCTGATAGGGGATCTTCAAGCTCACGCGATGGAGATTAAGAAGAAAGAAACTAGGTCTGGTGCTGCTGTTCAGAATCCTAGTGTGTATGGTGTTCAGATCAACTCTGGGAAGACTTATGGATCTGGAGTCGCTTTTGTAACAAATACAAATGCTTCATCGACTTCTTCTTCTTCCGATGGGATTCATTCTGTTTTCATGACTGGACCTTCTTCAAATCAACAACAGGTTCAGGTCTCACCTGCTATTCAGGAACAAGCTGCAATTTATACAGCTTTCTTAAGCTCATACAAGGATTTGGTTACTCAACCAAATCTTACTTTGGAGCTGACTAAGGAAGACTATGCTCAGCTTGATGAAGATGATCTGGAACAAATGGATTTAACTTGGAATGTGGCGATGATCACCCGAAGAATTCAAAAGTTCTTGCAGAGGACAGGGCGTAAAAGCTTGGAAGGTGATGGAAAGACTGGCTTCGGATTTGACAAGAGTAAGGTCCGATGTTACAATTGTCAAAATTTGGGTCACTTCGCCAGGGAGTGCGAGAAACCCAAAATGCCAGCATCGGGATTCACAACACCATCTACTCCTCCAAAGGCCAAAGAAACGGAAGTTTCTAAGAAAGGGATTGCTGATAATGCCCTGATTGCCTTTGAGCCTACAAGTCAAGATTGGACGCCTGTCTCCCAGCATTACCAACAGTGTCTGATGGCTCACATTGTGAATGAGGTACATGATGAACCGTTAAATTGTATCTCATGTATTAAGTTAACAGAATCTCTAAAGGCATTTCAAAATGAAACCGTAGAGTTGAGGAAAAAGAATGAAAAACTAACCGAGTCAAATAATTTCTTAAAAGCTAATGAGAAACTTTATGAAAAACATCTTGAGGCTCATCGGTTAGATACTCAGAAATATAAATCTAAGGTTTTTAGTCAAGAAGATGCCATTAAAAGCTATCTTGTTGAAATTGAGTTACTAAATAAAGAACTTACAGATTTAAAAGCTGAGTATGAGAATTATAAGAGTAAAATCTTAGGTTCAAATTCCTCAACGGTCGTTTTTAATGAAATTCTTAGCAAGCATGGTACTAAAGGGAAGAAGAATGAGGGATTGGGATACAACTCAGTCCCTCCTCCTACTACTCATTGTCCCCTGCCTGTTAAGGAAGGCTTTGAAGAGATTCCAGTTGATTGGTCCAAGCTTTATGGTTTAAAAGCTAAAGATGCTAAAGAGACCAAACATAACAAACCGGCAAAGGAGAAAACCAAGCAGCCAGAGTACCCCTTGCCAACGTTTGTTAAGTCTGTGCATGAATCTCCTGTTAGTGTTAAGGAGAATGTTGAGTTAAAGAATGAATCTCCTGTTATTATTGAGGAGATTGTTGAGATTGAGGACATTACGGATCAGGAGTATCCTGAGGTTAAGAAGGTTGTGGTTAAACCTGAAAAAGTGATTTCAAAGATTAAACCTGAAATTAAGGTTCAACCAAATAAGGGAAAAGCCAAGGTTTTTAATTCGAAACAACAAACTTTACAGTCACCTGTAAAGATTTTGCAAAATAAAATAGTAAATGAAAGAGTTTCGCATGATAAACCTTCAACTTCAACCTCTCAACCAAAACAAACACTTTCTAAAACATGTACGCATTGTTCATGTTCTAGAAATGTTTCTCCACCTCCTGTGGTAATTCCTCAGCCTCAACCGTTTGTTGAGACTCGTTCTTGTTTCTACTGCAAGAAACAAGGACATTTAATTCGTGAATGTCCAAAGCTGTCAAATCAGCGCTATGGGAGAGAGATGCCTAGGACATCTGTTTATAGAAATTCTTTTTCAAAATCTCCACCTAGGCGTTACTCTACCTCTCCCAAGCCTATTTTGAAGCCTGTTTCGAAACCAAGTAATGTTGAGCAAAAACCTTTGCCAATTCAAAAGCCCAACATTACTTCTAATATCAATTCCGAATCTTCAAAAGTTTGGAAACGAAAAGAGTCTGATGTTGACTCTTCAGTCGTCAACAGTAACACATCAGATAAAAATTTTAATTTGTTTAAAGATAAAATCCTATCTGACGTGCTTATTGTTGATGACCACGGTCGACCTAAGTCTGTAAAGGCTTGGGTCACCGTTTCTCACTAATCTCCTTCGTTTGTGTGTTGAAGCAGTCAGAACGTGTTAAAGATAGTGAATGGTATTTGGATAGCGGCTGCTCGCGACATATGACAGGCGATGTATCTCTTCTTGTGGATATTAAACCATACGCAGGAGGATATGTTGCTTTTGCTGGAGATACTGGGGGAACCATTTCTGGAAGAGGAACGTTAACTAACGGCAATGTTAGTTTTGAAAATGTGAACTACGTGGAACAGCTTACGCACAACTTGCTAAGTGTTTCACAGGTCTGTGATAAGGATTATACCACTGCGTTCACAAAGACAGAGTGTGTGATACTGAAGCCTGGGTATGTCATTCCGGAAGAATGGGTGTTACTGAGAGCACCAAGAAAGAATGACACATACATTCTGAATATGAGAACTGTTGAGACCTCAAACGAGTATACGTGTCTCTTGTCTAAGGCTTCTGAAAAGGAATCACTGCTTTGGCACAGACGAATGGGACATATTCATTTCCGAAAAATGAATTTCTTGACTAAAAATGACCTAGTGCTAGGAGTTCCGAAACAGTCATTTGCTCTAAAGGATGACTGTATCTCCTGCCAAAAAGGAAAGCTACGTAAGAAGTCCCATAAGTCTAAGCAGGTGAATTCTATAAATGCTCCATTGGAACTACGACATATGGATCTTTTTGGTCCAGTTTCTACAAAGAGCATTGGTGGTCGGTCTTACTGCTTGGTAGTTACTGATGACTACTCAAGGTTTTCGTGGGTTTATTTTTTGACCACAAAAGGGGAAACTCCTGAGATTCTGGTGTATTTGTTGGACAAGTTGGCAAATCTGTGCAACTTGAAGGTGAAAAGGATACGAAGCGATAATGGAACTGAATTCAAGAACTCAACTCTCGAATTGTTTTGTGCTACAAGAGGTATTGAGCATCAATTTAGTGCTCCGAGGACTCCACAACAGAATGGAGTTGCAGAAAGAAAGAACAGGACAATCATCGAGACAGCTCGGACTATGTTAGCTGACTCCAAGTTACCAATTATCTTCTGGGCTGAGGCAGTAAATACTGCCTATTATGTTCTCAACAGAGTACTCACGGTTAAGAAAAAGAACAAGACATGTTATGAACTTTTCAATAACCGTAAGCCAAATCTGCAGTTCCTAGAACCATTTGGGTGTCCATGTCTGATCATGATAACAAAAGATAAGGTCTCTAAGTTTGGTGATAAAGCTGTTGAAGGGATTTTTCTTGGATATTCAGTCAACTCTCCGAACAAAAGAGTCTTTAACAAATCAACGAATCAGATTGAGGAGCATTTTGAAGTGAAATGTTTAAGGTATACGGAACCTCCTCAAGGAACGGGTCCGGATTGGTTTTTCAACTATGGAAACCTCTTCAACTCTTTCAATATTCCGGAAGAAGATGAAACGGAAGAATTGGTTTCTATACTTCATGAGCTTGATCTTACTCAAGATACACCTGTTAATAATAAACCATCCAACCCAAATCCCAATGCAACGCCCGCACCTCCACCGACTAATCCTACACCTCCACAAACTACACCTACACCTTCACAACCACCCACACAACCACCCACACAACCACAAACAACTACCAAATCACCACCATCAACACCATCTCCTACTCCATCATCTTCGTCTGCTCCTTCTAAAACAGTTTATACCTACACAAAGGAGCTTCCATATGATCCAAACATGCCTCCTTTAGAGGAACCTCAAGAAGAAGATGAAATGGAGGAAACAATGGCCTACTCTCACTTATTTTCTCATGAAGATGAAGTAGAAGAAGAAGAGTCAGCCTCTCCTGAGTCTGCTGCTACTCCTGAAACTGAGGGAGATTTGAACAATCTGGGTGTGGATCTTGTGCCAGGTGCCATACCAGAAACTCGTATACATAAGGATCACCCCATTGATAATATCATTGGTGATCCTCATGCATCTGTTCAAACACGACAGCAAGCACAGCAGACTTCAGCTCAGCAACTTTTGGGACTTATAGCTCATATCGATTCATGTCATTTGTCTCAAATTGAACCTAAAAAGGTTGAACAAGCCTTAAAGGATCCATCTTGGGTCGAGGCTATGCAGGAGGAACTACAGCAAATAAACAAGATGAATGTTTGGGAAATTGTTCCTCTACCCAAGGGTGCTCACTTGACGGGTACTCGTTGGGTTTTCCGTAACAAAATGGATGATCGTGGGGCTGTTATTCGAAATAAAGCCCGTCTGGTAGTTCAAGGATATAGTCAATTAGAAGGTATTGACTATGATGAAGTTTTCGCTCCTGTTGCTCGTTTGGAATTTATTCGGATTTTTCTAGCCTATGCTTCATTTAAAGGATTCCGCGTGTATCAACTTGACGTAAAGTGTGTTTTTCTATACGGAGATGTCGACGCAGTGATTTATGTGTGTCAGCCTCCTGGTTTTGAAGACCCAAAGCATCCTAATCATGTTTGCAAACTGAAGAAAGCTTTGTATGGTCTTCATCAATCTCCTCGACTTTGGTATGAGCGACTTGCCAAGTACTTGCTGAAGAACGGTTTTGACAGAGGACAGATTGATAGCACGCTTTTCATCAAACGGGAAGGAGCGGATTTGTTACTTGTGCAGGTCTATGTGGACGACATAATCTTTGGATCAACTAATGATCAGTTGTGCAAGGATTTTGAAAGATTGATGAAATCTGTGTTTGAAATGAGTGCTATGGGGGAACTCACGTTCTTTCTGGGACTACAGGTTGAGCAATCTGACAATGGAATTTATATCCACCAGTCAAAATATGTCACTGACATGTTAAAGCGATATGAATTGTTCAACTGTAAACACTACGGCACTCCAATTGAAGCAAGACACAATCTTGGACCTAATGAGGACGATGAAGATTGCAAGGAGAAAGACTATCGCTCAATGATAGGCTCTCTCATGTACCTGACTGCCTCAAGACCAGATATAGTGTTTGCTGTTTCTCTCTGCTCACGATTTCAAGCAAATCCGAAGGTGTCTCATATGAAGGCAGTAAAACGTATTTTTGGATATCTCGCTTTTAGGCCATCTCTGGGTCTATGGTATTCAAACGAGAAAAACTTCGAGTTAACTGCCTATTCGGATTCGGATCTTGGTGGTTGCAAGATAGATATGAAGTCAACTACTGGAGGATGTCAGTTCCTTGGATCGCGCTTAGTTTCTTGGCAGTGCAAAAAGCAGACTGCGGTTGCTATTTCAACAGCTGAAGCCGAGTATGTTGCTGCTGCAAGTTGCTGTTCTCAAGTTCTCTGGATTCAGCATCAGCTGCGTGATTACGGGTTCAATCTCTCTATGACTCCTATTTACATTGATAATACAGCTGCTATATCTATAACACACAATCCCGTACAACACTCTAAGACCAAACATATTGAACTTAGGTTCCACTTCATACGGGATTGCTTTGAGAAACACCTTATAGATGTCGTACATATAGAGACCCTTAAGCAGTGTGCGGACCTTTTCACAAAAGCCTTTTTGCGATCACGTTTTATAGAACTGGTCAATCTGATAGGTTTAAGGTTCTTTCAGTCAAAGAAATGATTTGTGACTTGGATTTTTAAGTTTTTAAATTCAATTTAAAAAAAAAAAAAAAAAAAAAATCGCAACAGCCACTCTTTATACTCTTTAGTATTAAAGAAAACGCAAGGTTGCTACATTTTTAAAATAGACGTTGAAGTTGTGTCTGTAAACAACTTGGGATATGATAGTACATCGGGTGACATGCACAAAATGGAATTTTAAGGTTTATCTTGGATGTGTCAGTAGGTTTATCTGACACACTTAAAACAGTTTTTATCTAAATTATCTTCATCATACGATGTATTGGTAGGCATGGTACACACCGGTCTCTGAGATATTAAGAAGTAATTTAAATACTTGTCTATTACTTTGAGAAAAATGTTATATGATGTATGACATAAGTCTTAATTGATAAATGGAAGTACTATCATACACGGTCATAATTATGTAAATGTAAAATGGGCATATAGTGATAATATGATTATTCGCCTAACTAATGGTGACTATTGTTGTACTCACGTACAGACCTGAATCCATTAGTTATGCAAATAGTCTCAAACTTGTTATGTTCATACTAAGGGACCCTCTGTTGTACTTTGTACAGATCTGGGGCCACTAGTATCTTCATAGTCGGTTTGATGTATGCCTAAATATAAATATCAAGTGTATGTTACGAGAAAACCGAGATAAACTTGGTCTTGTAATCTCTACCTTGTGTGAATATGCAGTGTTTGTTTTACTGAAGTTTATCAGTATATCATATAATAGGTCTCTCAAAATTAATATTCATACTCACAATAAAAGTTTAACTCACAGACACGGATGTAACGTGTTTAGGTGGACAAACAATACCAATAATTGTCTTGAAATAATTTTTATAAAAGGTGTTTTAAATGTGCCACGTAAATTTAAAGTGGACAAATATACTGATGATCGAAATAACACTTACTATTCCTAATAAATGCATGTTATTCCGATATGATCCCTAATCAGACAACTCAACTCCGTCACCAAAAATAGAGTGTTAGTTATTTTATTTTGTTAATTTTTTACTTTTTGTAAAATTAAAGAAAATACCAAAAAGATTTTTTAGTTTTATGCTTTATTTTTATTCTGCGTTATTTTTCCCAAGTCACGAGTTATTTGGATATTATTTGCTAAAATAACGAGTAAACGGTTTGAAAAATTTCAAAATTGGATCAAAAATTTTATGCGACGTCCCACTCTACGTCGCCTGCGACGTCCCAGTCTACGTCGCATGAAGGGTTAGACTATATATAGTCTCAACTGCGACGTAACACGTCACACTATTCACTATTCACGTGCGACGTAGCCTGCGACGTACCAGTGGCGATTTGCGACGTAGCAATTTTCGAGCAATTTTCGTGATTTGTAGCTGTTTTCATTCCGATTCACTTACGTAGTTTTGATCTACTCGTTATTCCGCACACTTAGGTACCGATTTAACCATTTTTAACCGTGTATATTATGTTTAATGGCTATGTATGTATTACGGGTTAAAAGGGTTTCGGGTTTCGGATATATTAGATGGTCTATCGTGTAATTTACTGGTTATAAATCATGTTTTCGTGATCACCATCGTTAGCCGCACCTTGTAGTGCGTTTGATTTTGAAAACCCCTAAATTCGAGGGTTAGGGTTTCTGGGTTGGGGACGCCTGTTCGTCAGTGCGACGTACGCTGCGACGTCGTGGCCTACGTCGCTTTATTTAATTATTATTAATTTCCTACGTCGCCCTTCCCTACGTCGCTTTCACTGCGACGTCCGATGCGACGTACCACTCTACGTCGCTGTTTTAATTAAAGTGATTAAATTCACAATAAATTGCAAAATGCGACGTCCCCCTTGACGTCGCTCGAATTTTATGCGACGTCAGGCCTTACGTCGCTTTTCAATTTATTTTGAATTTTAGCGACGTACAGTTCTACGTCGCTCTGTGTTAATGCGACGTACGGGGCTACGTCGCTAGTTCCAGGGAATTTGAAAAAGTTTGTAAAAATGTAACATTATTTTTCTAATCTTTTTCGAGTTGCAATCTGTTTCTGTTTTTGCAGATATGGCTTTGATTTTTGAAGCTCGTCATAATACGGCTGCTTTCCTTACTGACACTTCTGATAAAGCTGCACCGTATCGTCAGATGATCGCGTTTTTGAGACGTTCAAGGGTATTCCACGCCATTTCCGATAACACTATGGCGTTTGGAAATCTGATCAACCCTTTTTGGAGAAACGCAACTGTCGTTACTGAAAACGACGTTAGACGATTGGTCTCTACCGTTCTGGGTACGGAGATCACTATTACAGAACAGAGCATTCGGGAACTTTTACAGCTGAATGATCAACCGGATATGCCTGTCGGTTTTGATCATATTTTCGTTACCGGAGCTATGCAACGGATAGGATATCCCGGGATTCCCTCTGATTAGTATAGAAAAGCGAATCTCACACGCGTCTGGAGATATTTGATGCATGTGATTATTGTTTGCTTGGGGAATAGGAAAGGTGGAACGGATGGGATGAGCCGAAGTCTGGCTTCTGCTATGTTAGCGTTGGTATATAACAAGCCGTTCAACTTCTCGGGATTTATCTTCAGGGCTATGGTTGATAATGCGAATGCCGGGGATCAGAAATGGATTTTATATCCAAGATTTATACAGTTGCACATCAATCGTCATCATCCGGAGCTTCAGGCACAGGGTGATATCGATCATCCACTGAAGATTTCACCGATGATGAGTCGGATTTTCACTATTTGTGCAGGGTATGAGAAAGGGGTCGAGGCACCAAGGGATGTTCCCTTATTCGATCCTATTGTGGATGAAAATTATGTACCGCCTCCAGATCCTCAGTATATGGATGTTCCAGCACCACAGCAACCGCAGCAACCACTCATGAACGTTCCTGTTCAAGCTGCGGGGGAGCATGTGGAGGCTATTTTGGAGAACATTGAGCAGTTCGGGCACGTTGACTCGGACAATCCTGCATCTCATGAAACGGTCGAGAGTTCTGATTCTGAAGAACCGGCCAATGTAGGTCCTCAGGATGGGGGTCCGACGCCTGAGCACTCGGATGGTACTGTTCCGCATCCCTCTGAGATGGAACGTATCAGGCTTTCCGATTCATTCAGATATCTAAGAATTCAGCGTCGGATCCGGGCAGGACGCAAGTATGTACCTCCAAGGGATACTGGGAAACGTACACGAGACGGTGATGATTCTGCTGATGAAACTTATCGTCCTCGTCGTCGTGTTCGTCGCTCTTCGTCAACACGAGCTCCAGTCAATCCTCAGCGACAACCTGATTTTGAGATTCAACCGACTCCAGCTTTCATGCAAAAGATTATGGAAGATATGCAGCAGATGAAGCAAAAGCTGGAGGCTCAGGATGAGAAGATTGCTGAACAAGCTGCGTTGATCGAGGTTCAGTCTAAGGAGCTTGAGGATACGAAGCTTAGGGTTAATGTTTTGGAAGGCAGGTTACTTGCCTCGGGGGAGTATGGGTCTGGGATACCCACTTTAGAGTCAAGTGAACCTGCGTCTGTAAATCCCAACCCTGTAATTGAAAACGTTAATGAAAATATTTCTCTTTTGGATTATTTTAGTGTTGATGATATTCCAGGGCAACCGAGACCACTGGCAGTTGATTACTCATTCGCTGACTTATCATTTATTCAGAGGATGGCCAGTGGAGTTGGCTATGAGGAAGAAACAGAGAATGTTTTTGAGATGAACGAGGATGTCTCGATTGAAGAGGAACAGTTGAATGCAGATGAAACGTATGATGATGCACAATCTGGGGAAGCTTATGATGATGCACCAATTATAGAATCTGATTCAAGTGAAGACGAGAGTCCTGATAAAGCTCAACATGGAGAATCAAGTTCTGCTGCAACTCCAGCTCCAGAGACACAGGCACCGGACTCAGCAGCGAAGAAATTAACTGCTGAAGAAAAGAGAGAGAGAAATAAGAAATGGTGGCCTAAGGGACGAAATCCAGTTCCTATTCCAGTTAAATGTCAAGTGTACCGGGTTAGTCGAAATTATACCGGTGTTATTAAAAGCTGGAAGTGTCAGAGGAATCTTTTCATGATTAAGAGAGAAGATGGAGTTCAGTATTTCAGAATGCGTTTTGATAGATTGAGCACGTTGCCAAAAGGAGAGATTAATCGATTAGCTAAGCTTAAATTGATTAATCCTTTCGAGAATGATTATGCTGAGTTCATTCAGAGAAATTTACGTCGGGAAGTGTTATCGAAGACATATTCGAAATTGAAGCCGACGTTGGGAACTCGGTATACGTGGAAGAAAAAGATTGATCCAGTCACCAGGAAGCCTTTGGTTAAAGTTCACTATTCGCCTGCTAAATGTTTGACTGAGATACCTCTGGAATCAGTTCCTTATTATTTTCTGAGAAGACTTGCAAAATGGGAACTTGATCCACAGACTGGCGAAGCGGTTATTACTTTCGTTCCAGATTCTGAACCGTGGCCAGAAGTGGGAGGTATATGGAATCTGAGGCAAGCAACGTTTAGACTATATGATCCGATGAGTTTGATTAATTTTCATGAAAAAGATTTAAGAAAACTCTATGATAATCGGATTCGTGTTGGTCAGAAGAATGAATTCAACAGACGTTTAGCACAGCAGTTTTACAATGTTGTTACTGTTTGCGTAGCTAATGGAATTCATGCCGATGGTCAGTTTCCTGCGGGCTGGGTTTAAAGAAGATTTTTGAAGACCAAGCTGAAGACACGGGGGAGTTTGTTAGTACATGTTTAGTGTCTGTCAGTTGGTCTAGCTCGTAGTTTGTAATTAGAATTAGCATTCCTGACTCCTGCGACGTAGCGTGCAACGTCCCAGGTGCGACGTCAGGTTTTAGGCCTGCGACGTAGTCTACGTCGCATGGGCTTGGGCCTGCGACGTAGCGTGCGACGTCGCAGGTGCCAGATTTTGTATAAATTCGTTTTATGTTTTCTGTTTTAGGGTTGACGAAACCCTAAACACCATTAGTCGAAATCTCTGTAATCTGACTGACTATAATCGAATAAACAACGTTTTGATTCGTATTCTTTGTGTTTGATTATTCGTGTGATTGGTTAGTGATCTAATTGTTATTTCCGCTAGCGATTAGATTGACTCGGTGCCGTAAGATCCAAGGTTAGGGACAAACATAACTTATTCCAAAACCGCATCCGCAATCAAGTTCAACAATTTATAGACAAAAAGTTGACAACAATTCACTAGATAGAAAACGTTCGCTATATCTATTAGCAAATTATCAAACAAGTTAATTATTTGACATCAAGCTCAAATACACAAATAATTGATTAAACACAAGTTCAAGTTAAAAGAGTTTATGATTCATCCAAGCGAAAGACATTCGCCAAATCCGCTAACTCAAATCATACTAGTTAACTAGCTTCACTTGTAATAATTTTCACATTCGCGAAAATAGATTCATTCATTCATTTCATACAAATGACAAGTATTTTTATTAAACAACAAACATTCGCCATAGTTGTTTAGTCAAAATACCCACAAGTTAAACCACATCAACTAGTTACATACAAATTTATGGATGAATCTTAAACTCAAAGCATAAATCAAACACCAAATATAACACCCCTAGTCACTAACTAGTTCATCCAAGCAAGTATAACAAAACCTAGCCAACCATCATAATCGCATCATCATACACACAAAACAACAAATAAACCAAGGCAAACATGATTATATTTAGATAAAAATGCAAACCGAGTTCGTACAATGTCGAGATGATGATTGTTAGTAACCGAGAGATGCTACACTAAAGGAAATCTTCAAGAAAATGAAAGAAAACCTTCAAGAACACCAAAATCGCCACCTAGTGACTGGTTTTTGTGTGTGTTTTCGTGTGTGAAAAAGTTGGTGAGATTCAATAGTGAAAAGGTATTTTTCTAGCCAAAAATTGATCTGCCGCCCAAACTACCCGGCGGGTTGTGTTATTACCCGGCGGGTCCTTTGAAATTTGAGGAACTCGGCTGCTTGAACATATAACACGGCGGGTCAATCGAAGAAACACAACCCGGCGGCTCAGTAGGATAACCCGCCGGCTTCTACAGGGCTCAAACGGCCGAATTTCTCTGTGATCAACAAATGATGAAAAAGTTAATTTACCCGGCGGCTAGCCTCACTCACCCGACTGGTAACCATAAAAACCCGGCGGGTCCTTTGAACAACCCGCCGGCTTCTGCAGGATTACATGACCCGGCTGCTACATACCCCAAGCCGGCGGCTTCAAGCTATTTTCCAGCAGACCAGCTTTTTGCTCGAGACTTCAACACTTTACAAACTTGCTCGAATCATAACCAAAATGCAGTCCAAACGACGATTCTTCAATATTGATGCCTGTAATTCAATTTAAGCTAAATAAGTACCAAAAGTTCATAAAGTCCACTTAAAATGAATGCAAAAACAATGATATCGCTAAAGATAAACTTATACAAAATGAGCGATATCAGCTTCAATCTGTACGACTCTAAGCTGAGAAATCAAATCAGAGGACACCTCTAATCGCATAAAACAAATCTTGTCACTAGATATATTTCGACTCAATGCATCCGCAACCACATTAGCTTTACCCTGGTGATAACGGATCTCACAATCATAATCTTTAATCAATTCTAACCACCGCCTCTGACGCATATTCAATTCTTTTTGCGAAAACATGTACTGAAGGCTTTTATGATCCGTGCAAATTACACATTTCGTACCATACAAATAATGTCTCCAAATCTTCAAGGCAAAAATTACAGCCGCAAGCTCCAAATCATGCATCGGATAATTCTTTTCATGTGGTTTAAGCTGTCTAGAAGCATACGCAATTACACGATCTCTTTGCATTAAAACACCACCTAATCCGGTATGCGATGCATCACAATATACAATAAAATCACCCGACCCATCAGGTAACGCC
Organism: Helichrysum umbraculigerum; assembly: GCA_949592205.1. Taxonomy (NCBI): domain Eukaryota; kingdom Viridiplantae; phylum Streptophyta; class Magnoliopsida; order Asterales; family Asteraceae; genus Helichrysum; species Helichrysum umbraculigerum. The sequence goes on along the minus strand of CATIUR010000002.1, from coordinate 9,275,505 downwards.
AAAACCGGGGCTTGATACAATAATTGCTTTAATGTCTGAAAAGCTGTCTCTTGTTGTTCGGTCCACTGAAATTTCACATCCTTCCGAGTTAACTTAGTCAATGAACTCGCAATTTTGGAAAAATCTTTGATAAACTTTCTGTAGTATCCTGCTAATCCAAGGAAACTCTTAATTTCTGACGGAGACTTAGGCGCATTCCAATTCATAACAGCTTTCACTTTAGATGGATCCACTCTAACCCCGTCTTTGCAAATAATATGTCCCAAAAACTGCACCTCACGCAACCAAAACTCGCATTTCGAAAACTTTGCATAAAGCTGCTCTCTTTTCAAAGTTTCAAGTATCAATCTCAGATGCATTTCATGATCCGCTTCAGACTTGGAATAAATCAAAATATCGTCGATAAACACAATCACAAACTGATCAAGATAGGGACGACACACCCGATTCATTAAATCCATAAAGATTGCAGGAGCATTCGTTAACCCGAACGGCATAACCAAAAACTCATAGTGACCATACCTCGTGCGAAAAGCGGTTTTAGGAATATCTTCCTCACAAACTCGGACTTGATGATATCCCGATCTCAAATCAATTTTCGAAAAATATGAGGATCCTTGTAATTGATCAAACAATTCATCAATTCTGGGCAACGGGTATTTGTTCTTCACCGTTCTCTTATTTAATTCCCGATAATCGATGCACATACGGAGAGTACCATCTTTCTTCTTCACAAACAACACGGGAGCACCCCACGGCGATGAACTCGGCCTAACAAATCCCTTATCTAACAATTCCTGAATTTGCCCCATCATTTCACGGATTTCGGAAGGAGCTAATCTATAAGGAGCCCTTGCTACTGGAGACGAACCAGGAATTAAGTCAATTTGGTATTCTACATCTCTTACAGGGGGAAGACCAGGCAATTCATCCGGAAACACGTCCGAATATTCAGAAACCACCCGAATATCGGAAATGGATTTCTTTTCTAATTTGACATCTACAACATAGGCCACAAAGGATTCACAACCCTTAACTAAAGACTTCTTAGCCTTCATCATGGATATTACCGGAATACTACCTTTTATACGTTCCCCACGCGCCACAACATAAGATTGATTGGAAACTGAGATTTTTATCAACTTTTTATGACAAGAGATGTCGGCTTTGTTTTGACTCAGCCAGTCCATACCAAGAACAACATCAAAACTAGGGATTTGCATTAATAGGAAAGAAACTGGAAATTCATGATCCTCTATTAGTATACTAGCTCCGGCTACCGATGTGGTAACAGGAACTGTCTTACCATCAGCTACCTCAACTTCTAAGGGATTAGAAATCACAGAGGGCATCAATTTCAGTTTATCACAAAATTGCACTGATATAAACGAGCAATTTGCTCCAGAATCAAATAATACACGAGCTGGTACAGAGTTAACAAGGAAAGTACCAGTAATCACATCATCAGTAAGCACAACATCATCCACGGTCATTTGAAAAGCTCGACCCGTAGCAGCTGGTGGAATCTTCCTTTTCTAGCCAGAAGATGAGGAACTCCTAGCCGCACCCGTACCCTGCTTCCTTGCATCAGGACAATCACCCGCTCTATGTCCTTCTTTATGACATGTCCAACACACGTTATTTGGATAAGTACAATCAATCGCATTATGACCCAACACCCCACATTTCATACACCTTGACGTCCGAATAGAACAAGGTCCGGTATGTTTTGATCGACATCTTGCACAATAAGAATTATCCATCGGAACACCACCATAACTAGTTTTCTTGTTCGATTGAGAAGGTTGCCATTTCTGTTTTCCCTTACCGGAAGAATCACTCTTCGATTTCTGTGCATACCTTTCCTTATTTTGCAACCTCCTAGCCATAACATCACTATCAACGGATCGTGCCCACTCAAAAGCCTGAGAAATACTACTAGCCAATCGCACTGTAGTACGATAATCTGGAGGTAAGGTTTTCACAAAGTGACTAATTTTATTTCTTTCAGTCGGGACCCACTGTTGCACAAATCTTAATTTCTCAGAGAATTGTCGGATAAGCTCATCAATTGACATCTCATCAGTCTTCCGTAAATCCATAAATTCCTGCCTGACACGATCAAGATTATATTCCGAACAGAACTGTTTGCATACCTCGGCATGAAAATCCTGCCACCTAATAGAACTCTTTTGTTGTGGAGTAAAATGAGCAGTTATCGAATCCCACCACGACATAGCTTCGCCTTTCAATAATTGGACAGTGTATGGAACTTTGTCTTCCTCATCACAGTGACAAACCTCTAACTTTCTTTCCACATCACGCAACCCGTCTAAGGTAATAGTAGGGTCAGGACTTCAAGAGTAAGAGGATGGTTTACTAGACATGAAAGTTTTAAGAGAACATCCTTTCTTCGACACCTGAAAGGGTGGAAATAAATGTGCCTGATAACCAGTCGATCCAAATGAAGGAAACTGCATTGATGACTGAAAATCATAACCCTGCTGCTGTTGTTGTGAAACATGAGGAAAAGTAACCGGAATCCGAGTAGAAGCAGTAATGGGAGGTGTAGTAGTAGCAACATGAGAATAGGTAGGAATGGACTGTTGAGAAGACCCTGCACGCTCTCTCTCAAGCTCTACTACACAGTTCTCTAATCTCAATATATACTCTTGACTAGTTTCAACTTCTGTATTTTCCGGATTCGAAGTACCATTATGATCCACGTCTTCTGGGGCGGAGTGAACAGTCGAGACATTATAGAGAGTACGGGGTGGTTGCTCATTTTCTACCATCTGTCATAACAACACATCTCAACACTTGTTAATTGTTAGTACTAACATACTAACACATTTCACACTATAGCTAATCCCACAACCCGGAATGTTTGACAACTCGACACTAGATTTGGGATTGAACACTCTAAGTTGTTCAATTCACCCAAATCTAAGCTCTGATACCAACTTATAACGCCCCTAAATTTGAATACATTTTTTTTTTTTAAACATCGCGGAAGCAATATCCCATATATATATAACCTTGGATTAACCAAAATATACATAATCATTTACATAAGTATTTCATTATATAACTACACAATTAGATGGGCGTTACTTTAACAAAACATTTAAAGTAGTACAAAAGTCATCAGAGTTTCATCATTGTCGAACATTCCTTCAATTTACTCCGAGACCCGCCCTTAACAAAATATATTAACCTGCAAGGAGTAAACAACGAGGGATTATCACGAAGCTAAGTGAGTTAACTCATTACTAACACTACACTTAGTTTAACACCATGAGTCTACAACAATTTAACACATTGACTCAACATCACTAGAGGATCGGTGGCCCTTGTGGCACCCTCAGCCGCGGTGGCCCACCAAGCGACACTTACACCAACTGCAGGCCAATACAGTGGTTAACCGATAACGATTTGCTACCTTTAGTCAACACAAGCTCCATTCACAACACATGTTCACAACTCTCGTGTTGACTAACCTGTAGCAAAACGTCCAACAAGATTGACCTCCTTAACACAATCACCAATAGGTTTCTTAACACTTGCTTCTAATTCACAATATGCCTTAACACAAGAATGCACAAATAACACTTGAAGTAACCACATAAGTGATCACCAAACATAGTGAGAGATCAAAGTCCACTCACCTGTCCACTTTAACTTCAGTTACTCACGTGACTAAACTCACTGAGTCTTCGCCTTGTCTGTAAACACATCAAAACATCGGAGTCAGTAACTAATTCCAATTTCTCACAATTTACATAACACAATTACATGTTGTTGAAACAATCATCTCATATCCTATAGCACATTGCAATGAAATCAAACACATAATTAATCATCATTCATATTTACTTAATCTATCCATTCAATACTACTACTATAATGTGTTATTAGATCACATGTACAAGTAACCAAAAACACAATTTTTCTGCAGGCAAGGGAAGCCGCCGGCTTCCCATTCAAGCCGCCGGATTCGAAGGCAAGCCGCCGGCTTCCAAGGCAAGCCGCCGGCTTCAACGCCTTTTCACCAGCTCCACTTTGCACCCGAGCTCAAAATTAGAAGCCGTTTGGCCGAAGCCGCCGGCTTCACGTGTTCATCAGACCTGGGCAGCAGCAGCAAAAAGGATGCACGAACAAAAATAACCAAAAATCCAAAATCGACCAAAACTCAACTTGTAACTCAGATTTTTACCGCTTTTAATGAACCATAACACTTAATAACATCATATACACAAGATTCAAACAACAATTCATCTTCAATTATCAAACTCACATATAACCTAACTAACACATCTTCAAACCAAAACTCAAGAATTCACAACAATTTCTTCATGAAATCAACTCATTTTTTTATGTTCACAAAGTTCATGTAATCACCTTACAAGTATCAATTCAACTTATAATTCCACAAATCTTACAATCAACAAATTATCTAATAATATCATATAAGTTAGTTTAAACTTACTTACAAGATGAAGAACACATTAGAAGATGAGAATGATGATCTTAGCAAGAATTCAAGCTTTCATTCTTCAATCAATTTGATTTAAGCTTTTGATTTGCAAGAGATTGAGTTTGATTTGAGTTAGGTTATGAAATTGGTAAAGAAATGAGAATTTGGGGAAAAATGAATCGACCCCTCCTTTTATTAAACCGGTCCCCTTTTAATTTACAGTACCATATTATACTACTCTTTGCTCTATTGTCTGGAACCTAAATACCAATTGCTAGAAAATTATTTTATTTTACCGTCGTCTAAGATTATTTAAAACAAATATTATTTTACTAGTCACAATATCTCCTGAGACTTATTTAACTATTTATTTCACAATCAAACATATTCAAACAATTAAATGTACGTATTTAAATTTAAATAAATACCTGATTCTACTGGGCCCAATTCAGGGTGTTACAAATTGCTTGCTTGTTGTAAGTCACACAAGCTCTTCTCTTTAAATTGTCGTTTTGAAGCCTTCTAAAGATCGCTCAAGCAATGTTTTGACATGTTATGTTTATGAAAGCAAAGATTATAAAGATTATGATGTAATAGTAGTAGTTATAGATGATTAGTATTTCTAGTTGTAAAAATATGTTAAAGTTGCAAGTCATGGTAATTTAGCTAAATTGATTATGTATGTATTTGAAGGGTTGAAGAAAGCTAAGTGTTTCATTGGTCAATTATGAGTAGTGATTGGCCATTGAATGGGTCAAAATAACCCTTTTTATAGAACGGGTCAAATTGGGATCAAATGGGTCATAAATGGTTTATGTGTCAAAATGGGTTATAGATGTGGAAATGAAGTCGCAAGAAGTGTTTCAAGTCTCATTTTATTAGTCAAAGTTAGTGTTAAAGTTTCAGAGTCAGATTGTATGTAGTTTGGAATTTTGCATGTTCATTAAATTGCCACTTTGTGTCAAAAATGACCCATACGTCCGATTCCTTAGATAATGTGAATTTTGAGAAAGTGCAAAAATAGAAGTCTTCATTTTGACCCTAGTAAAGTGTCTGCAAAGTTTCATAGCTTAATTATTTGCCATTTGTAAGATATGCGCTATCAAAGTTCGGTTTTTGGTAAAAAGTGGTGCAGGTTCAGGATTTAGCTACAGGTCATGGGAATACGATCGTATTCCACGATCGTATTCCCTTGAATACGATCGTACTCCTGCGAGTACGGCGTACTCATGAACCGTACTCCTTAAATTTAGTTCTGTCAACTGAATAAGTGGGGAATACGATCGTATTCCTGTGAATACGATCGTACTCCAGCGAATACGATCGTACTCCTGGGAATTAGCCTGTTTCCAGAAATAAAAATTTAAGTTTTACATTCTAAGTTGAAATAGTATGTGTTGTATTGTAATGAAGTATATCTACGATTAGTGAATTAGTAAAAGTTATAAAAAAAAAAAAAAAAAAAAGTTCAGATTTTCAGGGCGTTTCATTTAAAAAGCTCCGTCACATTGGCTTCACGAAAATGAACTTTTTAGCTTATTAAGCTAAAAAGTCAAAAAAGTGTTTGGCTACTCATATTAGATTATTGCATTTTTATAGCATAACGTAATAAAGTAAAAAGCCTTTTAAAAAAGCTAATCCAAATACCGTTTAAATATTTATTTAGGGTTTACTACTTATTTCAAATTAACTATAAATGGAATATTTCAACTCTAAATATAGAAAACATATTTACAAATATCATCTTGCACGACGTATTGTTATCACTTTCATAACATACGTCCAAATGCCCTATAACATGACACCGAGGTCTATCATCTTGGACCACGTTATATAACAAATTTAAAAGATAGTATTTTAAAAGCAATAATATTCATTTTTTTATAAACGATATAAAAAAAATGTATTTTAGACGTAAAGGTAGCAATAATACGAATACTTTGTGATTAAAGTTGTATTTTAGAATATCGAGTAAGAATTTTGCATAATATAATTGACATAATGGATGCGAAAAAAAGTCAAAATCAAGTATTTTAATGTGTTAACGTGTTCAATTATTGGAATTAGAAGTATATAATTTTCCAAAATTTGGAAACTATTGCACGACAAACTCGATTTTTAATACATGTTACGAAACAAAAAATTATTAAAAATGTTATTTAAATTTTGTGGAATATATTCTAAACGGAAAAATTATGTAGGTGATAAATTTGTTATTGACAAAAATAAATCGTAAGTGTTGTAAATATATTATATTTTTCAAGGATTTTTCTAAAAGTAATTCCTTAGAGCTATCGTTAACGCGCATAAAACTATTGTATGTGAAAGTTAATATTAATTCTAGAGAGCGGTTATTTATATTGGACAACATATTTAAGTGCGTTAAAAATAGCTCTAAGAGATATTTTTAGAAAAAAATATCTTTTAAATGACGATTTAACCGTTTCAAGCCGTCGTCAATGTTTTGCCAACTACTCCGTGTATGATTTCCTTTTATATTTGTTTATTGATTAGTTAAAAAGGTGGGATCAATTTCATTAAAAAGGTGTAACGACCTAGTATGATAGCAATTTAATAATTAGAGGAAATTAAGGAACTACTAATTGGTTAGTAGCTTTAAATAATGTTATATAATAATTGACATATAATGTTATACTAATAATTCAACCAAATACAGAAATACGGCTTGTGAAATGCGAACTAACTAGCTTTAATTTTTTTATTTTTTTACAGAAAGACAACATACTTGTACTACTTATCACAAACATTATATTCATAATATTCATATGGGCACACTTTTTACGTATCATATGACCGATTCAAAGGTCAGTTGATTGAATAAAGTTATGTACAAATGAAACATTCGATAGATTTTAAAAATACTCGCAATTATTACGTGATAGGGATTTATCACAAAAAGTTTGTCTCTACATTGTTAATAATGTGATTTGTCTCACGTAAACCCAATGTTATGTCACTTTCCATATCAAAGCTTGTATCAATTTTTGAATTTTTTGTTTCACATCAAACATTAAATTATGTAGTCTACATCTCTCTTTGCTATGTTGTTTCTTCATAATTTTTCCAACAGAATAGTCTTCTTGATGTTACAATAGTGTTAGCAATCATCTTATGTGCTAAAATTGTTTAGCTCTAATCAAACATGCAAGTTGTAATAAATTTAAATGAGACCTCTTAACATGTTAGCTCTATCATTGCTTATCCCATCAAGATCAAGACAATCAATTGACATCCTAGCATTTCATAAAACAAAAGTCTTTCAAGCGTTATAATAAACTATGTCTACTTCACATCCACTTGATTTGATTCTCTTTTTTTTTGTTCCATACATGATTATCTTAAAATAAATATACAAAAATGCAAGCTCTAAAAAAAATAACTTTTTTTTTGTGGTATTAAAACATGTCCATAATTTTCGTAAATCTAAAAATAAGATATCGCTTAAACAAATTTTTCTTCATCAGTTAATCTTATAAACAAGACTCGTTTTACGAGATAAAAGAAATGAACACACCCACACTGCTACGACACTCGAATCCAAGTCTTGTAAATTTAACCTTATAAGTCCCTAAAGATGAAGCCAAGTTGATCATCTATGATTTATGCGTTAACCGAGCGATTATATAACAGTAGAAGAAAAGACGGTCATTAGTTAAGAATAATGTAAAGGACCTATGTGTAACATCTAGAAACTTGAGGGGAGAAAATCGAAAATTTTCCATCAGTCTAATTTGAGTAAATTTCCCTAATTGCAGGCATCTACTGAAATAGAGAAATAGTCTCTTTTTATCCTTTTCCCTTCCACACTCTTCTTCCTCCACTAGCCTCATCACCAACTAAAACATAACTTTCATTAAATCTTTTGCCAAAAAAACAAAACTTTCTTAACATTACACTTTGACCCTAATTTCATTTTATCAATCCATTTCACATTATAATAAGTTATTTATTTCTATTTAATTAATTAATCATTTTGTTAATCCAAAGAATCTATCAATCTGTCACTATCTTATGCTAGCCGTCCAGTTCAAACCGGCCTGGCTGGATTTATACTTTTAATTACCACAATTATCATAATATCATCCTCTCTGTTCTCTTCTGTTTTCGACAACCCATCAACTAAATATTTAGTCAATTCCATCAAATTTGCTGTTCTTGATCTGTCAGGTGTTCTTTTTTCTCTCTATTATTTTATGGGTATTCAATAATTTTATAGATCTTTTATTGCTACTGATCTGAGCTCAATAAACCAAAAGCTCGAATATTTTCTATATTTCTGAAATACCCAGTTGAAATCTCTAATGGGTATTCAGTAATTCAACTTTCTTGCTACTGATCTGTGCTCAATAACCCTAAAGTTCATAACTTTGTTGGTTTTTTAGGAAAACCCATTTGCGATTTCTCCTTTATTGCCATTGATTTAAGCTCAAGAACCCTAAAGTTAAACGTCATTTGAAATCTTTATTGGGTAATCATTTATTCAGTCTTAGATCTGAGCTCAAGAGTCCTAGAGTTTATTGCTTTATTGAATTATTTGTTAAACCCATTAGAAATCTTGGTGTATTTATGATGGGTTTTAGGGGAATTAAGTCAATGGGCATCTGGGTTGTGTTCTTGGTATTTTTATCATCATCATTATTTTGTTATGCCCAATTTGATCCTGCTGATAAATACTCAATAGATTGTGGATCTCCAAGCAATACAACAATCGGTAATAGAGTCTTTTTATCTGATAGCTTAGCTTCAAGCTATCTTTCAACCACACAAACTGTTTTGGTTGATACATCTGCAAATTCAATCCCATCATCAGAATACTCACAACTTTATAAAACAGCAAGAATCTTTTCACAAACCTCTACATACACTTTCAAAATTAATCAAGCGGGTCGTCACTGGATCCGACTTTATTTCTTTCCATTTTCGGCAAGTAGTTATGTTTTGACCACAGCAGTTTTCTCCGTTTCAACTCGTGATCATTCCCTGTTAAGTGATTTCACTACTACTAATGGCACAATCAAGGAATATTCAGTTAATGTTACATCTGGTGATCTTGAAATTACTTTTACACCCACTGGGAGTTCGTTCGCTTTCTTGAACGGATTAGAAGTTGTGTCAGTCCCCGATCCGTTGATCGCGGATGACGCAAGTACTATTACCCCTCCCACAAATTTCAAGGGCCTGTTGACCCAGGCCCTAGAAACTGTGGCCAGGGTTAACATGGGTGGGCCCATGGTTACATCAAGAAATGATTCATTGTGGAGGACTTGGTTTCCGGATTCTAGTTTTTTGAAAAGCGTGAATCTTGCATCGAATGTGTCAAATCTTAACGCTGTTCTGTATCCAAACGGTGGTGCTACACAGGAAGATGCTCCGCGTAGCGTTTATGGTACTGCAGCAAGAATGGCGTCCGAAAAAGACCCGAAAAGTAACTTTAATGTGACTTGGGAGTTTCCAGTGGACCGGGGATTTCAGTACCTAATTAGGCTTCATTTTTGCGATATTGTGAGTACGGCCGCAAATGAGCTTTACTTCAATGTTTACATTCAAGATTCGAGTGTTCTATCAGATTTCGATCTATCAACTAAAGTTGGCGGGAATTTAGCGACTGCTTATTATACGGATTTTGTGACATCGTCAATTAACAGCAACCAAATTCGTATTAGCATTGGGCCGGCTGTTGTACGAGATGCTTACCCGAATGCTATTTTGAATGGCGTCGAGATTATGAAGATGAATAACTCAGACGGGAGTCTTTCTGGGAAGAATGGGCCAGAGTCGAGCAAAAGCTCGAAAAGCAAATTAGGTGTGATCATTGGAGTGGTAGTTGGTGTGATAGTCGCTTTGTTATTGATTCTTGTTTTCGTTTGTGTGTATAACCGTCGAAAACAAGAACGACTTAATCAATCAAAGATCTGGATTCCATTATCGACAAATGGACTTTCACAAACAATGGGAAGCAAATGTTCTAACGGAACAACAATCAGTGCAGGTTCAAATTTCAATTACCGTTGTCCATTTGCAGCTATTCAAGAAGCCACAAATAACTTCGATGAAAGTTGGGTGATCGGAATTGGTGGTTTTGGTAAAGTTTATAAAGGTGTCTTAAGCGATGGTACAAAAGTGGCTGTCAAGAGAGGTAACCCGAAATCCCAACAAGGTTTAGCTGAGTTTCAAACTGAAATTGAGATGCTTTCACAGTTTCGTCATCGTCATTTAGTGTCACTGATTGGTTATTGTGACGAAAAGAGTGAAATGATTTTGATATACGAGTACATGGAAAACGGGACATTAAAGAGTCATCTTTACGGGTCAAGTTTCCCTAGTATGAGTTGGAAGCAACGCCTTGAGATCTGTATTGGTGCAGCCCGCGGGCTACATTATCTTCACACTGGCTATTCAAAAGCAGTTATTCATCGTGATGTGAAGTCGGCTAACATATTACTTGATGAGAATCTCATGGCTAAAGTTGCAGACTTTGGGCTGTCAAAAACGGGGCCCGAGATTGACCAAACCCACGTAAGTACTGCAGTCAAGGGGAGTTTCGGGTACTTAGACCCAGAGTACTTTAGACGACAACAGTTAACTGAGAAATCAGATGTGTACTCGTTTGGGGTTGTTTTATTTGAAGTTTTATGTGCACGCCCTGTGATTGACCCGTCTCTACCTCGAGAAAGGGTGAATCTGGCCGAATGGGCGATGATATGGCAGAAAAAGGGGCAACTAGAGCAAATAATCGATGTCACTCTAAAGGGAAAAATCCGGCCTGATTCTCTCAGAAAGTTTGGTGAAACTGCTGAGAAATGTTTGTCCGATTTTGGGGTAGATCGGCCTTCGATGGGTGATGTATTGTGGAATCTTGAATATGTTCTCCAACTTCAAGAAGCAGTTCTACAAAACGACCCTGACGAAAACAGTACAAATGTTATTGGTGAATTGTCTCCTCAGATTCATGATTTTAGCCACGATGGTGATGACAACACGAGTACAAATATTGGTCAGTATGAAATGTCGAGTGGTGATGACATTTCGGGCGTTTCAATGAGCAAGGTATTCTCACAGTTGGTGAAATCAGAAGGTAGATGAACAAAGAAAGGGGAAATTTTCGCGCGTTTACTGATGAGGCTAATCGATTATTTGTTGTATTTGATATAGAGAGATTGAAGAACTTGGTGTTTTATATTTAGTGTTATAATTTTCAGTAATCGTATGCTTTGATAAATGATGTAATGAGTAACTTATTTGATTATTTGATCCGTTGTATGCCGAGTTTTTTTAAACCATGAAAGTATGGACACATGATTTGTGTGTTTCAATTGATGAATCTCCTTTGCAAATGTTTGTGTTAAGTACTTCTGCTGTACAGTTTGCGTGGTGTAAATAGTCTTTGGTGGTTTGGTCTAATTGTCTATCCAAAATCTTTTATATGGGACTTGTATTTATGATTTACCAGGACTTGAAATTTCTAGTTTTTGTTTTATTTCATTCTTCTGATAAAAATCACATATTGGCGACACTATCATGAAATCAAGACTTTTTCTAACATAGTGCTTACAAGATAAATTTCTAGCATAGTTATGGTTAGCTTTAAACTTTATAACCATATTACAAGGATTATTTTACTGAATAGTTCTTATACCTTAATTATACTTTCAACAAGACTTGAAAAATATTTTACACTAGCAATTTTTGAACAATTTGATGATGGTGATCTTATTTAACAGATACCGTAGATTCGAACCACAATGATTCTGTTTGCAAGGTTTGACATAAAAGTTGAAGATTAAGGTTTGTTAAACAAACAAAACAAGCAAGTGTGCAAGGTCCAGAATTCCAGATTCCTGGTCTTACAGAACATAACCGAGATGCAAGAAAAAGTTAGGGCTGGAGTAGACTAATCGGTTCCTGAACTCGAAAAAGGACTTGATTTGGGTTTGATGGTCCCAAATCATCCTACATTCTTATATGCATATAACACATATCTATACATTACATGAAAATAGCAATTACAAGTTTTTGGCACAAAGGTGTAGGCATCTAAAACAGAACCTCAAGGAGAAATGGGGCCTATAAACTGGGCTTTGGACCAAGCTTTTCAATCAGATATCGCAAATTAAAGTATAACACTACAACAAGTCAACAACCATGATCACACCAAAAGACCTCCATTAGACCCAGTATTCGTGTATCTCTAGCCAGAAGCATAGGAAAGATTTTTACTTTTTCTACTTGGATGTTTTCTTTCCTTACGGATTTTAAGATTTGGAATCAAGTGATTCTTCTGCTGTGTTGAAGTAGGTGTGATATAGATTGAAGAGACATTCAACAAAATTGGCAAAATGAGAAGCGTAAAGTCGTAAACTACTTTAATTGTTCTCGACTAAATAGACAAATAGTAATATAGTACTAGTAAACATATTTAATAAGAACTTGTAAAGAGGAAACACATGATAAATACTACCCTTTGGGGAAACGCTTTTCGCTGTTTAGATGCATTTACTTACTTGTATAACAAAACTAATATCACCAACATAACCAAAAAGTAAAGTTAAGCCCTTTTTCCGTGTCAAAAAGCAGTTGCACAATTCCACCTTTGCTCCATGACAGCATGCCATTTTCCTTGTCGTGCATCTAATTTTGCACCATGACGCGTGCCATGACTATGGTTCTCATCGTATTGCAACAAACACATCTTAAACTTGAAAGCATGAGAATTTATAACAAACACAATTGCAGATCTTGCGACCGTATATCACACTGACATCAATGTAACACGCATATCACATGGACATCAAAGTAACACACTTTTTAGACGTTCTATTGATCACGAAAACTATCGTTCTAATATAAAGAAGGCTACTTTAAAGCCTTAAAGGGTCTTAGATTGATGCATACGAAATCAAGAAAACAGACTGGCATAAAACAACATTGGGCATAAATATTATCTTCTTATTACTTGAAGATCAACAACTTTCAACTTTCATGAACTTAAATACCATTTGCACCAATTGTGCTACATCATCATCATCATAATTATAATTGTAATCATAATATTACAACAATTACAATATAGAAACAAATTAAATATATGTACGTGTGATCGTATTCAACAAATGAATCAAGAACAACAAGTGGCACACCTGATCAATCCATTCTCATTGCAATTCGGGCACCTAATCGACCTCCCTTCATCTTCCTCAAAAACCTTCCTACTTCCATTGCAATTCAAGCAAGGAACAAATCGTACGTCCCCACAATTATCACAAACAAATCCAGAATCAATAACAGGAAACCCTTTCATATACTTAAACAAAATCCCATCCTCATGAAGTTGTTTAATCTCATCTGCACCACCAATATGTTTTCCCCTGATAAACACTTGTGGCAAAGTGAACCCTTTTCCTTCAAACACATTTTGTAACTCCTTTCTATAGTTTGAATCCATCGATATATCCCTTTCGTCAATAAACACACGAAACCCTTTTAAGATCATTCGAATATCGCAACAATCTTCATAAGTCTTTCTAATTCCCCTCAAACTTGTATAATACAACACAACTCTATCTTCACAACCAGATAACCAACAACCATTTTTTTCATCAATAATTTCACTAATAGGATTTTTCAGAAGTTTCGATTTTTGGCAATGCTTAGACGACAATGCATTATTATAACTAGAAACCACATTCGAATCCATTTTCGATAGCAATGATTCCTCAGATAGATGCTTCCATAATGGCTTAGTATCCGCATACTCAACCAGTTCATACGAACCACCTAACCCGAACGAAACGTAATCTTTTTCGATCTTTTCATTCGACCCATTACTTATTTTTCGATTATACGAGTTGGGTTTCTTCAAAGTTTCAATCTTGTGATCCAACATATCATATTCTTCTTCATCTAAACCTTCCATAAGCTCCCAAGTGTTGATAACAGAGTCTGGTGAAGAAACAGGGCATTCTTCCAGATTTTTGTCGGTGGCACCGGTGCCGGTTCCGGCGCCGGCGTCGATGATGATGAGTGAACCGTAAGTAGTGGAAGTGAGAGATACAAAGTGATTTGAATCACCTTTATGAATGGGTGGGTGGTGAATTAATGGAGTGGGTAAAGACATGGTTCTTGAAACAGGGGTTTGTGAACATGAAGAGATATAATAGTGATCTGAGAATGGTGAGTAGAAATGGTGTGGAGAAGGTGTTGAAACTGATGAAATTGACGGTGGGTTTTGGTGGTCGGCGACGGTGGTGGTGATGGTGGTGTGAAATTGTGGTGAAGAACGAGAAGCAGAGCAACCCATTTTTTGGTAAGTTTGATGAAATTGGAGTGGAAATTAGTAAAATTGAAGTTGAAATTAATTAAATTAAAGTTTATGGTGGTGTGATTTAGAGATTTTGGTTGTAGATTTTGTGTTTTTGGGTGTTAATTTTGGATGTTTCAAATTAGAAGGTAAGATGATTTGGGGATGATGAAAATGAAGATAGAGAGAGAAAGAGAGAGGAATTGGGAATTAAATTAAGGGAGGGTTGTTAGTTGGGAGAAGCAATTGACTTTAGGCTATATTTTGTGTCAATGTATAAAAAAAAAAAGTTATTAAAAAATTGAGGTTATAATTAATGTAAAGAGTAATTAAAATTTTTAATTTATTTGTCGGTTAAGTATGCATTAATTTCAAGTATAATAATACTCCATCCTTTTTAGGATGGAGGAAGTAGACCTTCCAATTAAATACTTTCTTGTTTCACTTTATTTTTCATTCTTATTCACACATGTTAGCGAAATGTTTAGGGTTAGATTCGGGATTCATTTCAGATGAGCATTGATATATAACGTAGTATAGTTATTATGCAATGAATCTTAGTCGTAGATTATAAAAACTAAATGTTGAGATCGTCTACTCATGTATGTGAATGTTTAACCATTTACTATAGAATTTAACATGTTGAGAAACATATTTAGAAAAAGGTTTGTGGGCTAAAAAATAAAAACTTATAAATCAAAATAATAATGCTTGTTCTAATTAATCAAATTTGAAATGAAATACGTTCAATAGAAAAATAACACGGTTGCGTTTATCAAGAAAATTCAAAAGAAAAAAAAAAGTCTATTTTTTCCGGATAAATAGATTGACACTTTTAAAATAATCTTTAGATTTAAACATCTATTTCCCCGTACACCTTCTATACTGAAAAAATGTATATAATAAAGAGGGCAATTAAGTTATCTTGATCGTATTGTATTGCCTTTTTTCTATTTATATTTATTATTATTATTTAATTTAATTTAATATTACTCTCTATATATAAAAATAATCGTGATCATGATTAAATAAATAAAAAACAATTCCCGCTTACTTCTTCTATAGACTCTACACTGAGTGAGTAGTTTCATAGTAGTTCTATGTCTAATCGAAATGTACGTGATTCGTTAAAAATATATATCGAGTCAAAATCAGTATTATTTTTCATTATTTATACGAGCATTGGTAAGATATATCGTTTATAACATATAAAAATAGTAACGAGAAAGTAAGGTCAAGAGAAAATACAAACTTATGGGTCAATAATTAACCATGACAAATGAATGAGAGGCGATTTATACCCCATTTTTAACGTGTATATAGCAAATATATTTGATAAAACGGTGTATTTTACGTATTATTGACGGTGTAGTATTATGGTGTGTACGTTAAAAATGAGTGTATAAGACCACTCCCAATGAGGGTTTCGTCACATGTACCAGCTCAACGCTACATCAGCACACCCAAAACTGACACAACGGTACCAACAATGACCGTGTCACTTCAATTTTTGAGATTCACATGTACCAATATACATACACTAAACAAAAAATAAAAATATTTTAATATAATTTTTGCGGGCCCACTTGCTCGTCTCCCCTTTGATCGCTATACCGACGCATCCTCACCGACGAAACAAACTGACGAGGCCGTAACAACGATGTCAGTTAGCCGGCACTCGTCAGTTCTCAAACCGACGAAACTGTTAGCACTCGTCTAATAGTCAAGTATCCTTGTTATTATAATAACATAATAACAATAAATTGGAGTAGTATGGACATTGACCATAGACAAAAACAAACAAAAAAACTTTATATTTAGTAATTCAAATTATGGTTCTTATTTTGTGAAAATAACAATCAATGATCATACAAAATCTTGTCAAAATATATTGCATTATTGCAGACCTCCTTTTCAATAATTTTCAACACTCCTAAGAAAAACAAAGACAAATCACTTTCTTGCCAGCTTCACATGTCTATACCATCATCATCATTTCTAATTCAATTTCATTCAAAAGTTTACCTTTTCATTTCTACTTTAATTTTCATTCTTCTTTTTCCTAAAATTTACACGTTCTCCTTGAACAAAAATCGTAGTTAATTAATGTAAGAGTAAAACTAACATTTCATCACCTTATCTTACATTAATTTTAATTTATTAGGAATAATTTTAATTATTATGAGACGAAACAAGTGAACTTGATTTGCCCAATTACGTTATACATAATATATCAAAATATTAACCCATTTCCAATTGGATTTCAAGAAATAATTAAACGAGAAGAGAAATCCTAAATATCAAGTGTTAAAGTTTTTATTTATGTTGATTCAACTCTTACATCTAAAATAACAACGACAAGAGTTATGATATACACAAAATCCACTTGGATCCTCACTTGTGTCGTTGCATAAAGAGGTACAGATATTGTCATTACAAAATCCCGCATCGATGTTATGTCGAATTGTGCTGCAAAGTTTCATGACATTACGAGCTTCCATCCCTAAAAATATAGAGATCGTGTTCCGTTTAGGTTAACAACAATCATACATGTTAAATATATCCACACGAAGTTAAAGATCATATCGCTCCTCATTACTATAAATAAAACCTTTAATCCAGATAGGTGAAATATAAGATTACCTGTGACCATGAGACATACGAAAAGCATGGTGACGACCAACAATTTTTGCATGTTGATTTGTTATTTACGTGTCTAGAGCTGTGAACAAATTCTCAGAATGATTTCATGGCCTTTAATTATGTAAAATAAAATCTTAAGACTATTAATTACATTTAAGGGTATAAATACACATTTAATTAATAATTAATACTTCGAAACTCTTAGAATAAATCTTGTTAATTGGAGTAATGCAAATGATCACTAGCTCAGCTGATTGTGATGCACGGGGTTTTACCCATAGGTCTTGGATTCGAGTCATGTGGTGGTTTTTCCTAGGTGAGGCAATATATGGGCTGGTAGTGGTGGCACGATGATACTCAATCACTGGCCCACATGTGTTATTTGCCGTTTCCAAAAAAATTGGAGTAGTAATTACGAATAGTTATATATTTCTAAATTATTTATATTATAATTTAGTTACAACTCCCTACGTTTCAAAATGTTGAAATACTAAAGATGAAAATTAAATGAAATTTTTCCAACTAAAAACTTTTATTAATAAACGTAACATAACATAAAAAATGAATTCGATAATGAAACGTAAGTTAAAATGAACTTATTACACCAGGGTAAGTGCATAAAAATGCAATTAACTATGATCTGACATTCATAGTGTGCATCCAACTATTCATACGTACATTGTGTGTAATAAACTCGTTATTTCTAGTCATTGTGTGTATTTTGGTAACGTGTTAACTTGTAAGGATGACAAGTTGCACCTTATATAGATAACACATGGAAAAAACACCGAATTACATACAATAACATCAAATAACTAGTTACTTATACACAATGGAATCCCGAATAGTTAAGTACACACAATGAATGTCATAACATAATTAGTTGCATTTTTTTACACTTAACCCTATTATTATAGGCTATAAATGGAGACACATTACTCGCTACGTAAACTGCATAAGCAATATCCGGGTTTAATTTAATACAATAGGGATTTGGCTCATGAAGTATGAATATGTTATTTCAGAATATAAAATGAAGAATAAAAAGGGCTGAAGATAAAATCGAGATTTTGATCTTTAATATATGTTTAAAACTATCTTACATCTTACACTGAGTATATATGACAAAATTGTCCCATGTCCATGATTTTTTCAAATAAGCAACAAGACAAAACAATACAAGGTTTGGGTACCAATCTAGCCAATCACATCAACAATTTCAAATTGTGTACATTTGTTTGTTTGTAAATGAAGTTATCTTCTTTTATTTGGTTTGCACATTAGGATTATTTTAAATCAAACCTGCATTTTTGCTAAAAACCAAGATATCTTATGTGCATACATCTTCCATGACCTCTTTTGTGCCATAAACATCTACTACTATTTTTATATAAAAATCCAAATAAAACTTGATTTACACATTGACTTATCCTTAGAAAGTCAATTATTTGGTCTCTTTAAACTCAATATTGTTTTGATTCCTTTAAGTACTTATATAATAATACTAATTATTTTTTAAACTAAATAATATCAAACAAAAATAATAAAAGAAACAATACATGCATGATTGTCATATGCAGCATCAAAAAGCTATCCACTTATTATGTTTTTTTTTTTAATCTTTTTTGGGCTAAAGTGATTCTTTTGATAACTTCAAACCATGATGCTGACCTGGATGCCACGCAATCACATGTCACATGCTATATATCTATAATCAGATCATAGTCAAAATTTATGTCTTTACCAAACACTCAAAATTTACAATATTAATAATTAGCATTTAGCTGCCCAATATTGAGTTGGGGCCTATTAAAGCTACCCCTGGCCCACCCTTTTTTCCTGCTCCTACCCCCTGGCTCATCCTTTTTTATTTTATTTTTTAGGTATACCCCATTTCAGCCTTCTGTTTAGTCTAAAACTGAAACTGATTCTGTACTGAACTGGATCAAATTTAAATAAAAGTATACCGAAATGGTGGGCCAGGGGTAGATCCAGACTTCAGGGGTGTCTTTAGATTCCCCTATTGGGTTTCATTCTTCAGTCAACAAATGGTGATTTACAATTCAAGATTACTTGCAACTTCTGCATCAAAATTCAAATTGTGGTTACAATCATATTCATTTACAAGTGATTCTTCATCCATCATTCCATCTCAATTACAAGTAAGTTTCTAATCACTACTATTTATCATTAATTCATTATTCAATTGTTTGTGATGTGATTATACATGTGTTAATTAAGATCAAGATCTTTAGCTTATTTTATGTTATTTTGTTAGTGTACAAGTATGTTTTAGTAAGTGTGTTGACTTTGAAAGTCAGAGTATGTTACTTTCTGCATTCCTTAATCCTGATTAGAAGTATATTATATTAGTGATTTATGTTCTGTAAGATTAATTTGGGCCCCCAGTTTGGAATGTACTTTTTTAAAGTGATTCTTTTGATGTTCTAGATTGAGAATTATAATCTGCTGAGAATGCGGTGTGGATGTGCCGCGGGTGTGGATTTGGATGCTATCGGGACGGTTGTTCCTACTGCTACTGTTTTTACTATCTCTATTATTGTTAAATCTTGCATTTTTATCTTTGTACGTACGAGTCTGCCGGAGGTCTTTTTGGAAGCAGTCTCTCTACCCTTGGGTAGGGGTAAGACTGTCTACATCTTACCTCCCCCATACCCCGCCCTCGGTGGGATTGGGTACTGTTGTTGTTGTTGTTGTAGTTAGTTGTAATGAAGTGATTTAAGTAAAGGGATAGTTAGATAATTTTACATTAAGCAGAAAAGTCATTTGAAAATCTTGTTGATGCATCTATTAAAATTGTTATAATCTGATGGCACAAAAACTGCAAAACAGATGCAATTATGTCTTATTTTCGCCTAATATGACTTGTTTGATGATTACAGAATATTGGATTTATAGGCCTAGGGAACATGGGATCCAAAATGGCAAATAATTTGATTAAAGCAGGACACAATGTTGCAGTTCATGACATGTAATTTTCTTCATTATATTTAGTTAACTTATTTCTTTATTTTGTATGATTTTTGGTTAACATGTGACGTGTCACCTCGAGGCATGCTTATTTCATATGTAGTAATCATTCTTAAAAGTAAAGCGTACAAAACTATTTGTTAAATACTTTGATCTGTATGCCAAGCTTTTACATTGATCATAGTTTCATTTTGTATCAGCAATCTTGATGTCATAAAGATGTTTTCGGACAAGGGAATCTCTGTGAAACGATCACCAACCGAAGTTGCAGAAACTAGCGACGTTGTAATTACCATGTTGCCCTCACCAACCCATGTAAGTTTTTTTTTAAAAAGAAGAATTATTTTTTGGTTGTTGACTGTACTTATTGGTAAGTTAGTACTAGAAAATTTTAAGTTGATGCATCTTAAGAATGTCAACTTGATGATTTATATACGACTTGTTTGTTTAGGTATTAAATGTTTACACAGGACCGAATGGTTTACTTAAAGGTGGGAATGCATTAAGGCCATGGTTATTTATAGATTCATCGACAATTGATCCTCAAACAACAAGAAAGCTATCTTCAGCTGTATCTAGTTGTGCTTTGATCGAAAAGAAAGGTATACATAAGAGAAGGATATATGGTTGAAACCAGTTATACACATTATGTGATCCAATACCTTTTTGTGGTTGCAGCTATAGTTACATAAAAAGTTACTCTAGCAACGAGATCAACTATTTTTGAATATCCACTTGTAAGTGATTAAAGTGTATATTGTATAGATTCGTGGGAGACACCTGTCATGCTCGATGCTCCTGTCTCTGGAGGTGTAGCTGCAGCTGAAAATGGAACACTAACATTCATGGTATAAACATATTTTCAAAATAGTTTCTGATTATGTGACACTAAATCGTTTGTCAGAACCTACTTATCCCATGATCTAATAGATTGGATACGGTTTATCAGGTTGGTGGCCTGGAGGAAGCTTACAAGGCTGCAAAACCAATATTTTCTTCTATGGGGAAAAATACGATATATTGTGGTGGTGCAGGAGCTGGTTCGGTAAGTTCATGGAGAATTAAATTTATGTCAAAAAAATGGGATTACATAGATGAAAATAGAAGACTAAATAAGTTCTGCAGTTGCATTTTATAGGTATTGATTTCGACGTATTTAGTTATAAGTGGGCCGATTTAGGTTATGCCTCTATCTTTTATGGGTCAAATGGATTAAGCTAAAGGATTGCAGTAATAAAGCAGCCGGTCAAATTGGTCAAATGGGCTGAAAGTGTTGCGAGTTATTCAAACGCATACGAAACTTCCAGAATCGCTTTTCAGAAAATGTTCAAATTATATTAATAATAATCTTTTTGTCCTGCTATTGATCAATAATGCAGTTCTTGCAACCATATATAGCACAATATATTTAGAAAATTTCATTTATGGATATAAGAAGTGTTTGCGACCCGTTTCGACCCACACTTGAAAAGTACCTGTTTTGACAAGAATCATTTTTACAGCGTTATCTGTTGGATAGCAGTACTTGAAAAAGTTAAGAACTAGATAAATTTATGGTGTGTGTGTGCGCGCGCGCGATTTGATCTGATAAAGTTTTGGTATTCAGGCAGCCAAGATCTGCAACAACTCAGCAATGGCTGTGCAAATGCTTGGTGTCTCTGAAGCCTTTGTTCTTGGCCAGTCCTTGGGGATATCTGTTAGTACTTTAACGAAAATATTCAACTCTTCAAGCGCTCGTTGTTGGAGTAGGTACTAATTCATGTTGTATATTACTGTCTTTTCTTTTTCTTTAAGCCAAATCTTGATTTGAGTGGCATCAGAGAGCTATTATACTGTCAAAGTTTGAATCCTCTAAGCTGCAACTTCTTAGAGCAACCTGCCCAACCTAATAATCTAGAATCACCGAGGCGGATGGTTTACGTGGTTCCACGGGTTTGCGGGGCATTCGTGGAGCTTCCAGTTCGCCGCACAGATCAATTAAGTTGTCTCGGGTGGAATTTTATTAAAATACAATTTGACTAATTTTTTAACAATCAAACCCAATTTGAAATGCTATGAAGCCTTGGAACCAAGGGAGGAGGGGGTGTAATGGTTCAAAATGGGTTTCGTAAGTTATAATTCAGGTCAAAGATTCAAACGGGTCGGCTCAACCCATAAACATTTTTTTACCATTGCAGGTCATTTTTGACCCATTCCAACTTTAAGAAATTTTCTAAAGTTTTCTTATTAGCATCTGAATGCTTAGTAAAAACGATTACTTGTGTGTCACCTATGTGTCTAATTTGGGATTCACTATCTGGTTCTAGCCATTTTTCCATATGAATATTTACACATACTTATATAGTCTATATACACTTGTCAGTGATACGTATAATCCAGTACCTGGTGTGATGGATGGGGTGCCATCCTCAAGAAATTATGATGGCGGATTTGCATCTGCACTAATGGTACGTGATGTTTTTATAAGAATACTTTTATCTGTCTTTTAAAGATTTCAGCGTATGGTGTGGCAAATGGAATAAGCTTATTTTCAAGGCTTATGGGCTCACTGAAATTCGGAATGCCGATAAACTCATCTTTCATAGTTTATCAACTTAATCTTATGACTTATTTAACCCCAGAAGCATAGATTGATAACCTCATAAATCATTAGTTATGAGCTTATTGGGTTTTAAAGTCAATAAGCTATGAAAATAAACTTACTCAAACACTCATTTTCAAAAATCACAAACCGTATGTTGGTACTATGTAATCGATCGGTATGATGACTTATAACTTTTATATCTAATGCAGGCTAAAGATTTGAACCTGGCTTCGGAATCAGCTAAAGAAATGGGTCTGAAATCCCCATTGACATCAGAAGCAAAAGAGATGTATGATCAATCCCATCATTTATAACTTTATCAAGATAATATATTGATTTATTGTCATACAATTCATACCAGAATTTGAATAACAACAAAGTAATCCGATTCAAAACACTGAAAGTATAAAAATAGTAAGAAATTCTAGAAAAATACTAAGAAATTCAGTAAGTTTATATTGTGAATTTAAGATGTCACATACTACTGCAAATATTCTGATATGATTTACCATTTATTTTGTCTTACAGATTCACAAAGCTTTGTGAAGAGGGTAAAGGAGCAAAAGACTTCTCTTGTGTTTTTCGCCATTTCTACAATGGTAAAGATGAACCGAAGGACGATCATAAATGAGTTGCCTAACCCTTTTTTGCCTACCAAGTGGCACTGTACATGTAACGGCTATCGTGCCTAGCAGGGGTTGGCACTTCGAGTAACTTTTGGGTCTAGGTATCATACATCTTATGAAAAACATGATTATCGGTTGTCACCCGAAGATTGTGTAGTAGGATGATAATGGTCAGAATTGCTATAGGTTAAATTCTCATCGTCTAACTACATAAAGATGTCCCTTTGATGAAAAACAAAAACAGAAAACTGTTTTCAGAAGGAAACAACAAATGTTAGAAGTTATCTGATGTGAACACGAAAACTTAGTTACTAATTACAAATCAGATTTGATGAACAAGTTTTCTATCGATATAGGGTTTGACAGCGGAATCAAACAACCAACAACTATTAGTTGATCACTCTAATACCTGTTAATAATTAACCAACCCAAACAACACCCGTGTAAACGAGGTTACACCCACAAACAATAAAAGAATAAGCAAACAAGATAAACGAGACAATAAAGAACACATGGATTTAATATGGTTATGTTCAATCTCCAACTTGAAGATTGGGTTAGTCCACGGGGCCAAACCAGAAAGTTTTTACTATATTTTTAGGAGTCCAAGGATTACAATTATATAGGGAAACACAAACTTGCTCAACAAGAAAACACACTGCCTCGAGATCACGTCGCGATCTACCCCAACTCCCTTCGCGATCCTCCACATTTCGAGTTGTGATCTACCTATGATCGTCGCACGATTCTACCAAAATTGATGCGCCATCAACCACGGATCGCTGCGCAAGCTATACCTTTTCGCTGCTCGATTTGTCTTCTGCCAAAATTTAATCTTCATTCCCCCATCTATATCATTTCCACATAAGATTAAGCAAAAAAGTTTGTAATCTATCTTAGACTGCTCCCATCCTAACCCGTTGACTTCCTTCGGTTTGAACCGACGAGACCGACGGCGATGGCACGGGCTCGTCGGTTGTGGTCCTTCGGTATTCCGACGCGAGCAACGGGTGGGTGTGGGGCCGATTTGCTTTTTTTTTTGAAATGTTACCGCTTGAAATTAATATAAATAAATAAATAAAATAAAAATAAAATACCAACGGCTATTTGACCGTTTTTTATTTAATTTTTTTAAACCACTTTTTAACTATAAATACACACTCCATTTTACCCATTTTCACACAACAATCTAAGCCACTTTCATACACAAATACACACTTCATTTTACCCACTTTCACACAACAATTCTCACCAATTTTATACATTCCAAACACTACACTTTCTTCCAACATCTCTCTTACAAAAATGTCTAAAACAACAAATTAAAACCCAAAACCAAAAAGAAAGATCAACAAAATATTGTCAAAGATATGTGGCAAAATTTGTTGAATAACCCATTACTAAATCCGAATTCACCAAACACTCAAGCTTCCGGATCCTCGTCTCAACCACCTCAATTTGCCTACTTCCCACCCATTGCAAACCCGTTCAACCTTGCTTCCGATGATCCGAGAAATAACTATTAACATCAAGGGTGGTACCAAAACACACCACTACCACAATTTTCCCACCACAACCAATGGTCACCATTACAACCACAATTTTACCAAAACACACAATGGTCACCACAACATCCACAATTTTCTCCAATCACATCCAATCCCAATTACCAACAAATAAATTTCACCGTACCCCAAACGTTGGAAGAAAGCTCCGACGAGGCGCAACCTGATCCCGATCCTGAACTCGAATTCGAAGCCCAAAACGACAAGAAAAAGGGTAAAAAAGTTCAAAAGGCTAAACGGGTTCAAATACATTGGACGGACGACGAGGCTAGAATTTTAGCGGAACGGTGGATACATTGTTCCGAAAATGGCGTCCAAGGAAAAAATCAAACAAACGAGTCTTTTTGGGGTAAAGTTCGAAAAGGTTACAATTCTTGTGTATCACAAAAACGTAACCTTAATCAACTTGCCGGCAAGTGAAATAAGATTTCGTACGACTCAAAAATATTCCAAGCTCTCTATAAACACTACAAAGAGATTTGCCCACAAAGCGGTGCCGATAAAAACGACATTTTAAATGCTACTCGAAAAGCATTCCGGCAACAAGTTGGGCATGCGTTCATTTACGAATCATCTTGGAATGTTCTAAAACATTTCTCAAAATTCTTTACCGAGCCGGACGTAATGGCTAACGAAAATACTTTCCAACCTTTTGTCACCGATCTAGACGCGGATGACAGTCTAGTGGGTACGGCTCTTGATGCAAACATGAAACGGTTGTTCCAAGACGACCACATCCGCCATCCACTGGGCCGAAAGGCGGCAAAAAGTACGGCCTCAAGCTCCGCCGGTTCGTCTTCACGAAGTGTTCGTTCTGAAAAAATTGATACACTTGAAGCCGTCAAGCAAACCGCTCCAGCGTAACAAGAAGCAATCAAAATGATTAAGGAAAACAACTTGAAAAATGCTGCTTACAAAGCTTTGAGTTTTCTTTGTAAAAAACTTCCAAAACAAGCGTCTAAAAAAGAAATCCAATTGATCTAAAGGACTCGGGAAAAGTAGTAACACTCTACGAAGACAAGTATGGAGGTGACGGCTCAGACGAAGACGAGGATGAAAACGCTAACGAAATGGACGAATCGAGCTCCGATTAGATTACGTTATAATTCTAGTATTTTTTTAATTATTGTACTTTTTATTTTTTTAGGAATTGTAGTTTTTTATTTTTAAATTTATTGTACTTTTTTCTAGGAATTGTTGTAATTTTTATTTTTAATGAAATGTGTTTTATTTAAATTATTGTATTTTAATTGATTAATTAATTAGTCAGTGGGTCCCAGAAAAATGAAGTGACAGAGCAGGGATGAACTAGGTCACCGGTGCACCCCAAGGAGATGAACTAGGTCTTACGAAACCCTTATCTAGTAGCTCCTGGATTTGGGTCATCATTTCACGAATTTCGGAGGGAGCTAGTCTATAAGGAGCCTTAGCTACAGGAGTAGAACCCGGAATCAGGTCAATTTTATATTTCACCTTTCTAATGGGAGGCAACCCAGGCAATTCATCAGGAAAAACGTCGGGATAATCAGAAACCACCCGGACATTGGAAACAGTCTTCTTTTCTAATTTTGCATCAATTATATAGGCCAGGTAGGATACACAACCCTTAGCTCGAGATTTACTAGCTTTCATCATAGAAATCATAGGGATACTACCTCTTTCCCGTTCCCCTCGAGCCACAACATATGACTCATCCGAGATTGGAATCCTAATTAGTTTCTTATGGCACTCTATACTTGCTTTATTCTTACTTAACCAGTCCATGCCTAAAACCGCATCAAAACTGGGGATAGGCATCAATAGAAAAGAAATTGGGAAACTATGATCCTCAATCAATATGCTAGCTCCAGTCACCGATGTGGTAACTGGAACTATCTTGCCATTTGCTACCTCGACCTCAATAGGTTTTGTAATACAAGTGGGAGTCAATTTCAGTTTATCGCAGAAAAGCATAGATATAAATGAGCAATTGGCTCCCGAATCAAACAGAACAGTAGCTGGTACAGAGTTGATGAGAAATGTACCGGTTATAACATCTTCAGTCCTGACAGCATCATTAGCTGTCATTTGGAATGCCCTGCCGGTTGCCGTTGGAGGATTCTTTCTTTTCTGGCCAGAAGATGAAGACCCTCCGACCGCACCCATCTTTTGTTTTCCAGCCTCCGGACACAAACCCGAACGATGACCTTCCTTTTGGCAATTCCAACATACATGCCTAGGAAACGCACAATCCTTGATGTCATGACCAAGTTGTCCACATTTGATACACCTAGCAGTTTGCGAAGTGCAAGGACCCGTGTGCCTCGATTTACAGTTGTGGCACCAATTGGTTCTATCCAATGATTTACTATCCGAACTGGGCTTCTTAGGTTGATGGAATCCCTGCCATTTCTACTTTCCAGGACTACCCGAAGAATCACCTTTGGGTTTAAATAGAGATTTTTCCTTAACTTCCAAGCCCTGGGCCCTAACATCTCCATCCACAGAACGAGCAAGATCAAAAGCTTGGGAAAGAGTACCCGCCAGTCTCACGGTCGTCCGATAAGTATGCGGTAACATTCCCACAAAATGGTCAATCTTCATACGTTCATCCGGTACCCATTGTTGCACGAATCTCAGCTTGTCAGTGAATTGGGAAATGAGATCATCCATCGTCATCTTATCCGTTAATTGCAAATCCAAAAACTCACGTCGAATCCGTGTCATGTCAAATCCCGAACAATACTTCTTACAAACCTCATTGTGGAAATCAGACCAACAAATTGATGCTCTCTGCTGTGGGGTAAAATGTGATGTAATGGAATCCCACCAAACCATTGCTGGACCCTTAAGAAGTTGCACCGCAAAAGGAACTTTGACTTCCTCTTCACATCGACAAACCTCAAACTTTCTCTCCACATCTCTCAGCCAATCCAAGGTAACAGATGGGTTTGAACTACCCGAATAATCGGATGGTCCACAAGACTTGAAAGTCTTAAAAGAGCATAGCTTAGGTTGACTCTGAGCTTGAAATATAGGAGTCTGATAACCTGTAGGTCCGGAAGAGAACGGAACCGAAGTCTGATAGGTTCCATGGTGTTGTGGATGATGATAATAAGGCTGAGATAATGGAATCTGCGAGGTCACCAAAGGTGGTGGTACAGCGCTAACATTTGGTGGCAAAGATTGCAAGATTTGTTGAGAAGACCGGTTTTGTTGTTGTTGCAAAAACTGTTGTTCAATTGCCTTAAGTCTCAGATTTTCTGTCTCTAAATGAATCATATAGTCATCATGATCAAAGTCCCCTGCAGAAAAGGAAGTACCAGTTTGACCCTGACTAACATTTTGGGTTTCATTAGGGGATACATTAGTTCGAGAGGCATCATTGGGTGTGTCAGCTGGAGGTTCATTATCTGCCATATCTGTACCAAAACAATATCTCATAACACGTTAGTTGTTAGTACCTATATACTAACCAACTTCACATGCTAACGAAATCCCACTCACAGAAATGTTTGACTGGCACACATAGATTTGGGATTGAACACTTAACCCATGTTCAATTCACCCAAACCTAGGCTCTGATACCAATTTATAACACCACAAGTGTAACATCCTCTCTTCTGGTCCGGTAATTTCTAATTTTAAATTGCTATATTTAATTGTATTAGAAATTATTTGATATTATTTGTTTATTTGCGAAACTTAATTAAATAAGCCTTATGACTTATTGTGTTTAGTAAATTATTGATTGTTTTAATTTACTATAGTTGACGGTGCAATAAAAGAAGTTTCTCGCAAACGGTTTTTAGGTTCCAGACAATAGCTTAAAAGGGGACTAGTTTTAAGTGAATGCGGGTCGGTGTAAAGGTTGGACCGACTTAAATACTTCCTTTTTAGGAAAGTTTCTAACTTTCCTCATTTAGAAACTTTTAAACCCTAAAACCCTAAAGCTAAAAACCCTTAGAAATCTTGAAATCAAGTTTAAATTTGTGACTTTGGGCTGATTGTGATCTTGTGATAGTCTAATTATCATCATCATCACCTTGTAATCTATATTTGGTAAGTTTTGAGTTTAATTAGTTCATAGTTTGATTTATAGATGTGTTTTGATGATCTTGAGGTTATGATATGTTAAAACATGTTAAAATGATACAATATTAGCTGAAATATGTTGCTAAAATCGTGGTTGTGGTTAGTTTGGGTTGGTTTTAAGTTTGCAGAAATCTGCCATGGCTGCCCAGGGTTTCCCCTGTACGTCGGTTGAAGCCGGCGGCTTGTACCCTGAAGTCGGCGGCTTCGTTGTGTAGAAAGGAAACCGGCGGGTGAACTACCCAAGCCGGCGGCTTGACAACCATAGCCGGCGGGTTGAATGGTTATCCGGCGGCCAATAGAGGCTTTAATATGCGATTCGTTTCTGTCACCACCAATTTAAAATCACCCGGCGGCTTGAAAAGAGAAGCCGGCGGTTGGCTTTAGGAAGCCGGCGGCTTGGGGCCTGAAGCCGGCGGTTTGGTTGGTGTTCCAGCAAAGGTTTTGTTTTAAGCTTTAAGACTTGTTCTAACTGGTTACTTGCAATGTGAATTGTACTTATTGACATGATAATACATGATGGTTGTTATATTTAGGGACTTATGATAATTGTAATGTTAATTAAGTTAAGTTCCTAATGATTTAAATGGATGTAAGTCAAGTGTTAATGATCTTGATATCTAACTTTTACCTGATTGTTGATTCTCAGATAAGCAAAGAGCTCAGCGAGATAAGACAGCTGAGTAAGTGAAACAAGATAATCAGGTGAGTGGATTTGAAACTCATAGTTTGATTTGGTTGTGTCAGTTTGATTTCAATCAGTAATTATAGGATTACTATTGATAGAATGTTAACTTGGAAATGATATGCCATTTGATTGGTGGTTTGATTAGCCTGTGAGCTTGATTGATGAATTCAGAGGTCAACTAGATTGTCGGTTGGACTTGATTGCTAATGTTGGTCAACACAGGGTTGCGTACATGTGTTGATAGAGATTAGCATTTAGTTAGCGGTTAATCACTGTTTTGGCCTACAGCTGATTTAAGTGTTCTGATGGGGCCACCCGGAACAGGGTCCTTAGGAACCACCGTTCCTCTTGACGATAATTGTTGCATTATTGATTGTGAACAGATTGCTAGCTAAATTGAATTGTAGTTGATTATTCATTCACTTAGCTTCGTGCTAATCCCTCAATTTACTTCCTGCAGGTTATGTTTAATTATGTGGGTAGCCAGGAAGGGACGTTTTGATGCTGGGAATGTTTGAAACTTGCAACTCTGATCCAGTTTGTAATAAATAATGTTTTATAGTATATAATGCCCCGGGTTTGTAAACATGTTAACTATGTTTGTTTAGTAGTTAAACATATTGTATAAAGGGTTGCGAAAATTTCTAGCAGGTTTTAATAGATTATGTATTTCAAGTAGTCGCTTCCGCCAAACTTAATATTATATTGTAGTATTAAATGAGGGGCGTTATAACAAGATTTCAAGAGACATTTTATATATATATATATATATATATATATATATATATATATATATATATATATTCTTCGGAAGCGATTAAAACAAATCATGCATTATAGATTGCATATAACATAGTTCCCAAAACATAATCTATGCATGCATGATGAGTTGATACAATAACCCCATTAACTACAAACATTAAGTTAGGTGTTATTTAAATTCAAAACATAAGTTTAGAAATGACGACATGTCATATAGTCAGAGTAGACAGTCAAACATTCTTCAAACCAACTTCTTGCCCACCCACATCAAAAGTAATCTGCAAAAAGTGAGGAGAGGGATTAGCACGAAACTAAGTGAATAGATCACAACTATCAATCTAAACTATCATAGCAATTGATCACCACAAAGCATCACAACAAATACATCAACGAGGATCGGTGGTCCTTGAGGTACCCTCATGCCGCGGTGGTTCCCCAAGTAACACTTATAACCACTGAAGGCCAAACAGTGGTCTTACCGATAGTTTAGTACCATTACTACATACGACATGATTTCAATAAACAACACATGTACAAAGTCATCATGTCGTCCAAAGTAATAGTATCCAAACCCAATATCATATTGACCCCTGACAAGATAGCACATTCCATAATCATCATGGCAAATATATACTTATTCAACGTATAACAGTAAAACCATATTTACCCGTTGTAACCGGATTGTTACAACTAATTCAGACTGAGAGTCAATGATCCACTCACCTTAGTAATCACAACCTCCACTCAAAGTTCTAATATTATTGAGTCTTCGGTTTATCTGTAAGCACAACAGAATAATACGAGTCAATAACCCATCCCAAATATCCGTGTGCTAAATAAAGTGCGTCCTCGAAGTCAAACATGATAACTCAATTTACAACACTTCAACATATATGTGAAGCCATAAATTAACCTATCATGATACCATATTAAGTGTTACAGAACTATTATGCGTTTTAAAAACTACAGAAGCAGCCGGGTTGTCTTAGGAGCCGCTGGCTAGGGTAATGAACCCGCCGGCTGGGTGACCAACCCGCCGGTTCCCTTGTTATTACGTGAAGCCGCCGGCTAGGCAACATGACCCGCCGGCTAGTTCATCAGGTTTCAGTAGCAGCAGCAGATCCAACAACCTAACCCACGAACTAAACTCCTAAAATCACAATTCCGCACACAAGGCACGATTTATACATACAAATAACTTAAAGTATCATCATGTATCAAGTTCAAACAACAATAATCTCATCAATCACCAAATCTACACATGATCACACCTTTAACCTATTTCTTCAAACCTTAACTCATAAACATATATTCAAAGCAATTCAAACTTACAATCGAGGTAATAGCAAGGTAGATGATGATGTTGATAAGTGTTAACCACGAATCCAAGCTCTAATCGATTACTCAAAGTTTTCTCCTTTGATTTCTCTCAAACTCAATGTATGTGTGTGTGTTATTTTGGGGAGTTAGAATGAATTGGGGAATAGGAAAACAAATAACCCGATCCACCACAAAGGGTGGGTATAAGTTAGCTCCAAATTATACCCGCTCTAAACTTATTGTCTGGAACCTAAAAATCGTTTGCGTGAAAATATATTTTATTATACCGTCAACTAAATTTATTTAAAACAAGTAATAATTTATGTATCACAATAAGTCATTTGACCATTGAACATATTTATTTCAATTAGGCAAATAATACGAATTATTTCTAAACTTAATTAAATAATCAAATGAATTAAGTAATTTACCAAATTTCTCCTAGGCCGGCAATGAGGATGTTACATTTTTTCTCTCCGTCCGCAACTGAGAACAAGTAAATCATCTTATAATAGATGTACGTTTTTTTCATTAAAAACATGTGTTAGCTGGTGACAATAGTGAGAAAATTAAAAATAGATACATCATCAAATTAAATCTTCTTAGACTCTATAATCTTAAATCCTCCTAATAAATGTACGTTTTGACAACGACTTTTTACAACCCTAATTAGATAGCATTGAAATATTTGGGTATTGATAAAAAAAATGTAGTAAATTAAACTCGAAATTTTCTTCTAAAGCACAATAACTTATCAAATTAATCACAATCAAAACCTGGAGTGTGAACCTTGTCTTACCCACAACTCTACTCAGAACCCACAATATCAAGGTTCATTTAGACGGTTTCTTTTGTTTCCATTGTGATCGATGAGTGTATTTATATTTTATGGACAGAAAGTGTAACGAAAGTGGCAAATACGTTATAATCAACGGTGTCACGTGACACCAGTCAATTAGGACAATTTAATATAATATTAGTTGAAAAATTATTGAATCTTAAAGAGTGTCACCATTTGTATTAAAGCGGTGCACCTCACTCCTTAATTAAACTTAATAATTATTAAGTGGAGTGATTTTAAATAATTTGTGTCACCGGTAATTGAATTTTCTTGGATCGACTGCTACTGAATTTCAACTTCTGATTTTCCCATATTATCTCGTTGGTTACTTTGGTGTGTGATCTTAACTAAGGTTAAAAAGACCATAATTAGGGTATGTTTGGTAACATAGCTTATGAGAGCTTATTGGAGTTTGAGTTTATTTTTTCTATAAATTCAAGCTAAAAGCTTTGTTTGGTAGAAAAAAATTTGATAGCTTATTGAAAAAATAAGATCTGAAAAAAAAGCAAATAGAAGTAGCTTATAAAAATAAGTTACACGCTTATTAAAGTAGAAATTACATATATACCTCCTATATCATTATTTATCATATATTTTTTTGTCTTTTTATATCAATTTATATCAATTCGAATCTGGGATGATCTGAAAGCTTAGGTTATACCCTATATTTATAGGGGAGAGGGAACCCTTTGGGTTTATCCCACGGTCGATGTGGGATCAAAGATTTCGTCCTCCAACCACCGGTTGGAGCTTCCAGCTAGCGGTTGGACTTAATTCCTAAGTAAGTAATCCACACGCCAACTCCTAGTCAAACCCTAATCCATCCAACCCGGTTGAGCACTCCAACTACCGGTTGGATCCACTTTCCAGAATATTCCGTGAACCTCTTTTAGTTTCTTATTAATTTATTCACTTTGATAAATTAACAAACTAATTAGTTAACTATAATATTAATTGTAATTAATATTGTCTCTCATTTATTTCTCTTAAACTGTTCGTCGAGGGCAATTCAAAAAGGACTCCACTTTTAACGATAGTCTTACCAATTTAATTATGACCTTGGACACTATTTCAACAGTTCTATCATCATTTTCATACTCAATTAACACTACTAATCATACTTTTAGTTGATTAACATCAACCTACAAAGATTTAGCAAAAAATAATTACTCAAGAACATTAATATGATTTCATCACTTTTAACTTGTAATTTGGTTAGAAATCATCACTAACTCACTTACTAATAACAATTCTAACAATTTCTAACCCTAAATTCGGATTAATTTCACTAATTATTCAAAACCCATGAAAACCTAACTTCTAGGTTAAAATTATAGAGAAAACCACTTACAAGAGATTGAAGATAATGAAGGAGATGATGAATTGAAGATTATGAACTTGAATTAGAAGATTAGAAACTGAAATTGAGGCTTAGTATACTTCCTGCGTTTTCCGTTCTTCACAAATGAGGCTCTGGAATATTTTAGAAGTGTATTGGGTAAGAATAGAGCTGACATGTGTATATGTATATTAAAATTCATTCCCTTTTTAATCATACGGTCTGGAACTGAGAAACCATTTACGATTTCTAGTATTTTATATCACTTAAAATACTAATACTCTAAAATAATTATATTTTCGCGTACTAAAATAATACCTCGAAATTTAGGGTATTACAGAAACGTGATATACGGAGAGTGGGTATGGAAGTTTTCAAGTTATTAATATTCAAAGATATTGATTCTTGTGAGGAAGGAATTTTAACTTTTAAGAGGGAAAAGAGAGAAGCAAATGGGAGGTGACAAGTATTCTCCTTTATTTCTCCACATTCTTCATTTCTCTACCCTTATCATTTATTATTTACTTTTTTCTTGAATTTTTGCTGTTTTACTTTTTATATTAATAACTTTTTCTTTTTTTTATTATATTTTTTTAAGTTCTCGTTATCAGTAATTTTTTTTTCAACCTCTTCATTTAACCTTTTTCACAACTTGTTTATCATTTGTTTTTATTTTTTTTCGCATTTTCAACTTTTTTTTTCTGTTTGTTGTTTTACCTCACGTTGTTATATGTAAATACAATTTTATATATAGTATTACAACAAAATATTTATGTGATGCACCATATTCATACCTTGAATAAAATACAAAATTATAACTTCAATGCACCGTACAATTAAAATTAGGATGCACCATATTTTATAACTATGATGCACCAAGATTTATACACTAATGATGTTTATCGTATATCTAAAAGTCGGAGCGTCATATTTATAACTAAGATGCACCATGTTTTATAACTATGATGCACCACCTTTTAATTCAATAACGATGTTTTATAGTATATTTTGAATGTCTATGCATGAAAATTTAAACACTCGATGCACCATGTTTTATAACTATGATGAACCATGTTTTATAACTATGATGTACCACTTTTTATATTCATTAATGATATTTTATTGTATATTTTGAAAGTCGATGCTTGATATTTAAACATTCAATACATCATATTCAGAGAAAATCAGTGTACCATAGTTTATAATGTTAGTGAACACAATAATAATTTACTTTTATTGCATCTTGTTTTTGATATTCATCAGCATCATAAATATAATATCTGGTGCATAACGAATGTGAAAATGATATATATATATATATATATATATATATATATATATATATAACTAAACCGTAAAAAATGTTTTATAAAAATGTTAAAAACATTTTTTTTAATTGTTAAAAGTGATAATTTTTCCTTAAAAAGTATTAACAAATTTTTTAATTATTTATTTTTGATAAATGTGTTATAGAAGTCTTTACAAATTTAAAAAAAAAATATGTTTTAATTATTTTTTTATAAAATAATTTTTTTTAACAAAAGTTTTTAGAAATAAAAAGGGAAATAGAAAAAAAAAAAGAGAAAGAAATAAAGAAAGGGTGAGAAATGGATAAAAAAGGTAAAGAAATGATAGATGGGAAAGAGAAAATGGAAAAAAAATGATGGAGAAATGAGGATGACACTTCTCACCACCTCATTAGGTTATCTCCCTTCCCTTACCTTTGACTCTTCTTCCAGGAACCTCACACATATTCAAATGTCTTTAATACCCTTTCCACTTCTACATAATGACTACAAACGTGCAATCTAATTACGAAATTGCCATTCTCTTAATACACCACCGATTGAAAATCTGAAGGCTCAGATTGAGGTTCTCAAAGTTCTTTATTTTAAAATGAGGATTGATAAATACAACATACGTTTTGTTAAATACAACAAAACTGTGCATTGAGCACTTGTACTGCATTCATAAATATCATTATTTTGTGTTGTATGCATCCAAACTTTTGTTGTATATATCAACACCCTTTTAAAATGGTTCTCAAATGAACCCCTCCTATATATATGTGTGTGTGTGTATATGCATTTATTATTTAGATAATATCTTTCATAGTCTAATGTCATGTTCAATAATCAGAATAGTCATCTAAGCAAACGAATCTGATCAAGAAGTTGTTAAGGGAACTATTATATAGTGATGAATTAAATATTAGTAAAGGGTATAATTGGTAGTAAAAAAATGAACAAGTCATTAATAATTATTGTTGATTATACATGGGAATCAGCTATCAGCATTTATTCGATCTACAAACAAACATGTTAAAGAGCATTTATTGCCAAAATGTATTATATATAGATTGAAAAACGATCGTATGTTCCATAGAAGAAAAAAAAAAAAAAAAAGCTCAGGACACTTCTAATATTGATGCTCTTCATCACATGTACCGGTAAAACTGTAACACATATAATTTTCTTTCATAAATCTTTTCAATTACGTATAATTTACTTTTGTTCTTATAACTGATAATCAATCTCATACATTATGTTATCAAACATGCCAGGAGAAGATGTGATGAAACTTAGGCCGCGATGGTGTACTAGATGGCTATGGATCAAGAGCGTTTGTCTGAATGACACATGTATTAGAGATTGCATCACTAATGGCTGGACTCAAGGCTATTGCACACCAGATAGTGCAAGGCTTTTTAGGTGTGTGTGTCGTCGTCCATGCGTTTTTTCGCAACCAAATTAATAGATAACTCCAACTAATTGATGTCTTACCTCAATTTAGTTTCTAATTAACTGTAAAAACAGTTGCTTCGTTGCATAAGATGGCATATGAGTGATGATGATCTATTGAACTTTAAGCCTTTTAATCAATTCTTAAGCCCGACAAATTAAAATCAGTTTTAAATTCTTCAATCATATTTACAAGTGGAAAAGTTATAGTTATTTAATTATGTACGATGATTTCTAAACTATGAAGTTTGTCGTACACCACTAATATATGATTTACAAAACCAGAGGCACACCTTAAAACATGAGCTAGTGGTGCATCATTAAAAATTTGTGATATACAAATCACTTCGTATCAATCATACACGGCTATCTTGTAAAAAGAAGAATAAATATGAGACACGTACGGACGTACCCATTTCTCATTGAATTATATTTACAATTCTCAAATTAAACAAGATTATAATTATATAAGTTGTATGTACCAAATAAGTTGTTGACTCAATCAACCAACAAAGAATTATATAATTGATCATGGCTTGATTGTCAGTGGAATTGGGAATTCATCAATCGGCCTCAACAAAAAAAAAAGTTATTTTTTTTAATAAAATAAAAATAAAGGGCAGAATAGTCATTATCAGGACTATAAATAATTACTAGTCTTTTTGAATTCAAATTATATAAAAAAATTTGTTTTGGGCATATATGATATTTTCAATTTAGTTGGGTATATATGGTACGATGTATGGGTGTCTTCCAATCCTACCTGCGAACTCCGTAGTTTGATCAAACTCTTTTTTAGCAAATCCCAACTTGTCTTACTCATTTTACCATGTTCGTTCTTCCTTCATTGAGTATAGCCTTATATATATAGTAGCTCATAAGCTGTTCCATTAGCTACCTTTACCAAGAACTTTAGCTTATGCTCTCAAATCTCACCCGTTCTTATTTAATTTTTTTTATAAAAATTATATGAAAAGAATAACATAACATGTGATTATTATATACCATTACCATTACCATCAACTTTTTATGTGTTACTTTTTTTTGGGTAAAGTGATTTTAAATGATAACTTCAAAGTTCAAACCATGATGATGGTTTCAATTATTTTCGGTTTTTATCTTATTGGGTTTGGAATAACTTGGTCAAACAATTTAGTTTAACGAGTTGAATGTGCATGATTTGTATGTGAGAGTTTGTATCTTAAAACATTTAAAAACCTTTTATGTAACATTATTATCATTAAATAAATTTATAAGAAAATAATCGATACCGTTAACAGCATCATTTAATATTACGTGTTATTAAAGTAAAAGAAAAGGTTGAGTATGCATATTTAGGGAAGTTCAAGGGTATGAAGTTTAAGATAAAAGATAAACCTTTAATGTTATCAAATTATCAAATGTTATCTACTTATCTCCATATTTGTCGTTTATGTTTCTATAATTTCAGTCATTCAGTGGCAAAACTTCTCCACATCTCGAACCTTCCAACTTTTCCGATCAATAATCCCGATTCTTGAATCGATACATACAAAATCACATCATATCATTCTCTGTATACTGTTACAGACTTTGCAGTGTTCATACACACCAGGTGTTTGATAAAATGCTCAAACGAGACTTTTTGCACTAAAGTTACAATCTTTCTTTCTGGGTATCATTCAAAACCTTTAATTATGGCAGTACCTTGGAGTATGACACTGTGGATGGCAAATATGGTGTGGATGGCTCTTAGTGGTTGGGTTATTTCATGTTTAACTGTTGCTGATGAGATTGCTGGATCACTTCGTACTGGTGATATTGGTCCCTTTCATGTTGGTTAGATTCAAAGCTGCTACCTTTTTCAGTTGGTTTACTGGTTAGTGATTCTTTTCCACATAATTTTGATGTTTTAATGTGGTTTATTGGTTTGTGATTGTTTTACCCCTAAATTAGGGTTCTTTAGGTTAGTACTATTGTGATCAGGTTTCCAAGATTAGGTTATGGGTCACCATACTATCTTGTTTGATTAGAATCTAGAAAAAAATGATCTTTATAAATTGTTGGTCACTTATTATAAATCTATGAGCTTTATTGGTTTTGAAAGAATTGAAGTTGAAGTTTGCACATGGGTAGATAACCTGTGTACTGATAAGGTTTTAGTAGTAAATCTGGGTGAAAAAATCAGGTAGCATGAAAATAATCATCGATATAGGGGTATAAACTGTTAAAAAATCTTGAACCAAGTATATATCTTGTAGATGATGAGGTGCTTGTGCTAGGCTGCTAGCTTGCTTAGAAATGGATCATTACAGTACCGAACCGAGCCTAGGTCTTCTATGGTACTAGTCTCCCTTTCGGAAGGCACCCATTCTGCAGTTAATGTAATATGTACATGATATACCCATTGAGTATGCTTTTTATTATGGTGGTTCAAAAGTTAAGATAATCCCGGATTTAACGAGTAACCTGTAATTGTTTAGAGGATATGTGAGAGGGTTATGGGTGAGGATAGTACTTAGTCTTTCTAGTTTTCTAGATCAATAAAATTCAACACCACTGTATTAAGTTTATTTTTTTGGTGGCTGTGAGGTTACTGAATGCCAGTGTTTAATACGCAGTTGCCAGATGACCAACTTAGTACTCCGAGTATGTATGTTAGTTTAGAGTGTAGTGATATATGGATCTCCAAACCAGGCAGTTGCAAATAAGACCATTCTTGGTCATATGTGAAGCATTATTACAATGGGTTTAAATTAAGTTCTGACAGTACCAAGTGCATTAAGCGGTGAAAGCATTGTTAATCCTGTATTATACTAGAGCTATTTGCCCAAAGTATTTGTTTTCCAATAGATACATGTTAAATATGATTACAAAAAAAATCTAGAAAAGAGTCTTGATTGTCTCTACGGTTTGTATTATAGGCTATGATGATAGCAATTTGAGAGGAATAACAATGATCTAGTGGCACTCATATTAGTATTTTACGAGGTTATATATTTTCAGTTTTTCACTGTTCTTCCCATCTAATAAAATGACTATATTATTCATGGTTTAGTAACAAATATACTTTGGAAAGCCGTTATGTTATTCCATTCATGGTAATTTGATTATACTTCGTGTACTTAACCTCTCCAATGAAACTGCACGAGCTGTTATTTGGGACAATTTGTAGGAGTTTTTTTGCCCGTATTAAATTGAATTCGTGTTTGTTGGCGAATACATAACTAAGTCTAATAACAGTTTAATGAAAGAAGTATTCACTAGATATTTAGATAAAGAGCAGATAAATATTGCAAATATGTTGTGAGTTTCCTGTCTGTATGTCCGGCTTTTCTTTTCTTCTAGCCTTCTTAATTCTTATCTATTCATTTGCTTTGTATAAAACAACATGACACGTTGATGATATTCTGATGTGTATAATTATTCTCTTCTGTATTTTGACTGCGATGGACATCAAAAATAAGAAAACTAATATGTCATGATTGTCATATGGTATGAACTAGAGGTGTCAAAATGGTCGGGATGAGCTGACCGAAACACTTTATTGACTTTTGACCTCTTCATCCAATTACAAAAAACGTTTTATACTAGTAATAGTCTTTTATTACTGTAATAATATAAAGATTAGGATGTTCTATGTGTAGCAGTTACATCTGGTGAATTTTGACACGTTCAACCAATATCACCCATTTTCTTGGCAGCTAATTCTTCATCTGACCTGTCATAGATAAAATATAATACATAAAACCAATAAATCGATAAAAATGTCACCTCTAGCAGAGATTGTTCTCTCTGCTTATTGCACTTGTATCTTTTGAGTTAAAAAAGTTCACATATGAGAGATGACTAATATTGACTTAAATTTCTTGCAGGCTTGTGATGATTTTAGTTCCTGGGCAAGTATTATAATCCACTCAGTGGTTTAGTGTAGAGTTATCTTTGTCATGAAACTGAATGTATGCAAGGGTCTACCAGATGCTAGTTTGTTGCAGTACATATAGAGGAACCACAAAACCCAGCCTAAGTAAAGTCATGTACTTAAAAGTCGCATGTCATGTTAGTGAAGAGTTTGATATTCAGTGTTTGTGATATATAGTGTCAACCATAATCTAGGTCCATTTATTTAAATGATTGCCAGCGATATAACAGATTTGACAACTAATTCTTCAGAACTGTTATTTAGTACATGTTTATACTCATCTCACCTTTGTTGTTGAATTCTGAAAATTCGTAATGGTGTTCTGTACTCTAAATGACTCACATTAATCAGTGTTCAAATGATCTGTTCATGAGTTTTGGCAACCACTTGTGAGAAATTCGACTGTTCACTTAAATATGGGTCGATTCGGTAACTACTTGTGATAAATTTGACTGTTTACTTAAATACGGGTTGATTTACGAAGTACTTTATCTTCAACGAGTCAAAGAAGTTAATCTTTAATAAACTAAGCTAAATGAGAATATGTTGAACTAGTCAACTGGACAAAGAGTTGAAAGTTGCTCTAACGTGCTTTTAAATGCTTAGATGCTCACAATCACCATCTTTAAGAAGTTTGTTTTGAGAGATGGTTAAACATACAAATTATCAGCGTCAAGAAGATAGGGTGCATCAAGATTCAATAACATATGCTGTCATTACAATGCTGAAAACGACATCAGTGTTTACAGAAATACCATTATGATGAAACTTAGTAGTAGCCGATTTTGAGGAGTATATTCACAAAAAACATCCCTTACCAAGTGAAAGGAATTATTTTACAGTTCGATGTACATTTATGCCTATGTTAGTAACAAAGACCAAATGACATACAAAAACAAAGAGAACAAGACCATCTCTAAAATAGACTTTACACACATCAGATAAGGGAAGTAAAATGCTACATGATTGAACCACTCAAGCTGGCGTGTATCCATATGAAGTTGTCTGCATCATTCTCATGAACTCCTCTATGCTAACTTCTCCATCAGCTGACCAAAATGAAAAACATTACAGATGGCAATTTTGACTCATTAACATCTGAATTAGTTGTTTCAGGTTGTGTTAAATATCTAATAGGTCAAACAGGTAAAATAACTTTTAGCTAAAATAAGAAACATGTCAAATGGGTCGAAAGTTGCCCAACCATAATATTACCTCCTAAATCAGTAAATTATCTATTAAAAAAAATTATGTTAAAATGGGAATGATACAATCTTTATGATCATATCTGTCACAAAAATTGTTTATAAGTTGGATGACAATTTCCTTTCAAACCATACAGACCTTACCCCTTGCCCCAACCCACCCATTTGGTACCTCTAGCAAGTGTATGAATATCATGTACCACACGAAACCAACCAAACATACCATCACGGTCTGCTGCCTCCATCATTGTGTTAATCTCTGCATCAGTAAAACGTACACCCAACTCCTTAGCAATACTTTTGATGTCTGAAGCCGATATCCTCCCCTATTTTCACAACAGAAACATTAGTAGTTTCTAATAACGTAACAAGTCTCATTAATAAAGAAGGTTACATTGTTATCATAGTCAATGATGTTGAAAGCTTTTGTAAGCTCTTTTTTGCTGGCCCTTTCACCAATTTTGTCAGTCATCATGTAAACAAATTCATCAAAATCTATGGCCCCGCTACCATCTCTGTCTACATCCGCTATCATTTGATTAACTTGCTGGAAATCAAAAGAATACGAGATACTTAAACAGTCAAGAATTTATAAGTATTATATTATAATTTGTAATGTATAATCTATATCTACAATAAGAACTAATGGAAAATCATCTGCTTTTAGAGTTTACCTCTTTTGTCATTTCAAAACCAAGGGCCCTGAAATAAATAAAATTGAGATTTCATTGTATGTACAGTTATATATATACATATAGCAAACATGACAATCGTTGAAAGTCTCTGAGAATATACTTTTAATGCATACCATCTCTCAAACTGGATTATAAAAAGAGTCGTGGTTCTATGCAATCACATTTAACACACAAATTAAAGCTTACAAAGACTTTCAAATTGGAGGGCATGTCTTTCGGTTTGTGTAAAAATTCTTTGTAATTCGTTTATAAGTTTTGGTTATTAATATATGATTCTGTTTTTTTTTTTTTTTTTTTTTTTTTGCCAAAAAAATATATAAAAATTTATCCATGAAAATTAGAAACTTGGACAAAAGTGTTTTCTTTCAACTTGACCCGTCTGTTTTGACCCGTGCAACAGTTAATTGCACTGTTAAATACTTAAATGAAGTTTATACCTCATTGCATTACTCAACTCCTTGGCATCAATGGTGCCTACATTAGTAAGAGGACAAACCACGTATGTTAGTTATCATATCCACTTATACAACATAACTTTATGGATTCATGACATACCGTTGCCATCAGCATCGAATAGCTCAAAGGCTTCTTTCATCTCTTGCTTTACCTGCTCAGTCAATCCATGATGACGTCCTCTCGGCTTGTCTCTTCTGGATTCTCCATAAACCCCCTGTCAATATAGATGTTACTAATAAGACGTTCCTTCGGGGACATACTATAAATTGGAACGATGCTAAGAAGACATCAATTAATTTTAATCTCTGCTATAAAAATACCATTTATCTGCTATGATTTGTTTATCAAACTGTATGCCTTTTGTTTAATGGACACTTATTTTGAGACCCATCACGATTCTGAAATTCGAAATCCAAACATATGCGGTATGCCTATCAAACAGACTTCAGCTTGTTATAAACTCGTGTCATATTAGCATCACTTCTCAACCCACATCAAGCAGCTAAAATCGCGCTAACTACACACCACAATCTTAGTGTTATATGTCCC
Source organism: Helichrysum umbraculigerum (assembly GCA_949592205.1). NCBI lineage: Eukaryota > Viridiplantae > Streptophyta > Magnoliopsida > Asterales > Asteraceae > Helichrysum > Helichrysum umbraculigerum. Next base: position 9,231,733 of record CATIUR010000002.1, on the reverse strand, counting down.
TGACCCCTAAGCTGCTATCACAAAGATATATATAACTTCTGTAAATAATCAACAAGTCATAAGGTCATACCTAAGCTAAATTATTAACCAAATACAAGTAATAGCATCTATATCATTAGCAAATATCAAGAAGAGTAAGCAACAAAAGTTTATTTCGGTATCATCATGAAATCAATAAAATACAAGTATACAACATAAACGAGACATTGGCCTACCAGTATCGAAGTGATTTTCCAACCATAAAATTACGAGTTTAAGATAAACTTACCATTGTATGTAATCAATTCGGAGCTCGTTAGTAGAAGATTGTTTTGAACTAACTATAGGCTTGAACTCGAGAGCAATACATACTTTTGTTATTTTTTTCAAAGATTTTATCTTTTAAAAAAGCAACCGACTGAAAGTTCAAGATGCTAGAGAATACATGTATGATATAATATCATGAAAATACACATCAGGACAACCTTTTGTTACTTTATTCTGCATGTTATCTTTTCACCAAAGAATGGATACCACACATAATTACATAAATCTTTTTGAAATTAAATTGTAGCTTTTTATCTCAATAAAATTCTCTTAAGATTTCCTAGATATTTGACACCTTTTTCAATAATAATGAACTAATTAGAAAACACGTTAACTATATGCGTATATATCCTTGGCCCATATAGAATCCTAGTTAATTTTAGAATACCTTTTAGGGTTTTGCTAACCCTACAACACATATCATATGATCAAAGTTAGCATATGCTTATCAAACTAAAATCTCTTCATTCGGTATGACTACCTTTTTACCTGATGAAATTGTTGTCAATATACTTGCTCGGCTTCCGGCCAAGCCCATACTACGGTTCCAACGTGTATCGAAACATTGGAACCGTATGATTACGGATCCTTACTTCATGAAGTATAGATCACGAAAAACCATCATTCTGCCCTTCCACGAATCTTTACATCTCATAGATGACAATGTACCGATTGACGACACTTCTAATTCGATACTCAAGATTTGTTGTCCTATAGCTTCCCCAAATATACGTGGCGATCCATTTGTTGTTGGAAAGTTCAATGGGATAGTCGTCTTATATACGGTCTTAGATAATAATTTGAACAAGTATGGAACTATGATCTTATACAATCCGTTAACAGGCAAGTACAAGGAACTTCCCCGTCCAAGCGATGATGATGTGGCAGTGATGTATGGATATGGATTTGACTATGGTGCAACCCCCGATGACCTAAAGATTGTTATGGTCAAATATGATATTTGTCGAGTCTATTGTATTAAAAAGAATTCTTGGAGTTATTTATTGCACACATCACAGCGCCAGGTTACACACGTTAGAATTGGATATGAGGTGGGTACGTTTTTAAATGGATTTTTACATTGGATTACATGTAATTAGACCTGTAAGCGAACTGAACGTTCGACGAACTATTCGCGAACCGTTCGGCGGGAAGTTCGTTTATGTTCGTTCGTTTCGTTATATGAACGAACATGAACAAATTTTTACGTTCGTTTAATTATATGAACGAACATGAACACATGTCTTGTTCGTTAATTTACGTTCATGAACGTTCGATAATATGTTCGTGAACGTTCGGTTAAATGTTCGTTTATTAACTAATAGTTTAATTAAATTAATATATATTTGTAAATCTTATTTTGATTTAAGTTAAATTCTATATATAATATTATTAAATATTTAGATAGTTTCATATAATATTATTAAATATCTATATATTTTTACCTCACATTTCTCTCTCATATTTCTCTCCACTCTAAACACACCCCTGCTCTATCCCTTCATTAGTTCCAGATCTGCTGCTCTTACCTACGATCGGACCAAGCAAAGGAATTTATTTTCATACTGTGATCGTTTTGTAATGTTAAATATGCATTGCAAAGTTTCAAGTTCTATAATATATATGTGTAGATATGTATATATACGTTCGTTTATGTTTGTTGAGGTTCGTTTAAGGTATTAACGAAGAAATGCGTTAAATTATGTGTTTGTTCGTGTACGTTCGTTTGTGTTCGTGAACAAACAAATTTTCTTAGTGAACGAACATGAACAACAAAATCTGTTCGCTTATCCGTTCGTGTTCGTTCATTTGTTCGTCAAAACCTTAATGAACGAACACGAACAAACTCCGTTCGTGTTCGGTTCGTTTACAGGCCTACATGTAATGATGCCGTGTTAACCGTTCTCAATCTTCAAGATATGATATTTTCGGAGATACATACGCCATTCAAGAGAAATCAGATACATTTATGCAACATTCCGTTGGGTACACTAGATGGATGTCTTTGTTTGCTCACCCAGATGTCTGATAAAAGGTACACATTCAGATTACCTTTGTATGGTTCCCTGAACCACCAGATTCTTTCTATAATGGATAGTGGAAGAATCCTTTTTGTGGATGCGTTCAATGATCTACTCCATATCTATGACATGTCCAATGATTCGTACAAAACATTTAACATTTCGTTAAGGAATCTATCTTATTATAATCGGAAAAAGAATATTGCAGAGTATGTGGAGAGTCTGGTTTCACCTTTAGATATTTGTGATTCTCAGAGATTTGAGATGAAAAACAAAGGAGATAGAAGAGAGAATTTAACAAAGAAGATTAAGGACTGGTTTCGTTTTCTTACACGGAATATTCCATGCATTTCTGTTTAATGATTTCCTTATCAAAATGTTTGTGTACTTGTTTATAATGTTTTCACCAAATCAAGTATACACTAGTTGTAACACCCCAAAAATGTAAAAGTATTATTGTGATAAGTAATTAAATAATTGTTTTAAGTTTATAAAGTTGAAAGAAAAATAAAAGAGTAGAAATCGCATTTGGTTTTTAAGTTCCAGACAATAGATATTACGGGTATCCATTAAATATCTAGATAAGTATGTATAGGGAATAAATCCCTTTCCCCTTCTCACACGTTCCACACAAAAACGTAAAGAAAAGAAAAAGAGAAAGAAAAAGGGGGAGAAACCACAAGAATCGTCCCCGTGCTTTTGGAATTCAATCAGAAAACAAGATTCAAAGGCTGCAATCATCACCATGATTATTTCCATCTCCTTTCCAAATTATATGTAAGTCTAGTTTTATTATTTAACCTAGAAATAGAATTATGGTGGAAATTGTTTTGAGGTGGAAAGTGGATTGATGTGAAATAAAGCTAGAAAACATGTTTAATCAATGTTTGTATATATGTTAGAACGATTAGAAGTTGAATTATAAGTTGAATGGATCAAGTGTTCATCATAGCTCAAAGTGAGGTTTTAATGAATTCTTGTAAATTAAAGTTAAATCACCCATTTATTAGTTTAAATGAGTTGTTATGATGTTATTAGTGATGATTAGAGTGGTGCTAAAGATAATTAAACCATAAATTGAGTTATGACCTAAAGTGGTGAAATTGTGGCTAGTTAATATTAAAAGCCAAATTGGTCCTATGAGGTTAAGGATGGTAATGGAAGTAAGAATAGTTATAAATGATGTTGTTTGACCCTTAGTAAGTTGGTTGTAAGACGTGTTGTGACTATATTGCAATTTGGGTCGTTTGGGTAGTGTGGCCAAAAGTTGAAGTAAACCACTTTTGATGAATTTTGAGAGGCTGTAACCTTTTGTGTATATGGCCTTGATAAAAACTAAAAACAGGGGTTGAAAGTATGGTCGGAAATCTTTAGGTTGATATAAAGTTTGCTGAAATCGGATATGTGTAGGTGGTTCAAAAATGGGTCGCAAATCAGCCCCTTAGTGCTGTTTGCTGAATTTTCAGCAGCAGAAATGGCTTTTCGTTGTTTTTGGAGGGTCATAACTTGACGTGTATTGTATTTTATAAAAAGATGAAAGTTGTACATTAGAGTATGTTGGAATACCTTTGTAAGGGTATAATATATATTTGTTTTGGGAAGGTTTAGAAGGCCCAAAAATGGTGCCAAAAATAGCTAGTTGGAGCTGTAGTAAAGTGCATAAAGTTAGAATTAACTTGTAGCTATTATGAGTTGATAGAGAGCATGAGTAATTTTATATGTATGAATGTTTATGTGATATGTGGTGATTATTTAGGTGTAAAAGAAGTGGAGTTTATGTTTTCATGCTTTCATTTAGCCAAGGAAAAGGTGATTTCCAAGATTCAAGAGATGGCACCTACACGTTATGTTTAATCGCTTATTCGGCTAAGAGGCTCAGGTGAGTAATATGGGGAATTAAATAAGTAATTATTGTGTATACCGGAAAGGGTTACACAATTTGAATGAAATATGTTAAGAATGTTTATGTTTGAGATTTATTGAATATCCTGTGTGCTTATTGGTTATATGTGTTCAGTTGTTAGATGTGGCTAAATGAAAGAATACGAAATAGCTGTGATATGTGAATTATGTGTTTTGAAGATTGTAGAGATCAGTTTCATGTCAGATTACAGGTACAGATAAAGGCGTGCAGAGCACGTGGTCATGTTATGCTTCCATTACTCAGGTAATTGAGTAGATGGATATGTGGAGCCAAGGAGTGAGTCATCATTGGCTTGGCGGTATCCAAGTAATGACGAGGTCATTAGCTTGGTATAATGTCAATATGTATGAATTGGCATGTAAGACAGTTAAGGATCCTTAACAGTACAGATTATGTTATAGTACGTCTACCACTTAGAGGTAGGGTACTAGTCAGAAAGAAAAGTTCTAATGATCTCAACAATTACCTAAAAGTTATATAAATGAACAGAAACAGCACAGATTATATGTTTATGTGAAATGTGAAATGTGAAATGTGAAATGTGAAATGTGAAATGTGAAAGTACATTATTTATTTAATTGTTCATATTAGTCACTAAGCTTCGGCTTACCCCTTTCAGTTGTTTATGTTGTAGGTTTTTGGTGTTAGGTATTTGCACGCGGAAACATCCAACTAACAATAATCAGTTCATGACGCTGATATCAATCGTTAGCAAAACAACAAGCCCAACCAACACTCGTGTAATCGAGGTTACACCCACACACGATAAACAGATAAATAACGAGCAAACAAGATAAACGAAAGCAATATAGAACACAAAGATTTAACGTGGTTATGTCCAATCTCTAACTTGGAGATTGGTTTAGTCCACGGGGCCAAACCAGAGAGTTATTCTTTTTTTCACTATTACGGCTCAAGGTTACAATTACATTAGGGTTAACATATATAGGATATAGATAACTTAGTCACCAAGCTACACGATTTAACACTAGCCGACCTTTATATCGTGATCCTCCGTTCACCAAATTAATACAGGATCATGTTTCCACTTTGACAATTTAATTCAAAGGTCACGTGATCACTTATTTGATTATATCTTCACCATATATATAATATATTTATAATATATCCCAACAATCTCCCACTTGAAGATTAATCAAACCCCAAAATCAGTAACCCTCCACAAATCTCGTCCCTTCACCAATGTCACCCGTTCAAACTTTATACCGCCGAAATACCATTCGGGACACGCCGCTCGACCACACAGAGTCGGAAGACTTTCGACACAAAGCTACCAGAACACTCACATCATGAAACTGGGACCACTCTCTAACCACCATCATCATCTTCTAGGCCCAAGAAGATTCGTTGAAGCGTGCGAAACTTCAACCACAGGATTCTTTCAAGAGACGCCAATCTCTTTAACTCGTCGATTACAGTCACATCTGATCCTGCCACCAACATGTCATCGACCACACGTACAGAATTTCGTCCATCCGATTTTCCTTCCCAGCAATCAGAAAATCGCCGATATAACTAACACGTAGATTATCATCAAGGTTTATCAGTGAGAACGCAATCACAACCTTGAAATCTACTTCTTTACCATTCGCTTTCCCGCTGGTACACCGACCCAAAAAACATAGCTATGATTTCTATGAACACATCTTCTCCAACTCAGCTCGCTCCCACTGTACGAATCAAAATAACAACTGCAACTATCTGAGAGAAGACTCCGGTTCATAACACCCGGTCAGTCGCAAATAACTTTGCCATTGGAGAGTAACAACGAAGGTCCAAATGCTCTAGTGTTGCCGGAATCTGCACACTAAACTTGTAGAAAACTCGAGATCCATCAATCGCACAACCGTCTCAAGATTTCCACTAGTTGCCAAACTCCCACTAGCTTCGACACTTCCCTCGGTTCCAAACTCCCTAGAGTTTCCGACACTCTCAACAATATCTCGAAAGCTCATTTGGACTTACATGATTATCCACCTCTAATCCACTTGAAAATTCTCAATCGGTTCCTCCAGAAGATCCGCCCAATCGTTGAATCAAATTCATCAACCGATACCCGAGCCCAGTCGAACACGTTCTATCTGACTTCTTCTCAAACCAATATCTCCAAGTGTAGAAGCTCTAACCCGCCTAATCATTCCAAACCTATGGAATACCCAACCAAACATATGGTCTCCCGTTTCAACCCGCGAGCAACAACAAACTCCCTCGATAATTTTCACTGTCGATTTTCAAACGGATGTGGTACCGTTTATTTCCCAAATACCCAAACTGAGAACACTATCCTCTTGAGCTCCGTAACAAAAACCTCACATCTTTGAGAATCCACCCGTATCAAGTAAGTCTCGAGAATCGCATCCCAAACTCGCAACATCAAACGCCTAGTCTGATAACGTTCACTTATTCTTTTGCACGGGATCGCAAAGAATAATGAACCCGAATCCATAATCCGGATCCCAAAACTCTCTCCGCAACAAACCATCAATCAAAAACTGTTTACCGACCCTATTACCGCCACAACTAATCACAGTCATAAACGTAACCGGCCACTAGCCGTATCGTCACGTCACAATAAAAAAACTTTCTGACCCATAATCGCGTCGCCAAATCCCAGAAATCGCATCGCAATTTCAACACAAGATCGCTTCGCGATCCTAACCTTTAGCGTCACGATTTTCAACCTGCCAGCAACTTCGTTTTTCTTTCGTCAATTAGTCGTAGCCTGGCCTAACAATTTTGATAACCCGTTGCAAAGCAACATCCTTAACCGTGTCTATCAATTGCTACCCGATGGTTCTCTCTTTTCTTCCGGATCAAGATCTATCCCAGATCTATATCTTCCAAACAAAACAAGAAACCCTAACCATCAAAACCTAATCTTGATCGTGCTCACATCCCCTATTGTTCCCGAATCTTCAAACCATGAAGCTCTGATACCAGTTGTTAGGTATTTGCACGCGGAAATATCCAACTAACAATAATCAGTTCATGACGCTGATATCAATCGTTAGCAAAAAAACAAGCCCAACCAACACTCGTGTAATCGAGGTTACACCCACACACGATAAACAGATAAATAACGAGCAAACAAGATAAACGAAAGCAATATAGAACACAAAGATTTAACGTGGTTATGTCCAATCTCCAACTTGGAGATTGGTTTAGTCCACGGGGCCAAACCAGAGAGTTTTTCTTTTTTTCACTATTATGGCTCAAGGTTACAATTACATTAGGGTTAACATATATAGGATATAGATAACTTAGTCACCAAGCTACACGATTTAACACTAGCCGACCTTTATATCGTGATCCTCCGTTCACCAAATTAATACAGGATAATTATATAGAAAATAGGCAACTTGGTGAACAAGAAAAATCGACTCCCTAAAACTTCATATCTCGTCCGATTATTAGATCACCAAAAGATACACTTGATCTTGTTTCCATTTTCCAATTAATTGCAAGTCACATGATAACTTTTCAAGTCATGTGACCGCTTGATTATATCTTCATAATTAAATTCTTTTCTCAACATTTGGTTCGGTTGAACCATTGAAGGAAAGGTTTGACTATGATTGTTAGAAGATACGTGGAATGGAGCTTAATGAAATGGTTAGATAAGCTCCTATTCTTTTAAATTATCGTTATGATAACATTGTATAAATCGCCCAGCCAATGATGTTTAAAGTCAAGGTCACTAAGAAAGTAAAGTTGGCGATTTTTAATTAATCGTGTATGTAATTGATTTGAGGGTCAAAGTAATGGGACCAAGATAGTCAAATGTTTGTATGTATGTTTGACTGCAAAGTCAAAAAGATGATTCAATGGTATGATATTTTTATTTGAATAAGTAAACAGTTTGACTAAAGAATGTTTAAAAAAAAATATTAGGGCATTTCACTAGTAGCCTTTGGTTTGTGGTTTTTTAAAATATACTTCCCTCCCTTTCAATTTTATTGTTCACTATGTTTAAGAAAAATATACTAGTTGTACGCTACAACTAATGAGATTTAATCTCTTACCACATTTAAATGTTTTATTGGTTGAAAAGTACAAGTGGATTATAAATTTGAGATATCCCAAAATGAAAAGGTGAACTATAAATTTGGAACGAAAGGAGTATATGTTAACATTATCAACTTCGAATTCTAGAATACAGAAATTACTATGTGTAGAATTTCCATCATAGAAGGAACTATAAGATGAATATATAACCCCCCTAATTTTATGTATTAATCCGTAACGGTTATTATATATAACGATCTAATATATTTACATAAAGCGACTGAATACACTTATATATATGCGATGAGGTTAACCTGGTTTGCTTGTATCCTATATAACATTACTAGACATCAAATCCGTGTATACACACGGACCATTGAATGTCAATTTGATTTTTATAATTACGTGAATTATATATATAATAAAATTCTATTTTGTAAAAGTTGGAAAAAGAGATGCAATGAAGTTTAAAAGTCCTTAAACGAAAGTATTATAATAGATTGATTGCGTATATTAATAAATAATTAATAATTGTAAAAAATACAAAGAATAAGATTAAGATTATATTTATTTATTATCTTATTTATTACCTTATTTATTTAAAGTTAAAATCCTCCTATTGTAATTCTCCTAATAAAATTAGAAACCTAAAATAATAATTATTATATTAATAAATTAATATATAAATATATTTTCTATACAAAATATATATTCATGACATCATCTCATCCTAAATTTTAACTAATTAGAGAAAATTAAAGAATTTAATTAGTTAATTGGGATTTTGATAATGTCATCATCCGCTTCTTATATATAATTTATATTATATTTTTCTTTTAATAGTGCCCATTTGACCCATTTGTAATTTGGTTAAAGACATTAACATATTTTTGTTTTCCTTTTAATTGTCTTCTTTAATCATACGAGAAGTGAAAGTATTTTACAAAAAATGTAATGATGCTGTATACAAATTCATCAATGAAAAGCAGATATAATTCATTCATGTAATCATTAGGTTCAAATTACACATATAAGATCAAGGCAATAGTGTTTTGAAATATACAAGTTTTCTTAAATCCAACACTTTGGCTTGAAGCTCAAGATCCATCAGTGTGTCAGTTCCCCCGTAAAGAGATCAAAAGATAAAACACAGAAACAAATTCATAGACTTAGATTACTATTGTAGTCATATATAACCTTAACTATTCGTTAATTGCTAAGGATAGACAAAAAAGTGTTTGTTTGGCAATCTACCCCGACACGGAGTATTTTGTAGTATACTAAAAATGGTATGTTTGTGTTGAACCTCATTTGACCCATTTTTGACCCATTTGACCCATTTTCGACCCATTTGACCCATCCATAGACAATAGTTTGATACCTTCGACATAAATAGAATGCACCTAGCCAAGTTCAGTCCATACTTAGAATACACCCAAAAACGCTTGACCCACACCCACAATACCAAAAAGAGACCTATTGATGTTTAATTTGTAAAATGCATGGTATCTACCTTTGTTAGACCCGACTTCATTCTGAGTGTGAATTAGTCCTAAGAATTAGAAATTTAGAATCATGTTTAAGAATTTTCATTCTGAGTATACTAAAAAGTGGAAGAAAATGTCCTTTCAACCCATACAGATCTTACCCGTTTACCTAACCTGCCCATTTGCACCTCTAGTAAGCGTATATATATCATCTAGCAGAAGAAACCATACAAACTCACCATCACAGTCTACTACCTCCATCATTGTGTTATTCTCTGCATCAGTAAAACGTACACCCAACTCTTTAACAGTATACTTATAATGTCTGAAGCCGATATCCTCCCCTATATGCACAACAGAAATGTTAATAGTTCCTGATAATGTATAATAAAAGGTCTCACTACTAATGGATTTTATATTTTTATCATGGTCAATGATGTTAAAGCTTTTGTAAGCTCTTGTTTAGTGGCATTTTCATTAATTTTGTCGGTCATCATGTAAACAAATTCATTAAAATCTATTTCCCCACTACCATCTCTGTCGATATCCGCTACCATTTGATTAACTTGCTGGAAAATTAAAGAGTTTGAGATATTTAAACATATGTGATAACACCAAAAGACAAATAATCTGCAGTTGGATTTTACCTCTTTTGTCAATTCAAAACCGAGGGCCCTTAAATTAATAAAACCGAGATATGAATATGACCCCAAAGGAATCAAACGAACCATGATTAAACTAAAATGACTTTTGGTTGATCATGACCCCAAAGGGAAGTTCCAAAAACCATCTGTCTTGTTACAGCAAACGCAAAATACATCGTTCACTGACACTTTTGTTTGCTAGCAATTGCATCGTGTGATTTAGACTTGTTGATATTTGGCATCTTACTAGGAAGAGCCCACCTCAAGAACCTTTCCCAGGTGTAGCACCCAAAGAACATCAATGCAGCCCAAATCAGGAGCTTCTGACGCAGTCCCCTTGGCAATGGCACTAGCTGCAACCAATTGTTCAAATCCCTAAACACGTTAGATATGATCACGATGAAGAACACAACTGCACCCAAAAGGGAATACTTAAACGGCTTGTTTTCTGATATACTCTGGTTAAATGGGTGACCTATGTAGTTGACCGCAAATGTAGAAACTTGGATCATCATGCTCACCATGTAGGAAACTGTATTCACCAAATTACTCTCGAATTCAAAATTTGGCTCGATGCATTCATCTGGCATGTGTTTCTCAGCTTCTTTCACGGATGAAATCAAAAAGATTATATGAAGAGAAAACTGGCCCATAAGAGATAACAAGACGTAAAAGCAAAAGATGTTAGGGTGGGGCCGTTGGGTGGATAATGTAGGCAGTGGACGTGCGTGTGAGATGAATAGGAAAAAGGCTGCAGTGAACATGCCACTAACAGTGGCCTGAACATCTCCTAACTTAACACCGTCTAAGTGCATGACACTCAAAAGATAGGCGGTAGCAAGAGAGTTAAGTCCAAGAATCTTGAACATTTGTAGGGTGGTCACCAAAGTACTACGACCCTGACGGATGATGTGGCTGGTTGGGGAGACTGATGCATGCTTTGCTGTGAAAGGTGACGCAATGGATGTGTCACCAAGTTTAACTAGGGGAGCTGACCGAACGTCATCTCCTTCTTTGAGTTCATCCATCATCTTCTTTAGCTTCCGCCTTTGAGCCTCTGCTGGTGTGAGATGGCGGTTACTGGTGGCGGTGGTAATGCTGCTGGACTTTAATTTGGGACGAGGTCTTATATTCAGTAAAGCTACTCCTGCATGCGCCTGAAATTGCAAATAAACATCAGTAAATATTAAAAAATAATCAGAGGCCACCATGATTTCATGACTTTATTGCTTAATAACCTGCTTCAACGCTCCTACGTCATTGGTACCATCACCACACATCAAAGTTATCCTTCCAGACGACTTAAAAGTGGTAATTATAAGCTCTTTTTGATCTGGTGCCACCCTTGCAAACACCTGATATTTCAAAATGTTTAGCATAACAAACTCCATTTAGAATTATCCATTTTATAAACTAAAGTATTTCTACAACCTTTACATATGGAATGACTTTGACAAGAGCACTTGTCTTGAGCAACATTTCAAAACAATCACCTCCAATACAGAGGTCATGATCCTCTGCTAAAGCCTCAACCATTTCGTCACTGCAAATAGCAAAACATGGGAAAACGTCTCCACCAAAAGATCAAAATATAGTCATCACAAAGGAGGAAGCAAAGCTTTTGATTACGTTACCTGTAACTCACGATTTCTGTTTCCTCAGGTGAAACCCACTCATAACTCTGCTTGTTCTTTGTCTGGACAAGAATCAATGCTGGTTGTGAAATTATATTAACTTCACGAGCAACATGGCAAGCCGTCAATGCTTGATCACCGGTAATCATAACCTGATCGAAAAGTATTGTCTAGATATGAAACATGATATAAACATTCCAGTAACTATAAATGTGTCAAAGGAGCAAAAACAAACAGTTGCTAATTGGAAATGGTTTCAAAAGTCTCCAAAAATGTATTTTAACCCATAAAACCTCCAGAAGCATTTTATTCAACAAAGTTGGATTGATACATAACTTTTGTAATCACGTAAAAGAGTCTAATTATCTACTTGAAATAAACTTTTTACAGTAGACATCAATTTTGATCAAAAAGTATTTTTGACAACCCAACCCACATGTACAAAAAGGATCTGTTTTGACCTGAACCAAACCCCTCAGTTTTGCCCCCTTTAAATTCAACTTTTGAAAAATATTTATCAACCAATGTAATTTGTACATACTGCTAACATTCAGTTATCAGTTAAGAGATTAAAACAACAAAAATGGGGTACTAAATTGGTGCCACTCACCAAGTCATGTGAAGACTTTTTCAATTCAGACAAGACAGTGGCAGAATCTCCTCTGATCGGGCAATTAAATACCTGAAGTTTATGGGATGATGATACAATGGTTAACAAACGATATTGCTGATAAACGCATTGTAGAATCATGAAAAAGAAAATGAAAGTATGAGGTAATTTGTCAAAAGCATTATCTATATCTTCATACCGCAAAACCAGCAAATGTCAGCCCAGTTTCCACTACTTCCCTATCCAAGTTTCTAGCTTCGCTTACCTAAAGCCATTGAACAAAAAGGAAATAGCTATGTAAACAGAAAGTGCAAATAGTAAAAGACAGTTGAGAAAAAGAAGTAAAGGTTACCGTCATGTTTGGAAGACTCTTATATGCCAAAGCCAGGACGCGGGATCCTTGACGTGTGTATCTCTTGTAGGTGCTTACGAAAAATGTTGGTATATCATTTAATCTTTCTTGGATGGTCTCTGGTGCACCCTAAAATTACAGCATGTCGAATTTAAGTGGGGTAAAAAAGTACAGGAGCAAAACATATGAGGAAATCCCGGTGCACACACAGGTAACTATAAATAAGTGGTATATACTGCCTCCTTCCACTCATGTACTTGATATTGACCTTTTACATACCTTTACAAACGCAAAATATTGTTCTTCTGTACGAACAACAACTGCCATTCGTTTCAAGTGGGATGCAAAATGATGTCTTTGAATAATTTTGACGCTACTACCACCTCCCCTGCAAAGATGGTGAATCAAACAGGTAAAAGATATGTGAATCAACCGGTAACAAACTGCGAGCAAGTTTCTGTACAGAGAGAAAATAATGCATGTCTTACGTATTAGGCCTAGCCATCTCATTGGATTTATATCTCCAATCTATCCCCTTGATTGCAGCCTTCTCAAGAGGATCACCGACCTACAAGCATCATGCAGTGAGCCAAACCAAATACATTTGATATGAGTACTTTAATTGGGCCTATTAACATAGGATGTCGCCTATACATGTATCAGATGCATACATAGTTGTTTCTTACACCTTTGAAAAGTTCTATGAATAGAATATCTTGGGCATGCTGAATAATATGTGATTTATCATATCGTGACATCAACTTCTAAAGTACGCAATTTTTAGCTTCTATACAAGAGCCTTAAGCACCTAACATCTATCAGTGTAGCAGAAGTTTGACAACCAATTTGGAACCATTACTTCATTAAAAGAATATAGTAATAAGATAGAGATTACATCATACCAACTTGTTATCGACAAAAACCAAGGCATGACAAGAAGCGAGAATTTCCAATGTGCGAGCTGGCACCTGCTTAAAATCCGTATCCAGATCTATATTGTCACTCAGCCCGCCAACTCCAGAAAGCTCCTGAAGATCATTAATGCCACAATATAAAGATGAGTAGGGACTGTTACTAACTTTATTACCACAAATCCAAGACTTGTAACTTCCATACCATGTCATCAGATGTCAGTGTTCCCGTCTTGTCGAAACAACATATATCAACCTGTAGAACAATTAGATAAGAACATGATAGAAGCTTTTAGACATTAAACACAAACAACACATCATCTAAGTTGGTCTTACTCACCTTCCCAGCAAGCGGTATGCGAAAAGGTTCTGTACAAAATATACCACATCGAGCTAGTCCAGCCAAAGATGTATTAACAGCCATCAACAGCTCCATTGGCAGCTCGGGGGGAACCACTGAAGTTATAATTAAGGAACAGTTCAGAAACAGCTTGTATCTACACCTGTTTGGGTCCTCAAGACCCTATATCAACAACTTTGAGGTTAGTAACTCAGAATCTTCTATATGTGTGAAGTTACTAATAGATGTCAATTTTACAGCTAGCTGGGATCCAAGCTACAACTTTACCTGTTTAAGTACGTAACCAGCAGCAATAACTGCAAAAAAGACTAAAATTAATATAAATAGTCCACTCTCCCAGCTGTTGGCAGTAACCTTCATTGACAAAATACGTTTATCAAATTTAAGGCAGCAAAGAATAAGATTGAGAAGCTATATACAAAAAGACAGGTACAAATTAACCCTCTCAGTTGAAAACAAAATCGTCCGCATCAGTTTCCCTTTGGTTGTCGCAAACCCTGTTCGTAAAACAACTGCTAAACAGCCACCATCAGGAGTTTTCATATTAGAAGTCTGAAGCAAATGACAAAAGAGAGGCATTAATTATGAATTACAGACTAGAAAACTCATTAATAGAATCAGATGTAACATCATGTGCAACCTCATCTTGAGTATGCTGCAATATCTTTGTGCCACCAAATAGCACATGTTTTTTATCTCGTTTAGAAGACAAATGCTCTTCTGGTCCTCTTCTCAAGACTGAAACCTGTAAAAAATACATTTGCTACAGAACGAACTTTTGTGGATGTGTAATACTCTAAAACCACACATATATGCAGATATGTATACATTTTACTTGTACATAGAAAAAAGACAGATGCTGGAGGTGATCATTTCAACCCTTTTTGTACAAAATTAAGTCCATCCAGGCTCTATTTTGTCTGCAGACGGTAAAATATATAGAGGCATCTAAAATGATATGGGTTATACGAATCAAACTCATCTAACGTGTATTCAAATGCTTACAACTTCCTACATCGTTTCCCTTACAAAAAATTAATTTATTTTCACGGTCATATAGCTTCTTTTATTTAATACAGTTTTTGTTTATGAAACAGTAAATAAAGAACAAAAGATTGTCTGCCCCAAACAATAACCAACTTCGCCCAATGATATCTCTTGTGAAGGAAACACCACTACCAGAGAATAACTATAAAAAGTGGAAGTAAATTGAAAAAGAAAACCACCTTCCATTGGGGGGTAGACTCGCCCGTGAGGATAGCCTCGTTCACGATAGCAGTCCCTGCAAGTATAAGCATGTCTGCAGGGACGGAGTTTTCCCCTCCATCTGGACCAGCAGCACGGCCAATAGACACAACGTCCCCTGGCACAAGATCCGTCCCTGCTACAATCACCCACCTGAAATAGAAGTCAAAGTAAGTCAACAACCTACAAGAAAGTAGGTAATGTTAATTAAAGAATATATAAATTGCTAGTTTTTATTCAGATAATTGAACTTACTTCCCACATCGGTATGTCATTAGCATCTGGGAATCTACTTTAACGCATCTAATCTCCGATAACGTCTTCAACCGAACACTGACCATCGTAGACTCGGCCACAAACAACATAAAGAGGGTGAACAGACTATAACACCAATATTCATCTAGACACCAGAGTCCCACACAAAACACCTGTTGTTCGATCAAAGGTAATAACAACTTAATGAAGAAATATAACACGGGCATATGTTCAAGGTATCTTTTTTATAAGCTTTTTCTTAACAGTGTCCGGCATGTCACACCTGAAATACAAAGAACGGTTCCATGCAGTGCTCTTTCATCAATTTCTGGAAGGTTGGCTGTGGATACTCAAATCTAAATAGATGGCAGTAGGTTTAACAGCAAGACATGAGAGTGAAAAACAAGAAAGAAAAAAATGACAATCATATTACATGCGAATCTAAACACAGAAAGTAAAGAAACTTACATATTGCGTCCCCACTTCTTGACAGCAGCTTGAATTCTAGCTTCGGTACCATGTCCGGTGCTTTTGAGATAGTAGCCAAAAGTTTCCTTGGATGGGTAAGGAAGCTTACAGAAGATATTTTTTTCCTTTGAATAGACGAAACACTGCTTTCGGAAATCAAAATGTATATCCTCTTTAAAAGAACCTGCCAGCTGAGTATAGCAAAAAACGTTGCTGATGTCAAATATCTGATGCAACAAATTTCAGCCCAAAACATGTATTTGTTGGATGGGAGACATATTGTAGTATATTTTCTACTATCTACCAGAACCCTTGAATCGTAATGAAAACCAGTCATAAAAACTCGCCCCCATATACTGAATCATCAAATGCTATGAAATCTAAGAGAAAATGCAAGTTGAGCTTACAACCTTCCGGAAATGTAGTGGCACTACTTGTTTAGAACCACAAAATTTGGCTGGTTTAACTTTGCACGCATTTGCATGATGAATATCTTTAACCTGCTAATTCAAGACAAAAATCACAATTCCAGCACAAAGAAACCATATTTATGAATGAAAGCATTTTATTTATCTTGCAGAAACCCACTAATTAACCTTGGAATACTGCACAAAACACTTGAAATCCACCGACCACACTGTGAAGAGGAATACCAAAATGTGGACAGCTAACAGACCACCAAGAATGATTAGAGCATCAACAAAATCTAGACAGCATAGAATAACGATCATCCATATAGCATAGAATATGGCAAATGGGCAAAACTTAAAATCCCTCTTTCTCAGCAAATCAACAGCATCAACTACTTTCCCGTTAACATGACACCTGGTCATCTTCAAATCTCTCTTTGATGTTTTGTACTGCTATCAAACATTTAAGCTAAATTAATTTTGATAATTACAATTACTAATTTCTCTAATATTATTTAATTTATGAATAATAATAATAATAATAATAATAATACAACTAGAATCGATTAACATGGAACTTATCTATGTTTTACGATAACAATTAACGGACGATAATTGATCAGAAAACAGAATGCTTACTTTGTGAATTTATTCTGAAGCGCTTCGACGGTTGAAACTGATGGAAGTTAAATTCTACGATCGATCGTACGGGGTTTAATAATTCTAAGAGCTGAGAAATTGGCGGTTTTATTTGTTAGAAAGTTGCACACAATCGATGAATGAATAGATTTAAAATTGACATATTAAATAGTAAATAAATAATAAAAGGGTTCGGGTCAGAAAAGGGATATCGTTTAGGTGTGGGCCTAAATGGAAGTGGGAGAGTCGGAGATAGGGATGGCAATGGATCGGATATGGATCGGATGATCCCATATCCACATCCATATCCATTTAAATATTTTCGTCCATATCCGTATCCATATCCATTTAATTTCAATTCATCCATCCATATCCATATCCGATGGATTAAGCG
The DNA here is from genome assembly GCA_949592205.1 of Helichrysum umbraculigerum. NCBI lineage: Eukaryota > Viridiplantae > Streptophyta > Magnoliopsida > Asterales > Asteraceae > Helichrysum > Helichrysum umbraculigerum. The sequence continues at coordinate 9,214,046 of CATIUR010000002.1, read as the reverse complement.
GGTTAATGGATGTCCATTGGATATTCAAAAAATGTTAGAAAAAATTTCCTAATATGAAATGAAACTGACAAATATTGTAAAAAAATAAATATAACGTAACATACAAATATCTATTCACAAAAGTGTTCAAACATTGTCAATCAACGAAACATAATTTATTACACTTACAAGTAAACATATATTTAGACAAATGTAAATGTACGTGTTCTCCTTGTTTATGGGATAATCACACGTGTTTTAATTGTACATATCGTGGATTGTGACTTCAATATATGGTTGTAAGCAGAACTTCGCTCAGCACGATATATTCATGCATTAAGATTTGCTATATAAATCAAAATACAAAATAAAAACCCCTCAAATATACATTAGATATTTAAAATTTACGACTTTATATATTCAATAACACCCTAATTGTTTATGGTTTATATGTTTAATAACACCAAAATAATTGTTTATGGTTTATATGTGGATATGTAAATTTACATGTGTATATATGTGTGTATTATTAAGGAGTGTATATAATATATATGTATATGTATTTCGGGTGAAATGGATAAATCCATGGATGATAGATTTTCATCCATATCCGATCCACTATTCATCCACATCCATATCCATATCCACTATTCATCTATTTAGATCGTCCATATCCACCATTTAGTAGATGGATCGGATGGATATCCATCGGATCGGGTGACCATTGTCATCCCTAGTCGGAGACCTTGCAAAGACTGGTGTTTGTTTTCAAGTTAGGATATTAGGAATGGAGAAGGGTTATCGGTTCGGTTCACGATTATCTTGGTTTAATTGGTTTTAAAAAAATTTGGAGCAAAACTGAAATTCGAATTCACATGTCAAACTGAACTGAAAACTATAGTCGAATTTGGTTCGGTTTCGGTTAAAACCGAAAAACCAACAAAATTTTCAATTTTTTTCAAAAAAATCACTCAACGTACGTAACTACGAAATATGCACGATTTACTATATAACTGTAACTATTAATAAGTGTTACCCATTAGCCAAATGTTTTTATTCATCGAGTTGGCTCTCGTTAAATTGTTGGTTGTTTTTAAGAGAGTGTTAGAGTTATAAAAGTGTTTTGATTAGTCACTTTTGCTATATATAGTATATACCAAGAATATTACATACGGGGATTTGAGTACTTTTATAAAACTTGTTTAACCTTAACGGCCAAAGAGATTAAAGAAGTAATGCTTGTTAATTCAACGAAGGTTTGGAGTAGCCAAAAAATAAAAGTGTCACGTCGTTTCATGTATGTGAGCCGTACATGGAAAGAAAGAAAAGAAGCACAAGGTAATTAATTGGTAATATTTATAGTAAAATAAATTAGATAATTTTGTTTATGTAACATGAGAAGATTTATTAGAATTATAATTATTATAATTAAAAGAGGAGAAATGCTAGAGTCACAAACACTTCATAAAATGATGTGGAATATGACATGAACCAATCCAGTTAAAATTCACGTGCAACTCACCTTATTGACTCTGACTAGCTCTTCATTTTTTCATCACAAGGTCCCTACAATTTTAATACAAATCTTTATAAACTTTTTTTTTATTCAGAAAGGCATTCATGATTTATACAAAATGAGTCTTTGAAAGGCATTCACTTTTTTTTTTAATACAACCAAGTTTTGCATACCCACTTCCTTTAAACCTCCATCATCACCATGAATACTTTTTACTATTTTTACCCAAAATGAGTCGGATTCTACTTTAAATCTCCACCACCACTTTCCAAGAAGTCCCAAGTTTGAAGCTTGAAGACTTCCGATATTCAAACCCCCCAAATTGAAATTGTTCAACACTTTTTCCCATTTAATCCATGCTATTTTTCGATTTTCATCATTCCCTCCCTAAAAGAACTTTCTTCTCAAACCCTCCAAAATATTTATGACACTCAACGGGGCACGAAACAAAGAAAAATAATACAAGGACATGCTTCCAAGAACCGTGCTTACTAATGTTGACCTTCCACCAAAGAAAAATATTAATGTTAACCTTCCACCAACTTTATAAACTTTATAGAGGATAACAATCGTACTCTTTATATAAAATGTGTATGTTAAATACACTATTTTTGTTTAATAAATAGTTAAAATTTGGTCATCTTGTGTTGTTTGTTCAATTGTTCATCTCTAACGTTCCGAATGGTTAAAATTTAGAAACTTAGATAAAAAGGAAATAGTTCAAACGGGTCAAAAGTCCTCCAAAGTGTTTTGAAATTCTTGAAACTTTTTAAATCGTTTAATAAATATATAGAATGAATAGTTCTAATACTACGTAATATAGATTTACTGATATCTTTAAATACTTTATTTATTTTAGAATGAAAAACCAACAATCTAACACACAGTTGTGTACAACCACCACGAATATTTACAACTCACTGCCTCAAGTGAAGCTTGAACCCCCAACCTCTTAGTTGAAGGGTTCCTCTCATACCGCATTTGGTTTTTAAATACACTAATATTTATAAAAACACAATTATGTTTTCTCCTACAACAATTTCTTCACCTACATTCATGAACATAATTTTAGTTAAATGATGTTTTATATTTCAAATTTAAGGTAAACAAATCAGGTAAATTTTACCATGTTCAACAAGATGACCGACAACATAACGCAAACCATTCCACTGAAAAAGCAAAATGATTTGTCTGCTTTATCAAGCTTCGCCATCATACTGGCCAACATGCAACTCAGAATAATTTTAGCAGTGACTAGCTATAATTAATATAACAATCTGCTAAACCATAATAATTTTACTAGCATCTCATAAGTAATACCTTTCGAGCACATCACGAGTGGGATTGCCACCCTAGCTAGTGCAGGGCCGTCTCGCGAGTTTTGGTGGCCCGGTGTGACAAAAAAAAGGCCCTCTTGTTCATATTCGGATTCTTATTTAGGAGGCATAATTTCATATATTAGCACAATTAAACAATAAGTCAAGTGCTTAAATCTTATTCATATAAATTCAAAAAGTAGTAACTCATATAGTTCGGTTCAAATATGTACAGCAACATTAAGTAAGAATGAAAAAACCAATAGGAATGCATCACATGTCACAAAACTATCTCCCCTCACGTTTTTAAAAATATAATATATCACAAACGGTAAGTCAAAAAATCATAAAAATTGCACCAAAAAATCATCGTTTTTCACTTCGGTCAGAGATGTGACAAGGTATACTTTCGAAGAACTTTTTTTTTCCGTTTTTCGGTGAGTTTTGAAAACAAATAACACATGTGATACCAGCAGGTAACATATATGTTACTAATTTTGTACAATAAGGTATACCAGCTGGTATTCCTTATTATAAGTCTAATCGAAGAGAAAAAAATGATGATTTTTACGGTGCATTTTTTATAATTTATCAATAAGCGATTTTTGAGTTATTTAATTTTTAAAAACATGGGGAAAAATTAATTTTATGTCACGTGACTCATTCTTATTTGGTTCTCTCATTCTCATAAAAATTTACATTCTCATTTGAACCTCATCCTTAAATATATCAAATAATTAAAACCCTAATATATAACTTGAACGATTAAACTAATAAAATAAAGTTTAAAAAGTACCAAAAAAACTCAATATTTAAAGATATTAAGGAATACAAACAAGTATGGCTGCAATATGTTGTTGACAAAGTAAAGTGATGGCACTTCCAACGATTTGCAATACAGAGACTGTTTTCGTGAGAAATAATAAGGTTTTAAAAATTAATTTGAACAATAATTGGCCTGAGTTTATGGCTAAACCCATGTATTTTATAAACAGACTTTTTATGCAGGGTCGGCCCAAATGTGGAAATGGTTTAGGCAATGGCCTAGGGCCCTAAATATTTTAGGGCCCCCAATTTTGGGATTTATTGAGCTTATAAATTTTTGATTATATTTTGAGCTTACCTATTTATGATATTTTGAGCTTATCAAATTTTTATAATATTTTGGGCTTATCATATTTTTATGATATTTTGGTCTTAACTATTTTATGACCCAAATTTTTATTATATTTTGAGCTAACCAAATTTTTATGATATTTTGAGCGTAACTATTTATGATATTTTGAACTTATCAAATTTTTATGATATTTTGGGCTTACTATATTTTTTTTAATATTTTGGGATTACCTACCAAATTTTTCCAAATTAAAAATTATAAAGGTACGTTATTAATTTAGTTTTTTTATGCTAACGGACTACGCCCCAAAATTGATCCGCCGCCTAAGGCCCCCAAAAACCTTGAGCCGGTCCTGTTTTTATGCATATTATTTTTTAACCAATCTAAACCTATTTTTTACTCATGTTTTTCTTTCTTCGATCTTTTAGGGGGGGGGGGGGGGGGGGGGGGGGGGGGGGGGGGGGAATTAGCGACCAACAACCTGAATTTTATTTAGTACCCAAAACCATGACTTCAAAAAAAGTATATTAATATAAATGTCCACCAAAATACAAACATTAAACAACTCATGTTACAAATTACGTGGCAGAACAAATTCACGGTGCTTATCTCGAATCAACAATGTATTTGAACGAGCAAATTTTAACCCGAACGTTGCGACGGAACAAAAATGCTCATATTAATTTATTACATAATTTGATATATATGCGAATTAAAAGTCAGTGAGCCATACTTAGTTAAACTCGAGTAGTTTCGAATGATTCAATGAGCTATGTATGGATATAAGTTTAATGTTTAATGATCATTTACCTTATTTCTTTTCAGAAAGCATTTTTGGAAAGTAACAATTCCATTCAGTTCGGTTTCGGAAAACTTTCCGTCGGGGCCTAACATCAAAGGCGCAGGTTGATCTCTCTGGTTGAGGCTGCAATTCATTTTGACAATTGAATAATATGTCTGTCATTACGTGCGACTATCTCCACTATAGAAAGAAAAAAAGGAAAGAACTGAATTTTCAGCATGGCGTGACAATAAAAATACATCCACACTATTTACTTTAGAATTAGATGTTATACTTTTAATTTATTGAATAGGAAATTACTTTAACTTTGTTTAATGATCAAATATAAATAACAATCAACATGGAACAAAACACATCTAAACTTCTTTTTATTTTGTCATATCAGGTTTAGTAATTGATTAATATACAATGCAATTTACAAAACATATAAGTTTCAAAAGTTATAAATAAAATAAATAGATCTATAAAACACTTAAATTTTTAAACTAAAATAATATTCATAACTATCTATATAATTTTAGTTTAAGGGATTTTTTTTTTTTTACTATTTATATAACAGTTAACTATCTATATAACTTTAGAAAAGAACACTTTTCGTTAAAAAGTACATTTTTAAACTTCAATATGAAATATGAAATTTTTATTTGAATAAAATTTGATGTCTTTATGCCTTATTTTTTGATTATACCATCGAGTTTAGTAATTGATTAATATACAATGCAATTTACAAAACATATAAGTTTCAAAAGTTATAAATAAAATAAATTGATCTATAAATGTAACACCCCAATTTTTATCAGGAATTTAATTTCGTATACGGATATAATTTTATTATGAGGTAATATTGTGTAAATAATAAGATATAGTGAAAAACGTAAAACGAATTACCAGTTCCAGACTGTAAATTAGTGAGAATTTAAATAAGTGGACAGATATTTAGAGAAGGGTCGTGGTTTATTTCTTTAGTTCCAAAATATTCCAGAAAACACACAGGGAGTTGAGAAAAATCGCAGGAAAACATTACCAATCTTCAAACTTGATTAAATCTCCAAGTCTAAGCTATAAATCTTCAAGTAATCTTCTCCTTTCCATTCCCTAATCATTGTAAGTGTTGATTTCTGTATGTTTAACCTAGTTCTTGGGGTTTAGAGGGGTTTATCATGGGTTTTGTATAATTAAGGGTTTCAATCCGAAAATTAGGGTTTGGGTTTGTTTAAATTAGTGTTAGTTAGTGTTTTGATTATGATTATAAACTATGTATCATCATGTATATGATTAAATTGAAGTATATAGCATATGATCAAAGTGGGGTTTTGATGAAAATCCATGAACTAGTGATTTATGATATGAAATTGATTGAATTAGTGTTAGTAAGTATTTTTACGATTGTTAGTGATGATATAACATGATAGAAAGTAATGAAATTATGATCTAGTGTTTATGAGAATTCTAGTGTTTATGTTAGATTATTATGAAATTATAAAATAAGCTTAATAGTGTAATTAGAAGTGTTAATAGAGTATGCATATGATTAATAGTTAGCTTAATGATGATTAGTGTCTAAAAGTGTTGTATGTATCATGTATGAAATATGTAGGTGATAAAGACGTGGAGTGCTTTCAATGGTGAAATCGACTAATAGAGTATGGTGAGTGATACGGGGATTTAAACAGGTGATGTGGTTGTGTAGTACCGTATAGCTTGAGGGCTAGAGGTTTGCACAATCAAGGAAAAGTTATTTGTTTATGTGTGTTTACTTAGTTTGTTGTATTAAATTATTTGTTATAATTAATTGTTATGTGAATACATGTTATTTGGAAAAGTCAGTAGTGATTACTCATTAGCGAGTAATGAGTATGTCACTAGCTTGAAAGTAAAGGAAAAGTTATTTGTTAATAGTGTACGATTCAATTGTGTTGGATTCGGATTGCTGTTGAGCAAGAGACTACATAATTGGGTGAAAGGTTACTTGTTAATATATGTGGATTAAATAGGGATTATGTGATGAATAGTGTATGATTCGATTGTGTTGGATTCGGATTGCTGTTGAGCAAGAGACTACACAATCGGGTGGAAGTTGTTTATTATATGATTGATTTCTTATATGTGTAAATAAAGATTTTGATTAGTGTTGTGATTATGGTTAATGTAATGATAAAAATGATTACGTGTACAGATACTGTGATGATTAAAGAGCTAACTGCGGTTAGCATAGTGTTCAGGGTTCAGTGTACAGTGTTCAGAGAAATAGAGTTCAGTGATTATATGTTTAAGTAGTCATGTGTTGATATGTGTTATAAGTGTTATGTGGAATTGCTTGTTTAATTGCCTGTGTACTCACTAAGCAGTAGTGCTTACCCGTTTCAGTGTTTATTATGTAGGTTGAGGGTTGGCTAGTGATACGTGGATAAAGAATGTGCTTATGTTAGTGAAGTGATAAGGAGCTAGCTATGTGGTTAGATAATGCTCCTTCTCTGTGAATTGTTGTTTTGATATACGATTGTGTAAATCGCCCAAATAAAGATTTTGGATTTTAATATGTTGGTCAATATGTTGTATTTGACTTTGAAAGTCAAACAGAGAAAAGAGTCTTGTATTTGTGGTTTTGATTCGGTTAAAAATGATGAAAAGCGAAAAAGGGTCAATTAGGATTGGCTGGTCAATTGTGAAGTTGACATATAGTCAACAGAGTTGAAATAGTTAAATATAAGTGGTTTGGGTGTTGAATTGGTTAAAAAGGGATCGAATTATGAGACGGGTCATAGAGGTGTCAAAATGGGTTAAAAGTGGTCACGTGGTAAATTAAATGTGTGGTGGTGCTATGGATTAGGTTTCAATTGCTTTAAGTTTGTTTTGAAGTATTGAAATAGTGTATAAAAAGTTAGAGTCAAAAGATTTATGGTTTGTGAATTAGTATGATTTCAAAATGGTCGTTTTTGGGTCAAAAAGAGTCATACGTCAAAATCCCACGTTTTTGAGAAAATTGGAAAAGTGAAAAAGTAGAAAGTTTCATTTCGTTGATATGGAGGTGTCTGCAAATTTTTAAGGTCTAACTTGAAGCGGTTTGGATTTTATGCGCGTCGGAAGTTCGTGTTTTGGTATTAAGTTAAAATGGTCCAGGGTCTGCTGTACAGGGGGTTTACCCGGCGGGTAACCCCTGTACCCGGCGGGGATTCTGTCAGTTCTTTTGGAATTGAGTTTTTGAAATAGCTTTATGACCCGGTTGTTTTTAGCGCGTCATATTAGCCGAGTCATATTAGTTATATCAGTTTAACGAAGTAACACTTTAAGTTTTCTGACGCAGTTGTTTTTAGCGCGTCATATTAGGCGAGTCATATTAGTTTTCTTTGTAAGTAGAAGTTTAAATGAATTTAGTACGTGTTGTATAAATAATGGGACCTAACAGAGTGCGTTATAGTTTATAAAATAAGTGAGTAAAAAAAAAAAAAATTGGTTCTGGTTTTCGGGGCATTTCAAGTTGGTATCAGAGCAATGGTTTAAGAGAGTTAGGTGATCCATAATAGGATTGCTTAAACTTAAACTATTGTATGTTGTGTAAATTGCTATGATTATGATTATGTTTAACAGTGAATTTGAATTCTATGACATAATTGATATATAAGTGCAGAGATGGATTGATAGAGGTAAGAGTAAGTGTTTGCGTGGAATTATTTGTTGTAGTTGCTTGTGAAGTAGTTTTGGTTATGTGTTTGATTGTTAAATTAGTTATTGTGTGTTATGTGCTTTTGTGGGAATCACATTAGAAAACGATGATATGAGATAGCTTGAGAATGAAGTGTGTATAACATAATATGTCTACGCCTGATCACCGTAGTTATATTATGCTAGTTCACATGGAATTGTTGGAGTTATCAAATATTAAAGTGATTTAATGTGATTGTTAGAATAGAGTGTAAGGGAAGAGGTGTTTAACATATGTGAATTACGGGTTAGATATTATGATAAGCAGAGATAATAGAGAAAATAGAATTAATAGACTTGTATTTAGTGATACGTATTTCACTTATTATGTGAAACCAATATGTAAGGGGTATATGATTAAGAGCTTTTAGAGTTAGTATTGATAATGTACGTTGTGGTGCTAGAGAATAGTAATATATGCGTTTAAGTATGACCAGTGAACTAAGTGAAGTGTTCTAGAGATGATTAAATGTTTGTACAAGAACAGAGATAGTGTCAAGACTGAGTAGTACGAGTGCCATTCGTGAGGACACGAATGAAATAAGTGGGGGAGAGTTGTAACACCCCAATTTTTATCAGGAATTTAATTTCGTATACGGATATAATTTTATTATGAGGTAATATTGTGTAAATAATAAGATATAGTGAAAAACGTAAAACGAATTACCAGTTCCAGACTGTAAATTAGTGAGAATTTAAATAAGTGGACAGATATTTAGAGAAGGGTCGTGGTTTATTTCTTTAGTTCCAAAATATTCCAGAAAACACACAGGGAGTTGAGAAAAATCGCAGGAAAACATTACCAATCTTCCAACTTGATTAAATCTCCAAGTCTAAGCTATAAATCTTCAAGTAATCTTCTCCTTTCCATTCCCTAATCATTGTAAGTGTTGATTTCTGTATGTTTAACCTAGTTCTTGGGGTTTAGAGGGGTTTATCATGGGTTTTGTATAATTAAGGGTTTCAATCCGAAAATTAGGGTTTGGGTTTGTTTAAATTAGTGTTAGTTAGTGTTTTGATTATGATTATAAACTATGTATCATCATGTATATGATTAAATTGAAGTATATAGCATATGATCAAAGTGGGGTTTTGATGAAAATCCATGAACTAGTGATTTATGATATGAAATTGATTGAATTAGTGTTAGTAAGTATTTTTATGATTGTTAGTGATGATATAACATGATAGAAAGTAATGAAATTATGATCTAGTGTTTATGAGAATTCTAGTGTTTATGTTAGATTATTATGAAATTATAAAATAAGCTTAATAGTGTAATTAGAAGTGTTAATAGAGTATGCATATGATTAATAGTTAGCTTAATGATGATTAGTGTCTAAAAGTGTTGTATGTATCATGTATGAAATATGTAGGTGATAAAGACGTGGAGTGCTTTCAATGGTGAAATCGACTAATAGAGTATGGTGAGTGATACGGGGATTTAAACAGGTGATGTGGTTGTGTAGTACCGTATAGCTTGAGGGCTAGAGGTTTGCACAATCAAGGAAAAGTTATTTGTTTATGTGTGTTTACTTAGTTTGTTGTATTAAATTATTTGTTATAATTAATTGTTATGTGAATACATGTTATTTGGAAAAGTCAGTAGTGATTACTCATTAGCGAGTAATGAGTATGTCACTAGCTTGAAAGTAAAGGAAAAGTTATTTGTTAATAGTGTACGATTCAATTGTGTTGGATTCGGATTGCTGTTGAGCAAGAGACTACATAATTGGGTGAAAGGTTACTTGTTAATATATGTGGATTAAATAGGGATTATGTGATGAATAGTGTATGATTCGATTGTGTTGGATTCGGATTGCTGTTGAGCAAGAGACTACACAATCGGGTGGAAGTTGTTTATTATATGATTGATTTCTTATATGTGTAAATAAAGATTTTGATTAGTGTTGTGATTATGGTTAATGTAATGATAAAAATGATTACGTGTACAGATACTGTGATGATTAAAGAGCTAACTGCGGTTAGCATAGTGTTCAGGGTTCAGTGTACAGTGTTCAGAGAAATAGAGTTCAGTGATTATATGTTTAAGTAGTCATGTGTTGATATGTGTTATAAGTGTTATGTGGAATTGCTTGTTTAATTGCATGTGTACTCACTAAGCAGTGGTGCTTACCCGTTTCAGTGTTTATTATGTAGGTTGAGGGTTGGCTAGTGATACGTGGATAAAGAATGTGCTTATGTTAGTGAAGTGATAAGGAGCTAGCTATGTGGTTAGATAATGCTCCTTCTCTGTGAATTGTTTTTTTGATATACGATTGTGTAAATCGCCCAAATAAAGATTTTTGGATTTTAATATGTTGGTCAATATGTTGTATTTGACTTTGAAAGTCAAACAGAGAAAAGAGTCTTGTATTTGTGGTTTTGATTCGGTTAAAAATGATGAAAAGCGAAAAAGGGTCAATTAGGATTGGCTGGTCAATTGTGAAGTTGACATATAGTCAACAGAGTTGAAATAGTTAAATATAAGTGGTTTGGGTGTTGAATTGGTTAAAAAGGGATCGAATTATGAGACGGGTCATAGAGGTGTCAAAATGGGTTAAAAGTGGTCACGTGGTAAATTAAATGTGTGGTGGTGCTATGGATTAGGTTTCAATTGCTTTAAGTTTGTTTTGAAGTATTGAAATAGTGTATAAAAAGTTAGAGTCAAAAGATTTATGGTTTGTGAATTAGTATGATTTCAAAATGGTCGTTTTTGGGTCAAAAAGAGTCATACGTCAAAATCCCACGTTTTTGAGAAAATTGGAAAAGTGAAAAAGTAGAAAGTTTCATTTCGTTGATATGGAGGTGTCTGCAAATTTTTAAGGTCTAACTTGAAGCGGTTTGGATTTTATGCGCGTCGGAAGTTCGTGTTTTGGTATTAAGTTAAAATGGTCCAGGGTCTGCTGTACAGGGGGTTTACCCGGCGGGTAACCCCTGTACCCGGCGGGGATTCTGTCAGTTCTTTTGGAATTGAGTTTTTGAAATAGCTTTATGACCCGGTTGTTTTTAGCTTGTCATATTAGCCGAGTCATATTAGTTATATCAGTTTAACGAAGTAACACTTTAAGTTTTCTAGACGCGGTTGTTTTTAGCGCGTCATATTAGGCGAGTCATATTAGTTTTCTTTGTAAGTAGAAGTTTAAATGAATTTAGTACGTGTTGTATAAATAATGGGACCTAACAGAGTGCGTTATAGTTTATAAAATAAGTGAGTAAAAAAAAAAAATTGGTTCTGGTTTTCGGGGCGTTTCAATAAAACACTTAAATTTTTAAACTAAAATAATAATCATAACTATCTATATAATTTTAGTTTAAGGGAATTTTTTTTTTACTATTTATATAACAGTTAACTATCTATAAAACTTAAAAAAAAACACTTTTCGTTAAAAAGTACATTTTTAAACTTCAATATGAAATATGAAATTTTTATTTGAATAAAATATGATCTTTATTTTTTGATTATACCAACATGTATGTGTATGTATTATTGAAAAAAAAAGTAAATTAATAACATATTCTCATAACTCTGTTGTAAAATATATATATATATATATATATATATATATATATATATATATATATATATATATTATCTTTTTCTTTAAACGATAAATTAAAACACGAAATATTATAATCTAAACCTTTTTTGTTATTATTAGAATAATTTTGTTGAAAAAAAGTTGTTAAATTGTTATTATTAGAATATTTTTGTTGAAAAAAAAATAAAGAAAAAACACTTATTCTTAAAAAAAAAAAAAAAAAAAAAAAAAAAAAAGGGCAAAGTTGGAAAATACTATTCATACAATAGTAAGTCATTTAGCTACTCCTGCTAAATGTATGGATGGCTAATACTTACGTAACCTTTTATATATTAAAATTTTAATTACAATAATAATAAATACATAGAAAATTAATAATGCTACAAAAACTGATGAACGGCAACTGAGCGAGATGATCGAAATGGGGACGGGAGAAGCAAGAGTAGGCTGCTAGGGATTTCGGCTATTTCAGTAATTTTGTTGTAACATTTTTTTTAGCTTTTCTATAAGAAAATTAGAGATAAAAAATAAAGAACATTAATTAGTTAGGGATATATTTTGTCAAAAACTAGTAATTAATTGAGATTTCAAAGGTTGTTTCGTATGTACACATAGGGGTGAACAAAAAAACCGAACCCGGAACCGGACCCGATTTAAAAACCGAAACCGGAACCGATTTGGAACCGGTTTTTGAATACCCGGTTCGGGTTTTTGGACAACCCGGCGGGTTGGTACCCGGTTTGGGTATTCAAATTCTGAAACCGGGTTGGAACCGGGTCGGGTTGGAAAAACCGGTCAAAAACCCGGTCAAGAACCGGTCAAAAACCCGAAAACCGGTCAAATACCCGGTCAAAAACCCGAAAAAACCCGGTTCGGGTTGGGTCCAACCCGGTTTTTGACTTTCTTGACCAAAACCCGGTTCGGGTTCCGGGTCGGGTCGGGTCGGCCAAAAAACCCGATTTGTTCACGGTTATGTACACACCAAAACTCGAAAGTGGGCTCAATTTAATTACGTGGGCTAATGGACATTTGGTTACTGTGCATACTACATAACAACATTTTACAAACAATTAGGCCCCTACTTTAACATGGGCCATGTTCACTGGCCCACTTAGAACATACGGGCCGTATTCAATCGCAATGAGCACGAATAAGGAAAACGTTCATCATTGTACATAGTTGTTGTTTTTTTTTTTTTTTAAGTATAATTTGCGGTTAATATATGGTGTTAACAAAATGCATAAATGGGCTGTAAAAAGTAACCTGCTTAAATGTACTGTTTGGTATAGGGGTGTTCCCATTATACTATTTGGCGAACAAACATTATTCTAATATATTCTAGGCGAAGTTTTGATCTTTTGATCCACAAGGTTTCTATATCTTGTCATAGTCAAAAGGGTACTCTTATATATTTCACTGATAATCAGACCACTTTTTAATTATATTATGAACCACTCCCACATTGTGTTTATTTTACTTATTTGGGCAGGGGAGTACTATATGTACATTTAGCTGATAATATCAATATTGGTGATTTGGTTTACAGGCTAGACGTGCACTACGGGCATTAAAGGGACTGGTGAGGTTGCAGGCACTTGTAAGAGGTCATAATGTGCGAAAGCAAGCTCAGATGACAATGAGGTGCATGCAAGCTTTAGTACATGTGCAGGCAAGAATGCGTGCACGCAGACTAGAGTTGACACATGAGAAGCACCATAAGAAAGTTGAGATAGATGAAAAGATGATAGCACCAATGAAATCACGGGAACATAGAAACCAAAGCTTTGAGGAGATCAAAGAAAGTACTTTGAGAAAACACGATGCAGAGATGAAAAGAGAATGAGCTCTTGCTTATGCGTTTGCCTACTAGGTTGGTATACATTATAATGATTCTAGTATGCTTTAGCTTTGATTGACTTGGATTGTTATTTCATGAATCGCTGTATCACAATGCTCAATCATGTGTGAACGGGTCAAAAGTGGGTTCAATTTTACTGATAGCGGGTCAAATGTTGAATATAAGCTTAAAACAAATGTTGAGGGAGCGTTAAACGGGTCAAAAGTTTCCTAACCTATATTTAAATGATGACAATGTCTAATCCATTCTACGACACAATGATATGGTGTTGTTTTAATAATAGCTTTCGTTATGAATATTTAGACCTTAATTATTAAAAAAAAAAAAAAAAAACTTTGATGTTGGCCTGCTGACCCATTTTGATTGAAACACACAGTTACCCAACCCAATTTCTTTTCTATTATTAAGCATTGTGAGGCTTTATGTAATCAAGATTCCTCTTCCGAATTACAGCAGGAGCAGCAGCAACAACATTTCTCTCCATATTGCCCATGACAAAACTTTGATTATCAGAGTTCAAAATGCTTGTTTGAGTCTTCTTTTGCAATCCTCTACTCTGTAGTATCTTCAAAATGATCATGATTCTTCCTGCTTTTCCATTACACATCCTTGTCCAAATAGATCATATGGTCTTCTAATGATTTGCTATCCAAATGTTTTTCCTGTGCTGATCTCAGATCTTTCCTGCACTCTAGTAGTGTATGCGTATATCTCATTAATTAAATTAGTTGGATTATTTGACTTAGAGTAGTCAACCAATACTACCATTTTTATAACCCATGGGTCAACTTAATTACCCATGGGTCAACTTAATTGGGTTTGCCCTCCTACTATCAATAGCTGCTTGCAATCTCATATACTATATCCCCGCACCCTAATTCCGCTTCTTAATATCTAGCATTGTATCCATACCAAGCAGGCAATCTTACAAAAAATTGTGGACACTATCATTTTGACAAAATTTAGTCAGACTAGTCCAACTTTGGATCCTTCCACAGTGTTTATCAAACCAAATTAAGCACCCAAACTTTTAAAGGATCTTTTTGATGATATAATAAAACTGCATGCACCAGTAATTTCCTACACTCTTCTCATTTCTCCTCCAAATTATGAATTGGAATTTAAGTAGTTGACTTATAAAAGTCAACCACCACAGGGTTTGATGTATCATAGCAAAACAGACATCCGGAGCATATATCACCAGAGCCATATCATATATCTGGTCTAAATGAATCAAGAGGATATTCATACCACCTCTCCCTTGTTAGCTTTTTCCTGAGCTAATAGACACATTATTCAAAACTGAGGATCTTGCAACACAAAACAGGGCTAGATATAACCATATTTTACCACATATTGTTATCCATGTATGACATACAAATACCAAACCAAGACTGACATGAAGATTAAACCATTGGAAAACATCAAATGACCAATAAAAATAAGTCCAAAACCAGACAGACTAACTCAACTCTGGGAATCATCAATTCCTGTGACTTCATCTCTACTACTACTACTACTACGCCTACTTTCACGAAATCTTAACCCATAGCTAGTTATCTTACCACAAAAGTGAAAGATAAGCTCATCTGAATTAGAATTGATAGAAACAAGACTAATTAGGGACACTTAGGATTGAAATCTTTGTAAGAACTATTTTCCATCAAGTTAAGCTTATAATATAACCCTGACCCAAACTTAACTTGGGTATAATGTTCAAACTTTTATGAGTACTGTTATCTTATTTAATCAAATTTATAAACTCTAGTTAGTTACTCTACAACTTAAGTAGTTCAACTGTTACCATCCCCATATTTATTAATCCACATAATTATTTTTTTTCACTGCAAAAGCATATGATATGATACAGTCAAAAAGCAAAGGATACAACTACAAAAGTGAAGGAAAGGGTGTAATCGAGTCAAGCCGAGCTTGAACTCGAACACAGCTCGATCAATAGCTCGACGAGTTTTTACAAGGCATTCGAGATCGACTCGAAAATGATTTAAGATGGCTCGAGCTCGGCTCAAAAAGCTCAAATTTCTATATGTATATATTTTGTAATATTAATTTAAAAATAAAAATCATTTTAAATACATATACGAATGTAAGATGACTCGTAAAAATTAATCAAAATTAAGATAACAATATTTAAATATAATAATTATAAATTTTACAATCTAAAATCACATACTTCATATTTAAGGCTCGATAATAGTTCGAGCCGAGCTCGGCTCCATATATATTCCGAACTCAATTTCTAGGCTTGAGCTCGGGATCGAACTCGATAAAAGCTTGACTAGTCCGAGCTCAAGCTCGAGCTGAGCTCAAGTTGCTCGATAAAAACTTGTCTCGTTTACGCACCTAAGCGAAAGATACAATATCCAAGGTAGGGTAAAGGGGTTAATTATTTATGGCGATTTAGTTATTGTCAATTTGATTGTATTTCTAAATTTGTATATTTTAAATTTAATGCTGATAATGATACATTTATACCTTCCCGTATATAATCCTAGTTAATTTTAGAATACTTTTTAAAAGGTTCATATCAAAACTCATTTAAGTAAAATCTACAACCCTTATAATGGGTTTTCACTATTGACCTTAAAGAGATATCGGAAATTACAATAATACCCTCTCTTCATATAGCAATGGGTAAATGATATGGCAACTTTTTTATTACTCCGTATTTGTTAATATCGTTTTAGTATTAATTATGTTGACTTTTATTGATAATTTATTGTCCTACCTACTTTAAATCTACATTTCCTTTTTCAATAGCAATTTTCTGTTAATGAGTTTTTTGTATTTAATTAGAATAAATCAAAGAAATTTTAATTTTGATTTAAATTATTTACTAGTTTATAGCCCGCATATTTGCGGGGCTCGGTAATTGTATTTTTTTTTTTTAATTTGATTGAAAAAAAAAGAAGAATGTACGGAATGTAGTCAAAATTACATGTTTTTAGTATAAAACTTATGCATTGTGTAACACATTAAATGACTTTGTTTGAAAGGACATAAAATGCAATCATTTTAAAACCGAAAGTAGCGAATACATGCATCCTACATCAAATGATTACTAAAATGTGGGTTGGAGTACAAAATTTATTGTCAAATCTTTGAGGATTGGGATATGTCGTCGATCTAAAATATAGAAATCTATTACGCCGTGTCGTTCACCAGTTGATAGCAAATTCTGTAAGTAAGCGTCACGAGTCATTCTTAAAAGTGAGTTGTGTTCATTAAGGCTGCGTAGTGGATGTGTAGCTACATACCATTGTTGAGGTAGAATAACACGAAAATCTGCAAAAAGCCATTGATTTACATAGTCTATTGTAAATTCGTTTGGCTGAAGCGAACACATCATTGCTTCCTTCCCATTTAAATACTCAAATCCATAAGATGTACGATACATGTAGCCATCATAATGCACACATATGTCGACCATTCACGGGACATGGTGATCAATACTGGCGTTAAAATAATGGACATAAGTTGAAGTTATTTCTTCAGGCTAGCGAACTATAGAACACTAAGCCCGAAGCATAGAGTAGTCATTTATTACGATTTGGGAACATGTCGATTATTGAGTTGTAAGTATTGAATGCGTTGTTGTAGTGTCTATTCCTGCAATTGTACAGCTTAAAAATTGTTTTAAAAAAATATTAAGTGAATTGTTAGCATAAGTAAAGATCTAAATGCGAACACTTATACGGAGTACATTTGAGTTAAAGCAGACAAATATCTATAGCTCTTGAATAGTTTATTTAGTGTTGTCAACGATTATATTCTTCATACATACAATATATGCACAACTCAACAAATATTACCCCAAATGCTTAGAAGTTAAAAATCAAGTTAGTGTTTAGAATTCCTAAATCGTGCAATTGAAAAATGAGGATTACAATAGAAACAAATAACTATGACTCACTGTATAATAAGTCTTCCCTTTGTGTAAACTATAGATATATTTTTTTCAACTTAGTGACCTGAAAATTTTGATCAATGCTAAAGTAAATTTATAAACAACTTGCTTCATGTTTAGCCCGTAGAATATCGTATCTATTTAGTATTTGCTAAAGTAAATTTATAAACAACTATTTAATTATTTACTGATTCAACTATTCCATGCAAATAACCACATTTAAATTTTCAGAAAAATGACCAAAATTTTGTCAAACTTTTACACTACAGATTTTTATTATTAAAAGGGTGGCAATTACTTGAGAATGTTAGCTGTAACCATTATCAACAATCCATTTGTAGTAACCCATTCGGAATTCGGTTGCAGTGTTTTGATTAGCTTGGGTTATCAAAACATCATGATCCGTCTCGGTGGTGTTAGTTGCTTGAAGTACCTCTATCAAGTTCCATCTTGAATCGATACTTAGAGGTAATACATCATTTTGCCTCACCCTTAGGACCTTTGCAAGGCGATAACTGTGAGATGGCTCTCTAACCTTTTCCATGATAACTTCCATTTGCTTCACCTCAAACACCTTTACTTATATACCGGTGCCTTCAACTCCTAAATTTATTGCATTCATCATGCATAGCAATCCCAGATACATCATTAGCCTACATAAGAACAAAGTTTGTTAACTATAATACAAAAATATATATATCAAAGGATTAATATATATAACTTAACCAAAATGGTGGTTAACAAATAGAAAGTTTGAATACTAAAAGGCATGAATATGATAACACTCAAAGAATCATCATTGAAATGCAAGCCACCAAAATTAAGAAACATTATGGCTAATGTCAACCTTTGATACATAGCTTTTATAATAATGCACATGGACTGGGCAATTGAACTCGATACATTATAAAATATCTCCAGCTTAGGGGCATTTGGTAATCTGCAATATCATCATCTAAATTATTGTAAATAAAATAATAATATAAAACATAAATTGGATAGTTTATAATTACTCATTATCAAAGAAATTGAAATAACGGAAGTGTTATAGGTTAAGCGACCGAACCTGTTTTAATCCACAACATATTGTTTTGACGTGTTACCCACCCATTTTGACACCTCTACTTTTGACTAAACTAAAATAAAGAACCCAAACCACTAAAGAAGTGAGATCACGACGTTTACCTTTGTTGTTGTTCTAAGGGCACTTGCATTGCTTCCATAGTCAAGTTCAGTCAGGGCCCAAATGCAAAACATATAAGATCATAGATTTAGACTATCTGAAATCAGATAAAAGACTCACTTAAGCTATTGTGTTAAGTTTAACAATTACCTATTGTGTTTAGCTATCTGAAAGCAAAGGAAGTTTAACAATTGAGCATAATATGAACTTCGAGAATGGCAGAATTACCTATGTCCCAAGATGCATTTTCAGGTCATAATTCCACATATTGGAAGCATATGCTGGATGCATTGTAGTCAAAAGAGGCATGAAAAAATGGACGGGTCATGTTTTGCGCAGCCATATTATGAATGATTCCAGGTACAATCCTTCCAGATTAAAACCATTCTGATCCAGTCTTTAGATTACCCTTCTCAACGCTAATAAGATTTCGGAAAATGTAAGAGTTTGTAATGTTTTTCACATCCAACAATTGCTCCTTAACCCTCACTGTTATGGCCAATTATTAGCCAAATAGATAGAACATGTATACAGAGAATTATAGATATGAAAAATGGATACGTATGTAACGGATCAAACTGATTCCAAATCAAAAGTAATAAAATCTTATAAAATGGGTCAATACGGCCCAGGTTGGGTTAATCCACTAACTTTTTGTATGTCTTGTGGGATGGTCTAAAAAAATCAATTTTAAAGATGACTGCAAAATTATATTTTTAAATTGAAAAACCTATGTTTCTAATAAAATAATTTAGGGGGTTATCGATACATCATTTATTGACTGTTTAACTTGCTCAAACGATTTAACATGTTTCCCTTTGATTAAGATCACTTGCTTGAAGATGAAATATCAAAAAAAAAATACAAAAGGAAGCAGTATAACCTGACTTACACCGTCGGGTGAGTAATGTGCAAGACTGGTCTGCTTAGTAATGCTGGAAATTAATGCAAAAGGCAAAAGTATTAATGAAAAGTAGGAGTTCTCAGGTGAACTCCGATGGTGAAACAGTAAACCAATACAAAATCATTATCATCCTACAATTATCAACAAACGCCTTAAGACTTTTAAACTACAACTGGAAGCAAAAAGAATTAGGGGTAATTCAAAGAATTCCAGTTCAGGCTCCATTCTTTCATCACTTATGTAAGCAACTTCAAGCCAGAAACATCCACATATGACATGAACCCAATAAGTGTTGACATCAGCAGGCTGCAAAGTACCGCCTAAATATAAAATAATACTCTGTACAACATAAAAAAAAATACAAAATATGATCACTAATTCACCATAGTCTAGTAAAGTAAGGGTGGCAAGACTGGCGGACTAATCAGATTGGGTTGTGGGTCAAAATGGGTTCATATTAAAAAAGGCTGGGTAGAAAGGGAACGGTCAGGTTGGACATCAACCACTTCTCCATTCAAGTAGTCAAGTTAAAAACATATAAGGGATCAACACAGTATCTAACATCCTTAGGTACAATAAAGCCCAAGGGCTTTCATGGAATAATAATACTAAGAATGATCAAATGGTTGAAAAAGTGCAAAACAATTGAAAAATGGATTCATTACCTCTGGATAATGAATCTTCTTCCGAAGCGGGTCAATTTACGCAAACTTATTAGAGAAACTCCCTTAAGCATTTTTTTTAGGATAAACCGAGTCCTTCGTATTAGATGGAGAACAAAGAATTAGTTGTCTTGAATTCTCAAGAAGCTTAGATTCAAGAAGCTTTGGATCCAACAGAAAATATTCTGAGATGCTCATATGAAGAATAACTTGCCGTCGTTATCCAATGTTGCCATTTCAGGGTAACTCATATAAAAGGGAGCTGGGATTATAACCTAATGATCAAGATATATATTGTATTCCGTAAGATAATCAGATGCTATAACTATTAACTATTATTTAGTAGAAGAAGAAGAAGAAAAGTAATAGCTTTTACCTCGTCTCCTAGAATAAACGACAAAGACTTCTTGCGGAGTGCTCTGTTTTCGCCTGACTACTAACCACAATCTGGTCAGGTGCATACCAAACTTTGTTTTCCTCCACTCTCAATACCCTTGATCAAGTTCTCTGTGTCACCTCCTCTTGCAAAAGCATGTGTAGCATCTAATTTTTTGAGAAGCAACGTGTTAGCCAAATAACATTACTAACTCTCAGATAAAATGCTAGTGTGAACAATTACCATCCATGATTCATAGTCTATGCTAGTTGATTTCATACATGATACACGTAATGTACATTAATACCATAACATATAGAAATTCATGGTAGACAACGTGATGAACATATAGATTCAATTTTACATTTATACAAAATCAGTTGTTTCCAAAATAAATAAAATCAGAAGAAGAAATACAATAATTTGTAAAATCACAATTATATGCAAATTTGATCAAACAAACGCTAATATTAGATGATATCAAGAAACAAAATCTAAATCAGAAGAAACAGTACAATATTTTCTAAAATTGATCTTACAAACCCTAATTATAGAAGATACCAATAAACGAAATTGCTATACCTTGTGACGATGATGACGAAATTGAATTTAATGGAAGAAAACAAACTAATTCCACCTGTATATTGTCAAATCGCAAAGTGTCCAGCGATCTTTCACATTGGAATTGAAGAAATTATAGTCAGGGTTTAAGAAAATATGGCTATTTATTCAAATGGTATGTATAAAAAAGCTTCTTTTATTTGTAATGGGTGCAAAAAAAATTATATAATGAAAGTAGTCTCATATTGAAGAGCTCGAAAAACTGATTAATTTGGTATGTTCATATAAAATAGATGGAGGTTAAAAAGTGATGGTGGGACATGAGAAGGGGTGGAGTCGAGCAGAGAGAAGAAGGAAGAAGAAAGACGGAAGAAAAAAAAAAGAGAGAGAGAGAGAATTTGCAAAATTAATTGTGGCACCGTATTGAACTTCCTAATTAAGAATATAAAACTTAATTAATTACTTAATTGCATGGGTATAATGGTCATTAGAGGTAATTGACTTCATTAGCTTTTGCTAATTAGGTAGTCACCCACTAATTAGGATGATCAATGGCCTAAAAAAGAGGGCTATTAAGATTAGAGGGGGGAGATTAACTTAAAAGAAGCTAATTATAGAAGGATAACCTAATTATGTGTTTCTTTTAATATAATAAAGAGATAAGAAAATAAATATACACATTAAAACTATCAAAATATTAGTTTACTCTACACTTATTTCATTTTTCAATTTTTAAAGATAAAGAACATACAATAATTCTCAAGTATAAATATTTTGAACAAATTATTTTAGCAACACTTAATTTGAGTGCTGCTAACTATATTTTCTAACCCTCAAAATTAGGTATGTATGTTTCAAGATAATACTGCTTCATATTTATATAATCATCATAATTTACATTATTCATCTGATTGGATGAATGTCCATCGCATTGCGCGAAAAACTTACTATAATATTTTCATAATCCACTAGCTTATACACTTGTTTCATCGTCTAATTAACATCATGTTTTAGTTCACAACTTAACACCCGAACAAGAAAAAGAAAGCATGCAACTATCATCAAGTTACAAGCTTGTACATTGTTGCATAATGTAAAAATAATGATAGTTTCAAATAAATGTTCTCTTTTTCAAGAATTAATATCTAATCAATTGTTTAAAAGTATATACATTCAATTTGAAATAATGCCTACATATTTGAAAAACTACGCTGTAAAAACGCTGAAAAAATATAAAATTATAAGATCTTAATTACGACAATATATAATAATGTACCGCCGCATTGCGCGGGTACAAGGCTAGTATAGAATTAATTATCCTACTTAAATACCTACGATCACCAATGATCATATGATCAAAGCCAGCAAACTTATCAATCAAATCGATCTCTAATCTCTACATTTGGTACATATGGCCGAGTTTTTACCTGATGAAATTGTTGTCAATATACTTGCTCGACTTCCCGGAAAGGCGTTACTACGGTGCCAGTGTGTATCGAAACATTGGAAGAGTTTGATTAGAGCTGAGACCCTTACTTCATGAAATTGAGATCACGCAAAACCATCATTCTGCCCATTTGGGGATCTACTTTACATCTCATAGGTGAACATGAACAAGTTGAGGACACTTGTTGTCCTATAGAATACCCAACTCCTTGCAACACACAAGCAAGAGTTTTTGCTATTGGAACGTTCAATGGGATAGTCGTCTTAAATTTGGACAAGTATGGAACTATGATCCTATACAATCCACTAACAGGTGCGTCCGAGAAACTTTCTCCCCCACCCTATGCTCATGAGTATATTGGATATGGATATGGATTTGTCTCTGGTCCAACCCCTGATGACCTAAAGATTGTTATGGCCGGACTTGATAGACGTCTAGTCTATTCTTTTAAAAATAAATCTTGGACTTGTTGGAGAATATCAAAATACACGTTTGACAATGTTCAGTCTGATTATGATGTGGGTATGTACTTAAATGGATTTGTGTACTGGGTTAAATATAGGGCTGAATATGGGATCCGCATGTTAATCGTCCTCAATGTTAAAGATATGATGTTTTCGGAGATAAATATGCCATTTAAGAAAGAGTACTCGGACCTCAGCGTTATTGTTTTGGGTACAATAGATGGATGTCTTTGTTTGCTCAAACGGAAAAATGGTAATGGGTACGAGATGTGGGTTAGGAAGGAACACGGCCCTAGTACCCATGGGAGAAAACATATACATTCGAATTGCCGTGTAACAATTATACATACTGCTGGTTCAACCGGTACCACCGGGCTCTTTCCATTATGGATAGTGGAAGAATTCTTTTAAGAGATCCCTTCGGTCAACTCATTATGTATGACACTTCCAATAGTTCGTATAACACACTAGATATTTGGTTATCCAAGCAACAAAGCCAGTATGGCGTGGAGTATATGGAGAGTCTAGTTTCGCCTTCAGATATGTGTGTTTATTGAGATTGGAGAGAATTGAAGACTAAAAGAAAGGACAAGAAAGTAAAAAAGAACAAGAAAAAAGTTGAAGAGTTGCTGTTCTCAAGTAGGAAAAGAAAAGAAATGCACTTTTGATATCCCCGTACATGAGTTAAGTTGTTTACTCTGATTATGTTTCTTTTTTGTTTTAGATATTAGAATTTTGGTCATTTGAAAAATAACTATTGTATGAGATTACCAAGGTTGATTTTATTGTTTTCACTTTTTACAAACCATACACATGAGTTAATTACCTTTTGTTTGTAGTTTTAACTTATATGTTCATTTAATCAAATTCGAATACTAGAATTACAGAAATTAAATTTGAAATCTAAATTAGATTTTTAGAGGAAGAACCGAAGAACTGAATGTAGGATGAATATTAGAACTAGCAGCCACACATACACGCTATGCACCAGTAACGAATGAGAAAAGGTAGCGGTGATAGGTTACAATAGCGTGGACGGAAAATGTATTGATAGTTGTTGACGGCGTTTGTCAGCAATAATGGCCCGACTTTGTTCTTCTAGGCTGCTTGAACCCTGCTCCCAAAATCATCAGACTTTCCGTTTTTCCCATGTGGGACTGCCTTTACGGTTAACTCAATACTCACCAATGAAGTATAGATGGGTATGGTAGAATTCCAGCTTAGTTTTCTTACACGTTGAAGTGAATTGAAGAAGGGACTCTGCATCAGAACTGAGAAGATTGTGTAGTAGGAAAATAATGGTGGTAGCAATTGATATAAGAAACACAGAAATATCGCACAATCCTCAAAATATCGCACATAACAAATAAAATGTTAAACAAAACTCTGTAAATATCGCATAATATATAACTCAGAAATATCGTGTAATACAGATATTTTGCACAAAACTAAATATATCGGACAAAGTGAGAAATTACAAAATAATAAGAAATGGAAATTAGTTGTGACGATTGAATCAATGGAAGCAGAGACGGAACGTGTTATGAGTTTTTTACTTTTTACTACTATATATTGCTAATAAATAATAACTTGTAGAATAGTAAAAATGCATAAGCACCCCTAGTATAAACTAGTATTTTACCCGGGCGTTGCCCAGTTAACGTAACAATTTATAAGTAAAATTATATGTACGTCTTTATTGAAGTTAGATAATGAAAGTGTTCAAACAGATGGTAATGGGTACGAGATGTGGGTTAGGAAGGAACGGGGCCCTGAGTACCCATGGGAGAAAACATATACATTCGAATTACCTTGTAACAATTATACATACTGCCGGTTCAACCAGTACCACCAAGCTCTTTCCATTATGGATAGTGGAAGAATTCTTTTAAATGATCCCTTCGGTCAACTCATTATGTATGACACTTCCAATAGTTCGTATAACACACTAGATATTTGGTTATGTAAAGAATCCAACCAACAAAGCCAGTATGGCGTGGAGTATGTGGAGAGTCTGGTTTCGCCTTCGAATATGTGTGTTTATTGAGATTGGAGAGAAGCCTAAAAAGGACAAAAAAGTAAACAAGTACGAATGATATCCTCATATACATTTCCAATCGAGGTAAGCTGCTTAATTACTCTGATTTCACTTCCTTTTTTTTGAAGATTTGCTTACCAGAACGTCTGTATAATTCAATTGTTTTGGATATCAGAATTTTGGTGATTTGAAAACTAATGATCATAACACACGGCTTTTTTATGATGTTTTCAACAAATTAGACCAAACAAATGAGTAGCCTTTTCTTTCTATTGTACGTGTTGTTCACGTACCATAGGTATATCGGAATTCGGAAATCTAAAATAAAAGATTATACAAGAATCAATAAGCTTCAAGAATTCTAAGGACTTAACCAGAAGACATTGGAAATATCAAGAAGTTTGTTGCAATAAGCTAATCATGTTAAACCCTTTCATATAAGTATCTTGAGTGTTATTGACAACTTCCTTATTAGATGGCGCTTTACCATTAATTTAATGCTTGAAAACCTATCAATACATCGTCTAACATGAAAATCATCCTTTAATGCAAGGCAATTCCCTTTCCCGTCACTATTACGAAATGAGTCCGATGCAACATAAGTTATGTCAAACAAGTTTACAACCGACATTACAATCTTTGTGATTTGAATGAGTATTTATCAATAAAGTTATAATTACTATCATTTGGGGGGAACTCGTAAATCGAATAATGACTTGAAATATTATCAAATTTCCTACTCGTGATTAAACTGACAATTAAATCATATATGCAACATAGGTTCTTATTTTGTACTCTATAGCAAACATTAAAAAAAGACGTTCTTATTAAAAAGAAAAGCCAATCTAGAAACACAAAATGTAACATAATGCTTCCACATATTTCAAGTGAAGATAAGAAATCTTACTTTCACATCATTAAATTGGAAAGAGAAAAAAAAAAAAAAAAATCTTCTTTTCTCCTTCTTTAACCTCTTTCTTTTTCTTTATTTTAGGGTAACAATCGATGTTTTTTATTAAAACCGTTTTTTGAATAGGACCCGTGAGAGGTCCGGTTCCGGTTCAACTGGTAGGACCGTCGGTCCAATACCGGCTCAAAACGCAAAAAAATAAATAAATTAAAAACCGATCCAGTTTCGGGTTCAACCGTCAGTTCGTTGACTGATCAAACTTACCTCAAAATCGGTTTTCAACTGGCTAGAATCTCTTAAAATCTCTTTTCGACAGGTTCAACCGGACCGGTCTAACCGGTTTTCAAACCATTGATAACAATGGCTTCCTCTTTTACCCCAAATGAATGAATATTATACATTATTTGCTCCAAATTTTGCGGGACTACGGCCTCTTCATGCCCCTATAAAGATTTGCCATTAAGCTAACTGTCACTGCTGCCATCATCGAAGTTAGATAGGGACTCGGAACTAGACTGTCTGAACTCCAAGGTAAATAGTGGTGATCCAGATGAGGAACTATCAGAAGAATTGGCATTGTCATTGTCCGGAAGAAGTGTATCGTCGTCAACGTTAGTGTTTAACTCTCCTTGCAAAGCATCTAAAAGCTGCCGATCTTGCGGATACAAACCTGCGATATGATATGTAAAAAAACAAAAAGTTTTTGTTAGCGAGACTATCGACCTCACATATAATCGTGTTAGACAAAAGCTATATCGCTAGCATAGTAGCTGGCGAGAAAAATGCCGTTTTCCAATAATGCTAGCTGTATAGGCAATTGGATTCTTCGCATTTCCAGATGTTATAACAAGCAATTAATGATCCACATTCAATCTACATAAAGCTTTTCGATTAGGTACTCACGATGATGGACGGATCCGCATTCAATGTAAAATCTGCATTTATCACTTCCTTATGTAAGATCAAACATTCATTCAATGGAAAGAATCCAATGTATGCGATTATCACTTGATTATCATTCGTTCAACTTAAAACTATTCGATTACTTCAAGCATTGAATGTTATCATGTAATTATTAGGTTAAATTAATGAACTTAATCGATCAAACTTAATTGTCACCTTTGAAAAGTTATATTCCGTATGTTATTATAACCAAATTTTAGACCCGTGCATAAATATGGGATGTGAAAAAATTGCTAATTCAATCTACGAGGGTTGTATATAAAAAATTGAATTAGCAAAAAATTACTAATTCAATCTACGGGGGTTATATATAAAAAATTGAAAAAAAATACTTTTCAATTGCTAATTCTATTTTTTACTTACAATTTCATGATCCATAATAATAAATAGATGATACAGATTATTAGATTATAGATTATAGATTATATATATTAAAGGATAAACATAAACATAAGGAATATGTGGGTATCAGGGGGGCTTCATGAAGTTAAGATAACTTTTCTCTTGATAAATTTTATTAAAAAACAAAACATACAACAAAGAATCAAAACATATATACAACACACCCACGATTGATTACACCCTCTGAATGCTTTACATACTAACAAGCACAAGGAGCATATACATCCTTAGTAGATAGTAGATACATTCAGGGGCGGAGCTAGAAGGGGGGCAGTGGGGGCAGTCGCCCCCCTAGAAAATAAAAAATTATCGAAAAAAATAATTTTTTGTAAGGTAATTAGTGACAGTTTAGGATTTTGACCCCCTAATGTGATAGAAAGAAAAAAAAAAAAATTTGCCCCCCCTTACAAAAATTCTTAGCTCCGCCCGTGGATACATCCCTGTGTATTCAATTAGTCAACTCCTCCAATAGCTAACAGAATGTAGCAGCAACCAAGACTAACTTTTTACAACAGCAAACACAACAATTTTCTATCCAATTTACATCATCAACCAAACAATTATGCGACCTGATTTACAACCCATTTGCACCCGCGACTGACTTAGGATCAACAACCCACTGATCCCAATTCAGCACATTTGACTTCAATCTAACTTTTATCCATTCGAAACTTTTAACTTGAACTTCTTGAAATAATCCGGGCCCATGCAAAACATTCTTCCCAAACACTTTGATGCATTAATAACTAAAGTTTGATGCATTAATATTTAAATTTAGTTGCTCTTATGTTTGAAAGATATAAGTAATTAAATATTAATATAAAGAAGATAAAGAAGATAAAGAAGAAGATGGTTTACAATAGCGTAAATCTTGACTACCTCCTTCATTGAGCTATATCATCATGCTATTAAAAGGACCAATTGAATCAGAAGAATGAAATTCCCTTCCAAAGAATATTTAAAATATTGAATAAAGACAAAACTATATATACGAAAACACAATGACAAAATCATGCATTATAAAGTCCATAGATGGATTAGCTAACTTGAACCTACTAAAAAAATTACTACATTTAATTAATATAGCAACAAAGATATGTATGCTTAAAGAAGACATCCATTTAGCACAACTCCATAATAATGGGACAAAATTTTTCAAGATTAGTACAAAGAATACAACATAAGTTATAGCTAATTAAAGGGTCATTACTCAAGAGACGACTAAAACCATGTTACAATTAACATTAAAGCCCATCACATTGTACAAAACAATTGAATCACTCATATTATGAAATATGGATGTCATTTTTTTAAAATTCCACACCGATTCATAATTTTCACTTGAGAGAGCAGCTATCATACTACAGGGCCTAGAAATTAGCCACAAGGGCTGGGGGGATACTCAGCTAGAAGAAAGGGAAGATTTGTACGTGAAGTACAAATTTTATAAAAGTGATTAAATACGAAGTATTGTATACTGTTTGGATGAGATTAATTAAATTACTGAAGTTTTTTTTATTGATTACGTACTCCTTCCATCCCAAAATAAAATGTTACCACTTTCGGTTTTCACGGAGTTTTAAAAATTACATTGTCTGATATTGAAGATGACACTTTAATCCTTGCTCTATGCACAAATAGACTCCCATTAATTAGTTTTGAGAAAATGTATATTGGAGGTAAAATGATAAAGTTAATATACTAATTTTGAAAGTGAACCATTATTCTGGTACAAACTGAAATAGAAATTTGGATACTTAATTTTGTAGCGGAGAGACTATATTTTTGTACTTGAAAACAATGATGCTTAGAAGATTTATATTCGAGATATCCAGCGAATAATATACTTAAGGGAGGGGAGTTGATAAATACAACAAATAAAATTGATTCTTACACCAACCGTATAGTAGTTATTGCATATAGTACAACTACTTATAGCACATTTTTGATGCTTGAATCACTTTTATTTGTTGTATTTATCATCTCCCTGGGACTTTTACGTTTCACACAGGTACTAAAAGCTATTTGACTATTATACCCTCAAACCAATTCTACCAAACCATGACAATTAATAGCTTTCTCTCACACACAGTACTAAGCTATTTGACAATTATCTCTCACTAATTCCAATTCTTTTTTCTATTCATCTCAATTGTCGATTGTCGATACACCATAAGCCGCAACTTTTTTTCAACGATCCACCTATTTCGTCTTCAACGAATTAAACCTATGGTGGAGTTCAAATAGGAATAGGAATTTGTATGAGAATGAGGGAAATAATGTTCCACGTGTACAAAACTTATTTACCTCCAACATCAATTATCTCACAAATGACAAGTCGAAAAATTATAAAAATTGCCCTATAAAATTCAGCGTTTTATCCTTTTCGATTTGCCGACCGTCAAGGCATACTTTTGACAAAAAAAAAAAATTTCATTTTTGATGGATTTACAAATTAGTAACACATGTGTTAGTGACCAACTTACAAAAATTCTACAAATAAAAATTTACAAAATGATATGGCATGATCATTGAACCAATCAAAATGCATTGTTTTTCTCTTTCTTATTTCTCTTCCTTCACATGGTTGGTCCACTTCATTTTGTACACATATTTTTGTAAGAATTTTGTAAGCCTAGCTAGTCGTGCACAAAAACCGGTTCGGGGCCAACCCGACCCGACCCGAAAACCAAACCGGTTTTTGACTAAAAAAGTCAAAACCGGGTTTGACCAAACCAAACCGGGTTCAAACCGGTTTTTGACCGGGTTTGACCGGTTTTTTGACCGGTTTTTTGATCGGGTTTGACCAGGTTTTGACCGGTTTTCGGGTTCAAAACCGGTTTCAAAACCGGTTTCTAAACCCTAAAGTCCAAACCGGTTTGGACCCGTCGGGTTCTAGAAAACCCGAACCGGTTTTGGTCAAAACCGGTTTTGACCGGGTTAGAATCGGGTTGAAATCGGGTCGGGTTCTAGAAACCGGTTTTTTTGTTTAACAACGTCCCTGATGTTTAACAACGACTCATGTTACTAGCTTATAGTTGACTATATAGTATATCTCATACGGCCCATATTTAT
Source organism: Helichrysum umbraculigerum (assembly GCA_949592205.1). Lineage (NCBI taxonomy): Eukaryota > Viridiplantae > Streptophyta > Magnoliopsida > Asterales > Asteraceae > Helichrysum > Helichrysum umbraculigerum. The sequence goes on along the minus strand of CATIUR010000002.1, from coordinate 9,183,301 downwards.
ATACGGGCTAAAACCTGATAATCAATAATATTAAAATTTGCTCAACTGGTGTCTTAATCGTAAAATGGATTTAATTGATAAAACGGTGTTGGGCCAGCATGCATGCATTGAAGCCCAGAAGATGAGTAGCATCCATACGTCCCTTGGCCCATATATCTATACGAACACACCCTTGGCCCATATACATAATCAATACGGACTACGGAGTATTTGAATATACCTTTTATTAAAAGTCATCCTACATGTGGAGTTTATTATGCTACATATGTATATCGATCTCTAACCTATCATCATCTATAAATTTACCCACCGATATACGCTAAACATAAATAAATGATCATATTCTGAAACCTAGCAAACTAATCAATAAACAAGGTTGGGTATCTTGTGAAGATGACCAATATTTTTCCTGATGAAATCGTTGTCAATATACTTGCTTGGCTTTCAGCGAAGCCCTTGCTACAGTTTCGATGTGTATCGACACATTGGAACCGAATGCTTAGTGATCCCTACTTTATGAAGTTGAGATCACAAAAAACCATCATTCTGCCCCTAGACAGATCTATACACCTCATAGACGACGATACTCATACGATACTCGATTGCTGTCCTCAGATGTCAGACTCACATGGTCTAAATCACACAAATCACAGAAATTTTGTTATTGGAACGTTCAATGGGATAGTTCTTTTGGAACATTGTGGAACTATGATCCTGTACAATCCATTTACACGTGTGTCCAAGAGACTTCCACGTCCACGTGATGATGTGGATCGTGCACAAGGATATGGATTTGGCTATGGTGCAACCCCAGATGACCTAAAGATCGTTAGACTTCAAACGTGTATGGATATTTGTCAAGTGTACTGTTTTAAAAAGAATTCTTGGAATACATCAGCACACAACATTAGAGACATTACGTTTGAATATGAAGTGGGTACGTTTTTAAATGGATTTTTACATTGGATTAGACGTAATAAGGACGTGTTAACAGTCCTCAATGTCAAAAATATGATATTTTAGGAGATACATACGCCATTTAAGAGAGAGCAGAAGGCAGTTTTAGGTACGATAGATGGATGTCTATGTTTGCTCAACCAGATGTGTGATAATGGGTTCGAGATGTGGGTTATAAAAGATTCGTGGGCTAAAACATATACATTCCAATTACCTTTCAATTGTTCCAATGATCCAGCATATTACCGGACTCTATGTATAAAGGATAGTGGAAGAATTCTTTTACATGATTATATCTCCAATCAACTCATTATGTACGACACAACCAAAAAATCGTATAAAATACTAGACATTTCGTTAAGACGTAAATCTCGTTATTGTAGAGGCATGGAGTACGTGGAGAGTCTGATTTCACCTTTAGATATGTGTTTCTCGAGAGACGCGATTGGAGAGAGCGAAGAGATAATAAAAGAAGAGAAAGTACAAAAGAAGAGACGAAAAGTATAGAAGTTGGCTGTTCTCGAGTAGAATAGAAAAGAACGACACCATTGATATCCTCTGTATTTCGATTTTAGTTAAGTTGCTTACTCGATCTGGTATCACTTTGACACTTTCTTGCATTGTTTGCGTTTCCTTTTATTTTTGTATTTTGAAGATTTGCTTACCAAAACGTTTGTTAGACGATTTCTTGTGCATTGTTTATAATGCCTAATAAAACAGGTGCAATGTTTAATCGGTTCCGAACAACAATGAAAAGATTAAAGAACTTGCAAGTCATATCATAAATGAACAATAAAAAAAATATCATACATCTTTCTCCTTTGTATCTACATCCTTATAACCATCTAGCAGAAATTGAATACACAACAATGGAAAGCACAACAACATAACAAACCAATAACGAACCGAGAACCCGAAAGAAGCATTACTTCGACTAACAACCACCATAAACAGGTACCACGTTACCAATCCATAAATCAAGCGACGGCCTAATTATGATCCTTACAATAGCAACCGGATCAACCCAAACACACATCACAAAAACTAAACCAATAACCGATTTTCCTAAGCTTACCTTTATTAAATATTTGAGAAATTATTTATTTGTATACCAAATTACCAATTTAAATTTATTTGACGGGGTTACTGTATGAAAATGCATCTAATTTGTACTCGATGTCTAACTTATGTTTGTTATTTTTAATGCATCAAACTTTCAAAACTTATGTTTTAGTGTATTTTGGTGATGTTTTGATAATGTGTCAAATTCTCCGGATGCCACGTGGCATCTCAAAAGAGTGACACATAAACAAAATACATCAAAATACCATTTTTGAAAGTTAAATACATTAAAAAAAATAAAACGTAAGTAGGGTACACATAATAAATATCAGATACAAGTTAAATGCATTCCTAGATACTAACCCTAAACATTATTTGACTTGGTTTTATCATTAACGTATGGTAGAAAAATAAAATAGTTGGATAAAAAAAAAATAGTACGAATATATAAAGTAAAAAAAAATGATATCTCTTCTGCCAATAGTAGCATCTTCTTAGCTACATGCCATTTTTTGCCAAACATAATTTTGACTTTTCAAATGTAAAAGATGACAAAGATGATACGAACGTCAAATGCATACGCTAGAGAACTGACATGTATTTTGAAAATTTGGTTTGTTAAACATTAAAACCCCGTATGTGTAACATATTATTGATAGCTATTTATAATGATAATACAATGGAAGTCTCAAACCCTAACGGACCCTAAGCCCACATTCGGGCTTGGGCCATCTAACATATGCTATCATCTAATACTCCCCCGCAATTAGAGCGGCGAAATCGCAAAAGCTCGAAACTGAAGGATAAAACAATAAATATTAAAGCGAAAACTAAAACTATTTGGTTGATCCTTGTAGCAAGCGGATAGAGTTCTTTAAAATCTTTATAATGCAGCAGCGGACATAAAAATGTTGTTGGTAGAAAAGAAAGAGATGAGATTTGAGACAAATTAGAAAGGGGAGGAAGAGAAACAAAGAAAGATTGTCTTTAAAAAGGAAACGATATATTTAAGGTGATTTAGAATTTAGAAGGATAAGAATATTTGAGATGAAGATGGAGAGAATATTGGACAAGAAAAGAAAAGATTTAGGATGGCAATAAAAAAATATATATATTGCAAATAAGTGAATTTTTTTATTTTTATTTTTAATGGAAGGAATTAAAATAAAAGTCAAACCAAACACTCAAGATTCAAGAATAAGAAATAAAGAGCAAACAGTAGCATCCGCGCAATGGTCTGACAAAATAAGCACCTTGATTTATTTATGTTTTTCTTAAATAATAAAGAAAGGAAAGAAATCATTGTGTGTAAGGAATTTAAAATCCAATACACACAAGGGAATGAATCGGATTACTGAACAACTTTATTTTTTTTAAGAAGAAAAGAGTAATAGGGGAAACGAGAAAATCATTTTTTGATTATAACCTCAAGTGGATCCTGAGAAACAGAGATCAAAGAATAAGGCCAGATACAGCAGACAAAAGTGCAAAACATGTTCCTTTTGTTTTCGTATTTTCAGAGACAATAGCTAAGCGGGTTTTCAGAAATCGAAGAACAAAATAGAGGGATAGAATTTTAGACAGAGGAAGAAATGACGGGGTAAAGGTGACAACGGAAGTGACGGCATAAAGAGAGCCATTTTCACTACCGACAACTAGGTCGGAGGATCACACCGCTCTGATACCATGTTAAACATTAAAACCCCATAGGTGTAACATATTATTGATCGCTATTTATAATGATTATACAATGGAAGTCTCAAACCATAACGGACCCTAAGCCCACATTCGGCTTGGGCCATCTAACATATGCTATCATCTAATATGGTTATCTTAGAAAAGGTTAAAGCTTCATATCCGCAATGAACTTTCACGTTTGTATCGAGTTACGTAATGAACCGATTTTATTACCAATGTAAATAGCGAAGTTTCAATTTATTTGTCGAGTTAGGTAATATACATTACGTGGCATATTACTGTATTGTCACGTAAAACAATCTAAATGATGCCACGTATTACATATTACCTAACTCGACAAAAAAATTAAAAATTCGCTACCTACATTAATAATAAAATTGGTTCGTCACCTAACTCGATAAAAAGGTGAAAATTTACCACCGATCTTTAACTTTTATCCCATGGAAAATAATCATCTACTCATTTGTTTAGAAAAATATATCATCCATTTCATTAATCTCGATCACATTATAGATACGGTCTCCGCAAAAAGACTATAATAACGATATTTTTATAGTGGAAGAATCTTGACACATCCCATATATTCTAGTGTATTGAAAATTTCATACAAAAATGATCATTTGGAATATAAAAGTTCTTTTTGCAAAATCAGTTATAGCAATAAAATCTTAATCGTCAATTTGTGAGGTCCTGACTTATATAAAGGAACACATCTCATTTGGGCAAACAAATTTATAAGTATATACAATCTTAATTTCGTATCATGTTATACACATAATTAATTCTTGATGGTGTATAATACAAATATGGGATGTACGTACATAGCACAAAGATGTGAATATGAGAGATATTATGCATTTTCGTTGGTAGAAATAGAGGATTTTGTTGTACCTTCACGATGTCATTGAAATCTGTGAACATACAACATAAACCATATTAAGGCTGTTGTACTAGAGTTCATTTTCAAAGGGAGAATTTCATATGTGTCCTTATAAAACTTAAAACTATCATTTATATCTTTCAAATAGAGTTTTTAACGTTGTTCTCTGAAAACCATACCAATTCTTGAACCTATACACCACAACCCTTTTGTAGTTATGAAAACTGGCTACCATAAAACCACTCAATCTCCATAGTATGCTTCCCTATCGAATTTCGGGATTTATCATTGGATATTTGTGTTTACCTCTTTATCTAATATTGACTTCCGGCCACCTACTCCAATAAGAATCAGAAGCGTTACCATTGTTGTCGTTGTCCGGAAGTACCGAATCATCCTCGTTAGGGCCTCATTCCGCTTCAATCGCATTAACAAGCATCCGATTTTAAATATACACTCCTCCAAGCTAATTGGTTGAACAAAACATACAAATTTAGAAAATTAGAAAACTAGAGTTATAATTATGTTTGATAATTTCTAGTAACAATAAGTCTATCGCTAACACCACAGCGTCGACAAAAAAAAAAGTCAATTTCCAATTTCCCTTCCAGTTAACCGATAGGGGAGGCTGCACTTGCGATGGCTTCCCATGCATTCCCAGTGGAAGAGACGCGGAAAATGATGATTTGACGGGCTTTTAGTTATTTCGTTACGCTCAAGTATGATAACTGAAGAGTCCTATTGATCTTGTTAACTTTAGTTTTTATACCTCTGATAGCTTATGATTGAATCCAGATTGAATCAAATAGATTGCGGAATAATCTATTGATTAAGAACAAACAATGAAACAGTAATAATAATAAAGAACAAAGATTACTAAAATAATAATCACAAAAGCTTCAATATCATTAATAGGTTAGATGAAATTCACAATTAAAATCTAAAGTTGTTTGGAAACTAGGTAAAAATTGTGATAGTATAATTTAGAGAATGTTAATTAAGTGCTATATTTGTATTATTTGATAATCGTTTTCTTGTTTATTATATAAAATTCATTCATTCAAATCTTGATGTTAAAGAAAATTTGTTTGGAACCTACGGATGTTTTTATTGTTTTATATGTGTTAATTATCAGTTAAGTTATTGTTATTAATATGTTATGCTTATTAAGGTTTTTTCAATTAATATGGAATCCGTATTCATGTATGATATATCAAGATTATTTAATTTTTAATTTATTAATGATGTCATCATCCCCAATATTTTAGCTAATTGGATAAAATTGAACAATTTGATTGGGTAATTGAATTTTGGATGACATCATCAATTATTTCTTATATATAATTTAATAAGATTATTTATATTTATATTTATTATTATTATAAGATAAGATAAAGTGATTACAGTTCAAGGATAGTTAGATTAAATTACATGTAAGGCATTAATTTGATCAAACTTTGGAGTGGTTTCGGTGTTGCTATAAACATAAAAATAGAAGGAAAGGTTAAATATGTATATTTGAGAAAGTTGAAGGGTCATAAGTGTAAAATAAAGATAACTCTTTATCATACTACTGTATTAAATTATTTTTTTGAAAACAGCAAATAAGTTTATTAATAATAAAAACTCCAATCTTAGCAAGCGACTAAGGAAGGAGCACAGTAGTACACAATATATATTACATATCACCACGAGTTAAAATTGAAAAGGGACAAATATTCCAATTCGCCACCGAGCACGAAAGTTTGCTCCTATGATTGATCCACAAAAACGTGTTGGCTATTACTTCTTCCGCGATCAATGTATGCGATTTCACCACCTTGTTGTCTCTGTATTAAATTATTAATCAATGTTATCTCTGTGTTTCTCAATAAAGAGATCAACGAAGTCAAGTCATTTATTTAGCATTAATATAAGAATAAACATATATAATCGCCTCTTTAGAAAACCAGATAATCAAGCATCAATATAAGATATTGTACTAGGATCAAACAATCGCCTAATATCCATATGAAGTTTTCTTCATCATTCTCATGAATCTCTTGTGCACTTACTTCTCCATCACCCAACGGATACAAAGACATATAACCATTATAACACTCTAACCAAATCGCTAAACAAGTATAAAGCCTATTACTCGATCTATAATACTCTCAATTTACGATATGACTTAAAAATAAATTACGATACGACTTAAAAGTAAATTTATCAATAAACTTATTACTTTCATATATTTATATATATTTTATAGTTGGCAACTCGTAAATTGATTAGTGGTTGGAATTCATAACTCGTACCTCGAATAGTAAGGTCAGAATTTATCAACCATCTTATAGAATTAGTCATTGTATAGAATAGTAAGGTCAGAATTTTGAGTAAGGTCAGAGTTATCTCTTATCTCAGTTTCTTCTTCAAATTACAGCTTAAATCATCTCAAACTTTTTTAACTTACCCTAAAATCAATACAAAATTACAAATATGTCCTTAATTACTCAAAATTTAGGGGGGGGGGGGGGGGGGGGGGGGGGGCAAGGACCCCTCCCTGCCCATATCTAGTTCAGCCCTTGAGTTCGCTTGCATTGTTCGATGATGTTAAACCATAAAACAATAACCTAATTGTTTAGGGACATAATACTACGTACACAACAATATGATAAAGCCTATAAAACAACGAGCTACTATCATTTCTTCATTATAGATTTCTCATATCTGGAATCCTGACGACCTATTTTCAAAGCGAATCCATGACAAAAAGTGAACGTGTTTTTGAGATTTTCAGATTGAGAAGAAAAATTTAATGTGGAACGCAAAAATGCATAAGAAAATCTACTTAAAATGTAATAGCTATAAGCTAGTTTAAATCACCAAATCCAAATCAAAGACTTTTTAGAATCAAATTTTTAGATATAATATATTGAGGAATCAATGCCAATATCTAGCTATCTTAAGCGATAAGTTAATAACCTATATAAATAAAACTTTATGTTTATGTTTTAGGTCTATAAATTATTTTAGGTCTATTCTTACGTTTATGTAGTGTTTTAGGTCTATAAATTAATTTTCCTATTATTAATAATACGGAGTAATACATTTTCCTTAACTGATGTGTCGATCAAAAAATTGATTTAATTGACATGATGGTGTTGGGCCAGCATGCATGCATTGAAGCCCAGAATTGAATTTGACTAACGTACTCACGAGTCACGAATCCTTGACCCTTAGCCCATACGAACACACCCTTTGGCCCATATAAACTCATGCTACATACGAATATCGATCTCTAATCTATCATCAATGATCATATTCTCAAACCTAGCAAACTAATCAATAAACAGGGTTGGCTATCTTGTGAAAATGGCCGGCGTTTTACCAGATGAAATTGTTGTCAATATACTTGCTCGACTTCCGGCAAAACCCTTGCTACAGTTTCGATGTGTATCCACACATTGGAATCGAATGCTTAGGGAACCCTACTTTATGAAGTTGAGATCACGAAAATCCGTCATTTTGCCCGTATACAAATCTATATACCTCATAGACGACGATACTCATTCGATACTCGATTGTTGTCATCGACAATCACACTCACATAATATAAATCGTGCAAATTATGTTATTGGAACGTTCAATGGGATAGTCGTATTGGAACATTGTGGAACTATGATTCTATACAATCCGTTTACACGCGTGTCCAGGAAACTTCCACGTCCACGTGATGGTGTGGATCATACAAATGGATACGGATTTGTCTATGGTGCAACCACAGATGACCTAAAGATTGTTACACTTAAAATGTGTAGAGCTATTTGTCAAACCTACTCTTTTAAAGAGAATTCTTGGAGTTCATGGATCACACCTCAAGACAACATTAGAGACACTAGGTTTGATTATGAGGTGGGTACGTTTTTTAATGGATTTTTATATTGGATTACAGTTAAGAGGGATAGTTTAACTGTCCTCGATGTTAAAGATATGATGTTTTCAGTGAGAGATATGCCATTTACGAGACAGAGGTGCCCTGTATTAGGTACAACATATGGATGGTGCCCTGTATTAGGTACAACAGATGGATGTCTTTGTTTGCTTAACCAGAGGCTTGATAATGGGTTCGAGATGTGGGTTATAAAAGATCACTACGATGACTCGTGGGCTAAAACATATACATTCCAATTACCTTTCGAGCATTTCAGTGATCCACCATACCGGTGTCTTTCTATAATGGATGGTGGAAGAATGCTTTTGGAGGATCCCTCCAACCAACTCATTTTCTATGACACGTCCAAAAAATCGTATAAAAGACTAAACATTTCGTTACGTGATCATTCTTATTATTGGACACACTGTGGCATAGAGTACGTGGAGAGTATGATTTCACCTTGGGATATGTGTTTCTCGAAAAGAAGAGAGAGTATACAAAAGACGAAAGAAAAAGTATAAAAGTTGGGTGTTCTCGAGTAGGATAGAAAAGCTAGAACCGCACCATTGATATCCTCTGTATTTCCATTCGAGTTAAGTTGATTACTCTGATTTCATTTCCTTTCCTTGTTTTTCGTTTTTTTTAAGAGTAAATTACATTGCCCGTCCCTGTGGTTTACACGTTATTACAAAGCCAGTCCCCGGGTCGGGTATTCCTCGGAGCCAGTCCCTTGACCCGGAAATTTGTTTCACTCCCAGTCCCTACGTCAAACGGGCGTTAAATACGCTTGTTATCTCATCCCACGTGACTTGCACATGGCCGCGTAATTACATTGCCCGTCCCTGTGGTTGTTCGTATATTACGGTCCCAGTCCTCGGGTCGGGTATTGTGCGGACAACCACAGGGACGGGCAATGTAATTTACGGGCAACCACAGGGACGTGCAATGTAATTTACGGGCAACCACAGGGACGTGCAATGTAATTTACGGACAACCACAGGGACGGGCAATGTAATTTACTCGGCCATGTGCAAGTCACGTGGGATGAGATAACAAGCATATTTAACGCCCGTTTGAAGTAGGGACCGGGAGTGAAACAAATTTCCGGGTCAGGGGACTGGCTCCGAGGAATACCCGACCCGAGGACTGGCTTTGTAATAACGTACAAACCACAGGGACTGGCAATGTAATTTACTCTTTTTTGTATTTTGAGATTTACTTATTGTTCAAGCATATTTCGGCTTGAGTGCGAATGGGGGAATCACCTCTTCACACTGCACTAGTGTCGTAACCCGGATCGAGATAGTTCTCATCGAAGGTGGTAAAGGATGATCGAATACCCATCTAAGAAGATGGGTTTTGGAGGTGGAGAGCCTATGGAGGCTGCACACACAATGTGTGTGTGTCTCATGTTATGTGAGATCTAGGGTTTGTACCCTTATATAGGGGAAGGGGTGGCCAATGAGAAGGGCCCATGGGCCAAGCCATGTGAAAGCCCAAAGTAGTGGGTACACTATCAAGTCCCCCAAGTTCGGTATGATATGTTCATACATGTCATGTCGAACTTATTTAATAAGCCTTTCGTTGCCTATATCTCGACAAAGGTGCCAACCGTAACGGTGATGGGCTTACAAAACAATCGAGCTGCAAAAGACTAAGCGGAACTCCCCAGTCAAGTTGGTATGGTGAGCCATGAGCTCTAAATAAGCAGAGCCAAGGCATGGCTTAAGATACATCGCGAAGAGGAGCTAAGCTCTTAAACGAGCAGAGTCCGAGTATGGCTCCAGGACAAGCTGCTCACACAAGCGGAGCTCAGAGCGAGCTGATGAGATGGGGTGAGCTCTAAATGAGGGGAGCCCCGAGTAAAGCTTAGTGAAGCTTCAAATAAGACAAAGCTGTCGAGGTGAGCAGCGACCGTTTTCCTTGACATGGAGATATGCCAAAAGGAGTTGCAAACGGTTAGCAAACGTACTTGCAATGTAGTTTGTCAAAAGAAACGCAAGAGATATTCCTCGCAAAGCAATCCTGAAGGGATGATGGATAGTACATCACCACTCCCCCCAGTTCAGTATGATACCTTTGTCAAGTATCATATTTGAACTTGTCATTGCGTCGTGACATATTGCCTCACATCAGCACTCTGTTGGGATAAGGGCTTATCCATGCAACACAACGACATTTGTTCATGCATGTTAACGTCAATTTCAGCTGGAATCAGGTCTTACAGTTTATTCGGACCGAATTTGTTTTGTTTTAAGTCATGACGATTGTAGATTTCTAGACTACATTATGAGTTGGTGTGTGGCGGAGGTTCACCTCGGCTCGACCAATATTCCGGTCACTTCCAAATGATAATTTGGTGGACCTCTGCCAGCGGGAGGCTAGAAGGCACTCCCTTACGGGGGCAGGCTCGCAGCACGTCCTTGGGCTTAACTGATTGCATGAAAATCATATGTCATTACGCGGTGCGACGACGCCGAAAGCGGTTTTAATTTCTCACTTGTCTTTATGAACATACGTAAGAGCATACCAGCGAACTTTTGGTTAAGCTAAAGCCTCGAGGGTGGATCAGTTCCCTCGATGCTTCGCGGAGGGTGGATCAGTTCCCTCCGAGCTTAAAAGTCAATAATGTTGTTGTACAGTTTATATGGGCTTAACCGACCTTGCTAAAAGGTTTTATGGTGTGCAGCCATTCGTCATTAGGAGAATACGTTCATGTGGAATAAAGTATTTATATTATATGTATAGGCCTAGCCGACCTGTGTAAAGGTTTTACGGCTTGCAGCCGCTCATCGCAAGGGAAACACGTCCTTGCGGAAAAATAGTTTGAAGAGATGAGCTTGAAAACTCACTTATTGAATAGATGAGCACAAAGCTCACTGCCGAAGTCATGAGCCGACTGCTCGTTGCTGAAGTGATGAGCTGAGGCTCATACTTGATGAGGTGAGAGCTGAGAGCTCCATCCTGATGAGGTGAGAGCTGAGACTCATACTTGATGAGGTGAGAGCTGAGAGCTCCATCCTGATGAGGTGAGAGCTGAGGCTCATACTTGAAGAGGTGAGAGCTGAGGCTCATGCTTGATGAGGGGAGAGCTGAGAGCTCCATCCTGATGAGGCGAGAGCTGAGAGCTCCATCCTGATGAGGTAAGAGCTGAGGCTCATACTTGAAGAGGTGAGAGCCGAGAGCTCGTTACTGAAGTTATGAGCCGAGAGTTCGTAACTGAAGAGATGTGCTCACTTAATGGAGAGATGAGCTAAGAGCTCATGTATTAAGAGGTGAGGGCTGAGAGCTCAGAACTCATGAGATGAGCTCATTCATAGAAGAGATGAGCTCAGAACTCATAGCTGATGAGATGAGCTCACTCATTGAAGAGATGAGCTGAGAGCTCATGGCATCGCGAAACCCGCGGGCAGAACGCCACGGCGGCATCGCGGAAGCTGGGGGCGGAACCCGACGGCTGCATCGCGGAAGCTCGGGACGGATCGCCACGGCGGAATCGCGGAATCTCGGGGCGGATCGCCATGGCGGCATCGCGGAGTCTCGGGGCGGATCGCCACAGCGGCATCGCGGAAGCTGGGGGCGGAACCCGATGGCGTCATCGCGGAATTTCGGGGCGGATCGCCACGGCGGCATCGCGGAACCCGGGGGCGGAACCCCGCGGCATCGCGGAACCCGGGGGCGGAGCCCCACGGCGGAATTGCGGAACCCGAGGGGGGAACCCCACGGCGGCATCGCGGAACCCGGGGGCGGAACCCCACGGCGGCATCGCGGAACCCGGGGGCGGAACTTGACGGCGGCATCGCGGAACTTGACGGCGGGGCGAAACCCGGGGGCGGAACCCGACGGTATCGCGGAATCCGGGCTCTTCGATCAACGCAGAAGAGGCCATGAGTCCCAATGTAATATTATACTTGCCCCCAGTTCAATGGTACTAATATTTTTAGTAGCATTGAACTTAAAAATGAGTTGCCATTACTTTCAATAGCGTGTGGATGCGATCAGAACAGTGCGTAAACTGTGATCAGAGGCATCATAGAGGCATCATATAGGCTGCGATTCGGACAACGTATAAGTTGTGATGTATAAGCTGTGAGTAGGACAGATGTGATGTATCAGGGAAGCCCTTTTCTTTTCTGGTGACACATGCATGCTATGCCTAGCAATTGTACAATATGTGATAATATTACATAATTGGCGGAGACAATTAGTTTAGCACGTGGAGTGTGTATACAACGCTGATTCTGAGCTGTTTTGGTGCATGGGACCACAGAATTCTTTGTATAATTTTTAATTGGCTTTACCAAACCTACACGTGAGTTTGATAGTACAGCACTATTTGGTATCACCAAATGACGTGTGGCACATATATTGTACCACATGCAGTACAATGTGTACATCATAATTATTCATCATAATTATTCAAAGGGTAAATGATAAAAATCAGCAACGAACTGCCAAAATTTGTTCCAAGTATGCAACATACCAACTTAATTACCCAAGTACGCAACAAACCGGGAAGTTTGGTGCTAATATCAGCAACATGGTAACCGGTTACCTGCTAAACCGGTAAAAATGCATATGTGGATTTATTTTTTAAATGTAAATGCTTACGTGGATTGTTTATTTTAATTATTTAATATTAAAAATATGAAATATACTACAATACACCCGTACAATACCCTTTTGATTTCTTTTCTTGATCTTGAAAATTAATTATTATTATTTTGCCATCATCTTCTTCAAGAACATCACAGCATCATCGTCCAGCACAAAAACAACAAAATAACCTTTACAATTTTGTTTATTTAATTCTTCTTATTTCTTAGTTCAATTTCTATTATAAACTAACAAAATATAAAATCAAATAGAGATAGCGAAAACATTAAATATCGTCGGAGAGCTTGTTGGCGGATTTCCGGTCAACGGAGTTGTAGAGAGAGAAGCAGAATTCCAGTCACCAAATTGATTCACCCATCAGAACCATAATTTCTTATACAAAACATCACTTACAGCATAAATCATAGAGATCAAAATAGCGATTTAAGTGAACATGATATATATATAACATAATAATAATTCCAGAACTTTAGAATTTGGATAGCACATTCGACACATAAATCCACAATCATCAAAACAGACCAATCTTAAATCCAATAAGCAGACAAACAATCCTTCATCAAAAACCAAAACCCTAGACATCAATCGAACATAATTGATAAATCTAAAAGACACGAAACCCTAACCCTCAGGCCGAGCTTTCCTCATCCGCAGCACCATTGGCAACAACAGCAGCATCAGCCGTTACACCGTCCTTATCCTCCGTCACCATCGCCGATGACACAGATCTGGACTTAACAGACTCAAGCATTCGCTTACTGATTTCTTTCGAGTACGCTTGCAAGATATCGATGCCGTCCTCACCGTCAGGGAGAGGTCCAGAAGGTGCGGTATTAAAAGCTTCTTCTTCGATCCGGCGAGCGACGCCAGCAGCCTCGTCGGAGGAAATTGTTCCGTACCGATCAGAGAGCACGGATTTTTCAGTTAGGGTTTCGATGAGGCGTTTGATGACGGCGTCACGAGTGCGTTGCGTCGTTGGCCAAATGCTGAAGGACATAGTCTCTAACTTCTTTGTTGTTTCTTTAACGTCATTGTTGGTTGGTTCCACGGTGGTAGAGTAGAAACAGGGGAAATATGTGCCACGTTTACAGATTTAAATTTAAAGATAAAGGGTGCCACGTTTCAAAAATTGGGAAAGGAGGTGACGTGGATGCCACGTTTCAACATGATGTGGAGAAAAAATGACGTGGACATTGACGTGTAAGCACACTCAGCATTTAATAATATGAAAGGGTAAAAACTTAACTTTCAAAAATCCTAGCACAAAACTTACCGGTTTGTTGCGTACTTGGGTAATTAAGTTGGTATGTTGCATACTTGGAACAAATTTTGGCAGTTCGTTGCCGATTTTTGTCATTTACCCTTATTCAAAATATTTGAGATGTATATCTGCATCTTTCTACCCCTTGTAGTGCATGCTTAAAGATTAATTACTAAGGGTTTGCACGTAAACATTCACACGAAGTCATGTTGCTTTAAACTTTGAGGATTATCTCAAAGGCTTGGGCCCGCTTTTATCTCGGAGCACGGAGTCCGCAGCCGGAGACCGGTTTGTTTGAACGAGACTTGAGCTCGGAGCTTGTATAAAACGATCCCTGAGCTCGAAACATGTGCACGAGCCCGGAGTATAAACCGATCCCGGAGCTCGGAGCCTGTGCACGTCGGGGCGAGCTTGAGCTCGGGGTGCGGAGCATGCTGGGTTCAGACTTATTATTTGACATCGGAGCTGTGGTTTATGTAGGACGAGCTCGGAACTCGGATCTCGAAGCACGGAGCTACATCCGGACGAGTGCAGGACTCGGGCAATATATGAAACGAGTCCGGAGCTCGGATTATGACGAGCTCGGAGCTCGGATTATGACGAGCTCGGAGCTCGGATTATGATCCCATGAGGAAATTGTATAAAGCAAATCGTTGAATCGTGAAGCAAATTGACAACTTCATTAGTGGAAAATGTAGATAATGTAGAACACAAGTCACTAAATGATGTCAAAAACGTCGACAAATGATTTATTTATGATAACAGTAGCATTGATATAGCATGTGTTGTAGTCATGGTTGTACTCAAGTTATTGATCGACCACCTGTCAAGGAACTCGGAGCTCGGAGCACGGAGCTATGGCCAACGAGTGTTGAACTCGGGTAGTTCGGAGTATGTCGATACGAGCCCGGAGCTCGGAGTTATCCCGGAATGGGATGACCTCGGGGCGGAGTCCGGTGATTATGAACGAGATCGGTGCTCGGTTATTACGTGTAACACCTGCTAAATTAGGATAATTAATTATGCCTAATTAATTGTAACTAGATGTAATTAGTATGTAATAGGACTAATTGCAGGCTCTATTTGTATATATATATACAAGGTGATTTATATATATGTGTGTGTACTTACGCGATTTGGATAAATCGTGCGAATTAACCGGACGGAGTCCGACACAGTTTACTTGGACGTTGGTGACAGAAATTTACTTAAATAATGAGAACGTATTTTGTTATATAAAATACGCAACCGAACGAACACTATTTATATATTATCGCGACGACATTTTAAATAATGCAATAAAACGTAATAAACGCGAATTAATAATTTAAATACTGCGACAAATGTTTTTATTATTAATTTCAAAGTGTTTTTATTAAAATATTCCAGTTACATTTTTAAATATAACGGTTTGGTTAAAATACTAAAAACAAAGGATTAAACGCTTAGGACACGGAGTAAACACTGAGTTTTAGGGAGCGTTTTCCCCTCCTTCCTCCTTTGGATCAGCCAACTCCAACCCCCACCCACTTCTCTTTTTCATTTTCATTATCACTAAAAACACACACACCTCAAAAACTCTCTCAACTCCAATCTACACTAAATTTTCGGAATACAAACCGACACACGAAATTTACATATTCGGAATCACCATCACGAGTGGAGCAAGAATATCAAGACCGTTTTCATCATCTCATCCTCCATTTAGCTCGATTTGCAAAAGTAAAAAAATTCTAAAATCTTAGATCTATTCAATTTGGTGTAATGTTTTGATGCTTTGATGTGTACACAACTTAGATATAACATAATACATGAAGAATACACGATTTTATAGCTCAAAAATGGGTTAGATTTGCGTTTTTGGTCGAAAATTCTTGAAACCCGAAAGTTTCTGGGCTGGTGTTCATACATGCGACACAAGCCTTGTGTCGCATGCTGTGTCGCATAAACCCATTTGTGTCGCACCTTGTGTCGTACCAATCCTTTAGTGTCGTAACCTTTGCGACACAATATTGTGTCGCACTCTATGTCGCAATACTATGTCGTATTTTATACGACACAACCGTTCTGTCGCTATTGAATTAGCATCGCAAGCTTTTGCGACACAACCACTGTGTCGCAGAGCTCTTATGTCGCACTTTATGCGACACAACCACTGTGTCGCATACCAAACTTTAGTGTCGCAGATTGAGTCGCAAAAACACAGAAAACCAGAATTTTAAAGTCAAATTTTACTGTAGCAGTACTGTAGCAAATCTACTGTAGCAAAGTCAACAATTTAGAAATTTTGCTACAAACCGTCACCAACGGGCCCAAACATGTTTCTCAACAAACGAACAATTACAAACATACGGACAAACATTGGCTATACTAGTTGTGTACAACTAAACGAAACGTCTCGTGAGACGCATACTTACATAACTTCATATGAATAGGCATTTGAAGGGTACGGGTTCGGAGAACCTACTGGCTATATTTACTACTTGCTATTTGCTACGGCTTATTACCAGACTCAGGTGAGTCTTACAGCCCCACTTTTACTGTTTTATACTTTGGGGTGAGATACTTAGCAACTGTTTTACGTATGAACACAATGTACTGAACTGAAAACATTACTGATTACAAACAAACGCATGAGACTTTTATCCACTGAAAGCCTCCTAATCATAAGTTGTTAGTTATGGACTTAAGCGCGATTACTAATAGATGGATCCATTTGGGACTGACAATCCCTGTCTGGGGTGGTAGCGCCACCACGTACTGATTTACACGTAGAAACATACATATTAGTATTTGTTACATATGAGTGTGCGGATAGCACTCACGGGGGTACGTGATATATTCACACTACACGGTTAAGCTTCAACTTATGAGCTCATGGCACTGTACTGATTTACTGATTTACTTACTTTGCTTGATAGCAATACGGGTACATACTTATGGTTCATAACACCTACTTATTACTAAACCTGTGAGATTCACCAACCTTTTTGGTTGACACTTTTTAGCTTTGTATCTCAGGTACACTTACGGAGTAGGATCACTCCAGGATTACTAACTAGAGTCGCATGATTTACAAACTGCATTTAACGGAGATTCTTTGGCATTATCTTTTGTAACTATGGTTATGTAATAGAATCTCCCGCTATACGCGTGGGCTCTAGGGAATTACATTTTGTATACGAAAACCTACGGTTTTCAAACGATTATTATTTATGAAACCTTTTCGAAACGTCTCATTTAGAGGTCGTTTACTATTAATCTTGCGCTTTGTATATTGATTAGTAACACCCAATGTATGCTTCCGCAACTCGGTAAATTTGAGGGTGTTACATTACGATCCCGGACCCCTGAGCTTGGAGCTCGGAAAAAGCATCATTTTTATTTTCGTGAATATGTTGAAAGGATTTACGGGAAGTCAGCGTATAGTAGGCCTCAATACGTTAAAGTATTGGATTTGTCTTCTTTTTAAATGTGATATTTTTTCTTCGTAAATCCATTCTTCAAACAAATCAAATAGCGGAAACCAAAGACATGGGATATTTTACTCCACTAATTTTCACCCAAAAGCTTATAATATTGCATGAGAAACAGAGGCAAACACGTAAACTGCCAAGAGCTTATCACGGAGTTATGTCAACCTGGAGCGCAGTTTCATCTTAGAACGAGCTCGGAGTGTATGTACGAGTCCGGAGATCGGTTTTTGTCTCGGAAGGGGCTCTGAGTATGTGTACGAGCCCGGAGCTCGGTTTTGTCTCGGAACGAGCTCGGAGAGTGTGCACGAGCTAAGAGATCGGTTTGTATGCACGAGCCTGGAGCTCGGTTTGTAGGTACGAGCCGGGAGCTCGGTTTGTATGCACGAGCTAAGAGATCGGTTTGTATGCACGATCCCGGAGCTCGGTTTGTAGGTACGAGCCGGGAGCTCGGTTTGTATGCACGAGCCCGGAGCTTATGGCCGGAGTGAGCACGGAGCTCGTCGTAATGAGTACGGAGGTCATAGAAATCGCATTTGTTTGCAGAGTAAGGTAGGCACCACTTCGTCTACGTTGATATCTCGCTCCTGCTTTTTGCTTTGAATTAATTTGCAGAGTTCCAACTTGGAAGAGATGATATCTTTTGAGTTGTACCAGAAGCTGTGGTACTTGTACCTACTCTCTTTTTTACAAACATGTGAAAATGAAAGGTGAAAAGCAGAGGGCCCGTAACCATCAAAAGTTAATTTCCTACACTTGTACCCTAAGCAGATAATGATGTACATCATTTCTTTAATAAAAATACCCAGATTGCATCTCAGGCAATAATAAATGATATAATAATCAATTTCATAGGCATTACAATCTCATATAACCAAAACGTTAAAATGGTTATGTAATAAAGGCGTTTTATTTAAACGGATCTAAATCAAAAGCTGACCTCTTTTTTTTTTTTTTTTTTTTTTCAAATGTGAGATCAAAAATCATATTTTACACAAATGATATGCGTGACCTCGTGGAGATTATAAGACAATAAAGATGTAAAGAATTCTTACGAGACGAGTTAGATTTAACTCGTTTTTTCGATTGAGGATAAGAACACGAGACATATTATTGCGTGTCCCACGGATGGCGCCAATTGTTCAAGCATATTTGGGCTTGAGTGCGGATGGGGGAATCACCTCTTCACACTGCACTAGTGTCGTAACCCGGATCGAGATAGTTCTCATCGAAGGTGGTAAAGGATGATCGAATACCCATCTAAGAAGATGGGTTTTGGAGGTGGAGAGCCTATGGAGGCTGCACACACAATGTGTGTGTGTGTCATGTTATGTGAGATCTAGGGTTTGTACCCTTATATAGGGGAAGGGGTGGCCCAATGAGAAGGCCCATAGGTCAAGCCATGTGAAAGCCCAAAGTAGTGGGTACACTATCACTTATCATTATGTTTGCTGAAGATTTTTTGTTATAGATACTAGAATTCGAATTTGGTCATTCGAAAAACATTTATCGTATTAAATTAATCACTTATGATAACACATCACAGCAGCTATCACACTCCTTTGTTCTTCAACTGAAAGTGGATCACAACATACAAATCAAACCACAATCAAAAGAAAGGACTTGCAAGTTACGTCATAAATTAACCATTAAAAAAACATCATACATCTTTCCCCTTTGTATCTAGATCCTTATAACCATCTACGAGCAGAAACTGAATACACAACAATGCAAAGCACAGCAACATAACAAACCAATGACGAGCCGAGAACCCAAACAAATCATTACTGCGACTAACAATACAAATAAACACCGTGTTACCAAACCATAAATCAATCGAAGGCCTAATGATCCTTGCAATAGCAACCACATTAACCCAAACACACATCACAAAAACCAAACCAACAACCGAATGTTCAGGGACGATATATAGCACGTACGCAATTCGCATAGCCGTGAACCTGAGTGCCCATTTCATAGCGGATCCATGGTAGAACAAAAAGGATGTGTTTTTAAGTTTTTGTGAGTTTGATAAGAAAATGATCAAGTGGACGGCAATGATGCCTGAGAAAATGTAGTTGCCGGAATTTGTGAAGTTGTTTGTGTATTGCTGAATTGTTGAGTTGAGTAGAAGGTGGCGATAGCTAATAACTTTGCAATGGTGAATGAAGAACACAATAACAGAATCAGAAAGTGATTTCATTGACTCATTTTCTCCAACTGATTTACAACAATAATACATATCGTTATATACACTGAACCTAACTTTCTTGACTAACTAGCTAAGATAATTACACAGGAACCTTAATCTTTACAGTAATTACAGAGGAGTCCCTAGACTTCATCATATATGTAACAATGACCCAAAAGACACTTTAATACTCCCCCTCAAGATGGGAGTGGAGTACCAGAAGAAACTCCCATCTTGTTCAACAAATGATAATGCTGATCTACTGGTAACACTTTAGTAAGTACATCAGCAACTTGAGATTTGGTGTTGACATAGGACGGTTTAACTAAACCACTTTTGACTTGATCTCTAACATAATGACAATCTACTTCGATATGTTTGGTTCTAGCATGGAAAACTGGATTTGCAGCAATATAGATGGCTGCTTGATTGTCACACTTTAAATCAACACAACCAAGGTCTTTCAAACCCAAATCCTTTAAGAGACTAACAAGCCAAGTTACTTCACAACAAGTAAGGGCCATTGCCCTGTATTCAGCCTCTGCGGAAGATCTAGACACCACAGATTGTTTCTTTGACTTCCAAGAAACAGGAGAGTCACCCAATAGAATGCAATAGCCTGTAGTGGACCTTCTAGTCAATGGACAGCTAGCCCAATCCGAGTCACAGTATGCAGTAAGTTGAACTGCAGAACTATTAGCCAAAAGCACACCTTGACCTGGTGATTGCAAGAGATATCGGAGAAGATGTTTAACTGCTTGTAAATGGACAGAAGTAGGAGATTGCATGAATTGACTCAGGAGTTGTACAGTATAACATATATCTGGGCGAGTGATAGTAAGATAGATCAACTTTCCTATTAATCTTCTATACAATTCTGGATCTGGTAAAGGAGTACCTATATCAGCTTGAAGTTTCAAGTGTTGATCCATTGGAAGTTTATAAGGTTTAGCATTGAGAACCCCTGCTTCTTTTAACAAATCAACAGTATATTTCTTTTGAGAAATAAACAAACCTTGAGATGTTTTAGAAATTTCCAAACCTAAGAAGTAACTTAGCTCACCAAGATCTTTCATGTGAAAATGACTGCACAACTGAGACTTTAAAACTGATATATCCTTAGCATCACTACCAGTGATCAGAAGATCATCAACATAGCATAAAACAGCAGTAGATGATTTCTTTACAAAAAGTGAGTAATCTGCTTTAGACTGCTCATACCCAAAAGACACTAAGGCAGAAGATAGTTTGGCAAACCATTGCCTTGGAGCCTGTTTTAGTCCATACAAGGATTTCTTCAACTTACAAACACTTGTAGAATTCCTATGAACTATATTCTGAACAGGCTCCCCCTCACTAACAAAACCCATAGGTAATTGCATGTATACTTCTTCGAAAAGATCACCATGAAGAAATGCATTAGAGACATCCATTTGACAAATATCCCAACCTTTCATGGCTGCAACAGCTAATAGAGCTCTAACAGTGACCATTTTTGCCACTGGAGCAAAGGTTTCTTCATAATCAATGCCCTTTCGTTGCCTATTACCCTGGACCACTAATCTAGCTTTCTTTCTATCAATACTACCATCTGCTTTTAGCTTAGTTTTGTAAATCCAGTGACACCCTATAGCTTTCTTTCCAGGTGGAAGAGTAGTAATATCCCAAGTACCATTAAGTTCTAATGCTCTTAATTCAGCATTCATAGCATCACACCAGTTAGAATCTTTAATGGCTTCATGAAAATTAGTAGGAGTGGTTTGAGAAAGTAGAGCACACATAAAAGCTTGAAAATTGGTGTGAGAGATAGAAGAATAAACTGAATTAGCTCTTGGATTGGAGGATATAGTTGGTGTAACAAAATCTTTGGACCATACTGGAGGAATATGAGGTCTGGAAGATCTTCTGAGAATGACAGGAGAAGTAACAGTTTCAGTGGCACTAATAGATACAGAGTCAGAATTTGAGTTATTTATCACATCAGACTCAACTGAAGATGATGACTGAACAGGATGTGATGGTGAGAATTCATCAAACCAGGAAGAATGATAAAAGGAAGGAGTAGGAGATGGCAAAGGATGCATAATAGACTGCATACTAGAAGCTGAAAATGGAAAAACATGTTCAAAAAAGAACACATCTCTGGAAACAAACACAGAATGATTAAGAAGACTGTACAATTTGTACCCTTTTTGGTGTTGAGGATAACCAAGAAAAAAACATGGGGCACCCCTGGGAGCAAATTTATCAGATGGTTTAGAAGGATTGCTAGCCATAGCCAAACAACCAAACACCCTTAGGTGATCATAAGTAGGAGGTTTATTGAGAAGAATTTCATAAGGTGTTTTGAATTTTAGAACAGAAGAGGGGCTTCTATTGATTAGATGTGTAGCAGTAATTACACAATCACCCCAAAATTTAAGAGGTAAATGTGCATGAAATCTTAAGGCTCTAGCAATATCAAGCAAATGTCTGTGTTTTCTTTCTACTCTAGCATTCTGTTGTGGTCTATCAACACATGAAGTCTGATGTTCTATGCCCAAAGAAGACAAATAAGGTCCAATGGAACCTTTGACAAACTCTAAAGCATTATCAGACCTCACTATTTTAACAGATGTACCAAACTGAGTAGAAACGAATTTAAGGAAAGATTTTAACACAACAAATGCATCACTTTTCAGAACCAAAAGATAAGTCCAAGTAGCTCTGCTAAAATCATCTACAATTGTCAAAAAATATCTAAAATTCCCAGAAGTTGGAACTTTATAAGGTCCCCAAATATCCATATGAATAAGCCCAAATGGAACAGAACAATGTGAAGTACTAAGTTGAAATGGTAATTTGGTAAACTTTGCCATTGGACAAGCTAAACAAGAATCTTTACAAGCATTCGTAAGACAATCAGAGATACAGGAAATATGCTTGAGTTTGGAATCAGAAATATGTCCTAGTCTATGGTGCCAAAGACTATAAGAAGTTTTAAAAACACTGGACATATTTTTATTTGGAAGAGAATTTGCAAAAAAAGAAAACAAACTACAATTCTCAAGTGAAGAGACCACCATAGAAGAAAGCTGTGCATCAATCTTATCAAGAGGAATGTTGAGTAGATGATACAAGCCTGCCCTTCTTTTACCCAGACCTATGACCTTCCTTGTTTTCAAGTCCTGGATAACACAAAAGTGAAGAAAGAAAGTAACAAAACACTGAGCATCTCTAGTAAGTTTGGAGACCGACAAGAGACTAAACTTGAAAGAAGGAACCACTAATACATCTTTCAACAGAATGCCATTTTTTAGATGAGCTTTACCAATTTGAGAAATGACAGAAGTTTCACCATTAGGAAGTGTTATTTGTGGTTTAAATCGAAGAGATTTAATCTCAACCAGATTCTTTGAGTTAGGGGTCATATGGTCGGTAGCTCCAGTATCAATTATCCATCCTCCTAAAACAGAAGCAGAACTGGACAAACAATAATAGCAAGAGGTAGTACCGATACATGCTACAAATTCATGATCCAACTCATCATCAGTGTCTGGAAAACTCCCCTTTGCAAACTGTGGTAGACTCCTCATAAGCTGCTCAAATTGTTTAGAAGTAAACACCACTTGACCAGAGTCAACATGAGCTGCAGTTTTCTTGACTTGATTATTGCCTAGTGATTTTGACTTAGCCTTGTTTTGAGTCTGTTTATACTTGTAGTGCCAAGTAGGATAGCCTACCTTCTCCCAACATTTCTCCGGAGGATGCCATTTATAGCCACATATACTGCATTTCTCTTTACTTTCACCTTTACTATACAGTGCAGTTGACTCAACAGATGAATGAGAACTAGTGAACACATCTCTTTGAGATTCCTCTTGTTGTAACAAAGCACAAGCAGATTCAACACTAGGTAGAGGACTTCCCAACAATATTTGACTCCTTTGTGAACTGAAATGCTCATCTAATCCATTTAAGAACTGAAACAATCTTTGCTCCTCCTTTTGAGTACTAAGAGCAGCTAAGAATGCAGTGATTTCAGAATTGACACTAGTAAGCCTAGGTAACTCATTCATTGAGTCTAATTCTTCCCACACACACTTCATTTTCGTGTAATACTCACTAATGGATAAACCTTGCTGTGAAATTTCATAAGTTTCCTTATTCAGTTTGTATTTTCGAGATCCATTACTCAAGGCAAAGCGTTTTTCCAATTGAATCCAAATCTCATAGGCAGTTCCCACAAACATAACAGATTTAGCAATAGATTCACAAACAGAAGACATAATTCCTGTATCTCTGATTGTCTTACGAATGCTTGTAAAGATTCTTGTTTAGCTTGTCCAATGGCAAAGTTTACCAAATTACCATTTCAACTTAGTACTTCACATTGTTCTGTTCCAACTGATTTACAACAATAATACATATCGTTATATACACTGAACCTAACTTTCTTGACTAACTAGCTAAGATAATTACACAGGAACCTTAATCTTTACAGTAATTACAGAGGAGTCCCTAGACTTCATCATATATGTAACAATGACCCAAAAGACACTTTAATAATAGCATCGGTGACGGCGGTGGTTGAGAGTAATGACCAAAGTTTGGAAACAGAGACCCACCTTTTCGTTGAGTGTACAACTGCATCTAAATTGTGGGAGTTGGCCTTTACATGTTGAAATTTAAACTCGGGGCTTATAAATTCTTTGGAGACTGCCATCAATTTAGTAGACTCGATAGCTTCTCTAAGAAAAGAGGTTAAAATTCGACTAGATTGGTGGTTCAAACCACTCTATGGGTTCTTTGGCGTCATCGGAATGCTATCTCCTTCAACGCAAAAAATTCAAGAGAAGACACCCTTTACGATGATGATAAATATCTCTCTTTTATTTGGATGTCGAATAGAGATAAAAAAAAACTCGATTAGTTGGACGGAATGGTCTTGTAATCCAAATACCAGTTGATCTTTTTGTATTAATGTTATTGTCTCTAGCCACTTGCTAGTAGACATTTTCTAATGCAATCGTTATTCTGTTAAAAAAAAAAGACCAGAGTTTGGTGTTTGTCGTTGTTGAGTTTG
Source organism: Helichrysum umbraculigerum (assembly GCA_949592205.1). NCBI lineage: Eukaryota > Viridiplantae > Streptophyta > Magnoliopsida > Asterales > Asteraceae > Helichrysum > Helichrysum umbraculigerum. The sequence goes on along the minus strand of CATIUR010000002.1, from coordinate 9,158,181 downwards.
TTAGATTTCGCTAGTCAACTACTAGAATAAGCAAAGCAAAAAATAGGATATCTCTTCTGCCAATAATAGCATCTTACGCCTTTTATCGCCAAAAATACTTTTGACTTTTCAGCAAAGATGATAAGAACGTCAAATACATATGATAAATAAATTGGGAAATTATAAAGTCACCCCCAAAATTTTATGGATATTTTAGGACTCTGTTCAGTCCTTTTCCAGTCTAGTTTTATTTAAGATCGGTTCTAGTTCAATACAGAATCAGTTCCAATTTTAAACTAACCAGGGTTATGAATTAGAAAAAGATGGGGTATACCCAGAATGTAAAAAAAAAAAAAACACGATATGATTGATTAGATTGGTTAGAGGGGATATGAGATGAGAAAAGGGGAAAAAAGGGGTATCTTTATTAAGACCCTAAAAAAACTGCCATTTGCATTTTGACTATTTGGTTATCTATCTTCTATCTTTATAATTAAGGGAAGAGACTTTAAATTATTTGTCAAATATACACCTATGCCACATCATACATATTCTATGTGTCATCACCATATAAAAATACTTGATGATGTGGACTTTCCTACAAATTATTTTAAATAAGATAATAATAAATTTAAAATCTTATTATAACTTATTCAATTGAATAAGTTAATTGATAAAATTAAAATTCTATTTAATCATAACATCTTTTAATCTATTTCCCCCCTCTATTTTTGATTTATAGACTTTTTTATTTCTTTCATCATAATATTTACTCTTCTTTCACTAACTTCTCTCTCTAAAAAAATAAATAATAACTTTTAGTTAGTTAGAATAACTTACTTTTAGGGTGGTGATATTTCCACCAAACTTTTTGATAGATTTTTGAAAATTACTCGAATCTCCGATTACAAATCCGAACGGGCAAAACCTATATCTGTGTGTCTAGAAGCTACAGTACGAATTTTAGGACGATCCAACGGCTAACGAATCTCAGATCGTAATTATCCTACAGCTGCACATATTATTACGAATTCCAAACTAAAACAACGAAAAACGAACGAGCTCAAACGTAAACGGGATCCCTCCGGATCGTTAACAATTAGTCGACAATCGGAGGATGACTAATTCACGCGATCGTAAACCTAAAGCTCTGATACCATGTAGAAACTAACGACAACTTTATCGAATAATGAATGCGATTACAAAGCTTAATTAAAACTGAATACATAGAGGTGCTTAAATACTAAAACTAACAAACCCTAAATGCTAAACGGGCTTTAACTAGACAAAACAATTGTGAGCCTATAGAAGATGGACTATTATGTTAACAATTGCTTCATTATGTAAAATTTATTACTTACCTTTTAAGATAACTGGAAATAGAAAATTTGTGAACCAATGCATTGTTTGTGAAGTAAAAGCAGGTGAAATGTAATAAATGAAATGCAGAATCAGTTTCATTCCGTTATAACAACCATCACATTGGATTTGAAATGAAAATAGCAATTCCTTTTAACTCGGTCGAATTTATTTAAGAATTATGATGCAAACTTATCATACCATTATATACAACTTTGATTCCCTAATATTATACTATGATTCAGTGAATTTTTTTTGTACAATATATGCTGTATTAAGTACGTTTTGTCAATAATTACCTACATTTTATAAATTTGGTGGAATATAGCTATAAAAATTGTATATCATAGTTATAGGGTTACCATTTTAATAAAGTGGTAATAAGTTGAAATATGGTTAAAAATACAAAATTTTCAGTGCCAGAAGGATATCAAGATTTAGTGACATATATGTGGTCATTACAATGCTCAAGACGACTTGTCACATTAGTTAACTGTATTTAAATCACATCACATAAAAACAATAAAGTGGCGAGTCCGTGATTAAGGGAGTGCGCATGCGCTAGTCGATGATGAAAACAGTAAATGCCAATAACCTGATTAATATTACGTACACAATTCTCATAGATGTAATCCTGACAACCTATTTTCAGAGAGAATCCATGATAGAAGAAAGTGTGTTTTTGAGATTTTCAGAGTTTGAGAAGAAAATTTTAATGCGGAACACAAAAATGCATGAGAAAATCTACTTAAAATGTACTAGCTATAAGCTGGTTTCAATCACACAATCCAAATCGATCACAATTCACAGACTTTTTAGAATCAATGTTTTATATTTAATTGTGGAATCAATGCCAATATCCAAATATTTTTTAATCAATAGGTTAATAACCTAGCTAGATAATCAGCCGAACATTGTTATATAGACCTAATTACAAAGGTCTAAAAAATACGATACAATATCATGTCATTGATCCTTTCTTTCTCCTTTTGATGACACACCAATTGAGCATAGTTCAATGGTACCGTCACCGCAAAATGTCCAAGCTTTACATGTGTGACCGACATATAGGGGTTCGAATCTGTTCCTAGCACATGTAGTTTATTTGTATACAGGTGATTTGTCCGGCGTTGATGCTCCTTGTGAATGGGGCTAAGAGATTCCCTCGAAATTGCCCAATAATTATGACACATCAATTAAAATTTCAAGTCTATTTATAAGTTTATGTTTTAGGTCTATGAATTATTTTCGTAATATATAAAGATTACATTTTCCTGGACTGATGAGTTGGTCATAAAATTGATTTAATAGACATGATGGTGTTGGGCCAGCATGCATGCATTGAAGCCCAGAAGGTTAGTAGCATCCATACGTACCCTTGGGCCTTGACCCTTGGCCCTTTGCCCATACATCTATACGAACACACCCTTGGCCCATATAAACTCATAGTTAAGACTTAAGAGTCATCCTAAATGTGGAGTTTATCATGCTAGATATGTATAGGACCATAGTATATCGATCTCTAATCTATCATCAATGATCATATTCTCAGGCCTAGCAAACTAATCAATAAACAAGGTTGGGTATCTTGCGAAGATGACCGACTTTTTACCTGATGAAATTGTTGTCAATATACTTGCTCGACTTCCGGCGAAACCCTTGCTGCGGTTTCGATGTGTATCTATACATTGGAATCGAATGCTTAGGGAACCCTACTTTATGAAGTTGATATCACGAAAATCAGTCATTCTGCCCGTATACAAATCTATATACCTCATAGACGACGATACTCATTCAATACTCGATTGTTGTCATCTGTCATACCCACGTTCTATAATTCATACAAATTATGTTATTGGAACGTTCAATGGGATAGTCGTTATGGAACATTGTGGAACTATGATTATATACAATCCGTTGACACGTGTGTCCAAGAAACTTCCATGTCCACGTGATGGTGTGGATCATACACATGGATACGGAAATGTCTATGGTGCAACCACAGATGACCTAAAGATTGTTACACTTAAAATGTGTAGAGCTATTTGTCAATCCTACTCTTTTAAAAAGAATTCTTGGAGTTCATGGATCACACCTCAACACAACATTAGATACACTAGGTTTGATTATAAGGTGGGTACATTTTTTAAAGGATTTTTATATTGGATTACACTTGAGAGGGATAGGTTAAGTATCCTCAATGTTAAAGATATGATGTTTTCAGAGAGAGATATGCCATTTAGGAGAGAGAGGTGCCCAGTTTTAGGTAAACTAGATGGATTTCTTTGTTTGCTTAACCAGAGGCGTGATAATGGGTTCGAGATGTGGGTTCTAAAAGATCACTATGATGACTCGTGGGCTAAAGCACATACATTCCAATTACCTTTCGAGTGTTTCAGTAGTGATCCACAATACCGGTGTCTTTCTATAATGGATGGTGGAAGAATTCTTGTGGAGGATCCCTCCAAACAACTCATTACCTATGACAAGTCCAAAAAATCGTATAAAACAGTAAACATTTCGTTATCTGATCAATCTTATCATTGGAGACAGTGTGGCATAGAGTACGTAGAGAGTCTGATTTCACCTTGGGATGTGTTTCTCGAGAGATGAGATCGGAGAGAGCGAAGAGAGAATAAAAGGAGAGGAAGTATACAAAAGAAGAAAGAAAACGTAGAAAACTAGAAAAGCTAGAACCGCACCATTGATATCCTCTGTGTTAAGTTGATTTGATTTCACTTCCTTGTGTTATTTTTCGTTTGTTTGTATTTTGAGATTTGCTTATCAAGTTTGCTGACGATTTTTTGTTTTTGATATTAGAATTAGAATTTTGGTCATTCGAAAAACAATTATCGTATTAAATTAATCACATATGATAAAACATCACAGCAGCTATCACACTCCTTTGATGATCGACATGTAATTCATTCAAAGTTATTAAAACACAATAAAATGAAAGGACTTGCAAGTTACATCATAAATTTACCATTAAAAAACATCATACATCTTTCTCCTTTGTACCTACATCCTTATTACCATCTACTAGCAGAAACTGAATAGATAACAATGGCAAGCACAACAACATAACAAACCAATAACCAGGTGAGAACCCGAACAAATCGTTACTTCGACCAGCAACCACCGTAAACACCGCATTACCAAACCATAAATCAACCGAAGGCCTAATGATCATTGCAATAGCAACCGCATCAACCCAAACACAGATCACAAAAACCAAACCAACAACTGATTCGTCGGGGACAAAATATAGCACGCACGCAATTCTAATAGCCGTGATCCTGAGTGCCCATTTCATAGCGGATCCATGAAAGAATAAAGAGAATGTGTTCTTAAGTTTTTGTGAGTTTGAGAAGAAAATGATCAAGTGGACGGCAATGATGCCTGGGAAAATGTACTTGCCGGAATTTCTGAAGTTGTTTGTGTCTTGTGGAGTTGAGTAGAAGGCGACGATAGCGCCGGTGACGGCGGTGGTTGAGAGTAATGACCAGAGTTTGGTGTTTGTCATTGATGAGTTTGTAATGAGTTTGAGGATTTGAAGTTTGATGACTGTTAGTCAACTAAAGGTACCGTTAGGATTCCGTTAGTCAACTACTAGATGTGAACTCTTTGTTTTAAATTATATTTCATGTTCCTAAGCTTACTTTTATTAAAAATTTGACAAATTATTATTAATCATATACCTATTTAAATTAATTTTATTTCGCTCGGTTTTTGTCAAAATATTTTGTTTTTGTTAAGCATGAATTTCAAACACTCTTGAGTCTTGATAACCACAAAATAAGATAAAATTATACTCCTATATAGTTGCGAATAAACAAAGTAAAAAATATGATTTCTTCTGCCAATAATAGCTAGCATTTGGACATCGCCATTTATTGCCAAAAATACTTTTGACTTTTCAAAAAGTCAACAAAGATGATAAGAACGTCAAAATATGATAAAAAAACTGCCATTTGCATTTTCGAAAATTCCCCTTGCTTATTGGGGAAATATTGGCTACACGGGTTTGTAGCTTATTCGCTACACATGGGACAAAAACGGCAACGTTTTGATTAAAATTATATCCTAGCTGTTCGTTCTCCTAAACCACCGCCAAGTCCAAGGTAAATTCAATCACCATGCTCTTAATTTTCAACAAAATATACCTAATTGAAGCTAAATAATTCCCACCATTTTTTACCGTCAATCGAATTCCACCCAATAATAATATAGAGAGATCACATTGTAACTAAGATATCTACTTTTTATGCCATTTACCTATCGCTCCACCTCCAAGTATTCTTCATTATCATTCGTTTCTAATTCTTCATTTTTCGATGGGTGAAGTCAACGATCATGAAATGCCATCAGGTTAGTTATTCTAAAAAACTTATATTAATTTTCGTATCATCTCAATTTTTTGTACGTTGTATGATTTAATTGATTTTTACTATAACCAGATAATTATACAAATGATGAAAGTACACATACGTTGATAGATCGACGAACTAGACAATAATGAATATATTGTGCACGATGAAGAAAAAACGGAGCCATCACATGTGTTTGATCAATATGTTAGGTATTCTATGATTGGAAAAACTTTTCAGAACGTAGATATTGCGTATGAGTTCTATAATTAATATGGTTTATCTAAAGGTTTTGGTATTCATAAGCACCTAGTCTCTAGACATGAGAACACTAACGAAATTTACAAGAAAACATTTGTATAACAAAGAAGGGTTTAAAAATATGAATGATAAGAGAAGGTCCGGAGATAATGTGCAACGTCGTAGTATTATGGGTTATGGATAAGCTTCATGATGAATATAATCATCCACTTGATCCCCCATCACAAGTACTCAAGCAATGGTCTCCTAACATTTTTCATCGACGTATTGATTCATTACCGACTGAACGGGAAATGCTTGCTTCTATTCTCTCCCCTCGAGCCGTAAAGAATGTGAAGGATAAAGAACTGGAAAGGCTGCAAAAATTCTAATGAATGTATGTAGAGATAGTGTAGCTTTATTGTCCAAAGCGGGTACAAGACCTTCTGAAATCACCAAAATAGTTAATGCATTTAGAGGTAATGAAGAAGATAAACTTACTCGAGTCCAATGTTCGAATATCGTGAACAATAGAAAGAAAAACAACTTAGGTCAAGAATGTCATGGAATTATAATGCATTTTAAAGAAAAGGCCGAGTTAGATCATGATTTCTACTTTACAATTGATTTGAGCACGGATGGTACATTCAAAGGTGCATTTTGGGCCGATGGGAGATCAAGATCTCCTTATTGTCATTTTGGTGATGTTATTTTTTATACAACTTACAAGACGAATAAATTTAGCTTTCCATTTGCTCCATTTGTTGGAGTAAATCACCATGGTCAATCTATTTTGTTTGGAGGTGCCTTGTTGGAAGGTGATTCCTAACCACTACATACTACCAAGGTGGACAATGAAGGCTACATATAAGGTTAGAACCACTGAAAGCAAATGAAGAGGTATAAATGATGATACAAATGAAGTAGATTTGTTAACTTTAGGGTCTGTTCGAGCAAATTTTAAAAAACTACTTGAGGGCGGACGCGATTCTCTTAGGCCCCGTTTGGTTGACTGAATGTTTTTCGGATGGAATGGAATCTGTCAAAGGAATGGAATTTAAAGGAATTGGAATTCAAAGGAATTGAAATATGTGTCCTGTTTGGTTGTCAAAATGCAATGGAATTTATAAAAGGAATTGGATTGTAAATATGCTAAATTACATAATTACCCTCTTATACTTCTTAGATCCAGACTAAAAAAATTGATTTTTTATTTTTGAACTGTGTAATAATTTATCACCGTCTATTCTTTGACTTCCTGTGTAATAAAATTGATTTTTTATTAGATCTACATGGTTCTTCATCTAGCCACTACCACTACGGACCACGCACATGTTCTTCAACAAATAATCCTTACTTGGTTTTGTAACCCAGTAGTCCCTTTCAATTACAAATCACCACCACAATAAAAAAAATACGAGCTAAAAGAACAAAACCCTAAAATTTCCAAATAGAAGAAGAAAGAAGATGAAGAACAACAAAAAGAAGCAGGTGTTACGGTGCTGTGGTGGTGGCGCGGTGACAGGTCCGATGGTTGTTGCGGTTGGAGAGCGGTGAGACGGTAATTGTGACGGCGATCGGTGACTTGTTAAACAGTTACGTCGGTTTGACCGTTTATGATGGTGACAAATGGGGCGGCGGCTGATGCGGTGGTGGTGGAGTGATGGTGGGTATCCGAGTCTTTTTGTGAGATGAAAGTGATGATCTTTTTGTGAGAATGAAAGAGATGATCTTTTTGTGAGGGTATTTGAGTCTTTGGTAGATTCAAGGTTGCTTGGAATTAAATTCCATCACACTTTTGAAGGAATGGAGATTCTGTAACTAAAGGAAAATTTACATTCCATGGAATTGAATTCCTTCAGTTTTTAACAACCAAACACGATCTTCAATGGAATTTGATTCCAATTCCGCCTGGAATCCTCCAAAATAGGTGAAACAAACACGCCCTTAGTGAAATTGAAAAGATAGATGTTGTTATCAAAGGTCTTTTGGAAGAGCCGAATGCAAGGAAAAAAAACTAGAGTTGAATTGAATACCGAATCTACCTATACTAAACCATCTATTACACATGAGGACATATCGCAACACTTTTCAGTTTCTGATCCGTTAGTCCCCGTCAAAACAAAAGGACATCCAAGGGATGCTACAAGAATTAAGTCGGGCATGGAAGCAGCTATGGAATCAAAGAAAAGAAAAACTTGTAGCTTTTGTAAAGGCAAAGGTCACAACATTACCGGATGTCCAGAATAAAAAGGTATGATATAGTATAGATCCTATTGATACATTTATTGTATGACTTCTAATTGGAATTATTTTCTTTTCATTTCAGATGGATGAAGCGAAAAAGAATAATATGGTTGAGCAGCTATGACACTTTGTCAACGATGAAAGTGGCCGTGTCCGCCAATGTCTATCATTGCCTCTTACGAGTAGTTGTTAATAGACTTTTATTTTTAGTTTTTCTTTATGTACTTCTGATTTTGTCAAGGATGAAAGTAGCAAGTTTTTCATCACTGAGTGATGATATACGCACTAACAATTTTCTGTTACTAATAAGATTCATAAATTGGCCATACAATTGCAATCCAAATTTTAATTAACTAAATAAAATGATATGAGCACCTAAATGCATGTGGCCATAAAGAAAAGAAAAAAAAAACAAAATAATCATTAATCTTGTGAACATGTGAGTACTAGATATTTAGCAGTACAAAAAATGTGAATATGTAACTATTAACTATTGGGATTATTTAATGTGTGCCGTAAGCGCATATGATAAAAGCCTTATTACATTGAAGATTCCAATCCCAACAATATTCACAGATAAATTGGTTTCCTTTTTTTCTGTAATTCCACATTTGCCCTTTATCTTGTTAGACTAAATTAATTATTAAAAACTCAAAAATTAACAAATTCAAAAATCACTTCCATATTTTACGTACAGAAGACGAGTTCAAATATTTATGACTTTTCTTTTATTCAATTTTTTTAATTAAAATTCCCTCCATTTCTTCCCTCCAACTTTATGATACAAAATATGAGACTTCTATTTATATTTGTTTACCGATTATCTGCGTACTTCCATCGTTTGTGATACAATCACATCTCAAAATTTAAAATTTAATACCTTAGTTATTCATTATTCTCCTTACATGTGAAAATATGAAACTACAACTTTAGAGTTTCTAGTGAATTAAACTAACAACCATTTACAATCAGATAACTACATCGACACCCATTAAAAAAAAAACATTCCATAAAATAAAGTTCAAAAATGCCCTTAGCATAAAATACCAATAACAATAGATCTCAATATGACTAACATTCAACTCTTAACATTTAGTAGATAAAATTGGATTCTCCTCTCCATTTTCTGAATCGATTTTCTTTTTCTTAGTAGGTCCATGTGAAGAAGCATTGTCATTTTTTCGTTCTTTGCATGTGGTAATGTTGTGACCAAGATACTTGCATAGTCCGCAACGATTTGCTCGTTTCGCCAATTCCTTTCCACTTTTCTTCCGATTTTGTGGGGGTCGTCCTTTTGTTTTTGAAATAATAGGGCACTGAACTAACTCAATTGCTTTAGTTAGAATCTCACCATCTTTAGAAGAGTTTGAATCCACAAGATTTGATTCTTGGTGCGATGAACATGTTTCATTAAATTCAATATCTTTTTCGGCTCCATCGTGGATGCCAATAAGTAGAAGGTATCTCAAAGCAACCCTCATGGATAAAAACACATAAAATATGACGACAAAGTATGCCAACAAATTCAAAATTTTTGCAAGTACACTTGGCAACCTTACCGTCCCAAAACACCGTGTGCCATCGTGTTGCTTTGTGATGTTTGACAATAAACGCGGTACCATTTTTTTCGGGAACCGAATATTGAATTGCATAACTAAACTGCTCTTGAAACTTTTTGAATGCAAATGGAGTAAAGAAGCAATGAGCTTGTTCTTCTAATGGTGAAACTGATCGCAAATACGAACCCCTATATTTCTCCAACATAGTATCATGTAGTTGTTTTTGCTCAACATCTTCAATTGCAAGATCAACCTACAAGAATAAGAATACCAAACGAAATTAATTATGACTAAAGAGAATATAATTTATTTAAATGAACATATTTAACTATAGATGACTACTTACTTGTCTAATAAACTGACTTGGGCAAGTACGCGAAGATATAAATCTTTTTACAAACGCATTAATACTTTCTGATCTCCCGGTAGTTGTCATGCCACCAAAAAAAAAACTCACGAAGATAAGCGGGTACCCAGAATGTTTTAATATCATATAAGCCTCTAACATGCTTATTATTGGTGAGATTGTATTTCGCAAGCACAAATGGCCATTTTTGCTCAAATTCTTCAACTGTGTCTAACTTATATAAGGTGTAGAACTCTGAACACCAACTTGAATAGTCATTTCTTAACACCGCAGTAAACCAACTACTAAATTTGGTTGTGATATGCCATATGCAAAATGCATGTTTAGTTGAAGGCATTTCGCTTGCAATTGCACGAGTCATCCATTTATCTTGATCTGTTAAAATTGTCTATGGGGACCTCCTCATAAGTAAAGAAAAATTCTGCATGTTATAGATAGGTAATTCACAAGCAAGTGGTTAGTTCACTAAAAAAAATTAAAAAATTTACAAGAAGATAAAATAAAGTTTTATTCCATAAATTTGTTACAAAATGAAAAGTAGGTTACCTTAAAAAGCCATTCAAATGTACTTGTAGTCTCATTGCGTAGAAGTGCACAACCAAATAATATGGTTCTTCCATGATTGTCCATACCAACAAATATGCCAAAAGGCATGTCATATGAGTTGACTTTGTAAGTAGTATCAAATACCACCACGTCTCCGTATTTTTGATACATATAAAAACAATGAGCATGAGACCAAAATATATGTTCCAGTTTGTTATCATTGTCAATTGTAAATGCATACTTAAAGTTTGAAATTTCTAGTTTTGCATTTTTACAATACTCTAACAGATCTTGTGCATCATTTTGTGAGTGTAGTTTATGATTCTTACTTATAAAATTATGAACATCTATCCTAAGAAAAGAAAGTTCTCCGTGCCTCACATTTTTTTCAAGCTCCATCACACGCATAATTTGTCTAACTGACAACCCTGCTTCTTTTAACAAGAGAATGCGTTTCTCATCTTCCATTGTAATATTACGATAAGATGGAAGAAAACGAACCTCTTGAGTAGACAACAATTCATGGTTATGCTCCGGAATGAATTTTGTGACCTGCCACTCTTTCGGGAAAATTTCATTAATTCTCCTCAATTTTATACGCATATGGGCATTGCAATCACATCTCGTAGAACCCCGATTTCTTTGTTTTTTTGAGTAATCAACCGGTTTAACCCTAGGCTTTCCTTCATGGTGACAAAAGAAGTCGCGTCTATCTTTTTCTCCCGTCTTGTTCTCAAACCTTCCTTTACGAACCGAAAATCCATTCATTCTAGCATAATTTTTATAGAAAATAAAAGCCTCTTCCTCACTAAGAAAACATTGACCGACAAACGGTTGATCTAAATCGACATTATTGTTTTCACCCTCTTCTTCGATAACAGATCTTTCTTCTTCAATAACTTCATCAATTGGCACTTCATTTAAGTCAATGTGAACTATTTTGCTCATCTACAAAAAATAAAAGTAAGATACGTGTAAATTCAATACTTAATCTAATTAAAAAAATAAATAGTTAGATACTAGATGCTCTTACCTTTTGGTATCGGGAATCAAATCACTATATTTACCACATAAAATAAAAAGTTGGAGGGAAGAAATGGAGGGAATTTTAATTAAAAAAATTGAATAAAAGAAAAGTCATAAATATTTGAACTCGTCTTCTGTACGTAAAATATGGAAGTGATATTTGAATTTGTTAATTTTTGAGTTTTTAATAACAGAAAAAAAGGAAACCAATTTATCTGTGAATATTGTTGGGATTGGAATCTTCAATGTAATAAGGCTTTTATCATATTTCCTTAGGGCGCACATTAAATAATCCCTTAACTATTTAGTAGTATAGAAAAAGAAAAAAAAAAGTAAAAAAAAAAAAAGAATCCCATAAATGTCGGTTGAACAAGGGAAATGGAAAAAAATTTTAAATATCGTATATGCGGAGGATTGGTAGCAAGTTCGCTACATGGGTTTGTAGCCATCCTATCCCCTTATTGATTCTTACATAATCATCTACTCATATGTTTAGAAAAGAAAGTTTTTGCTAACATGTTCCCCGATAATATGTATTTGATAAAGTTGAAATTTTCTTAAATTTACGAGTAACAATTACATCTAGTACTCGTTAATTCAATCTAATATTTATCATTTTATAAATATATTAATTAAAATTCACTTTTTACTAACATGTGTCACGTCAGGAAAAAAAACAAAACAAAAATTAACCGTGTAAACTGAAGCAATTTTTACTAACATACTTCATACTTGAAAGGCACATATAACCCAATTCACCTAGCGAAAGAAACTATCAACAATCCTATTTGCATCATCATCACATATGGAGATCACATAGTCAAACAGATTGTGTGGAAACGAGAATAATAAACACATAATGGGTTGTTTAGCAAACCAGATAATTTATCAGTTGTTTAGCATTAATATATGAGATTGTACACATCATAGGATCAATTAAGAAGCTAAACTCGCATAATACATCGATACCCTAGGCAACATCGATATGGAATTGTCGATACCGATCATTGTAACCTGCAGAATTCAAATGAACAAGAAAACCTAGTTAATTTCTTCAAAAGAAATTTAAATCATATTGAACTAAAGGATGCAGGATTAAAAGATGTATATATACAAATCGATGATGATGATACCTCGGCAACCATGTTTATAAAGTCTTTGTTTATGGATTAATTAAATTTGAGATGGAGAAAGAAATTGAAACAGAACAGAAGAAAGATTAATAGTACTTCCTCCGTCCTAAAATAATTGTCTTATTTTATCTTTTAAAGTATTTCTTTTTCTACTTTACCTTAAATATTTTATTTTTGTTTATATTATATAATACTTGATAAAAATTATACCTATAAAAATATATTTAAAACCCAATCAATTTATATATTTTGCATCATGTATTATATAACACAAACAAATATATATATGGTCAGAGCTGTAAATAAAAGATTTTAAAAAGTCAAAACAGTACAATTATTTTGGGACGGAACCAGTAACATTTATGACATCCATTTATATTTTCTTTTGGGCTTTTGGCCCACAACAACCCCCCACCATCCCCATCCCCATCTAGAGATGCGCAAAACCCGGTTTTTGGAAAACCCGACCCGACCCGAAACCGGTTTTGGTCAAACTTGGTCAAAACCCGTTTGGCCCAAAACCGGTTCGGGTTCAACCCGATTTGGGCACCCCAAAACCCCAACCCGACCCAAACCGGTTTGGGTAGGGTCCAAACCGGTTCGGGTTCAAAACCGGTTTCAAACCGGTTTTTTTTATAAAAATCGTATTTTCGCTCGCACGTCTTTGTTTTAAGGAAAAGCAACGTTTGGGCCAAATTTTTTTCATTAACTTTGTAGAACATTAGTAATGGAAACATAATTGATCAATAACATAACCAAAAGGCTTCTAAATCTCCTTAAAAATATTATTGAATCCGAAAATTCTATATAATTCATAAACGTTAGGGTGTTAAGCGTTTTAATGAAAAGCAACGTTTGGGCCAAATTTTTTTCATTAACTTTGTAGAACATTAGTAATGGAAACATAATTGATCAATAACATAACCAAAAGGCTTCTAAATCTCCTTAAAAATATTATTGAATCCGAAAATTCTATATAATTCATAAACGTTAGGGCGTTAAGCGTTTTAATGAAAAGCAACGTTTGGGCCAAATTTTTTTCCTTAACTTTGTAGAACATTAGTAATGGAAACATAATTGATCAATAACATAACCAAAAGGCTTCTAAATCTCCTTAAAAATATTATTGAATCCGAAAATTCTATATAATTCATAAACGTTAGGGCGTTAAGCGTTTTAATGAAAAGCAACGTTTGAGCCAAATTTTTTTCATTAACTTTGTAGAACATTAGTAATGGATACATAATTGATCAATAACATAACCAAAAGGCTTCTAAATCTCCTTAAAAATATTATTGAATCCGAAAATTCTATATAATTCATAAACGTTAGGGCGTTAAGCGTTTTAATGAAAAGCAACGTTTGGGCCAAATTTTTTTCCTTAACTTTGTAGAACATTAGTAATGGAAACATAATTGATCAATAACATAACCAAAAGGCTTCTAAATCTCCTTAAAAATATTATTGAATCCGAAAATTCTATATAATTCAAAGTGAGTTGATACTTTCAAGGAATATTTTACTAAATGCAAGGAAACATGTGCATAAAAGTGATACTGTATGCATAAAGAGTTGTACATTTCCGTGTGTTTAGTAAAAACTTCCTTGCATTTATCAAACACGTTTTAGCGTTAGGCTTTTTAAGGATAAACAATGTTTGGAGCAAATTTTTTTTTTATTGAATTGGTAGAACATTAGTAATACAAATGTAATTGAACAATAACTTAAACAAAAGTCTTCTAAGTCTTCATAATACAATTACAACTAAAAATATAAAATATACCAACGAATACATTTCGAGCTTCGGCATGGCCATCACCCGAAAATGTAATCGTGTAGTAATCTTCAACTTGTATTAATCTTCAAAAGTCGAAATCTTCTTCGGAGGTAGCCTCGCGCGAAGCTTGATCAAGAGCAATTTCTTCGTCGGAAAGTGATATTGTTACACCTTCTTCCACCTCGATATTGTGTATGTCTTCTTCGTATTCCATTTCACCTTCAAGACTTGATACATTTTGTATGCGTTCCGCGGCGTCCAAGTGATCCTTCAAGCAAATGCACATCTCTAAGGAGGCCGGTGTGAGTCTTGTTCTTCGTATAGATAATACCCTGCCACTAAGAGAAAAAGTGTAACATCTTCTCCAATAGCCTGGTATTTTCTATTTATATTTGCGAATTTAATTGTTTTAAATAGTTTTTGCGATATAATTGTTTAATTGTGAAAGTTGGTGAAATAAGTCTCAGGACTTAAAGTGAATGATGAAATGTTGCTCGTTTCAAAATATTAAAGTTGACGGAACAATAAAATAAATTTCTTGTATTTGATGATTAGGTTCCAGACAATAGATTTAGAGCGGGTATAAATTACCCACACTGTTAAATGGTTAAAAAGGATGGGTCGATCATTTACTTGCTACTTTACCAATTCCTTTCCCCAAATTCCTTTCAAATAAACTACATAAACCCTAACCTAAATTCTAGATTAAATCATCAACTTGAAGTGTGAATCGAAGTGTAATCTTCTACTAATATCATCATCCTCATCATCTAGTTAGTAACTTCGTGTTCATCTATCCATTGTAAGTATATATATATTGCATAAGTTCATATTCAAAATATATGAAGATTTGATTAAGTTCTTGGTTGTTATTGTTGTTAATATATGTTTGTAAACCATTAGAAATGGGTTTTAATCAAGTTAGAAGTTAGCTACATGAGTTTTCTGCATATTTGGTTCGTATTTGGTTTTATAGATTTGAGATTCTGGGTTGTGCCATGATCGAACTGAGTTTGCTGGGTTTTATGTTAAAGCCGATCGGCTATGCCAAAGCCGATCGGTTATACTATAAAAGCCGAACGGCTCCTTTTAGCCGATAGGCTTTGCTAGTTCAAAATCATATCAGAAATTGGACCTCGAACTAAAGTCTGAAAATTAACTATGGAAGCCGATCGGCTATGGCTGAGCCGATCGGTTATGAGAACTAAGCCGATCGGCTATGGAGGTTGAAGCCGAACGGCTATGATCAAAAATAGAATTTAAAATAGTTAGATCCTTTGAATCGTAATTGCTATGTATAATTATATTTGGAAACCAAATATACAAGATAATTAAGTTATGATCTAACTGTATTAGTGATAGTGTAATAGTACAAGTACTAGTGTAAAGTCGTTAGTTGTTTAAGAATTACTTATTAATGACAAGTTCTAACTTGTGTTGTTGCGTGATGTTTCAGATACCCCAAAGACTCAGTGATTAATAGCTGGGTGTGTTGACTGCAAAGGTATCGGTGAGTGGATTCAAAACTCATCGTTTGTCTTAGTTGTAATCATTTGATTACGACGGGTAAACGTAGACTTGATTATTGAGTTGATTAGTTGTTGTTGTTGATCATATGCCTATATGTGCTTTGTGTGGCCTTCGGGCATTGTTGTTAATGAGGTCAACAAGTTGATGAACTGTTGGTTGGGCTAGTGAGTTGTTGTGTAAACGGTACAGGGATGTACTTCATTTGTTGTGTGTGCTGAACTGTACCTAAGTATGATAAACACTAGCTATCGGTCTCGTCCGTTATGGCCATACGGATATGTTTGGATAAGTGATCTTTGGGGAGCCGCCCAGGAACTAAGGTTATCCCCGGATCCGCCGATCCTCATTAAGTTGTTGTTGATTGTTGTGGTTGCGAATACTTGTTGTAGTTAATTGGTTTAGCTAAGTTAAATGTTGAGTGTTGGAATTACTCACTTAGCTATGTGCTAATCCCTCGTTGTTACTTCCTGCAGACTTTTGTTATATGCATACTAGGGGTGTTCAAAATCGGATATCCGAAAATTCGGATATCCGAATTTCGGATATCCGAAAATTCGGATAGTAAATTATGGTATCCGAAATCCGTATCCGAAATTCGGATATCCGAATTTCGGATATCCGAAATTTTCGGATACGGATACCGGATAACCCGAAATATCCGAAAATAATAGATCGAGAATCTGGAAGAATGAGAAGTTTAGAACGTGAAAACATCAAACAAAGCAACAAGAAACAGTAGCCAATAATTTGTATAAATACGATCGACATATATAACAGTCATCTAAGAAGGGTTGTTTATTTGTTTTCTAAATTCTGGGGTTTCAAGAGAGTCGAGTAGGAGTCTTATTTGAGACTTGGAATCAATTTGGCAACACAAACTCAGATCCTATATAATATTAATTTAGGAAAAAATACTTACAGCAAAATATTAGCAATAGGAGACTTAATATAACACTGTGATGAACGAGAAGGAAATAAAGATGCCGTATGACTCAATTTAGTGTTATATGAGATTCTGAGATGCGATTGATATTTGGACTTGACGGAAGTCGGCAGCGGCGTTGGTATTTAATTGGGAGACTTATTTGTGTCTTCAAATGAGAAAATGAAGGGTTAATTTAAGATTGTGGGGGTATAACCGGGTATTCGTTCATATACGTTCAGTAATTTGGGACCATAAAAACAAAATTAAATAAAACATATTTTTATTTCGGATACTTCGGATATCCGAATATCCGAAATTTTTACAAATTGCTATCCGAATCCGAATCCGAAATTTCGGATATCCGAAATTCGGATATCCGAATTTTCGGGTATCCGAAATTTCGGATAATTTCGGATCGGATTTTCGGATATTTGAATTTCGGATTCGGATACGGATATTTTTGAACACCCCTAATGCATACGGGTGGGTAGCAGGAAGGTCAAACCTTGGAAGCATGGAATGTTTGATATTTAAGCTACTCTGATTATTTTTGTAACAACTCAGTTTAGTTCATATAATACCCCGTCATGCTAGACTTTTGAACAAGTGTTAAATCGTCCTAACTTAACCATCTAAACTGTTTTAATACTTTGGAATATTATGTAACCATGTCTTGCGTTTTATTTACTTACGCTTCCGTATTATCTATAATATTATTAGTATAGAATGAGGGGTGTTATAAATTGGTATCAGAGCATAGTTTTGGGATAATTGTTCATTGTTGAATGATCAATCCCAAAACCGGAGCATGATATATCAAACATTCTTTGGTATGGGATTAGTATTGTTTGATGGCAGTTAGTATTTAGATGCTAACGATTAACAAAAGTTTAAGTGTTGTGTTGAATTTCAGAAATGGCAGATAACGAACCACCGACCACCAACCCCAACAATGCCTCCAGAATTGTCGCTCCTCACTTAGAGACTAATACCGAGCAACACGATCATAATGGTACTTCTCAACCAACCGGACACCAATCTAACCGAGACGAGTATATTCATGAGATGGAAGACGAGTTGGTATTTCTTAGGGAATTCAAGAGGAAAGCTGAGGAAGCTGCGACTAGACAGTTATTTCAGCAAGCCCCAGTCTTTGGTTCTGGTTCATCCTCTCAAACGGAAAAGAAGTGTTCATACAAGACTTTTATGGCGAGTCGACCACCAGAATTTCAGGGAAGTAAAAACCCTACAGTAACGTTAAATTGGCTTAGGGATATGGAACGCAAGTTTGATGTGACTTGTTGTGAGGAGGAACTTAAGCTCAAATATGCGGTTCAATGCATGAAGGACGAGGCTATGGTTTGGTGGGATTCCGTTACCGGACACATGATGCAACAACAAAAGGAATCTATTAATTGGTCTCAATTTCATCAGGCTGTGCGTAACCAATATTGTTCGGATTTTGATATTGCTAGGATTCGGAGAGAGTTTGTGAATCTTCGATTGAAGGATGACATGACTATTGATGAACTGATCTCGCAGTTTACGGATAAGCTTAGGTTTGTGCAACAATGGGTTCCGGATGAGAAGACGCAAATCGAACAATTCGTGGATACCTTACCGGATAACTATCGTACGGTTGTGAGATTGGCTAAGGATTTAACGCATGCATTCAATCTTGCAAGATCCGCCGATAGTGATTTAAGTGGTTTGCGATTATGGCAAGGAAGGGATACCAATTTTCAAAGAGCAAGAACTGAATCTTCGGGTAGGAATAAATCTAAGTGGCAAGGGAATCGACAAGGTGGTAAGAAATTTGTTGGAAGAAGTAGTTCTTCGGGAAGTTTTAATAGTTCCAACTGGTGTAGTTCGTGTAGGTCTCGGCATGAGGGTCCGTGTACGGTTAAGACGAACAAATGTATGAAGTGTGGTGAATTAGGTCATGAGATAAAAAGTTGCCGTTATCCAAATTTTGTTTGTTGGACTTGTAAGAAAGAGGGGCATAGGGTTGGTCAATGTCCTGAGGCAAAGTCGACGGGGTCGGGTTCGGTTGGGAGTTCGGGATCTTCCGGTCAGAAAAGAAAGAACCCTCCTCCAGCAATTAGTAGGACTTTTCAGATGACGGTTGATGAGGCCGTGCGTACTGAAGATGTTATCACGGATACATTTCTTATAAACTCTGTACCTGCACGTGTATTGTTTGATTCGGGTGCTAATTGTACTTTCATTTCTGTGCAATTTTGTGATAAGTTGAAATTAGCCCCTACTATGATAACAAAGCCTATAGAAGTAGAAATAGTTAGTGGTAAGTTAGTTCCTGTTACCACCGCGGTGACTGGAGCTAATATTACTATTGATGATCACGTTTTCCTATTTCCTTCTTGTTGATGCCAATCCCTAGTTTCGATGTAATAATTGGTATGGATTGGTTGAGTCAGAATAAGGCTAGTATTGATTGTCACCAGAAGTTGGTTAGAATCCCAATCTCCGATGAGTCATATGTTGTGGCTCGAGGAGAACGGGATGGTGTAGCTATTCCTTTGATTTCGTTGATGAAAGCTAGGAAATCATTATCAAAAGGTTGTGAGTCATTCCTAGCCTATGTAGTTGATGCCAAATTAGAAAGGAAAACTGTTTCGGATGTTCCTGTTGTTTGTGAGTACCCTGAAGTGTTCCCCGATGAGTTGCCTGGGTTACCACCAGTTAGGGAAGTAGAATACAAAATTGATCTTGTTCCGGGCTCGTCACCTATTGCTAAAGCTCCTTATAGGTTAGCTCCTTCGGAGATCCGTGAAATGATGAATCAGATTCAGGAGTTGTTGGATAAAGGTTTTATCAGACCTAGTTCCTCGCCGTGGGGTGCACCAGTGTTATTTGTGAAAAAGAAAGATGGGTCATTGCGGATGTGTATTGATTATAGAGAGTTGAACAAGAGAACGGTAAAGAATAAGTACCCTCTTCCTAGAATAGATGACTTGTTTGATCAGTTACAGGGTTCTTCAGTGTATTCTAAAATTGATCTGAGGTCGGGTTATCATCAGGTTCGTGTTTGTGAAGAAGATATACCTAAAACTGCTTTCCGAACCCGGTACGGTCATTATGAATTTTTGGTTATGCCTTTTGGTTTGACGAATGCTCCAGCGGTATTTATGGATTTGATGAACCGTGTGTGTCGACCATTTTTAGATCAATTTGTTATTGTTTTCATTGATGATATACTTATTTATTCGAAATCTGAAACTGAGCATGCTAAGCATTTGAGATTGGTTCTTGAAACATTGAGACGGGAACAGTTGTATGCAAAGTTTTCCAAATGTGAATTCTGGATTCGAGAAGTTCAGTTTTTGGGTCATATAATTTGTCGAGATGGTGTGAAAGTAGATCCATCAAAGATTTCAGCTGTGATGAATTGGAATGCGCCGAAATCTGTTTCAGAGATAAGAAGTTTCCTTGGGTTAGCGGGATATTATCGGAAATTTATTAAAGATTTCTCTAAGATAGCCGGTCCGTTAACTAAGTTAACCCGTAAAGAGGAGAAGTATGTTTGGACTGAGCAACAGGAGCAAGCTTTTCAGACATTGAAACAATTGTTGTGCCAGACACCGATTTTAGCATTACCAGAAGGTACTGATGACTTTGTGGTTTATTGCGACGCTTCATATTCGGGTTTGGGTTGTGTTTTAATGCAAAGGGATAGAGTTATCGCTTATGCTTCGCGACAGTTGAAACCGCATGAGAAGAATTATCCTACGCATGATTTAGAACTCGCCGCAGTTGTATTTGCCCTAAAACTTTGGAGACATTACTTATATGGGACTCGATGTGTTGTTTGCACCGATCACAAGAGTTTGCAGTATGTGTTCTCCCAGAAAGAATTGAACATGCGGCAGAGACGATGGTTGGAATTGATAAAAGATTATGACTGTGAAATTAGATACCATCCGGGCAAAGCTAATGTGGTAGCCGATGCTTTAAGTCGAAAGAATACTCCTGAACGAGCTTTCTATTTAAAAGTGAATGTTTCCTTGGATTTGATCGATCAAATTAAAGTTATGCAACTTGAGGCATTGAAGGATCAGAATTTGAAATCGGAAATCATGTTAAAACGCAAGGATGAATTAGTTGATGATTCAAGGGGATTAAAGACGTATCAGTCTCGTGTTTGGATTCCTTCCATTGGTGGTATTCGAGATTTGATTTTGAATGAAGCTCATAAGTCACGAATGTCTATTCATCCGGGTAGTACTCGAATGTATAATGATTTGAAACCGTTGTATTGGTGGCCAACGATGAAAACCGACATTGCAAAGTTTGTGGGATCTTGTCATATTTGTGCTCAGGTCAAAGCGGAACATCAAAAGCCGTATGGGTCGTTAAAACAGTTAGAAATACCCGAGTGGAAGTGGGATCACATAACTATGGATTTTGTGACTAAATTACCGCGTACTGCTCGATGCAATGATATGATTTGGGTGATAGTGGATCGATTGACAAAAAGCGCACATTTTCTTGCTACGAGTGAGACAACATCGTTGACTAAACTTGCTCAGTTATATGTTAATGAAATCGTCTCCAGACATGGTATTCCCCTATCGATTGTGTCAGATAGAGATACTCGTTTTGCTTCTCGTTTTTGGCAAAGTCTACAACAAGAGTTGGGTTCACGGGTAAATCTTAGCACAGCTTATCATCCTCAGACAGATGGCCAGTCAGAACGTACGATTCAAACTCTAGAGGATATGCTTCGTGCTTGCATTCTGGAATATGGAGGTTCATGGGATTCACATCTTCCGTTGGTTGAATTTACTTATAACAATTCGTACCATTCTAGTATTGGAATGCCTCCGTATGAAATGTTGTATGGTCGTCGTTGTCGCACACCTACTTGTTGGTTAGAGGCAGGTGAAAAACAGTTTGCTGGACCCGACATTGTACAAATAACCGCTGACAAAGTTGCTATCGCACGTGAGAAGTTGAAAGCCGCAAGAGATAGGCAGAAACAGTATGCGGATCCTAAAAGACGACCGGTTGTATTTTCCGAAGGTGAATTAGTGTATCTTAAAGTTTCTCCGTGGAAAGGGGTGATTAGATTCGGAAAACGTGGAAAGTTGGCGCCTAGGTACATTGGTCCATTCAAGATTCGACAAGTTGTAAATGATCAGTCGATGGCATTGGATCTTCCTCCCGAACTCTCTGGTATTCATGACACGTTTAATGTATGTTACTTGAGAAAGTGTAATATCGAGGATCAGTCGCAAATTCTTCCGTTGAAAGATTTGAGGGTTGATCAAACTCAGAAATTGGTTGAAGAACCGGTTGAAATTGTTGATCGAAAGATTACCAAACTTAGGAAGAAACAAATTCCTATGGTGTTAGTTAAATGGAGACATAGTTTAGGTTCCAACCTAACATGGGAGAGCGAGGAGTCGATGAAATCCAGATATCCTGGATTGTTTGTTGATGTTGAGATTTCGGGGACGAAATCTCCTTAAGGAGGGGAGATTTGTAACATCCTCTCCAATAGCCTGGTATTTTCTATTTATATTTGCGAATTTAATTGTTTTAAATAGTTTTTGCGATATAATTGTTTAATTGTGAAAGTTGGTGAAATAAGTCTCAGGACTTAAAGTGAATGATGAAATGTTGCTCGTTTCAAAATATTAAAGTTGACGGAACAATAAAATAAATTTCTTGTATTTGATGATTAGGTTCCAGACAATAGATTTAGAGCGGGTATAAATTACCCACACTGTTAAATGGTTAAAAAGGATGGGTCGATCATTTACTTGCTACTTTACCAATTCCTTTCCCCAAATTCCTTTCAAATAAACTACATAAACCCTAACCTAAATTCTAGATTAAATCATCAACTTGAAGTGTGAATCGAAGTGTAATCTTCTACTAATATCATCATCCTCATCATCTAGTTAGTAACTTCGTGTTCATCTATCCATTGTAAGTATATATATATTGCATAAGTTCATATTCAAAATATATGAAGATTTGATTAAGTTCTTGGTTGTTATTGTTGTTAATATATGTTTGTAAACCATTAGAAATGGGTTTTAATCAAGTTAGAAGTTAGCTACATGAGTTTTCTGCATATTTGGTTCGTATTTGGTTTTATAGATTTGAGATTCTGGGTTGTGCCATGATCGAACTGAGTTTGCTGGGTTTTATGTTAAAGCCGATCGGCTATGCCAAAGCCGATCGGTTATACTATAAAAGCCGAACGGCTCCTTTTAGCCGATAGGCTTTGCTAGTTCAAAATCATATCAGAAATTGGACCTCGAACTAAAGTCTGAAAATTAACTATGGAAGCCGATCGGCTATGGCTGAGCCGATCGGTTATGAGAACTAAGCCGATCGGCTATGGAGGTTGAAGCCGAACGGCTATGATCAAAAATAGAATTTAAAATAGTTAGATCCTTTGAATCGTAATTGCTATGTATAATTATATTTGGAAACCAAATATACAAGATAATTAAGTTATGATCTAACTGTATTAGTGATAGTGTAATAGTACAAGTACTAGTGTAAAGTCGTTAGTTGTTTAAGAATTACTTATTAATGACAAGTTCTAACTTGTGTTGTTGCGTGATGTTTCAGATACCCCAAAGACTCAGTGATTAATAGCTGGGTGTGTTGACTGCAAAGGTATCGGTGAGTGGATTCAAAACTCATCGTTTGTCTTAGTTGTAATCATTTGATTACGACGGGTAAACGTAGACTTGATTATTGAGTTGATTAGTTGTTGTTGTTGATCATATGCCTATATGTGCTTTGTGTGGCCTTCGGGCATTGTTGTTAATGAGGTCAACAAGTTGATGAACTGTTGGTTGGGCTAGTGAGTTGTTGTGTAAACGGTACAGGGATGTACTTCATTTGTTGTGTGTGCTGAACTGTACCTAAGTATGATAAACACTAGCTATCGGTCTCGTCCGTTATGGCCATACGGATATGTTTGGATAAGTGATCTTTGGGGAGCCGCCCGGGAACTAAGGTTATCCCCGGATCCGCCGATCCTCATTAAGTTGTTGTTGATTGTTGTGGTTGCGAATACTTGTTGTAGTTAATTGGTTTAGCTAAGTTAAATGTTGAGTGTTGGAATTACTCACTTAGCTATGTGCTAATCCCTCGTTGTTACTTCCTGCAGACTTTTGTTATATGCATACGGGTGGGTAGCAGGAAGGTCAAACCTTGGAAGCATGGAATGTTTGATATTTAAGCTACTCTGATTATTTTTGTAACAACTCAGTTTAGTTCATATAATACCCCGTCATGCTAGACTTTTGAACAAGTGTTAAATCGTCCTAACTTAACCATCTAAACTGTTTTAATACTTTGGAATATTATGTAACCATGTCTTGCGTTTTATTTACTTACGCTTCCGTATTATCTATAATATTATTAGTATAGAATGAGGGGTGTTATAAAAAGCGGATTCCGAAGCTACCGTAGAAGCTTGGACGGTTAGTAAATCTCGGGCCATGAAGGCTAGAATGGGAAATTGAGATTCCCTCTCTTTCCACCAAGCCAAAATATCAAATTGTTCGAACTCATTGGGTAGAATAGTGGCCAAAAAATCCGTGGTCGTATATCTCCCATATTCGTTAGTGGTATTTTGGTTACCATCACCCCTTGCCTGTTTATTGTTTTCTTGTCTTAAACTATTATAAAAGTTTAGCATTGGATTGCTAGAAGAAGATGAAGAAAACATTGGGTTAGCCGTACTACCGGACACATGTGTGGTTGAACTATATTTTTGAAAATATACGCCAAATAAATCTCCCAAACATTTGTTAAAATCCGTTTTTGCATTATGTGAAAACAATGGGTCGGCCTCATTCAAATCCAAATTGTGACAAATGTTATCGATAAGCATTTCTACCCCGGTAACGTTTAAACAAGGGTTCATTGCGGCGGAACAAGTAATTACCGGTGGCATTTCTTGAAAATATTTTTTTAGTTTTTCTTTCATGGGAGCCACCATTTCTTCAAATATAGGACCTTCATACACGTAGTCGTTTAATTTTGTAGTCATTAACCAAATTTGATTAAGCACCAAATGGCTAGTTGGATAATAAACACCCGATAATAAAGTAGTCGCGGTTTTGAAAAGTTTGAGCAATTCGACAATCTTTTTAATATACTCCCAATATATGATTGGAAATGGTGTTGCATGACCTTTTGTAACAAGATGATCATGGAAAACTTGTAAAGTATCGCGTTGGCGTAAACCACATACAAACATATGGTAGGTCGAATTCCATCTAACGGGCATGTCCCAATTAGGGGTTAAAAAAATAGAATTCGTATCCTTGCACAATTTCATATAAGATTTGTATCTAGCTTTACCCTTTTGAAAAACGTCTTGCAACATAGATTTAAACCTCGTTTTTACTTCGTCTACATCTTCAACCGCTAGTCCGGCTTGCACAACCAAGTTAATGATGTGTGCAACACATCGACTATGATAAAAAATGCCCTTCAATGGTGGTGCGTATTTTAGTATTAATTTTGAAACGGCAAGTGTATTATTACTAGCGTTGTCAAAAGATATTGAAAAAACCTTTTCTTCCAATTTAAACATTTTAATCACACTTCGTAACATGTAAAATAAGTTTTGACCCGTGTGAGGATACTCAAAGTCTTCAAAAGCAATGGTACGTTTCATCATTTGCCAAGTTGCGTGATCAACCCAATGTGCGGTTACACAAAGGTACGAACCGGGCAAACCATGAGGAGCCGACCAAACATCGGTTGTTAATGATACACATGTATTTAAATTTTCAAAACCGATTTTTAGTTGTTTTTTAGCATCTTTCCACAATTTAAGGGCATTGCGTTTAAGAGTAGTACGACTTACATTGTTATATCGCGGTTGAAGAGTGGTTTGAATCACCCTAGTAAGCCGAGGGTTGTCGAAGTGGTTGAAAGGCAAAGCTTCTTGAATTACATAACCCGCAAAAGCTTGTCGACACCGTTCCACATCGTATGTAAATATAGAACCATCTCGTGCCATCGAAGATTGCCCACTTGCTTCCAGATTACCTTTGAGTCCCGCACAATGCTTCTCGGTATGATTTTTCAAGGTGGTGTTGGAGTCGGGTTTGAAGAACAACTTACAACGTTTACAATGCGCTTTAATCGAACCATCCGACAACAACACTTTGTCGTAAGCACTCCAAATCTCCGGATTTCTTTTGTTGGGCAATTGTTTCACAATCGTTGGTGCATTTGAAGAAACCAACACCATGGGAAGCCGAAGAAGATTGAGTTGCCATGAGAATATAGTTTGCGTTTTTGAGTTTTTTGAGTTTTTGTAGATATGTATGAGTGTTTGGAAGTTGTGAATGAACCTAAACTCAAGCCTTGTATTTATAGTGATTTGGAATGGCAAAAATGTAAAAAAAAAAACCATAAAAACGGCTAGAAATCGAGCCAAACGGCTATTTTTTTCAAAAAATCAAAAAACCGGTTTCAAACCGGTTTTTCAAACCGGTTCCGGTCAAACCGGTTCCTAACCGGTTCCAACGGTCCAAATGTCAAACCGGTTTCAAACCTACGGGTTGGGTATAACCCGAACCGGTTTTGGTCAAAACCGGTTTTGACCGGTTCGGGTTCGGTTTTTTTTCGGGTCGGGTTCTTGAACCCGGTTTCGATGTGCATCTCTATCCCCATCCCCTCCAAAAAAAAAAAAAAAAAAAAAAAGATTACATGTTAGTTTATCTAACTTTACTTGTATTATTAATTATTATTATTAATTATTAACTAGCGTTAAATCGGTACGATGCACGGTTTGAAAAATTTAATGTCATAATACGTCGATCATAATCTAAAAACGGTATACGAAATGTTTTAATGATCATATTCAATAATGTGTCGTATACACTTTATATAAGTGTGATCATCGGTACATGGATCATCATTTTTTTATTTGTACACCACCAGTTATGCTTTAAGGCGTTGTAGTGTACAACACTGTAAAACATAATTTTTGATATACAGTTAATAAAAATTTGGTGTACAAATCACTTCCCTTTATATAATCTATTTTGATGACCTTTAAAAAAAAATAATAATAATATTGAGTAAGCGTCTTTTGTTTTCTTTAGAAAGCACTTATTGTGTGCATTTTTTCTTATTCGGTAAAGGAAGTGATTTGTACACCACTAAATTTTAGCCATACACCACCAACTATGCTTTAAAGTATTGTACAGTACAACAGTCTGATGCATAAATAGTGGTGTATGGCTAAATTTGGTGGTAATCACTACCCATTCGGTAAGACGTTGGAGCAATAAGCACGTTTGATGAATTTTTCCTTTCATATCTTAATTCACCTTAAAAACATCTCTCTCGGTAAGACATGAGGAAAAGTCCACTAGTACTCCAATAGCATTAATCTCTCATTTTTCAATCATTAAATAATAACAAGTCAAAAACGTATATTATTCCTTCCAATATGTAATTTACGAATAAAAAAAAAATTCTATATCCATGCATCGTCGTCTTATTTTGTTTTTCGTTTTATGTTATTACAAGTGGTTTATTTGGTATTCAATTTACTATGATTATAGCATTTAGATTTCGTATGAGAATTTGTGTTTAATTAAAACCTTTGTATAATGGGAAAAGTGAATATGTGGCTGTCATGTACTTAAGCTTAGGTGTAGAACCACATCAAACTATGTTTTATTGATTCAAAATATACCAAAACTACGTCATATTTGATTAAATAATGTCAAAATAAGCTTGTACCACCTTTTTGTCATGAATAAAACTCACATTTTTTGTTATGTAGTTTGCAACACGTGGATAATACTTATTATTATTATTAAAGTGTTATATACTCTAATTTCCATAACTTTGCAAAACTACTAATTGTTGATAGGAAATGACAAAAATAAGGATATATGACAATTTTCATGATTTCAATTATGAAAAAATGTGATTTTGATGTGGTTTTACACCTAAGCTTAGGTACATGACAGCCACATATTCACTTTTCCCATCAAATAATTTATTTATATATTTGATACCTATTTATATTTCTAATCCTAATTGTCCCCAATTGTCAGTTCTTAACTCTTTTAGTTAAACTCTAATACGTCAATTCAATTTTTCAAATTTAGACCATTCAGTCGACCTATATATTTGTTTAAATATATTTAGTCTAAATCTAGTTACTAACAAAAGTTCTCTTCAAAATAAAAGAGATGTCAATCTCTTATGTAATCATCATATATATATTAGACGTATCACATTACTTGGAAAAATTTTTGGAGGCCCTCGAAATTTAGAGGCCCTGTGCAGTCGACCAACTCGCCCACCCTCAAAGACGGCCCTGTGTGTTTGTATATACACAGATATTGCATCTCTTTAACGGTACAGGTGAAAATGGATTTCTGGATTTGGAGTTAAATATTGTTTTTGTCTATTTTATGGTTAATATATTCATATATGTAAACCGTACAAGCATATTAGGTCTCAATCTTTAATTACTAGTTTAATTTGATACAACTTATTTTCTACACGTACAGGTGTGTTTTAGCAATAAGGATGGTGTATAAAAACTTTTCAAGTGTGTTGTAATGTGAAGAAAATTGAAACATAAATATTATTAAAGTGCATCCGCCTGACAGGAATTCAAAATATATGATAATACACTTAGTCCGGCACAAACCAACAAAATATTATTGTACTAGACTTCATTTCTTCACCACTAAGTACCAACTGTCTATTTAAGAAGGTATGCAGGTTCTGCTACACATACCTTGGAACAAATCTGAGAATGAATCACCCACGCAAAATAACTAACCCAATATGCTTGCAATGACTCTGTACAGCATGTAGCAAATTGCTACGGTGTGTAAAACCATGTCAATTGTGGATTTGTACTTGGTGTACACACTCAGATAAGCAGATAGAAATCTTTGACAAAGTAGTTTGGATAGGTTTCACACATCCACTGCGTTGTGTCCCCATTGAGGCATAAAGGTGGGTAGCCAAAAAGATTTGAGAAAGCCACATGCTGAAATAACATATGTGTTACAAATAAGTAAAAACAGGGGAAAAGAATGTTGAAGAGAAAGAATGTGAATACCAACTGTCATGGCCAGAAACAAGAAATATTGGTGAAGGTGTGTGAAGAAGCGCAAAGCACAGCTCACATGCTGCCTTCGCCTGACCATATCATTACCACTATATCTTAACAAAAACATGTCATATGTGAAGGTGCCTAGTAACCCAAACGAGTGATCTCGAATTTGTCCCAAATTTGAAGTTAAATATTACCATGTCCAAGATATTCTCGAATAACTTAATATCGTCGCGCTTGATAATTGCAAGGTGGAGTGCCATATAGCCGTAGTCATTAATTGGAGCATCCCACAAACCCTTCTCGTATATATAAGCTGCTACGTGGTGTCCCTTACAATCGTTAATTTTTTACAAAAATACATACTATGTACATGGCCGTCTCTAAACTTTAAGAGGCCCTGGGCAAAGTTGTCTTGTTATGGAAATGAAACCCTACAATTAGATGTCAAGTTAGGTAAATGTTCAATGAAAATGATTTTTAACGATCCGATTTTCAAAAAAAAATCTTATTTCTCTGATACTTATTGTCACATATCCCAGTCATTAGTTCTTAACTCTTTTAGTCAAACTCTAATATGCCAATTCAAATTTTCAAAGTTAGACCGTTCAATCGACGTATATATTTATTTAAATATATATTTAATCTAAATCTAGTTACTAACAAAAGTTATCTTACTTTAAAATAAAAGAGATGTCAATTTCTTATGTAATTATCATATATATTACACGTATTACATTACTTTGGGAAAAAATTGGAGGCCTTCGAAATTTAGAGGCCATGGGCGGTTGACCACCTCGCCCACCCTCAAATACGGCCCTAACTATGTAAATAAATTACAAGTTCATCACATTCAATAGAGACCCGACGTACAATTCATAGAATGAATGTGAGATGATGGTTGAACGCATTTGCACGGTCATAATATACGGTTATACAATACACATGAAAGGTACACGGTTATAGTTATTAGTTATTTATAAAAGATAATGGTGTATAAATCCATTAATCTAACTTTAAATTTTTTTTTATTGTACATCATACTTTTTAATATTGCTTTGCTATTGTAAAGATATAAAAGAAAATTAAAATGAGCTCCCTTGGTAGTCGTACAACACTTTAATTGAAGACGCGAGGGTTCGATTCCCATCTCTTATATTTTCTTAATACCTTTTTGTATAGCCATGAAAAATTTCTAATGAGCCTTTCTTTTACAATTATATTCATTTCATCTTTTTCCCCAGTTTTTTGCCTTCTAACTTAATTACCATGATTAACATATTTAATATTTGAAGGTGTTTGATTTAGTTTTGCAGAAATAAAAAATAACATGATGTATTATTTGTATTTAGAATTTAAACTCCGTACTACATGTAATTAACCAAAAAGCAACATCATCATTTGTTATAAGTTGATATACAAATAGTATTTTGGTTAATAGTTTAATTAGCTTAGGTATGACTTGTTGACTAGTTATATATAGAACTTATGTATGCATCTTTGAGATAGGAGCTTAGGGTCGCAGACATATAACACTAAGTTTGTCGTGTGTGGTTAGCGCGATTTACCTGTTGGTCAAGAAGTGATGCTTATATGATAAGTAGTAGTTTTAACAACTTGAAATCATAGGATCCATTCGGACAAGGATTAGTTATGGAAAAGCAGGAAGAATTATGACCAATTTAAAGATTTATTTAACAAATATATTTTATTTTAATTAAGCATGAATTTCAAACACTCTTCATATGACCACAATATAAGATGAATTTTATAGAGTGACGAATAAAGACGTGTCTACTCATACAAAAAAAGAACTATATATAGAAACGATATTTTTCAAATGATTAATTCTTATTTGTTTTAGATTTAAACCATAAAAATGATTAATTCTTATTTGTTTTAGATTTAAACCATAAAACAGACCGTAGATCCGTACTTTGGAAAAAATAATAATAATAATAATCGTGGTCTCATAAGCTCAACCTCGTTTAATAAGTCGTAACTCGGGCTCAGCATGACTCACTTACACCTCTCGGCGACATAACAGTCTTGCATACAATTGATATCATAACAGTCATTACTACACATCGGCTGCAGCAATTACTAAGACTATGGTTTGACCACGGTTATGACCCAACATTGAACATTACTAATTTGCTTCATATGAACAAACTGAAGCAATTCTACTAACATATTAGACAGACACATATAACACAGTTCACCTAGTGAAAGAAACTATCAACAATCCTACTTGCATCATCACATATAAAAGATCACATAGTCAAACAGATTGTGGAAACAAGAAGAATAAACAAATAATCGGTTGTTTAGCAAACCAGATAATCAGTCGTTTAGCATTAATATATGAGATTGTACACATCATAGGATCAAATAAGAAGCTAAACTCGCCTAATATCCATACGAAGTTTTCTTCATCATTCTCATGAACTCTTCTGCACTAACTTCTCCATCACCTGAAGAACACAAACACATACGTAACCATTTATTTAATGATAATCAACCAAATCATACGCCAAACATGTATACAAAATTACATTTAAAGAACAGGTGGATCGACTCTAATTTTTTTATTTTTTATTATTTTTTTTTGTTGTAGTTTAACTCAGAGAATAAGGAATGTAAACGAATAAATAACATGAGGTGAGAAAAAGTATATAAACTTACGATCACGATCCGCTTCCTCCACCATCTCGTTGATCTCTTTATCAGTAAAATGTTCACCTAACTCCTTAGCAATACTCTTAATGTCAGAAACAGAGATCTTCCCCTGTAATCACCACACAAACGTTACTAGTTTCTATTCTGACAATGTAAAATAATAAGCCTCATTAAGAAAAAAATGGTTACATTTTTATCATGGTCAATGATGTTGAAAGCTTTTGTAAGCTCTTGTTTGCTGTCCCTCTCACCGATTTTGTCAGTCATCATGTACACAAATTCATCAAAATCAATAGCACCACTGCCATCTTTGTCTACATCCGCTATCATTTGATTAATTTGCTGAGAAACAAAGGAATAGAAGGCATTTATACGTCTGTACTAAATGACAAGTTGAGCGAATAACGCATAGCTACAAATTACACTAAGGGCACCGAAATTTGAAAAGAAAATAAAAATAAAGTATCACTTGGGTTTCTTTCATGCCAATTCCGACCAAAACATGCCATCAAACTTTAAAATGACAAAAATGACCCTAACTATGGGAAAGTTGAAATAATACAGATTTTTAAATGACAATAATATTTTAGGGCACTTGTGTAACCCATAAAGTTTTTTACCAAAATTAGAATAATCGAAACAAAATATATATTTCAGTGGCTACTTATGAATTGAGGCACAAGTGTCATAAAAGAGAGTGAGTAAGAAGACTACTAGAAATCATACAAGGAACTGAAACACCTAACGTTAAAAAACAAGGAAAATCAGCGAAATTTAGATGTTACCTCCTCTGTCATTTCAAAACCAAGGGCCCTGAAATAAAATTAAGGATGTTACTGTTTGCATAATGCAATATCATAAGATATTTTCAGTATGTAGAGGTCACAATTTTGACCCACTCATTGATAAATGAATTGGATTATGTTATATCTCCAAAAGGTAAAAAATAGCAAAAGGAAAATGGGCCATATTGGGTTGAACAGGATAAGTGGACAACAGGTTATATAAGTTGGCGGAAGTGTACTTTTTAGTTCATACAACCTCTAACATCAGTATATTCAGAAAGTTGTACCATGATGTGATATTATAGATTTGTAATCAACTTTTAACAGGGGTTTTCAGAAAATTGAGAAAAAATATTTCTAGTCCACCTAGACTGATCCAACCCATATCATCATTTACACAAAATTACATTTGACCCGTTACCAACCCACCACTTTGCCACCTCTAGTTATACAGTTATATGAAGCTCATACCTCATTGCAACATTCAACTCCTTGGCATCAATGGTGCCTATATTAGCAAGAGAACAGACCACAGACGTTAAAATCATATTCGCTAAGAAAAAATAAGATCATGGCTTATAGACTTACCAGAGCCATCAGTATCAAAAAGCTCAAATGCTTCTTTGATTTCTTGCCTTTTCTGCTGAGTTAACCCATGATGGCGTCCTCTGGGTTTCTCTCTCCTGGATGCTTCTCCATAAACGCCCTGAACAAAAGCCAACCGTAAAATGAGAATAACTTATGCAAAGAGATAAAGTAACAATAGCAGATATATCTAGGACTAAATGGTAAATAACCAAGCATAGCCACATAGACACTTATTTCATTCAACATGTGCATGAAGGGTATAACCAAGAATTTTTATGGTACGGTGTTATGCTGATAAAATGAAGCGAGCTAAGTGTATAAACTAAAACAACTTAGACCAAGTCGAATGTACGAAAAAATAACTAAATAAGTTTAATGTTTTGCATATTAAACTATTGTGAGGAACTTCATGTATTCTTTAGGTTCATGTCAGCTATAACTTTCAACTACTACATTTGGTTCTTTGGATACAATAAGCTAATTTCTATTCCTTATATAAAATGCAAACAAAACTTGAGAACAATTTACACAAATCGCAATCATGTGTATTTTCTAAAAGAATCCGGGTACAATTTGTGTGATTATAAACAACATTGCACACCACTATTTCTAACTTCCTTCATGAAATCAATTATCTTGAAGGCTAGAGATGGCTATGATCATTATAAAATGCTTCGTCTTGATAGTATTCAGTACGACCCATAAGTGTTCCATTATAACACCAAAATAACTGAGATTACAAACATAGAAGAAAAATATCATAATTTCAACCCACTAATCAACAAACCCTAGACCTCCAATTGCACAACCTTAACTTTGCTAAATCATCACAGTACCACTAATTAAAAGCATCTATTCATCCAACCTAAACCCTAAATTCCTCAATCCTGTATAAACCCCCAATACCCATTACAAATTTGTTAATCAATGATAGCACAAAAGGTAATTGAGCATAAAGTAATTTAATTTCATAAGATCACAAATACATCAAAACTTTATCATATATAGGAAAACTAACAGATGACAAATGCAGTTGGGTATGAATTACTAATAAAAACTCACCATATTTCACTTAAATCTTGAGATCAATCGTTCAAAAAACCCAGCTCCTTTTTGGCGTATGCGCGTCAAACAAAGAAATTTGAAGATCTTGAATTGGGTCACATTAATATATATCTCAAAATAAGTTATTAAAGGCCCTTCAACTAATTATAAAGTATCACTTACACCCCCGTTGAACTTTATTGGCACATTATAATTTTGAATTTGGAGAGAGAAAAAAATCCTTAATTTCGAGTCGATTATTTTATTTTATGTACAAAAGGATTAGTGCTAAAAAGAAAAATTTGGTGGAGGGTATATATTTGGAGTGGAAAAATAGGACCCTTACAAAAAAACAGTGGCTAAATTGCTCTTTTCAAACATGTCCATTGGTATACTTTCTCCGTTATAGCTAAAGTGTTCACTTTAACTTTGCACACATTTTTACAATTTTTCACTAACTACATTTTTCACCAATTAAATAACATATTTACCTATTAAAGTCAGTTGAAACATGAAAGTGGACACTTATTTAAAACAACCCACAATAGTAAGGTGAACACTTGTAGTGAGACGGAGTGAGTATTTCCTTTTTAACCAAAATATAATAAATCACCATTAAATACCGTTGTATTGTATTTTATCATTTCCTACTTATTATAAGTTTTTTATAACAAACAAGAATTAAATCCGTAATTTATATTCTTATTTTTTGTTTCTTGGATATCATTTAATTACCGCTATACAATAACGTTAGAAAGTTATGCTAACAAAAACGTAAGAAAATATATAAATATATATAAATGTAAATAATACAGTAAAAAACTAAAGAAGTTAATAATACTACGTATAGTAACATTAAATATTGATCTTGAAATTATAAATAATAAATGTTACGAACCATTTGTCCACTTTTGGCGTGTGTATATACTGAACTAGTCTCCTCTTCCATATCACATAATATTCACTCTCTCTCAAA
Source organism: Helichrysum umbraculigerum (assembly GCA_949592205.1). Taxonomy (NCBI): domain Eukaryota; kingdom Viridiplantae; phylum Streptophyta; class Magnoliopsida; order Asterales; family Asteraceae; genus Helichrysum; species Helichrysum umbraculigerum. The sequence goes on along the minus strand of CATIUR010000002.1, from coordinate 9,122,948 downwards.
TCATAATTTCTTTATAATAAAAAATATTTTGTTAAAAAAATAAATAGGCTAAATAAGTAAGTCTTGGAACATTAACAATGGCAATGGCAATGGCTTCTTGTTTTCTCAGATCACCAATGTTCACTGCTCCACAAACTGATCACTTCAACAACCCTTCTGTAAGTCTTTTATTTCACATGCATTTTTATATATCTTTTAGTGTATATATGAAATGCAGTTTCTGTTTATATATGTCGTTTCGTTTTTGTTTGAATTATATAACTGCATGACAAGGATTATATATCTTTTTGATCGTTGTAAGATAAACTATAAAGAGAGATTTTTGGATTTGTTATTTTTTAAAAAGTTCATATAGAGAACATGCAAGTTTTGAATCTCATATATATCTGTATCATGTATGTATTTTTTGTTTTACTGTATTCGGTTTTTCTAAGATAATCATGTGAATATGAACGGAAGATTAAGGGCGCGTTTAGTTACAGAAAAGTTTCGCTATTTTTCTTTTTCCATTTCCCTAAAGAATGAGAAGTGTTTTATTTATCTAGAAAAACATGAAAAATTTAGAAAACGTGTTTAGTTGCAAGGGGTGGAGTTTTCCTTTTCCAAGGAATAGTAGAGATGTAAAACTTAGAAAACCATCAAAAGTAGTTTTCAACTTTGTAGTTATAAAAAGGAAAACAATGAATTTCCTTTTCTTAGAAAAGTTTTTTAGAAAACTCGAACTTGAACACGTTTTCTAATTTTCTTGTTTTCTTAGAGAATTTTTATAGAAAAGTGAGGAGTTTTCTGTAACTAAACGCACCCTAAACTTTTTAGTATTTTGCTGTTTTTATTAGTACTGAACTACTGATTGATGAATTCCCAAATATGTATTTATGTTTTATTAGATTGTTATGTGTTATTTATATTTCATTTTACAAGCAAAATATGTTCCTGTTATATCATTTGAAATCATTTGCAGCTATTATTGAATATACTGTATAAATTTTCTACTTTTAGGGGGTTAGTGGTTCTTGGTGTAAATCTGGTTCAGTAAGCACTCGTAGTTCAGCCTTATTGGGCACGAACTTCAGGTTAGGCTGCTCGAGAGACTGCAAAATGGATGTGAGGACTTCAGCTGTAGTTGATAAGACGGTTGAATCTGTTAATGGTTGGTTTTTGTGATTTGTTGAATATATATGTGAGGTGACAATTTGGTTTGTGTTTCGTCTCAAACGGATCGAATAATAAAATTCATCTGAAAGGGAAACTGGTCAAACAGGTTGAAAATTGCTCAAAGTTTACTTTCAGATTCATACAATGATACAACCTTTGAAATCTTCTTATATTGTATAGATAGATAGATGCTGTTGTTTTTTAATCATTAGTCACACATTAGTTATAGCAAATTTGATTTTAAAATGGACAAAAATTGTTTGCGGCTTTTCTAAACATACTAAATAATGACCCGTTCTTACACATGACCCAGCCTGCACGACCTTTCCATTTGCCACCTCTAATATAGTAAAATATAAAAGAAATTGACTCGATTTCGATGAGTTAATATAGTTGAAATTATTGGCAGAGACATATTCAACTGAGAAGGAAGAAGTTAAAGAGCCGGGTGTATCAACCATACTCATGAACTTTGGGAACAACTTTGATCCGTATGGTGCAATGAGCACACCCCTATACCAAACAGCTACATTTAAGCAGGTTACTTTTTACAGCCCATTTATTCATTTTGTTAACACCGGTATTAACCGCAAATTATACTTTAAAAAAAAAAACTATGTACAATGATGAACGTTTTCCTTATTCGTGCTTATTCTGTTAGGTGTGGAGTCTGATGTAGCCTTCCAGGCGGAGGGGCAGTACTTCAGAGAATACTCCAGGCAGAAGAAGTCTGACATGTTCCAGGCAGTCAGAATTCATGTAGGAGAGACTTCAGGGCTGTAGGTTGAGTTGAAGAAAGTCTGGCAACTTCTGGTCGGAAGGCTGTCAGAAAATCAACTTTTCCTCCGGGCAGATTTTTCCTCCGGGCGGAAGCTTCTCCGTGACAGGATGCTGTTGAGGCGGTGGAAGCCCATGGGCTTGGCCCATGACGGAAAAACCCTAATTTCCACTCTATAAATACATCTCATTGTAATTGTAAACCCTATCTTCAAAAAGAGGCAAGTTTGCCCTAATAAGATCAAATATCTCTAGTTCGGCCGTGGATTAAGCTTTGATCACATCGATCATTGCCCAACCACGTTATATCTCGTGTTCTTTATTATTATCGTTTACTTTGTCTTGTCGTTGTTTGTTCGTATTATTTCCGCTTGCGTTTGTTCTGGGCAGAGGAGAGGATCTCATTGATCCTTACTGCAGATTGGTATTCCGGCAGTCTAGCCGGTTACCACCCAACAAACTGGTATCAGAGATTCAGTTTCGAAGCTGGGAACGATGACTGAAGACAGAAGAGTAAAGATCGATAGGTTCGACGGCCAGAGTTTTGGATGTTGGAAGATTCAGATTTTAGATCTGTGGTATCATATCTTGATTCGACAACTTGTCAACAAGAAGATGAAGGAAGGCACGTTTGTGTTAGATCACAGATTTAATACGATATTGAGCAGGTTAGGTTCTATTGGTATTAAGTGTGAGGTCAGAGTTCGGGTGTTGCCGTTATTATCATCGTTGCCAGATAGCTGGGCAGAAGTCGTTACAGCAGTTAGTAGATTATTTAGAATTACTAAGCTGGCGTTAGATGCCATAAGGGATTCGTTACTGGTAGAAGACATTCGGAGGTTGATATTCGAAGTGTCCTCCAGGTCCCTCCTCCAGGCGGAGGGCAGAGGCAGAAGAGTTGACATGGAGCAGGTTAGCCATGGTCGAAGAAGGTTCAAATCCAGAAAGGGAAAGGGTTGGTCAGAGAACACAAGAGATATTACGCTTTGGAGTTGCAATCAGAATGATCACGAGAAAAGTCCGTGCACAATACCTCCAGCCAAAGATAGGCAGATGGAAGTAAGTTGATGTACAGTGCCTCCAGCCAGAGATAGGCAGATGGAAGTAAGGCAATGCATAGTACCTCCAGCCAGAGATAGGCAGATGGAAGTAAGGCAATGCATAGTACCTCCAGCCAGAGATAGGCAGATGGAAGTAAGGCAATGCATAGTACCTCCAGCCAGAGATAGGCATATGGAAGTGAACGTTAAAGAGCAGACTTGTGATATTCTGATGTGCTGTGTGGAAAGTTTTATAGAATCATGGGATATTGATTCATGTGCATCTTTCCATGCTTCCCCTTGCATGGAAGTGATGTAGAACTTTCAGGCCAGAAGCGGCAGAGTAGAACTAGGAGATGGAAAGTCCCTAGACGTTGCAGGTACCAGAGATACTGTTTTGAAGACTAGCCAGGGTACCACATGGAAGCTAAAGGATGTTAGATACATTCCGGGCCTGAAGAGAAGAAGTATCTTAGTTGGCCAGCTGGATGACGGGGGTTATGACATCACTTTTGGCAGGAGTCAGTGGGAGGTAGTCAGAGGATATATCGTGGTCGCAAGAGGGCAAAAAAGGGGTACTCTCTACCTGGAAGAATATCCGGTGGATGGAGTAAACGCAGTTACTGGTGATGCAACATTATCCACTCAATGGTGCCAAAGTCTTGGGCTTATGAGTGCGAAGAAGATGGAGATGTCAGTGTCGAATGGCGGAATTTCGAACCTGAAGAAATTCGAGATGGAATTCTGTGAGCAGTTGCTCAGAAGGCAGAGGACAATTTCATTTGCGAAATCAGGAAAGACTCCAAGAGCAGATGAGTTGGAGTTGGTATATTCGAATGGGCTTAGACCTACATCGGTGCAATCAGTAAGCGGAGCACGTTACTATGTCACTTTCATGAAAAATTCCACCCAGAAGGCTTGGGTATACTTCTTGAAGAACAAGTCAGAAGTATTTTCAACCTTCAGAAAGTGGAAGGCTGTTGTGGAGACAGAGACAAGCCAGAAGATTAAGAGCTTGAGGTCTAAAAATGGACGTGAATATGACAGTGCAAAGTTTGTCAGATTCTGTGTGGAGGGAGGGATCAGAATGATCAAGGTTGTCCCAGAAACACCTCAACGGAATAGAGTGGCAAAGCGGATGAACATAACTCTTAAGAGAAGGGTGAAGAGCATGAGACTCCATGCAGAATTACCCAAGAGGTTCTGGACAGATTCCGGGAACACAACAACTTACTTGATAGAAAGAAGTCCTTCAGTTTCTTTGGTTATCCATGTACCAGAGAAAGAATGGCAGAGTATTGAGGTCAGCCTTGAACACTTGGAGGTTTTCAGGTGTGTTTCTTATGTGAAGACCAAGGATGTTAGCAGAAGTAAATTGACAGATTCCTCCAGTCAGAAGAAACTAGAAACCTCTACCTCGAGGGAGCATGTAATTCTTGATAATGATGTTCCAGATGGAAACCTCGAGGCAAGTGGGAGCTCCAGTTATAGTGGGAGTTCGGGCAGAGTAACCTCGGGGAGCAGAGAAAGTCCTACCTCCGGTCGGAGTTTAGGTGGGCAGAATTCTGATGGCAGATACAACTTCGTGAGCAGTGGTAGTTCCGATAGTTGTGATTATTCCGGATGCAGTGGTAGCTCCGATGATGACGATGACAGATCAGAAGATGTTGAGGGTTTTGAAGAGAACAGTGTTGGTCCGGTCACTCTAGCTCCAGAGCATAGACGTTCTAGCAGGAACTTCAAACATCCATCTAGATATAGCTCGTCAGCAAATTACTTACTCTTGGCAGAGAATGGTGAACCAGAGTGTTACTCCGAGGCCTTTAAGTTAAAATATTCCGTACAGTGGAAGGCAGAGAAGAAGGTAATGAGTTCCCTAGAGAAGAATCAGATATGGTTCTTACCAGCAGAAGGAAAGACAGGTTGGCAGAAGTGGGTATTCAGGGTGGAAGAAGAGCAGGTTGGAAGTAGGAGAAAAAAAAAAGCATCGATAGTAGTCAGAGGTTTCCGACAGGAGGAGGGGGTTTATTGTTATTAGATTTTCTCTCTAGTTGTGAAGTTGACAACTGTCAGGATGATGCTTGATATATTAGCTTCAGAGGATTTACACCTAGAGCAGCTGGTTGTAAAGTCCGCTTTTCTACATGGAACCCTTGAAGGATATATCTACGTGGCACAACCAGAGGACTTTCAGATGACTGGGTCTGAGAGGTTAATTTGTAAAGAAAAGAAAAATTTTGTGCGGAATGTTCGATAACTCTATGAAGAGAAATGGGTACAAGGTTTGTGCCATGGATCCTCGCTGCTACCAGATTAGGTTCGGGTCCACATTTATCATATTGTTGTTGGAGGAGGTTGGTAACATGTTGGTCAGAGGTTCTGACATGAGCAGATTCAACCTAGATAAGAAGTTAGCTTTTGAGTTCGAGATGGAAGTCATGGGGCCATTAACACGGATTCTTCCAGTTCGGAAGGTGTTAAAAATATTCAGGCCAGAGGATGGTAAGATCAGAAACATTCAGGTCAGAAGGCACATGAAACTTTCAAGGAAACAATTACCAGCATCAGAGAAAGACATAACAGAAATGGCTAAGGATCGGTATGCTTCAGTGATAGGCAGTTTAGTGTGCACAATGGTGTGTACATGGCCAGATATTGCTCACGCAGTCTGGTTAGTCAGTATGTTCGTGTCGTATCCGGGCAGAGAGCATTGGAAGACAATCAAGTGGCAGATGTGTTACTTGAAGGGGTCGTTCAAGGTGGGACTTGGTTTCAGGAAGAAAGAAGTCATCCCGGAAGGTTATACAGATGCAGATTTGGTAGGTTGTGGGAACTCTTATAGGAGCTATTCTCGGCGTGGTTTTACAGTGGGAGAAACAGCAGTTGGCTGGACCCGGCTTCAGAAGAGTGTTGTTACACTCTTCACCTTTGAAGCAGAGTACATTGTCGTTGTAGAGGCTAGTAAAGAAATGATATGGCAGAAGGAATTCCAGGCGGAATTAGGTATGCAACTGGCAGGAGATGTACTTAACTGTGATGACCAGAACGCGAATCAGTGGGGGAAGAATATGGTATTTCACAGCAGAACGGAGCAGGTTCGCTTCGGTATCACTTTATCAATGTTTTGAGTAAAGGGGGTACGATAGTAGTGGTGAATATTCCATGTTCAGGGAACCTAGTAGGTGTGTTGACAAAGGTGGTGTTAGCATGAAAGTTGAGGCTTGGCGTAGCCTTAACTGGCCTTCCAGTTCAGTGCTGAAGGAGGGTGTCGTTCTAGAGAATGATCTTGTTAGAAGAAGTCCCCAGTTCAAGCAGACGGTTCGAGTTCCTAGTATCGAAAGTCTTCCGACTCAAGGCGTAGTCGAGCAGCGTGTTCCGAGAGGTCTCGGCGGTACAGATAGGTTAGTGAGCATTGTTTGAAGGGGCAGATACCTCAGGTTAGAGGAAGACCTCAGTTCAGTAGAATGGTTCAAGTTCTAGTATCGAAAGTCTTCCGACTCAAGGCGTAGTCGAGCGGCGTGTCCCGAGGTTTCTCGGTGGTGCAGATAGGGCAGGAGAACTATGATTGAAGAGGCAGAGTTAGTGGTTTACAGAATTACCTTGGATGGCAGTTGATGGCTATCAGCCTCCAAGTGGGAGATTGTTAGGTGTGGAGTCTGATGTAGCCTTCCAGGCGGAGGGGCAGTACTTCAGAGAATACTCCAGGCAGAAGAAGTCTGACAGGTTCCAGGCAGTCAGAATTCATGTAGGAGAGACTTCAGGGCTGTAGGTTGAGTTGAAGAAAGTCTGGCAACTTCTGGTCGGAAGGCTGTCAGAAAATCAACTTTTCCTCCGGGCAGATTTTTCCTCCGGGCGGAAGCTTCTCCGTGACAGGATGCTGTTGAGGCGGTGGAAGCCCATGGGCTTGGCCCATGACGGAAAAACCCTAATTTCTACTCTATAAATACATCTCATTGTAATTGTAAACCCTATCTTCAAAAAGAGGCAAGTTTGCCCTAATAAGATCAAATATCTCTAGTTCGGCCGTGGATTAAGCTTTGATCACATCGATCATTGCCCAACCACGTTATATCTCGTGTTCTTTATTATTATCGTTTACTTTGTCTTGTCGTTGTTTGTTCGTATTATTTCCGCTTAAGTTTTTTCTGGGCAGAGGAGAGGATCTCATTGATCCTTACTGCAGATTGGTATTCCGGCAGTCTAGCCGGTTACCACCCAACATATTCAGCCTTCGGCCACTGAATACGGCCCGTATGATTACACTAGGGGTGGCAATCCTACTCGTGTAGTGCTCGAAAGGTATGACTTCCAAGATGCGTATAAAATTTTTATGGTTTAGTAAATTGTATTATTATAGCTTGTCACTACTATAATTATTCTGCATTGCATGTGGGCTAGTCTGATGGCGAAGCTTGATAAAGCAGACAAAGCCTTTTGCTTTTCCAGTGGAATGGCTGCCTTATCTGCCGTCAGTCATCTTGTTGAACCTGGTACAATTTACCCGATTTCTTTACCTTAAATTTGAAATATATAACATCATTTAACCAAAGTTATGTTCGTGAATGTAGGTGAAGAAATTGTTGCAGGAGAAGACATATATGGTGGTTCAGATAGGCTATTGTCACAAATTATTCCAAAGAGAGGGGTTATGGTTAAGTCAGTACAAAGTACAAAAGTTAAGCTTATAACATTTTTTATAATTCGGATACACTTTTTTAATGTATTAGTATACATATTGAAGGAGAGAAAAAAACAACCAACCTAAATGAGGTTGCATCTGCTATTGGGCCCAGAACAAAGCTTGTGTGATTAGAGACTCCAACAAATCCACAACAACAAATTTCTGATATTCGTGTAAGTGTTGAAATCATACGGGTTATTATATTAATTTATCTTCTTGTTAAAATTATATGTTATAATTTCTTGTCAATCTGGGCTTTATTTCAGATTGGGCCTCAGCCCACACTTGGAGGTTTTAGAGTCGTTGTATAGAAGTAGGGTTTGCATATAAATTCATTGTATAATCCCATTTGTGTAATAACAATAATACAATATTTCATTTTATTCTCTGTTGCCTACTATCATTTCTACTCATCTCTATTCTTCCTGTCTTTAATTTTTACAGCAAAATATACTAATTTGTTCTTCATAACTAAAGTGAAGAACATTATTGTAAGTTAGCATTTATAACTATAACTTTGTTGTCATCGATCAAATGTTCCAACCAAGAACACAAACATATTTGTTGCTATAATTTTAGCATGGTATCAAAGCATACAAAGTAAAATAGGAGTACCATTAGTTAGTTTCCAAGATAAAATAGGAGTACCATCAAATCCTAATATTTGTTTAATTTTATTTTCCGCTGTGCATTTGTAACCCCTACAGAAGATCACCACAAGTCAACCAGTGGTGCCTCGTAAGTAACCTCTTCTAATTGATTGTGGTCATATCTGTCTAGTGGACTTGTGTTACTTAAAAATGACACCAACTTCATCTAGTGACATGGAAAATGTGTTTGCAACAACAACTTCAAATTTAGACTTTTCTGACCCTCTTTATTTACACCCTTCGGATACCAGTGGTACTCCTATTTTATCTTGGAAACTAACTGGGACAGAAAACTATAATTTTTGGAGTTGTGCTATGGTCCTTGCCCTTGAAACTAAAAATAAAGTTGGTTTTATAGATGGCACTTGTTTGCGTCCAACAAACAATGAAGTTTTGGCAAAACAATGGGATCGTTGTAACTCTGTGGTTCTCTCATGGATCCTTGGTGCTGTTTCCCAAGAACTTTACATGGGTCAAATTTTTTCAAAAATTGCTTCGGAAGTTTGGGAAGAATTAAAAGATACTTATGATAAGGTTGATGGGTCTGTGATTTTTAACTTGCATCATCAAATTAATTCCTTGACACAAAATGGAACTTCTCTTTCTGATTATTATCACAAACTAAACTCTTATTGGAAGCAGTTTGATGCAATGGTAAAACTTCCTAGTTGTACTTGCCATGCATCCAAACAGTTTTATGAACATAATCAGCTTTTGAAACTAATGCAATTTCTGATGGGTTTGGATGTTGTTTATCAACCGATAAGAAGTAACATTTTGACAAGAGACCCACTTCCAAGTGTTAAAACTGCGTTTTCTGTTGTTTCTAGAGAGGAATCCCACAGAGGAATACAACCGTCCAACAAAAAGGAAATAAGTAATATTTCTGCTTTTGCTGGAAAAGTTCCCGAAAAGAAACGAACTGTTTATAAAAATCCTGATGTTGAGTGTGAAAACTGTCACTTTAAGGGTCATACTATTGATAGGTGTTTCCAATTAATTGGTTACCCAAATAATCATAAAAAAGGGCAAGGAACATTTAAAAGACAAACAAAGCCTAATTTTGTTTGCAACAATACTGATACCTCTCAAAGTATGAGTTCTCTACCTTTCACAAGTGAACAGCTTTCTCAAATTGCTCAGCTTTTGAACTTGAATAGTGAACCTAAAGTGCCAAGTGCCAATATGGCAGGTACTAATTATAGTTTGTTTAGGTCCCAACACAGTTGGGTCATTGATTCTGGTGCTAGTGAACATATGACATCTTTTGAAAGTAACTTGGATGATCTTGTTGATATTTCTGATCTAAGTTTGAAAGTGAATCACCCAAATGGTTCCAAAGCTTTAATTGAAAAAATTGGTAATTATAAGTTATCAAAAAACATTACTTTATATGATGTTCTATTAGTACCAGAATTCAATGTCAACTTGATGTCTGTTCACAAGTTGGCAAGAGATACCAAGTGTTTTGTCGGTTTTAATGAGCACATGTGTATTGTTCAGGATTTACATCAAAACAGTTTGATGGGGACTGGTAATCAAATAGGCGGACTTTACTACTTTAATAATGATCATTCAACAGATCATTTTGATAAAGTGGCTTGCAACTTGTCCGCTCATATTTGGCACCAAAGGTTAGGTCACCCATCAAATCCTGTTATTAGTGTTCTTAAAAGGAAGTTAAGTTTGCAAAGTGATCGTTTGTTGCCTTGTGATATTTGTCACATGGCTAAACAAACACGTGAACCATTCCCTCTAAGTGAACACAAGAGTAGTTTCTGCTTTGAACTTGTGCATTTAGATGTGTGGGGTCCATACAAGGTTACTAGTAAGGATGGTTTTAAAATGTTCCTTACTATTGTGGATGATTTCTCTAGGGCTGTTTGGGTTTATCTATTGAAAAGTAAGGGTGATGTTTTTGACATGTTAAACATATTTCACTCTTTGGTCAAAAACCAATTCAATTCCTCAATTAAAGTTATTAGAAGTGATAATGGTACTGAATTTGTCAATAAGAATATGGAACATTTTTGTTTAAAAAATGGTATTTTACATCAAACTTCTTGTGCCTATACCCCTCAACAAAATGGAATAGCGGAGAGAAAGCATCGGCATCTTTTAAATGTTGCCCGGGCGCTTCTATTTCAATCTGGTTTATCTCTAAACATGTGGACAGATTGCATTTTAACTGCTGCCTATTTAATTAATAGGCTACCATCTTCTGTTTTAAATGGCAAGTCTCCGTTTGAAAAGATGTTTGGCTTTGAACCTAGTTTAAATCATTTAAGATCTTTTGGATGTCTCTCTTTTGCAACTAAATTAAATTCTAATGACAAATTTAGTCCACGTGCTGAAAAATGTGTCCTACTTGGTTATACTAACTCTAAGAAGGGGTACAAACTATTTAGTTTGGAAAATAAACAAATAATTTTTTCAAGGGATGTGAAATTTTATGAGTCAATTTTTCCTTTTAAATTAAACAGCACTGTAGAAAAGATTCCACAAGGATTAGACAATCTTAACTTCTTTGATTCCGTTGACATTTGTGATTCTAACTTAAAGCCCTATGATGATGTCAAAACACCTTTGCGGGATGCCAATGATTCTTATGAGGCAATGGAAACAAATGATATAAATCTGGTTGACCAAGAACTCCCTGACGAAAGTGTTATTGCAGACGAGGGCACTAATGAGTCCAATGACTCTGCTGAGGGTACCTTTTCTGATTGCAGGTCCCACATTAATTCTGTTAATGACACTAATGATATAGAACAGCCAAATATTAGGAAGTCTAGTAGAACTACCCAAATGCCTGTTCGTTTTAATGATTATATAGTGGGTGGGAAGGTAAAATATGGAATCGAAAAGGTTTGTAATTATTCTCACCTAGAAACTGATAATCGTTGTTTTCTTGTTGAATTAAACAAAAGTAGAGAGCCAACTTGTTATGAGGAAGCTTTGAAAAATGAAAATTGGGTAAATGCTATGAATTCTGAAATGGAAGCTCTTTTGAAAAATGGAACTTGGGTTATTACTGATCTTCCAAAAGGTAGGAAAGCAATAGGTTGTCGGTGGATTTATAAAATTAAATACAAAGCAAGTGGTGAGATAGAAAGATATAAGGCTAGGTTAGTGGCTAAGGGATATAGCCAAAGGGAAGGTATAGACTATGAGGAGACGTTCTCTCCGGTAGTTAAAATGGTTACAGTCAGGTGTGTATTAAACCTTGCTGTGAAAAATGATTGGGTGGTTCATCAATTAGATGTTAATAACGCCTTTCTTTATGGGGATCTTGTTGAGGATGTTTATATGAAACTTCCTCAAGGTTATTATGATAAAGATGATAATAGGGTTTGCAAATTAATTAAATCACTTTATGGCTTAAAACAGGCCCCTAGGCAATGGAATGACAAACTTACATGTGCTTTAAGAGATCATGGTTTTGTTCAAAGTAAAAGTGATTACTCGTTATTTGTTAAAACTGATAATGAAGTTTTCATAGCATTATTAGTTTATGTTGATGATATTGTAATAACTGGAAATAATGTGGATGAAATAAATAATTTTAAGAGGTATTTTAACTCAAAATTTCTTATTAAAGATTTGGGTAAGCTAAAATATTTTCTAGGAATTGAAGTATTAAGATCAAATAATGGTTTATGCTTGTCACAACGAAAGTATTGTCTTGAACTGATTAATGATTTTGGGTTGCTTGGCTGTAAACCAGCCTCTACTCCAATGGAGCAGAATTTGAAATTTCCTGAAAATGAGGATGTGTTAACAAATATTACGAATTATCAAAAGCTTGTTGGGAAGTTGATATATCTAACATTAACAAGACCTGATATAAGTTATGTAGTTCATATTCTTAGTCAATTTATGCATGCTCCGAAAAGGTCTCATTTAAATTTGGCCCTTAGAGTATTGCGTTACTTGAAAGGGAATCCGGGAAAAGGTATCCATATATCTAAAACTACCGACTTTTCAATTAAAGCTTTTGTTGACTCTGATTGGGGCAGCTATAAGTTGGCTCGACGTTCCGTAACCGGGTTTGGTGTGTTTATTGGAAATTCTCTAGTCTCATGGAAAAGTAAAAAGCAAAATACCGTTTCTAGGTCGTCTGCCGAAGCAGAATATCGTGCTTTAGCAAGTGTTACTTGTGAAATTATTTGGATTGGCAGCTTGCTTCATGACCTTAAAATAACCGAGGTGTTTCCTGTTAAAGTTTTTTGTGATAGTAGATCTGCTATATTAATTGCTACTAATCCAGTTTTTCACGAACGTACAAAACATATTGATATTGATATCCACATCGTTAGAGAGAAAGTGAGTTCAGGTGTAATTAAAGTACATAAAATTGAATCTAAAAACAATGTGGCTGATATTTTTACAAAGCATTAAGTAAAGGACAACATGATTTTCTAATGAATAAATTAAACATGATTGATTTGTTTAAGCCCCAGATTGTGGGAGGATGTTAAAATTATATGTTATAATTTCTTGTCAATCTGGGCTTTATTTCAGATTGGGCCTCAGCCCACACTTGGAGGTTTTAGAGCCGTTGTATAGAAGTAGGGTTTGCATATAAATTCATTGTATAATCCCATTTGTGTAATAACAATAATACAATATATCATTTTATTCTCTGTTGCCTACTATCATTTCTACTCATCTCTATTCTTCCTGTCTTTAATTTTTACAGCAAAATATACTAATTTGTTCTTCATAACTAAAGTGAAGAACATTATTGTAAGTTAGCATTTATAACTATAACTTTGTTGTCATCGATCAAATGTTCCAACCAAGAACACAAACATATTTGTTGCTATAATTTTAGCACTTCTTTTTTTATCAATTGGGTTAAGTGTATGAGCATTTTTGTTGCAGAAAATTGCAAATATAACTCATGATAATGGTGCTCTACTAATGGTGGATAATAGCATTATGTCTCCTGTATTGTGTCAACCCTTGGAACTTGGAGCAGGTGCTTCAAGAACTCTGTGCAGTGTGCAAAACGGTTTTTTCTAGGGGTGACAAGATGGGCAGATTTGGGTTGGGCTTAGTTTACACAAAACATTTTATTTCTATTTTTTATGATTGATAAATGCGTTATGGTTACATCCAAAATATGATAACAATAATAAAAGAGATGGGGTTTGAGTAGAACCATTTAAAAGATTAAACACAACCCAAATCAACACATTTATAACTAAACGGGTCAAATTTCCATCTCTAGCTTTTCTTATACATGTCTCAAATATTAACTAATTGTTTCTCTGTCAGACTTAGTAATGAATGCAGCTACGAAGTTTGTTGCGGGACACAGTGATGTCATGGCTGGAGTGATTTCTGTAAGAGGAGAAAGGTTTGACCATTTTATGATAGCCTTTTTGAACATTTTATGCTTGCTCGAATACTACTTTAGCACACTTGAAGTTATGATATGTATAGACTTTGACTGACTTTCTTCGTGTTCAAATTGCATTGCCTTTTTGGATACTTACAATAGGTTGGGAGAAGAATTGTATATGCTACAAAATTCAGAAGGAGCTGGGCTGGCACCTTTTGATTGTTGGATCTGTTTACGGGGTATCAAGACAATGGCATTGCGTGTTGAGCGGCAACAGGTTTTGTTCAAATCTTTTCGATTAGATTATATGTTATTGTTCTTTTGACTCGTGTGTGAATGAATACGTATATTGTCTTGAGATTAAAATCCCAGGTAAGGTGGCTCAGGTAAGAAGTCAATAGGCCCAAACAGGTCGGGTCAGGCCTACCCACAACACTTTTTGTGTTTTTTATACATACTAGTGTCTTTAAAGATATTATAAAATCTATATTATTAAAACTATTCATTCTATTTATTCTAAACAATTTAGAAGGTTTTACGAATTTCAAAACACTGTGGAGGACTTTTGACCCGTTTGAACCATTTCCTTTTTAGCTAAGTTTCTAAGTTTTAACCATTCGGACGGTTGGAGATGAACAAACAACGCAAAATGACCAAATTGTGAGTATTTAAGGTTGAAAGTGCCACATCTAACCTTTTCTTTAATGCCCTTTTCCCATGATTTAACACATCATACATTCATACCAGAGAATCCATCTAGGCATCTTGAGGGGTTTTTGGATATGCATTTTCAAAATTATGTGTCGGTTGTAATAAAACGCCTGCTGTTGAAAAGTTTGGATGTGACTATGTTGTTTGATGTAATTATATGGTAATTAAATGTCAAGTATGAGCTACATCAAAAATGTAATTATGTAAGGAGTTAATAGATAAAATGACGAAAAATGATATTTTTGTAGAAATCTGGTGGCGTTGGTGTGAAAATGATTATTCGTATAATTGAAATATGTATATCCAAACATTAATACTGATCGTTCTCTAATGTGTGTGATATGTGTTGTAGGAAAGCGCACATTAGATAGCTGAATTTCTAGCTTCTCATCCCTTGGTGAAGAAGGTTAATTATGCTGGTCTTCCTAGCCATCTCGGACACTCTCTACACTACTCGCAGGTAATAATGTCTGTTAAATAAAACAGCACGCCCCAATTATCTTGTAGCATAATATGCAAGTGTATACCGTAAAAGTATGTTAATGAACATTGAATGGTAATTATGGTTTACCATTTGCAGGCGAAGGGTGCAGGATCAGTTCTAAGTTTCGAGACTGGGTCCTTGGCTCTATCTAAGCATGTAGTAGAGAATACCAAATACTTTGGCATAACTGTCAGTTTTGGTAAAACTTTCTTCCCCATAAAGCTCATGTTTCGGTTAACTTATCTCCATTTTTCAAATACTTGCTAAAGGTCTAGTTACTGAACATGGTAATGGGTTCAAATCGACCCACAAGCGCCTTTTGTCCATTCTATAGATCTTTTATATATGATTAATGTGTAAAAATGGTTACAACTATATTATGAAAATAACAATAAGAATAAAGTAAATAACTGTATAAGATGATTTAGGAGATAAATATATACTGATTTTAGGCTACTCTTGATGCGTTCGACACATATGACCCACATTTCTTTTGAGCTAAATATTCTGATTTTATTCCCTTGGCCCATTAGAGCTAAAACATAACCCAAGTTCACCCATTCATAACTCAATGGGCTGAAATCCGAAATTTTATTTTATTGAAAATCAGAAACCTTTTTATGGTAACACCCTGATATACACGCCCATAACAGCTTTTGGAGTAATCAAGAATGATAGCAATTTTTTCTTCTAGCATTTTTTGTAACACGGGTACATGCACATAAGTCCACCACTTGCTTTACCCTCTTAATTGACATTTATGGCCCATTTACCTAAAGTTGGCTCAGTTTGGGTTGTTATTTCATATCTCCATTGTGTCAAAATTCGTCCAAAGTGCTCTCAAATAATTCACTGGTTAACCACAGTTTTTAAACAGCTCATTCTGCCACTTGTACAAATAGTTCACTATCTAACCACACTTTTTTGTGCGTGTAGCACCTAACTCTTTGTGTTTATTTTACTCTTCTGGAAGGGACTGTAAAATCGCTCATAACATTGCCAAGCTACATGTCACATTCAGTAATACCAGCAGAAGATCGTAAGGTAAGAGGTATAACTGAAGATCTGGTACGTATTGCTGTTGGGATTGAAGATGTGGATGATTTGATTGCTGATTTAGACTATGCACTTAAAACCGGACCTATGTAAAGGTTCATGGAATCATGGGTTTGTAAAACTTGACTAGTTTATCTTGTTTCTAGAACTTTAGTTAAAGTCATATCATAAATAAAATAGCATTGTTTGACCAATCTCTTATTTAACAGAATATTTAAAATGGCCCTGCATAAAGACTCTGAAATGTAACATACATGACAATTTTAAATTATCAAGTATCTCTTATTGTTATTTGGAATGGAAAGTACATTGGAGAACATAGTTTTCCGGGTGGCAAGTCTATGATATATACCAAAGCATACTAACATACTCCTAAGATTAACTCACTTAGCTAGCAGAGCATTCACATGCTCGTGTAGCATATACCATAGCATACTAACATATATGTCAATTTAGTTGTCATCCATAAGAGTTGCACATATAGAAACATTGTGTGCATATATTATGTTCAATATGAACGTCCTAGTAAGATCAAAACAAGTGAAAGTTACATTGTAAATATCTAAAAGGACAATATAGTCATGAAGATCATTTGATGGACAAAAGAAACTAATATCTCTATCATTGGAGGTGTTTGAGATATAAGTGTGCACACATTCCTTGTTTATATGGAGATGTCAAGCTTTGGAAGCCTTGGGGAATAAGTTTGGCCACGTGGACCAATCAAAATGGGTTGGGCAGGATCATAGCTATGATCCTGCAGGTGGGGTCCTTGCTGCCTACGGTTGACCAATGAGCATAGAGGGCATACAAAGTTGTCTGCAGAGGAGGGACCACCATGACGTTGTTGGTATAGTTGTACCGTTGTCTGGTATCTGGGTGGCACAGACCCTAATGGTGTGGGCTTGTTATTATTTGGGCCTGATTAGTAGGGCTCATGTACTATTTAATGGGTTGTGTGCTTCCTGAACTTGGGGTATAAAACCCAAGGAATGGGCCAATGACATGGTACACGATTAATTAGTGTTTGTATAAAAGAACACAAAGAGTTGAAGAAACAAGGAGATTAGGAGAAGAGTAGATGAAAACGATTGCAAGTTTCATGCACAATCTATGCTGGACTCGTGATTTCAATTGCTTTTAGAGAGGGTTTTACGGTTCCCCGCGGGAATGCATTTTACTCAATGAATACCATCGTATTATGTGCATCCATCATTTCATTGATATTGTTTTCATCAATTCACATATCGAGTTACAGAAAGGAGGATTTTCATTACAAACTACCGTTGGAATTAATTGGTCGCACTATGCTACTATTCTTATCGTTGGCTATCATGGTGCAGTAGCCTGGTGTGCTATGATGATTGGACATGGAAATGAACACATCCCGATAATGATGGCTTCCGTGACAATCTTGATAATCATTATTGTACATGTCAGGATGGTTTCGAAGATGCTCCGTGCAACATTTGGTCCGTTCATGGAATCAAAATTAGAATGGTTATATGGAAGATCTTTCCATTGTTAGAATCTCAGTTGCTAGCAATACAATTCATATCATTGTGTTTTATGAAAAGAAAGACGTTGGATGATATGATTTTCTCGGATTTGTATATACAATTTTCATTATTAACGTTTTGCGGCATTTTCTGTTTGTCTTATCTTTGTTGTTTTGATTATTTTATCATTTTCATTAACATCAGTATATTGTTATTATTAGGATAACTAAAGATAATGTTGTCAAAAACTTAAAATTACAAGACGTACAATAACACAACACCATGTAGTTTTAGTATTCACTCGAATAATTAAACAACTCTTGTTTTTTAATTGTCGATAAAAACTTCTGAAACTAATTCTAAGCTGAATTGCAACGAGTTGTATCTATCATAAATAAAACGACGTTACTAGAACCAACCTCTTTATACTTATACCTTACTATCAATTTGTCAACTAATTAGCCAACTTACCATGATATTTTAAGAAAGTTATCATGATGATATTATCATGAAAAAAAGTGCTAAACTGAGATCTCCTCCATATCATATTCCAAGGGTAATTTTGTCTTCTACTTCATCTAAGGTCCATCATAAAACCATAAATTATCAACCATCAATAAACCATAATTATAGATATAGATTCTATTGTATGTTTTGTTACTTTAAAATGGTTAAATTACCAACATATTCATGGTTAATATAAAAAACGACGTTGTTAGCACAAATCTCTTCATACTTTTAATCGAACATCCAAAATAGCGAACATAGTTTGTAGATGACAAATCTAGTATACCAAAACATGTATACATATAATTTATGATACTTCTACATGTGCGTCATTTATATATAAGGTGTCACATGGCAACCTTACAAGTTGATATGTCACAAGCTATACACACGACCATGAATATTAGACATTAGTCTGATATATTTTGAAACACTTAAAACCTTTTAAAAGATTAAGTCACTTAGCTAGAAGAGCATTTACATGCTCCTGTAGCATATCCCATAGCATACTAACATGCTTGTCATCGGTAAGAGTTGCACCGATAGCAACCCGAATCGCATAAACCCCTTCGATCAGTGTATGTATCATGAAAACGCGGCCCGTCCCATTTAAGGACTCCAATAATTTTTCATTAAAGAGATTAAGATCTTCCTCACTACTTTCCTTATCCAAAGTTGCTAATGCCGATGCAGAAACCCTAAAACACACCATAGCAAAGTTTCTAGGAACCACAACTTCAAATCTATTGTCTGTGGACAAAAGTGCTTCGAAATTCTTAGCCATTTTCACATGTTTTCTTATAAAGTCTCGTAAGCCGGATACTCCATAGCTTCTTATCACCATCCATAACTTCATGGCACGAAAACGTCGACTAAGAGAAATCTGCCAGTCTTTATAGTCTACCACTTGTTTAGACTGACTTGCTTTATTCTTTAACAATTCAGGGTCAGTAGATAGAGGTTTTGTAAGGTCGGTTCGATCTTTAACCCAAAGACAACAACAATCTAAAGAGGTCAAGAACCATTTGTGAGGGTTGAAACTAAACGAGCTCGCACCTTCTACTCCATCAAGAAAATGACGAAACTCCGGACATATGCATGCGCTTCCAGCATAAGCAGCATCCACATGAACCCACATATCAAAATATTTTGTAACCTCACACAATATTCCCAATGGATCCACTGCTGTTGTTGGTGTAGTTCCTACTGTGAGACAAACATATAATGGAATATAACCTGCTTCAACATCTACTTCAATAGCCTTTAACAATGCATGTGAAGATAGCTCAAAATTCGTGGACTTTGTTGTGACTATAGCCCGAACGTTATCCGGGCTAATTCCAATAACTTGACATGCTTTTTGAAAAGCAAAATGTGTTTGATCAGAACAGTAAACAACAAGCTTCCCTAAAGTGTCCTCTTTAGTCCGAATATTTCGAAATTTCTCTCTAGCAGCAATTAATGTGCATACAAAGCTTTCACACGTACTACCATGTATTACACCACCACCATCACTATCAAACGAAAACGATTTAGGAAGTTGAAGAAGCTTCAAAAGCCACTCCATGACAACCACCTCGAGCTCGGTAGCAGCAGGAGAAGCCAACCAGTTAAATCCAACAGAGTTAAACCCCGTTATAAGCATTTCGCCTATAAAGTTTCCGATACTACCATTAGATTGGAAATATCCAAAAAAGCCAGGACTTTGCCAATGGGTTATGCCTGGAATTATATGCTTTTGTACATCTTGCAATATATTTTCGATAGGTTCGGGCTGCAATGGTGCTGAGTTGGGCATAGCTTCTATGAGATAGCCCGGTTTAACTTGGCTGCAGACGGGATATTTCTCGATATTCGAGTAATAATCGGCTAAGAAATCGGCAACCAAATGGGCTTGCCTTCTAAACTCCTCAGGGTCTAAAGGGTTCATAATGCTAGTTGTTTCAACAGTTTGGCTACTCATTATGCAAGAAGTTGAGTTTTTTTTGTTTTAGCAAGTGAAAAGTTGGTTGAAATATGTGTTTTTGCTCTATTTGAGCAATAGGACTATAGGAGTTATATAGAGGATAACTGAAAATTGGTTAGTTTTTTCCCTCCTTGATCTTGGTCCACGTGGCCATTTTTCCTCCCCTTGCATCACAAATATAATTATTTACACAATGTCACATAATTCAGTTTCATCACATGTCTTTTTCTTTTCTTCTGTGTTCTTAATTGTGAAGAAAAAGGATTGACAAAATTTCTTCATATATCAAATTAACACTAGCATTAGTAGTACTCCAAGATATATGTCCTTTAATGACGGAAATATTCAGTCAGCAAAGCTCGAAAAAAGTGAGTAATGGCCTTTTGATCTACTCCTTACAAAAAAAAGTGACTAACAAGGTTATCGGTCTATCTATATCTATATCTATATACTACATATAATGGATGTTGTTATTTTATTTATAGAAAGTTTTAAGAGTAAGACTCAACACTTCCCTATATAGTTTGTCTAATTTTCATTCTACACTATATATTAGTTTATCAATTTCACATTCTTTTCACTTTTTACCAGTTGTATTATGACTCCCGAACTTTACATACAAACAAATTTAGCCATCGATCGACTCATTATCACGAGTAATCTATACGACCATCGTTGAGTTACTATTTGACCATCGATCAACTCATTAAAATATTAATTACCCTCCGCTGCATAGTGCGGGTATTACGCTAGTAATGATTAACAAGTTCGGAAACGTTTTCAACCTTTATACCCACTGATGTTTCAGTCACTAATGGTGAACGTATTTTTGATTTATTTATGTATTGATATATTATTTCTCTTACATAAATAACAATAAAATGATTACAAAATACAATGCAAATAAATGACAAATTCATTTCATAATCCATGTCCAAACATCTCTATTCAACTGTTAACAAAATATGTGCTCAACAAGGACTTTAAAAGACTCCCGCGACATAAAATAAAAAATTTTGTTCCAAACAAAGTATGCTAAAAAAGAAGCATAATCAAATTGTGCATAGCATCAGCAGATTGTTGACCAACACTATTAAATTGATGCACAGCACCATCTGCAACAGATAACTAAAGATTAAGCATGTGAAATAAGATTCAGCTCCCAAAAAAGCAGAGGTACAATACATCATGTTCTTACAAAGTTAATCAAGGTTAAAGTGTTTTGATATAAATGATAAAATGCGCAGATTAGTTTGACCCGTTTGAGCTGTTTGGTTTAATAATTTCCTACTCCTTTCGTTAGGCTCCATATTGTACGTTTTGTATGTATTTTCTATATTAATTTAAACGGTTCAATTCGGTATACGGGCTAAGGTATTTTCCAGTGAATTTTTCAATGATCATGATATGTCATTTTAAGGAACAATAAAACCCAACTATCTAAAAATATATCACTAGATACAAAGATTTAGTACATACCATGAAGAAGAACAATCGTACACGACTTGCAAATAGCAGGAAGAGGTTTCTCTAGGTAGGTAGGTACAACAGACGACTTTGATATCCTAAACAATAAACACACTAATGGGATTTCAGAACATGTTCAAAAATAATAAACAGAGCACTATGTTTACTACATCGCACGTATTAGAAGTCAAGCTAACTAGTTATAAATTTCATCAATATTTATCGACCATTTTCTCTAAAACTAGTTGTCAATAAATGAGAGATAACATAAAAAATGAAATACCTGAGCTTCTGATTGTTGTGAATATATGAATCTTCACACTTAGGCAAAACATCAAACACTAGCAGAGATGAATATAAGTATGTTCAGACTTGTATATATATGCAATTACGGATAAACAAACCACCGTCGACAAGCAGAGATGAATTGAAGACGATAAAAAGCCCTAAATCGCTTGAGATAATTGTTAGAGGCTAGGGCTTGAGTGATTTCTCCCAAATGGGATTAACATGTACCCCCAAAATATTACAGAGTAACAAAATACTCATGAACGGAGTATTTTTTTCAGTTGTTTTAGTTTATAAAATCTAAAAAACACCTTTAATGACTGTTTCTTAGAGCATTCCCAACAGTGGTTGAACCACTTCTGAACCACTTCTACCACATCAGCGCCACATCAGCTTTCCACTAACTGATTCAAAACTTATTCATCCCTACCAACAGTTTAACCACTTTCAAACCACTTTATATTCATTTTAATTATTTAATATATAAAACACCCTCACAAAAAAGCATGTGGAGCCCACAAAATACAAGCGATCATCAAGTGATTCTAAGCGGTTATCCGGTTTCAACCACTGTGATTCTCAAGTGGTTAGAAACCGGTTACCATTTGGAGCAAATGCACCAACCGGTTTGGAAGTGGTTTGCCAAAGTGATTCCCGTTGGGAATGCTCTTATATCAGTAATTAAAAATGCCAGCCAACAAATGTCACTTGTTTTGTAATGTAACTTAATCAAATCAAGTTGAAGGTGTAAGCTAGCTAAGTCGATATACAATGATATTTCAACATTCTTCCAATTAACCTTATCATACACGCATGGATTATACTTAACGAGAATCACAAAAACAGTGATAATCGATCTTTAGAACCAAGAAATTACTTGTAGTATGTGGTTTAAGCCACTTGTTGATATCAATGAGGCTAGGATTAAACGAGAACCAAATACAAAATTTCCTGTTTTTTATAATCGTGATTTGATCAATTCACATGTAATTTGTTAATGTGATTTTCATTTTTGTCATTTTGAATCACATGTGAATTTATGTATGTTTGAATTTTATACGATAATAAAAATAACTTTTTTCGTTAAAAAGGATGAAATATTATTATTTCTTGTAACTATGATTCATGATTCATGATTTGCATTTTGAGTAGTGATCCACAAATTTTTATGGATTGAAGTTACAATATCACATATAATGCTAATGAAATGATGATCATCTAGCTAGAGAAAGTTCTTCCATATAATTATACTTTTCGAATTGAAGTTAACAATTAGTCTTCTAAATATTAATTACCTAAAAAGTTAGCTATTATGTCTATGTCGAAAAATGAGTATAGCATATTAATGTAGGGTTGAGAAGTCAAAACTTGTTTTAACTCTATAACGAGAGTGGCTTTGCTTAACAAAATGATAATTCAAGAAATCGGATTGAGTTAGTTTCAAAAGCATTAGAACATTGAACACACTATTAACTAGTATAACCGCCAAGATAGGGAGGTCCTGTATCTAGTTCACGATATTTCTACCAAAACGAATTAATTATATATCTAGGTACCTATATATTTGAGATTTTCTTATGTTCTTGTTAAAAGTTGTATATGGTTTTATGGTAATGGGATAATAATGGTGGAAAAGCAGACGTTATGGATGCGTTTGGTTACAGAAAAGTTTCTCCATTTTTCTTTTTCCATATTTCTAGAGAATGAGAAGTGTTATACTTCTCTAGAAAAACATGAAAAATCTAGAAAACGTGTTTAGTTGCAAGGGGTGGAGTTTTCCTTTTCCAATGAATAGTAGAGATGAAAAACTTAGAAAATCATTAAAAGTAGTTTTCAACTTTGTAGTTATAAAAAGAAAAACAAAGATTTTTCTTTTCTTAGAAAAGTTTTTAGAAAACTCGAATTTGAACACGTTTTCTAATTTTCATGTTTTCTTAGAGAATTTTTCTAGAAAAGTGAGGAGTTTTGTGTAACTAAACGCTATGTTAACACTTTTTTTGTTATTTTCCGAAGTGCTGTTACGTTTGCGGATCGATGGTATTCAATATTTTTGTCAAAACGATCGTGTAGATGCTATTAAATATTGAGTAAATTATTTAAATCGTCCCTGTGGTTTTCAATTTTATCCATACGTCGTCCCTCACTTCCAAAAATTATTTAAATCGTCCTTGTGGTTTTCAATTTTGTTCAACGATAGTCCAAAATGGACTACTGGTGAACAAAACTTTCGGAAAATAAATTATTTAAATAGTCCATTTTGGACTATCGTTGAACAAAATTGAAAACCACAAGGACGATTTAAATAATTTTTGGAAGTGAGGGACGACGTATGGATAAAATTGAAAACCACAGTGACGATTTAAATAATTTACTCTTAAATATTTCATGGTTTGTTATTTGTACACGAGTATCTAATCAAATAAGCAACATAATATCATGTGAAAACTCCACGTAACTTATAGAGTTATAGGGCTTTATTCCTATTAGAAACGCGTTTGTTAAAATTTCTAGCATAGTTTGGTTACATCTAAAACAATTATTATTATCATGATCTTATTAAAGCTTGCCCTATCAAGTCGTCCTCCGAATAATTTCCATCAACAAAGATAGTTAAATTTAGGATAGAGTAATAAAATGTCATTTTTATCTTTATATGCAAGATAAAAATACTCCATCAAATAAATGAGTTATTGAAAACTAGATAATACATGAGCAAAGTAGCGGGGTATATATTCTGTTTAGTCTCGTTATTAATATAAAGTAAGTTGAATTTTACAGATTTGGGTTACATGATTTAGATTTTTTGTAATTTTGTATATTCCCATGACTTAAATTTATAGTTACTTATAATGCCGCTATAATAATTAAATTGATGGTTTTTAAATTCAACTATTAGTTGTTTTAAATAATATTGGTGTCAATTAATATTATTCATTGTGATAAAGTTGATCGACTCTATAAATTTTATGTAATACGGAGTATTTGATAACGATTATATGTAAGTGACGACACGTGTAGATGATAATGAAATAGAGATTTGGTAAAAAGGTAATTACCCTATATGGAGAATTATTTATAAAATGAAGGGTATATATCGTATAGATAGAGATATTACATAAAGATAAATTTAGATGTTTAATAATTTTTCACAAACTTTTTCTGTATGATTATACATCTGCGTTGCACTAAATACGTATCCTATGTTACTATCATATTTCGTACATAACTCTGCATAAAATGATACTAGCTAAGGTTAAGTAGTAAGAACATACTATAAGTTGCAAAATGAATGGGTCGGGTCGGATTACGGGTCTGGATGGATTTGGATCTAAATAGGTCCGGGTCTAGATGAGTCATTTAGGAAGATGGGTCTAAACGGATCCGGGTCAAATGGGTCTCGAGTCAGGTTGACCCATCGTGTTTCCACCAATTTTTTTTTTTATTTGAGTGAAAAATGAAATGAGGTGAAAAAAAAGATTACCCGCTAAACCAGTTGGTTAATTGTTATACAATTGGAGGTTATATTAAATACTCATTTAGACTCATCCAAAAAAATGGAGGAGACCCAACAAACCCATTCCCTCGTAAATATTAACCAAGTTGACCCATATTTAACCAATGTGTCTAAAATTGATATCTCTCTAACATACAATGAGAAAAAGATTAAAGCATTTTACATTCAAGTCCAAGAAGTCCCATTCATTCATTGACAACTTTACCCTTGATGTCATTTCATCCCAATGTAGATTGCAATTTTGATGGCACAAAAAAGTATTTACAATTATAAAACAAAACATAATGCAAGTCCTGGATCATTCACATCTAAAACTTAAATATCAAACCAGAACCAAACCAAACCAAAATCCTAAAAATAGCAAATCATGAAAACTATACAAAACAGAGCAAAGGGAAAAACAGAACTAACAACATATTGCAGTCTAAACCATAAAAATGCACAGGCCTATACCCAATGACTATATTTATACCTCACCCGATACAATTAACCACCATCAAATCATTATTTGATAGTTCAGATGCATGAAGTTATTTACCGAAAGTTCTGTCCACTTGCCCTGAACGCCTACCTGCTCCAAGAAGAAAGAAACCAAGAAGGTTCTAATAAAGCATGCAATAAAACTAATAGTAATACACAAAAATCAGCTATCCCTGATGCTTTCAACTGTAAACATTTGTGTGGTGTAGAATTAGAAGTGGTCATTTTGACCCATTTACTAATGAATGGGTTGGTTCGGGTTAGGCTTAATCTCTAATGAGTCAAAGGGGCCTAAATATTCCTGTAGTTTAAAAGGAAACGAGTAAATAACTTACCAAAGTGTAATTTAAATGCATAAAACAAAACATCCTAAATTTTTTAGTTTGAAAACTAGATTATTATTGAAATAATAATACTTCTATGATCATATTTGACACTAACTGTTTCTAAGAAACTAAAACTCTTGGATAAAAAGAGGTTTTGATCAGACAAAATATAACCAGTTTAAACTTGTTACCGAACTGTGCCCCATTTTGAAACTTCTATGTGCAGCTGAAAAAAATGTACATGTATATGCACCTTTTGCTAACCATGTTTAAGCAACCACAATAAAACTAGTTGTTTCCAAGATGATAATGATGAACACAAATATGAAAGTTAGTATACATAGATATTATTCTTTTGGGGTTATAAAATAGTTTTGTTATTCCCAGTACTTGATCATGTTCTAGATAAGATGGATTTCATACACAAGATTCGTCCCAAACTATTATTATGTCTTGTTAGCCAACACGGGCAAAAATTTAGAAACCCATGGCACATGTCAGTTTATTAATACAGTTAATGTTTGATGGCAGGAAATAGTACCATGAGTAACACTAAATCAATCACTGCCAAACCCTTCATAACTCAAGCCTTCTGATATAGTGTCCAACCTTTTACTATCTCCTGACAGGTCAGGACACACATATCAATACCCACTCCAAGATTCAAAAGATATTTAATCAAATGCCAAAAAAAATCATACCTTGAATGTCTCCATTGACATGAGGATTCAAAAAGTCTGTATCTGCGGCCAAGTAAGGTGACCTAGAATAGTTGTCAAGTATATCTGAAACAAAATGTACATGTCAATTTAGAGCTGGCAATTTCAACTCATTGACTTCTGAGCAGGTCATTTCGACCCATTATATTAATTACGTGAAGATTTATGGTATACTTTTGAGTTTTGACGCATACAACCTACTAAACTGTTTCATTCAAATCACTGTTACTGAAATAAGATATTTTCGTAATAATATTTAACACACAAATTTTCTATTAAACTTAAGTGAAAGTTGTTCAGGTTGATCAGCCCGTTTCATCCAATTTCAACAGTAACAACCAAGCAGTAAAGTGACAGCACACAGGAGAGAGACAGAAAGAGAAAAACCTGAACTAATAGAGAAGTCCGCCGTCAAATCTGAAAGACTGAAGTTTCTAGGGATCTGGCCTAAAAATCCAAACGATGATGTATCTGGATCTACAAGTGAATCATTCACGGGTTTCGGATTTGATTCTTCTCCAATAAAGGAAGGAATAGGTGCATCTGCCATTGCAGGATGTCTTCCAAGAACATTATTTGGAGCATTGTACATGAATGAAGGTTCTTCTGCATAATGAGATTCTGGTTTAATCATTCCTTCACCGTTCATACCTTGCATAAGTCCCATATTTGAACTCTGAGCCATTAAGAGGCTTGAAGGAACATTATTCCTTACGGACAAACCGGACATACCAACACCAGATTGCATGCTCGGGTGAACTGATGGTCCACCATTAGTGAATCCACTAGAATTCCCCACCGCTGACTGATGCATGTTCTCTAGTTTCATACCTTGTCTTGTATTATCTTGAGCATAGCCTGAAGGATTTGGGTGCACTGTAAAACATATATATTGTATGAGTAAAAGTGGCAATTTCAGCCCACTTCTAAATGTGTCAATTTGGGCTGTAATTTGTCTCAAATGGGTCAAATAAACATAATAGCTAAAAGTAAGTAATATCTTTAAAAATACAAGCATTCAACCTCTTAATACTAATGCTTCTGTAACCATGTTAAAACTTAGTTTGCTCTTAAAAAGATCTCTACAAAAGTATAAATGGACAAAACAACATTTACAAGGTCAACCCACCCTGACCTGGCATGTTTCATGTCATGCTAAAATAACCTGTCTCAATCTGAAATGCATGTTGACCCATTACCCAACCCGCACATCTTGCTACACTTACATATGAGCATTTCCCAATTTAGTAAACAGTATAACATTAAGGATGTATATTGAAACTTCAACTAGATACTTTTCTTAAGCCAGCAATAATGTTTACAACAATTGAGTTTACTGTGATGGCTCTCTTACATAGAGGAACCTGAGATCCATTTGGGGTAGGAACCGAAACTCCTGCAGTAGGGGGTGGTATCTGACTCATCAACTCAGCTTGTGTCTGGAGCAATTTATTAAATCTTACTATTTGGTCCTTCAAGATCAACCTCAGGTGATAAGCTTTAAAAAAATCTTGATTTTCTTCTTCAAGCTTTTGCCAAACTGAAAGATAACAAATGTGTCACATCACATAATCAACTGAATTATGTGGATGCATTACTCTTTCAACAGCTAAAACTTATACAAGGATTAAGCATCGTTTTTATATCTTACCAAGTTCAGTAAAACTAGGTTCTATTTTTGCTTGATGTAGTAGTGTACTAACAACTTCCTTCTGAGTCATATAAAGCTGCAGACACCTTTCTATAAGATTTTGTACCTGAACAGAAACACGATCAAATGAATATAATTCACTGAAATGATAATAAAAGAACACTCGGAAATCCTGCTACTTATCTTACTTGTCTTTAAAGTACTAGAAAATAGAAAATACAGAACAATTCAAGATAACTCAAAGAACGATTTATTCAGTTATTTCTCGTAGAGTATTTTCGTAAGAATACTATTCTTATTGAAAACTCAATCAACCTTTCTACTCAATCAATCACAAACCACAAGCATTATCGTTGGAACAATAAAGAACAATGTATTCAGATAATACCATAAAACTTTGTAACATTATAACCACAATCATGTATGTATCAAACAAGGATCACCATATATAAGCTTAAACTATATCCAAAAAAAAGTATAAAAAATAAATTTAGCTCAAAATCATACCAGTTGTAAATCTTGAGGTGAAACCTTTTTAACCTCTCCACTAGACATCTTTTCCAATTAATGCCTGGAAAAAAAAAAATTGAACAGATTAATATAAACAAATTAAATAAAACACATTCAAACCCTAGGGTTTGATGATCTGTAGCAACAATTTCAGTAACAGACATATTAATTAAAATGAACAAGCTTATACGACGATCATATCAATAAAATTGATACTATCAATATAATAAATATGTGAAGATACAGTTGTTATTTTGCATGCGATCAAAACACAAATCACCGACGATATATCAAATTAACGTAAAATTCAACTCAAAATTGATGAAATCACCTCCGTAATTGGTATAATTTCAATGGAATTGGATAAATTTGTATTTATTTTTTGTTGATAAAAAAAATTGGGAATGAAATTGAATTGAATTGATGAAGAAAAAAATAAAGAGGGAAAGGGTTTTATGTTTGTTTGTTTTGGCGTTATCTTTGAGATAATAATACAGTAAAATATAACATTAATAAATAGTTTATATTACTTTACATAAATAGTCCCTCAAGTGTTGCCTAAAGTATCGCTTTATTGCTCAAAAAATATTCTTTTCAAGTTTAGTCTTGCATCTAAGAATCATTAACATTTTTTATTTTGCGTATAATTTATGGTTTTAGGATATAATAATACTCGTTACTTAGTGGTGAGACGGATGGAGTACGAAGATTGTGAAGCCATCTTATTTTTATTTTCTACTTTTATTTTGGGTATATAATAAATAAATGTATTATTAGTATACCCGAAAAGTTCAATTTTTCATGTCATCATAAGCACGACCTCATTCTTTGTTCATTCCTTGTTAATTAAGTGCTAATGTGGGGCTGAGTTGGGAGCTCAATCTCTCAGTTTTTGTTGTCAGGACTCACGACAGTGAGTGCTCTTATGAAAGCAATTATATGTAGTAATTATAATTATAGAAATTTATTTTAGCTAGAAATTATGTTTCTGCTTCATGTCAAATAAGTTACATGATTTACCAAATATTGTTTGTTTTAGGCTTTATTTTACTTGAAATAAAAATTATCTTTCACCAAATAAGTGACATGATTTATCAAATAGTAGATATTACTTAAACTAAAATAAAATACTCCCTCCGTCCCATTACAAGTGTCCACTTTTGACTTTTTAAAGTCTTTCTATGTCAACTTTAACTTTAAATATATTTGTTTGTATTACATCATTATTATTCATAATTTTTTTATTATTACTTCTATTACTATTACTAGTTCTAGTAGTATCATTATTACTATTATTATTACTATTATTATTACTATTATTATTTCTACTGCTGCCGTCGTGGGTTGCTGTGTTTTTAGGTGTTTGTGTTATGTAACACCCCTAAAATACGTAAGTTTTTATAGTTTAAAATACGTTTACGTTTCAGTTTTATATGTATTTAATATGTTAAATGTTTAAAGTAACGAAAAGTTTAGAATTTGGTTAGAGGACTAACCAATTAAAAGAAATCTTGTTAGAGGGATTATATGTGTCAATAAGTAAAGTTCAGGGGAGGAGAATGAAAAATGTTAAAACATATCCTCCTACAGATTCTAAAATGTTCCAGTGAGAAATCATATGTACGTATGTGTGTATTTGAGAGGGAAAACAAGAACAAAAGCAAGAATCAGAAATTGAAGAAGAAAGTGAGTGAATTAAGGTTTCTAATTATCAAATTAAGCTTTTACAAGGTATGTTTAACCTTTCTAATGATGTAATTTATGTTAGGGTTTTAGTTTCATAAACCCTAGATGATGGAAAGATCATGTATGTTAGTTGTGTTGTTAAATTAGTGTTCCATGGGTGTTAGTAAGCTAATTTCTATACTTAGTTTATGTTAGTTTGATTAAAGAGTTTATGTTTATATGTAATTGGGTTTTTGATAGTTTATGTGTATATGAGGGTTTATGAATTAAGAAGAAGTGATAGTGATTATGTTTAGATAAGTGATGAATACCCAATTACATATGATTATCAAACCTAATTATGGAACACTAGTGATGTATGATAGGTGTTAGTGAGTAACACCTAGTTATGAGATTAAGATTAAGAAAGTAAAGTGTTATGTTAATTGATCATGCTATGTATTTATTTGTATAGGTGATCAAGCAAGAGAAGTTATTTCAAGTTGTGTTAAGTTTCAAGATAAAGGTAAGTAGATGGATATGTATGTAGAGTCAAGTAATGAGCGAGTCATTAGCTTGACGGTTTTCCCAGTATTGCAGAAGTTTGTTATTTTTAGCCAAAGTAAATTTCAAGATGACTTATGATGAGTATGATATAAGATAATAACTAGTGTCTTAAAGACTATAATGTATTTTATTTATTTTTTTAAAAAAAAATGGTACGTTTTCGGGGTGTTTCAAGTTGGTACCAGAGCACGGTTTAAGGGATTCAGGTATCCACCATTAGTGGGTACTTGGACTTAGACCAATTTTATTATGATGTTGAGCATGATTTAGTAAGATATGTTATGGTTAATGAATTGTTAACGATTCCTTACTCAAAGTGTGGCGTGCAGACTATGGATGTGTTTAATGTAATACGATAATTTGAGCGTCTGGCCAACGCAAAGATTACCATATTACCTTATATGTATCCATGGAAATCACGAGACATTAGAGGATTGAATGTTAACAAGCTATTAACTGTTTGTAGCAGAGTTTGTGCTAAGGTAGATGTTAATATGTTATGTGAACTTTCAGATAAGATGAGTAAAGAAGTAGAGACTACTGATACAGGAGGCAGTCAAGATAGGCTTCAGTCTCCTGTTCAAGATATAGATCCGATAATTGAGAAGATGAAATCTTTTATCTCGCAAGAAATCGGTATTGCTCAGAAAGCATCTATTCCTCTTCTAAAGTCAACGATTATAGAGACTGTTAGAGAGGTGGTTAGTGAAGAGTTTCAGAAACAAAAAGATAAAACAGTTGGAGTTAGTCAAGAAGTACCTCCTCAAGCTCCGATTTCGGAAGAAAGTAGAAAGTTTAGTTATAAAGATTTTTCAACTTGTAACCCACCTGAGTTTGAAGGGGATTTAGATCCGATTAAATGTTATAGATGGGTTATGGAGGTTGAAGGGGCTTTTACTACTTCACGTTGCCCCGCCGATTTGAAAGTAATCTTTGCTGCTAATCTCTTGAAGGCACGTGCTAAGAATTGGTGGGAAGTTCAACGCCGTACCTTAGGGGATGAGGTTATAAATAAGATGAGTTGGGATGATTTTAAGAAGATGTTTGAGAATACCTATTCTCAAGAAGCAGATTTGAAAAGAATTCGTCGGGAGTTTCTTGCAATGGAACAAACGACTGAATCAATTAACGAGTTAGTTGGTGTATTTCTGGATAGAGCTCAATTCTCTCCAGATTATATGGAGAATCCGAAGCGGCTTATAGATCATTTTCATGAGGTGTTGAAGAAAGAAATAAGTCAGTTTATTCAACCTAGCCGTTGTAAGTCTTTTGAAGAGATTGTGAATGAAGCTCGTTTTCAAGAGTTAGAGTTAAAGAAAGGTGAGAAGACTGTGGCAAAAAGAAAAGCTGAATCAAGTCCCATTCCTTCAAAAAAGTTCAAAGCTAGTGATAGTTCTCGTCGAGAAGAGAAGAAGACAGAAAAGTCTGTACCTCCAGAATGTAAGAAATGTCACAAGAAGCATTTTGGAGTATGCAGATTCGGGTTAAATGTTTGTTATCAATGTGGTGAGGAAGGTCATTTCAGCAAGGACTGTCCTCATCCATTGAAGGTATGTTATGGATGCTACGAGCCTGGTCATGTGAAGTCAGAATGTCCAAAGTTAAAGTCTCAGTCAGCTTCTTCAGCATATCGTAAGTCATCCGATAAGAAGTCGACTGAAGTTCCAAAAGCCAGGCCTCGTTCATTCCAGATCACAGCAGAGGAAGCTAAGGGGACCCCAGATGTAGTGTCAGGTACCTTTTTAGTAAACCTAATACCTGCATATGTTCTTTTTGATTCGGGTGCCTCTAGATCTTTTGTTTCAGAAAAGTTTAGTAAAAGTTTCATGATTCCACTTTCTGACTTAGACACTCCCTTAGATGTTGAAATAGCCGATGATAAAACAGTATATGTAACGAAAGTTTATAGAGGGTGTCAGTTAGAAATAAGTAATGAGCCTTTTTCCATAAATCTAATCCCTATGCAAATGGGGGAATTCGATGTTGTAATTGGTATGGATTGGTTAGCGGCTCATGATGCAATGATTCAATGTGAGCAAAAGATTGTAAGAGTTAAGTTACCTCGTGGTGAATTGTTAGATATTTACGGAGAAAAGAAAGAAATGCCTATCCCAGTTTGTACTTTTGCTAAAGCTAAGCGATATTTGTCACATGGTTGTCAAGCCTTTTTGGCACATGTGATAGATGCTCAGATTCAAATTCCAAAGATTGAGGAAATTCCGGTAGTAAGAGAGTTTATTGATGTATTTCCGGATGAGTTACCGGGCATTCCGCCTGATAGGCAAGTTGAATTTAAGATTGAATTGATGCCTGGAGCTACACCTATTGCTAAGACACCATATAGGCTTGCTCCAACCGAAATGCAGGAATTAATGAGACAGTTGCAAGAACTGTTAGACAAAGGTTTTATACGCCCAAGTAGTTCTCCGTGGGGAGCTCCTATTTTATTTGTGAAGAAGAAAGATGGTTCGATGAGAATGTGTATAGATTACAGAGAGTTAAACAAGGTGACTATCAAGAATAGGTACCCATTACCTAGGATTGATGACTTGTTTGACCAGTTGCAGGGTGCTAGTTATTTTTCAAAGATTGATTTACGTTCAGGTTACCATCAATTGAAGGTTAGAGAAGAAGATGTTTGTAAAACTGCCTTCAGAACAAGGTATGGACACTATGAATTTGTGGTAATGCCGTTTGGTTTGACGAATGCACCTGCAGCTTTTATGGATTTGATGAATAGAGTATGTCGTCCGATGCTTGATAAGTTTGTGATCGTGTTTATTGATGATATTTTGATCTATTCCAAATCTGCTAATGATCACGATTATCATTTAAGACAAGTGCTACAGATGTTAAGAAGAGAGAAGCTTTATGCTAAATTTTCGAAGTGTGAGTTTTGGCTTCGGGAAGTGCAGTTTCTAGGTCATGTTGTCAATAGTGAAGGTATTATGGTTGATCCAGTGAAAGTTGAAGCAGTTATGAAATGGAGTGCTCCAACAACTCCAACGGAAGTTAGAAGTTTTCTTGGATTAGCTGGCTATTACAGGCGGTTTATTCAAGATTTCTCAAAGATCGCAATGCCACTTACAAAGCTTACAAGAAAGAATATCAAGTTTGAATGGAACGATCAAGCAGAACAAGCCTTTCAAATTTTAAAACAGAAACTTAGTCAAGCACCAGTCTTAGTACTTCCAGATTGTA
The DNA here is from genome assembly GCA_949592205.1 of Helichrysum umbraculigerum. NCBI lineage: Eukaryota > Viridiplantae > Streptophyta > Magnoliopsida > Asterales > Asteraceae > Helichrysum > Helichrysum umbraculigerum. Next base: position 9,088,684 of record CATIUR010000002.1, on the reverse strand, counting down.
CTGAAGACTTGGTGATATATTGTGATGCATCGTATAGTGGTTTGGGTTGTGTTCTTATGCAACGTGGCAAAGTGATAGCATATGCTTCTAGACAATTAAAAGAAAATGAGAAGAATTATCCAACGCATGATTTAGAACTTGCAGCGGTGGTCTTTGCCTTAAAGATATGGAGGCATTATCTCTATGGTGTAAAGATTACCATTTATACAGATCACAAAAGTTTAAAGTATTTCTTCGATCAAAGAGAATTAAATATGAGACAAAGAAGATGGCTAGATCTTGTTAAAGATTATGATTGTGAAATATTATACCACCCGGGAAAAGCTAACATTGTAGCTGATGCTTTAAGTAGAAAGGCAGCTCATCTTGCGCTAACAGTTAAATCTCTTAGAATTACTGTTACTCCTAGCTTGTTTGATCAAATTAAAGAAGCACAGCAAAAAGCTTGGAGAGAAAAAGATATTCGATCAGAACGGATCAAAGGTCAAGTTGATAGTATTGTAGAAGACTCACGTGGGTTAAAGACACGTTATGGTAGAGTTTGGATTCCAAATTCTTGGGATTTGAAGACATTGTTGTTAGATGAAGCTCATAAATCAAAGTATTCCATTCATCCTGGCGCAACAAAGATGTACCACGACTTAAGATCAGAATACTGGTGGCCAGGTATGAAAAGAGATATTGTTAAATATGTTGAACAGTGTTTAACTTGCTTACAGGTGAAGGCTGAGCATCAGAAGCCATATGGAAAGATGCATCCTTTAGACATACCTGTTTGGAAGTGGGAACACATAACGATGGATCTCATCACCAAATTGCCAAAGACTCAGCGTCAACATGATGCAATTTGGGTGATTGTGGATAGATTAACGAAAAGTGCATTATTTCTACCAATTAAAGAAACGATGTCTATTGAAGCTTTGGCGGATTTATATGTTAAGGAAGTAGTTGCACGTCATGGTATGCCAGTCTCTATTGTCTCGGATAGAGATAGTAGATTTACTTCACGGTTTTGGGCCAAGTTTCAAGATGACATTGGTACACGTATAAATCTTAGCACAGCTTATCACCCGCAGACAGATGGTCAAAGTGAAAGAACGATACAGACTTTAGAAGACATGTTGCGGGCGTGTGTTATAGATTTTGGAGATAATTAGGATGTGCATTTACCGTTAGCAGAGTTCTCCTATAATAACAGTTATCATGCAAGTATAGGTATGCCACCTTATGAGATGTTATATGGGAGAAAGTGTAGAACACCAATATGTTGGGGTGAAGTCGGACAAAGAGAAATGGGCAGTACAGATATAGTGCAACAAACGACAGAAAAGATTGATCAAATCAGAGAAAGATTAAAGATTGCTCAAGATAGACAGAAGTCGTATGCCGACAAAAGAAGACGTCCATTAGAGTTTGAGGTTGGAGATATGGTTATGTTAAAAGTATCTCCATGGAAAGGTATTATCAGATTCAGGAAACGAGGCAAGTTAAGTCCTCGGTTTATTGGTCCATTTAAGATTCTTGAAAAGGTTGGTAAGGTAGCTTATCGTCTTGAGTTACCAAGTGAATTAGCAAGTATCCATAGCACGTTTCATGTATCTTATTTAAGAAAGTGCTTAGTGGATGAAACATCTTATGTGCCATTGGAAGAGATAGAAATCAATGATCAATTGAATTATGTTGAACAACCAATAGCTATCCTTGATGAGAAAATTAAGAAGTTAAGAAATAAAGAAATTCGGTTGTTTAGAATTCAATGGAAGCATAGAAAAGGTTCAGAATTCACGTGGGAGCCGGAAGAAGAAATCATTATTTATTATCCGGCTTTGTATCAAGAATGGATTGTGAGGACACAATCCTGAATAAGTAGGGGAGAGTTGTAACACCCCTAAAATACGTAAGTTTTTATAGTTTAAAATACGTTTACGTTTCAGTTTTATATGTATTTAATATGTTAAATGTTTAAAGTAACGAAAAGTTTAGAATTTGGTTAGAGGACTAACCAATTAAAAGAAATCTTGTTAGAGGGATTATATGTGTCAATAAGTAAAGTTCAGGGGAGGAGAATGAAAAAATGTTAAAACATATCCTCCTACAGATTCTAAAATGTTCCAGTGAGAAATCATATGTACGTATGTGTGTATTTGAGAGGGAAAACAAGAACAAAAGCAAGAATCAGAAATTGAAGAAGAAAGTGAGTGAATTAAGGTTTCTAATTATCAAATTAAGCTTTTACAAGGTATGTTTAACCTTTCTAATGATGTAATTTATGTTAGGGTTTTAGTTTCATAAACCCTAGATGATGGAAAGATCATGTATGTTAGTTGTGTTGTTAAATTAGTGTCCCATGGGTGTTAGTAAGCTAATTCTATACTTAGTTTATGTTAGTTTGATTAAAGAGTTTATGTTTATATGTAATTGGGTTTTTGATAGTTTATGTGTATATGAGGGTTTATGAATTAAGAAGAAGTGATAGTGATTATGTTTAGATAAGTGATGAATACCCAATTACATATGATTATCAAACCTAATTATGGAACACTAGTGATGTATGATAGGTGTTAGTGAGTAACACCTAGTTATGAGATTAAGATTAAGAAAGTAAAGTGTTATGTTAATTGATCATGCTATGTATTTATTTGTATAGGTGATCAAGCAAGAGAAGTTATTTCAAGTTGTGTTAAGTTTCAAGATAAAGGTAAGTAGATGGATATGTATGTAGAGTCAAGTAATGAGCGAGTCATTAGCTTGACGGTTTTCCCAGTATTGCAGAAGTTTGTTATTTTTAGCCAAAGTAAATTTCAAGATGACTTATGATGAGTATGATATAAGATAATAACTAGTGTCTTAAAGACTATAATGTATTTTTTTTTTTTTTTTTTTTTTAAAAAAATGGTACGTTTTCGGGGTGTTTCATGTTAGGTTGCTGTTTGGCTGTTGCGGTGGAGTTTTGCTGTTTCTGCTGCCGGATGAGGATGTATATGTGGAGGAAGTTGATTGGAGTTTCTGCTAGCTATTCTGTTTACTTTGCATTTACTATACTTTATAGTTTTCTGCACTTTTTGTACATAACTTGTAAAGAACTAAATAAATACTCTGCCGGAGGTCTTTCTGAAAGCAGCCTCTCTGCCCTTGGGTAGGGGTAAAGCTGTCTACATCCTACCTCCCCATACCCCGCCCTAGGCGGGATTGGGTATTGTTGTTGTTGTTGTTGTTGTTGTTGTATATAATACTGTGACAACCGTCAATTTAGGACTATAGTTTAGTGCCTAATCAAGTGTAATACATGTAATTAGTTCTGTGTTAGGCTAATTAATGTATCAACTATTATATATATTGTTGAATATATATCTACAATTATGCGGTTTGTTTAAATCGTACGAGCTTCAAATCGAATGAATTTCGATACAATAAATAAGGACGTTGGTGAACAATTGATTTAAGTAATACAAGGATTTTTAATAGTGTTTTTACACTTAAAAATATTATGTCAATAATATTTAGTATCCAAGTTTTATCACACGATTAATATAAACGCGAATAAAATGTAATTTCACAAACAAAACGGGACGAATCACCTTTTATAATGTAATTATTAAATGTTTAGTAAAATACTTCAAAAAAAAAAAAAAAATAATACCGAATAATTATTCGTATTTTGGAATATATATTAAAACATAGAAAATAAATATTTAACGTTTAAACTACGGAGAAAAACGAACACCGCACGGAGCGGGAACGCGGGGCGAAAATGGGAGTTAACCTCCCATCCTCACCACCTTTTCTTTTCATTTATTCTTTTCTTTCTCTTTCTTTCCTTCCTTTTCTCTCAACTACCATCCACCACCACCATATTCATCATCCTCCAAAAATCACCAAATTAACACACTAAACGACATCGGATCTTCAAGCTTGTTTGGGACAAAAGATTCACCACCTCACGATCTACACTTTCATCTTTCCGGAATTTCATTTCGGCGATTTGTAAGTTTCCGACACAACTCCGAAAACTCTCGTTTTTAAGTTTTATAACTTGCTAGTTGTTTGTATAACCTTGTAATGTCCTAAAATGGGTTGGGTAAAAATATTATGCCGATCGATGGCCGGAAAATGCGTTTTTGAGGTTGAAATTCCGATCAGACCCGTACGTCGCATTTGGCCTGGAGCAAATGCGACGCAGCGACCTACGTCGCACTATATCCTCAACGTCGCATATAGCGACGCAGCGACTTACGTCGCACGAATCCTCAACGTCGCATAGAGCGACGCAGCACTCTACGTCGCATCGAATTGCGGACGTCGCACTTAGCGACGCAGACCCTTACGTCGCAGAAATCAACTACGTCGCCTATAGCGACGCCACGTACAACGTCGCATTAAATTGCGAAAGTCGCACATAGCGACGCCGTGCCCAACGTCGCAGTCCGGATCTGCGACGTCGCACCCAACGTCGCAGGCTACGTCGCACAAAACAGAATCTTCAAACCTCAAGATTTTCAAAGTCAAATTTTACTGTAGCAATTCACTGTAGCAACAATATAATAACATTTTAGAACTATCGTTACAACCGTCACCAACGGGCCGTACATATTTTCAAATACACAATTAAATCAACTAAGTCATAGTAACTTAGACAATTCAATCAAACAAGTCGTTGTAACTTGTATCAACTTATTCAAACAAGTCGTAGTAACTTGTAATAAAACAATCAACCAAATCGGGGTAATTTGGACATTAAGTTAGACAAACAATTCAAATGGTAGTCTTTCGGGATACCAATACAATTAATGACAATTTAAGTGTCGTGGACACATTCAGGTTTCAAGCCTTTGGACACCAACTCACAGCTAATTACTTCAAGTTTATTAAGTTAAACACTTCAAGAACCAGGTGAGTTTCATAGCCCCATTTTCACTGCTTTACAACTAGGGGTGTGATATTACTACTCGATTTTGTTTTACAAGTAGAACGCAAGTGCCAAACTTCAAATACTACATGAGTTTCAAGCTAATCAATTTAAAGTCCTCCATAAGCATAGTCTCTAATATTTTAGCGTGAATGTTAGTATATGATATCATATGGGATTGACAATCCTCATCCGGGTTAGCACGCACTAACCGGTCAAACGGATGTATTAGCATTTGGGAAGACGAGTGTTGATTAGGCACTCGTAGGAGGCATTTCAAGTTAGGTTTCCTTAAGTGGGCCTGACAAATCAAGTTAAGCTCAGACTATGTGCTCATGGACAGTATAACTTTTATTTTGCTTAATTGCATTTTAAATTCAATATAAATCTTGCGGTTCTTACAACTATACATTGACATACAAACCTGTGAGCTCACCAGCGTTTTCGCTGACCCATTTTAGTATTTATCACAGGTACCCAGCAGTAGGTTGGCTGCACAAACAGGAACTATTAGCTCGAGTCAGCATTCATACAACTAGAGATTTGATTGCATTATTATATTTTGTAAAAGTAATTATGCTATGTAATCTCTCAATTTCAGGAATCGAGCTAATGTAACTATATTTTGATGTAAACATTTACTTTATCTATACAAGTTTAAAACGACGCATATAGTGGTCGTTCATTATATCTTATGTGCTTTGTATATTGATTAGTGACACCCAAATCAAGCTTCCGCAAATCATCAAATTTGGGGGTGTCACAGATTGGTATCAAAGCCTAAGGTTATAGTGAACTAGGTTGCATTTAGTGGGCCTAGACTATGACCGTTAGGCAGTATTCCTTATTAGTTATGACTAGTTCAGGGATTACATCATACGACTTTAATTTAACATAGCCTGATCAACTATGTACAATTAGAGAAAGATGATGTGAAATCTGAAAGAGTTATGTTGAATAGGAATGCATTAGTTAACTCTGACCTCGAGAGAAACGGGACTCAAAACACGTCTGTGCTAGACACTCAATAGGTTATTATGTGATATACATGTATGTACATAAATAGACCTCATTACAACTTTAGGCTATATTATATTATAAGAATATAAGCCTCTTTCTCTCTAACGCTTTGTCTCGAAATGACAAACACACCACTAGTTCATCATACTCGGACTAGTATCTTATTTCATTTCCTTGTTCTTTCTTACTCAGCATCATGCCTCCTCGTCGTCAAATTACCCTTAGCGATGCTGAGATCGCGGGAATAATTGCCCGCAGTGTGACCGAAGCCTTGGCTACTCGAACACCACCCGGTAGCGAGGACACAGCAACCAATACTCCACCACCCAAACCTTGCTCCTATAAGGACTTTCTTAGCTGTAAACCGCTATACTTCAAGGGCACGGAAGGTGCCATTGGCTTAATCCGTTGGATTGAGCGCATGGAATCTGTTTTCAGTCTCTACGATTGCACTGAGAACAACAAGGTCAAATTCGCTGCTTACACCTTTCAGGAAGGTGCACTCACGTGGTGGAAAACCCACGCAAACTCCGTAGGCCTTGAGGTTGCAAACCGACTTCCTTGGGCCGAACTGAAAAAGAAACTGACAGAAAAATACTGTCCTGAAGAGGAATTGCACAGGCTGGAAGAAGAATTCTGGCATCTGGAGGTGCAGGGAAATGATGTTGCTGATTATACCACTAAATTTCAGCAGTTTGCTTTATTATGCCCGGGTTTAGTCGAACCAGAAACTAAGGGCATTAAGAAATACATTCGTGGACTCCCCGAGAACATCCAGGGCAACGTCGCCTCATCCAAACCAACTACTACTGAGAGTGCCATTCGATTGGCCCACGAACTCATGGCTCTAGTTGTCAGCCGTGAGACCTCCAACACCTCATCCTCCAACAACAACAAACGCAAATCCACTGAACACCACCATAACTCAAACAAGAAAAACAACGCCATCCAAGTCTACACCTCAAACTCTGAAACCACCCGCAGCTACACCGGGGACAGACCTTATTGTCCCAATTGTAACTATCACCACTTTGGTCAGTGCAATACCCCTTGCAACAACTGCAGGAGGTACGGGCATTCGACTAAGGATTGCCGAGCTCCCAAATCCAACAACAACCCCTCTGACAGAAATACCCGACAACCTAAGTCCTGTTATGAATGTGGAAACCCAGGACACTTCAGGGATTCTTGCCCAAAATTGAAGAATAAGGGCAACAACAACAACAACAACAACCACCGCAACAACAACAACACCAAAAGTAGCGCCTTCGTGATCAACTCAGGGGACGCCCGTCAGGACCCGAATGTGGTCACGGGTATGTTCCTCCTCAACAATTTAACTGCTTCCATACTGTTTGATACTGGTGCCGATAGGAGTTTTATTTCCGATGAATTTTGCCCTCTACTTGACATTACACCTGTTACTTTAGACGTTAAGTACACCGTAGAGTTAGCAAATGGCAAATTGATAGGAACCAATAGTGTGATACCTAATTGCACCTTAAATCTAGCCGACGAAACCTTCTCCATAGATCTTATGCCTGTTGAGATAGGAAGTTTCGATGTCATCGTAGGCATGGACTGGTTATCCAAACATCGTGCCGAAATCATCTGCTATGACAAAATTGTTCGCATACCTCTCACTGTCGGTAGAACCCTAGTCATACAGGGGGAGACCGGAGGGACGAGGCTTAACATCATATCTTGTCTTAAAACCCGAAAATTTCTGAGAAAGGGTTATCCAGCAATCCTCGCGCACATCATGGAGAAAAAGTCGAAGGAGAAGCGACTTGAGGATGTTCCAATTGTTCGAGACTTTCCAGAAGTCTTTCCTGAAGAACTACCTGGTCTACCACCACCAAGACAGGTTGAGTTCTCAATCGATCTTGTACCAGGTGCTGCGCCTGTCGCCCGAGCACCATACCGTTTAGCTCCATCCGAACTTCAGGAGCTGTCCACCCAGTTACAGGAACTCCTGGAACGAGGATTCATCAGGCCGAGTTCTTCACCTTGGGGAGCTCCGGTCCTATTTGTTAAGAAGAAAGATGGTTCTTTTCGAATGTGTATCGACTATCGAGAGTTGAACAAGTTAACTGTCAAGAACCGGTATCCACTCCCTCGAATCGATGACCTGTTCGACCAACTTCAAGGGTCGAGTTGTTATTCAAAGATTGATCTCCGATCCGGTTATCACCAATTGCGTGTTCGCGATGCCGATATTCCAAAAACCGCTTTCAGAACCCGTTACGGGCATTACGAATTTCAAGTGATGCCATTCGGCCTAACCAATGCACCGGCTGTATTCATGGACCTTATGAATCGGGTGTGTAAACCTTACCTTGATAAGTTTGTCATTGTCTTCATCGATGACATTCTCATATATTCACGAAGCAAAGAAGAGCATGCGCAACACCTCAGAACCATCCTTGAACTACTTAAACACGAGGAGCTCTATGCCAAGTTCTCTAAGTGTGAGTTCTGGATCGAAACTGTTCAATTCCTTGGTCACGTGATTGACAGGCAGGGGATTCACGTTGACCCGTCAAAAATCGAGGCTATCAAAGACTGGCAATCGCCAACCACTCCGACCGAAGTACGGCAGTTTCTAGGACTGGCCGGATACTATCGACGATTCATTGAAAATTTCTCCAAGATAGCCATACCACTTACGACTCTGACCCAGAAAGATAAAAAGTTTGACTGGACTGATAAACAAGAATCGGCATTCCAACTCTTAAAACAAAAGCTTTGCAGTGCTCCTATCCTCTCATTACCCGAAGGCACCGATGACTTCGTGGTATACTGCGATGCTTCTCATCAAGGTCTCGGTTGTGTGCTTATGCAACGAGACAAAGTCATAGCTTATGCTTCCCGACAGCTCAAGATTCATGAAAAGAATTACACCACCCACGACCTCGAGCTAGGAGCTGTCGTTTTTGCCCTCAAAATCTGGAGACATTACCTTTACGGTACCAGATGTACAATCTTTACCGACCATAAAAGCCTTCAACACATATTCGATCAGAAGGATCTCAACATGAGGCAACGTCGATGGGTCGAGTTACTTACGGATTACGACTGCGAACTCAAATATCATCCAGGCAAAGCAAATGTTGTTGCTGACGCCCTCAGTCGAAAAGAGCGAGTGAAACCACTTCGGGTTCGAGCCCTCAGTATGACCATTCACAACAATTTAAACATTCAAATCCTCACTGCTCAACTCGAAGCCTTAAAACCCGAAAATGTCAAAGATGAAGCCTTGCGGGGCATGGATAAACAATTCGAAATCAGACCTAACGGGATTAGGTATTTCTCAAACCGAATCTGGTTGCCTAAATTTGGGAACCTACGAGACTTGGTGATGGATGAAGCTCACAAGTCCAAATATTCTATCCATCCGGGATCCGATAAAATGTACCACGGTATCAAGGACTTCTACTGGTGGCCGAACATGAAAGCTGAAATCGCCACCTATGTCAGCAAGTGCCTTACTTGCTCCAAAGTCAAAATCGAATATCAAAAACCTTCTGGTTTACTTCAACAACCCAGTCTTCCTGAATGGAAATGGGAACAAATTGCCATGGATTTCATAACCAAACTACCCAAGTCATCGAGCGGTTGCGATACCATTTGGGTGATCGTGGATCGTCTCACAAAGTCTGCTCACTTCTTGGCAATCAAGGAATCCAACAAAATGGAACGCCTCACCAGAATCTATTTGAAGGAAATCGTGACCAAACACGGTGTTCCAATTTCAATTATCTCCGATAGGGATAGTCGTTTCACTTCACAATTCTGGCAATCACTTCAAAAATCCCTGGGTACTCGACTTGATATGAGTACCGCATATCATCCTCAAACAGACGGTCAAAGTGAACGAACCATTCAAACACTTGAAGATATGCTACGGGCCTGTGTAGTAGACTTCGGTGTAAACTGGGAAAAACACCTACCATTGTGCGAGTTCTCGTACAACAACAGTTATCATACCAGCATTAAAGCTGCACCTTTCGAGGCACTGTACGGTCGTAAGTGCCGGTCACCTATCTGTTGGACCGAAGTTGGGGACAGCCAACTCACGGGTCCAGAGATCATTCACGAAACAACCGAGAAAATCGTCGAAATTCAAAACAAACTCAAAGCCGCGCGTGATTGTCAGAAAAGTTATGCTGACGTGAGGCGCAAACCACTCGAGTTCCAAGTTGGGGATCGAGTACTACTCAAAGTATCGCCTTGGAAAGGCGTAATCCGATTTGGTAAACGAGGGAAGTTAAATCCCAGATACATTGGACCATTCGAGATCCTCGAAAGAATTGGTCCAGTGGCTTATCGATTGCAGCTGCCATCTGAACTCAGCAGCGTGCATCCCACATTTCATGTTTCAAATCTGAAGAAGTGTCTGTCTGATGAGACACTTATCATTCCACTCGATGAAATTCGAGTTGACGAAAAACTTCACTTTGTTGAGGAACCCGCTGAAATCATGGACCGTGAGGTCAAACAACTTAAACAAAGTCGTATTCCTATCGTCAAGGTTAGGTGGAATTCGCGGCGCGGTCCGGAATTCACCTGGGAACGGGAGGACCAAATGCGACTCAAGTATCCTCAACTCTTCACTGATTCAACGTCAAACACGACTTCAACATAAATTTCGGGACGAAATTCTTCTAACAGGGGGAGAATGTGACAACCGTCAATTTAGGACTATAGTTTAGTGCCTAATCAAGTGTAATACATGTAATTAGTTCTGTGTTAGGCTAATTAATGTATCAACTATTATATATATTGTTGAATATATATCTACAATTATGCGGTTTATTTAAATCGTACGAGATTTCGATACAATAAATAAGGACGTTGGTGAACAATTAATTTAAGTAATACAAGGATTTTTAATAGTGTTTTTACACTTAAAAATATTATGTCAATAATATTTAGTATCCAAGTTTTATCACACGATTAATATAAACGCGAATAAAATGTAATTTCACAAACAAAACGGGACGAATCACCTTTTATAATGTAATTATTAAATGTTTAGTAAAATACTTCAAAAAAAAAAAAAAAAAAAATACCGAATAATTATTCGTATTTTGGAATATATATTAAAACATAGAAAATAAATATTTAACGTTTAAACTACGGAGAAAAACGAACACCGCACGGAGCGGGAACGCGGGGCGAAAATGGGAGTTAACCTCCCATCCTCACCACCTTTTCTTTTCATTTATTCTTTTCTTTCTCTTTCTTTCCTTCCTTTTCTCTCAACTACCATCCACCACCACCATATTCATCATCCTCCAAAAATCACCAAATTAACACACTAAACGACATCGGATCTTCAAGCTTGTTTGGGACAAAAGATTCACCACCTCACGATCTACACTTTCATCTTTCCGGAATTTCATTTCGGCGATTTGTAAGTTTCCGACACAACTCCGAAAACTCTCGTTTTTAAGTTTTATAACTTGCTAGTTGTTTGTATAACCTTGTAATGTCCTAAAATGGGTTGGGTAAAAATATTATGCCGATCGATGGCCGGAAAATGCGTTTTTGAGGTTGAAATTCCGATCAGACCCGTACGTCGCATTTGGCCTGGAGCAAATGCGACGCAGCGACCTACGTCGCACTATATCCTCAACGTCGCATATAGCGACGCAGCGACTTACGTCGCACGAATCCTCAACGTCGCATAGAGCGACGCAGCACTCTACGTCGCATCGAATTGCGGACGTCGCACTTAGCGACGCAGACCCTTACGTCGCAGAAATCAACTACGTCGCCTATAGCGACGCCACGTACAACGTCGCATTAAATTGCGAAAGTCGCACATAGCGACGCCGTGCCCAACGTCGCAGTCCGGATCTGCGACGTCGCACCCAACGTCGCAGGCTACGTCGCACAAAACAGAATCTTCAAACCTCAAGATTTTCAAAGTCAAATTTTACTGTAGCAATTCACTGTAGCAACAATATAATAACATTTTAGAACTATCGTTACAACCGTCACCAACGGGCCGTACATATTTTCAAATACACAATTAAATCAACTAAGTCATAGTAACTTAGACAATTCAATCAAACAAGTCGTTGTAACTTGTATCAACTTATTCAAACAAGTCGTAGTAACTTGTAATAAAACAATCAACCAAATCGGGGTAATTTGGACATTAAGTTAGACAAACAATTCAAATGGTAGTCTTTCGGGATACCAATACAATTAATGACAATTTAAGTGTCGTGGACACATTCAGGTTTCAAGCCTTTGGACACCAACTCACAGCTAATTACTTCAAGTTTATTAAGTTAAACACTTCAAGAACCAGGTGAGTTTCATAGCCCCATTTTCACTGCTTTACAACTAGGGGTGTGATATTACTACTCGATTTTGTTTTACAAGTAGAACGCAAGTGCCAAACTTCAAATACTACATGAGTTTCAAGCTAATCAATTTAAAGTCCTCCATAAGCATAGTCTCTAATATTTTAGCGTGAATGTTAGTATATGATATCATATGGGATTGACAATCCTCATCCGGGTTAGCACGCACTAACCGGTCAAACGGATGTATTAGCATTTGGGAAGACGAGTGTTGATTAGGCACTCGTAGGAGGCATTTCAAGTTAGGTTTCCTTAAGTGGGCCTGACAAATCAAGTTAAGCTCAGACTATGTGCTCATGGACAGTATAACTTTTATTTTGCTTAATTGCATTTTAAATTCAATATAAATCTTGCGGTTCTTACAACTATACATTGACATACAAACCTGTGAGCTCACCAGCGTTTTCGCTGACCCATTTTAGTATTTATCACAGGTACCCAGCAGTAGGTTGGCTGCACAAACAGGAACTATTAGCTCGAGTCAGCATTCATACAACTAGAGATTTGATTGCATTATTATATTTTGTAAAAGTAATTATGCTATGTAATCTCTCAATTTCAGGAATCGAGCTAATGTAACTATATTTTGATGTAAACATTTACTTTATCTATACAAGTTTAAAACGACGCATATAGTGGTCGTTCATTATATCTTATGTGCTTTGTATATTGATTAGTGACACCCAAATCAAGCTTCCGCAAATCATCAAATTTGGGGGTGTCACAAATACCCTATGAAAATTATATCAATGAAAATACATTTAAAACTCAATCCATTCATATATTTTGCATCAAGTATTATATAACACAAACAAAAATATTTAAGGTCAAAGTTGTAAGAGAAAGATTTTCAAAAGTTAAAAGTGAACACTTGTAATAGGATGTAGGTAGTAACACTTTAGTGCAACTAGTAACTATTGTTATTATTTTGAAGGGTGATTTTAGGGCCAAATCTTATATGACATCATGGGCCTCAAGCCCAACCATTAGCTCATAAAATGATAGAACATGTTTTTTTGCTTAGTCATGCAAAAGTTATAAAATGAGATACTTTATTAATGGACAAAGTGATTACCTTTAATACTCTAATTTTTTTCAAGTACATATTCAGAAAATGATATTCTACCAATCATCGTATCGTATATGTATATTTAAGTAGTATATCACATCCAAGTACATAATATTTAATTTGGTTTCATTCCATTTACATGTAATAAACCATTGATGAGGGTTTAAAAACTTGGAAAAATTCCATACTCACTTTCACACAATGTGCAAAATAGTTCTTGGACTCGAACCTCGCCTAAATTGAAGACGATAAATAGAAGCCATGTCAAAGTCAAAGTTACCCAAAAAAAGTCAAGATCCCCAAGGGAGTTGACCTTCAGCATCTCATTTCACTCATTTGTTCCATAAACATATAAATCCTTCATGATTAGCTCCCAGCCTGGATTGATTCATGCCATTGAATCTTTTCATGGAAGTAGAATGGAAATGTAAAAATGTTGACTTTGACTAAAAAAAGTTGACCTTAATTGATGTTACAGAATGCTTATAAACTATGTATAAAACTATAAATGTTAAAATGCTATATCTCGTTGCTCTTTACATTAAACGAAGAAAATGTGGGTCAAAGGGATTGTAAATCAAACATCAAAATTGTGAGAAGGAAAAAAAAAGTCAAAATTGAAAAGAAAATAAGACTATTTGGCAATTAGTCAAATCTACAGTATGGCCACCATTGAATTTGTGCTTTGTTTTGTATTGTACGAGTTTCTTCTTCTTCCATGGACTTTCTTTTGTTCCCATTTGGTTGTTGTTCTGATTCAACTTCTGAGGTTTCTAATACGTTTTGTTCTTCGTGTTCTTTCTTCTGTTCTTTATGTTCTTCATTATACACTTGCTCGTTTTGATCATGAATGGTTTCTTTGACTTTGGTTTTCATCATATGAGGTTTTAATTTATGTACATCTGAAATTTTGACTGGTTTCAAGAAAAATTCTTCTGCTCCTTCTTCTAAGCATCTATCATACATCGAAGTGATAGTAAGTTAGTCCAAAAGGTATTTAACTTGTGTTGAAAATGATATTAACTAACAAATATGATTAAAACATGATTAAATTAGAGTTTTTACCTACTAATCCTTGAAGGAACGTTCTCTGATGACATAATGACGACTGGTATGTCTTTTAGAGACGATGATTTCTGTAACATAAATAAGTACATGTGACATTAGATAAAATTAAACCATATAAACAACTATACCTGTATTATAAATTGGAGTAGGAATACAAGTGTTTAACACACATTTTATTATAACTTACTATTACATTACACATGAGTTACTTTGGAGTAGGAATACAAGTGTTTAACACACATTTTATTATAACTTACTATTACATTACACATGACTTTGAGTAACTTGTAAAATTGATTTTAAGTCAACGATTAGACACAAGAGGCATCGGACTTGACCAAACGACTTAACTTTTAGCGATTAATCAATTAGCGAGCTTGATCATGGACGCATATGGACCTATCTAAACGTGTTTACTTCATAATTTCTTATAACTTTCTTTGGATGCATGTAATAACTTTATAACATATGTCTGAAAACATTTCCACTTCATATTGAGTTGAAATTCGTATGGTGTTACTATGTCTAAGATTATCAATATCGAACCAAATCAAGTAGCTAGTGTTTATGAAGTTTATATTATAGGGGATCATCTACATATCATCTACCATTGACCTACTTGTGTGCATGTATATGCATATCATCTGTATATATGATTCTGACTTTTCAATTGACTTTAAATTTTTAAATAAATTAGAGGATGCTTCTACAAGTCTACACCTTTATTCTTAATATATAGGCTACTTATATAGGTTATGTAGACTATATTTTCATATAGTTATTTGCTTTTCAGTTTGATCCAAAAAACCAATAACCAATAAAATCTTTCTAAATTAACTTGAAACATATAAAAATAAAAAATGGTCAAATAGAATCATATATACCTTAAGTTTCTTGAGCAAATCATAGCCTGTCATTCCTGGCATACAATAATCTGTAATAATCAGATTTACTTCCACTTCCTGCAAAACCGTTATAAAAGTTAGTTAAAAAGTCATTCAATCATGTAAAGTAGTATATAAACATAAAATTTAATCAACCATATATAAAAGTCATTCTAGATTTATGTACCTGATTAATATTAACATTTGGAGAAACTGATGTTTGATTTGCATTCAAATCTTCATCTTCATGTAATCCTAGAAATTCTAAGGCTTTACTTCCGGAATCAACAGTCGTAACTGCAAAATTATATACGCATTGATGAGACTCGAACCCACGACCATCTAGATTGAAAAATAAAAAAAAAGGTGAAAAGTTACCTTGAAAAGATGAGATTTTGAGCAATCTTTCAATCAATTTTCTATCAATAATGCTATCATCAACAGCAAGAACATGAAACTGTGAATCTGCTGCTACACCCATATGAACAGTATGAACAAGATTCAAGATTTTAATGTGGATGGACAAAAGGAACAAGTTTACCAAAAAAAGATTGTATTTTTTTTATGGGTTTTGGTTTTTTGATGTGGAAAATGGGGAAAAGTTGAAGTTTTTATGTGAAAGAAAGAGGCACCAAAATCCACAACTCACAAAGCAAGATCTGACCAGATTTCATCCAAAGATCTTTCCCACCTCTTAATATTTTCTTTTGGATTATAAGGCAAGCAAGGGGCAAAGTTTTGTAAGGGTGCAAATGGGAAATTTAAAAATCAATAAAATCAAATAAAGAATACAACCAAAATCTTGGATGTTTATATTCTATTCAATAAGATTCTTTAGGAGTTTTGGTTTCATCTACCCATCCAATGTATTGAGTTTTCTTAAATAAATGACTAAAACATTATCAATTTTTAGTTAATAACTTCATCTTATTATGAAGTCTAAAGATTACCAAATGAAGCTTAAGTTAAGTTAATATTCATTAGGGATAAGAGCGTTTAAGTCCTGATCTAATCACAAACGAAACAAAGTTGTACGAAAAGGAAAGCACATACACAATTATGTGGTGGACAAATCAACTCGATATGCTTAATTTAAGGATCTATCTTAAATGATCTATATTGATTTCGATTTTGTTACGTGTTTATAGTTATATTCGGATTATATTCTATATACCGAACATAATAACGATTTTATTTTATAGCACAATATGCTCTTCAAACGCGTGTAAGCAGAAAAATCTCCTATGTTTACGCGTATGCTATTCAAGGAAAATGGCACCAATTATGTTTTTGGACTTGACAATCTCCTATGGTCCAAACCTATAATTCTGTTCTACCTTACTACTCCTACTTAACTTATAAACTTGCTTGAATGATACTATGTTTATTTAAAATTTAATACAGTGATATTTAAGCTAGAAACATGTCCTAACTAATACTAATAGTTTATGGTGAATGTGTTACATGTGAAATAATGTAAGTTTTGAAAGTGGATACTACAAAAGAGGAAGTGACTAAAAATGAGCATAGGGATTGAAGTGGTGGGAGCGACAAAGAGATACAGGTGATGTAAGTTGTGAAATCATGTGCACTTACCATATCTTGAGCAGGTGAGGTGGGCTGTTTGATTCCTTTTTACAGATTTGTTTCCTATGCCCACTATTCTATGTATCATGTATGTGTAAACTCCTTTTAATATATATTTTGTTTATGCATAAAACGACAAAGAAACATCTACTGTATATGTTTACTACATCCGTTTTGAGATAAGCGTCTACTATCAGTTTGTACACTCTGAACCAATAAAATTTATATTTAGTGTTGAAAAACATTTTGATTGGTTAAAAGATAAAAATGGACATTTATTTCAAAACAAACAAAAACATAAGGTGGACATTTTTTGGAGGGAGAGAGTATTATTTTTTTAACTTATAACCATAATCTATAACAGTAAAAATCTAGGAGAGCAGAATTTATCTTACAGCATGTAGAACAGTAAATATAGGTTAGGTCATAAACTTAATTCATGGCAATCAAATTATATTTTCAATTTTTTTGGTCTATCCGAGTTGACTAATGCTAGAATTTTAATGGGTCAATGTCAACATTTAGTTTAATGTAATCTTAATCTTAATATTATCTACTAAAATATTCGATGTTGACATTGTTTTTGGTAGGTAACAAACTAGCTATTTCGAAAAATTGGGTATCAAAGTGATTTTAATTTCGGGGCTAGATGATCATGAATTTCTCCAATATGAGTTGAGTAGAAATATAATAATAACATAAGATAGAAGGGTAATTGAACAGATAATTTACTGTTGATAATTCATACACGATTAAAATCGTACACCAATAATTGTGCTTTACAACGCTCTAAAACACAATTAGCAAATTAGTGATTTTTAGTCATATACTAATCTTATAAAAATTCAATTATTATATTATTACAAGCGAAAAGATAACATTTAATAAAGCAGGTAATTAAGAAATCAAAAAAGCATATTTGTGGAGAAAGCGATTAGTAACCAAAACGAATAGTTAGTATAGTATGGGCTTTGAAAGAGAAAACGAGGATCAAATGGTATAAGTTTAATTAAGAGACATTGTTACATTATTAATTAATTTAATCAATTATTTTTTTGGATACATACATTGAATCTCCACCTAAGAGAGAGTTGAAAATACTTCAAGATCTGGTTAGGGAATATTGAACTAATCTAAGCTTGCTTTTATTTGTAGTTAATGAAATCCTAATTATTAAGTAAATTTAAATGTTGTTGCTCAAAATAACATAATACAATCTCTTTAGTACATTTGCATGTTGATTATAATTTTAATCAGTAATTATTAATTACATAATAATAATAATATTTTGAGTTATTATAACTACTATATGAAGTTTGAAAAATGAGAAAATTGAATTATCATTACTCAATATTGAACGTAGAAAATAAAATATAGTCACTACTCCCGTATTTATTGGTTTGCTCATGTTTACATTTTGACTCTGTTAAAAAAAAATATTAAGATTCGTCGATTGTAATAATAGACCTTTTATCTCCAAAAAATTTGAGAAAAATTATAGACATTTAATAATTAAACTCAAAGCTTCCTTTTTAATAATTGAAAATATAATTTAATGTGTCTAAAATAAAATAGAAGTTTATTGCATTAATTGAATGCAAATCACAAGTGCATTAGGTATAATTTTGAATTAAAAGATAAATATTGACATTAATTAATGCACTTGAATTACATTTCGAGTTTCATATTGACAGTCCTAAAGGCTATGATTATAGGACTACGATTATCTATTATAAAATATATATATATATATATATATATATATATATATATATGTATATATATATATTAATGACATAAAACTAGCAACGAATACAAAAGACGAGCTGAGAGCTTGAAGGAATAGCTCATGAACTCAACAGTCAACACCAAACAATGGTAGTTCGATGTCTTTTGCTAATGAAAGTCAGGCGTATGTATGTATTCAATTATTTATGTATTCTTATGTTTGTATTCAGGGACGGAACTAGAAAATTTATATAAAGGTGACAAAAATAAAATTGTTTTGTGGGGTCAGCTGCCCTCCACCCCATTCTAGCTCCACTTCTGTTTGTATTTATGACTAGGTATATGTGTATGATTATATGTACGACACATATGTATATCTACGTATATACCGTAAAAGTCAGCCATTACTTTAATTAGTTTTTAGCCGCCACCAAAATAACTTTAAGAAATTAAATTCAACTCAATATATTTTTTTATTAATCGATCCGGTCATATATTTTATTTTATCGAATTAATTATAGTTGCATTTCATTTATCATCATGCTAAAAACGTCGAACATAAAATTTAAAAATGCATTACGATCGACGAATTAATAGAAATTAAATATACAATATCGTTACCCTTTTATGGCTCTTGACTTGAACATCGTCACATCTTTCATAAATGAATTAATCCTTGATTAGTACTTAGAATTAGATTTAAATTAGTAGTCCTTTTATTTAATTTTTTTCTTAAGTAAAAGATTAACAAAAAATATACTCCTTAATAAAAAAAAAAAAAAAATCAGATGAATGACAAATTATGCTTAAACTCTAGTAAATCAATCACAAATTAATTATTATTATTATCTATTATTATTATAAGAGATATGATGGTACTTTAAGATCTTCTAAGCGAATATTTAAATCAAATAAGCTGATTTGTTTTTATTGTTTATTTTCATGATCAAACAAGAAAATTTGGAAGTAATACTACTACTTGACAAGTCAATGCCAACTCCATCAGGGTTAGATTAGCTAAACGATATTTAGTTGGCATGGCCGATGGGACAGATATAAAATATTTTATTTAGAAATCAAAGTTTTTATTATTTATCTTGTCTATAATTCTCATTTTCGGAATATAAACTGGCTATAAATTTATTGTAGAAGTAAAAGTTGAATACCGTTATCAGCTCACCCTAGTTGGTACTCGAAAAATATAATGTATGACTATCATCGAGTTAACTTTTACTCTACAATATAGTATCATACTCCATTGAATACTATACTAGTAAACATAATAAATGTTCGTATTTGTAGGAGTGTACGCACGTAAATATAAAGTGAAGTTCTTAATAGATAATGAAGATTTGACATATGATTTGAAGCGTCAAACAAAAGTCAGCCATTAAATTTAAGTGCTTAATCTCCAATTACCGAATAGAATCAAATCCATTTACTTAATATAAATTATTGTAATAAATATCATTTCGTACAACAAGAGTTGTTTAATAATTTAGTTCGTGCCATTTGAAGCATTCGATGTAAAAAAAAAAAAAAAAACTATATTAAAAATACAAATTGACATATATAATAGAGAAAATTACAAAAATAGTCCTTATGGTTTGACATGAATTGCACATTCAGTCATTTATTTAATTTAATTACATAGACGATCCTTTCTTTTGAAACTTGTTACGTAAATAGTCATTTACACTAACGATTGTTAAATTTCCGTTAAAAAGGACCATGCATGTAAAAAATTTAATTCTTTAAATTTTTTTGAGTAAAATATAAATAATAAAATCTAGCATATCTATAGATACATTATATAGTACACATAACATTATTTTTATTTCACTAATTTTATTTATTATCAAATTTGATCATATTCTCCTCTATAACTAGGGTTGTTGACGAACCGAGTCAATTCGAATATCCTGATGTTCGACTCGACTCGTTTAAAAAATAAGTATGTTCGAGTTCGACTCGAACTCGATTAACTTTTTAAAACCATATTCGAGTTCGGGATCGGATAATAATTTAGTGTTCGAGTTCGAACTCGAGTAGCTCGTTAAGTGCTCGGTTCGTTAACACCCCTATCTATAACATCAAATTTATATTCCACCACCATCTTTTCCTATCTAAATATACATTTTTGACTTAATTAGTTCCCACTTTTCAACGTCATTTTACTTTAAAGCTAGGGTCATCGAAAAAGATACAAAAGAGAAGAGATGGTGGCCACTAAAGTTATTACGAAATAAAATGAATGGGTAATGGAGGGTCCTTGAGTGGTGAAAGACAAATGTGGAAGAGTGACAATTTGACAATGAATTTGCTAAGCGAAATATGAAAGCTGAAAATGATGTTGTGCACCTAATAATGTATATATACATATTTTTTAAGTTTTATAATTTATATCTACTCACGAATTATAAAATTTAAAAGAATAAAAAAAACTACACATGTTTTCCTTTTTAACAGAGATTTAACGATTGTTAATGTAAAGGACTATTTACGTAACAAGTTTCATAAGAAAGGACCATCTATGTAATTAAATTAATTAAAGGACTGAATGTGCAATTCAGGTCAAACCATAAGGACGGTTTTTGTAATATTCTCTATATAATAATACTAATAATTGATAGATATACTAGCTTAAGACCCGCGGCTTCGCGGGATGCATAATGAATATTCGTAAGAATCGTACATTATGATTAGTTAGGAATGTAATTGAATACATTGGCGTGTTTAAGTTATAGCCAATATGCACAGTTAACCACTGACAACTTAAGTTAAAGAATGAAATTATAACGTTGTACTGTATTGTAGGTCTAAAGTATGGTAGGTCATCGATATGGAAATGCTAAAATACATAAAATGTAAAATAAACACAAAATATGATGGTCACATGATATTATTTCGGACGGGCAATCCAAAGAGCGCTTAGTTCACGAATGCGGTAGAAGAAATCGTTTATGACAAGAATGGCACGTGCAAATTGTCTTGTTGTTAGTAGTTTATGCAACTGCTTTAACGTTGATTCCCGCAATAACTCAGCCTGTTACCCAATTCATATACAATGAAAGTTGAGTTGATAAATAATACGGAGTAAAACAAAACTATGTTAGGTACATTGATACATAAGTAGTAGTACTGTCTCATCAATATGATTGAGTTAAATGGTAATACCTGGTTTAGATATACTTCAAGTGAACCCAATTTTCCGATAGCAAAAGCCATTTGCCCCATGTTATTAGCCATTTCAAATGAATCGGAAGGGATAACGTCTGAAGCAATTGCCAGTGTTGATGCCAAGGAACGCCGAAGTGTTTCCATTTTACTTGATAGTCCTTTTTCTGACTCAATGGTAAGTTGTTGCAATTCACGAAGTTTAATTTTTTGTTCTTCTTTTAGGTTCTCCAATCTAGTGTCAAGCAACTGCATTCATTTAGATTAAAATAAAAATATCAAAGTTGGTGATGCAAAGTGACAGTGTAAACAAAACATACAAAAAGTCAAACTCTTTTAAGTCTGACCTTATTGTTACCTATGTTACATAAGCTTATACAATGATCTGATGCTAATGGACCTATTTTTGAAAGCGTGGCATTTCAGTGGCAAAAGAAAGAACATTAACAATTCTCCAAGTAAGATTGCCTAATATATTATGAAATGGCAGATTATTTTCATTTTTTGAGGTGAAATTTCCGAAGCAGTTAGTCATGTTAAATGGTTATATTCAAACTATCTGTTTATCTCATAACTATCTGTAGTTTAGGTTTTATTTATATTACTACTTTCAAAATTAATATAGGATCATTGTAGATGGTAAATCTTCAAACTATTGTTTACAGATTTGTTACAATTCTTCCGATGACGTTTATGTTTTATGGTCAGTTGTTTCCAGAAAAGAAAATCTAGTAGTAGAGGTAGCCATACCAATTTTAGCTAATTTGCTTACTGATGGCTCCAGTTTTAGCTGTCTTATTTAAACCAATCAAATTAAAAATATAGTTGAGATGAAAATGTGACAAATTGGTTAAACGGGTTAAAAGCCAAAAAAAATATGTAATTTTAATTCTTATAACCTCAGAAGTCCTTTTAAATTATTATAACAATATTTCATTTTTTATTTACTTTTATAATGAGAATTAACACATTAGTTAGCTGTAGTATTTATAAACATGTGTGCCTGTCAACTGAATCGAACCCGACCCATTTCACTTCTAACTATTAATGATATTTCGTAACTGGTATTTGGCTTATGTTTACATGAACAACTTAGTGTACAAAGCTACACTGATTGTTCAATTTGCATGATTCAATCATGTTGAAATACAGAGATATAATTTTACAGGATTCGTCCCAATGTACAGGTTGCAAAAACCTCTTATAAAAGTATATTACAACCATCAACGATTAAAATACCAAATGAAATATAACCATGCATCAACTTTTTATTACTTTATACGAAGTACAACATAGTGATTAATATATTGTGTAACAAGTGATCAACATAGTGCTACTACACTACTACTACACGTTATAAAACTGGGTCAAATGATGGTCGATTTTGGAAACAATACATGTTACATGTATGTATGTCGTTTAATAATTAATTTATATACTTTTATTTTATAAACTATTTAGTTCACAGGTTTTCTATCTAATTTAACTCAACGTCCGAAAAAGTAAAACAACTCAAATTAGATTTAAATCATAGTTCCTTCCCACTACAAAAAAAAATGTACTTTTCTAAAAACCCGCCGCAACGCGCGGGCTAACAAACCTCGTTCACTACAATAACCATATGGGTTACTATACATACACGTTAATAGGTACTATTAATAGTGCATTTTGCAATGTATAATACCTATCCCGATTTCCAGATGATGGAGAGCGTGAAGACTGTCTATCACCAATCAACCAATCACTTCCACCAGTTCTCGAACCACCACTTGACCAACTACTGCCGCTAGTTCTCAAGCCACCATTTCTTGAGCCACCACTTGACCAACTATTGCCGCCACCTCTGCCCCCACCACTCCTACCACCTCGCCTGAAGTTATCTCCTTCATCGCCCGATGAGAATCGACTACTACCCCCCCAACCACCACGAGACCCACTTGAACCACCTTCCCTTCTTGAACCTCCACCTCGTGAACTTCTCTCCCTGTTTGAAAACCTACCGTAGAAATCACCTGCCGGGCCATCGTCTTCCAATACAGGCAACTGCAAGTAGTACCCTCAATTAATAATTTCAAAGGATAACGGAAAAAAGACACAATCTACAAAACGGTACTGTGTTTACCTTGCCAATTTTCGTAATAGCAGTGCCAGGTGGCATCTCCTTTGTTAACACATTTTTAGCAATGTCTTCAGGAAGATCGAAAACAGCACCTGGAATCTGATAACACACATATATGTTACTAAAAGCTAAGTCTCTAGAATGACATCAATAGAGGTCACAATATCGACCCTTGATTTGAGTTGTATTCTATCTCAAACAGATCGAATAAAGTTTTTTTTAGCTAAAAGGAGAGCCTATCACATGGTTCAAATAGGTTAAAATTCACCCACAGTCTAATTTCAATGCATAAAACATCAAATTGTAATCAAAGACCTGAATTATCATTCTATAAATATAAAATATGTTGTTTTGTTAATCTAAATTTTAATCTTTAAAAATAATCTTAACACAAGGAAAAAAACATATTTGCGGGTCAACCAAACCCAGGACGACTTGATCCATACTAAAACTGACATGCTTTAACCCGTTAACCAACCCAACGTCCCAGCCAATCTTGACTCCTATTGTTATTAACATAAGAAACTGTTACATGCATACCTTTTTGTCGGCTATTACGTGTATTTTTCCTAGTACACCAGTAGCAGCAGCATAGACGCTCGACAAGAATCCAGTGACTGTTTCAGCTGACATGTACCCTGCTGATGAATGATCAGAATCCCGTGTCATTTGCAATGTTATCCAACCCTGTAATGCAAAATACACAATGACTCAAAAAATATACAGTGAAACCAGAAAAGACATAAAACCTGATCATTTGACTGTCTATACATGAGGCCTTCTTGGGACTGACCATCCGATTGTTGCGACATGAAATCACAATTTTTTTATATAACAATAGTCTGGGCCATGTGTATGTTCACCATACCATATTACAAATTTTTTTCATAACAATAGTCTGGGCGATGTATATGTTCACAGTACCATATAATTTTATAAAATAATAATAAGGTTTAAAATATACCTAATACATAGGCATTAGATTATATATCCTAACACAGGTCAGGTAAGAAACAATGTAATTATTATAGATCTTAAAATTAAGTTTCAGATTATATATCCCTTTAATGCCATTACAAACGGCACCTATTTCATCAGGAAATGCACTCCAGTTGCAACTCTTGGTAATTCTGTTAAGGATATATAACATCATCATCATCATATATAAACCAAGCTAAAAAAACGCATACTATCATGAAGAAACTGATACTTGGGTATTGGTTCTGATACATTAAAAGATGGTTGCTCAACAATAATTCCTCCCCTGCATTTTAGGCAGCAATAGCCGATCTCCTCCAGGTCGTTCGGGTAATATAATCATGTAACATAGAGCATCGAATAAAGAGATCATCATGTGATTATATACCTCAAAGATTTACTTTGAAACTTCAACGTATTCTGAATGTACACAAACGTTGCAACCATCAATACATATCTAAACCAGACATAATAACCAAACAAAGAAGTTAGATTCTACTCATCCATAGTCGGTAATGGCATAATCTAATGATGGCATAATATTGAATACTTTATGTATTATAAACATAATCTAAAGCATATATCGAATACTATCTAGAAAAACGGTGTTAGTCAAGAACCTGTCTAATATGTTAACTTTCAAGAACAGTGTCTCATAACACTGAAGGTCAAACTTGAGGTGCAATTGATTCAATTTCATAATATATTTTGCTAACGATTATTAATCGAAATAAATTTAGAAATACAAAATGTATAAGGAAATAAAGAATTACTGATAGAATCATGCATACTGTATCCGCTGCATCTTTAGCTGCTCGAAAAAGCTTTGCACGCTGCAGGTTCATTAACCAGGTCAGTAATTTAACCAATTACCATAGCATACCAGAGTTTTAAAACCCTTTCATTAATGTCTTCCTAATCCACACAGAGCCTCTAGTCTATATTTAAAGTTGTTGATCTCATAACAATCCTGTGTATAAATTAAGCAATACTCACAAGTATATATACCCGCCAATAAAGACCAAAACATACACTCGTTCTGTCACACACACATATTATAAGTAACAATTCTGATGAAATATAAATGATGTGCATCAGACAAGAATTCATATTATTTAAAGTTAACAAAATAATTCATGCTACACTATGACCAATAACACACCATTTAATAAATATCATCTCCCTCAGACAGCACATGTCTATTTAATCCAATAATATACCAAATACAGTTCACCACCACATGCAACTACAGTAGTTATTTTTAAGTTACAGGTTTACACTTTATTTCATTTTCATTTGTATATGCCAAACGTCGGTCAATAACATGATACAAAAGCCATGAAGATTAGCAAAAATAAAATGAGTAGTGGATACCTCAGCATCCATGAGGATCAACTCATGGCTGGCAATTTGTCTCGGATTGTTCATGTAGCTTTGGGTCCACATCATAAACACCTTCACACACACCTTCCAAGAGTCTCTGCCACGATGAAGAAGGTTCAAGGGAGAGTAAACATCATCAACCGGGGTTGCCATTGATTGTTTTGTTATGATTCCGAGAACAGAGTAAAGGTTATCTGGAATTCTAAATGGGCTGCATAATAGAAGGCGTGGTAATGTATATATATAGTTGAGATAAATAACGAAATTCAGCCACAATTTAGGAAGTGAATTCAAATTTTGAATTATCAAAAATGTGCTGGAGATTAGATAAGGTGGTTTTTCATTTTAAATATCCTAAAATCTAGCATATTAGTTTTCTTTATTTTATTTGTTTTTTCAACCATAATATCAATAGTCTGTGACAAGGAGAGTAATTCATCTGATAATAATAAAGTTTACCTTATACCACTTAGCTAGGCATTTCATCAAACACCTAGTCTACATTACCATTTGAGCTACACTAACAGTAAAACTTATATGTGAGATTAAACCCTTTTAATGAGATTATTAGAAGAGTGAAAGAAACATAATCTGAGAAACATATGTCGAGACTTACCTGCACAATATTTCTTCGCTCATATCAATCGATGATAACTGAAACAATCAACGAAAAACTTAAGTTTTGACCTGTCAATTGAAAGCAATCAGCATTAAACTTATGTATATATGCAGAGAATAGTGGAATGGAATACTCACAGGCTCATCAGAGAGCGAATTCGAAGCAGAAACGAAAAGAGAGACCACGAGAGCATTAGGGATGTCACTTCGACCTTCACCACCGCCACCGGAAAAAATCACATAATGTGCTCCATTACCAGAACCCTCATCTTCTTCCTTAGGATTAGCATCAGATGAATTAAGTGCATTTTGTGGTATAGAAGAAGCACCATAAATCGGAACTCCTAATAATAAATTTTTATTAACTAAAATCAATTAAAATGAAATTCTAGAAGAATGGATGACGAGGTTTAATATGGGGATCATAATATGCAGAGATTAACCATGAATTTGCAGAATGATTAGAATTTACCTGCTTAATTTGAAGCTTGCGGATGAAACGATTATTATGTCAGATTTAGTCACTGAAATTAACCATGGATGTACAGGAAGAGGTAAGGTTCACGACGTTGATTATGCAAGGGGCATTAGTGTCTTTTTGATGAAAATATTATGATGTCAGCAAATAAACCGATGGATGGATTTCGATGTTGACTTTTGCATTGAAGGGTCCAGATTTACCCATTTTAAATTTGGTCAAAGATTTTTGAACATTTAGACTTTGTTATTATAATATAAGTAGATTATGAATGCATCATTTTAAACATAGAAAATAGTTAGATACAATGAACCTTCCACGTATGTCTAATACACACGTAAATATTATAAGAGTTTAATTAAACAAATCGAAGTATTGTTATTGGAAATTATATATGATTTCGCTTTTAACGTTGAAGGTATATTTAGTAGGGGCGGTACCAGAAAAAAAATATAACTAGAGAAACAAAATTAAGTGTTCGTTATGCCGGTTCCATTTTTCTAGTTACGTTTTAATATATATTTTTTTCAACGAATTATCTTTCAATTGCAAAATACAGTTAGAGAATAGGTTAGGTTCGTTAAATTTCATCAAATTTTCTCTCCCAAAGTAAATGGAGTCATCAAACCAAACCACCGTACTCTAAAATATGTGTCACATCAACACCACATTAAAACTCATTTTTATGCGTTATCATGAAACTGAAAATTGATACAATACTACAAACATTCTTTCACTTTAAGATCATTTTATCTTTAATGAAAACTAGATGAAAAAAACCCACCATGCTCCCACCATGTTAGGCATCATCTTGGTGACGAGTCACCACACCGCCGTGGTAGAGATGAGCAAAACAGTCTAAGACTGAAACTGGTTCTAAACCGGACTGGAACCGGTCCTAGAAAAAACTGGACTGGAAAAGACTGGGACCGGTCCTACTTTCTGTCAGAAGACTGATTAAAAACTGGACTTAAATCAGTTTAAACTGGTTAAAGTCTGAAACTGGTTTAAAACTGGCAAAAAGACTAAAATGTATTATAAGCTACTTATGTTTATTTATTATTTTTTCACTTTTTCTTTCCTTATAAAATTTAAATTTGGGCCAAATTGTATTTAATACATTTTTATTTCTTTATTTATAAACTTTTGTTTCTTTTCACATTAACAATTTCAATTGTATACATTTTAATTTAATCGTAATTCACATTTATTGATTTTTTTTATTGATTTTTAAATATTGCACCATGAAATATGAAGTTCAAAATGTAAGTACCAACAAAATTATCGATAAAAAAAAAAAAAAAGACTGGAAATGACTGAAACTGGACTGGGACTATACTGAAATTCTAAGAAAAACTGAAAAACTGGCAAAAAACTAGACTGAAACTGGACCAGTCCTAGAAAAAACTGGTTTTTAATTTTCTGTTAAAAAACTGGACTGTTTTGAAATGGACTGAAAACCATTTAAAACTGGTCCTTGCTCATCTCTACGTCGTGGTAGCTAGGCGGACCATATTGACTGCGTTAGTCCACTTCACACGCTCTTTAATTTACAAGATGCATATAGTTTGAGTACTTCATGTGACATATACACACGTACGTTGTTAATTACTATTTTTTTTTTGCAAACGGCAAATAACACCTGCGGGCCAGTAATGGAGTATCATCGTGCCACCACTACCAGATACTCTTAATAACAAGGAGCACTACGGATAAACAAGAAGTTTTAATTCGCAAATTGTGATTAAGTTAGTAAAATCAAAATCAATATTTAATCCTAAAATCTGATGCTCTCCGTGCCTTAAAAAAAGGATTTTTTGATGGTTGACAAGAAAGTATTATTCTTTCTTGTTTTTGGGGGTATAAAACAACATGACTGTTGGCTGTCATGTTTTATATGCAAGAGACAATGGGAAAAGGTATTCCGGTTTATAAGGGTTTTCGATCGAGTTGTACAATCTTTATTATACACATCATGTGGGGATAAATAGTATTTCATATTTTGATACAAAATCTTATAACATATATTATATCCAGTGGTGGATTCAGAAATTCAGGTGACCCGTAGTACAAATTTTTGTCATACTACTATATAAATAATTTTTTCGAGAATATGTAAGATTTCATTAATAACATGGTTTAGTTATTTTCAATGAATAATATACAAAACGCACTAATCATCTATCAAATCAGTCGCAGAACTTGTTTGGACCCGTAGCAATAGTGATAAAATCAATTGTTTTAAAAAAAATTACACTTCGCATGACAAACGGACTGATAGCAAGCGATACCCCTAGTTTCTACATGGCTCTGTCCCTGATCATATCCAATTATATTAAAAGCCAAAGTCGAAGTACTTCATATATATATAGTTGTATATATACAAATACAAATTAACAATTAGAAGTGGTAGATGTCGGTTATAGTTTTAGTGATTGATAGCAAGTTAAATGTGTGAATGTAAATGATAAATCGAGTTAAATGACCCGAAGGTCGCCCAAAAATGTACCAAAACTTAATACCTTTATCATTTCATTTCGCAGACTAACTTGTAATTCTTTCATATATATGCGAAGTTATTTTTACATCAAATTTTTCGAATCATACACCACAAAATATGCATTTCACCTTTGTTCACAGTATTAGAGTGATTATGTGGTGTATGCACAAAAAATAATGAATGTGCCAATACAACCCTTCTTGACGTATTTTCGTTAGTACTACAAACTTTGTGACCCACCATCTTGTCCCTTAGTCTCTTTACGATCAAACAAGAACATTTTTACGATTTCAATAGTACATGTAAATCTCATAGGAGCAGGAATCGTATAATTACCTTGCGCGTTTAATAAAGATGTGATGATATTTGGTGTAACCTTAGGGTTTTTGTAACATCCTCTCTTCTGGTCCGGTAATTTCTAATTTTAAATTGATGTATTTAATTGTATTAGAAATTATTTGATAAATATGTTTAAATTTCGAAACTTAGTTAAATAAGCCTCAGGACTTATTGTGCTTAGTAAATTATTGATTGTTTTGATTTACTATAGTTGACGGTGCAATAAAAGAAGTTTCTCGCAAATGATTTTAGGTTCCAGGCAATAGATTGAAAAGGGACTAGTTTTAAGTGGATACGGGTCGGTGTAAAATCTTAACCGCTTTAAATATTTCCTTTTTAGGAAAGTTTTACACTTTCCCTTTTTGGAAACCATAAACCCTACAGCTAAAAACCTTTAAACCCTTAACCCTTGCAACCAAAGAATTTAATCAAGTGAATCAAAGACTTTGTGGTGATCTTGAGCTGATTGTGATCTTGTGTTATCATAATCATCATCATCTTCTAGTGGTAATTCCTTGATTGTAAGTTAGTTTTCATGTTCAAATTCATGGTTATGAGCATTTGAAGTTTTAACATGAATTGATATTGAACTTATGCTTTAAACATGTTATGGTATGTATATATGATGAATTGTGAGCTGAAAACTGTTGCTGTACTTGAATTATGGTTAGTTTATATAATTTTCGGAATTTGGGTTTGAGCTGTGTGTTTGCAGGTCTGCACCTGAGCTAAAACGCTTAGGAACGCGATCCTGAACTCTTGCCCGGATCGCGTTGCCTAATGAAAAATTGATTTCATAACGTTTTCTTCTTATGAACGCGATCCAGCCCTAGTTTCCGGATCGCGTTTCCAAGTGTAAAACGGTGACAGAACTTTTTCAAAGGGTGAACGCGATCCCACCACCCTTGTCTGGATCGCGTTTGCATGAATAAATTTGATGAGTTTTTGCAGAATTTGAAAATGCATAAGTGTTTGGAAGATGGTATCTTTAGTGGCACTTTTGTAGAAAGATATTATTGTTACTTATGTTTGGAATTGATTAACAATGTGATTACTTATGTAATGTGTTTAATTATATAAGTACCATTAGTTGAAAACAAATTACTAACTTATGATTGATTTTATGTTCTCAGATAATCCAAGGGCTCAGCGAGATAAGACTGCTGAGTAAGTAACTGAGACGAATCAGGTGAGTGGATTTGAAACTCATAGTTTGATTTGGTTGTGTCAGTTTGATTTCAATCAGTAATTATAGGATTACTATTGATAGTATGCTAACTTTGAAATGATATGCCATTTGATTGGTTGTTTGATGAACATTGAATTGAAATGTATAATCCAGAGGTCAACTAGATTGTTGGTTGGACTTGATTGCTAATGTTGGTCAACACAGGGTTGCGTACATGTGTTGATGGAGATTAGCATTTAGTTAGCGGTTAATCACTGTTTTGGCCTACAGTTGATTTAAGTGTTCTGATGGGGCCACCCGGAACAGGGTCCTTAGGAACCACCGTTCCTCTTGACGATATTTGTTGCATTATTGATTGTGAACAGATTGCTAGCTAAATTGAATTGTAGTTGATTATTCATTCACTTAGCTTCGTGCTAATCCCTCAATTTACTTCCTGCAGGTGATGTACATTATGTGGGTAGTCAGGAAGGATGTTTTGATGCTGGGAATGTTTGAAACTTACAACTCTGATCCAGTTTGTAATAAATAATGTTTTATAGTATATAATGCCCCGGGTTTGTAAACATGTTAACTATGGTTGTTTAGTAGTTAAACATATTGTATAAAGGGTTGCGAAAATTTCTAGCAGGTTTTAATAGAATATGTATTTCAAGTAGTCGCTTCCGCCAGTTTTAATATTATATTGTTGTATTAAATGAGGGGCGTTATAGTTTTAGCTTTCAAGTAAACATGATTTCTAGTCCTAAGAGGCTAAAGATCTAAGCTTTGATTTATTATATATAATCTGATGAAAATTTCAGTTTGGAAACCATTTTTACTTTTAACAGTGACCAAAAAGGCTAAAATCATAGGGTTGATTGGTTGAATGTGTTGATCCATTCTTTTGAAGCCCAATAGTGAACATTGTGAATCGGCCCATCCAACAACTACATTTATGTTTCTGGATAACCCATAAATTAAACAATTCTTGCAGCCTTCTTGTTTCAAATATGATATCGATGATAAAATCATGTACTTATAGTTATTATATCAATATATCAATCAGATACATAACTTTTAAGACTAAAAAACAAGGCTGATTAATAACAGTATAAATGTAAATGACCCTCATTGCTCCATGTATACCATTTTAAACCTTAAACTTGATAACAGCTTTACGACTTTCTACTCTCTAATAATTACATGAAAAACAATCAAAAACAACTAGCGATCATCAACCACTTAATTAATATGATTCCGAAAGTACAAGTATATACGTACTTAAACATAATACAGAAGTGCAATAACCACTCAATTATTTTTCGTCACTAGAAAGCATCCATCACTAGCATTTATAGTTTTATACACACTATCTTTCTTTTAATCACTTCGGAGTAGGTCATGAGATCGACTACACGTATCGTTAACCGTAAGTTCATTGTGTTATCATATAAACTATATAACTATATCTTTCGCGGTTCCTTTCATTTCGGGTTGATGTCCTTCTTATAGTCATAGAAGTAGACAAGTTATAGTCACAAGTTCCCCAAAACCAAATTTTGTTTGGAAAAATCTCCACCATTAGATACCACAAATAGACCAATGGACATTAAATTATTAGCCTAATAAGAAGATGTTTCTTGGACATATTTGGGCCCATGGACCATTGGTTTACAACCAAAATCATCAATCATTTTCATTCATTATCACCTTTAGCACAACCGCACAAAATGAAAATGAAAGTACGAAATTAAATAAACCACTTCTTATAATATGAATAGGGATAATTCTACGTGATGTTAGGCTAGTAGCGAGAAACATTTAACATAAAACAGAGGGCACGAGTTCAATCTCAGTCCCCATACTTCTTTAACCAGACACAATTTACCTCATTCACATTTTCCGTGGGATTAGTTGATAAGGGCTACCAAATGGTTACTGGATATGTATAATAATAATAATAATAATAATAATAATAATAATTCTAAAATTGACCCCCACCAGCCACCATTTTGTTTTATTTAAGTGGTGGGGTTACAAAAAATGAAGTTGGTATATCCAAGAGGTGAAACTGTGAAAGTAGTACGATTAAGATGTAACATAAAATAAAAAATAAAAAAATTGATGATTAGATTCCTCCCGTCCGTGACTAAAACTGATTGAAACCGACTGAGCCACGTCAGCGCTACATCAGTTTTTTCAAAAACTGACTGAAACCGACAGACCCCTGCCATCAGTTACCGTCACTTTAATTTTTGGGTCCCACATTTACCAATTTACCTTTAATATTATACACACAAATTAAACACACACAAAAAAAAGATGCGTCGGATTGGAGTCGAAAACAACCGACAAGAGGAAGTGACGATGGCGTGCCATCGGTGTCACTTCATCAGTTGCTAACCGACGGGAAGTGACGGCATGCGATAGGAGTGGCCTTAGTTGACTAGTTGACTTTACATTCCAGCTGAAAACAATTTATGATTTGAAAAGTTAAGAAAAATGGTAAATATTTCTGAAATAATATAAAGTATAGATGTACATTTGTGTGGCCTGAAAAGGATGTATGAAATGAAAAGAGGCGAAAAGGGGAATAAATCGATGTGGCAATAATTTTGTATATAATTAGAATTCGTGAAATAATTAAGTATTGTAAAAAGGTAAAAAAGATAACTTATGTGCTGTCTAGAACACAAAATAATGTTTGCCGTTGATTCTTCAACTTTTATATATGTACAAAAATGGTCTCTTCATTAATACTAATGACACATTTTATTCGTGCAGTTTAACATCACGAAATATTTAACCAAAGAAAAACGATACTAATGATAGATATAAAAAAAATATTTTTTTTACAAGCAAAAATATACTGTTATGGGAAATCATTCGTGAACCAAAAATCTGCAACAAAATTTAAACCAAAGATAAATCTTATAAATATCAGTAAACTTGAAGGACTGAAACTTATTGAGTGTGTTTGGAGTTTATAGGAGCTTATGGTTTTTTTCATAAGCTTTGTTTGGCAACCAAAAATTTTATGAAACACCCCGAAAAGTGAACAAGATTTTTTTTTTTTTTTTTTTAAACATAACACTTCTAATTACGTTTACTTACTTATAGTGGTCCCAAAACACTGGCTATTACATTACTTAATTATAATCAACACTCAAAAACAAAAGTTGCTGGACACAGGCTGAATCCGGCCGGATTCACGGGAATCCGCCGGATTCCCCACTCTTTCAGACTCAACTTTTGACCAGAACTGAAACTAAGCAATCCGGTTTTGAATACGCTCCGGAATCCGCCCGGATTCATGGCAATCCGCCGGATTCCCATGAATCCGCCGGATTCCCTGTTCCAGCAGCAGAATCCAGAGTCTGCACATTTTAATACCAAAACTCGAACTTTGACAACGCATAACTTTTAATCTGTAATACCTGGGATCATAAAATTTTATAGGCATATTTAAAATAGTCAAATGAACATAACTCAACTTTCACTTTTTCAAAATTCTCGTTTTAACCCATTTTAACACGTAAACTAGTTTTCGACCATTTTTGACCAAAAATGTTAACATGTCCAATTCTAAAATACATCAAATCTGATTCCAGCTTTTGACTACACATTTCAACTTGACTTTAGAACTTGTGAGAACCAAAATCAATGACTTTCGACAAACTTGACCCATTTTGACACTTAAGCACTTAGTGACCCATTTGGGCACCAAATTGATCCATTTCAATCTTTGACCAACCAATAGCATTCATTCTTACTCAGTTGACTTTTAAAAGTCAAACAAAACACTTTTCATTCACATTCACTTAAACATTAACATTTCCAAGTCTCACTACATTTAGCTTTAACCAAAACATCAACTTTCACAAGTGAGACTTACTAACTTTTACAAACATGAACTAAAATCTTAAACTTTACAAACGGGGGTGTTATTGTATCGTAAGCATGATCAAAATGGATAAAACTCATTACCAACCAAGCAATGAGCTCCACCACTAGCTATCCATAACCTTCTTTCCCGATTCCTCCTTTACCTTACTTGAACTTCCTGAAACATGTTAAACACAACGAATAAGCATAAATGCCTAGTAAGTAAATGGATTCTAACAATTAAAAATCTGCAACAAGTTAAGGATCCATAACGTCTAACATGCCAAATTCCGAAGAATTGACATCAAACAAAGCTAATGACAAAGTCATTACTTAGATACCACCAAGCAAATGATAAATCATTCCTTGGTTCCACATGTCCATATACTTACCTTTTCACTTGCACAAACAATAACTTGAACTCTTCACACTTGATCACCTATTCACATAATCACATAAACACATATCACTTACACATTTAACTAACTTATTCTTACTTCTCACATGTGAATTAGATTGTTAAATCCCATAACACCTAATAATCTAACATAAGTCCCATATAATTAATATCTAATCACATGTAAAATGGGTAATTAACATTACTTCTTACCATTACTATCCCTAATCACCAAGAACTTAGCTTCTTAGTGATCTTACATATACATAATCAATTCAATTACCCATAAAACACATGATTAGAGATTAACAATACAACTAACATGAATTATATGTTCTTTCTAACTCAAACATGTATATAGAACTTAATTACATTCAATAACCCACTTACCCATCAATTTCACTAACTTAGGGTTTTATGTTCTTAAACCTTAACTCAAATTAAACAAGCTAGAGAAGTTTACATACCTTACTATTGATGAATTCGAGTTTAGAAACCTTCAATTATCAAAACCCTAGCTTGATTTCACTTCTCTTCTTCCCTCTATCTCTAAAACGTTTCTCTCTCTCTCTCTCTCTAAAAGTTCTGTACGTGATTCTTATTTTCTGGAAATGGAAGGAAATAGAAGCTGCAGGATTTTGTTTACAATCTTTTTCATTTAACCCTCCATCTTTGCTAATGTGACAGTTTCTACCCTCTAATTCAAGTTTCTTTACATAGTTAGTTTCACTAACAAATTCTAACACATAACAATTATTTCACATAACATAATATTATATACATATAATTAAATAACTAGATGCATATAATATAGTTTAAACTTACAAATTTTGGGCGTTACAACTCTCCCCCACTTATTCAGGATTGTGTCCTCATAATCCATTCTTGGTACAAAGCCGGATAATACTTAACAATTTCATGCTCCGGCTCCCATGTAAATTCTGACCCTTTTCTGTGTTTCCATTGAACTTTGAACAACTTAATATCTTTATTTCTCAGTCTCTTAACTTTCTCTTCTAGAATCATTATCGGTTGTTCTACATAGTTCAATTGGTCATTGATCTCTATCTCTTCTAAAGGTACATATGACGCCTCATCCACCAAACACTTTCTTAAGTATGACACGTGGAAAGTGCTGTGAATTCCTGCTAACTCTTTCGGTAGCTCAAGTTTATAAGCTACATTTCCTACTCTTTCCAAAATTTTGAAAGGACCGATAAATCGAGGACTTAGCTTCCCTCGTTTTCTGAAACGTATGATGCCTTTCCATGGAGATACTTTTAACATTACTCTATCTCCAACTTGAAATTCAATTGGGCGTCTTCTAACATCGGCATAAGACTTTTGACGGTCCTGTGCCATTTTCAAACGTTCTCTGACTTGATCAATCTTTTCAGTTGTTTTCTGTACAATATCGGTATTACCCAATTCTCGTTGACCAATCTCACCCCAACAAATTGGAGTCCTACACTTTCTTCCATAAAGTATTTCATAGGGTGGCATACCTATACTCACGTGGTAACTATTATTATATGAAAACTCTGCCAAAGGTAAATGTTCATCCCAATTACCACCGAAATCAATAGCACAAGCCCTTAACATGTCTTCTAATGTTTGAATAGTTCTTTCACTCTGACCATCAGGCTGCGGATGAAAAGCTGTGCTCAAATTAACACGAGTACCCAAATCTTCTTGAAACTTGTTCCAGAACCTGGAAGTAAACCTGCTATCCCGGTCAGAAACAATAGAAAGAGGTACTCCATGACGTGCCACCACTTCTTGAACATATAAATCTGCAAGTGCTTCTGAAGTATACGTCTCTTTAATTGGCAGAAATATAGCACTTTTCGTCAACCGATCCACAATCACCCAAATTGTATCATGCTGACGTCGGGTCTTTGACAATTTGGTGATTAGATCCATAGTAACATGCTCCCACTTCCAGACAGGAATATCCAAGGGTTGCATCATTCCCATGGGTTTTTGATGTTCTGCTTTTACCTGTAAACAAGTTAAACATTGTTCGACATACTTAACAATTTCTCTCTTCATACCTGGCCACAAATAATCTGCTTTTAAATCATGATACATCTTAGTGGCGCCAGGATGAATGGAATATATGGATCGATGTGCCTCATCTAACAACAATTTCTTTAACTCTAGTGACTTTGGAATCCATATTCTGCCATATCGAGTCTTTAATCCTCGGGAATCTTCAACAATATTCTGAATCTGACCTTTAATACGTTCTACTTTCCAATCACCTTTCTGCCAAGCATTTTGTTGCACTTCTTTAATCTGATCTAATAAGCTTGGAGAGACTGTAATTCGAAGAGATCTAACAATCAAGGCATTATGTATTGCCTTTCTACTGAGAGCATCTGCAACTACATTCGCTTTTCCAGGATGATAAAGGATTTCACAATCATAATCCTTTACCAAATCTAACCAACGTCTCTGTCTCATATTAAGATCTCTCTGATCAAAGAAATACTTAAGACTTTTATGATCGGTATAAATAGTACACTTTACTCCATACAAATAATGCCTCCATATTTTAAGGGCAAAGACAACTGCAGCCAATTCTAAATCATGCGCTGGGTACCCTTTTTCATGTTCTTTCAACTGTCTCGAGGCATAAGCTATTACTCTTCCACGTTGCATCAATACACAACCTAATCCATTATAAGAGGCATCACAATATACAACCATATCTTCAGTACCATCGGGAAGTACTAAGATAGGTGCCTGACTTAACTTTAATTTAAGGGTTCTGAAGGCCTGTTCATGCTCATCTTTCCATTCATACTTGATATTCTTACGAGTAAGCTTTGTGAGTGGAGTAGCAATTTTGGAGAAATCCTGGATAAACCGTCTATAATATCCGGCTAAACCCAGAAAACTCCTTACCTCAGTCGGATTGGTTGGGGGTTCCCATTTCGTTACCGCCTCGACTTTGGTAGGATCAACCTTAATTCCTTTACTGTTTACAACATGACCCAGAAAATGAACTTCACGAAGCCAAAATTCACATTTTGAGAACTTGGCATAAAGCTTTTCACTACGTAACATTTGCAAAACTTGCCTCAAATGAAGTTCATGTTCACCAGCAGACTTAGAATAAACAAGAATATCGTCAATAAACACAATTACAGATCTATCGAGCATTGGACGACATACCCGATTCATAAGATCCATAAAAGCGGCTGGTGCATTAGTTAGACCAAATGGCATCACTACAAATTCATAATGACCATATCTGGTTCTAAAAGCTGTTTTAGATACATCTTCTTCTCGAACCTTGAGTTGGTGATAACCAGAACGTAAATCAATCTTAGAAAAATAGCTGGCACCTTGCAATTGGTCAAACAAATCATCAATCCTAGGTAAGGGATACCTATTCTTGATGGTGACCTTATTCAATTCCCGATAATCTATGCACATACGCATTGTACCATCCTTTTTCTTAACAAATAATATTGGAGCACCCCATGGAGAACTACTCGGACGAATAAACCCCTTATCTAACAATTCTTGTAACTGTTTCATCAATTCTTGCATTTCTGAAGAAGCAAGTCTATACGGAGTCTTAGCAATAGGAGTAGCTCCAGGGATAAGATCTATACGAAACTCGACTTGCCTCTCGGGTGGAATACCCGGTAGCTCGTCAGGAAAAACATCGGGAAACTCCTTTACAATAGGAATCTCCACGAGTTTTGGAACACTTTTCTGAAGATCTATCACGTGGGCCAAAAAGGCTTGACAACCACGGGACAAATGACGTTTAGCACGAGCAAAGGTACATATGGATAAGGAAGGCTTTTTCTTTTCCCCATAAATATCAATCACTCCCCCACTTGGAGTATTGATACGGATAATCTTTTTCTCACACTGAATCATAGCATTATACCTACCTAGCCAATCCATACCCACTACTACATCAAACTCACCCATTGGCATTGGAATGAGATTAATAATAAAAGATTCATTACTAATCTGTAATTGACACCCACGGAACACATTAGCAACATAAACTATTCTATCATCTGCAACCTCAACATCCAGTGGAGTGTCTAACTCACTAAGGGGAATAGAGAATTTCTGACTAAACTTTTCTGACACAAAAGATCGCGAAGCTCCCGAATCGAATAACACGTGTGCAGGCATTAAATTTACAAGAAAGGTACCTGTCAGGACATCGGGGGCTCGCTGAGCTTCCTCAGCAGTGATTTGGAAGGAACGGCCCTTAGACTTTGGAACTTCTACAGCTTTCTTTTCTGAAGTTCTTCGAGGTGCTGAAGAAGTAGGCCGGTTCCCAAGTTTCGGACATTCTGATTTTATGTGCCCCGGTTCATAACAATTATAACATACACGGATTGGGTTTGGACAATCTCGGCCAAAATGACCTTCTTGCCCACATTGATAACAAGCGTTAGTGCCAAACTTGCATTCACCAAAGTGTTTTCGATGGCACTTTTTACATTCAGCTGGCACCGGTCTATCATCCTTCTTTGTACTCCCACTCGGTCTAAACTTCTTTGATGGACCAGAACTTTGATAACTTTTTCTTTTGGCAGCTGCTACTTGTTCGTCTTTCTTTAACTCCAATTCCTGGAATCGATCTATCATCTCTTCTAGTGTCTGACATCTCTTTGGAAGTACATACTTTCTGATTTCCTTTCTCAAGACCTTATGAAAATGATTCATAAGCATCCTTGGGTTATCCATATACTCTGGACAAAAACGAGCTCTATCCAGAAAATTTCCCACCAATTCATTCACTGATTCGTTAGTTTGCTCCATAGCTAAAAACTCTTGACGAATTCTATTCAAATCTGCGTCTTGAGAATACGTGCTTTCAAACATTACTTTAAACTCTTCCCAAGTTAATTTGCTAATAGCTTCATCACCTTTGGTTCTACACTGTACATTCCACCACCACTTAGCACGATTCTTTAAAAGATTAGCTGCATACCTTACTTTAAACTTGTTGGGACAATCCACAGTGGATAATGCCCCTTCTACTTCTGAGATCCAACGGTAACATTTGATTGGATCTAAATCACCATCATACTCTGGTGGGTTGCAAGCTGAGAAATCTCTATAACTGATCTTTTTCTGCTCCTCCTGAATATTAGGTTGAGGAATTACCTCTGGTCTGGGCACAACTATTTCTCCTCGCCCTTTCTGCATTTCTTCACTCACAATCTTTCTTACAGTGTCTGTAATTGTCGTCACTAGAAACGGAAGGGATGCTTCCTGAGCCTGACTAATCTCTTTAGACACAAGGGATTTTATACCTTCCCAAGACAATTCAGTGTTAGGAATAGGAGACCTTGGTCTTTCATTACTGCCTCCTGCCTCATTATCTTGGGCTCTGTTACCAGGGTTAAATCCAAGAGTAAGATCTATTTCTCGCTCATCCATCTTTACTGAAAGTAGACATGGAAAGATTAACTCGACTTATTTAATATTTACAAGTCTACTTTATCTATACTTCTAACACATAACACTAACAATAGCTAATAACTTATCCTCTAATGTCTCGTGGTTTCCATGGATACCCATATGGTAATATGATAATCATTACGTTGGCCAGGCGCACTAATTACCGTATTAGAATATAACATATCCAAAGTCCACACGACACATTTTGATTCAAAATCATTAGCACACATAATCTCATACACATAACAGTACTAAATCATGCTCAATACAACAATTAAAGTGGTCTAAGATCAAGTACCCACTAATGGTGGATACCCGAATCCCTTAAACCGTGCTCTGATACCAACTTGAAACACCCCGAAACGTGAACAAGATTTTTTTTTTGTTTTTTAAACATAACACTTCTAATTACTTTTACTTACTTATAGTGGTCCCAAAACACTGGCTATTACATTACTTAATTATAATCAACACTCAAAAACAAAAGTTGCTGGACACAGGCTGAATCCGGCCGGATTCACAGGAATCCGCCGGATTCCCCACTCTTTCAGACTCAACTTTTGACCAGAACTGAAACTAAGCAATCCGGTTTTGAATACGCTCCGGAATCCGCCCGGATTCATGGCAATCCGCCGGATTCCCATGAATCCGCCGGATTCCCTGTTCCAGCAGCAGAATCCAGAGTCTGCACATTTTAATACCAAAACTCGAACTTTGACAACGCATAACTTTTAATCTGTAATACCTGGGATCATAAAATTTTACAGGCATATTTAAAATAGTCAAATGAACATAACTCAACTTTCACTTTTTCAAAATTCTCGTTTTAACCCATTTTAACACGTAAACTAGTTTTCGACCATTTTTGACCAAAAATGTTAACATGTCCAATTCTAAAATACATCAAATCTGACTTCCAGCTTTTGACTACACATTTCAACTTGACTTTAGAACTTGTGAGAACCAAAATCAATGACTTTCGACAAACTTGACCCATTTTGACACTTAAGCACTTAGTGACCCATTTGGGCACCAAATTGATCCATTTCAATCTTTGACCAACCAATAGCATTCATTCTTACTCAGTTGACTTTTAAAAGTCAAACAAAACACTTTTCATTCACATTCACTTAAACATTAACATTTCCAAGTCTCACTACATTTAGCTTTAACCAAAAAATCAACTTTCACAAGTGAGACTTACTAACTTTTACAAACATGAACTAAAATCTTAAACTTTACAAACGGGGGT
Organism: Helichrysum umbraculigerum; assembly: GCA_949592205.1. Taxonomy (NCBI): domain Eukaryota; kingdom Viridiplantae; phylum Streptophyta; class Magnoliopsida; order Asterales; family Asteraceae; genus Helichrysum; species Helichrysum umbraculigerum. Next base: position 9,046,297 of record CATIUR010000002.1, on the reverse strand, counting down.
GTTATTGTATCGTAAGCATGATCAAAAGGGATAAAACTCATTACCAACCAAGCAATGAGCTCCACCACTAGCTATCCATAACCTTCTTTCCCGATTCCTCCTTTACCTTACTTGAACTTCCTGAAACATGTTAAACACAACGAATAAGCATAAATGCATAGTAAGTAAATGGATTCTAACAATTAAAAATCTGCAACAAGTTAAGGATCCATAACGTCTAACATGCCAAATTCCGAAGAATTGACATCAAACTAAGCTAATGACAAAGTCATAACTTAGATACCACCAAGCAAATGATAAATCATTCCTTGTTTCCACATGTCCATATACTTACCTTTTCACTTGCACAAACAATAATTTGAACTTTTCACACTTGATCACCTATTCACATAATCACATAAACACATATCACTTACACATTTAACTAACTTATTCTTACTTCTCACATGTGAATTAGATGTTAAATCCCATAACACCTAATAATCTAACATAAGTCCCATATAATTAATATCTAATCACATGTAAAATGGGTAATTAACATTACTTCTTACCATTACTATCCCTAATCACCAAGAACTTAGCTTCTTAGTGATCTTACCTATACATAATCAATTCAATTACCCATAAAACACATGATTAGAGATTAACAATACAACTAACATGAATTATATGTTCTTTCTAACTCAAACATGTATATAGAACTTAATTACATTCAATAACCCACTTACCCATCAATTTCACTAACTTAGGGTTTTATGTTCTTAAACCCTAACTCAAATTAAACAAGCTAGAGAAGTTTACATACCTTACTATTGATGAATTCGAGTTTAGAAACCTTCAATTATCAAAACCCTAGCTTGATTTCACTTCTCTTCTTCCCTCTCTCTCTAAAACGTTTCTCTCTCTCTCTCTAAAAGTTCTGTACGTGATTCTTATTTTCTGGAAATGGAAGGAAATAGAAGCTGCAGGATTTTGTTTACAATCCTTTTCATTTAACCCTCCATCTTTGCTAATGTGACATTTTCTACCCTCTAATTCAAGTTTCTTTACATAGTTAGTTTCACTAACAAATTCTAACACATAACAATTATTTCACACAACATAATATTATATACATATAATTAAATAACTAGATGCATATAATATAGTTTAAACTTACAAATTTTGGGCGTTACATTTTAGTAGCTTATGGTTTTCATAAGCTCCAAAACCATAAGCTACTTGAAGTAGCTTTTGAAAGGAGCTTGTAGCTTATGGAAAAGTAAATTACACAAATACCCTCTAACTAATTATATTTCATCTATTAGAAATAATATATTTGTCCCTTTTATATCAATTTACATTTATAAGCTACAAGCTCCAGCTACTCTGCCAAACACATATATTACCAAAAGCTCTAGCTACCAGCTCCAGCCATAAGCTACCAGCTACAAGCTACCAGCTCCAGCTACAAGTTCCATGTAACATCCTCTCCGATAGCCTGGTATTTTCTATTTATATTTGCGTATTTAATTGTTTTAAATAATTTTGTGATATAATTGTTTAATTGAGAAAGTTGGTGAAATAGGTCTTAGGACTTATTGTGGATAATGAAATGTTGCTTGTTTTAATTTATTAAAGTTGACGGTATAATAAAATAAGTTTCTCGCAACTGATTTTTAGGTTCCAGACAATAGATTTAGAGCGGGTATTAAATACCCAAAGTTGTGGGTCGGTTTTAATGAGGGCCGACCTTTATTTGGTGGTCACTTTACAAATTTTGTTCTTCTCATTCCATTTCAAGAAACAAAAACATAAACCCTAACTAGTTCAATCTAATTTCAATCATCAAAGTTGAGTTGTGGATTGAAGTTGTAAATTATTAGCAATCATCATCATCTACCTTCTATCATTCATCACTTTGTGCATCTATCAATGGTGAGTAATTGTTTCATAAGTTCATATGTCAAATTGATTAGTAATTGATGAATTGCTTTGGGTGTTTGTGTTTTAGGATAACTATTTGTGATTTACGCTGATATGTGATGATATTTAACTAGTTACATGGATCAAATCCATGTTCTTGATCTATTATTGATGTTAGTTGAAAACTTAAATTTGGGTTTTATGAATTTGATGTAAATTTTGATAAGTGGATGTTATTGTGGTTATTAGAAGTAAACTTGTCATTAGAAACATGTTTTGATTGAGTTAGAAGCTAGCAACATGAGTATTTTGCATATATGATCCGTATTTAGTTTTGTGGTTTTCAAGTTCTGCGCAGTTCTGCAGGTCAAAGGGAATCCGGACGGATTCCTGGGAATACGGTCGTATTCCTGGGAATACGGCGTATTCCCTAGCCGTATTGCTTAAATATTGGTCTGATCGAAAATGAAGCTGAAAAATGGTCGGGAATACGGCGTATTCCAGTGAATACGGTCGTATTCCGGTGAATACGGACGTATTCATGGGAATACGGTCGGATTCTCGGGAATACGAACGTATTCCCCTGTCGATTAAAAACTGTTTGTTTTGTGCATTAAGCTGTAGCAATATTGAGACTTGTATTTTGAACCAGTATGCATATTATCAAGTTAATATATATGTTAAATGGTTGTGTTAAAATATGTTACCTCCAAATATAAGTTATGAGATTTAAAATGATTACTAACTTATATTTGATGTTGAATCTCAGATCCTTTGAAAGACACAGTTGCCCCGAGAATCTGAGTAGTTGAAGACGAAGGTATTGGTGAGTGGATTCGAAACTCACCGTTTGGCTTAGTTGTAATCATTTGATTACAACGGGTAAATGTGGACTTGATTATTGAATTGATTTGATGCTATTGTTGGTTATATTCATATATGTGCTTTGTGTGGCCTTCGGGCATTGTTGTTAATGAGGTCAACAAGTTGATGAACTGTTGGTTGGGCTAGTGAGTTGTTGTGTGAACGGTACAGGGATGTACTTCATTTGTTGTGTGTGCTGAACTGTACCTAAGTATGATAAACACTAGCTATCGGTCTCGTCCGTTATGGCCATACGGATATGTTTGGATAAGTGATCTTTGGGGAGCCGCCCGGGTGCTAAGGTTATCCCCGGATCCACCGATCCTCATTAAGTTGTTGCTGATTGTTGTGTTTGCGAATATTTGTTGTGATTAATTGGTTTAGCTAAGTTGAATGTTGGGTGTTGGATTTACTCACTTAGCTTTGTGCTAATCCCTCGTTGTTACTTCCTGCAGACTTTTGATATTGAGCATGCGGGTGGGTAGCAGGAAGGTCAAACCTTGAAAGAATGGAATGTTTGATATTCAAGCTACTCTGACTATTTTGTAATAACTCAGTTTAGTTTATATAATACCCCGACATGCTAATCTTTTGAACCGGTTTTAAATTGAAGTGACTTAAACGTGTAGACAGTTTTAATACTTTAGTAGAATATGTAATCAAGTATTGTGTTTTAATTACTTGCGCTTCCGTATTATCTATAATATTATTACTATGGAATGAGGGGTGTTATAATACAGCTACCAGCTAGTTGTGCCAAACATACCCAATTGGTACATTATATAATATATACAATATAATTGTTTTTATAATAAAGTTATATATTTTTAAGTACGGTGTTTCATAGTTGTAGGTTTTAATTTATTAGCTAGCAAGTGCTTTTATTTGATAACTAAGGTGTTACAAATTTGACCAAATTACAATGTCAAAAATGACCATCATCATATTATTATATATTGGACAGCTACTTGTTAAATGCTGTATTTAGTAGTAGACCATCATCTTCAATCAAATTTCGAGACATTCTCTTTTATAATTATTTAAATTTAATTTAATGTACTTATATATAAAAAAAATATAAAAATAAAAATAGTTTATGAATCATTCATTAATTTGAGGTCCCTATTAACTAAGCATAGAATTCGATTTACATATGACACGTAGATTATTACTTTTTTGAGTATATATGACGTTTCTTTCACATAAAATAAGCTTCTGGCTTTCAAGTAAACTCATTAATTTAGTGTTTATATTTATTATTATTATTATTTATTTATATTTAATATTCATTACACTTTAAATCTAGTGTTACACATGGCATCAACATAACTTTATCTAAATAGTAAGGCGGTGCGTTTATCCAAAGAAAACTTGACATATATGATACCATAAAAGTAAAAAGTAATCACAAACTCTAACTTACAAATGTATATTAATTAATTATACTTACCATATACTTAACTTATCATCTATTACATTTATCAAATTATAAAAAAGATTAGATTGTAAAAATGGTATATATGGTTTACACCGATCACAAAGTCGTTCAAGTACTTTTCTTTTTTAACATTTTCAGGCCAATAAATTTACATTCTATTTGAAAATGGTCATTTATCATCCTAAAATGACTAAATTATCAATTTCTCTTGTCATTTTCGAAAGTCAAGATCTAAACGGTTAAAGGGTACGTTAGTCGGTGCATGACATTTTTGAACAAAGTGTAAATTTATCAGAATTAAAAGATGAAAAAAATATATATGGGTAATTTTTATGGTCGGTGTAAATTACATGGAGTATTTGTATAATAATACCAATAATTTACTTAGAATAGGAAAAATAGTAAAATCTCGATACCTATTTATTGTAACCGCATTATAAAGTTACCCATTCTAAATTTCTAACCAACCAGTTTACCTATTTTGACACACCTACTACACGTGGTATTCCAACATCAAATCTATCAAAACAAAAATACGAAAGCTATCCCTAATTTGTCTTTTTATAAAAATTCTATAGGTGAATAAAGACAACACGAAACATTTTATAAAACCCTGGTTGTTTATCCGTTACAACTACATAAAAAAACACACATACACACACCACCCACCATATTTCTTTCTATCTTCTATCTTGCCATGTTTTATTCCAAGCTTTTAGTGACCACATTAACAATTGTCATGTTAATCATATCTATGTTATTGTGTTTCGGGTTTACGTTTAATAATCATGCTAATGAGAACGATGATAGCGTTGAAGTTTTTCCGATTGATGGTGGTGCTGTTGGACCCGAGAGCTTCGATTTCGATCATGGTGATGGTTTGAGTCCATACACGGGTGTTTCGGATGGCCGGATTGTTAAGTGGATTGCGAGGGAAAGAAGATGGATTGATTTTGCGGTCACTTCGGAAAAAAGGTAAATTTGTATAATTTGATGTTTGATTTGGTGTATACTAAGTAATATACTTGGCATTTTAATATATCAATTATAATCACAAAGTTTTGTATTGGTTTACCATAAATTATTCTTTACGAAATTGATAACGATAGCCCTAAATACTATTGATATACACAAATGTTTATAGCGAAAACCGTAAATTACTAGCTAGTTTTCTGAATTTGAACATAATTTGAATGGTTTTGTACATTTTGTGAAGTTTTTCAACTAAGATAATATATGGAAGTTTTTTATGTATTGAGTTTAACATGCATATGATGATGATGTGATGATGATGATGATTGAAGTTTAAATGACCATTAGTCCATATTGCACGAACCTACGAATAATTCATACAAAAAATGTGATTATTGGAATGTACTTTCCAACACATAAAGCTATGACAATAAGTGATCAATAAATTCACATTACTTTACTATATATATTTAAAATTAATACAATATTTAAGTTAATTTGATGTGATTTAATGAAAGCTTTTGAGGCCACTCTAGTGGTTACGTCTTCACTCCATCTTCTTCTATGTCCTAGAGGTCCACCACTGGCATGGAGCCACCTTTCACTACGTCTTTCTCGCTTCCGTCTTGCAAGAGACGGAGTGGGACAGATCGAGAGGTGGTGGGCTCTTTTTGTTTTGGGTATATAATAAAAGTATTATTAGTAAATGTGAACTCATAAGTTCAGTTCTTCAGCTACAGTGTTCAGTTTTTGTTTAGTTATATGAGAACGTGTTGACATGGATCGTTAAGCTGACAGTTCAGTTATTCAGTCTACAATTGAAATATGTGTGATAAATTTTGAAATGGCTATTGTTATGTCAAAACTTTTATTGAAGTTATAAGCAAAAGGTCAATGTCACATACCATATTACCATGTCATGATTATTTCCCTTTACTATCAATCAAGTAACATTATGAATAGTATTCATTCAAAATTTTCAATTGTTACCCTTAAACTTTTAACCCTTTTCAATTTTATACCCTTTATGTTTTATTGACTTTTTACTTTTTACCCCTTAACTTTTATAACTTTTTCATTTTCTACCATACAATTTTTTAATCTATACCCCTTATGTTTTAGCAATTTTCCATTTTTTACCCTTCAGCTTTTAGCTATTTTTCAATTTCTTCGTCTGAACTTTTAGCAGCTTCCCATTTTCTACCCTTTACATTTTAACATTTCCGATTTTCCTCCTTTATATTTTAGATTGTACTTTTTTCCCTTTTTTTTTTTTTACTAATAGCTTATACAATTTTTTTTCCTTTACTTACAACAAATTTTTATACTAATTTTATTACGACAAAATTATATAAATTATTATTGGAAACGATAATTTAACTTAACATTTTTATAACGTTTTCCCAATTTTTTTTATCAACAAATTATTTTAATAATAAATTGTATGTTATTAGTTTATTTTCTTTCGAATATACACATACATATTTGTATAAAAAAACAAATTAAACATACACACATCAACTAAAAATTTCATATTTTATATTGGAGTTTAAGAATGTACTTTTTAACCCCGTCGCAACGTGCGGGTAAAAAAAAACTAATATCAATTACATAACAACTATGAATAGTAACTTTTGTCTTTTTGTCTTTTTTCTAGATTATGATTTAAGTTAAATAATAAAAACTAATTACTATTAACATGATGAAGACTAGATCAATACTAACTTCTTTTACTTTTGAAGCTCAACACCCATGTTCAAATCCATGTGATATTGTCTTTTAATATCATTTCTAACTTTTAAGGATTTTTATCCTTTTACTTATATTGTTTATTTGAAACGAAAATTAAATATCTTGACATATTCGTTTTTTATTTGATGAAAAGCAATAATGTTTTATATGATTTTATTTCGTGATCACGTAATCTTTGACTAATAGATCAAAATATATGTTTCTAACCACTCAAGAGATTACAAATTATTGTTATTATCACTCTTAGAATTAGAATTACAAATTACAATCCGTATTTACATTGATTTTTTAAGGGTATAAGAGCTACCATATCAATCTTCATTGACTTTTTTATATAATTAGAGATTATTATTAAAGTTACTAACTACTCTTATTGCTACTTTGATTATTTTCATTATCAAAAATTATCTTTATCATATTATTTAGACAAATAAGTTTACATTGACAATATATTTCAATTCAAGAGCATAGAAGTTTGAATTCGAAATTTAACCATATAAATTTATTATGTCAAAACCCATAAGTAATCAAACTTTTATTATATGTTAGATATTCGATTGATACGTGGATATAAAATGGATATATATGTTCACAAAATTTTGATTAAAATAGAAATAAAATAAAGCAACTATACTCGGAACTAGATTAGAATTTTCCCGTTGCAACGCACGGACAATAAATTACTAGTTTATAACAAATAGTTATAAATATAATTTGAAATGTTACCAAATAATATACTCCGTATGAGATTAAACTAAGACAACATAAAATATATAAGATTAGGTTGACACAAATACACACCTACTAATTATGAAATTACATGTGGTGGATACAAGTATACAACTATTAATTCTTTCCCAAACATATTAGCTTACCAAACTTTTGTTTCAAAAATGGTAAGGACTACCAAAATAGCCAATACATATATACGAAAGGAGTTAAGAATGTTACGTATCTACTTTATTGATTAGACAACTAATATTGAATATATGTTATATTTTGTACGTAAACGAAAAGATTTGATATATAGATATTAACAAATAAGAGTAAGATGACTGGTTCAGTGTTGTATTCAGTATTATTTTCATCTTTACATGGAGTAGTACGTTTAGTGTGGAGAGACACTCACAATTTGATTGCTAAATTGATGACTTATGTATTTTTATTTGTTTATAAACTAATTAAATCCTTTTTAGGCAATTAGATTGAAAACAAAGAAGTTTTTTTTTTTTAAACAAAAAAAAAAAAAAAACTAATAGCGAAACCTACTTGAATCTTTTTATTACTGTTAATAGCTCAATATTGATCTTCAATGCTCGATTTAACTCATGGTTTGAGTTGAGGTGGACGGGGTAGTATTCATTGTTCATCATTGTTGAAGAGACTTAACATTGTTGATGCGTCTTACTCTATGCGCTCTAAAGACGGAAGATTATATACGTTAGTTGGCAAATTTTAAAGTAAAATTCAATTCATGACTTAAGTTTGAGCACATTTCATGTTTGTCATTTTGGGCCGTAAGAACAAAAAAATTGAGTCAGACCTTTTAAGTATGAGCTAGTCTAGGTTGGGCTCCAAATAACGGAAATAAAGCCCTGAGCTTGAATTTTAGGTCTGGGCTTTATTTCCGTTCTTTGGAGCCCAACCTAGACTAGCCCATACTTAAAAGGTCTGGAAATAAGAGTAAGTCATGACTTTTTATTTCTACAATGGTCAATGCAATAATAACAAATCAACATAACTTATGCCAGTACATACATTAAGTTGTATTAAAATAACAAGACAACAAAATATAAAATACGATGAAATGCTAAATAGACTTTATTGATAGGGAAGGGTGTGGTGGGCCAGAGATGGAGCATATATGTGGACGTCCATTGGGCTTAAAGATGGACAAAAGTAGAGGTGATTTGTACATTGCAGATGCATATTTGGGCCTACTTGTAGTTGGGCCAAAAGGTGGGCTAGCAACTTCGCTAGTATCACAAGTTGAAGGCCTTCCATTAATGTTCACAAATTCGTTAGACATCGACCATGAAAATGGACTCATCTACTTCACCGATAGCAGTCAACGTTACACTCGTAGGTACGTTCTTTTATGTCTATACTATTTATTTAAACAAATATACCAAGTTTAACATGAATTTATTTATGTTTAACATGATACAGGGATCACACGCTTGTTGTGCTCACTAATGACCAAACAGGAAGATTGATGAAATACAATCTCGAAACCAAAGAGGTTACCGTCCTACTTAATAACCTCACATTTCCAAATGGAGTGGCATTAAGTCAAGATGGTAATTTTCTTCTCGTTGTTGAGACAACGAGCTGTAGAGTTTTGAGATTTTGGCTTAAAACACATAAAGCCGGGAAACTTGAAGTTTTCGCCGATCTTCCAGGATACCCTGACAATATCAAAAGAAACAAGAACGGAGACTTTTGGGTCGCAATGTTTTCGAGAAAAAGAACCTTTTTAAGATTGATTCGCTACATTCCTTGGATTGTTGACGCTTTGATTAAACTTCCAGTTGACATTGTTAAAGTAAGCTCATACATTGCTAAAGTAGGAGGTGAAGGGTTGGCAGCAAAGTTGGGGGTAGATGGTGAAATAGTGAAAATCTTGGAGGATGTAAATGGTAAAGTATGGAAATATGCTAGTGAGGTTATGGAGATAAATGGGCATTTGTGGATTGGTTCTGTTGAAAACTCTTTTGTGGTCAAACTAAAAATGCAAGACTAAATGTTAAATAAAAATTAGTAAAAATTAGAAGACATCCGTATAGAAATAACTAGAATATATGATGTGCCGCATGTTTAATTTGTGTACCGTTTCGAATCGCATATATATATATAGTTGTAGTTAATTACTAGTTATAGACTTGTAGTACATTCAATCTAACAATTGTGCTAGTTTGATGTAATTGACAATGATCCATATATCTTTGAGAGAAATTATATGTGTATATACATACCAAAAAACATATCGAAAACTAATTGACTTACGTTCACTTCACTATGTTGCCGTTTAAATAGAAAATGTGAGGTATTGTTGGAAGATGCTTTATAATGGGAACTTTGGTCCCACGTAGGAGCAAGAACAAAGTTAAAGTCTCCTTATAAGCCACTAAACCAATTAATTATCAATTTAGAAAAAGGTTTAGATGCGAGCTTGGAATTGGTATATATTGACTGGTTTGGGCGTAAATATATATATATATATATATATATATATATATATATATATATATATATATATATATATATATATATATATAAAAGCCTTCTTCTAATTTTTTTTCAATAAGTAAATGTATATATCAACTTACACAAATCAATTTCAAATCTATGTCTAAGCCTTCTTCCAAGTTCCACCCTTCTACCCAAATAAAATGATCAAAAGGTAAATTAACATGTTGTGTCTCTTTAAAATAGTTAGAAGTTTTTTGGTATTTTACTCATAATAAATATTAATTAAATAATTTCATTTTGCAATAGAAAAAAATTGGTATACACAAACTAAAGTTGTGTATCACAACTTTTTATGTGTGATACTGTGATATACACTAAATGTTTAATGATGTGTATCACATATTTTTTTAAAAATTTATCTCATATTAAAGAGCATAAAGTTCTAATAATTTTGATATAAATATTTTATAAAAAAATATATTTAATCTTGATGTTAAAAATAAAAAGTACGCTCCTACCGTTCTCACCATAATAAGTATTCTTACTTGAACCAAAGTTCAATTAATGGTAAAAAATACCGTTTCCTTTTTTAAAAAAAATGCCATAAAAGAATTAAACATTTTGAAATCGTCTCATAAAAGGATTTAACACGCAAAACGAAATTCGGATTTAAACGCTCAAAAAGTAACATTAGTGTTTATATCGTACATTTTCTAGGTTAAAAATGTCACATATTAATTTAATATTTGATATTTAAGCCCCACATCAGAACCGATCAAAAATTGAATGAGAAACAATGTAACAGTAATTACACATTTAATTGAACTTTTGTGACAACTTAGATCCTTTTATAGCACGATTTTAAAATGTGAGTCCTTTTTGTGCATCGACAAAACTCATATTCCCTTTATTGTCAAATTTTGACAAGTTGATTACCTTTTCGGGCCATTTGCCCAATTATCAACGCTCGCATTTAAGAAGGTTGATATCACATATATTCAATCTGAAAATGAGACATGTTCATTGTTATGTGTAATCGGATGAGTTCTGTTTTATAATTATTGTCTCTGACGATTAAGGTTGAATTAAGGTGCCAAGTTTGATTGTTTAGGGTGAAAAGTTGTGCAACAACTTTTAAAATTTTTAATTTTCCTTAAGATTGCTGGCAGCTTCGCTTTATGTTACGGTTGATTAGTAGACAATGTGTTAGCAAGTGTAAATGCATTATATTAAGATTTAAGAATGCGAATTAAGAATTAAAGTGCTCTCTGATCATTGTCACACCCAAAAACTTAGTATAGTTTTTTTGAATAAATATAGATATAGCAGAACGTCCCTACGACTGTAACGTTGACCGATATTGGTGAAGTAGATGAATCCATTATCGTGATCAATGTCCAAGGAATTATACATATATACATGAACGGCTGATTCACACATATTTTTTACGGGTAAAGGGTTGACCCCGGCAAAATTTATACATCAATAAATTGACGTTACAAGTACAATGGATTGTGATAAAATCACATCAGCCTTAATCTAATGCTAAGCTCTAAAGATTAAGGACATATACACGAGAGGCCATGTATGTGATTAAGAACACATACTTTTTATTATATGTAGCCGTTCGTTTTTTCACTTCCTGCATTCTACCTCAGGTTAAGGTTTGTGTCAAAAATGTTGACTTTGTCCCTGCTTTAATTTAATTTAATTTTTGCAATAGAAAAAAATTAGTATTACGGGGAGAGTGACCCATGCTTTGAAATACAGACCGGAACGACCAAAGGAAGTAGACCCGTGCTTTGAAATACAGACCGGAACGACCAAAGGAAGTAGAAACATTAAGACGTAAACTGAGAATGATGGTAAAATCAAAACAAATTAATAAACCGGTTGTTTCTTCAGTGAACGTTTTAAGTTAAAACGAAGGCGTCATCCAACTGATATATCCAATCCAACTGATGATGGGATAAGTGTTTGAGAATTCATCCATCTTATATCCGATGTTTATTGTGTCTACATATTTAATTACGTTTGTTATTTTTACTGCATATGACTATCTAATGTTTTAATGTATGTTTTAGATTGATACATCATCACAAGGTGGGCTAGCAACTTCACTAGTATCACAAGTTCAAGGCCTTCCATTAATGTTTACAAACGAGTCGGTAAAACCGCACTCCATCGCGAATTTACTAGTTGGGTTTTTTTTGGTTTATTCATCAACAATTTATAAGATGTTTTTACTTTCTTTTCGTACTCACGATTTACAAATCTTAAAATTTCCCTTATCTATGGCTCCGGCGTAGTGAACTGTTTTTGGGCGGTTACTTTTGGTGACGGTTTTGCCTTGACTATTGATATCAGTCGTCGGATGATGTTGACTTCAATTCTCAGCCTTCCAATAATAAGGAATTTCAGTTAATTTGCGCCAGGAAGGTGGTTTTTGGGAGGGTCTACTAACTGCCACCACGATCTCCTAAAATTATGGGCGGTGGTATTTTTGAATCCAGGTACGACTTGATTTCAATTCATTTTGTCATCTCCTCAATCTCAAAAAATTAACATCAATTAGCTGTTTGCATCCAAATCGGACAATAAAAGTAAGCACCCCAGTTTTTATGTCTGTGCGATTTTCTTTTTTTCTTTTCTTTTTATGATTTTACTATGATTGCATCACAATATAGAGAATTCGTGTATGATATCCCCTCATATTCATAATCAACATATGCAGGTTCGATTTCACTCCTAATCGACAACAAAATTGGCTATCCAGTTTTATGCGAATTTATATTTCTAAGCAAGTTTTATAAATGCTAACAATTGCCAATTAATTCTGTCAACTGTACAACCAATCAATTGTGTTGGGTTGATTGACTGATTCATTGATTTTTTGTTGTAAGGGTACCAAATAGAGACTAAGAAGTTTTGGAGGTCAATAAACAAGTATATAATGCAAATAGAAAGAAATGATTTAGTGGATGCATTCAAGAGCTGAATTCGAAAGAGGTGATGTTTCTATCCTTATTTTTTATTCGAATCAGTAGGGAGTTGAATTGAATTGGTGAATGCACACCAACTGTTTGATGAAATGTGAAATTCTTGATTATTTTCTTTTGCATTGGCAAAATTGCTTTTATCTTCATTCTTTCGTCATTCATATTCTACAAGGGGATTTCTAAGTTTTCAATTGTTTGTAACGTTACTATTATCCAGATTGATGCATTATTTACTTTTACGTTTTTTACATCAAACATAGTACTGTATTTTTTAGATGTGTCAATTCGTGCAGTCGGTCTTTTCTACTAATATTTCTTGTCATGCTTACAAAAGGTTATTTAATATTTCAAACGTCTAAATGGTTACAATTTGCAAACATCGCCCGAGGATCTTTCTGCTATATGCTCCCACACACTTAAATATAGCCCATATGTTGAAGCAAAATGTAAAAAAATCTATGTCTTAAGTTCATGAACTGAACTGATTTTGAAAACTGTACGTAGTGATAGAAAGTCAATCTTGAAAGACGGCTCTTAAAATTTTCAACCTGATTCAATTTTGATTGAAAAGTAGGATCTTGGTACACCAAATCAAGTAAATGCTCCAGATAAAATGCTCAAGCAGTTATATAACTCAAACTTTATCATATGAGCAATGATGTATTAAAACTGTTGCACATAAAGATTCATAATGTTGACAATGGACAAGTATGCTTTTGCTAATGTTTGATAGATTCAAGTAGCCGTGACAAGTTGGAGGGAATTTGGAATCTGTTTCAGGTACATATCTAGAGGTGACAAAATGGGACTATGGGTGAGTTTCATGAATATCTAATATAATTTTCTAAAGAAGATGATTATTTCATATATGATTTGTGAGGCTTTACATGTAGTATGTGTCTCTTGTAATATTGACTTAGGGATCACTTAATCATCTTTGCCTTATCTTTATTACAGAAACTACATCCACTCCTTCGTATTTGTGTTGCTCGCAGCTCGAAAATGTTGTTCAGTCACAACCACAGTGCCTTTGCCAACTTCTGAATGTGAACAGTATTAGACTGGGGTTTGAGTATTAACCGAACCCCGGCTCTACTGCTTCTTGGTGCTTGTAATGTTCATACTCCACCTCTCAGCCAGTGCAATGGTTAAATTATTTTTTTATGGCATTTTTTTGTTTGTGTATGAAATAGTGGTGACATAAAGGGTGGGTCGGGCATGTTGGATTATGGGTCACCTGGGTTTGAGTAAACAGGGGTAATCTTAGAGAAGGTCAAAATGAGCCGGGTTCAATTGACCCACAAAAACTTATATTGTGCTTATAAACACTTCATGTTTACATTAACAATTTAAATTTTAGAAGCAAAAAAAAAAAACAAATCATGAAATATTACAATTTGGACAACTTTTGACCCGTTTTCTTTTAAGCCTTTTGGCCTGTTTCAGATAAAACTCAAGTCTAATCAACTAGAGTATCAATAAATGGGTCGAAATTGTCACCTCTCAATATACATATCAGAATTTAAATCTTTAACATGTTTGGGTTTATTGCTGTTTTGTATATACACCCGCAAACGGGCCACCTGCTACTTCTACGCCCAGACCAAGGATCATCCGATCCTGAACCACCCAAACTAACTTGCAAATGGTTATAAAATTTTACAGTAATTAAATTAACATGCAACGGTTATGTTATAGGGTACTAAATAGCTACTATTATGTTTGTATAATGCAGGAGAAAGTTTCAAAGTTACGTAGTCATGACAATAATCATCAATTCTTAGTAGATATGTCATTCAGGTTTATATCTTCATCAAAAGCTTCAGGGTATACCATTTTCTTCTAATCTTTACTCACTTTTCTTAATCCAGGGTTCAATCAACTACATTAAGATAAACTCCCATGATAATATCGAAAGGTTTAACCTATCAACCTATCCTAGACTCCACTCTACAGAGTGTAGGAGGAAGTAGCTAAATAGGTTAATAAAGTGGGTTGGGTAGCGGGTCAAAACGTAGTTGTGTCGACCTAATAACATTTTATTGTCTTCTTTTCTGTAAATTTAAATTGTTACTTGTAGTTTTCCAAAAGATTGCTCACCATCCAATTTCATATCTAAAAGATGCCCTTATTGAGCTACTACTTAATGATGAAAAGTTCAAGTACTTTTGTTTCCAGACACGTAGTTTGTTACAGATTAAGTGGCATAATGGGCAGGTTGTGTGAGTCGTCTAACCTGCCAAAATGAGTGAACCCTTTTGTAGGACACGACAATATTTTATGGTTTATCTTGTCTTTATTGATTAATCTATTTCATAACAGCTGCTGTGACACCCGTCAATTTAAGACTAGAATTTAGTGCCTAATCAATTTTAATACATGTAATTAGTTATGTGTTAGGCTAATTAATGTATCAATTATTATATATATTTTTGAATATATATCTACACAATTATGCGGTTTGTTTAAATCGTACTAGTTTCAAATCGAATGAATTTCGATACAATGAATACGGACGTTGGTGAACAATTTATTAGGTAATACAAATATTATTTAATAACTCAAATTTATTCAAAATATTATTTATAGTAATATTTCGTATCCAAGTTTTATTACACAATTAATGTATACGCAATTAAACATACAAACGCGCAAACAAATAAAACGAATTTCAATTTAAATACCCTAAATAGATAATTGGTAAAATATTATAATAAAACATTTTATAATAAATTCGTAATTTAAAACTTATCTTTTAATGTGTAAAAATCATTTAACGTTTGAACAACGGAGCGAACGAACACCACACGGAGCGGGAACGCGGGGCGAAAATGGGAGTTTAACCTCCCACCCCACCCCTTTTCTTTTCATTTCTCATTTTCTTTCTCTCTCTCTTTCATTTTTCCTCTCAAGTTTCATCACCACCAAACCATCAAAATCGCAAAATACTACCATCAAACGACCTTGGGTCATCAAAATAATTACGGAAAATGAACCACCTCGCGACAATCTACAACGCTATCTTCCCGGATTTTCATTTCGGCAATTTGTAAGTTTCCGACAAAATCCCGAAATCTCTCGATTCTTAGTATTTTTCACTTGTAATGGTTTATATAACATATATATGTCCATTAACATGTATAGAACACGAATTTATAGCTTGAAAACGAGTTTAAAACGGATTTTTGGCCGGAAAAATCGTGACAGCCGGACTTTCTGGGCTGGTGTTCATCCATGCGACACAAGCCTTGTGTCGCATGTTGTGTCGTATTTTGGCCTTTGTGTCGTATAAAAGCCTCTGTGTCGCACCTTATGTCGTACCAGATAATTAGTGTCGCAAGTCTTGCGACACAATCACTATGTCGCATACACCATACGACCCAATCACTATGTCGCTGTTGAATCAGCATCTCGCATCTATGCGACACAACCCTTGTGTCGCATAGACATTGTGTCGCACTTCTATGCGACACAACCCTTGTGTCGCATAACACCTTTAGTGTCGCATATTGTGTCGCATAAAACAGAATACTTCCAACTTTTTACTAAGTGTCGAGACCAAAATTTTATCACTTGATTTCACCCAAATTCAAGTCCAGATGCGTTTTTCCTTAAAGCAATATAGTAGAAATAAAAATTTTCCAAGTTGACCTGGCAGCTCGACCCCAGCCAGGGGCTCTGCCCCTTGGACCCCGCCAGGGGCTGCTGCCCCTTGGACCCCGCTACCAGGGGCGCTGCCCCCGGACCCCCGTACTTAGATTCCGTAAGCACATTTTTCACCAAGTGTCGAAATTGTACAACTTCAAGACACTTATACGATATAACTTTTCAAACATAATGGAATTTGTTTTTCAAGTATAACGTTTCGAAATCAATGTGATAACATCAAGACTATTGTTACAATTAATCACCAACGGGCCGTACGTGTTTTCAAACATATTTCAGAATCAAACAAGTCGTTGTAACTTGTATCAATTTACTCAAACAAGTCGTTGTAACTTGTATCAATTCAATCAAACAAGTCGTTGTAACTTGTATCAATTCAATCAACCAAATCGTAGTAATTTGGACATATATATAAAGTTGTATAACAACTACAAAGGTAGTCTTTCGAGATACCGGTACAATTAATAAAAATCAAGTGTCGTGAACACATTCAGGTTTCAAGTCTTTGGACATCAATTCACTGCTAATTACTTCAAGTTTATTAAATTAAACACTTCAAGACTCAGGTGAGTTTCATGGCCCCATTTTTACTATTTTACAACTAGGGGTGTGATAATACTGCTCTGTTTTGTTTTACAAGTAGAACGCAAGTGCCAACCTTCAAATACTACATGAGTTTCAAGCTAATCAATTTAAAGTCCTCTATAACATAGTCTCTAATATTTTAGCGTGAATGTTAGTATATGATATCATATGGGATTGACAATCCTCATCCGGGTTAGCACGCACTAACCGGTCAAACGGATGTATTAGCATTTGGGAAGACGAGTGTGGATTAGACACTCGTAGGAGGCAAATCAGTTAGGTTTCCGTAATTGGACCTAGCGCTCAAGTTAAGCTCAGACTATGTGCTCATGGATTGTATAACTTTTATTTTGCTTAATTGCATCTTAAATTCAATATAAATCTTGCGGTTCTTACAACTATACATTGACATACAAACCTGTGAGCTCACCAGCGTTTTCGCTGACCCATTTTAGTATATATCACAGGTACCCAGCAGTAGGTGGACTGCACATGCAGGGACTATTAGCTCGAGTCAGCATACATACAACTAGAGATTTGATTGCATTATTATATTTTGTAAAAATAATTATGCCATGTAATCTCTCAATTTCAGGAACCGAGCTAATGTAACATTATTTTGATGTAAACGTTTATCTTATTAATACAAGTTTAAAACGACGCATATAGTGGTCGTTCATTATATCTTATGTGCTTTGTATATTGATTAGTGACACCCAAATCGAGCTTCCGCAAATCATCAAATTTGGGGGTGTCACAGCTGCACACTATAGTCTCCAAGCTAGTCAGCCATGGACACATTGATATCAAAATGTATAAGTGCAAAAAACCCACTTGTGGTGGCAGGATGTGTGCCTCAAGGAAGTCGAGAAGTTAAAGAGCTTCAGGATGTGTGCCTCAAGGAAGTTGAGATATTAAAGAGCTTAATGGTGTCAGCAAATCGATCGAGTTGTAGAGGTTGTTGACTGTTGAGGAGACCCTTAAAGGTCACGAGGTCCAACTATTGACCCACAAGACCCTACCATCACTTGATCTTCCTAAGGTAATATTCTTATTTATATGTTGTAATAGTAATTGCTGCAAAATGGACGGGTCAGATAGGCTAGGCAACTAGGTCAATAGTTGTAAGTTTTGGGCACAGGTCAAAACAAGTCCATTTGGGTTGATCCTGAACACATGAAAATTATATTCTTTATTTTTTCTTTAACTAACTGGTATCTTTTGTTGAACATTTGGAGATAAAACATAGCAAACCATTCAATTACTCCTGCATTTTGCAGGACACTGCATTCTATGTACAATTGTTGCAACTCAGCTGAACAATTTTGAAGGACTTTTTTCAACTGAAGATGATAAAATTACTATCATTTTCTTTAGTTTTTTAGTTGTTAACTCATTAAGAATTTATATCAATGACCATACATGTCTTGTAGAGTGAGGAGCCGAATCTCGAAGCTTTTCCTCTGGGAGCTTTAATCCCGCCTTTATTTGGAAGGTATACACCAATATTTGATGTCTTTTTATTGTTCTACAGCCATGTTCTTCAATTCTTTGTACTTTCTCTCAATCTACGGAACCATAATTTCAATTATTCCCATAATTTCAATTATTCTTAGTTCATATTATAAGTAATCTATTATGTGGTACTAAGGTGTTTCAGAAAATGTGTTGGTGAAGTATTTGTCATCATTGAATATGATCATTGGTGGTCATAACTTCATATATTTAAGGATGATTTAGTCTATATATTATACATTTTTTTGTGATATTTGTTTAGTATCTAATTATTGATCATTTCGAACATTGTGTTGCAGGTAATTCTACATCGTCGTGATAGTGAAATGTTAATCATGTACTGACCACCAGAAGATCAGTATTTACAAGGTAAAACATCCTTGGCAAAGTATACGTTTCTGTGTGGCGAGTTAGACCAGGGAGACTTCCAGTTAAGATAACTCTAGATCAAATGGGTATAGATTTATACTCAATCTTATGTCCATGTTGTCAAGAAGATATTGAAATGAGAGACCATTTTTTGAGTAATTGTAAGTGGGTAGCGTGTGGATGGACAAATATATTCAAATGTACCAGTAACTTGCAATTTAACATTGCTTCCATTAAAATATGTGAAGTGTACACCACGTGATTTGCTACTTTTTCTTAATGTCAATCTGTACAAGTAATTTTCTTATATGTTCAACTATATATTTCATTCTCAATTCGTCATATACAAGTAAATATGACCACAGTTAACCATTTATGTGTTATTCTATCCGGTATTTCGTTAAGTGTAAGAATCTTATATTTGTTTCATCAAGTATATAATTTTACAATTAAACTTAATATAATTATAAAGACATGACTGACATGTCTATATCTTACTTATGTACCTTATTGTTATATAACTATTATGTTATCGAAAATACATAAACTTTACGATAATAGTGTTTTTTTTAATGGCAGTTATTTAGCTGGGCAACGCCCGGGTTATATACTAGTTTATTTAATTGGACCTATTCAATCAAATATTTGAAAATATAGTTTGCATATTATACTAAGAGTAAGGTTCAAATGAGTACACCAATTTTGAGTGAGAATGAGAGAACCAATAGATTTATGTCATGTGTCACTTTATTCTCTCTTCTCCACATTTTTTAAAATTAAATATCTCACAAACGGTAAGTTGAAAAATCATGAAAATTGCACCATAAAATTCAGTGTTTTCTCCTCTTTGATTTGCCATCTCTCAAGGCATACTTTCGACAACTTTTTTTTTCTTCCATTTTTTGGTGGGTTTTACAAATTAGTAACACATGTGTTAGTGATTGGTTATACATTTAATTTGTGGTTAATGTTAGGGTTTAGGGTTAGGTTTAGTAGGGTTTAGGGTTTAGTATGGTTTATGGTTTAGTAGGGTTTAAGGTTTAGGGTTTAGTATGATTTAGAGTTTAGAGTTTTGTAAAGCGTTTAGGGTTTGGGGTTTAGGGGTTAGGGTTTGAGGTTTGGGGTTTCGGGGAACCCGAATTTCATTTTGTGTGTTAAATATTTTTATAACACGATTTCAAAATGTTTAATCATTTTATGACATTTTTTAAAAAAAGGAAACGGTCATTTTTACCATCAATTGAACTTTTCTAACAACTTAAATCATTTTATGGTACAATTTTACAAATATAAGTTTTTTTTAGCGTCGACAAAACTCATATTCTCTTATTGTCAAATTTTGACAAGTTAATTACTTTTTTGGGCAATGTGCCCTTGATATCTTCACTATTATTTTTAATAAATACACCGCAACTACGGATCATTTATGTATACATACAATTACTTAAAAATATCTTCTTAAATTTAGACCGATCGTGTTGATGTCAGAAAGAAAATATAACAATAATGAATAATCTAATGATTACGGTATTTGTTCAAAAAAAAAAAAAAAAATTGATTACGGTAACTAATTAAGGTGGACAGATGTGAACAGATTTAAATACAGTACCATGGTTTATTATATTAAATTACTAGATTATAAACCCGTGTATAAACACGGTGCGTTGAATATTTTATTAAAATATATTATTTGATTTTCAATTACTAAAATATGGAACCTAATTGATTAATTCAATTTTATTTTAATTGATGATGTCATGACCCATTTCCGATATTATATTTAAGATTAAAATTTTAACTGTTAACATATTAGCTTTAATTAATTATTAAAGTAATGGTATTTCAAAATTATCCTACAATCTTTTGAAGTTTATTTTAGGCAACAGTAAGTCAATAAGCATGAAACATTACTACATAACTTTTATTATTTATTTATTAATAATTAATTGACGACTTATTCTTATGAATTCCTATCAACTAAGAAGTCCTATATCCGGTTGTTCTTTAAATGATTAATTATGGAATATATTGTATTTTAATTTTAAAATAATAAAATCTTAAATATAAATATAAATAATATAAATTATATATAGGAAGCGGATGATGACATCATCAAAATCCCAATTAACCAATTAAATGCTTTAATTTTATCAATATAATTATTATTATTTTAGGTTCCTAAATTCATTAGGAGACTTGCACGAGTAGGATTTTAACTTAAATAAGTAAGGAAATAAAATATAATCCTGATCTTAATGTTAATACTTTGTATTTTATTACAGTTACTAATTAATTAATATACTCAATCAATTTATTAAACTCCTTTGATGTAAGGACTTTTGAAATTCATTGCATATCTTTTTTAACACTTACGAAATGACATAATTTTATCATATACATAATTCGCGTAATTATAAAAATAAAATACACATTCGATGGCCCGTGTGTGTATACACGGGTTTGATGTCTAGTGTATATATATATAATGAATGATGATTGGGTCAATTGAACTTAAATTTTAAAAGATGATGTGACTAATGTGATTCTTATATTATACGGAGTATTTATAAGATAAGATATTAAATAAATGTATAACGCCATCATTAGGCATGATCGGAACATGCCAGCTAGCTATCCAAAATATGTTGAAATATATGAAAGTCGATGTTTTACCTATATTAACATTACTAAAAAACGTGGTATTAAAAAATAAATAAATAAAAGTCGAACCACTTGATTGTGTTTATACAATGTAGGCTTTATGATAATAATAAAACACACATACCTACACACACCTCCCATCTTCTTTCTTCCTTTCGACTTTGCCATGTTTTATTCCAAGCTTTTAGTGGCCTCATTATCAATTGTTAAGTTAATTATATCTATGTCATTATGTTTTGGATTTTCATATAATAATCATAGTTCTAACGATGATGATGTTGAAGTTATTCCGATCGATGGTGGTGCATTTGGACCTGAGAGCTTCGATTTTGATCATGATGATGGTTCGAGTCCATACACGGGCGTTTCAGATGGCCGGATTATTAAATGGATTGCGAGTGAAAAACACTGGATTGATTTCGCGGTCACTTCCGAAAAAAGGTCAACGATTTTATTTATTATATAGTCTTCTTGATGTATATATTTCTAAAACTCGGCAAGCAGCATATGCACAACAAATAAATTTGTGTATCTATGACACCTGTTATGAAAGGAAAAGAAGAATGAGCACCATCAATCTTGACATATCCACTTATTGTGCATTAGTTTGTAATGTACATACAAACAATACATAACTCTATTTATCATTGTCCACGCATAGCAAGAATGTTATACGGAGTATGTGTTTAACACAACTAGGATAAAAACCTATATTTATGTAACGGTTGATCTATATTTATTATTATATGTAACGTTGCGTTTGGTTCGTGAAATATTTTTGATGGAATTGGAATTAATCAAAGGAATTGAAATTCCATTGAATGTGATCAAATTCCTTTGAGTTCAATTCATTTGTGTATCAAACATGTCCGATTGAGATTTCAATTCCATCGAATTCAGTTGAATTTCACGTACCAAACTCACTAGTCACTATTCATTATATATATATATATATATATATATATATATACACACACACATACTACATTATGATTCATAAATCGTGAATAAGAATATACACGCATATGGTTAATTTGTAGATGGATAATTAACAAGAATTGAAAATAGGTTCAAACCCAAACATTTGACATTGTTTTTGTTTTGTTATTTTCAGAAAAATTTAAAAAAATGTGAGAATATATATTCGAGTTTTTTTTTTTTTTTTTTTTTTTTTTTTTTTTTCATAATGCAAGTTACACTTAATTAATAAATCAAAAGAATTATGCATGATCTCCTAAAGACTAGGAATAATAGGAAACAAATGCATGAGTGGTGCCGGGTGCGCTACTAATTAAACTAAAACATGCTTAACATATAAACTCGATCGTGCATGTGACGAAAACAAACTGCAATTTGAATTGGTCTTTGTTCCATAAAAACGGGTGAGACGTCTGTTTTACTCGATTGGATCGACCCGAACCGTATGTATCATATAGTAACACAAACTTAGCTTTGTTACTATATGATACATACGGTTCGGGTCGATCCAATCGAGTAAAACAGACGATTCTAGTTATTGTAATACATCGTTGAAAGAGATGTGAGCGTATTGATCAATAGTTATGAGGTAATTGCAATTCTTGTCACTAGTGGATTTTAAGTGGTCTAAAGGTCTCATGGTTTTTATCCTCCCATAAATAAGTTTTTCAAGTAAAAAGATTCATCACTACCAAATAAGCCGATTCATTATATGAAAGGAGGGAACCTACGTACGTTATTGATTAGACAACTGATATTTAATTTGCTATTTTCTCAGTACTTAAAAACTTCGTCGTTTTTATAAGGTGAGTGGTTTATATATCATTTTCTTTTATCAATACACCATTAAATATATTTTATAATCTTGTATTCTACAACATTGTAAAATATATCTAATGATGTACGAATGCGAATCGTCACTCTTTTTATGAGTATGTTGGCTAGTGATTTAAGAGAAGAATTGGATTCATGACTAAGTTTAAGCACAATTCATATTTGTCATTTTGTCTACTAAACTTTTTTTATTTCTACAATGGTAAATGTACATAATAACAAAAGTTATGTCGATTAATAAATATGTAAAGTTGCATAAAATATGACATAAATTATACGAAATGGTAGATATGATCGTTTAATAAATAGAGAAATGATACACTCATCAAATTTTTACAAAGAAAGTTGTACAAAATGATGTGGCAAGTGATGTGGACCAATCACAACAATTCTAATATTCTCTATCATGCTTCTCTCTCATTGTTTCATTGGTCCACATAAGTTTGTAGATATAATTTTGTAAAAATTGTGTGAATTTATCATTTCTATAATAAATATGAATTAAAATTTTATTTTTCATATATAGGGACAGGTCACAGGTGTGGTGAGCCAGAGATGGAGCCCATATGTGGACGTCCATTGGGCTTAAAGATGGACAAAAGAAGAGGTGATTTGTACATTGCAGATGCATATCTTGGGCTCCTTGTAGTTGGCCCAAAAGGTGGGTTAGCAACTTCACTCGTATCCCAAGTTGAAGGCCTTCCATTAATGTTCACCAATGCATTAGACATTGACCATGAAAATGGGCTCATCTATTTCACTGATAGCAGTCAACGTTATACTCGTAGGCTCGTAGCCTACTAGGTACGTTCTCTTAATTGGCAAATCATATTTAGTATTGGGCCAAATAATGGGTTAACCCATATACTCCATGTCTCCATATATAGACCAAAAGTAGGGCCCAATTATGGGGCAACTGATGGACTAATCACATTGACTGTTTATATTTGAAGTAATAATGAACTTTTTTTTTGTCTAACATTATACAGTGACTTTATGCTTATGTTACTCACAAATGATCAACCAGGAAGGTTGCTACAATACAATCTCGAAACCAAAGAGGTCAGCGTCCTACTTCATAACCTCTCGTTTCCAAATGGGGTGGCATTAAGTCAAGATGGTAATTTTCTTCTCGTTGCTGAGACAACAAACAGTAGAGTTTTGAGATATTGGCTTAAAACACATAAAGCTGGAACCCTTGAAGTTTTCGCCAATCTTCCAGGACACCCTGACAATATCAAAATAAATAAGAACGGAGAATTTTGGGTGGCAATGTACCCGGAAGTAACAGTATATTTGAGATGGATTCGCTACATTCCTTGGATTGTAGATACCTTAAGTAAGCTTCCAATTGATATTGCTAAAGTGAGCTCATACGTTCCTAATATAGGAGGGTTGGCAGCAAAGTTGGGGGTAGATGGTGAGATATTGCAAATCTTGGAGGATGTAAATGGTAAAATATGGAAATTTGCTAGTGAGGTAATGGAGATAGATGGGTATTTGTGGATTGGTTCCGTTGAAATCCCTTCTGTAGTAAAACTAAAAATGCAAAGACTAAAATGTTCAAAAGAACGTAAATTAGAATACATGATGTGACGTCAGGATCGTCTCTAAAATTTCGAAAGTATTCAATAAAGATTGGTTGATTGCCAAAATGTGATCATACATCTAATTATTAGATGTTCTTATTTTTTTCTTCTAATAATTTTTATTGCGACTCGATCAACTTTGAATTTTGAAACAACTGGAACTCCTTTTTTTTTTTTTCGTGTTTCTTGCGATTGAGAATCACATTATATGTATATTAATTAACACACATATACAAACAAATACATATATTTTTGAAGCCCCTATAATTTGAAGTAGCTGGACGGTTGAGCAACTTGGGCACACATATGCCGCATGTTTAATTTGTATACCATTTTGAATCGCATATATATACTTTCACTTATTAATCATACTTGTAGTTAACGTATATTCAAAAATTGTACTAGATTGATGTAATTGACAATGAAGTAATGAACTATATGTCTTTGAGTGACACGTATATACATGCCATAAAACGATTTTGCTATGTAATAATATATTAATCTTTAGAGAAAAGTGGTTAATTAAGATGATTTTTTTTTTTCATGTTCGATTAATGTATTTAATTCACCTTGAATCCTAGATTACGTGAGCGGAAATCTAATATAGCGTATAGTAATGAACGTATACAAAAGTAACCAATAAATGATTGTGTATAGTGTTACCAAAGCTGTATAACAAATGTTAATTACTAGAAGGGTATAAGACTTTCTCATTATATAACACAGAACATATTTCATGAATTTCTTATATATATAAGTATACAGGGAAATAACATTTGTGCCGTTGACAACACAATAAATAATTGATGTTAGACCAATTAGCAACTATATAGATTAATTTATATATTTTACATTTTTGACATTTGAACCTTTTCATTAAGGGTAAGGTTCCGAGGAGAAGGCCTCAAATGAGGAGCATGCCTAATTCACTGCATTTTAAGGCAAAATTTCGCTCAGATTCACTGCATTTTACCAACGGAGTACTACATTTTAACAAATACTGCATTTTACACTTATAAAATTTTACTGCATTTTAGCGACACTGCATTTTAAACCTTCAAATTTGTTCTTAAAATGCAGTAAATTTGGTCTGCTCCTCATTTGAGGCCTTCTCCTCTAATCCTTAATTTTTCATATTAATATATGATTTGTCCCTCTTTTTTAAGCTAACGTAAGCTAAGTAGTTTTTGCTTGCTTCACATAATATTTTCCTAATTATTTATTGCGTTGTTATCTATATGATGTAAAACTGTTTTACAATGAATTTCAACATATTGATTAATTAGTAAATTAATGGTGTAACCTTTTTAATGTATATTATTTTTTGGTTGATCTGTTAATTAGCGCGATTAGCTTTTTGTGTTAGCGCTAAATGGGGGAGTAATTAACATGGTGAAATGAAAGTCATTAAGCCACTTTTACCTATTTTGACACGGGAAGTGACAAATACAACAAGATAATTGATTCATACACTAAAGTTGTGTTATGGTATGTTTGTAAAGTGAACTTTAGTTTGGTGTATGTAACAATTTATTTGTTGTAACTATCATTTCCCGATTGACACTACTAAAACATGTGTTATTAAAAAAACAAAAGGAATGAAGGTACGACTTGCTTGTGTTTATATAATGTAGGCTTCATGATAATAAAACACACACACACACCTCCCGCCTTCTATCTTCCTTTTGACTTTGCCATGTTTTATTCCAAGCTTTTAGTGGTCTCATTATCAATTGTTATGTTAATTATATCAATGTCATTATGTTTCGCATTTCCATATAATAATCATAGCTCTAACGATGACGACGTTGAGGTTATTCCGATTGATGGTGGTGCATTTGGACCCGAGAGCTTCGATTTTGATCGTGATGATGGTTCGAGTCCATACACGGGCGTTTCAGATGGCCGGATTATTAAATGGATAGCAAGTGAAAAACATTGGATTGATTTTGCAGTCACTTCCAAAGAAAGGTGATTTTATATATTATATAGACTTCTTGATGTTTATTGCTAAATACCTATGCACAACAAATCTGTTATGAAAGAAAAAGAAGAACGAGCACCATCAATCTTGACAAATCCGCTAAAACTGCGAATTACTAGATTTTAATGTACATAACTACATACAAACATTACATAACTCTGAAGGATTTATCAAGAGTGGTTGCGAAATTTATCATTCTCCACGCATAGCAAGAATGTTACGTGTTTTACGGTTGATCTATATTTATTCTTATCTTTAAGTGTTATTATTATTATTATAAATTTATAATTATTATAGTTGACATATATGTGAAGTATAGAGTAGAGTTGACTTTTTAAAAAAAATAGTTGTCAAATATATGTGATCTCATTTGAAAATAGGTATTCACTCTTCATTTTGATGCATGAAATATGAGCCTTATATCTATACAAGATCACAAAGTATGGTGAAATATGTGCGTTATATTCGAAATCAGGAAAATTATAAAGTATAGTGATAGAGGCTGATTCGAGATAGTCACTCTCCTTATAGATCCAATTAGTCGAAACTACTAAGTAACGAATAAGAAGACAATACTTGATACAATTTTCTGTTTGTTTATTTCATAATGCAAGTTACACTTAATTAATCAAAAGAAATGTGCATGAATTGATCTCCTAACGACTATGGAAAATCATGGGAAACAAATGGATGAGCGGTGTAATGGTCTTTATTCCATAAAACGAGCGAGTAGTCTTTTTGACTCGGTTAGATCGACCCGAACCGTATCATATAGTAACACAGTAAAGTTTGTGTTTAGAAAAAAAAAGAAAAAAAAAATTAAGAATTACTTTTAAAAGAACGATGGATGCGATTATGAGTCTCCCACCATTTTGAGTGTGTTGTTCCGGTGATTTAACAAGAAAGAGGATTCGGGGGCAACTTAGTTACGTTATAGTAATAGTTCAATAACGTAACTCTTGTAATATTGCAGTTTTTATTCTCAAATGACGTTTTCGCGTAAAAATATCGTACTTGCCTTCTATATTTTGTTATTAGTTGCACATAATTGTTCTATATCTTGTTGTGATGATTGATCTCAACGAGTTTTAAATCACCTAACACTAATCTACATTAGGTTATTTCAAGAGTGGTAATCACTACCAAATAAGCCGATTCATTATGTGAAAGGACAACTGATATGTAGTTATGTACCTACGTTATTGATTAGACAACTTATATTTATTTTGCTATTTTCTCAATACTAAAGATTTCGTCTTTCTTTATAAGATGAGTGGTTTATATAATACATTCTTTTATCAATTCACCATTAAATATGTTTTATAATGTTTTAATGTATAACACTGTAAAACAGATTTGATAGTGTACCGATAAATTTACGTGATTCGTGAATCATCACCCTTTTATAAGTATTTAGTTGGTGATTTATGAGTAAAATTGGATTCATGACTAAATTTATTATAAATTTTATTTTTTCATATATAGGGACAGGTGTGGTGAGCCAGAGATGGAGCCCATATGTGGACGTCCATTGGGCTTAAAGATGGACAAAAGTAGAAGTGATTTGTACATTGCAGATGCATATTTGGGCCTACTTGTAGTTGGCCCAAAAGGTGGGTTAGCAACTTCACTAGTATCACAAGTTGAAGGCCTTCCATTATTGTTCACCAATGCGTTAGACATTGACCATGAAAATGGGCTCATCTACTTCAGTGATAGCAGTCAACGTTATACTCGTAGGTACGTTCTCTTAATTGGCTAAGCATATTTAGTATTGGGCCAACTAATGGGCTAACACATATACTCCATATATAGACCAAAAGTAGGGCCCAATTATCCAGTGGGGCAACTAATGGACTACTCCCATTGACTGTCTATATAATAAATTAATAATGAACTTTATTGTCTAACATTATACAGGGATTTTATGCTTATTTTACTCACAAATGATCAAACCGGAAGGTTGCTACAATACAATCTCGAAACCAAAGAGGTCACCGTCCTACTTCGTAACCTCTCATTTCCAAATGGAGTGGCATTAAGTCAAGACGGTAATTTCCTTCTCGTTGCTGAGACAACAAACTGTAGAGTTTTGAGATTTTGGCTTAAAACACATAAAGCCGGAACCCTTGAAGTTTTCGCCAATCTTCCAGGACACCCCGACAATATCAAAATAAATAAGAACGGAGAATTTTGGGTGGCAATGTACCCTGAACTAACAGTATTTTGGAGATGCATTAGCTATATTCCTTGGATTGTAGATACCTTAAGTAAGCTTCCAATTGATATTGCTAAAGTGAGCTCATATGTTCCTAATATAGGAGGGTTGGCAGCAAAGTTGGGGGTAGATGGTGAGATATTGCAAATCTTGGAGGATGTAAATGGTAAAATATGGAAATCTGCTAGTGAGGTAATAGAGAGAGATGGGTATTTGTGGATTGGTTCCGTTGAAAGCCCTTCTGTAGTAAAATTAAAAATCCATGACTAAATGTTGCAAAGAATGTATGTTAGTATACACGACTTTGACGTTAGGACCGTATCTGAAATTTCGAGGTTATTCAATAAAGATTGGTTAATTGTCAAAATGTGATCATATATCTAATTATAAGAAAGATGTTCTTCTTTTTTTCAATCATTTTTATTGCGACTCAATCAATTTTGAATTTTGAAACAAGTAAAACATATTCTTTTATTTCCTTCTTCTTACAACTGACAATGACATTATATGTATAATTATTAAGGGATTGAGATTCTGTTTGGCACACTAGATTTTAGGGGATTATAAGGTGTAACACCCTCGAATTTCGGGTTGCGGAAGCGGTCGGGTCGGGTGTTACCAATCAAATATCACAAGCACACAGGTACATAATGAACGACTCTAAATGAGACGTTTGAAAATAGTTATACATTTCCCAAAATAAAATGTATACATGTTGCGAGTTCGCAAAAATAATTTCATTACATAATTGTAATACAAAAATTATGCAAGAAATCCATTTGTTGAAAGCATGCGACTCGAGCTAGGATCCTGACGGCTGATCCTACTAAAGCTGTACCTGAAATGCATACTAAAATACGTCAGCGATAAGCTGGTGAGTCCATAGGTTTAGTTGACAAGGATTAAAGTATAAGATTATAATCCTATGCTGGAAGTACACCCCTGTGTACAGTGTTGAATTCCTGAGCTTCTTAGATTGAGTGATGAACTCAATTGAGGTGATTCTTGAACTATTTCCTTGATCTAAGCAGTTCACACAATAATAACACAAATAATAATATCACAGAGTAGCAATTAACACGTATCAATTAATTCAAATAAATAGCACATATCACATAAGGAAAGTAAAGCGCAAGTATGTTCTTGAAAATCTTGTTTACTGATCTTGTCCTTGAAAATCTTGATCTTGAAAACCTTGTTTTATTGATCTTGAAAATCTTGAATTCTTGACCTTGCACATAGTTCTTGATCTGGTAAATAGGTTCTTGATCTTGCAAATAAGTTCTTGACCTAGCACATAATCCTTGATCTAATCTTGTTTTCTAGTTTCTTGATGCTTGTATGTTCTTGTATTCTTGACCTTGAATTCTTGTTCTTGATTCTAGTGTTCTAGTCCTTGAATTCTTGTTCTTGATCTTATAAATTCTTGTATTCTAGACCTTGGGTTCTTGTTCTTGATTCTAGTGTTTTCTTGTATTCTTGACCTTAAAGTCTTGTTATCTAGTTTCTTAGTATTCTAGTTTCTCGATCCTTGGATTCTTGAATTCTAAGTTTGATGTACTCTAGCCTAGAGTACAATGATTTCAATTGTTCCCGTGTCGTACAGTGTTAGCCTATAGCTATTAATGTTCTTGAAACCTGAGTGATGTGTAAGGATAATCCATATTATCCATCAATGTTCGTGTTCATGAAACATATCTCATATAAGTTTTTCATTGGCGACTAGTGCCCTAGTCTAGTACGAGTTGTAATAAATCATTTACAATGATTGATTTCATAAATAGATTTTGAATAATAATCGACGAGTATGCATTCCACCCCAAAACAGTATAACAGTTTGAAAGGAGGGGCTATGGAAACTCACCTGAGCCTAATGAGTTGCTAACACGCAATAATGATGTTGTTCAAGAGTAATGATGTCGTCTCCAACGACTAAAACCTGCCGGGCGTATTAAACGCGCAAGGTTTTAAAATGATTAGATGTCTTATCATATCATCTATGCTAGTTGTTCATCCAACTAGTAATGTCCAAATGATTTGGTTTAACTGATTAGAATTGAGTTTTTGAAAGATGTGTACGACCCGTTGGTAAGTTTTTGGTAATAATAATCTCAACTATTATTATTATACTTTGATTGTTGTATCGTATTTAAATTGTTATAGTTAAAACTGTTAGTTATAGGTTTCTACCGAAAGTTATGGTTTCTGCCGAATAGTTTCTACCGAAGGTTTAAGGTTTCTGCCGAAAGTTATAGTTTCTGCCGAAGGTTATAGTTTCTGCCGAAGGTTATAGTTTCTGCCGAAGGTTATAGTTTCTGCCGAAGGTTATAGTTTCTGCCGAAGGTTATAGTTTACGAAGACAGAAACTGTTACCATTTTTGAGTTTGTAAAAACGAGTTTCAAGTTTTGATTTGGACATTTTATAGTTTGATGAGCTACAAAACAAGTAAATAAATGTATTAAAGTAGTTTTAAGGTGTCGTTAACTTACAAGTGTCGGTTTTGAAAACCGAAAGATAGAGTCGTAGAGGATCGCGTGGTGCTCGTTTAGCTCCTAGCCGTTTTGCAAATGGAGGTGTTTTGATGGTAGTTCTTGGTGGTTTAAGGTGGCTGTTTTGGTTGTTTTAGAGAGAGAGAGACGAGTTAGGTAGAGAGATTGAGAATGAAATGAAACCAAAAAGGGTGTGTTCGGTTGGGTTATACCCAGCTCCAATTATTGGAGTTGGGTGGCTCAAAAGCGAAGTACAAAATACCCGTGTTTTTGTACCCGATCGAAAAGTAGTAAAATGTTTTAATTCGATAACTTTCTATAAATGAATTCGTTTATACTTTTATTGGAAGTATTTTATAAAAATACCTTTGATGAGATATAATAATATATCACTGTTTTACGTTTTAGAGACGGATACTATTCGAGTGGTTTCGTTGCGTTCGAGTAAAATGAAATAAAACGAAATGTGTTTTATTTTAACCCACGTAAATAGTTATTATCATTTTCAATGATACATTATTTGTTAGTTTTGTAGCGAATGATTTACTTGTACACGATAAATGATTAATCGTTTCGTGTTATGATTATATAATACCTTATATAATACTTAAGCACCTGATAATATTTGTATTGGATATGTGAATAGAAAGTTTAAATTGGACCCGGATTTTGGTCATTTTTGTCAGTTGTTACATAAGGGATTGAGATTCTGGTTTTAAGAATCTCCAGCCCTTATTGATTAGAAGCCCTGTTTGGTAACATGAAAAGGAGGGGGATTGTTGAAAAAATAATCCCCTAGAATCCCTTTTTCTATAAGCTATTTCAAGTGGCTTCTAAAATAATCCCCAGCCACTAGAATCCCCAGCCACAATCTCCAACTCCAGCCACAAACTCCAGCTCCAGCTACTTTGTTGCCAAACACACCCATATACATACAAAACACACACATTATGATGCCCCTATAATTTGCAGTAACTGAACGATTGAGCACCTCGCACACCTTAAAGACAGATATGTGCCGCATTTTTAATTTGTGTACCATTTTTAATCGCATATATATATGTATATATGTATATATACTTTTACTTAGTTATCATACTTGCAGTTAACGTATATTCATGCCATAAAACATATACAAAGGTAACAAATAATTGATTTTGTATAGTGTTACCAAAGCTGTATAACAAATGTTAATTACTAGAAGGGTATAAGACTTTCTCATAATATAACACAAGAACATATTTCATGAATTTCTTATATATATATATATATATATATATATATATATATATATATATATATATATATATATAAGTATAGTGGGAGGTTCAAATGAGAACCACTTTAAAGTTGAGAACTGTGAGAACCACAACGAATACGTGTTTGTTCACATGTGATTAACTTCAATCATATGTGAACATTGATGTACGTTTAATTGAAAAAGAAAAAAGTCAAAAAAAATCTTAAATTTACGTCTTAAAACGCATTTTAACCGATTTGTTCACATTATCGTTCACATGTGAACATGTATTTGTTTTTTGCGTTTTTCGATGTGATTTTAAGATTTTTTTTGACTTTTTTCTTTTTCAATTAAACGTATATCAATGTTCACATATGATTGAGGTTAATCACATGTGAACAAACACGTATTCGTTGTGGTTCTCACAGTTCTCAACTTTAAAGTGGTTCTCATTTGAACCTTCCCCAGTAAGTATATAGGGAGATAACATTTGTGCCGTTGACAACACAATAAATAATTGATGTTAGACCAATTAGCAACTATATAGATTTATATACGGAGTATTTTACATTTTTGATCTTTGAACCTTCTCATTAATATCTGATTTATCCTTCTTTTTTAAGCTAACATAAGCTAATTAAGTAGGTTTTTGCTTGCTTCATATAATATTTTCCGTATTATTTATTGTGTTATTATCTGTATGATGTAAAAATGTTTTACAATGAATTTCAACATATTGATTAATTAGTTAATTAATGATGTTGGATATCAATCATCATATATCATATATCATAATATAAAATTAATTAAATTACTAGAGTGTGCATACTACATGCAATGGTACACTTGGCATGGAGGTGTCAACA
This sequence comes from Helichrysum umbraculigerum, assembly GCA_949592205.1. Taxonomy (NCBI): domain Eukaryota; kingdom Viridiplantae; phylum Streptophyta; class Magnoliopsida; order Asterales; family Asteraceae; genus Helichrysum; species Helichrysum umbraculigerum. Next base: position 9,012,180 of record CATIUR010000002.1, on the reverse strand, counting down.
ACAAGCTTGTGTAAGGCACAAATTCCACACGAAAACATATTCCAACTATATTGTTATTTTTAATAAACACACATCTAACACACTTATTTATAATTTAAATGCTTACATAAACACGTACGCATACACTTAATCACGCTTATGCATATTATTATTCACATGATTTATGAAACTGATAAGTTGAAATTCTTAATTAAAGTGGAGAATGATGAGTATAAGAGTAGATTAATACTTCGTAATTGTTTATAAAATATATATGTATGTACAATTAAATATTATAGAATTTCAAAACCAATAAAATATTACTAGTATGAATACACTTGTTACAAAGATATGTATAAGTTAGTATTATAAGACTTTTAAAACCAAAACATGAATACTATAAAACACAATTATTCATAGTATATAATAGCTAGGGACAAGCATATACTTTGATATGTAACAAATTATGAACGAATATTTATTGTGTGTATCGAACTTTATATAAGATCTTTCGTTACTTGTATATAGTTTTTTAACAATATATTTTGGTTCACATAATAACTTTATATAGTAAGTCGTTTTCCTTTGGCCTAAATAAAACAGGAAATCAGCATAAAGACATAAATAGATTCATGCATATATATATATATATGCACCAAATAGTTACTAGAAGCCAAAAATATGTTAGTGTCCATAGATCAAGAAGAATCTTGGTTTGGACAATACTAAAATGCTTCAAAACAAGGATGGTGAGTTTGTAACTATAATGAATAATATTATTATTTTATTTTATTATATTAAATATAGTAGAATAAAATATTAGGTAACTGAACTTACGATGAAACAGAAAAAACTAATCATATCCACATACATTTTTTTAATGCAATAGGGTATATGCATATATAGTATTTGTACCACTGCACTTATATATACACCAGCTTATCATTCTCAGTTTCTTAATTATCAGGCTTCCTACAACAATAATCATATTTTCCTAAAAATTAAAGAAATAAAAAAAAAAAAATTAAAAAGATGCTAGCATTATCCCCTCCTCTGTTTTCAACAACCTATGGATGGCCCTTAGAAGTTGAAGCAAATTCATATGATCATTCCCTTCTTGATTTTCCTGCATATGATCAAATCAAACATGATTTTGCACCAGAAAATTCGATTTCTTCAGGTGAAGCTGTAAATGGTGGTACAAGAGATGACATGACAGTGGCCAAAAAGCTCAATCATAATGCTAGTGAACGAGATCGTCGTAAGAGGGTTAACGACTTGTATGCGTTTCTGCGTTCACTTCTACCCATGTCAAATGATCAAAAGGTACATAACATTTGTGTCACTTTAAATAGACCATAAAACTTTGAATATGTTATTTATTGCTATTTTGTGTTTTATTGGAATTAGACTCATAAAAAATATCATCTTGCAACAGAAAAAAGTTAGTATTCCTGGGACAGTGACGCGTGCTTTGAAGTACATACCCGAGCTACAAAAGGAAGTAGAGAAATTAATACGTAAAAAGGAAAAGCTTTGTTCGTATTCATCAGCAACTCTTAGGAGCAACCAAGACCAACTTGGCGTAAACAAACAAAGTTCTAAAGATGCTATAATCAAAACAAATGCATCGGTTGTTTCTTCAGTGAATGTTTTGGGTGAAAACGAAGCTGTCGTCCAACTGATATATCCAACTGATTATATGAGGAGGAATAAAGATATTAGCTTCTTATCTAAGGTTTTGAAATACTTGGAATACCAAGAAGATGGGATTGTTTTTCTAAATGCGTCGACTTTCAATAGTCTGGGAGATGGGATGCAATTAAACACTGTCCATTTTCAGGTATATAATATACGTACACTGTCCATTTTCGCGTATAGAAACACCTTCTTTTTAGTCTTCCTGGATATAATTAAGCTAAGTTCAGCATACTCAAGCATATGTATTGAACTGTATGATGCTAATGCATATATGATTCCCCTTTAATGCACTCACCATATTCTCTGTTCTTGTGTTCTGAGATGATAATACAGTTTGTTTAAACTAAACAACAGAGAAAAAGTCTTTGCTTTTAGGATTGAATTAGTTGTTTTTACTCTGGGAATATAATACAATTTCTAAATTTTTTAAACAATATAATACAATGAGAAATGAAAGAGGTTTTAGAATCTTTAGTTAAAAAACTAATAAATTAATGGACCAAACTTGTTGGAGTATGTCTTAATCAAGTGATTAATATAATAGATATATTACCCTAATCATGTATCTAAACATATTTTCTGGACTTAACACATACACTTATGTCATACATATCCAGTTGGACAATATATATTATGTTTTTCAATTATTTTGTAGAGTTTCTTGAAACTAATTACAATTGCTTCACTTGTTCACAGGTGCAAGAGGATAACAAGATAGAGGCTGAAAAGTTAAAGGAAAAGTTGTGTTCTTTCTACCAACAATCGAATCAGCGTGTACACTAACTGTCGACATTGGGTACAAGCTGTGTAGGATCATGTCTAGATTCATCATTAGGTCTCAGTTTTTAGCACGTCTAGCAGTCGATAAATAGATAACCACATATAATATAACTGTAAAATATATCTGTACAATATTTGTACATGCATACTAGAATCAATGGGGAACAATAGTATGAGCTACACGCGCGTTTAGAACTTCTAATCAGTTGGCACATGAGCTAGTGACAAACGCTAATATAAACAAAGAAGATGAAGTCATAAGAATTCCATAATTATGCTTATCAGCGAAGAATATAATGTTTGGAATTATAAGCATGAGACAATTTGTCGTAACAGAGTGATTACAACTTGAAGTGTATGTTGTCGTTGATTGAGTACTAAATAGGATCCAACAAGAGTTTAAGACATCTATTACGGTAAATGTACATCGATCATCAAAGTGGTAATAAAGTACTTAATTTGAAGCGTTTACCAAGTAACATTCTTTAGGATAACTGTTAATCAAGCATATACTAGCTGTCAAAGTATGTAGTTGCACCATCTATCCTCAGCTCACTCTTTACTTAATCAAATGATGGAACTCGATCCCTATTAATTGTTTACTGATATCACATAACTTCATACACCATATATAACTCTGAAACAATTCTAGTCGAGCAATATAACTACGTACGTACATTCATAACACTAAAACAATTTTCAGATGCAGATTAACAGATATCTGAATAACGACGATATCAAATTTTGTTACTTAAAAATCGAATTGAAACAGAGTATTGTCAAAATCCTCATCTACGGTATCCCTTGAAGGACGTAAACATAATCGATATATATTGTTTCTTAGTCTAGGTTTAGTCCAAAACCCGATAAACATCAAAATCAGATTTTTACACGTATAGTATATCACCTTTTTAGAGGACCCGATAACACATGTTCATTTCGCTTCACCAACTAAGAAAAGTGTAAAGGACATGCGTTTCTTTCCAAGCCCATATCGCTTCATGACCTCAATTTGTAGACATGGAGTATGGGCACCTTTAGAGAAGAGATCGATTTGTGAAGAGATAGGCTCATTGTAATATGTTCTTGTAGAAAAATGTTGGATCTGATACTTTACATATGTTTTTATTTACACTTTATATTTATTAATGGAAGCTTAATTTGGAAAGCAAGTTACATGGAAACAAACAACCATGTATAGCTTGATAATCCGGCCACCATTTTTTTTTATTTGTATAATCTCTTTGATCTATATGATTGTAAAAATGTATCCAAATTCGCGATCAATACGAATTTTTCTAATTCGGATCACGACAATTTCCTACGCATATACTATATATTTATGCTCTTTTCTTGCGAGTTTATTTGTTTCTAGCCATTGTTTCCCATGAATTTGTTTAAATCCAATTTCCTAACAAACTAACGGTAAGTTCTATATATAAATATAAAGAGATAAGATCGAACTAATTAAGAGAAAACTAAACCATATGGTCAAGATCAATTGTGCGTAGAGATGATCGCTAAGTTATAATAATTATCTTAAAGCAGTGATCTCATAGGTGATAAATGGAATGCTTAAAGTAATAAATGACATCAATCAAGTTTAAATAAACAATTGCCAACAACAAATGAAAACATATCTAGTAGAATAAAGGATGATCACACTCCTAGTGTTAGTTTAAAGTGTGCATAACACATGTCTTGTTAAACTTACATGGAGTTATGAATGAAAACTTACGCTTAAAATTGTGCATGGCACACGCTCCACGTGAATCCATCCTCCAACAGTGCCCTAATTAACCCATAACACACACGTAGTGACGTATACAAAAATAAGTAGACTAAAATATTAGATCTGACTATTTCAAAGTGTAAATGGATGTATATATTGTAACAAGAATCTAATGAAGATGACTCAATATTATCCGGACCTTTTACACTAAAACTCTTACAAAGTAATGTTAGGAATTTAGGACTCAAACAACGCGCATAATTGAACACAATTATACCCACAACAATAAACGAATAACCAAATCGCTAACAAAGCAATTAACAAGCAAATAAGATAAATAAATGCGAAACGATAATGTAAACGACACAAGGATTTTAACGTCGTTATGTCCAATCTCCAACTTGGAGATTGGTTTAGTCCACGGGGCCAAACCGAGAGAGTTTTCTTTATTATTTTGGTGGCTTAGGGTTTATACAATAATAGGATATAATATATATATAACCTCACGTACAAAATAAACAAGCGAAAAAGAATTGATCGCCGCCTCATTTGTTGCGGCGCTAAATGCATTTTGTTACCAACCTCACGTGACCATCCACTAAATACCAAAACAATTAAGTTACCAAATTGAGATCACGTGCAAATGGAATCCAAATCAATTTCAATTTCGTTTGTACGATTATTCACAAGTCTCAACAATCTCCCACTTGAAGATCGGACAAACCCAAAATTATTTAACCCTTAAATATTCCCTTTCAACCAAGTCGAATCCGCCTCTTCATACCGTCAATACCAATTGGGACACGCACACTAACTAAACTCGAGTTAGATAGACTTTCGATAAAAGACCTTTCAACTACACCATGTTGAAAACTAGGACTAAGTAAAACCCAACATCATTGACGCCCCTTTAGCAACACCCGTTCTTAGCTTTAACCTATACCGCCGGAAACCATCCGGGACACGCTTGCTCGACCTCACAGAATCGGAAGACTTTCGATATACAAAGCTAACTAAACATCACTACTAAACTGGGACCACTCTCCGGTTATCCGCACCACCATCTTCAAGCCCAAGAAGATGCATTAAAGTGTGCAACGACTTCAACCACAGGATTCTTTCAAGAGATACCCCTAATCTCCTCAACTCGTCGATTACAGCCACATCGGATCCTGCCACCAACATGTCAACGACCAACCCATACAGAATTTCGTCCATCCGATTTTCCTTCCCAGCAATCAGAAAATCGCCGAAAGAACGAACCCGTAAATCATCATCAAGGTTTACCCGTGAGAACGCTGTCACAACCTTGAAAACCTACATTACCAACTTTCGCTTTCTTGCTGGTTCACCGACCCAAATACATAGCTATGATTTCTATGAACAAATCTTCTCTCACTCAGCCCGCTCCCACTGTACAGATTAAATGAAACGCCCTGAATTCGAAAGATTTTTTTTTTTTTTTTATGAAACACGACTCAATCAAAGGCTTGAAAAATCAACCATATGAGGTCATAAAGCTGCAATATGACCTTTAAAATCAGCACTCAGCTTTATGTCTGAGGTTAGCCCCTTACATAAGACAAAAATGAAAATCTGCAATATGGTTTAAGAAATCAGCAATATGGGGTTGAAAATCTGCAATATGGTTCAAGAAATCAGCATCCAGGTCCCTGTCTCAGGTTAGGCCCTTATGCAAGACAATTTTCAACAACGTGCATAACTTTTTACTCGTTAAGAATTAGACCACCAAATTTTACAGGCACCTTCATAATACCAAAATAAAGGTTTCTCTTTTTACACTTTTTCAATTTACACACTTTACGAGAAAACGGACATATAACCAAATTATGGCTATTTTGGACCATTTTAGTGACATGCCTATATTTCAAATGACTCAACTTCTGGATTCAACCTTTTTCCCATATATTCTATGATACATTTGACACGTGTGAGCGTACTCACCAATGTCATACACTAACTATAACTCCATTTAATTCGTTGACCCGTTTTAGTGTCCATTTGGACACTTTTACCCAAACTGACCCATTTCAATCATTTGACTCTTGAATTCAATTCATTTCAATAACATTTTAAAATTCTTAACTCATGATCATTCTTTTGGACCAAAATGCTATAAATGACATGTAGATCATAATTTCACCATAACTATGATCATTATATCCATAATTCAACTTCTAACAATATTATTGCTATACAATATTCACATTACCCAATTTGACACCAACATATGCCACTTTGACTTTATCAAGTCAAAGATTCACTTTTACACCAAATTGACACATTACACTTTATTTCATCAATATTATTTCAAAAGTGTCTTTTTGGACGATTTATACAAGTGATAATTCAAACGATAATTCAATAGGAAGAGAAGCTTGTCTAACCACTTTGCAAGCTCCAATCCACGCTACTTTCTTGCAATGCTATTCCATCCATTTGATTCAATCAAACCAATTACCTACAATACAAAACCACTGAAACGAGTAAGCATAAAGCTTAGTGAGCTTATGAACAATTTAATGAATAATTCACAATACAATAACATATTTCATTTATCAAGGATTCACTTATCTGATTTCCACAAATAACAACCAAACTGTTGTAGAGATTCTCTTTATTTCGTAAGGATGCTTGATCCCAAAAGATACAAATAAGCAAGGCACCAAATTACATCAAATTGGATACCGAGCTTAAGATACAAGTGGTGCCATGCACCTATTTCGTAATCCATGATTATCTCGTATCAATACAATCCCTACAATTCATTCATTCCACAAATCCACATATTCCTCACATTCTATATACTAATCACTTAATCAACCAAACATCTTAACACATAATACACCACTTAAAATCATCATCACACATTTAATTATATCCTAGTAACCACATTTAGAAACAAGATTCGACACCATTAATATTCCATTGGGTATTACCACCCTATTACTCGCAACAATTCAATACTATACAATCATAATAATTCACAATTAAGAAACTAAGTACGATACATATAAATATTACTTAGTCAATTCCCATAACACTCACCTTTGCTTTCTAGGCAAGGGCATGATATTGCGCTTGAATAACAAAGCCACCATTCTTGATCACTTAGCATATACCCTATGAATACAATAATACATTTAACAACTATAATTCAACACAATCAATACATTAATATTATCAATCTATCACCCTTTTTGGATTGATCATGCTACTCCTAATCCTTTATTTCATAATTCTCTTTATTTCATTATTTCCTTGTTTGGATAACCATTTTAAATGATCATTTCATATCATAATTCAAGATTCATCCTTAATTCATTGAATTCATTACTTCATTACTTATTTTATAATCATCCTCACAATTTACACTAATCTAATTACTTAATTCTTTGATTCAATATTTCTATATTTCTTAATCATATTCCAATAACATCTTTGAATTACCATATTAAGGTATAATAACATCAATTCATTATTCTAAATACAAAACCTACTTAAGTATTAACTTTATATTTCAATTAATCCATTGTTTCATCAAAACACCTCAAACCCTCAAGAACACCATCAATGATTCTTCATCTCTAACATGTAATAAGGTTACTAATCATCATTAATAACCTAAACTCTCATCAATTCAACACTTTCAAGTTCCAATTTCGGATATAATTCATCTATTAACCAAAACCCACATATAAACTCAATTCTAGGTTAAAAAGATGGAAGAACAATACTTACATGATGATAGAGATGATGATTCTAGCTGAAATTCGAATTAAGAAGCTTCAATTTCGTGTTTTGATTCGATTTTGGATTAGGGTTTGAAGTTTATACGGGTTTCTCTCTTTCGGGAAGCCCCTGGAATATTTTTGAAGCATATCTCATACGTACACACACATATTAAGAGATATATGTATGTTTTAGTTTTATACCCGTGATTACTATTGTCTGGAACTTTAAAACTGACATACGTTTTCTATTTTATAATAGCTTTTAAATAGAATTATTTCAAAAACAAATATATTTCCGCGTACACTAAAATAATACTTCGAATATTGGGAGGTTTAAAATTCATAATACTTAAAACAATTAGTTTTACTTTTACAACAATAGTATTTCTTTACTTATAAAAACAGTATTTCAAATTTTGGGATGTTACAAGTCTCCCCCACTTATTTCATTCGTGTCCTCACGAATGTCACTCATATAGATTCGTATCAATGCTTTTTCTACATAAGCGGAAGCGTTTATTTCATACATGATACTTTATACAATTACTTAATTCTTAACATGAATGTATATCATTCATGTATTCACGTAATCTCTTTTATTTCTATCCCATTTTAGTTCCAGACAATTCTTCACCACCATCATTTCATATTTATTTCATTAATTACACACGTCACTCCTTTGAGCAACTTATAATATAGATACATATTTTTGATTCTTTCCACATGCACATATACTGTGCATTTACCCTAATTCATACTGACCATTCAGCTATATCATTTATTATTCATATAGATACTTTGAAACATGTAATCACTTATATTAAGTGAAATTCATAATTACTTATAATAATTCTCACAATCAGAAACTAGCAATCAAACTAGTGTTCTTTACTTTTACTACTGGTTAATACTGAATTATTTCTTGTGATTATAAATATTCCTTAGTTATATGAAACCTCTTCCCCGTAAGTAATCCGGAATCATATACCTTTAAACACATAATAATTACACAAACTGTATAGAAGTCAGATTCATATATAATGCTATAACCACATAATCCTTTAACACTTAATCACATCTAAATGCTAAATTCAGCATAACTAGTACCAGCTATATCAGCATAAGTACTAACAATAATATATTTCGTGGCATAGTACCAGCTATGTCATTAAGGTAAGAATACCAAAATCACCATATTTCATAGCAAATTTTTGATACAGAATCAGTACTAACCGCAGCTAGCAACTGATTAATCATGATTCTTATCAAACCCACATTATAGAGTACTATGCTACATCAACATAAGTACTTTACATATAAAATATCATAGATAAGCACGTATTCAATACAATCAGATCATGCTAACTATAGTTAGCTAACCTTTATACTTGCTTATTTCATTATAATTCGGTATCCATATTTCTATAGAAAGCTAATTCGTAGTCAAATTCTATTTTAATCGACATATTACATGTTATTTAATCATAAGATTCTCCCCCACTTAAGATTCATCATACTACTTTTCATCACAATATTATATTAAAACACTAGTTAAGTGGGTAAACACTGTTTTTTTTTTTTAACTAACATCTATTTATTTCATAATAGGTACCACATTATAACAATAGTTTAGTGGTTTACTATTACTTTTATTTCAATTATTCCCTGATTCTTTCTTAACATATTTCGACATCCTTTCGAAGCACACTTCCTTAGATATTAGATACACCATTGATTCTTCTTTATTTTAAACTTTCATATTTATATACATAAAAGTTGCTTAATGTTGGCTATTAATACGGGATTACAACTTTTAATACTAATTCACAATTAGATTCAGGTATATTACACTTTGGCCGACCTCAACTTATCATACTTATAAATATTTCATGTTCAATTTATTACTTTTTATTTCTATATTCCATACATAAACCCTATATTTCTTGATTACTAAGCATATACTCATTTTCTTCTGCCTTTACTCGATACAAATCAATACTATCCTTGCACTTAATCTTCTAAAATTACATCAAATCCTTCTGATACTTGGCAGCCTCAACAATTCCATGTGAATAGCATAATATAACTACGTTGGCCAGACGTCGTTAGATTATGTTATACACACTTCCTTCTCAGACTACTTCATATCATCCAGCTTCAATGTAATTTCCACGTTAACACATAATACAATGATTCACAACAAGCAAAACACTTGATAGCACATTGATCATATATACTCAATTAGAAATTTACTTGCTATTTCAATCACTCATAATCAATTTATTCCAAAATCATCAAATTTCACATAAGCAAGAAATTCCAACTATTCCAGTCAAGGTCATTTATTTCACATTCCAACCTATCTATGATGAATTCATCTTCTGATTCATTCATTAGTCAATCAAATACATATATTTCTAGTCATATAACACTTAATCACATAATGATAACATATAGCAATCCTATCATTATTTCTTATTGTTTATTCCATATTTGATCCGGAAGGCATGCACCTCCCTCAATTAAATAAAACAATACCAAAATCTACATATTTATTTCGTCAATGATTTGATCGCAGTCAAAACATATTCATTAATCGACGTATTCCATATTCTTCTTCATGAGTAATTATCCTAAAATCGAACGTCACATATTTCGTTAGCAAGGAATTCAAATCACCTCTTGCAAGTAATATACCATATTTCTCTTACTGATTTCACACTTTATTTCGAAAATTTAAACCCGGTTAAGTCCAAACAAGACTATTCCTGATTACTCAAAATTATCCAGGATACTAGCATTTTAATCAATATTCCATTCTAATAATTCGACACATAATCTATATTCTAAAGATCTCTCAAAAATATCCATGACGCTAAATGTCTCATTTAATATTTCCGCTACTAAGTCAACAAGTAGCAATCATTAAATATTTCATAACAGAGAACATATTAATTCAATTAATTCAACTTGACTACTATGCATTTATGCAATCCATGTTAGTTTAAATCTAGGCAATCCTATTGTGGATTACCTAATTCCCTTAAACTATCGCTCTGATACCAACTTGAAACGCCCTGAATTCGAAAGATTTTTTTTTTTTTTTATGAAACACGACTCAATCAAAGGCTTGAAAAATCAACCATATGAGGTCATAAAGCTGCAATATGACCTTTAAAATCAGCACTCAGCTTTATGTCTGAGGTTAGCCCCTTACATAAGACAAAAATGAAAATCTGCAATATGGTTTAAGAAATCAGCAATATGGGGTTGAAAATCTGCAATATGGTTCAAGAAATCAGCATCCAGGTCCCTGTCTCAGGTTAGGCCCTTATGCAAGACAATTTTCAACAACGTGCATAACTTTTTACTCGTTAAGAATTAGACCACCAAATTTTACAGGCACCTTCATAATACCAAAATGAAGGTTTCTCTTTTTACACTTTTTCAATTTACACACTTTACGAGAAAACGGACATATAACCAAATTATGGCCATTTTGGACCATTTTAGTGACATGCCTATATTTCAAATGACTCAACTTCTGGATTCAACCTTTTTCCCATATATTCTATGATACATTTGACACGTGTGAGCGTACTCACCAATGTCATACACTAAATATAACTCCATTTAATTCGTTGACCCGTTTTAGTGTCCATTTGGACACTTTTACCCAAACTGACCCGTTTCAATCATTTGACTCTTGAATTCAATTCATTTCAATAACATTTTAAAATTCTTAACTCATGATCATTCTTTTGGACCAAAATGCTATAAATGACATGTAGATCATAATTTCACCATAACTATGATCATTATATCCATAATTCAGCTTCTAACGATATTATTGCTATACAATATTCACATTACCCAATTTGACACCAACATATGCCACTTTGACTTTATCAAGTCAAAGATTCACTTTTACACCAAATTGACACATTACACTTTATTTCATCAATATTATTTCAAAAGTGTCTTTTTGGACGATTTATACAAGTGATAATTCAAACGATAATTCAATAGGAAGAGAAGCTTGTCTAACCACTTTGCAAGCTCCAATCCACGCTACTTTCTTGCAATGCTATTCCATCCATTTGATTCAATCAAACCAATTACCTACAATACAAAACCACTGAAACGAGTAAGCATAAAGCTTAGTGAGCTTATGAACAATTTAATGAATAATTCACAATACAATAACATATTTCATTTATCAAGGATTCACTTATCTGATTTCCACAAATAACAACCAAACTGTTGTAGAGATTCTCTTTATTTCGTAAGGATGCTTGATCCCAAAAGATACAAATAAGCAAGGCACCAAATTACATCAAATTGGATACCGAGCTTAAGATACAAGTGGTGCCATGCACCTATTTCGTAATCCATGATTATCTCGTATCAATACAATCCCTACAATTCATTCATTCCACAAATCCACATATTCCTCACATTCTATATACTAATCACTTAATCAACCAAACATCTTAACACATAATACACCACTTAAAATCATCATCACACATTTAATTATATCCTAGTAACCACATTTAGAAACAAGATTCGACACCATTAATATTCCATTGGGTATTACCACCCTATTACTCGCAACAATTCAATACTATACAATCATAATAATTCACAATTAAGAAACTAAGTACGATACATATAAATATTACTTAGTCAATTCCCATAACACTCACCTTTGCTTTCTAGGCAAGGGCATGATATTGCGCTTGAATAACAAAGCCACCATTCTTGATCACTTAGCATATACCCTATGAATACAATAATACATTTAACAACTATAATTCAACACAATCAATACATTAATATTATCAATCTATCACCCTTTTTGGATTGATCATGCTACTCCTAATCCTTTATTTCATAATTCTCTTTATTTCATTATTTCCTTGTTTGGATAACCATTTTAAATGATCATTTCATATCATAATTCAAGATTCATCCTTAATTCATTGAATTCATTACTTCATTACTTATTTTATAATCATCCTCACAATTTACACTAATCTAATTACTTAATTCTTTGATTCAATATTTCTATATTTCTTAATCATATTCCAATAACATCTTTGAATTACCATATTAAGGTATAATAACATCAATTCATTATTCTAAATACAAAACCTACTTAAGTATTAACTTTATATTTCAATTAATCCATTGTTTCATCAAAACACCTCAAACCCTCAAGAACACCATCAATGATTCTTCATCTCTAACATGTAATAAGGTTACTAATCATCATTAATAACCTAAACTCTCATCAATTCAACACTTTCAAGTTCCAATTTCGGATATAATTCATCTATTAACCAAAACCCACATATAAACTCAATTCTAGGTTAAAAAGATGGAAGAACAATACTTACATGATGATAGAGATGATGATTCTAGCTGAAATTCGAATTAAGAAGCTTCAATTTCGTGTTTTGATTCGATTTTGGATTAGGGTTTGAAGTTTATACGGGTTTCTCTCTTTCGGGAAGCCCCTGGAATATTTTTGAAGCATATCTCATACGTACACACACATATTAAGAGATATATGTATGTTTTAGTTTTATACCCGTGATTACTATTGTCTGGAACTTTAAAACCGACATACGTTTTCTATTTTATAATAGCTTTTAAATAGAATTATTTCAAAAACAAATATATTTCCGCGTACACTAAAATAATACTTCGAATATTGGGAGGTTTAAAATTCATAATACTTAAAACAATTAGTTTTACTTTTACAACAATAGTATTTCTTTACTTATAAAAACAGTATTTCAAATTTTGGGATGTTACATTAAATAACAATCGCGGCTATCTGAGAAGACTCCGGTTCATAATCCACGGTTAGTCGCAAATTTCTTTGCCATTGGAGAGTATAATTTCGAAGATCTGAATGCTCTAGTGTTATCCGGAATTCGCACACTAAACCCGTAGAAACTGAGATCCAACAGTTGCACACCAATCTCTAAAGCTCCACTAGTTGCCAAACTCCCACTAGCTTCGATACTTCCCTCGGTTACCGAACTCCCAAGAGTTCCCGACACTCTCAACAATATCCAAAAGCTCAAATATTAGGACTTACATGGTTATCCACCTCTAATCCACTTGAAGATTTCCAATTGATTCCTCAAGAAGAATCGCTTCATCGTTGACCCAACATCAACCAATACCCGAGCCCAGTCGAACACGTTCTATCCGACATCTTCTACAACCAATATCTTCAAGAGTAGTAGCTCTAACCCGCCTAATCATTCCAAGAACTTGGAATACTCGACCAAAATCATGGTCTCCCGTTTCAACCCGCGAGCGAGAAAAAAACTCCCTCTGACACTCATCACTGTCGATTTCCAAAGCGGATGTGGTACCGCTTATTACCCATCTACCCAAACCGAGAAAACCATTCTCTTGAGCACCGTAACAAACCTCACATCTTTGAATAACCTAGCCCGTGTCAATGAAGTTTCCGAGACTTCACGTCCCTACACTCGCACCATTAAACCCTAAGTTTAATAACGTTCATTTATTCTTTTGCACGGGATCGCAAAGAATAAAGAACCCGAATCCACAACGCGGATCCCAAAAATCTCTCCGCAACATACCACCGATCGAAACCCGATTACCGACTCCATTACCACCGCGAACAATCACTGTCATAACGTAACCGGCCTCTTGCCGTATCGTCACGTCACAACCCACCAGACAAAACCCTAATCTTGTTCAATCCAGAAAATAACTCTTCGAGTTCGTCGTGATCTAACATAAAATAAACGAGTCTATCGATCTCGATCACATGTTGCAAACAAATCCTAAAACCGCATCGTTTTCAATCATTCCCCCGATGATTATCTTCAATCGAATCTAGATCCACTATGATTATCTGGCCACAATAACCCTAGCTCTCCATCCTTCTGTAAAACCCTAACCATCAACAATCCATCTTGATCGTGCTTTCATCCGCTATTGTTTCCAATCGCTCAACCTAGAGCTCTGATACCAGTTGTTAGGAATTTAGGACCCAAACAACGCGCATAATTGAACACAATAATACCCACAACAATAAACGAATAACCAAATCGCTAACAAAGCAATTAACAAGCAAATAAGATAAATAAATGCGAAACAATAATGTAAACGACACAAGGATTTTAACGTCGTTATGTCCAATCTCCAACTTGGAGATTGGTTTAGTCCACGGGGCCAAACCGATAGAGTTTTTTTATTATTTTGGTGGCTTAGGGTTTATACAATAATAGGGTATAATATATATAACCTCACGTACAAAATAAACAAGCGAAAAAGAATTGATCGCCGCCTCATTTGTTGTGGCGCTAAATGCATTTTGTTACCAACCTCACGTGACCATCCACTATATACCAAAACAATTAAGTTACCAAATTGAGATCACGTGCAAATGGAATCCAAATCAATTTCAATTTCGTTTGTACGATTATTCACAAGTATCAACAAGTAAATATATCAGCTCAACGAGATTCTACTCTAGAACCAATTAATGATAGAATGAATAACTCATACTTACATAGATGATTTGAGTTTATAAAATATTTCAGTGTGGAACTCGAGTTTACACCCAATAATTAAGGTTGAAGTACCAACTAGAACAATATTGAATGGGTTAAGTGCTTATAAATGTAGTTAACTATCTTCTGATATTCATTGTGTATACCTAACTACTCAAAATTACATTGTATGTATAAAACTTGTTATTTGTCATTGTATGTATTTTGGTGTCATGTCAACTTGTAAAGATGGCACGTGGCACATTATGTAGATAATACATCATAAAAATACATACAATGGCAATAAATAACAAGTTTTATGTATACAATGTAAGCCAAGTAGTTAGATACACACAATGAATACAAGACCATAGTTAACTACATTTATAAGCACTTAACCCATATTAAATTGGTTGTTTTTGTGCCTTTTTACCATTAAAAAATATTCAGTGAGCATAATATATTAATCAATAATCTGAACTCATTAGTTAATCACTAAAGAAGACGATTTTGATTGGTTTATACAAGTATACAACTTGGATATTGGATAATATTAGATATGTAATTAAGATATTGATGTTAATACTAAGCAAACTTCTTTGAAATAAGTTTTTTGGTTTTAGTTGTAACCCAAATTATACTCTTCTGCTCATCTGTCCACAATTTTATTCCAGGATGACGTATGCATCACTTTTATAATGCAAGAGAACTTGCATAGTTACCATTGTATAAATAGACCAACTTATCATCTTCATTCTCTCATAAACTTATATCAAAAACTTATATATTCCCTACAATAAAAAAAGACAACAACAAATAATTAAGATGTTGGCATTATCCCCCCCTTTGTTTTCATATGGATGGCCCATTGAGGATCTCATAACCCAAAATATACAACAAGATTGCATTAATGATATATCTTTAGAATTTGAAGCAAATTCATATCATTCTCTTCTTGATCTTCCTACAAATGATCAAGTTATTCAGCAAAATATTGCACCGGAAAAGTCCGTTTCCATTTCTTCTGGAGGAACTGTAAATGGAAATAGTGGTGATCCTATGAAAGTGGCCAAAAAGCTCAATCATAATGCTAGCGAAAGAGATCGTCGTAAAAGGGTTAACGACTTGTATGCATTTCTTCGTTCGCTACTGCCCATGTCAAATGATCAAAAGGTACGTGCTTTAACCTATTACTTAATGCAAAACTAACACCTACTTTTGCTTAATTAATCTTGTACTAGTAACTAGTTAGTGTTTTAATGGAATAACTAGACTAATGTAATTCGATCCCTTTCTTGACAGAAAAAAGTAAGTATTCCACGAACAGTTTCACGTGCTCTAAAATACATACCAGAATTACAAAAGGAAGTGGAGGCGTTAATACGTAAAAAAGAAAAACTTTCATCATATTCAACCGCAACTGCTAATACCACTCAAGTGAATCTTGGCATCCAGAAACAAACTGCAAAAGACGCTATATTAAAAAGAAAATCATCAGTAGTTTCATCTGTGAGCGTTTTAGGTGAGAAAGAAGCAATGCTTCAGATGATTTCTCCAACCGATTCTACGAGCAACAACAATGAGATTGGCCTCTTGTCCAAGGTTTTGGTATACTTAGAGCAAGAAGAAGATGGATTTGTTTTGCTAAATTCAACGACATTCAAAAGTTCGGGAGAAGGGATTATATCAAACACTCTTCACCTTCAGGTACATACACATACAATCTTGTGTATCACAATATACATCTTCTACAATGTTTCGACATGTACATTAATTCTACCTCTTTTAACCTTCATAATTTTTCTACAATATAGTAGCTATACTCACATAGGAACACCTAGTATAAATTGGTTTTTTGAAATGTGTTGATCAACAATACATATTGAATGAAAGACCTGAACTCTAGTAGCTTTCTTATTATTTTATTATTTTCTAGAGAAAAAAAAAACCTGTCCGCCTCCGAGTAAAACCCGAATAGAAAAAACATCATCCGTTTACCCGTTTATTTGCACTAAAAATATTGGAAGATCGAACAAGGACCACCTTAGTGAGAAATCAAGAAGGCTTGGGAATCTTTACAACTAGTAGTTGGTTTTTTTGAATAGATAATAATAAATCAAAACTTGTAGAAAACCTTTCAACCGACTAGATTATATAAAAAAGGTAAAAAATTCTACCATAAGACAAGTTTTAATATTATAAATAGAGAATGTCAATGTCTCAATGATGTATTTGCATCAAGCATACTTAATTAAGTTCATTTATATATATTGGTGTTGAACAGGTGCAAGGTGATAAGAAAATAGAGGCTGACTTGCTGAAGGAGAAGCTCTGTTCTTTCCTCCAAGATTCATCAGATCAATTTTTACTCTAATTGTCATCGCCTATCGAGATAATTAATGTTAACTAATTAATCGTAAGTAGTCAATAAATAGTTAATTAGTCTTGTCTGTAAAACCTCTCCATATGTAGATACTAGTATCAATGGTGAATGATATTGTGAAATCTCTTATCGTTCCGGCCTTGTGATTTGCATACGTTGTTATGAAAAAATAGTACTTTGTTAGGAAATATGTGAATCAATATGGATACAAGATGACATAAACGCATGTAAAGCGAAAAAACGAAAATCTAAAACACACGAAGAAAAACAAAGTACGGTTAGTTCGAAAAAACGGCCTACGTTGGCTGAACTAGCGAGCCAAAGTATTGAAACTAGGACTAGGATTTACAATAATGTTAGGGATATTTAAATTTATCTACTCCATAACTAAATAATCTTTAATACCTTAAAGAAATTTTCTACGTAAAAGTATAAATTATGTCTTGCATGAATGGAAAGATCAATGTAAAATTTAAAAAACATAATTTTTAGAACCTTTAGAGTATGAATTATGCACATTTGCAAATCACAACCAAAAAGGCTTATTAGATTTTGACCGAATTTTATTGGGCCTAAATTTCTTAAACTGGGCCCGAATGTGGGTTTGAAGGTTTTCTATGTGACTTTCAGCTTTTATTTATTTTTCGTTTAATCAACAAACGTCCTTGCTCGAAATCTTAGCAGCACACTCCAAATAGAGAAAATTGCATTGGTCGTCCATGTGGTTTACACAAAATAGCACTGGTAGTCCCTCGTAGTTTTTTTTTGCACTAGTTGTCCCTGTTGTTGCTAGTTGTTGCACTGGTAGTCCGTTAGTTTTCTCAGCTAAAAGGATCAACTATGTAATTTTTTTTCCTTATCGCTAACGATGGTTAGTTTTCTCGTTAAAAGGACTAGCAGTGCTATACTACAATATCCCCAACTAAATACTACAATATCATATCTCCCCAACCTAAATCCTATATTTCTCATATATACCCATTTCTCCAATTTAATCATAATCAACACTTTTAAATGCATACATTATGAAGTTCATGACCATTATACCCTTTTCTTCCTCTCTCTAATTATTTTCGCCATTTTCACCTTTAACCTATGATTGCCTCCATTTACAGAAACAAAGAAAAAAGAGAAGAAGCTAAACCTTACATTATTTAGATTCAAATTTTGGGTTTTAATATTGCATTACACAAGCAGTACAAAGAATTAATAATTGTGTCGGTATGCTTTAATTGGCTTTTGCAGTATCTCCATTTTGGTGAGATTTCAATTCATCTTATACTCCGTAATAGTTTTGATGAACGTTATGTTGGTTTTTGTGATAAAACTAATTGATTATTCAATTGATTATATTGATGATTATGTACGCATGTCTAGAACAGATTATTGGAATAACGCATGATGCTTTGACGTTGGATTGAAGTAGCGCAGGTTTTATATATCATGAGGTTATTAGTATTTAGTATCTATAATTAATTTAAAAATAAAAAGGGTATAATGGTCATTAAGTCCTTAATTTATGCATTTAAAAATATGAATTATAATTAAATTAGTGAAATGGGTAAAAATGAGAGATTTATGATTTAGAATGGGGATATATGAAATTATGGTGTTTAGTTGGGGAAATTTGTAATTTGATTGTTAAAGTAGGGGATATATGATATTATCCCTTTTTTTTCCTTCAAATTTTAAGTTTATTTAAATTTAATATTATTTTTAATTGTATTTAGTTAATTTAATTTTAGAATAATTTAATCAATTTAATTTAATTATTTAATCAACCTTTTTCAGTGCTAATTATTTTATTTTTTACAATAAAAATGATCAACTTAAATATTTCTTTATTCAAAATTTTTTTAAGTGTCTCAATCTATATAAACCTATTAAAAATATAATATTTTAAAAATATAATAGTTTATACTCTTAATTTTGCATATCATCGTCGATTTCATGACTCCGCATAAACAATTCTACATGCCTACATAAATATTGTTAACAGTTTTGTATACTATGAACGTATTCAAATTGCATATTATCAACATGTAACATTTTTAGTGGGTTTTTATAGATCGGGACACAAAAAAAAACTAAAATAAAGAAATATTTAAGTTAACCATTTTAATTGTAAGAAGTAAAATAATTATCACTAAAAAGATTGATTAAAATAATTAAACTAAGTTGATTAGATTATTTTATAAATAAATTAACTAAATACAATTAAATTTAATATTAAATTTAAATAAACTTGAAATTTAAAAAAAAAAAATTACACGGCTAGTCCTTTTAACGAGAAAACTAACGGTCGTTAGCAATAAGGAAAAAAAATTACATAGCTGGTCCTCTTAATGGAGAAAACTAACGGAGAGTAACCACAGGGACTACCAGTGCAACAACTAGCAACCACAGGGACGACCAGTGCAAAAAAAAAAACTACGAGGGACTACCAGTGCTATTTTGTGTAAACCACTGGGACTACCAATGCAATTTTCTCCTCCAAATATGATCTTTGAATCTTAATGTCGGGTAGTTGAAAGTAATTTGAACACCTTATTCATAATAAGTATAATGAGTAAGGTTCAAATGAGTACACCAATTTTGAGTGAGAATGAGGGAACCAATAGATTTATGTCATGTGTCACTTTATTCTCTCTCCTTCACATTTTTTAAAATTAAATATCTCACAAACGGTAAGTCGAAAAATCATGAAAATTGCACCATAAAATTCAGCGTTTTCTCCTCTTCGATTTGCCGTCCCTCAAGGCATACTTTCGACAACTTTTTTTTTTCTTCCATTTTTTGGTGGGTTTTACAAATTAGTAACACATGTGTTAGTGTCATGTGTTAGTGATTGGTTATACATTTAATTTGTGGTTAAGGTTAGGGTTTAGGGTTAGGGTTAGGGTTTAGTAGGGTTTAGGGTTTATTAGGGTTTAGTAGGGTTTAAGGTTTAGGGTTTAGTATGATTTAGGGTTTCGAGTTTTGTAAAGCGTTTAGGGTTTAGGGTTTAGGGGTTAGGGTTTAGGGTTTGAGGTTTGGGGTTTCAAGGAGAAATTCCAAACCTCAAACCCTAAACCCTAAACCCCAAACCCTAAACCCTAAACGCAACACCGTAAACAAGTTTTAGTAAATGTGAAACCCATCAAAAAAATGAAAAAAACAAAATTCGTCGAAAGTATGCCTTGAGGGACGGCAAATCGAAGAGGAGAAAACGCTGAATTTAATGGTGCAATTTTCATAATTTTTGGATTTGTCGTTTGTGAGATAATTGATGTTGGGGGTAAATGGGTTTTGTACATGTGGAACATTCTATTTATACACATGGCTTGATATCATTGGTTCCCTCATTCTCACACAAATTACTAGTCTCATTTGAACTCTACCCTAAGTATAATTATGAATAATTGTGAAAGTGTGTATCGAGAGTAAATTTTGGCGATATCGATCTTCTCATTTAATTAGTTGATAATTATTTATTTGGGTAACGCGGCCAAAAAAAAAGTCCGGGGAGTTATACATTGGTGAATTAAATAATTGTGTTACATATTGAAGATTATCGTGGAAATAAATGAAGGGTATATTAGTCTTTTAATCACCTTTTAATGGGTATAGGTAATATGTATTATGTATTATGTATTATGTATTATGTATGTCATTAAATTGATCAATGGTTAGATTATTTAAGTTGATCTCTAATCTAATGGCATTACTAATCCAAAGTTTTTCTTTTAATTAATAGAAAAACATAGATCACAAGAAATGACCCATTTCAAATTTTCACATCTTTAATCATGCAATTGACTATATAACTTAGTTTTAACGGTTGGAAATTAGTTGACTAATTTGGTAAATTTTTTTTTTTAGAAAGGCAGTATTGGGTTCAGTGGCATTGCCTTTTCATATACCCATCACCAATTCTAGGGGAAACCCGAATATTTCGAGAGAAAACCCCTTACTTTGCTTTATATTAATGTCTTTAGCAGATTGTCATACAATTTTAATTTACTTACACTGATTTAAATTCAAATCATATTTTTTTTGTAATAAAAACTTCATGTTGCATGCTTCTTTTCATATTCTCTCATTATTATAAAAAATACTTAATCTGCAATACATTAGCCACCTAAACAAACTTTAACACAATTATATACAACAAATGGGGTTATTATAAACATCCCATCCCATTTATATTAACAGGTAAGAAGAACTCTTTGGTCGATCACCAAGGCTTACAAAAGTTTAGATATGTCAATTGTAAATCATAAGGTTTGAAAGGGAAGAATATTTATCTTTCATTCAAATTCCATAAAGACTTTTTTTCGCTGTTCATCGTTGTGGTTTGTCTAGAATTTCACTCGTCGTCCTTCTACTTTTTTTTGGCACTGGCCGTCCCTGTGGTTGCTAATTCTTGCACTCGTAGTCCTTGTTACTAACGGCCGTTAGTTTTCTTCGTTTAAAGGACCATCCATGTAATTTTTTTTTCAAATTTAAAGTTTATTTAAATTTAATACTCCGTATTATTTTTAATTGTACTTAGCTAATTTATTTTTAGAATAATTTAATCAATTTAATAATCAGTTTTTTGCGTGATAATTAATTTATTCTATTTTTTGAATGTCCCGATCTATATATATAAACCCACTAAAAATATAAATAGTTTAAAAATATAATAGTTTTTTAAATAGTTTATACTCTTAATTTTACATATCATCGTCGATTTCATGATTCCATATAGACAATTTTTTAGTAATGGTTATTTTATTTTTGACAATTAAATTGATTAATTTAAATATTTTCTTATTCTAATTTTTGTAAGTGTCATAATCTACATCGACCCATTATGAATACCATTATTTTTATTAAAAAAAAACAATTTAAAAAATTATCAGGTACTATCCGTATAATTTTTCTACTAATTTACATAATTTAATATGTGTCGGTTATATGAAAGAAAAAATACATAATGTTCAACATATGGATTATAATAATACTATACGCTACGTAATTATTGCAATTTAGTATTTCACAATTTTTTCTTCAATTAACTCAAAAACAAATATTACATGTTGATAATTTGCAATTTGAGTACGCTCATAATATACAAAACTATTAACAATATATATGTAGGCATGTAGAATTGTCTATACAGAGTCATAAAATCGACGATGATATGCAAAATTAAGAGTATAAACTATTTAAAAAACTATTATATTTTTAAACTATTTATATTTTTAGTGGGTTTATATAGCCTGGGACACTAAAAAAATAGAATAAATTAATTGTCACGAAAAAAATTGATTAAAACAATAAAATTAAATTGATTAGATTAGATTATTCAAAAAATAAATTAGCTAAGTAAAATTAAAAATAATATTAAATTTAAATAAACTTTAAATTTGAAAAAAAAAATTACACGCATGGTCCTTTAACAAAGAAAACTAACGACCGTTAGCGACAAGGACTACGAGTGCAAGAATTAACAACCACATGGATGACCAGTGCCGAAAAAAGTATAAGGACGACGAGTGAAATTCTAGACAAACCACATGGACGAACAGTGTAAAAAAGTCTTCCATAAAAGATGAGTTCAGTATACTTTTGAAATGTGTTTCAAAGGAAAGAAATGACAAGAAAAAGAATACGAATGAGTGTGTTTAGAAGGGGCTCGAAAAACAGGCTCTTAATGTTGTGTTGGGTGATAAGGAAATCTCGAGTTAGAGTTTTGGATTGGGATAGAAGTTCCCTCAAATAAACAAGAAATATGAGAAGTTAAAAGAAGCACCTTTGATAAGTCATAAGAGATTTACCTATGTTAATGTTGAAAATGGAGATTCACATGATGAATTTGCGGGGATGATGGAGAACTCGTCTGTTGTGACGGATGCCCATCGACGTTTCATCATAGTTGACCTCGGATATCGAGGGAACTGATGTATATTGCAATTTAATATATACGAATTAAACATGTTGATTCAAAGAATACTCATAAATAACCCCTTCTAACGCACGTTGATTCGTAAGAATACCATTGTTAGGAAAATTCACTTCAATTGCCAAACACAAATTGAAAGAAAAAATTCGATTTCGTCAAAAACAAAAACTGATCAATTTTTACACATTGGAACCCTAGAAAAAGGAAACAAAAATTCAAAATGGACCTAAAAAGATAACGGGCGAAATAGAAAGTTTAAAACAAAAGCTCAAAATAAAAATAAAAACACAAAATGACCTACTAAATTAAAGAAGATGGACCCATTTGGCATCACAATTCCCTTAGAACTCTAATTTAGTTTGCCCATTTTGGCATATCATTATTAGAAAAGGAACTCTAATTTAGTTTGCCACTCACAAACTTTCACTCACCAAATTGAAGCCTCGTAGTCACGTAGAGATCCATATATATATAATGCAAACATGGTTATGTACGTACTCTCATATATTAGAGTTAACTTCTACTACCTCTGTCCCAAAATAATTATTCAATTTTGAATTTTAGATGTCTTTTATTTTCAACTATGACCTTAATTATTTTTATTTTTGTCATATAATACTTAATAAAAATTATACCAATGAATATACATTTAAAATTCAATTCATTCATATATTTTACATAAATATTATATAACTAGATTAAACCCGTGAATACACACGGGATTTGATGTAGACATATCGATAAGATAAATTTTCATTTACATAACATATCTTCAAAGGTTTAATTTTTGCCCATTACATATTCAATTAATGTTTGATTCAATTCCTTTTCTTTTATCATAAGTATCTATATTTACAAAGAAAAAAGCTTTATTTCTTAAAAGTTAACTAACTAAATAGATTTTTATAATATGCTCATGATGAACTAATAGAATATAATTTACTGAGCACTGCAAATCTTATTAATTATTAACGTATTAATAAGTTATTAAACTATGTGGTAAAATATGGGAGTTGATAAATACAACAAATTATTTGATTCAAATACCAAAGTTATGTTATGTACACTTGTACTGTGAGCTTTAAGTTTTGTATAGAATGGTGTATGAAACAAAATTAGTGTTGTATTTATCAACTCCCGTAAAATATTCATTTAACTTTACTATATTTAGATTATTTACCATGGGTTTATTGATATGTCTCCGGGGTTAAAGGTTCCCTCCAATAACATTTTTTTTTTAAATCCTAAACTCTAAACTTTAAATGCAGCACGTTAACACATGTGTTAGCAATTAGTAAAACCTAACAAAAAATGAAAAAAAAAAAAAAAGTTGTTGAAGGTATATCTTGAGGTATCTCTAATCGAAGAGGATTAAACGCTGATTTTTAAGGTGCAATTTTTATAATTTTTGAGCTTGTCATTTATGAGATATTTAATTTTGAAAAAGATGGAGTAAATGGGTTTTTATACCAATGACATTGTGTCATTGCTTCTTTCATTCTTTTGAAAAAGCCAATTCTCAACTCTGTCAAAGTGGATGATCTTAAATTCCCGTGGAGGTTATTTATTATTATTTTAAAATATTAATAATAATATTATTATAGGTATTATCCCTTATCATCATTCCTTGAAGTGAATCGCTACTTTCTCGGCATTTTCTCACCAAATTTCACGCGTTTTATCACAATTAATATGAGACGTGAGATGCTGACATTTTCATGATATAATAGAGGTCAAAATTGTAGTTAACTTTCTCCCCATCCAAAACAATAAATATATCGACTTTTTATTTTCTCTTACTTCACCGAAACCATGTATATACGAAATCATATTAAACCTGTAAGACTTGAGTTTGTGTTTATTCTTAGATTTTGCATATTTGATTTCGTAGTCTAGGATTTTCTTTATAATCTACATTTTGTTTCTTAATTAAAATACTATCAATCTTTTTCCATTTTATACTTCTCCGTATATCGCATTCATCTAGAATACTTTTTCTGCACAACACGCATAAATTTTAAATTTATGAATTCGATATGTTAATTACTGAGATTGAGAAAATGAGAATAAAATATAAATGAGTTATCATAAAATTTGATAAGAAACAGGTCAATTCAAATTCAAATATTATATTTATTGAGTATAGAAGATAGAATATAATGACATGGACAAGGCTATATGAAAAAAGGTACCGATAGTTTCATCACAACTATGCATTCTTTATGTCTACAGTACAACATATTAATGCAAAGTTGTGCGCAAATGTGTTAACACCCCCGAAACTGACTTGTCGAGGAATTCATTTTCGTGAAGTTGGATTTATTAAAATTTGTAGTGAAAATATCATCACCGTATTAAGAATGGTCAATAGTTAGGAATGCGGTCGTTATTGGTTAAGACCATCCGTAACCGTAACACCAGAACGCCACTTTTTCAGCTGCCACATCAGCGCCACATCAGCGTCAAACTATAACACCAGAACGCCCCTAATCATAACACCAGAACGCCACTTTTTTTCTCCATTCTGGGACCCACCACTAACTAACTAAATTTAATTTTCTTTTATTTAAAATACAATACAAAACATTTTAATTAAAAATACAATACACCACAATAATTAAAATAAAAACCATACATTAATTAATCGAAAATGAAATACATTACTTTTTTAAAATAAAATACATCACACTAAATTTAAAATACAATACGATACGAATAATTAAACAAAATTACGATACGATACAATCATTAAAATAAAATACGATACAATACAATAGTTTATAGTAAAATAACTAAGCCGTGGATGGTGGTAAGCTGCGAAAGTTTGGTGGTAGCATCCAAATGTGCTCGGTGAGATCGGTCCGCAGTTGGTCGTGCACATTTTTGTCCCGTATTTCCTTGGCTCTAGCCTCTCTATCTTGAACACGAGTCCTAAAATCACGACGAGGTCGGTTAGTAGGGTCGTCGATCATTTCTTGCTCGATAGATGATATTGCGAAGTTGTTATCCTCTTGAATCATGTTGTGTAGTATGACACAAGTATACATCTGTCTTCGCATCTTGTTGACACTCAAAGCTCTCCCCGAAATTTTTAAAATTGCAAACCTGCCTTGCAGTACGCCAAAAGCCCGTTCGACATCTTTCCGAGCACTTTCTTGAAATCTCTTGAACTTGGCTCGTTTGTCATCAGTAGGGGAGTGAAAGCCTTTGACTAGTGTACACCAATCCGGATAAATACCATCTGCAAGATAATACCCTTTAGTGTAGTGATGTCCATTGACAGTGAAATCTGCGGGTGGCCCAGTGTCATTTTTGATAGAATCGAACAACGGAGATTGGTTTAATACGTTGATGTCGTTGTTCGAACCCGCCATGCCAAAAAAAGCATGCCATATCCACATGTCGTATGAAGCAACAGCTTCAAGCATAATGGTGGGGTGTCCTTGATCACCTCTAGTGTACTGCCCCTTCCATGCATTCGGGCAATTTTTCCATTGCCAATGCATACAGTCAATGCTCCCTAGCATTCCTCTAAACCCATGCTTCTGCTCGTGTGCTGCATATAGCCGAGCAATATCTGTAGCGGTCGGCTTTCTCAAATATTCCGCCGAGTACAAATCAAAGACACACTTACAAAAGTTGTTTAGACAGTCGAGCGATGTTTTTTCACCCATTTGTAAATACTCATCGAACATATCCGCGGCTGTGCCATACGCCAATTGGCGCATGGCGGAAGTGCACTTTTGTAGCGGCGTAAAACCAAGCCGACCAAGTGCATCCGGTTTTTGTTTAAAAAATTGAAAGTGTTCGGGAATAGGTTCGATGGAGTAGTCGGATATACCTTGTACTATTCGCACAAATAAACCTCGACTCATACGGAAGCGTCGTTTGAACAAATTTGGAGGATACCTCGGGCGCTCGGAAAAGTAGTCGTCCCAAAGACGTTGTTGGGCACCTTCACGGTCTCTTGGAATGTAGCTTCGGTTGCGTGGTGTTCTTGAACTTTGTCCGGCGTCACTACTTAGTTGAGCTTGGTATTGTTGCAAAAGTTGCCACATGTTGTCATCGTCGGAGTCGGATCCGCAAATCTTATTTATCGAATCCATTTTGTGAAATTATGTGATGAAAATGGTATAAAATGGTGTAGAAAATATATTAGATGGATGTGTATAATGGTGGTGAAAGTGGATGGAATATTTATTAAAAATGATGAGGAAAGTGTGGGAAGTAGAAGTGTATAAAATAGTGAAGAAAGTTTATAAAATAAAGGTTAAAGTAATTTGATTTTGATGAAAATGGAGTGTGAATGGTGTAATATATATAGATATAGAAGTGGTTTGGAAAAAATTTTAAAAAATTTTGAAAAAAACGGGTGGGGAGCGTCCATATTTTTTTTGAAATTTTTTTTTTTTTTTTTTTTTTTTTTTGTAGTTCAAACGGTAACTTTTAAAAAAAAAAAAAACGTTTTTTTTTTAAAAAACCGAATTAAACTTCAAAAGAAAAAGGGAAAAGAAATTAAAAAAACGCGTGGGACCCACAAAAACGCCAAAATCGTCCCGTTATTCGAGTGAGAACGCCGGCCAGAACGCCGCATTAGCGGCGTTCTGACGTTGTGGAGGCTGAGAACGCGGGCCACGTCCTTGCGTTACAGATGGTCTAATGGTATTCGATCAACTATGTCATACGGAATATTCTTTAATATATTTGAATTATATCATCTAATTGTTGGCAAAATTAGGGATCGAACAAATTCGATTGGTCACATGAAACTGTTTAGGAAACGACACCGTTAGAGTAGCCAAAAATATGAATGATGTTAGCTGGGCCCCATATCCACGTTTTGTGGGTCCGGCTCACTAAATAAATGAAGATGGACCCATTTTAAATAAAAGAAGATGGACCCATTTTAGCATCATAATTCCATTATAACTTAATTTAGTTTGCCACTCACAAACTTTCACTCACCAAATTGAAGCCACGTGGTCACGTAAATATAATGCAAACATGGTTATATGTACGTACTCTCATGTATTAGAGTTAACTTATACTACTAATTAGTCTTAAAACTTATGAAATAGAAATTTAAAGAATTCAAATTAAACTAGAAAATGTATGTTATATAAAGTTTGTTCATATTTTGATGAATTGAACCTTTAATTTATAGGGTTTCATTTTCGAATCTTACACTGATTAATATGTCGTTAAGTAGATTAGAATGTGTCATTAACTCATTATCGACATGAGATAAGACTTATGAGTTGTGGTTTATAAGAGAACTAATTAAAACTTACTTCACACACGTCATTTAATTTTCAATCTCTAAAAAAACATTTAATAATTGAGATCCGAAATACGCAAATATGAATTAACAATAGCTTCTAAGGGGTTTTTAGTATAATGATTTACATATTTTAAGTTACATATATAGAGAGATGCTAGATCTGTTTTTATAAACGTAGGCAAGATTTGCTTATTATAATGCTTACTTAAACGTAACAACTTTCATTAATACAGAGCTTAATTATCGTTATGCTATACGCTAGCTACGGAGAAATTCAATAGAATATACCATGCATGTACTTGCACTAGTAGTCTAGTAGCCATTAGCCGAAAAATAATACTCCCTCCGTCCCATAATAGCTAGATGTTCTGTTTTGACTTTTTGAGTCTTTCTTTTTCAACTTTGACCTTAAATATCTTTGTTTGTGTTACATAATACTTGATGCAAAATATATTAATGTATTGCGTTTTAAATATATTTATATTGGTATAATTTTTATAAAGTATTATATAATACAAACAAAGATATTTAAAGTCAAAGTCGAAAAGGAAAGACTATCAGAATCTGATACACGACACTTGATTTAGGAAGGAGGGAGTATTCACATTTCAAACTTTGTGGATAGCATACCTCCCCCCAAGTGCCTATAAATATGTGCATAACTCCATATATCTTCAAGTGTTTTCCTCTTCTTAATTACTACTACACTTTTCTACCTTCAATTACATATACTCATCTAGCTAGTTTAATTTACAATCAAGATATTAACAACAAAAATGGAAGGGAAATTGGGATGTTTTGGAAGGTTTTTTCGTTCTTCAAAACCGTATATCGCTATGATTTGTTTGCAATTTGGATACGCTGGAATGAACATCATCATGAAAGTGTCACTCAGTCGTGGCATGAGTCACTTCGTTTTAGTTGTTCATCGTCATGCATTTGCCACTGCTGCTATCGCCCCTTTTGCTCTCATCCTCGAAAGGTATAGAGCACGTAAAAAGAATTTTTTTTACAAAGACTACCTTTAAATCCTTATTCTAGATCATATCATAAAAGTATTCGACTTTTGTGATTGTAGGAACATTCGCCCAAGGATTACTTTCTCGATATTCGCGCAAATATTTGTCTTGGGACTTCTCGGGTATGTTTCATTTCTTGAAGTTTACCGAGAATTCATAAAGACAAAAACTCAATACTAATACATGTATTTGTGTTTTCTATAGACCGGTGATCAATCAAAACTTCTACTACGCTGGACTAAAGTTCAAATCGCCCACTTTTGCATGTACTATGAGCAACATGCTTCCAGCAATGACCTTCGTCATGGCCGTCTTATGCAGGTATATAATAACACAGCATCAATTTTAAGAAAGCATACTCAAATACTTTAATAAAAACAAGTTATCTGCTTAAGTTAAAAGAAAATGAGCATGTGGACACATACTTATTGTTTCAAGTTGATAAGAGCTTTAAAACAAGCAGTTCCAAGCACCCACTTTGATCTAACAAACTGAATTGGTTTCTATAATTCTATAAAGAAGGGAGAAATTGAATTTAAAAACAGTTAGATCGCAAGCAAAGGTGGTTGGAACCATATTCACAGTAGCAGGAGCCATGTTGATGACACTCTACAAGGGTAATGTGGTGGAGTTGTTTTGGACCAAGCATGTGCACCCTCACTATGCTGAGACACCTTCTGCAACATCAGCCTCATCAGATAAAGATTGGGTCACAGGGTTCATTCTTCTTATTATTGCCACTTTTGCATGGGCTTCCTTTTTCATTGTTCAGGTATATATAGTTAAAAATGAATATATATATATATATATATATATATATATATATATATATATATATATATATATATATATATATTATATATATATATATATAGGAATGAGAACTACTAAGAAATTGAGAACTTGTGAGAACCACTTAAATATGTGATTGTTCACATATGATAATGTCAAAATATATATAAAAATGTTAATAAGAATCAATAAGACCTTGAAATTCGAAAAATTAAGTGTAAAAACCTTTTTTAACTAACTTTAACCGATTTTTTCACATGTGAACTGTTCAGTTGTGAACATATGTGTTTTTACGAGTTTTTATACGTAATTTTACATTTCTTGACGTCTTTTTATTTTTCATTTATGGTTCTCAAAGTTGTCAACTTATTAATGGTTCTCATTTGAACCCTCCACTACACACACACACACACACACATATATATATATATATATATATAACTTCAATCATATGTGAACATTGATGTACGTTTAATTGAAAAAGAAAAAAGTAAAAAAAAATCTTAAAATCATATCGAAAAACGCAAAAAACAAATACATGTTCACATGTGAACGATAATGTGAACAAATCGGTTAAAATGTGTTTTAAGACGTAAATTTATGATTTTTTTATTTACTTTTTTCTTTTTCAATTAAACGTACAACAATGTTCACATATGATTGAATTTAATCACATGTGAACAAACACGTATTCGTTGTGGTTCTCACAGTTTTCAACTTTAAAGTGGTTCTCATTTGAACCTCCCACTATATATATATATATATATATATATATATATAATAGAAGTGTCTTAAATGAGTTTTAGTTTCATGCAAGATATTTGTACTGAACTAAAGTTTGATAAATTGTTTATTTGCAGAATGTGACAATGAGGAGATACACAGCACCACTTTCACTTACTTGTTTGGTGTGCTTTATTGGTACTTTACAATCAATAGCTGTGACTTTTGTAATGGAACACAAGCCTAATGTTTGGACTATTGGGTGGGATATGAATCTTCTTGCTGCTGCCTATGCTGTAAGCATCTTGATCTTAATTTTAATTTCTCTATATTTATATTTAATTTAAGACTATAAATTAATTCTCTACTAGTTATATATATTTCTTTCTCACTCTTCTGACTTTTTGACTTGTTTTTTAACAGGGTATTGTGTCATCAAGTATTGCATACTATGTACAAGGTCTAGTAATGGAAAAAAGAGGACCAGTTTTTGTGACTGCTTTTAGTCCTCTTATAATGATCATTGTAGCAATCATTGGGTCTTTTATTTTAGGTGAAAAGATCTACATGGGAGGGTAATTAATCATATCTTTTTACTTCTTACCACTTTCACAATATAGAGTTTTATCAATTATTGATTGACGAAATGAAACATTTTGCAGTGTGATGGGTTCGATCTTGATTGTTATTGGACTATACTCTGTTCTTTGGGGAAAGTACAAGGAGTACAAGGAGAAAGAGTTGTCCGAACAAATTCTTGACCTTGTAAAAGCTAATTCGGGCAACAACAACAATGTGATGATGATTGATGTCGTTGATGCCAACGATCTCGAGATGCAGATTGAGATGTACAAATCATCTGTCGTCCCAACAACGATCGCGATTAGCGCACCAATCCCGACACCACCCATGATAGCAGTGGAGGCACCAAGAATGTAAGAAGTGATCGATGAGCTTAGCTCAGAGGGGTATGGAACCAAGAAAAAAAATATTAATAATAATAATGAAGGGTTGAATATGTACAACTACAATAGATCAGGGAAGAAAAGCAATGGCTTTTTTTTTTTTTTTTTTTTTGTAATTTTGGGTTTGTTTGAATTAACGTTTTTAATTTCTTATTTTAATTTTATTTTTTAATTACTTTTCTGGAAGAATGAAGATTCCATAAATTAATACAATGAAATCTTTGCTTGTTTGAGAACATAAATCATGTCATGTGTCGTTTT
Source organism: Helichrysum umbraculigerum (assembly GCA_949592205.1). Taxonomy (NCBI): domain Eukaryota; kingdom Viridiplantae; phylum Streptophyta; class Magnoliopsida; order Asterales; family Asteraceae; genus Helichrysum; species Helichrysum umbraculigerum. The sequence continues at coordinate 8,979,333 of CATIUR010000002.1, read as the reverse complement.
CGCTGACGTCTGATTCGGATCCCACTTCCAACTAAGGTGTTGTTTGTTTTAAAAAAAAAAAACTCTGAATAACCTCTTACCTCTTATTCGGTAAGAGGTTTTTCAAATTCAGACCGTTTGTTTTTTGTTTATTATTCGGAGCTTTTAAGTTTGAAAAACCCCCTAATCCTTTCAGATCCAAAACACTCTCTCAAAACCTCTTAAGATCTCTGAAAGCAAACATAACCCAACACCCATCCTTCCCTGTAAACACATACTGTAACAATTACGAGGGTTTTTAAGAAGTGGCTGCTGATTTAATTTTTAAGGTGGACAATTGAATATCATATCTTTGAAAGAGGATATGTGTGCGTCACTTCTTTTCTTGGATTCCTATTTTCTTTGTTTCCAAAATCTGACGTGAAACAAGAAGAAAAAGAATAAAAAAGAACATTAGCCATCTGCTTCTAATAACAAGGCTTTTATATTGTATCTTGTCAAGTTACTTTTTAATAAAAACACAATTTAGTTTCTTAATGATTAAAGGCATTAAAATGTTATTCAGATTATAAAAACAAACAGTGTTAAATGATTCAGTTTCAGACTTTATAACCACATCTGAATATTCAGATGTGGTTTTTAGATTTCAAACAAAAAAAACTCTTAAAAAACAAACGGCACCTTAGTTTTTTTTTTTTTTTATCAAACAAGCTTTTAGTTGACCAGTGGTAGATTGGTAGATTGAGATTTAAAATGGCATAGAGAGCTCGCCCCCTTTAAATCCATTTGTCTATAATATCAAATTAATGATTTAACTACTTACACAAATCAATCAATACATTATATCTGCGCTATACAGCGAAAATCAAAAATGAAATTGTTTCGACTCATATATATGAAAAGTGGATATTTCTCTAATGGTTTGTAATTATGCATTGATTTTCTTAAAGGATGACACTTATCACTACTAATTAAAAAAAATAGCATCTTTAATACAATTTTTAATATCAACCAAATAGTTAAACATTATACATTTGCACTAGTTAGTTTCCCAGACTAGCATTTGGTCATTTTAGCCTCAATTTCGTTAGACCATCAAAAGGTCAATTACCCTTTTCTTCAGTAGTATGTCTGTCAGTTAACAAATTATAATTTTAAAAGTGACACATTGTCTAAAAGACTTAATTAGTATTCAAGTTCTGTATAACTAATAATCTTATGCGACTTTTCAACTTGCAAAGTCAACTCGAACAAGATTTTAGTTAAGGGAGAATATTTATAACTTTTAAGTGAAAGGTTATTATAAGATCACTTATTATCGTAGGAACCGTATGAACGACTTTTTTCACTTTTAAATTCAATGTATGCACATGTTTTGCAAAAAAAGTTATGCTAAAATTATTAAAATTTTATCTCTTTAATATTAGATTAATTATAAAAATAAAAAACTATATGATATACAAATTAAAGTTGTGTATCACAGTCTTTTATGTGTGATACTGTGATACACAAAAAAAAATATATGATGGGTATCATATTCTTTTTTAAAAAAAATTCTCATAGTAAAGAATACACAATTCTAAGAATTTTAATATATATTTTTCATCAAAAACATAATTTAATCTTAAAGTTTAAAGTAAAAATGTTCGTTCCTACCGTTCCCACCATAATAAGTGTTCTTATTTAAACCTTACCCTAACTTTTAATCTAACTATATAATAAATGATATATAAATCAAGTTATAAGATAATGGAAATCAAGTGTCTTAAATGATATATAATAAATTATATATAAATGAAAATTCATGTGTAGATTTTTTTTTCTTTTCGAAAGGTAGTTATGAAATCACTGACGGATTCACTGGGTCCACCCAATCATCTCCATGTGTAGATAGTAGTATCAATGGTGAATGATATTGTGAAATCTCTTATTGTTCCAGCCTTATAATTTACATATTGTTATAAGATAATTGTTTAATACTCAAAGTTTCACTTTTTTTTTTTTTTTTACCACTCAAATTTTTTTCCCATGAAATTTTGGTGGTAAAATCCTCCAAGATCCTAATACTTCAAAAATTTAATGGTTTAATTTTTAAAGTTTATCTTTTATAATGCTTTTACCCTTTTAAATTTTTCTAATTTAATCATCTAACTTTCAATTATTTAATGGTTTCACTCTTTGAAGGGTTAAACTAATACTTCAATGCAAACTTCGAGGATTAAATCATAATAAAAAACTTGAGTGGTTAAAATGAAAAAAAAAAATGAAACTTTGAGGAGCAAACCATTATTAATCCTCGATAATAAAATAGTACTTTGTTTGGAAATCAATATGAATACAAGGTCACATAAACGCATGTAAAGCAAAACAACGAAAATCTAAAGCACACAAAGAACATAGTTCGGTTAGTTACAAAAACGGCCTACGTTTAGTAAGCCAAAGTTGTGAAATTTGAGTTTATCAACTCCATAACTCAATAATCTCTAATACTCCCTCCATCCCAATTTTATTGTCCCCAGACAAAAAACACGCAGTTTAAGAAAAACATCACCATCTCTCTTACTTTTTGGTAACAAGACAATTTTACCCTTTACTTTTTACCTACCTTTTTGTCTTACATATATAAATTAGGGGCATAAATGAACTTTATCTCATTATTCTTTTCTATTTATGAAAGTGGACAATTAAATTGGGACATCCCAAAAAGGAACAGTGGACAATAGATACGGGACGGAGGGAGAATTTTTTTTAAAAAAAATCCTATGTAAAAGTACGACTTATGTCTTACATGAATGGAGATTGGAGAGATCAACGTAAACTTAAAAAGCATAACTTTTAAACCTATGAATCATGAAAAAATCACAACCCAAAAAGGCCTATGAAAGTTTGACCAAATTTATTGGGCCTGAATTTCCTAATCTGGGCCCAAATGTGGGTTTGAAGGTTTTTTTTTTTTGTGACTTCCAGCTTTTATTGATTAATTCGTTTAGATTATCGTTCACAAGAAATGACCAATTTCAAATTTCACATATTGATATGCACAGAGTGATTCAAATTGTAAATCATATCATTTTGTAATATAAACTTCATGTTGCATACTTCTTTCAATATTCTCTCATTTATGTAACAAAACTTTACTTCATCTGCAACACATTATTAGCCATCTAAACAAACTTTAACTCAAGGATATACAGTAAATGGGGTTATAACAAACATCCGATTTATATTTATATTAACATGAAAAGAAGAACTCTTTGGTCGATCACCAAGGCTTACAAAAGTTTCGAAAAGTCAATTTGTAAATGGTAAGGTTGGAAGGGAAGAGAATTTAGCTTTCATTCAAATTCCAAAAGAGGAGTTCAGTGAACTTTTGAAATGTGTTTCAAAGGAAAAAAATGACAAGAAAAAGAATACGAATGAGTGTGGTGTAAAGGGGATCGAAATACAGGCTCTTAATGTTGTGTTGGGTCAGAAGAAAATCTCGAGTTAGGGCTTTGGATTGGGATACAAAGAAATTCCATCAAATAGGCAAAAAAATATGAGAAGATAAAAGAAGCACCTTTGATAAGTCATAAGGGATTTAACCATGTAAATGTTGAAAATGGCGAATCACATGATGAACAAAATAACGTTTGTGGAGATGAAGGAGAACTGGTTTGTTGTCACGGATGCCCATCGACGTTTAATCAGAGTTGACCTTGGATATCGAGGGAACTATGGTAAACGTCGAAGGAAAACCATCACAACAACACAGCTCACCACCATCACCACAAATATTACATAGTTGATCACGAGAATCACCATTCTCGACATCAACATGATTTAATCCCTTGAGATTTCTCAAAGGTTTTCTTATTACTCGTCAACCTGTCTACTTTGAATAGCTTTTTCCCCAATCTATAACCGTAGCTCGTGATTGCTTCTCACCCAACCCAACATTGAGAGCCAGCATTTCGAGACCATTTGAACCACACTCATTCTTTTTATTTTGTTGTCATTCATTCCTTTGAAACACAGCTCAAAAGCTTAATAAATTCCTCTTCTAGAAATCAAATAAATGCTGAAATTTCTTCCTTTTCACCTATACATCAATAATTGACTTTTCTAAACTTTTGCAAGCCTTCGTGATTGACCAGAAAGTTTCTTCCCTTTCTGTCAATATAAATCGGAACGGCTTCTTCTTCAACGAGCTTGAATCGCGTTGCGCTTTCTTCATGCTTATCAAGCCATTTGACCTCAATTTCATGGTGAAAAACTCTACAAGAAATTGTATAACATCAATTCACTTTCTAAAAAGAAGTACAAAACTCAAACTCAAATGATTGAATAAATAAAAATCATATAATATAATCGACACTAATAAATTAATTATCCGGAACATGTTATAATGTGTAACAAATATAACTATTCTAATTGATTATTTCATCACAGCATAATCTAAATAATCATAAGCAAAAATATGTTACTTAATTGAAAATCATAAACCGGTTATCCCATAATTCATAAACATAATAACAAAGATCAAAGAACAATCAGCCGATAAAATATAATCATGGTCATTCAACGAACTATTTAATTAATAAAAAATTCACAATTTGAACTTCTCACAAATTTAACAGTATTTATGCACAAATCAAATGCATAGTAACGGTAATTTAACAACAATCACATACTAAAAGCGGCTAATCCTTGGAAAAATCAATATTAATGCACTTCAATCAAACCTCATTAGCTAATAAAATTATCATCGTTTGAACACAAAATCATACATCAAAACAGAGAAAAAAATCTACACGTACAAATAAACAATAAATTTACTCAATCAACACGATAGATCATCAATCAAACCTTAAGAAACATAATAACGCACAAATTAAAAGACAAATGTTCAATTCATAAGATAACAAATTATACCTCAGAAAACAATGATCGAATTGTTAATGTGATTGAAGACCAAGATTGCAAAAACTTGATGTACGGATTGAAAGAATATATGAAACTGACATTAGGAGATGGAGTATATATAATAAAAAACATATATAATATGATATGATATAGAAAATGTAATTTAATACATGATATAATATGATATGAAATATTAAATAGTGATATTATATAATATGGTATAAAATGATATAAAATATGATATGATATAATGTAATATGATGTAATATAATATAATATAAAATAATACAATATAATATAATATTGTACATTTATATATATAAAAGAAACTTTACTTTAACATAAGCAAACTCTTAATTAATCAATTTAAAACTCTAAATTGTCATCATCATATCTTAATTAAGCAATCATAAGACTTATTTCCCTATAATAATAACAATGATAATAATAATAAAACTGTATAAATTACTAATATAATACTTGTAAAATCTTCAAAAAGTTTGTAAAAAATAAACATGGTTTGAATTGAACTTTTGATTTTCTAATTTCTCAAACTATCTCACTATCTGTCAATTAAAAAAATAAAAAACTTCAAGAAACTAAATTTAACTTTGGAAGGTGGGTTTTGGTGGAAGGGTATTTTAATGGATATGATGAAAAGAAAATGATAATTGATGCCTGTTTGAGGGGTATGGATTTTAGAATTTGGGAATGGAACATTTATAATTAACGGTTTTTTCAAACCCACAAGGGAGATGGGTTTAGACGTGAGACCCATTCCCATTTTACCTCACTATGGAGTATACTTTTACTAATTTCATTACGCGAATCAAACGCACCTTAATTTTTAATAATTTCATTAAAAAAACAAATATGAATTCAAATTCATTATATCTGTCCGTATCCAAACACAATTGGACAAACATCTCTACTACATTCTTTCTTTCTTTTTTCACTTCACCACTTGTCTAATTACACAATCAAATGTTACAAACAATGCAAAATGTCCAATTCATCACATTATTTATTATTACAAATATTATAATAAAATAATAATAACAAAAATTCATTAACTAATTAATTAAAAACTATAATTAGGTTTAAACACTCCTCCTCCTTTCACAACATTCTGTTTACTCTTTTCCTCCTTCTGTTCTTCTTCTTCTTCAGCATTTTGTTCTTCTTCCGCAAAAGCCGGATGACTAAAAATACAGCTCAGCAACTGCGTGCCACGTAACGCATTCGTTAACGGCAAATGACCTTCCGGCGTATCGTCGTTTAATTCCCAGATAAACTCCTCCGGAAACGCTCTGTAGTTGTACTGTACAACTTCCGTATCCAGCTTCTTCATCCAACCGACTCTAATAAAAAACCTCGTAAAATCGTTATCGGATTTATCGAATAACCGTTTCTGAACGGAGTAACCGAATTTGTTATTACTGTTGTTTCTCCATAAAGTATCGATTGTTTTGAGATCTGATTCGGAGATAAATTGTACTTCTGAGAAGAATACGTATCCGCGTTTCACGGCGGAGTCGCCGGCGAGCTGGATTAGAAGACGGCGAGTTTCGTTGTCGGCTTCTCGGAAGTTGGAGGTTGTGAGGTGGTGAGTGAGGAGGTCGAAGGTGGTTGATGACGTGGAGGAGGTGGAGGATGACGTGGCGAGTGAGTAGGTTTTAAATGCGGTTGATTTGATTGAGAATGAGAGTGACGGTGGTGGGAGGGTGTCTAGGGAGTAACGGTGACGACGGTTTAGCGGTGGTGTGTGGTGGCGGTAGTTTAACGATTGTAGAGAGGTGGTGGCCATTTGTTTTTTGTTTTTAGTAAAAATTAAAATTTGTATATAAAAAATAAAGAGTTTTTTTTGTGTGTCAGTGATGAATGAGAGTTTACAAATGGAAGAAGACAGGGGATACAAGTAAGAATTTGAAGGAAAGGTGAGAGTGAGTAATTGTAAAATATATCCTTGATGTTTAAAGATAATACTTTTTTAGTCCTTGTATATAAATTTTTTTTTTTTTTTTTTTTTTATATATTATGTGTATATATGATGAACATACAAATATACAAAATAAAAGAAATAACAAAGAGATGAATAAGAATGTATAACAATAATATTCCCGTGTTTTGTAATAAAGTTTATAAGAATCACAGCTTAAATTCACAAAAAAAAGTGTAAGTCTTATAACAAATGTTGTGATGCATTATTTTTGTGTTGTACATCTTTTGATAGAAAAGCATAAAGAATAATATGATTAATTAGTTTATCATTCTCGAAATAATATATAGAAAATTAAGATACAATTGGGATTATTGTTGTATTGTAATGTTCTTTATCAAACTTAAAACATTTCTATTGTTTAAAGCAAAAAGAGGATAATCAAAGAAAAATAATTGAGACGTTGAAGCGATTTCGTATTCTTGAATTTTTTTAGAATAAAGTTAATAATAATAAAGCGTACTAGAATATACTTGATTAATAGTCGCGTAATTTACATGGAAAAGGGAGTAAGAGCTAAACTTGAGCATGTCATTTTTCTCATAATTTGTTGATAGAATTAAATATACTACTTAACTTTTTTTAAGAAATACACGAGAAATTTGAAAAGAACATAAAATTGAGGGGTGAAAATGTTATTTGGATGGAGAATGCGATGGGGTCAGATAATAAAGATAAGAAATGAGTGCAAATGCAAAAGGTGATTGGCTGAAATTGGGTGAGGGTGGATTCTTAAGATACATAAAATACACTTGTCATTTTTAAAGATTCGGGTCCACTTGCTGCACTTGATGTATGAAAACGGGTCGGGTCCACTTCCAATTGTGTAACTTCACTATCCTCTCCAAGACTCCAACACTTCAAAAAAACCCAAATGAGACTGATGATGTATGAAAAATAGTAAGAGATTGGAAGGGATTCGAAAGAAATAGCTCGACTTTGTTTTCTTGTTAGATTGTTTAGAAACTTAAAAATATAATGTTTTTTATTACATAAAAAAGTGAATTTTACACTAAAGTACAAACATGTAGTTGCAGTACTTCCATAACTCAATAAGCATTCACCACTTTCTCATTTGCTGTTTACCAGCTATCTCCATGCTTCCAATGGCTACTAGTCTTGAATCAGTAACACCAAAATTAACTTATTATACAAGTGCTACTTGGAAGTTAAGTTAACTCCATCCATGACAAGAAGTTTTGATACCTCACACATCGTTTTTATTTGAGACTACTAGAAGCGAAACGCCTTTCGAACGGAACTTTTGATAAAGATTTGGATCGGAACCCTGTTATGTATTAGAGGATTAGATTAAGTGGCACAAGTCCGTTTGTGGGCTTAGGGTCCGTTAGGGTTTCTAGGGTTTATGTAATCTATAAATATCGTATCGTATAATAATAAAGTTATTGCCTAAGCGGTTTCATTAACATTATGCTCAACCTTGAATGAAACTTAAATAGTTTAGAGAATTCATTTTAATGTTAAACTCTGGAACCTACTATCTTTATTTGTGAGGAAATATGTTTAGTTTAACACGAGAGGATACATACTTCAAATTTCGTACAACTTCATAAAAACGTGTTGGGTTAATAAGCAAATATGTTAAATATATGGGTGATGATCCATACACCACCAAAAATTCTCCGTACACCACTAATTGTGCTTCATGGTGTTGTACTGTACAAAACTGTAAAACACAGTTAGTGGTGTACGGAGAATTTTTGGTGATGAACGAATCACTCCCCTAAATATATTAATGTACTTTGTGAAAACGTTGTAATATTTTTCCTTGGGCCTTTCAAAGTTATTAAAGTCGAGAGCATGCTTACGATTATCGAAACCTCATCAAATTTTCATAGGCTTGCTATATAGGTAGATCTATAGTTGATAAATAGGATTGTATAATTGCTTGCAATTTGATCTTGCAAATTGGCTTGAAGATTAATTCCTTTGTCTCGTATGATTAGGGTAGATCGTATGTATATGATCGATAGCAGGATTGTAAGATCATTTGCTTGTTTTTTCATTTAGGGTTGAATTTTGAGTTCGACATTTTTGTAAGATATATATCTTGCGATCTCCATCTTGATAATACATGAATGATATAAGGAACCATATTGATCTTGATAACCACGTGTCAGGGAAAAGATCGCAGGGGTTGGGTTAACGTAATCTGGCTCAGATTGTAAACCTAGATCCCAAACCGGATTAACGGATAAAATTTACCATTGAGTTCATCGTACGCGACATGCAACCCGTGAAACCAAAGCCAAAATCAAGTTGATATCCAAGAAATTCATATCTTCAACAAAATTTGAATTTCGAACAATTTTATTACAAACAAAATTATAACATACACATATCATCATCACAAAAAACCCGATTATCCAAATACAATGACAATGCAAAATCCAAAACTTGCCCGATGTCTAATGGAATCGATAACATTCATTCACTAAAAATCAAACTATACGTCTACCTAATGATTGAACACTAATTTGATTTAGTTCTCATGGTTAAAAATCAAAACCATTGTTAGTTTCAGATGATCTTCATGTTTCATGGAGAAATTATACAAGCCACACCCAAAAAAGTATTGGACACCAAATAGGAAAGAAATGTACGTCGGAAACACTTGTTAGTTTCAATTTCGCCTGAATTACTTTTAATGTGTCAATATGAGTTACGTTTCATGTCCAATGATCCAAACGGGTAGATGAAAAATAGCCTAAATGGGTCAAATGTTACCTCACGTATTCTATTGATTTATTTGAAAATTTATACGGTTGAAATAATATACTTCCGTGACCATATTTCATCTAATGTTTGTTATTTAAAATATTAACTTTCGGGACAATTTTTTTTAAACAACCGACCACTACCCATATCTACCCGTGCAAAACTACCAGTTTTGACGAGTTCTCCAACCCGCCCCAGTTGTCACCTATAGGCTATACATAGTACCATTGTTATTCTCCAAGATCCTAAATAGAGCATATCCCATTTGGATCCTCAAATGAATTATTGCATTGCAGAACCGATGTAAATATTTATCCTTGATTCTTCGTTAGATACTAGATATTGTATTAGTATAGGGTCTTTGGCCCAGTAATTCAATCCAAGTCTCTAATTTTCTTTGGTTGAAAAGATGAGGCTCTCTAGAAACACTATTTTTACCATCTTAAGAGAAAATAAGTAGACCTGTCAATTTTAACACATGTACTTACGAATGGGTTGACTTGAGATATGTTTTTATCTATAAAATGGGTCAAGCTGGTTCAAAGTTGTCCATAATATTTTATAGTGCATATCACTCCTGAATCACTCTATGTAAAATATTTCCATTATAATTATGACCGGTTACCCAACCCGCCCAAATTTGCTACCTCTGAAAAATTAAAAAGTACTTTAGGTTCCTCTTCGCAAGAACTAAGAACGACCAACCTCATCAAGTAAACTAACTTGTAGTTTGGAATCAGTTACTTGGCCAGCCATGATCATCATAACGAGCCCGACAAAGTGATCTCCCTCTTGTATAACTACATAAAGCAAAAAAAAAAAGCACTCTCCCTACGCAGGCATTATCCTGTTCAGGTTCTAAGGGACTTTCTCAGCCTGAAAATGCCATCAACACTTCCGCCCAAAAACGGCAGTGCTGAAGCAGATTCAGACACCCCCGGTGCAATGTTATGTCAATACGATGAAATGAAGAAATGAACACAACAACATATTAATTAAAGGATGAAGAACTCGAGATAAGAGTTATGTTGCTAACACAATTGCAAATTAAAGGAAACATTTGTTCGGCCTTTTATTCTTCACAAACTGAAACTATGTACTTACCTACTGCTTGAAAGTGAGGATTTTGAACCTCGTTTCATGCTAGGCCGATCTAGCAGACACTCCAAGGCATACTTCATGATCACATGCTCCCTGAAATAAATTTTCACCAAATTAATCCCGTAAATAGATCATCTCTGTTAAGAATATTATTGAAATAAGAAACTTTTTATATAGTGTTTGACTCTTTAGTAATGTAATGAAAATCTGTAAACTTTGAAGAAAATGTGTGTCATGTTTACTGCAGCCCACCCAAATTACATTGTTACCAAACCCGCCCATTTTTCCACCTCTAATAGGGGTGGCAAAATGAACTCGTCAAGTTTTCGGGTCTAACAAATATATTTTCGTATGCGTCAGAGCAGTTTAGGTTGACCTGGAACACTTATGTCAAAAATTTGATTTGGATAAGTAATTACAGTGTCAAATATGATAAAATCATTTCCCAGCTTTTATGTATTAAAATTACGTAGTGAGTGACTTTTGACCCATTCTACCTACTGACCCATTTCTTGCAAAGGACATACATTAAACTACCCAACTTTAATTCTTCCAATTGGACAAATTAGAGATAAAATGTGACCCGAGTTAACCCATTCATAAGTCATTAAACTGAAATTGCCACCTCAAGTATTGAACAAAAATCAGTATATGCTACTAACCTTTATATCTTCTTGGCACTGATGTAGGATTCCGGCAGGTAGATCTCTCCACCAGACTCACCATGTTGTTCACCACTCACAGTCTTCTTAGCAGCCTGAAACTCAGCACTCATAGCATCCATCCCTTGTTGAACCGCTTCTTCAGCACTTCCATAACCATGTTCCTCAGCATACTTCCTCACATCCTCAGTTATCTTCATGGAACAGAATTTGGGCCCACACATAGAACAGAAATGGGCCACTTTTGCACCATCAGATGGGAGTGTTTCATCATGGAAAGATGTGGCAGTCATTGGGTCCAATGATAACGCAAACTGGTCCAACCACCTGAACTCAAACCTAGCTTTGCTCAGTGCATCATCCCATTCTTGAGCATGTGGGTGACCTTTTGCTAAATCAGCAGCATGAGCAGCTATTTTGTATGATATGACACCGGTTTTAACATCATCACGATTGGGTAAGCCAAGGTGCTCTTTTGGTGTTACGTAACACAGAAGTGCGGTTCCAAGGGCTCCGATGTTGGCTGCACCGATAGCTGAAGTGATGTGATCATATCCTGGTGCAATGTCAGTGGTTAATGGTCCAAGTGTGTAGAATGGTGCTTCATTGCACCATTCCAGCTGTTTTTGCATATTTTCAGGAATTTTATGCATTGGGATATGTCCAGGCCCTTCATTCATGACCTGCAACAATCAAACTAGGTCATCAGTGCAAAAGACTTGAGAGATCAGATAAGCATTGTATAATGTATACTTTTGAAACGCAAAATCGCCATTTGACATACTTAAATATATTTCACCCCCCTATTTATTAGTTATTACTTGATGAAAAATACTATACTTCAAAATTGCATTCATAATTTTAGTTAATAGATCTTTTCAAAAAAGAGAAAATAGTGGTCAATTGGATTGACCAGACCCATTTGACCTATTCTTTTAATATGGTCCACTTTTTAGCCCGAACTTGATTTGACCCATTATCCAACCCGCCCATTTTTCCACCTCTAATATAAACAATCATATTAACTTTCTAGAAGTAAAACCACCACCACAGACCACACTCCTTCCATAAAAAAAAAAAAAAAACATAAAAAGCTATATCAAACATAAAAAAAAAAAAACGTACCCTGGCATAACTAACAAACATAAAAAAAAAAACGTACCTGCACATCCTTCTTCCAAGCTCTACGTGTGAGTTCACCTTGAGTCAAGAGCTCTGCAAACTGAGCAGTATCATTAGCGTCATAAATCGAGCCCGGCCTCAGTCCATCACCAATAGACAAAGCTATATCATACTGGTTACAGATATCAAGTATATCATCCCAATGATCATAAGCAAAATTCTCCTTATGGTAAGCCAAACACCATTTTGCATGAATTGACCCGCCTCGAGAAACAATCCCCGTCATTCGTTTAGCCGTTAACGGAATATAACGAAGAAGCACACCCGCATGGATCGTAAAGTAATCCACCCCTTGCTCAGCTTGTTCAATCAACGTTTCACGAAAAACTTCCCAGTTCAAATTTTCAGCAATTCCATTGACTTTTTCCAGTGCTTGATAAATGGGCACGGTCCCAACTGGAACAGCAGAGTTTCTGAGAATCCATTCACGCGTCTCGTGAATGTGTCGGCCCGTAGATAGATCCATGATGGTGTCAGCACCCCACATTGTGGCCCATTGAAGCTTGTTAACTTCTTCTTCTATTGAGCTTACAACAGCAGAATTTCCAATATTGGCATTGACTTTGACCAAGAAATTCCTTCCAACAATCATTGGTTCCAACTCGAGATGCTTCTTGTTGGACGGAATGATTGCACGACCACGAGCAACTTCTGATCTTACAAATTCTGGGTCGAGCTTCTCTCGAGTAGCACAGTAGACCATCTCCTCAGTGATGATTCCCTGCTTAGCGAAGTACATTTGGGTGTATCTTGGTGGACCAGACTTCTCCCTCATATCAATCCACTCCTTGCGTAACTTCGGTAGCCCTATATAGATAAGGAATATGTAAATGATTAATAAACCAAAAACTCTACATTTTTCCTAGCACAATGGGTGAGGAATAAGTAGAAGGGAAATCTTGACTCATTTACTTATAAATGGATCGAGTTGGGCTATGTTATGTTTATAGAGGGTCAAAATTGACCAAATCTAAAGAAATTATTGATAAAAAATGAAGAACAGAAATTGAAAACAGGTCGAATGGAGAACAATGGAAAGCACCCACCTTGTAGTTAACATGCATACAGCCTTCTAAATCACTCTAATAAAAACAATCATATTTAACATTTTAATTAATTAATATTGATCAATGAGAAAATAAGTGCTTCGGGTCAATCCAACCCGACCCATTTTGTCACCTCCATAGATATTTAATGATCACTTTGCTGCTTTGCCACACAGATGAACCAAATACTTAGTAGAGTCAGTATGCATACCATCTTGAGGGCTTATGTTTTGTGGACCACTGGTGTCGTAGGTATCAAAATGTGGTTCATCCCCTGCCAGGTGGACACGTCGGAATGGAACTTTAAGAACATTACCAGACTCATGATGAACAACTTCCCTGTAAAACAGTTTAACCGATGGTCTCAGTTCCATAGTTATTAAATACATATGCATCAGTGAGATCCATCTATTGGTGCGTTTTTGAAAAAAAAAAGTTATGCACACATACAAAACTCTGAACCTTTTTCTTATAAGTGGCAACTTTGACCCATTTACTGAGGATTGGGGTGATTTGGTTTAAGTTTTACTTCTAACATGTCACACAGGCTGAAAGTCGCCGAAAGGCCCGAAAGTGTACTTTTAATGCATAAAATCATTACTTTTTTGAGAAACAACTTTAATTTTAACTAAATATAAAACCCAATTCTGCAATCATATTTGACACCCTAAAATGTCAAATTTAAATAAATTCGTACAAAAGGTGTTTCATTTTGACCTATACCTGTTAAGATCGATTACCCAACCTGCCACCACTTGTTTTGCCCATCTACTTTGCTGATAAAACAGTAGTTTAGGTAACTTACTTATATTCTTTCGTGCTTTGTGGAAAACATTGCTCAAAGGATGGAAGTGGAAGAAAATCCGGGGCAGCTGGATCAACCGTGTTCTTGCTTTTTTTAGTCTTCTCCACATTGGTTGATGGAGGGTCAAATGTCAGCGTTGCACGAGGCACCATGATGCTAGATGAATGTGCTTCTTTCTTCCATACGTTTGCAGTATCAACAGCCACATCAAAAACAGGCAAGAAAGCCGTTTTTGAAATCTTTGATAAACCAGAGTTGTTGACATTTTTACACATAACTGATGTGAAATTAGCATGAATCGACGCCATCTTTAGCTGTTTCTGCCAAAAAGACAATTCGTCAATATTTTAATACTGACAACACCAAAGAATCAAATTGAATACTAAATGCTTTTTAAAAGGATGCGTACGTGTGTTCGTGTGTACATATGGTGTATTATGGACATCATTTATGAAAAATATTAGTACTTGTATGATCTCAGCTAAGACTAACATTAATCATGAAAATGACCAGATGTTACTTATCAACTTCATATAGTCTAGAGACAAATCAAAGACAAGAAAAAGATTCAGTCCAACTGCAGCGATGTTTGTATTCAGTCACACAGTTTGTTTATCTGATAGATCAGACTATCAGAGATCGCGGCATTGCAAGCTATGAACAAAACATTGCTCAGAAACACGATATCAAGTAACTATGTGCTTCTTTTTGTTCGTTTATAAGGTTTACATATTGTAACTTACATTTAACCATCTAAATTTTTACAGATATACATCCCAAATATATACTTGAAATTGTAGAACCTTTTTCTAAGTGTTGCAAAATGCATGAGATAGCACCATGAAATAGTCCAAACTTTATATAACTCCAATTCTACTTTGCTTGTCTTCACATTATTAAGGGGATAGACAAAGGGGCGGAGCTAGAAAATCCAAATAGAGGGTGCGAAAAAAAAATATTTTTTATTTCTTTTGTAGTTTTGTGGGGGCGAAACTTTTAAAATGTCATTAATACCCGGGATAAATTCTTGTTTACGTAATTTAAATTTTTTTGTGGGAGCGTCTTGTCTCCGCCCCCGGGTAGTTCAACTTTAACTAAAAAAATTATACAACTAAAGTACTACTATTTAATTACATTTTATACTAGTAATTATGATACTAAATTACTGAAGCATACATAAGATTAAGATATAAAATTTAGCACGAAATAAAATATTTCTACAAATAATCAAAAATTCCCCAAATGAAATTCAAATCAATAATCATAGATCATGGTATATACTAATACTATCTATATAAATACAAATTTCGCAACATAATTGTATAAAGATGCATATAATTAAGCATATTATGTAAAACATAAAAAAAAAATAAAAAAAAATCCAAAATTAAAAGACTTCGCAAACGTATGCCGTATGGTATATACTTACATATACAATTAGCATAAATTATAATATCTCGCAAAAAAAGAAGAAATAAAAAAATCGCATACTGCTAAAATCGAAGGTATTTTAGTTACCTGTAGGGATCGGATAAAGATATGAATTGAATTGAAATGAATGCAGCAATTGTTTGTGTTTCAGACTCGAGTTCTTCAATGGCGAATGAGTGTGTATGCATGTATTGCTAGTGGACTGTGTAATAAACTGTTATATTTCCAAGAAAACTATGATCCGGCCCAACTTTTATTTTTGTTCACAACATTTTTATTGTTTTTTTTTTTTTTTTCATAATTAAAATTAATTAAATTAAATAGGGGAATAAGTTATCTACATCCTCCCTATGTCACTTACTAATTTGAGTTGTACGCAAATAAATAGCGGGTAAAGATGAGATGTTATTGATAAATAACGATTTTCCTAAAACTGTGATATCTATTTTGGTAAATAATGATATCACAATATTTTAACAATGATGTCTTATTTATTTTAAAAAATAAAATAGTGTCTTTTAAAAAGTGAGAACTACTATCATTATGACCATGTAACTATGTTTATGTGTCACGTGATCTGGTTATCACATGATATTAAGCAATAAATCATAGTTGACACGCAAAGATAGTATAATAGAAAGTTTGACATGAGAAAAGGTAAATTTCATAAGAAATATGTGATCGATTTAATGATATTTATTTTGTTAAGATAAGATAGCTGCATAAACATGTAACCAAGTTATAAGGTGATGATACTACAATACTTTTTTTTTAAGAGCAAAGATTTTATAACACCACCAAAAATATACAATAAGTATACAAGAACCCGAAGACTAAACCGAAATGCTTAAGCCATGAAATGGCATCCAAGAAGAAAAAAAAACTGATATTCGGCCTAGAACCAAGTGGTATGGTACTTTAACAATCAAAATAGATAGTTTTTTTTTGCGATTGCATCCTACTTTTCATTCATTTGTAATTTTGAGTTCATCAATTGAACTTAATTTATATTACACAAGATACTAAAACGGTTAAAGCCTAAAAGATAAGAGTTTATAAAATTTTAAGGGCTAAAAAGTTGATTTGCACATTTAATATAAAATTCGATTTTTATAAATTTATCATGATTTTGAGTTAACAAATTTGAAGTCTAATCTACAAGCCATATCTAGAATAAATACATCACAACAATGAAAAAATTATTGAAATAAACGGACAAATAAATAGCGATTTTATGTTTCATCTTCTTAAGAATCACGGAACATTAATTAGATTGTGTATATAGAACAAACAATCCTTTGATGTTTCATCTTCTTAAAGACTACAAATAATATGATTAATCAATCAAACCCACAAGTGAATCACTTATGATGTACAAGTAATTACCAAACAAATCGTGAATTATTGATTTTCGGTCGATCGAATAGTCAAAAGTTGAATATAATGCAAGTGATTTAAAACAAAAACACATAACTAAAGATATGATGATTAAAGAGCAAATTAAAGAGAGAAAATGTACCACAAGGATCGGGTTATCTTGAAAGGAGTAGTAGTAGTGATGAATGGATGGATATTGTATGAAGGAGATGGTAATACGTAGTATTTGTAAGAAGAGAAGAAGTGGAATTAATGGAGAGGGTAGTGGGATTTTATAATGGCACTTATCATATTTCCGTAAACGGTATATATATAAATTTATATACAAAATAATATTAATAATACTACCTATTTTGTTTTATTAATTTGATATTTTACTATTTATGTAATATATTTAGTCATTTACCCCATTAAGCCTTAATCATGGTACTTGATGTTTTTTTCTTGGTTAATAAAAGAGCATATAAAAAGTATATATCTACCGTATGTGTTCTCGAGTTTGTATTTTGATAGAAAAGAAAGAAATGGAAATGATTTGCAAACAAACTTTTATTCTTGAAAAAAAATTAAAAAAATTAAAGACACATAAAAGAAAAGTAAGAAATGTGAGACGGATTCGCAATAGATTTTCCTTTTAACATTTTCCTTCCATATTTGGAATGATTAAAAAGTACGGCTGTTATTTGTTAACGAGTTCAACAATTCATGAGTTACTCGAGTCCTAACTCGTTTAACTTGAACTTGAGCTTGAAGATATTTAAGCTTGAGTTAGAGTTCCAACAAAAATTACTGCTCTGTTAATTTCATGGATATGATGTTTGACATTTTATTGTTAAAGTTAAGATTATTAGGAAGGAAAAAAAAAGTAATACTATCAATTTTAATTATTTAAAATTGCCAGAAAAATAATACACTATCATAAATTGCCACTTTTATGCTGGACCAAAGAAAACTACAAAAACAAGGTCGCCTTTCTTCTTTTAGCGCGGGTCCCGTGCACCTTTAGATATTTCAGCAATCATTTTTTATATGTCGGTACATTTTAATACTTGAATTTAAAATATCATCGATTTATTATGGTTAAGAAAACAATTGTTACAATTTTTTTAAATATTGTTTTTATAAAGTCAAGGATTGACACACCCCATTAATTCGAATATATATATATATTAATCCACGAATATATATAACGGTTTCATCAACGAGACTTAAACCCCTAACCTTATAGTTGAAAGGGCCACATTGATACTACTGGACAGTACGATTTTTTTCTCTTTTGAATAACTTTTTGCAAATATTGAAGTGTATAAGTTGATAATTAAAGAAAGTAACATTATAAACCACTTAACTTCTTTCTAAATCGTGGTTTTCGACACTCCTACTTAAAACTTAACTTCGATTAGCACAAATTAATTAAATTGTACGTAAAACTTCAAGTTGTTTAACAAGTATCTTATACCTAAATAAACAAGTTCTACGTATTTAATTATTTTAATAAGTTTGGTTTCGTCTTTTCATCGTCTTTTCATCGTGTCCCTTTGTTTATTTCATCATTTCATGTACGTATTTACTTGCCTAATGTCTAATACCATCAAATAATTATCCTCACTTATTCAAAATCATTAACCCTTCTCGTGACTTCATTGATTTAAACTTGTTTAGTCAGCTCATATATCCCCTTTTTCCAATTATTCTTACCAACCTATCTTCGAGATAGTGTCTGAGATCGTTATGCCTTTGATATACGTTGACGTGTAACATTATGTAACAAACATTTGTGCTACCTCGAAGTAGTTGCCTTTTTTCCGATAAGAAGGAAATGAAGAACAGGAACGTCCGAACTTGTTTCTGGATTGACTGGTAACAAATTTTCGTTCTGTTCCTCTATTTTACAATTATGCTCGTTAATAGTATATCGCCATATCGGATAACTTTGTAACACATCGTAAAGTTTGTGTTTAGTTCTTTTGTTATTAATAAACATTTGTAATAAGGGAACTCTAATGACATATTGCTAGAAATTCTACATACAACATGACACAAATCATGAAGTGATGGCCCTAGTGGAACAAAATAATGTATGGTGGTGACGTGGTGTACCATTGAAAAGTTGCACTGTTTGTAACGATAATAATTAGTGTTTGGAGTACGTTATATATATATGTCACCTTGCCCCTTCATCTTTATTAAAGTTTGATAACCGACCCCCATTCACTAGATTTGTAACCCCACAATATATGCACTATGATATCTAGATCAATCATAAATAGTACCACAAAGTAATATGATAGGTTGATATTTTTAATTATGATTTATTTATGACACCCTTTATTTGTCATGATAATATATATGGGTGCCTATCACTCTCAACAACCACATCATTTTTTATTTTTTTTACAACTTTAAATTACTATTTTGAGAGCTAATAAACAAGAAACGAATTATTATCTACCAGATAAAAATATGGTAAGGTTAACCTCTGTCATCGAAATGAAAAACCACATTGCATTTTACGTCTCAACAATAACTTTCGATGTGTCTCAACAATAACATTGCATTTCTACTAATAAACAATAACTTTCGATGCGTCTCAACAACATTGCATTTTACGTCAAATGCATTGTGTACGTAAATGAAAAAACAGTGTTGTGAAATTGGTCCGTTGATTAGAGAAATTAACGACTACGATCGCTTACCCCCATTCTTCTCAAAATAGAGCTGCATCTGTGCTCTACACTAGAAATGTATGGGTTGCTACATAGTACTCGTAAGATGTAGAATACATAAAAGTGTGTCAAGTAGACATAAGTCAGGGTTGACAGTTTTTATAAGATTTTGTGCAACTATTACTTCGAATAATTAGCTCTTTTTATTAATTCTGATACAAGGTATGATATTATCTATCATAATTGGGCTAAACCTTAATTGTGAATTTGTGATACCAGTTGCTATGATTGTTCTACGGTTCTACCGGCCCAATATCTAACTAAACCCAACATAAATGTAAGTAGTATGTTTAAACATTTTGTTTACATAATTTCATTTTTTCTTTACATCTTTTTCAAAATAAAGTGAAAATTAACGTTTTATTTGCATACTTTATTTACGTAAATGGTGGAGGCTGGAGGGGTAGCGTTTGTGGGTATCGGTTAATATGTTTTTTCGGATTTACTTCATTTGGGCTTAAAGCAAGCCCAATCTAGAACTACGCCCACAATCAGATATGGGCTAGCATATGCTTATATGGCTAATTATATTAAGTAAAAAGTAAAAACTTAAGGTTGCGTTTAGTTGTGGAAAATTTTCCATAATTTTCCATCTTCAATTTTCTAAGAAATAAAAAGAGTTTTTGGGTGCGTTTAGTTATGGAAAAAAGGGGGAGTTTTCTAGAAATTTTTTCTAAGAAAAGTGGAAAACTGGAAAACGCGTTCAAAATGAAATTTTTTAAGAAAATTTTCCAAGAAAATGGAAAATACACTTTTTCAAAATATAACTTAGAGGTGGAAAACAAGTTCCCCTCACTTTTCCAAATTTTCCTTTATAAACTTCCTCCACACTTTTCCAAATTTTTCAAGATATAACTAGTTTTCCAAAATCCACTTTTCCAACATTTGAACGCGTTTTCTAAATTTTCAACACTTTTCTAGAAAATGATTTTCTTTAGAAAATTCGAAATGGAAAATTATGAAAAATTTTCCACAACTAAACGCACTTTCCACCTTTTTCCTTTATACATCTTCCTCCCTTTTTCTAAAATTTTCCAAATGCCTTCTCCTAACATCATTTTTCCAAAATGAAAAATACACTACTTTTGAACACATTTTCTAAATTTTCAACACTTTTCTTCAAAACAATTACTTAAAAAATCAAACATTCATTCGGTATCAATCACAAACTACTAGCAGTTGCCCGTGCATTGCAGTGAGTATCGGTGATGCTTAAATTGTTAATTGTGTCGGCTAAAGTTTATTTTTTAATGATAATATGTGTATAATAAAGATATATATAGTGTCTAAATATCTATTTACTTATTAATTGATTGTTTGTTATTTTCATAGTTATATATATATATATATATATATATATATATATATATATATATATATATATATTTATTAATGGATCATATTTAGATATTATTGGTTATTTATAAATCTATAAATATTGTCTAATTTAGTTAGGGAGATGATATTGCCACAGGGACTTTTCCTTCATCCACATGCTTTTAAAATTATTTGACAAATATACCCTCAAATTAATCATTTCTATTCTATCCACCAGTATAATAAACACAATTAAAGAGGTGCTTGGTAGGAGGTTTTAGAGGGTAAGGAATGATAATGATAATCATTAAAGATGGTTGGTTAAATATAATGCAATTAATCATTATAGAGTATGGGGTAATGAAGCATTCCCCACTAATATGGGGGTTATGGGAATGATTACTTGTAACTGCCATTATCTATTATTATGTTCCATCTGTTTTTTCGTTTCTTTTATCATATCACTACACAAAGTGAATTACACCCACCCTCCAATTTGATTCTTATCATCGTGAATTCCTTCTTGATATATCTTAATTTTTTTTATGTTTTTTCCCCTAACAGAAGTATAGAAACTAACCTAGCTCTTATTCTTAATTTGTTTTTTCCTTCATCGCTAAAATATGGCTGTAGGTAGAAGTAATAACAAACCCTTATTATTTCAAATCAAAATAATAAGGATTGTATATAGGTTATATTTAAAACCTGAAGCTAGATATTGAAATCAAATCGACTTATTATCTAATGTATTTCACACAAAAATCAAAGTGTTCTTAAACCAAGCACTATCAAAGATAATGGTAATGCCCATTCCTTTCCTTAGTATTCCCTTTGCTAATCCCTTTCCCATTCCCCTGTTTGAACCAAGCGCCCCTGAAAGTCTCACACACAAAAGCTTATCTCTCACGAGATGACACAATTCTAACGTTTTCATTCTCAGACTAACAACTATCAATGATGATCTTATTCCAATTCTTTTTTCAATTATTTTCGAGTACTTATGCACACCATAAACTATGACTTTATTCAACAATCTCTCTATTGTAGTCTTGAACAAATTAAACTTAATACTCCGTAGTAGTTAGTTAATACCCAGAAGAGTATTATGCAAGCATATATTAAAGAGTTAATTCTTTGATCTTAACTTTGACCAAGTTAACCAAGAAAACACCATATCATCAAAAACAAAGATTTTGTTTTTTTTTTTTAAATCCTTTGCAACATTAAACCCTAATTTTTGTGGGGTTTCTTTCAATAATAAGGGATTCAAGATGTTGGGGGATCTTTTTCACCGGTTGAATTTTAGCATAGAAAGATATAGAAGTAGCAGACGAGCATACGAAATATTCTTTGTCTGCTTCTACGGAACTACGTTCTTCACCTTCCTTCTTCAATTAATTACTTTTCAAGTCTCATTTAATTAATTAAATCTTGATTCTATCCAGTTTCCGGTGGAGGTGAAGCTTAGATATGTCGGGATTACAATGCCGGTGAATTGCGGTTGCCGGAAATGAAAGAGGTACTGACTTTGTAATGCCTGCAGCCTGGGGTTTTGTGTAGGAACAAAAAGTCTATGTGGCAATATCACCTCCCCGTTAGTTATGGATAGTTTTGTCTTTTTCATTCTAGGGGTAGTTTCATCTTTTTTTATCTTTGAAGTTGTAAGGTTATAAAGAAAATTGATAAACAATTTACAAGGTGTGTAGATATATAATTTTATTTTTCTTATAAAAGTTATTTTGTTGACCCATATAAAGTGATTAAGTTTTAAATCCAATATAGAATGTAAAGTTGGTGTAAAAAAGTTAATCTGTAAATGAAGATGATGTTTGTTGAGATATCTTTTATATATAATTAAAAGAGGATACCATTAAAAAATGTTGACCATTGATTAGACTCTCTAATTAGAGATCAATGGTCTAGATTAGTTTAAAATAAATTCACTTAACAACCCTAATAATTTTTGGTAAACTTCACAATTTATAAAAAGACAAAAAAAAAATATGCCCTAAAACCATTCCAACCAAATCACACCTCTTTTTACGACCCGTCCCTAAAATCCTCACAAAACGCTGCTCCCGTTTTCACTCGCTCCTTCTTCATCATTATCGCCAATCTATCAATTTCTTGAAATTCATCCTATCAATTATTACTCTCATCACAAGTTTTCTTCAAAAAGATTTGAATTTTTCACGATTTATGTGTTTTAATCCGATCTATGTGTCAATAGAGTTACCATGGATACTATTAGTGAAAGATCCGAAAAATCATCATATATAGAACCGGCAATCGTAATCGATCCTATCACAAACTACATTCGTATAAGGTATAGTAATATGTGATATCACATTTCTTTTGTCATCGTTGTAACATGATTTTTCTGTGTGTTTGCAGAATGTACGGTCAATAGATATGTCAACAATGACGCTGGTGAGCAATGGCTGCGTTGATTATAGAGGAAATATTGCCGATAAGCGAAAAACAGGAGGATGGAAAGCTTCTCCATTCATTATTGGTAAGGATATAATGTATTGTATCATTTACAAGTCTTAGTTCAAGAAATATTTATCAAATATACTTGTCATTCACATACGTTTTATTCAAGCTTCAATTCCTACTATTTAAATGCATCAACAGATTATGCATACAAAGTTCAAACATTTTTTTTCCTTTGCTTGAATGTCTAATGAACCATATGAAAATTACAATTGAAATATTATCTTTTTTATAGCAAAAGTTTAGCATTTTATCTAATCCTATAGGTGTGCATTCTTATATATGTGGTTGCATTCAAATTCTGATAATGTTGTAGTTTTTTTTTTATTTTTTGGCTATGTTAAAATCTCATGTAAAGCTGTCGTGTTTTTGGTTTTGTATTGAATATAAGGTGATCATTAGTATTATTGACTTTGAGATAGTGTAAAGGAAGTTCTTGAAGTCCAAATGCAGCATATTGCATAATGCCACTATGTTTATATACAGATTCTTTCAGTGTATATAAGCTGTCGATATAGAACATTGAATATCTAAATAGGCTAAGCCCCTTTTTATGTCTTATTGATTTCAGGCTTTTTCGGGACAATCTGGATTTCTGCAGTCCTATTTAAATCGAATGACATTTTGCAAAAGCAAACTGCTTTGAAGGTATGATTGAAATTTGTCAAGTCGTTTTCAACTCTTCATTATTGTTGAATGTAAACATTTTAGATGCAATCAGGTTATTAGTTGGTTTATATTCATTATATATTTGTAACTTATTTTTTTTTTTTGACAACTTTTGTGTAGTTTAAAGTTCCATCTAATCTTGCATTTGAACTTACTTGCAATCAAAAGTCAAAATGCAGCTTCAATTGATTTTAGAGGGTGCTTGGGATTCATATTTCAAGTGGTTATAGTTTATTGCGTTTTCTAAATGTAAAAGCACTTAAAGCAAAGCATTTGCTTGGTAAAACAAAGAGAATCAATCCAACATACATTAGTGCTCACTCTCATTTGGCTTTGAGTGACCTTTCACTGGTTCAAAATGTCAGCATTCTTCGTACTGTATTGCTAATTGGCACTTCTTCGGTTAAATCTTATGGATGTTTTTGTAACCTTGAATACTCTTTTGAATATCATGTCAAAAATAAGTTTAAAAAAGCCTTCACAAAGCACATTAATGAAGGTTTTACTTACTTCAACCAGACATAGGGAAGCTAATTACATGGGGTTCAACAGATGATATTGATCGAAGCTACCCGGCATCAGGGAAACATGGGGTATTGTAATACATTATCGATTTATCTTGCACTTTATCTGTTCTGTTCTATTGTTTTTGCTTTCTATATGTACATGGATTTCTTCTTTCCTTAAACTCGAGAACAGACAAACATATCTTTCCAATTTTTGTTTCTCTTCTTAAACTTGAGAACACAAGGTATAGTCACTGTTTTCATTGACTTGAGTTCATTTGCCTTTTGCAGTGAGTTCAATTGAGAAAAATGTCTAACCATGTATGTGGCTTTGGCTCATCCTTTTAGTTTTCAATAGCATACGTGTTCGAATATACTTTTACTTACTTGGAACTAAAGTTGTCAAAATGTCGCTGTGTTGGGTGATGACTCATAACTGGTGATTCTCTAATGGGTAGAAACAGGTCTGGTTGGTTTGGGTTGTCCAGAAGAGTATTTGTCAAATGTTTGGTTTGGGTTCTTTTATACTGTGAATCATGTTAAAGCAATTTTAGGATGTTTTATACAATAAAAGAATGATTGAGCAACTCGAGTTCAATCGCGTCATGCTTTTATTGAGTTCAAGCTCGAGCTTACAAATCGAGCTCGAATTCTATATCGAGTCGAGCACGAGCTTATAAGAGCTTGGATGGAGCCGATACTAAGCTTTAAGTAATAATTATGACTTTATGTAAGTATATATGTAACTTGAAAGCTACAAATGATATTATATTAAGGTTCTACGTGATCATGTTTGGTTCCAAATTATGTATATATTTGAAATAATAATTAGTATTGAATTTAGCATTTAAATATATATGAAATAAATTTAAGCTAAGAAAATTTGTTTTTATATGAAAATTCGAGCTTTTCTAGCCGAGCTCAAGCTTGATAGGGCTAGAGCTTAATATTGAATAGCGATAAGCAGAGTTAGTTCTTGAAGAATACTCATATCTGAGTACACACTTGGTGAGTAATTTAACAAAGTGATGTATTTGCTAATTAGTAATTTAGATGCATTTTTTGGAACTTTTTTCTAAAAATAAAATAAAACAGTAACTACATTGTCCAAGTGTGTTAAGCGATACAATGTCGTTTGATAATGGTATACTTCTTCTTTAAGTTGTAGCTGAGTGGAGAACTTGATACAAGGATCAGGACTCCAACTTTTATCATCGCACCCCTGAGATGTGTATCTGCTTTACATTGATTTCAGCAAAGATTGGTGCCGGATTACAATATGATAGACGTGAAAAGCTTCATTACATCGTGACTGGGAAAAAGTTAGTTCCACTTATACCTAATGCCAAAGTCGACTTCATTGTCAAGGGACGTTGTAATGCTGACAAGGAATTTAAACAGGTTGGTGTTCTATTATATTGATTCGGGGAATTGTTGACATTATAAATAAACCATCTTGGTGTAGTACCTAATATTTAAACTGTGATTCCTGTATATTGTTTTTACAAATTGCTATGGCTCTCTTACGGTACTACACATTCTAACAGCCGACACCAAGCGGAGCAGTTCGAATTGGTTTGGAAGATTGTTGAGTTCAGAGAGAGCAAGACTTACGAGTTATAGTTGCCTATAAAATCGTTGGCAAGGTATTATTCATTTGTGCTTAATTGTTTTACACAACATAAATTCAATGAGTTCGTATTAGAGGTGGCAAGATGGATGGGTAGGCCTGTTGGGGAATAGGGATTGACCCATCAACATCTTTTTATATATTTAGTTATTAAATGTGCATATAAAAATTGAACAGTTTACAGTGAAGCCAATAACATATTGTTTAATAAGGTTTAATGTATTTATGTAATCGATATAAGTTTTTTGATTCTAATGGGGTTTAGTGATGATATATAACTTTTATTATAGTTTTTGATTTTGACGGGTTTAGTGATCATGATAGGTTGATCTAAATGGTTGGCTTGAAGCATTTTGCTGCTCATCCTCGAATTGGGCAGAAAAATGCACTTATAGCTGCTCATAACACAAGTGTCAAGATATGATCTTTATTATGGATAGGTAATAATGAATTTCACTTTGATGCTCAACGTTGAACTTCGAACCTTACTTTGTTTTAAAGATTCCTTTATTAGATGACGACGTTGTGCAAGATGATATATGTTATGGTGTAGATTATAACACCCGCTAAATACAAGGACATTTTTTTTTTTTTAACATATCGGAAGTGCATGATTAATAGAAACCAGTGGATTGCATACATACATTTCAAATAGCAATCCACTTATATACAAACCTTTAAAACTAGATTATTCTAATCATTACACACATTAAGT
The DNA here is from genome assembly GCA_949592205.1 of Helichrysum umbraculigerum. NCBI lineage: Eukaryota > Viridiplantae > Streptophyta > Magnoliopsida > Asterales > Asteraceae > Helichrysum > Helichrysum umbraculigerum. Next base: position 8,952,048 of record CATIUR010000002.1, on the reverse strand, counting down.
TTAGGTGTTATAGAAATCCCAATGTGTTGTTAAATCATTAACGTATTATCCATTTCAGAGTGAGCCTGTCAAACATTCCATTCCATATGTACTTCTTGCCCACCCACATACAGAAGTAAACCTGCAAGAAGTAATGAGGGGTTAGCACGAAGCTAAGTGAATAGATCCCAAGCTATCAATCTAACTCAGCTTAACACATGCCTATAACCAAGCAATGCACAAGCAACATAGAAGGATCGGTGGTCCTTGAGGTACCCTCATGCCGCGGATGGTTCCCCAAGTAACACTTAAAACCAACTGACGGCCAAATCAGAGGTTAAACCGATAGTTTGGTACTATTACTACACACGACGCAATTTCAGTGTCCAACACATGTACAAGGCACTTGCGAAGTCCTAGTAATAGTATCCAAACCCAACATATTAGTTGACCCCCACCAAATCAAATAGTCCACAACTATCATAGCACAATGGACGCCAATAATCAATCAAAGGTTTAGCCAACATGCCAATCTAATATTAATGCAATCATTGCAATAAACCAAGTTTACCCGTTGTAACCATGTTGTTACAACTAACTTAGACAGAAAGTCCAAGATCCACTCACCGACAATCATAGTCGTCCACTCAGTAGTCTAATGTCACTGAGTCTTCTCCACATCTGAGAATACAACAATAATACAAGTCAGTCACTCGTTTCAATGTGAAATATCATCACCTAATTGTACTCAAAATCTAAACAACTCAATCAAATAACTACCTACTTATCATCATTCAACACGATTCAATTCAAGATTATAAATAATCAATTTAACATTACTAGTTCGCCATCACTATCAAATTATGAACATAGAATCACATTATCACATAAATCCAACACTAGTTGTCACTAACCAACATGACCCTCTTAATTTCAATGATTAACAATCTCATATAATAACTCATCTTTTACTAATAACACTATAACAACCTCTTGTTATTATCAATCAAGGTGATTAACACCTAATCATCACACTTTTACAAATTCCAATTGAATTACCATTCAATTAGCTTGGTTAATCCATTATTAGGTTAGATTAAAGCTACTAACCTTCTTACTAACACATATTAACATCATTTCAACTAATATAAATCTTTAGTTTATGATAATCACCATTAACCCATCAAAATCACCAAGTTACCTATAAACTCATGAACCCTAATTTAATACTACCACTTTAAGCATGAATCTTGTTACTTAACATCGTTAACAAGTATAACAATCATCACTTTAACCCACTTAAGCCTCAATTTTCGGATTAAAGGCATTAATCTATCAAAATCATGATAAACCCTAAGAACCAACTTAAATTTACAAAGTTTAACTTGAATCTTGTTAGCAATCAACAATAACAAGTTTAGTTAACAACAATATCGCATAATCAAACCCTAATTTCAAGAACACCAAAAACCCCCAATTTCTAGGGTTCATGATTGAAGAATTAAAGACTTACAAGATGAAATGAAGGATTAGAAGATGATAATCTTCAAGCTAGAAGCTTGAATCCGAATTTGTGACCTTCAATTTGATGATTTCTTCATAATTTTGTGGATTGGATCATATGTGTGTGTATTTGTTCATACGTACATATGTATGTATTTGTGGAAGATAAAACCGACCCAAACATATAATATACCATATAAATGCTAATTTTTATTCCCCGTATTTATTATTGTCTGGAACTTAAAAACCATTTGCGGGGAAATACAATTTTATTTTACCGTCAACTAAATAAATTTAAAATAGGTAATATTTTAATATTCACAATAAGTCATTTAACTATTTGACCTATTATTTTTACAATCAAACACATATAACAAATTTAAATCGCATTTAAATTTACAGGAAATACCTATTACTCCTAGGCCCAATTTGAGGATGTTACAGAGATTGTTCCAGCTTTGAAGAGTATATGATGCTAGCCATGGCGGTTTCACTGACCCTCTACCAAAATTATACACAAAAAGTTGCGTGGAATTAGTGTGTGTTTTTTGTGTTGTATACAATTTGTAAAGCAAGAAACATAAGTGTAAATTTATGAACCGTTTCATTTGTATACAATTAGTGTAAGTATTCGTCCGTAAAAATAGATGTTTTTTCTTTTGAGTTTCAATAGCGATTATCGAATAAGCTAATGCGCCATTTAATTTTGTAGCTTTATTTTTACTTCGAACCTCACTTGATGCGATTTTCGATTGCTTGCAACAGGTAGTAACATTCATTCTAGGTGCTTATTACATTTTTAAGATTGTATGTAGCATACCAATTAAATCTGTTTACAAAAAATATTTAAACCCGCGTTGTCGTGAGTCTTTCACCTAGTATGACTAATTAAAATTAGTTAAAGAAAAAAACAAAGAAATATAATCAATTTTAAAAATAAATAGTAAATTAGTAGTATGATTTATGGGTAAATTAAAAAATATTATAATTTACTGAGTTTGAGTCTAAAATGGAGATCAATTAAACACATAGAAATGATGAAATATTAATTGTATAATATTATATTATATAAAGATAGGTTTAAAATTCTATGTCTTTTTCTTCCTGTCATCACTAAAATTACCAACATCTCAAGCCTCATTAGACTCCTCCCATCGGGACTCGTCGGCTCCAAAGCGACGAACCGACAGGGATGGCACCGCATTGTCGGTTGCCATCGTCGGCTTCCATCTTCGGATAACCGAAGTGATCCATCGGTTTGTGTGTGGCCCCATTTTTTTTTTTTTTTTTTGTTAACTGTAACATCCTCTCCAGTGGTCTGGTAATTTCTTATTTTAAATCGATTATTTAAATGTTGTAGAAATTATTCGATATTATTTGTTTAATTGTGAAACTTAGATAAATAAGTCCAATGACTTACTGTGGATAGTAAATTGTTGTTTATTTTAATTTACTATAGTTGATGATAGAATAAAATAAGTTTCTCGCAATTGGTAATTAAGTTCTAGACAATATATTTAAGTCGGGTATAAAATACCCACATATTGAAGTCGGTTTATTAGGAGAGCCGACCTCCTTTTTGTGTCATCTTCCCAATGACCTGAATTCACTTGCTCATTACTACTCCATCATACAATTTTGAAAATCAAAATCTGAAATTATCAAACAAGATCATTGAATTAGAAGTTGTGATTGAGAATTAACATCAGGCTCCATAATCATCATTTTGCTTTTCATCTTCCTCATGTAAGTGTTATTAAGCTCATAGTTATAAAGTTGTTGTTTGGATACCTAGAAATGGGCTTTGATTGAATTATGTGAATTTGAAGCTTGAATCATGTTAAAGGATGATATATGATGTTACTTGAGGTTATTTGAGCTTTTGATAACTTGCAAATTCGAAATTGATGTCATTTTGATGATGATTTGAAGTTAGGGTTCGAGCTGTGCATTTGCAGGTCTGTACATGAGCTACAAAACGTGTGAACGCGATCCCAACCCTAGTCCAGGATCGCGTTGCCATGTGTAAAATGATCACAGAACGTTTTCTTCTAACGAACGCGATCCAGCTCCTTGTTCCGGATCGCGTTGCAAAGTGTTAAACGGTGACAGAATATTTTCTAAGGGTGAACGCGATCCAGCCCCCTAGTCCGGATCGCGTTTGCATGAATAATTTTGATGGGTTTTGTAAATTTTGACGAATTTCAGGGTCACGGTTTAGTGACGAATTTCATTAACTCGGATTGGGTTAAAATTCACATGGTCACTCGAAAACGGCCCAATAATCAAAGCTCTATTTTAAGAGTCTAGGTGGTTTTTGGCCATTCGGGGTCATCTAGGGGTTGAAAATGGCATTTTTCAGTTTTTAAACGTCATTTCGGGAATTTTCTGGTTGAACTTTTGTTTGTTTATGACTTCAGGAATTACCTGATTGGCTAAATATGTTATGATGATAATTATGAGACGAGTTACTAACTTGTTTGTTGTGTGATGTTTCAGATACCCCAAAGACTCAGTGATTAGAAGCTGAGTGTTGCGACTTCTGAGGTATCGGTGAGTGGATTTATAACTCAACTTTTGATTTGGTTGTAACTGTTTGATTACCACAAATGAACGTAGATATATTGTTGAATTATTTAATTGATATTGTTGATTGTAAATCCACGTGCTATGTGTGGCCTTCGGACATAAGTTGTTAATGAGGTCAACGGGTTGAATTGGTTGGTTGGGCTAGTTGGTTGTTGTGTGAATTACACAGGGTCTTGCTTCATTGGTTGTGTGTATAGAACCTGTGTTTGATTATGGTAACCACTAGCTATCGGTCTCATCCGTTATGGCCATACGGATATGGTTGGATAAGTGTTCTGGGAGCCACCCGGGTATTTTGGTATTCTCCAGAGCCACCGATCCTCATCACTAAATTGTTGATTAGTTGACATGTGTGTTTACGGATGTTTGGTGTAAACAAGTAGTTAAGCTAAGTTAATCGGTGTGTGATGAATTCATTCACTTAGCTTTGTGCTAATCCCTCATTTTACTTCCTGCAGGTTATGTTTTGGGATGTGGGTTGCAGGATTGTGACGTTCCTGGAGCGGGGAATGGTTGACTGACCGTGCTACTATGATATAGTTTGTTATAAACTATGTTTTGTATTATATAATACCCCGTTTTGTAAATAGGTTGTATAAATGTTGCGATAAGTCGTGTATATTTTATAATGTATAATAAGAAAATATGTTTGTTTATAAACTCGCTTCCGAGATAATCATATAATATTGATATGTTAAATGAGGGGTGTTATATTAACGTTGAAATTTTTTTTTTTTAAAAAGCCGTTGGGGGGAAACGTCCCATTTTTTGTTTTAATTTTTTTTATAAAAAAACTCTCCACTTTTACCTATAAAATACACCCTACATTACACTCATTTTCACACAACATTTTACACAACAACTACTCTCTATTCCACCAACTCTCTCACACAACAATCTTTTAAACCATTTCTTTACAACTCAAAAACCACACTTAGAAAAAACACTCTCTCAAAAAAATGTCCAAAAACAACAAATCAACAACTAAAAATAAAAAAAGAGATCAACAAAATATTGCCAAAGATATGTGGCAAAATTTGTTGAATACCCCGTTACCAAACCCGACCTCACCAAACACTCAAGCTTCCGGATCTTCGTCTCAACCTACCGGGTTTGCCAACTTACCACCTATTGCAAGCCCGTTCACCCTTGATCCGCACGACCCGATGAATAATTATGCATTCCAAGGGTGGTACACAAACACACAATGCTCACCACCACAATCACAGTTCCCCCACCAAACACAATGGTCACAACCACAGCGGCACCAAAACACACAATGGTCACAACCACAATGGTCACCACAACAACCACAGTTTTCTCCAAGCTCATCCAACCCCAGTCACCAACAAATGAATTTCACCGTACCACAAACTTTGGAAGAAAGCTCCGACGAGGCGAACCCGGAACCGGAACCCCAACCCCAACCCGAATCCGAACCCGAAGCTCAAACACGTTGGACGGACGAGGAGGCTAGGATTTTAGCGGAGCGGTGGATACATTGTTCCGAAAACGGTGTCCAAGGAAAAAATCAATCAAACAAGTCCTTTTGGGCTAAAGTGATCCAAGGTTACAATTCTTGTGTCTCAACAAACCGTAACATTAATCAACTTTCTGGCAAATGGAACAAGATTTCTCACGACTCAAAAATATTCCAAGCTCTCTACAAACACTACAAAGAAATTTGCCCACAAAGCGGTGCCGACGAAAACGAAATTATGGTTGCTACCCGAAAAGCATTCCGGCAACAAGTTGGGCGTGCGTTCATTTACGAGTCATCTTGGAATGTTCTTAAACATTTTCCAAAATTCTTTACCGAGCCGGGCGTAATGGCCAACGAAGATTCTTTCCAACCATTTGTCACCGATCTGGACGCGGATGAACAACCGACTGAAATGGCTCTTGATGCGAACATGAAATGGTTGTTCCAAAACGACTACATCCGCCGTCCTCCGGGCCGAAAGGCGGCAAAAAGTACGGCCTCAAGCTCCGCCGGTTCGTCTTCACGAAGTGTTCAATCTGAAAAAATGGATACACTTGAGGCAGTCAGGCAAACCGCTCTCGCGCAACAGAAAGCAATCAAAATGATTAAGGAAAATGCGATGAAAAAAGCCGCCTACAAAGCTTTGAGTTTTTTGTGTAAAAAAATTCCGAAAAAAGCGTCTAAAAAAGAAATTAAAATGCTAAAAAACACGAGGAAAGAAGTCGTGACACTCTACTAAGACAAATATGGCAACAACTAATAGGACGAAGAGGAGCAAGAAAACGCGAACGAAACCGAGGAGTCGAGCTTCGATTAGATTACTTTATAATTCTAGCATTTTTTAAATTATCGTACTTTTTAATTTTTAGGATTGCTCGTAATTTAATTTTTTTTAGGAAATGTAGTTTTTTATTTTTAAGTTTATTGTTCTTTTTATTTTTTAGGAATTGTTGTAATTTTTATTTTTAATGGAATGTGTTTAATTTAAATTATTGTGTTTTATTTAAATAATTGTGTTTTAGTTGATTAAAAAATGGGTAGTAGGTCCCAGAAAATGAAGTGATGGAATGGGTGTGACACCCGTCAAATTAGGACTAGTAATTAGTGCCTAATCAAGTTTTAATACATGTAATTAGTTCTGTGTTAGGCTAATTAATGTATCAATTAATATATATTGTTGAATATATACAAGCATACGAATTTGTTTAAATCGTACAAATCTCAAATCGAATGGATTTCGATTCAATTAAATACGGACGTTGGTGAACAATTTTATTAAATAATATATCATTATTTAATAACGATATTATATTCAAAATATTAGCCATAATATTTTAATTCAATTTCGTATCGTACAGACAAGATTTACGCGATTTAGGTATTAAACACACAAACAAAGCGAAACAAGTTAACGTTATATTTTATAACACAATTATTAAGCATTTGGTAAAAACACTTCAACAAAAATATTTGTATTTTAAAAATGCACGGTTAAACGTATAAAATAATTATTTAACGTTTAAACAATCGGGAAAACGAACACCGCACGGAGCGCGAACACGGAATTAAGCAGTGGAGACCCACATTTCGGTGGGCCCCCACCGAAAATCAGCCAAGGTGAGGGTCACCACTGTGACAACTCTCCAAATTAGGTATTAATTAACATTTAAGCATGTGCATTCTTACGCTAATTTCCTGATTAAGTTTTAACAAAATTTTTTCATGTGATGTAAGCCTAGCAAGCCCAGTACTTTAAACAAAAAGTAAAATGTAATACGTAAGTAATTATTAATTACGTACAAATATATCAGAACGAACCCGACAAAAATAAATGACAAAAGTTTCGTGATACAAAAATAATTAATAATATAATTATTAATTACGAGTACTTATATATCTATAACATGTAGATATAAAGGTCTAAATATACGTTTAACATAAAACGTAATATAAAACGAACAGAAATAATTCTAAAACGCTCATAAAAGGTCGAATCATAAAAATGCAAATTTTCTCATTCGTTTGGAAGAAGTTAGAACATTACCTCAAAATATGAAATCCTAAATTAACTGAAATTTTGCGCTCAAATAACTGCGCGCAGTAAAATGTACAAAATTGTACAACTAATTAAAATAATGATAACATCATTATACTGACTATAAATAACGAACCAGTAGAACACCTACAAAATAAAAATATAAAATGTTTACTTTTATATTGCTATAATTATACCCTTACTCGAAATTGATGTACCAAAAATGGACACCAACCCTCAATAATTGAGAGACAGTATCCAGTTTAAACCATACCCGTGTGATTTATTTACTCCCTCCCATTCTTCTGTCTGGTCATTTCATTTTCATCAATCATCATCCTCAATCTCTTTCTCTACCTCACTAAGAAATGCAAAGGCAGTAACAACATCAGAAGCAGTAGCATCAGCAGGATAACAAGGCCAGGAGCAACACATCCTCTTCATCATCATCTTCATCATACGTTCATCATCCTCCTCATTTTTCACTTGGTAAGGAAACTCATTCCCTTAAGTTTCTTTGCTTCAAATTCGTTATATAACTTGTATACATAACATAATCTATATATCTAACACATAAATTTGATGATTTCATGATTGATTCTTGAAATGGGTTTTGAAAACCAAAACTATAAATCAAAAATTAAAAGGTGTAAACTTGTTAAAATATAATGTTAGGATGATAAAAACGTCATATTACATCATTATAATCTATTGGTAACATGGTAAAAACGATTTGGAACCAAAAGATCGTGTATGTGTTTTGCCCTGTTCGAACAGGCTCTGGAAGTAACATGAATCCGGCGGATTCATGTAGAATCCGGCGGATTCCCTTATGAAACTCGCACACCCCGTAATCGGTTTAAACATTTGTGAACGAGTAAAAGACACGCTCGAATCCGGCGGATTCACCTAAATCCGGCGGATTCCCAAAGCTTCACATGAACGTTTTGTGAACACAAAAGAATCCGGCGGATTCAACTAAATCCGGCGGATTCACTTAATTTTGACCCGACCCGGCGGCTTGACCCGAAGATCCGGCAACACCTTCTCTATTAACGAGAATCCGGCGGATTCAAATAGAATCCGGCGGATTCACATACTGGGCTGGGCTTCAGGAGTTCAGGCTGGGCCGGTGGTCTGTTGGGCCGAAGTAATGGGTTAAACCAAAGATTAAATAAATGGGTTATATAAACGAGTTAACGGACCAAACGAGTTACATTATTATTAGTGGGCCAACAAATCGGGCCGAGCCCAACAAACTATAAAACACTTGACTTTTATTTTAAAACACAAAACAATTCCGTTAACGACTACAATTGTACAAGACATATACGAGACATGATAAATTGTTGAATGACATTATAAAACGAGACAAACTATGATTACGGATATTGGACTTATTTAATTCGTACGAACAAACGATATATGACATATATATATATATATATATATATATATATATATATATATATATATATATACGAACTTTGTAAATCATAAGATTTGAATACGATTACATTATCGGAATATTCAAGACTTACTAGACAAACGTAGTGATATTAAAAACAAAGGACATTCGTTTTATAAAAACAATCTAAGTTTTAAAACAAATAAAACTTGCAACCTTTTTTAAAAAAATACGAAACGACGTATTACAATATATGTATATATATTTGAGAACACACAATATATATAGACACAAACGTATATGTTTTCTTAAACAAATGAAAACTTATATATATTTTGATATAAGTAAACAATGTATTGATTAAACATATATACGTACGACACTTAAGAATATATATTCACAAATATATATATACGAATGAAACAAAACGACCTTCCATTAAATAGACAATTACATATTGGTTTATATACTTAACCAAGTATACGACAAAAGAAATAATAACAATATTTCTACACAATGTCACCAACAAATACAACGATTTATATTCTTAAGAAATTTACAATTTCTTCAAAACCAACAAACTATTAACATAAGTGATTAAAACAAATCAAACGTACTTATGTTAATATATTTATTGTATATAGGTTAACATACCTTGGGCGACACCGTTTTCTGCTAGCTTTCCTACCGAGCAAACTATTGTGAGTTCACAGCCCCTACTTTGCAAATGTTTTATGCTTTTAAACATAGGGGTGTAAACATAGAAACTGCATGCAAAACACATGCATCAAATTATATAAATGCTTTATTGCTTTATACAAACTGTTTGATATGAAACTATATGTTCACAACTGTTTTGGGAATTAGACAACAAATCCTAGTACGGACCAGACTTGAGATGTGTGCATGAAAGACCTTATGTCATGCAGACTATAACCATTAGCTAGGTGACTCTAGCCACTGAGTATACGAATAGTACTATTGCCGTGACGACCCTCCTGTGGATGGAGCGTATACTTAATTGTCCTTCAGGCAAACAACATAAGTTTTGGTTGTGGTTTGGTTATAGGGTTAGGTCGCGTTACTTTAACCTGCGAGGTTTAGCTCACCTTTCAGGGGATTATACTCTAAGCATTCCCACTTACTATTTAGGATGAATGCACAATTGTAACGTCATCACCCCCGTTGTTAAACTGTTTACACATGATGCTTCCGCTAATTATAACTTGCTTCCGCTAAACATTAAATAAACACAATTACCGATTTTGGGGGTGTGACAGACTTGGTATCAAAGCCACTGGTTATAGCGAACTAGAAGTCTTTAGGTGACTGAAAACCTTAGAGACCTAGACTATAGCCTTGGCTAGAACATTCATGCATTCATACATACATACGTTTGCATACATCTAACATACGACTGACACGTCACCCACAATTTCCTTTGTCACAGTATGTCTAGTCAATCACTTATTCATGTTTATGCTTCGGATGAGGAGCCGACCGAGGCTACTTTTGAGGGTCCCGCGATCACTGTAGGGGATGAGTCATCTGTTCATTTGAGAGACATGTCAGATGACACTAGTGACGCTTACATTGCGCCACCACCGACAGCACATGAGGTTACCCCTATTACTACAGGTATTCACTATCAGGCTGTTGAGACTTCTCGCAGGCCTGTGTATAGGAGGACACCGAGGATGTGTGTCCGAGATCTTCCTATTGGTCCGTTAGCACCAGCGGACGAGTCTGTTGAGTCTCCACAGAGGGCACTCAGGTTTGCTCATCTAGAGTGGATGACTCCTATGTTGAGGCACTGGAGGTCATTAGAGGGTTTTCCCTCCACATTTGAGACAGGAGAGTCCTCACGACCCCCAGCACCATTGCCTACCACTGGAGAGCCGATAGAGCAGACTCTCCCTACATTAGTTGCTGTTATGCGTACATTGTTCTGTATTACTTCTAGCAGGGGTTCTCACCTTGGACAGGTACAGGATGAGATCTCCCGTCTGTATGGGGACATGGCTGGTATGCATGAGCATCATCACTTTCTGTTGAACCATGTGTTTACTGCCCAGGAGATAGCTGAGTCCGCACGTGCTCGTGTGAGGACACTTGAGAGACATGTTAGGATTGCAGGGCTTGTGGTTGGTGCTTGTGTGGTGATGGCTGTGTTGAGGACAGCCGTGGGATCATTTCTACCGTACTTCCATTAGACCTATGTATGGCGGGATGTGCCTACTTAGGATTATATATATTATGTATTAGACTTGGAACTTTGGTTCGACGGGTATAGACAGACCTGTCATGTTTTGTATATCATTTGGATCGACGGTGTGTAGACAGACCCGTCATGCATTGATTAGTCTTTGGACCGATGGATATCTAGGATAGATCCATCATGTTTTGTATAAAAACTTATGAACTAACTATGATCAGTTATAAGATATGACATATGTATTTGGTTTATTATTATTGTTTATATTACTGTGCGTTGTGATTGGATTATATATTGACAATAGAGACTACATAACTGTGGATACTGAAATATGTCTTTGTAACCTATAGATCTCTTGAAACGGGGAAAAATGGCAGAACCTGTCATAAGTGAATACTCATCAGATGAGGACATAACCATCGACGAGCAGATACAATATGTATATGTCGATACCGAAACAATTCCGATAGTGGAACTTGTGGAAGAAGAAATTGAAAACCACCAATTCGGCATGGTCGACGTAGAGGAGTACGAAAGAGTACGAGACCAGGCTGAAAGATTGGATGGTCAAAATTGGGAGCTTGTGTTAAAATGTAGGAACCATGAGCTAGAATTGAGAATCCTAAAGAGGCCTATGATTGTCCGAGTTAAGGATAAAATACGCTTCTGGAAGAAAGAGGCTAGTAATCGCAAGAAAAGAGTTAAGTCTTGGATCAAATGTTTGTGCAAATGCTCAACTGAGAATGATCTGGGCTATTATCCGACTCTGCGATACGAAACTATGCTGAAAACACGCTACTTCTCTCCCAATCTGAATCAGGAGTAAAAGTGAAGGATCTACACTGCGACGGAGAACATAGCTAAAGATAGCTTAATAATGAACTGATGAAGAACTGTCGTAGGAATATAACTATTTTGTTAAGATCTAGGTATAGCTAAGTTTAGTCTAATTAGCACTGTAGCAACTCGTGTTGTATTGGAAACCACTCTTGATGGATGTAGAAGATATCATCAAGTTTTGTATGAAACGATGTAAGGATGATTTAGTTAATGTATAATATAACTTAGGTTCGATTCGAAATTTCGTGCGAATTTTATTCATTTCTATATATACGTGATAGAAAATTTACCCTGTGATAAATTGTTTAAAACCATTTCTTGCAAACTTTGAAAACCTGCTACGCCTTGAATTATTGATTTTATCTTGAATTCCCTAAAACATTGATTGCGCTTGAACGATGATGAAAAGAAATATGTATTTGGCATTATATAATGACGCCTGGCCAACGTGATTATATTGTACAAAGTACATATGGGTGTTTCAAAATCGTGCGACATTCAATGTGAAACCTTATTCTTTCAAATTCTCCATACTAATTCATTTGATAGACAATGTGAAATCTTGTTCATAACATTCATTATCTTTGAATTGACTTCTGCATTTTATTCATCGCAGAACTGAATCATGCCGCCAAAACGACGAATTACTAGGAACAGTCAAAAGACAACTGTACCCCCTACATCTGAACCCATTCCACCCCCTAACACTGAGGAAACTACTGAGCAGTTGATAGCTAGACGCATAGCTGAAGGCATTGCCGAGTATGAGGCAAGTCGAAACCGTGAGAATGGGATTAATAACAGTGGATCGACCCCTGTTAATGCTGAGACTGTTGTGAATACTCGCCGAGGGTGTTCATATAAGACATTTCAGGCTTGTAAACCACCTCCTTTCTGTGGCACTGAAGGTGCTATTGGTATTATACACTGGATAGAAAAGATGGATTCTGTGTTGGACATCAGTGATTGTCTACCAGACACTGCGGTGAAATATGTCGCCTGCACTCTAGCTGACAAAGCTTTGACTTGGTGGAACAGTCAAGTCCAGTCGATGGGACGACCAGCTGCTTATTCCATGACATGGGAAACATTGAAGCATATGATGATGGAAGAATTCTGCCCCCGCAGTGAGATGCAGAAAATTGAGACTGAGCTGTGGAACATTGCTATGATTGGTGCTGATATCACTAGTTATACAACCAGGTTCCAAGAACTAGCTCGTCTTGTGCCACATATGGTAACACCTGAGTACAAGCGTATTGAACGCTATGTGTATGGACTGGCACCACAGATCAGGAGTTTAGTTACGTCCTCCAAACCTGACACCTTCAGGAGCGCTGTTACCCTAGCGCAGAGTTTGACTGATGAAGCAGTTAGAATGGGGACGCTGACATAGAAAATTGTGCCGGCCAAGGTTGAGCCGATCAGTACTGAAGCTGGTAGTTCAGGAGGTAAGAAGCGTAAATGGAATGACCGTCAGGGTCAATCCAACAAGAAAGGATCTGGAAATCCTAAGTCTTACGCTGCCACTATTGTGGAACCAAAGCCATACTTAGGCAACAAACCTAGGTGTGATAAGTGTAGCAAACACCACGATGGTGAGTGTCGGTTTTGCGACAGCTGTAAGGGATGGGGTCACAAAACCCAAAACTGTAAGGTTAACCCTACCCCTAAGGGAAACACTGCTCTCCAAAACCAGGGTTGTTTTGAATGTGGCGACACGAGGCATTATCGAAACCGATGCCCTCGACTCAATAACCAAAACCGTAACGCCAACAACGCTCGTAACCGCAACAACAACGGAAACAACCGTGGAAACAACAACAACCGAGCCAACAACAACAATGCTAACAACAACAACAATCAGCCAGCTCGTGGACGCGTGTTCATGTTAGGAGCACCAGAGGCACGTCAGGATCCTAACACAGTCACTGGTACGTTTTTAGTAAACAACCACTTTGCTTCTGTGTTATTTGATTCCGGTGCTGATTTAAGCTTTGTGTCCACTGAGTTTAGACCACTATTAAAGATCGAATCCCTTAAGCTAGATAACAAATACACTGTAGAGCTAGCCGATGGTAAGTTGATTGAATCAGGAGAAATAGTACCAGGATGTTCCTTAACATTAGAAGGTCATTCTTTCAAAATAGACTTACTACCGGTAGAACTAGGGAACTTCGACATAGTGGTTGGTATGGATTGGTTGTCACTGAACCGCGCAGAGATCATCTGTCATGAGAAGATTGTACGGTTACCTTTACCGTCAGGAGAAATGTTGATGGTTCAAGGAGAAAAGAGTAATCGTGTGGTGAAGACGATTACATGCATGAAAGCAAGTAAGTATCTACGAAAAGGGTACCAAGCATTTTTGGTACATGTTGTAGATAAGAAACCTGAGGAGCGACGCATAGACGACGTGGCCGTAGTACGTGAATACCCAGGAGTATTTCCTGACGAGTTACCAGGGTTACCACCTCCACGGCAGGTTGAATTTCATATCGACCTAGTGCCGGGAGCTGCACCGATTGCTCGTGCGCCTTACCGTCTAGCTCCATCAGAAATGCAGGAACTGTCTGCACAGTTACAAGAACTGTTGGATTTAGGATTCATCCGACCGAGCTTTTCACCTTGGGGAGCTCCGGTTTTGTTCGTCAAAAAGAAGGATGGATCAATGCGGATGTGTATCGATTATCGGGAACTGAACAAAGTTACCATCAAGAACCGATACCCATTACCACGCATCGATGATTTGTTTGACCAGCTGCAAGGGTCAAGTTATTACTCAAAGATCGACTTGAGATCGGGTTACCATCAACTGAAGGTACGGGATGAGGATATCCCTAAGACTGCGTTTAGGACTCGATACGGTCATTACAAGTTCTTGGTTATGCCGTTTGGGCTAACAAATGCGCCAGCAGTGTTCATGGATCTAATGAATAGAGTATGTAAACCTTACTTGGATAAGTTCGTCATTGTGTTCATTGACGATATTCTGATATACTCGCGAACGAAGGAAGACCATGAACAACATCTGAGGCTGATCCTTGAATTACTGGGGAAAGAGAAGCTTTATGCAAAGTTCTCTAAATGCGAGTTTTGGATGAGTGAGGTCCATTTCCTTGGTCATGTGATCAATAACAAAGGAATTCACGTGGACCCATCCAAAATAGAGGCTATTAAGAATTGGGAAGCCCCAAAAACCCCAACTGAGATACGACAATTCCTTGGGCTAGCCGGTTACTACCGAAGATTCATTGAGAATTTCTCGAAGATAGCTCAACCAATTACCGCCCTAACGCAAAAAGACAAGAAGTTTGTTTGGGGCGAGAAGCAAGAGAATGCTTTTCAAATGCTGAAAGAGAAATTGAGCACCGCACCTATCCTAGCCTTACCAGAAGGAGTAGAAAACTTTGTTGTCTACTGTGATGCCTCACATCAAGGATTAGGTTGTGTGTTAATGCAAAACGACAAGGTCATTGCATATGCGTCTCGTCAATTGAAGATTCACGAGAAGAATTATACGACGCATGACTTAGAACTAGGAGCAGTCGTTTTTGCACTTAAGATTTGGAGACACTACCTTTATGGTACGAAGTGTACGATCTTCACTGATCACAAAAGTCTCCAACATATATTTGATCAGAAGGAACTCAACATGAGACAGAGACGTTGGGTTGAATTGCTGAATGATTACGACTGTGAAATCAAGTACCATCCGGGCAAAGCTAATGTAGTAGCGGATGCCTTGAGTCGTAAGGAACGAGTGAAACCTAGAAGAGTTCGAGCCTTAGGACTGACAATCCACTTGGATCTGATTACCCAAATTCGTGATGCTCAACAAGCAGCCTTTACTCCAGAACGTATGAAGGACGAATCCCTCAAAGGGATGAAGAAACAACTGGAGTCTAAAGGCAATGGAGTGTTATATTTCATGAATCGAATTTGGATTCCTTGTGTTGATGAGCTACGTAGCCTAGTATTGGACGAAGCTCATAAGTCCAATTACTCGATACATCCTGGTGCTGATAAGATGTACCACGATCTGAAAGGATTTTACTGGTGGCCTGGCATGAAAAGAGACATTGCCACCTATGTTAGTAGATGTCTGACTTGTGCAAAAGTTAAGACTGAGTACCAAAAGCCGTCTGGACTTTTACAACAACCAGAGTTGCCCAAATGGAAATGGGAACACATCACGATGGATTTCATCACAAAGCTACCGAAAACATCATCTGGGATGGACTCCATATGGGTGATAGTCGACAGACTGACAAAATCATCTCACTTTCTAGCCATCAAAGAGACAGATAAGATGGAAAAACTGGCTAGAATTTACATAAAAGAAGTTGTTTCTAGACATGGAGTTCCATTATCTATCATCTCTGATAGAGATGCACGTTTCACCTCTCGCTTCTGGCAAACACTGCAACAAGCTTTAGGCACTAGACTCGACATGAGTACCGCTTACCATCCCCAAACTGATGGACAAAGCGAGCGAACGAT
This sequence comes from Helichrysum umbraculigerum, assembly GCA_949592205.1. Classification (NCBI taxonomy): domain Eukaryota; kingdom Viridiplantae; phylum Streptophyta; class Magnoliopsida; order Asterales; family Asteraceae; genus Helichrysum; species Helichrysum umbraculigerum. Next base: position 8,935,493 of record CATIUR010000002.1, on the reverse strand, counting down.
ACAAACGCTTGAGGACTTGCTACGAGCTTGCGTGATTGATTTTGGAGGAAACTGGGATGTTCATCTCCCTTTAGCTGAATTCTCGTACAACAATAGTTATCATACGAGCATACAAATGGCACCTTTCGAGGCGTTGTACGGACGCAAGTGCCGATCCCCACTCTGTTGGGCAGAAATGGACGACAGACAATTATCAGGTCCTGAGATAGTCCAAGAGACAACGGACAAGATAACTCAAGTGCTTAATCGATTAAAAACGGCACGAGACCGACAAAAGAGTTATGCAGACAATAGACGAAAACCTTTAGAGTTTCAAGTAGGTGACAGAGTCCTACTCAAAGTATCTCCTTGGAAAGGAGTTGTGCGATTTGGAAAACGCGGTAAACTAAATCTACGTTACATCGGACCTTTTGAGATCCTAGAAAGGATTGGTCCGGTAGCTTATAAGCTTAAACTTCCGCAAGAACTTAATAATATTCACGACACGTTTCACGTGAGTAATCTTAAGAAGTGTCTATCCGACGAAGCGCTAATCATACCTCCCGACGAAATTTATGTCGACTCAAAACTCAATTTCGTGGAGGAACCGCTTGAAGTAATGGATACGAAAACACAGAAGCTCCGAAACAGTCGGATCAAACTTGTCAAAATTCGATGGAACTCGAAAAGAGGCCCAGAGTTCACCTGGGAACGTGAGGATGAAATGCGCAAGAAGTATCCCCACCTATTTGAACCCGTGACCACGACTCATGACACAAATTAAATCTCGGGACGAGATTTCCCTAACGGGGGGAGAATGTGACAACTCTCCAAATTAGGTATTAATTAACATTTAAGCATGTGCATTCTTACGCTAATTTCCTGATTAAGTTTTAACAAAACTTTTTCATGTGATGTAAGCCTAGCAAGCCCAGTACTTTAAACAAAAAGTAAAATGTAATACGTAAGTAATTATTAATTACGTACAAATATATCAGAACGAACCCGACAAAAATAAATGACAAAAGTTTCGTGATACAAAAATAATTAATAATATAATTATTAATTACGAGTACTTATATATCTATAACATGTAGATATAAAGGTCTAAATATACGTTTAACATAAAACGTAATATAAAACGAACAGAAATAATTCTAAAACGCTCATAAAAGGTCGAATCATAAAAATGCAAATTTTCTCATTCGTTTGGAAGAAGTTAGAACATTACCTCAAAATATGAAATCCTAAATTAACTGAAATTTTGCGCTCAAATAACTGCGCGCAGTAAAATGTACAAAATTGTACAACTAATTAAAATAATGATAACATCATTATACTGACTATAAATAACGAACCAGTAGAACACCTACAAAATAAAAATATAAAATGTTTACTTTTATATTGCTATAATTATACCCGTACTCGAAATTGATGTACCAAAAATGGACACCAACCCTCAATAATTGAGAGACAGTATCCAGTTTAAACCATACCCGTGTGATTTATTTACTCCCTCCCATTCTTCTGTCTGATCATTTCATTTTCATCAATCATCATCCTCAATCTCTTTCTCTACCTCACTAAGAAATGCAAAGGCAGTAACAACATCAGAAGCAGTAGCATCAGCAGGATAACAAGGCCAGGAGCAACACATCCTCTTCATCATCATCTTCATCATACGTTCATCATCCTCCTCATTTTTCACTTGGTAAGGAAACTCATTCCCTTAAGTTTCTTTGCTTCAAATTCGTTATATAACTTGTATACATAACATAATCTATATATCTAACACATAAATTTGATGATTTCATGATTGATTCTTGAAATGGGTTTTGAAAACCAAAACTATAAATTAAAAATTAAAAGGTGTAAACTTGTTAAAATATAATGTTAGGATGATAAAAACGTCATATTACATCATTATAATCTATTGGTAACATGGTAAAAACGATTTGGAACCAAAAGATCGTGTATGTATTTTGCCCTGTTCGAACAGGCTTTGGAAGTAACATGAATCCGGCGGATTCATGTAGAATCCGGCGGATTCCCTTATGAAACTCGCACACCCCGTAATCGGTTTAAACATTTGTGAACGAGTAAAAGACACGCTCGAATCCGGCGGATTCACCTAAATCCGGCGGATTCCCAAAGCTTCACATGAACGTTTTGTGAACACAAAAGAATCCGGCGGATTCAACTAAATCCGGCGGATTCACTTAATTTTGACCCGATCTGGCAACACCTTCTCTATTAACGAGAATCCGGCGGATTCAAATAGAATCCGGCGGATTCACATACTGGGCTGGGCTTCAGGAGTTCAGGCTGGGCCGGTGGTCTGTTGGGCCGAAGTAATGGGTTAAACCAAAGATTAAATAAATGGGTTATATAAACGAGTTAACGGACCAAACGAGTTACATTATTATTAGTGGGCCAACAAATCGGGCCGAGCCCAACAAACTATAAAACACTTGACTTTTATTTTAAAACACAAAACAATTCCGTTAACGACTACAATTGTACAAGACATATACGAGACATGATAAATTGTTGAATGACATTATAAAACGAGACAAACTATGATTACGGACATTGGACTTATTTAATTCGTACGAACAAACGATATATGACATATATATATATATATATATATATATATATATATATATATATATATATATATATATATATATATATATACGAACTTTGTAAATCATAAGATTTGAATACGATTACATTATCGGAATATTCAAGACTTACTAGACAAACGTAGTGATATTAAAAACAAAGGACATTCGTTTTATAAAAACAATCTAAGTTTTAAAACAAATAAAACTTGCAACCTTTTTTAAAAAAATACGAAACGACGTATTACAATATATGTATATATATTTGAGAACACATAATATATATAGACACAAACGTATATGTTTTCTTAAACAAATGAAAACTTATATATATTTTGATATAAGTAAACAATGTATTGATTAAACATATATACGTACGACACTTAAGAATATATATTCACAAATATATATATACGAATGAAACAAAACGACCTTCCATTAAATAGACAATTACATATTGGTTTATATACTTAACCAAGTATACGACAAAAGAAATAATAACAATATTTCTACACAATGTCACCAACAAATACAACGATTTATATTCTTAAGAAATTTACAATTTCTTCAAAACCAACAAACTAATAACATAAGTGATTAAAACAAATCAAACGTACTTATGTTAATATATTTATTGTATATAGGTTAACATACCTTGGGCGACACCGTTTTCTGCTAGCTTTCCTACCGAGCAAACTATTGTGAGTTCACAGCCCCTACTTTGCAAATGTTTTATGCTTTTAAACATAGGGGTGTAAACATAGAAACTGCATGCAAAACACATGCAGCAAATTATATAAATGCTTTATTGCTTTATACAAACTGTTTGATATGAAACTATATGTTCACAACTGTTTTGGGAATTAGACAACAAATCCTAGTACGGACCAGACTTGAGATGTGTGCATGAAAGACCTTATGTCATGCAGACTATAACCATTAGCTAGGTGACTCTAGCCACTGAGTATACGAATAGTACTATTGCCGTGACGACCCTCCTGTGGATGGAGCGTATACTTAATTGTCCTTCAGGCAAACAACATAAGTTTTGGTTGTGGTTTGGTTATAGGGTTAGGTCACGTTACTTTAACCTGCGAGGTTTAGCTCACCTTTCAGGGGATTATAGTCTAAGCATTCCCACTTACTATTTAGGATGAATGCACAATTGTAACGTCATCACCCCCGTTGTTAAACTGTTTACACATGATGCTTCCGCTAATTATAACTTGCTTCCGCTAAACATTAAATAAACACAATTACCGATTTTGGGGGTGTGACAACCACCTCCCTCACCCTCACTTTCTCATTCTCACTCTCTTTCCTTCCCTCTTTCTTCTCTTTTTTCTCTCAAACAACCACCACACCACCATCATCTAAATCCACCAAATACTACCACCAAAACGCCTCGGATCACCTTGCTCCTTTGGAAGAAAAGCATCACCGTTCCACGATCTATCTTTCCATCTTTTCGGGATTTCAATCCGACACTTGTAAGTTTTCCGACAAAAAGTCGAAACCTCTCGTTTTCACTCATTTTTACATGTTTATCGTTTATATATGTTTATAATGTCCAAATATGGGTTGGGTAAAAGATTTGGACCGAATGGTCGCCGGAAAACTCGTTTTCGACACAAATTCCGGTCATCAGACCGCAACGTCGCTTTTGGCCCAGACTTTTTGCGACGTCAGTTGCGACGTCGCAAAACACATAACGTCGTCGCATATAGCGACATCAGCCACTACGTCGCCCCAATTGATCGACGTCGCATTTAGCGACGCAAGCCCTTATGTCGCAGAAATCAACAACGTCGCATATAGCGATGCCACGCACAACGTCGCATTAAATTGCGAAAGTCGCACATATCGACGCAATGCTAAACGTCGCAGTCAGGACCTGCGACGTCGCACCCAACGTCGCACAAACCAGAAAACACAGATTTTCACTAAGTGTCGAGACCCTGAATTTTATCACTTGATTTCACCCAAATTCAAGTCGAGATGCGTTTTTCACCAAAGCAATATAGTTAAAATAAAAATTTTCCAAGCTGACTTGGCAGCTCGACCCCAACCAGGGGCTTTGCCCCTTGGACCCCGCCAGGGGCTGCCGCCCCTTGGACCCCGCTACCAGGGGCGCTGCCCCCGGACCCCCGTACTTAGATTCTGTAAGCATATTTCACACCAAGTGTCAAACTTGTACAACTTCAAACGCTTATACGACACGACTTTGCAAACAAAATGGAATATACTTTTCAAGTATAACACTTCGCAATCAATGTGATAACACCAATGTTATTATTACAACTAATCATCAACGGGCCGTACACGTTTTCAAATACTCAATTCAATCAACCAAATCTTAGTAATTTGGACAAGTCAATCAACCAAATCAGGGTAATTTGGACAAACAACTACAAAGGTAGTCTTTCGAGATACCTAATCAATTAATAACCATCACGTGTCATGGACACCCTCAGGTTACAAGTCTTTGGGCTTCATTACTCGGCTAATCAATCAAAGTTTATTAAGTTAAACTCGCTAGACTCAGGTGAGTCTCATGGCCCCTCTTTTTACTGTTTTACTTAGGGGTGTGATATATTGCTCATTTTTAACATGTGAACGCAAGTATAAACATTTCATATACTACATGAGTTTTTCATAACTAATCATTTAAAGTCCTCCGTCAGCATAGTTGTTAATACGTTGTAGCGTGAATATTAGTATATGGTACCATATAGGATTGACCCTCCTCGTTCGGGTTAGCAAGCACTAACCGGGTAAACGGACGTACTAATATTTGGGAAGACGAATGTTGATTAGGCATTCGTGGAGGCACCTCGCCCGGAATTCTCTATAGGGGACCCGGCCCTCGAGTTAAGCTCAACTATGTGCTCATGGCTGTATACACTTACATTATCAATTGCTGGATGCAATTCAATTACTTAAATCTTGCGGTTCATACGACTTATATGTTATTTCAAACCTGTGAGCTCACCAGCTTTTAGCTGACCTTTTAGCATGTATCGCAGGTACCCAGCAGTAGGTTTGGACTGCATCAGGAAATCAATAGCTCGAGTCAGCATGCAAACAATAGAGATTTTCTTGCATTAGTATATTTTGTACAAGTGCTTATGTACTGAAATCTCTCATTTTATCGAACACGAGCTATGTACAGCTTCAAATGTTGTAAACATTCCTTATATTAATATATTTTGTTAAAACGACGCATATAGAGTCGTTTACTATGTATCTTGGTGCTTTGATTATTGATTAGTAACACCCAAATCGTGCTTCCGCAATTCATTAAATTTGGGGGTGTTACAATGGGGATGGGAGGGGTCTGTCAGTTTCAGTCAGTTTTCTGAAAAAGTTGACGTGGCTCTGTCAGTTTCTGTCACTTCGATTTTGGGTTGGGAGGAGTCTTAGGGAGTTGTCATTTTTATTCTTGGGAAGTTGTCATTTATTTCTTTTTGAAGACTCATTCAAAATTATATACTATTTGAAATCATCATACACAAACTGCGCACGTTTTGATTAATCTATCTACAATGGATTTCAACCAAATATTTGAAGGTTAGTATGAAAATGTATTTTAGGACTAATTGATGTAAAAATAATAGTAAATGGTAGTTTCAAATACATCCATTGTTATTCATGCACAAAAGTTATATGGAATTTCTCTAATTAGGAAAGGTTAGTTTGGTCCATTTTATTAAATATAGAGGCATTTGTGTCATTAGCATTCTTTAAAGTTACTAGTATAAGTTAATGAAGAAAAGACTTAAACAATTTATAAGGGAGTATAATACAGAGTTCTTAGTTTATTTAAATTGAAAATACACTTAAATACTTGAAAATAAAAAATTACAAGTTGAGGTTTTATAGAGAACTTGTCTAAAAAATTGAAATCTATAATTTACGGTTTCATATATTTCTTTTCTAAAAAATTAATATTCATCGCTTACGTTTGAATGTTATTTATTAATTTCTCTTTGCCTTTTTGAAGATACAAAACTCTGGAAATATGCAAAGTAAAAATTGAAGATAGTTTTTAATAGCTACACGCGCCCTAAAGTTTCACTGGTTTTTTGAAAAAAGGTTAAATTATTAACCAAGTCAAAAATAATTACTACAGTAAAACTTTGAAATGAGGCTTGATATATGTGGCATCAGGTTGCATTTCATGCATGACTAGTTGTATTGTGTCTCCTCAATTATGCCTCTCGAGGAAAGTGTATGCATATGAAATGACTTGTAGTGATACTAGTTGCATTTTTTATATGCATCGTTCCAACTTAATTACTTTATTAACCAATTTTAATTTAAAAAATGCACCCAAGTAACTTGGGGACAAACTCCACTTAGAGGTTCATGAATCTCTCCAAGTTTGTAGAAGGATGATGGTGATATAATCAAATATTATATTCTTTTGGATATTATGAGTCAGGATTTCATATTCGGTTGAGATTTTAAGTTGAGCAATATAGCATTAGATTAGGGGTTAATAATGGTTTAATCCCTAAAGTTTTACTTTTTTTTCGTTTTAACCACTCAACTTTTTTTTGAATGTTTTAACCACTCAACTTAGGGTCAATAATGGTTTAATCCATGAACTTTCAATTTGTTTTCGTTTTAACCACTCAACTTTGTTTAAACGTTTTAACCACTCAACTTATGAGTTGACCATACTTTAACCACTAAAGTTCATTTAACCATTAAAAAAAACCCTTTCGTTAACTTATAATGAAAGTTTAGATCGGGATATATAAACTTTGAACTGATTTTTTATCGACCAAAGTCGTCAAGAGAGAGATCTTACCTAGGATTGTTTTTGTCTTCACAAGATCGAAATCGTAAGATCAAATCGGGATCGTAAGATCTTACACATTTATGATATCATAATGTATGAGTAGGATCTTACGATCCCGATTTGATCTTACGATTTCAATCTTATGAATGCAAAAACGATTATAGGTAAGATCTCTCTCTTGACAACCTTAGTCGATAAAAAAATCAGTTCAAAGTTTATATATCCCGATCTAAACTTTCATTATAAGTTAACGAAAGGGTTTTTTAAATGGGTAAATGAACTTTAGTGGTAAAAGTATGGTCAACTCATAAGTTGAGTGGTTAAAATGTTTAAAACAAAGTTGAGTGGTTAAAACGAAAACAAATTTAAAGTTCAGGGATTAAACCATTATTGACCCTAAGTTGAGTGGTTAAAACATTCAAAAAAAAGTTGAGGGGTTAAAACGAAAAAAAAGTGAAACTTTAGGGATTAAACCATTATTAACCCTTAGATTAGATACTTGTATCATTGCACATAATATAAATTACCAGTTCTACCAGCGCGATGTGACAGTGTGATGGAGGTGATAAGTGATGGTGTAAAAGCTTTATGCTTATGATGTGTTTTCAACGTACACTTGTATCGTACTCCATCTATTTGTATAGAGAAATTGAATGTCCGACTATCTATCTATCTATTCATATATATAAAAGAAGGTTTTTAAAACAAATATTATAGATGTCACATAAACTTGTTTTCCTTAAATAACTACGTGCTAACAATTAAAATTTTTTTAACATATAACATATCGATTGTTGCCTTAAATAACCTAATAAAAAAATTATTTAAATTGAATAACCTCCTACATGAGTTAAAATGATTAAAACTTTATGTTATTTAATTGTTAATTTTTTTTTTAAATATCAGTCTTTTATAATTAAATTAACGCTTTAATATAAATATGAATTAATAGCACTGTTATAACAACTTTGATCCCACATATGTTAATATATCCTTTTAACAAACAAATATCGTTTAAGTTACCTGTTCGCAATATGTTTTGCAATGACTTATCCAGTGTACAAATCTCACTAATGGCCAATTGTATGTGGAACTTTATAGAGTTAATTAATAAAATATGGATTAAAAGTGTTAATTCCTAACAATACAAGAAAATCATCAACTCAACCATCAAAGTTATTTGAAAGTTTTCATTATTTGCTCTATACCTTTTATTTTTACTATATTTACCACATCGAAATTCGTTGTTTTCTTTATAGTTTGGTTTGTGTTGCTTATAATTTTCATTTTTAAAGATTATTGGACCTTTTAATTTAACAATATTAATTTATTGGGTACTAACAAATTAAATATAACTGTATTTTAAAAAACGGTCGTGCATCGCACGAGCTATAGGTCAAGTAATATATTATATATATATATATATATTGAAAGATATGCTTAACGGTTGAAATAAAAAAATCATATTCTTTAAATAAATTGAAAGCTTATGTTGGGGGGTTAATATAGTAATGTTGATTGTTTGAGAAATTTTAAGACTATGAGTTCAAAAGACAATATCAAGGTATTATCAAAAATGGATAATAACATACGATCATAAGCATTTTAAGGGATAAATTCATCTTAAATATTATTCAAGCTCGTTAAAATATATATTTTAATACCTTTTATTATTTCGAGTTTCATTTTATGTTTTTATTTTATAACGAAAAAGTGTTGGTTGTGAAATGGTGCCGTCATCATCGAGTCATCATTACTGATATCATTCATCAGTCATGCTTCTTTCTTTCTATTAATAGGAAACAATAATAATGATGATATAAATAATAATAATTACAAAATGTTAAAAAAAAAACAAAAAACAAAATATAGGAATAGAAAGTATCGTCTATAAAAAAATAATCGACCTTCTTGCTGCCCGCAATGATCATAGTACCTACCATCATGTTCGTATCTGAGGGTGAATGCGGTGGTCGATCGTCAATGACCTTCAAATTTCGAGGCCCTTGAATTTCTTTTCAAATAGTGTATATATTTAATATTTATGAATACATGATGATAACATGAGAAATCGAAATTAATCTCTTTTATTTTGAACTGATCATAAAGCTTTTATTAATAACTAGATTTTGAATAAATATATATTTCAAAAACAATGTCGAATGGAGGGTCTAATATTGAAAATTGTATTAATGTACTAGAGTTTGTCTCAAGGAGTTATGAAACAACTATTGGGATTTGAGACAATAACTTTAGAGATAAATAAGTTATTAAAAAGTGTATCGGTAAGAATTATTTTTATTTAACCTAATCAATCGTCTTATTTGACATATACTTTCCGTAACACGTCAATTTTGCCGATATGCCCAAATTTCTTATATGTATAAAGAAATTAATTTCATTTAAAATTTCAATTAAAATAGCTGAAGTTTCATCCCCTACATTTCCATTTATGTTTCAAATGCATACACATCAGAAACCAAATTTCATACACGTTGCACATGATCAATTTCATATTCATAGAATCATCCATCTTGATTTCAAAATCAAACGCAACGATAACATCACATGCAGTTCGCTTAATTGTTAGCACTCGAGACGACAGAGAAAGAACGAATTTAAGATAAAACAAATGCGCAAACTATAATCGTATTATTAACGTACACTTGTGAGTTTATTCCAAAATATGAAACATATCTGTGGATAAAAAGTAGCAATATAAATTTAGAAATACCATCATTAAAGTAGCCGTTTACCTTGTTTCGAGATGATAAGGACGACCCAATTATGGTAGAGACAAATGCTCCAATTTGTATTTGTTTACACTTAATTAAAGATTGAAGAAGCCATTGTGGTCTTAGCCCAGTGATCAAGGAGTTTTTCACTATGTGGTTTCTTCCTGGGGGTCACAAGTTCGAATCTTGCCCATGGCATTTCGCCTTGGGGAGGGGCGACTCCGTGGCGCGATACCTATCTAAGACATGGGAGAGCAATCCCAATAGAGCGTCGCCGAGATTTCGAACTTGGGTGCGGTTCTCATATCGGAGAGTAACCGCATGGAGATGATCAGGTTGGCTAATAAGCATTTCTGTGATCCAAATGCTGCCTTACAAAATTAAAGATTGAAGAAGCTAGAATGTATGAGGTGCAATGAATCTTGAAAGTTATAAGCAATTAATCAATAATTAAATAACTAATTTAACTTGCTTTGCTTTGAAAATATTCTTCTTTTTTACCTACTAAAGCATCTCTTTTCGTACCTATGGAACATTTATATTTGCATTAATAATTAGTTTGCTAAATGTAACTCTAAGGGCTATGTTTAAAAATTAATTTAGTGCTTAAAGTGGTGGTACATTAAGTTGGTTGGGAGAAGTTATATTCAGAAGGTGAGTGGTTATTATCAGGGTACAAACGATATATGCATGTCTGAATTCCTTAAACATAGCCCTTAGGCTTAGGGCTATGTTTAGCATTTTTCTTAATAATTAATGTATTTTTATTTAAAACATTTAATACTTAAATCACATATATAGTGAGATCTTGATACTAAAAGGGTGTAGCTTCATTTATTACTACCGATAATTTAATAAGAACAATTCATCCAACGTGAGATTTCGTATAATTTTATACAATTTTATATGATGATTTTTTTATATATAACTTTGTGTATGTATCTATATATATATATCTTTGTAATAATCGAGTATATATCATTAACGATCGAATATTGAAATTGAAATAATTAAATAATGTGATGATGTATATGCTCATTTTATATGCGTATTGGCATTGAATTGGTGTGACTCATGATCATATCGATGTTAACTTTTGTCGGATTCTTTTAAGTAAAAACGTAAAAATATACATACATTCTATATGTAACCAAACTTGTTCAAGAAACAACAAATAACGTTCGTGGATCCACTCTAACTTATTTTCCTTTTTTATATAATAATCTAAAAATAAAAATAAACAGCACATATACATACATATTATACATATATATTTAGGCCGTGCGATATACGATCATTTATAAAATACAATTATATTTATAAAATACAATTATATTAATTTGTAAGTTTAATGTTGTTAATTTAAAAATCTAATTATCATTGACATTGAAAATGATTAAGAGCTGTTGGATTTTGGACATTTTAATTTAATTAATTAGACTTTTTTTTTTTTTTTTTTTGAATGACAATTGAATTAGCAAAGCAAGTTGCTAAAGCATTCATGAGTTGGATTGACCGTGAGTTCATTACAAGTCTGATCTTATCAATATAAACCACATTCATATATAATTCAAAATTGTCGTTGATATCGATCCACGATTTTAAAACGTTCGACCAAATTTCGGAGGTTATATATTTCACCAATCAAAGATGCATTATTTCGATCTATGGTACGAGTCCATGTGTTGGCGCACCCGGTCGAGAGATGTGATCGATGTGGTTTCTTCGCCTCTCCTCAATATACCAATTGTATGGATTAATAATAGTAAATAATTAAAAAAACAAAAAGAAAAAAAAAACACAAATGCAATGTAATTCGATAGTTAGTTTTTCACTACATGTTTGGTGAGTCACCAATTATACGAATCTAAATTTATATGTGTAGCATAAACTAGTCTATAATTAAAACGTTTGATACTATACATTTATGTTGCATGAGTTTGATTTGCGAAATTCAACGAAATTTTATGGAATTGAAATTTCAATTTCATTTCATAAAGGTGTTTAGTAAACAAATAAATTGATTCGGAAGTTATTAAACGTATTCATTCAAAGGAATTCACATTCTTTGACAATTCAATTTGCTTAATGAATTCCAATTACATCAAAAATACTTCACTAACTAAACGCGTGCACCATTAGTATTAAGCTGGTTATCGGTAATGATATGCAGCATCCTTACAAACTTAAAGTTAGAAACAAGCTTGAATCTCAAAATTAGACATTTTCATTGTTATTGGATTACAAGTTAACCAACCCTTGGCCCTCCACACTCTCCTTTAACAACTTAACTAACAAACCCCTAAAATCATATATCCTTCTCCTTCAATCACTCTCAATCTCCCACTCCCACTCGATCTCTTGAATTCTCTCAAATATATATGTTCTCAATTCGAAATATTCATCGATCGCCAACTAAAAACCATTCATGCACAATAAGTTTCAATCCCGAAATTCAGCTAAAAGATCCATAAATATGTTGGTATGTTGAGCACATCAAGAGTACCATTTACAAGAATCAAATAATGATTAGTCTCTAATTAAAGAAGAAGGTGCTCATAATTCATAATTCATTTATATAATATATATGAAGTTAAAGTGGTCTTTCGGGTTAATAGCGGTCGTGGTTATGGTGGTGCTCACGGTGTTGCTTGTCGTTCTTCCGTTGGTTTTGCCGGCCGTTCAGCCACCTCCACTTCTACTCCTCTTGATACCGGTTTTAATCATGTTTGTTCTTCTTTTCTTGGCTTTTACACCTTCAAAGGCCCCACCATAAAACGACGTGGTTTCATGTGGTTCATAAATACTTCCTAGTTCGTACCATGCAATGAATCTGGCTTGCAGGTCAATTAAAATATATAAATAATAATAAAGAGTTTGAATTTTTGGTTCACTACGGCCGGTCGTCGTATATATATATATAATATAAATTATTACTGTAAATCATAGTTATGTAGATATGTAGATATAGTATATACGTCCTGTTTTAATTAGTTTCATCAGTTTGCTTAACGTATATTTTTTTAGCCTTTTAGCTTTAATTAATTACTCGTATAAAACTGACTGAGCTATGAATTAGGATGGTGTATACGTTACTTATATATATTTTCTTTTACCCTTTTGCATTAATTAGTCACTCGATCCATACATCACATATATATGTACGTATATAAGAATATTATTGTTATTATTGTTATCAAATAATGTAATTGTTTGATTATTAAAGTTTTTTTATAAATGAAAATAATGTGATCTTTTGATTTTTAAAGTTTTGAATGAAGGGTAGTCGTGATTTCATGTAGCCACATTATATCATGCTTAATTTAGTCTATGACAACTAGATTGTTAGAATATATAATCGTTTGATGTTATATACAGGCATGATCAGTCGACCACCTCATCCCTCAAAACGGCTAACTCGCTAAGAGCATTGGCGCCTACCATACCTTCACAATAAAATAATGTTGCAAAATTTGTTATTAATTGAATATCGTCATTAAGCAAATATACATACAATGTCCATATGAATACTTTTTTTAATTACAAGTAAGCAAATCTATTACGATCGAGTAACTTTTTATGTGTAATATAGATCAAATGCTATATACATTCATAAACCGCAAAAGCATTGCCTTAAATTACAAGCTTGAGAGGAAGCAGAACTTGAGTTACACGAGACTCTGAAACTTTAGGATATCTCATGAACGCACACCTTTAACCAATTTGATTTGTTGCCTTTAATTTTACTCCTTACTTGAACAATGTACTTATCGGACACGTAGCGTATGATGTTGCTTTTGGCTCGAATACCGTATAGGCGTATATAGCTAAATCAATTACTAGCCCAAGATCAACACCGAAAAACATTTTTTTTAGAGAGGCGATCTATCGAATACTTTTCTCAAAACAGTCCAAAAATTTTAGTATCTTGTTATCCATCGAATATAATGGACTTATAATTTTGTGTTGTGATACTTTAAGCAGGGAATTTGTAACCTTTGAGAGTTTGAGGGTGCTTTGAAGAAGGAGGACATGTCAAGATTTCCATGAATTTTATCATATGATAATTTTTTTGTTCACAATATCATATTATATGTAACATATAATGATATAAACTCTATAACAAATCGGTGATAAATGGAATAGCCCATTGACTTATATGCAGATATTTATTCTTTAGTTTTCAATGTGATCGAGACACGGATTAAGTTGCACACCATATACATAAGAGCTTTTAGCCATGTTGAACTTATAATTAAATCTCTTATTAATGAACTTATAACTAATACCTTGTAAATCTAATTTATTAGATAAGATATACATGATATAAATTTGTTTATCTATATCAAATCGTCATTTGAATTTTAAAGTTTGGGATTGCGCTTATAAACTAAGATAACTCTACAATAATTAATTTCTTTACGATGAAACCAACACGTGATCAAAATACTTACATAAAAAATAATATTATTCAAATATATAAATCTTATTACTAAATATTATTAAAATATTATTAGTATAGTTATCAGTTAACAGTGTTAGTTATATAGTCAACCTGAAATCAACGAGTTTTATCTTATTCTAACTTCTTTGAGAGTCGTCCACACATCAACTTCTGCTTCTCATCATGAATTCCGTCGCTAAAATCTGTGACAAAAAGAAACGTAAGGTAAGTGAGGATGTGTATTCTTCAACTACTTCAAACTACAACAATGGTGATGTTGGAAATTGTTGCCCATGTATGGAGGCTGATTATCTTGATACCCTTCCAATCGGGTATCGATTCAAACCCACCGACGAAGAACTCATTAACCATTATCTGAAGAAGAAGATCAGTAACCTAATTCTTCCCAAGAACAAGATTTGTGATGTTAATGTATATGAATATCATCCAAAGGACATTACCGGTACGTATTATATTATCGCAAGCTTTATACCGTGTTGTAACTGTTTTGTTTGATGATATTGTCCTCTTCTGTTTTCGTTATTTGTTTTTTTTTTTTCTTGACTGCAAACGTGCAACGTATCTCACATATTATGTACAATCACACATGTATACACATTATCTGTATTATATTGATTGTTCAACTTTGTAATTGTATGAGCATAAAGTATATATTTTTGGTAAATGTTATACTCCCTCCGTCCCATATTAATAGTCCAGTATTCCATTTTGGGTTGTCCCAAATTAATTGTCCACTTTCATAAATGGATAAAAATGATGAGATAAAATCCTTTTACACCCTTACTTTATATATGTAGGACAAAAAAGTAGGTAAAAAGTAAAGGGTAAAACTGTAATCTTATCAAAAAGTAAGAGAGAAGTTAATGTTTTCTTAAACTGCGTGTTTTTTGTCTGGGGACAATTAAATTGAGACGGAGGGAGTAGCATAGTATTCATACTTTTAACACAGGCTCTGATACCAATTCTAAATGATCGAATATCAATATCAATGAACGGATCGATTGAATCGTGTATGCAAGTGTGTGTTTGATAGGAACTTTGAGAGCGTTTTGTTTATAATACACCTTAATGTGTGTTTGGAATGACAAAGCTTACATGAATAACCACCTAGAGTTTGATATTACAATTTAGCCCAATAACTAATCAACGTTTTACCATCTATTATTATTGCTAACAATATGTTAAATGAAGTTTGATCACTAAGTGTACTAAATAATGAATAGAGATATTTAAAAAAAGTCCTTTGTCATATATGTTCAAATGAGACAGATTTGCAACTAATTTGTTTTAGCAATTACATTTAACTAGCACTTATAAATAATTTTCACAAGCATGCATAGGAATGGACCCTAAAGTGTGTAGAATCAGTCTATCAACTGATTTAGTTGTTATATATGCGTTGTACCATATATAAGTCTGTAGAATATATAAACAGAATAATTTGGTGTAGCGGTTAATGATTTAATGTCATTGATCTAACTTCATGTAAGCTTTATATAAACAGGGAATAACCCGCAGGCTAGAGAAGGTGAGTGGTACTTTTTCACGCCAAGAAACCGAAAGTATGCTAATGGTAACCGACCAGACCGAAAAGCAGGTTGTGGTTTTTGGAAAGCTACGGGTCCTGATACAGTTATCAAAGATAATAATGGTAAAAAAATTGGTGGGAAAAAGTCGTTGGTGTATCATGAAGGCAATTCACCAAAAGGGGCTAAAACAGGGTGGATGATGCATGAATATGTAGCCGAGGTTAAGCCAAGAGAACGCTTGGGTGCAGAAGACATGAAGGTTTTGAAATTAATTAAATCCTAATTGTTTGAATTCTATAATAATGCTTGTATTTTATTATATGTTGATGTATATGATGTATATATCTAATTTGATTAATTTGTGCAGCTTGATGACTACGTGTTATGTAGGATCTACAATAAGAACTATAATAAGGCGCAAAATGTTGCGAATCAGCAGCCTAATGTAGTATCGAATGATCCTGAAAACCGGTCAACAGAAGTTCCTCCGGCTGAACAGGCTCGTGTGGTCTCAAATCAAGTTGGTCAACTGTCAAATCTACTCTCAAACATGTGTCATGTTGAAAACAACTTGCCAAATCTTGATTCTAATCTACACTTGAATGGCTATCTCAAAAATGCAGAACTGGAAGTGAAAAGGCAAGTTATGGTCTCAAATCAAAATGTGAATCGTCCCACTAATTTTCAAAATGAGAACAATGCGGTTGTTCAACTGTCAGATCTACGCTCAAATATTCGTTGTGTCAAAAAGAATTTGCCAAATCTGGATTTCAATCAACACTTGTATCCAAGGGTCCAAAATGCAGTTCCAGAAGTGAAAAGGGAAGAAGTTATGGTTTCTGATCATCAAAACGCTAGTGTCGTCTCTTATCAAGACATTAATCCTACCATTTATCAAATGCAAAATTCTTTACACTATCATGATCAGAATATGGGATATCTTCCTAGAACAAGTTTTCCAAAAATCGGAACTAATCCATTAGTAAACGGTTCTTCTGACAGCCGATTCATGAGCAAACACTTATTAACCGCGAATCGTTCTCCATATTTTCCACAACTGACAAATCAAGAACTACTGGCTTTTCAAGAAGGTAATGGTTGTGATCAGTTTGAATTTGACAGGTACATAGAAAGAATGTTCTCACAAGATACAAATGATTGTATTCTTGATGAGGAATATAAGCATATGTTTGATGGACATGGGCGACTATTGGATACCGATGAGTTGAAGACGTTTGAAGCACCAAACGGCGACGACAAAACGATATAAGGATCAACGGAACACAAATTCGAGTACGTGGTCATGTTTTACTTTCTAACCTTTTTAGTGTTCATAGGTACGTTTTTCTTAGACCATCTTTGGTAAGTTTTTTGGGAAGTTTTTTGCTATTTGAAAAAGCTCTTAGGGATGTGATAATTGTGTCAAGACATTGGTTTTGGGTAACAGAGTAATCTGCCAAATCCATTTTAGCATATATCTATAATTTTAGTGTTACAAAATCTTGCAAAACAACATGTCCAACGAGTAGCTCATGACCTTATATGCAGACGTCTATTTCTTTTATTTTTTGATGTGTGACATGAATTTGCACCCAACGATAAAAATATCTTTGAAATTTGATAGACCAAGAATCTAAATTCCATTTTTTAATTTTGTTTGATTTGCAGGATGAAATTAATTTATATTCTATTTCATATTATTGTGTTTGATTGGCAACACCTAGACTACAGTTAATGAATTACTGCAATATCTAAAATTGGATTAGTGAACTCGATCAATGGTTGTAATGTTTGCAATGACCATGTGACATGATTTAAAAGTTGATAAAAATAGATTTTCTATAAATTGTTAAGGAAAAACTCTGTAAGAGCATCCACAATGCTATGAACTTTCACAAGTCCATAGCATTGCCTCATCAACTTTTCATAAAGTACCAATCTTATAAACCTTCCCCTCTAGTCCTATAAACTTCACCAAGTCCATATGAGTTCCATAATTGCCTTCTATGGACAAGTCCATGCACATGGACATCTAAAAAAATTCTATGGACTTTGCGTATGGACATCCTCCTACAATGCATGTCAATATGTATGGACTCCATGTCATCTCCACCTAGGCTAATACCATCTCCACCTAGGATATGGACTTGGTGTATGGACACCATTGTGGATGGTCTAACACTGTTTATTAATATCAGCTATATTATTATATCTTATTCTTATCTTATTTATATTTCTTATTATATTTTAAAATATATATATTATTATAATTATATTATATAATTAATTACATACTCGTATTATACTTCTTTAACTCCAAAATTTGTTCTTTAAAATATATAATAGATATCTTATTTTCCTTTCACCTTTTGGAGCATTCTTTGTCAATATTATACTTCATGCGTTCCGGTCAAATGATGAACTTTTCCAAATGTATGCAATTCAAAAAAAATATGCATTTATAACTTGTGGTGGAGTTAGGAACTAATAATTGAGGGAGACAAAAAAAAGTTTTTTTTATTATTTTTTAAGTTTTGAGGCGTCAAAACTTATGCAATTTTATAAATACCTTAAAAATATTTTTTTTACATGATTGGAAATTTTTTGGAGGGGTAACTAACTAACTGCCCCCATGCCCCCTCTACATACGACCCTGGTTATAAATCTGTCGACTAATTAAAAGATCATATTTACCCTATATTTACACTTTTTTTAATTCATTAGTATAAGAAATAGACACTTATAAGATAACTCAAAATATAAATGTGAACGCTTTAAATAGAACAACATAACCGAAAAGAATATAATTCCGTTTTCTCTCTTCCTCTTTCCATATAAATACACACATTGTCCTATACTTAAAACTTAACTCATAAATATTAGATTACACACACATTTACATATTCTCTCTTCAAGTCTATACAACCTTATTAAAAACCACATATATGCATCCATCCATCCATTTACATTTCACTTGATACCACAACAAAAAATGATGGTTTTGAGTTCATCATTCGACGTCCAAAAACGACACCGTTTCGACGAGTCAAGAAAACCGTACAAAACCAACACGTTTCCGGCGATGTTCAGATGGAGTTTCGGGTTGAAAGCGTTAGCAGTGATGGTGTTATTCACGTTGTCATTGGTGGTTCTTCCGTTGGTGTTGCCGCCACTTCCACCACCTCCATCGTTGCTGCTTTTTGTTCCGGTGGTGATTATGTTCGTACTAGTTTTTTTGGCTTTTGTACCGTCGGAAATACCGCCGGACGGTGGTGTTTATTCCGGTTGAAAAACTATGCAATGAATGTGGCTATAATTTTTGCAGTTGTTAAAAGTTGAAATTAAAATTAAAGTAAAGATTGAAATTATTTGGTTGTTTTTACTTTTTAATCATTTTATGGCGTTATTATATTTTCATGCATGAATGAATTAATACATTATAGTTCCATGTATCTATGAATCTATCCATCTTTTTATTAATTTACTATTTATGGGGTTTAAATTAGAGGTAGTAATTTATGTGGACGTCGGTTTCAATTTCAAATCAATTTGAAACTATATTTAGTACTGCACTAGTAGTTTTAAGATGCAATGTTTCTATTTTGATTGGGTCTTGATAACGTGTACTATTTTCTTAAATATGAAGGGACATTAAATGGGTCTTGAAAATGCTATTTTGTGGAAATTTATAAGTACTGATTTTTTAAATCTATCAAAGGTAACTAGCATGATACTCGCGCTATGTGACGGAAGTTACTACTTTTATTGTAAACAGTGAGTCAGTGACTCAACGCTAGTCATATATTGTTTTTGTTGTTCATTGATGGATTATATGTGATTGAGAGTTGATATAGTAGTTTGCCCGTTTTTAGAGCTCGAGATTAGGAATTTAATTGGTGAAAAGTGAAAGGTATGTGAAAAGAATGAGGTTATAGTTCAAATTGAAGATTAGATAAATAAATATGGAAATGTTGAGTCTTGATTTTAAGAAGTTTTTAAAATTAAAATACTAAGATGTTTTATATATTAGTAATAGATAAAACAAAAACAAATTTAAAATTCTAAATCATTATCTTAGTTCTGTTATACAATAGTTTTAAATATATAGAAGATATGTAAAAAACAATATATTTAAAATCAAGGATGAGGTTTTTCAGCCGAGAATATTGAATTTTTTGGGCCTAAGTGTATATATGTAGTTGGCAAGCTAACCGCAACATTGTTTTCGTTAGAGATACGATGCATTTTGTTTTTTGTATTTTTTTTCCAAATTACAATAATACTCCGTACATAACAACTGTATGTTACTCACTCCCTCCCATTTCAGATATGTTGATTATCATTTTGATCGATTTGTCTAAGATAAATGTCCACTTTCAAGTACCTTAAATATGTTATTTGATTAGTGAAAAATGTACTTAACGAATATTTTTTAAAACCATGTAAATTGTCAAAGTGGAGAGAGGGGTAATCAACTATAGCTGAAATTGGAAGGTTAATCAAATACTGTAATTAGTTACTTTGTGACATGTAGTAAACTTCACCGCAAATCAAGTTGGAAAACAAGACTAGTAAAATATATGCGTTGACCTGCTTGGGAGAAAACAAGAGCCCAAAAAAGGGGCACATAGATTCTACGTACGTACTATTTTGGGCGGTTTTGACTTTTAGCACCTCTTTTATTACGGAGTATTATTATTATTCTTAAGGGAGGTGATACTTTCCGTTGGATTCTATTATGCACCAAACATATATGTTAAAATAGTTGTATTATATTTTCATGAATTTTGTTAAAGGTACGTTTAAGAGTACAACTTCCACATAATAAAAGTCAGCTTCAATTGAAAATTATCAACCGTTAACCATCTTTTAACCGTCATTAACAACCACCACCCAAATTCATTAGTTGTTATCCCTAGTCTTAAGGGAAATTTAAAAAAAAAAAAAAAAAAAAAATCCATGACATTGACTGATTAAAAATACTGAAGAGATGACAAATAAATTATCCTATGATGCACACACTCCACATCTATATCGTGAGTTAAGTTGTTGATATTAATCAGCCACTAGAAATAATTAAAAATGTATCTGGTGACAGAAAAGATACATTGCATCTAGCAAATCAATCGTCGACTTTTTTCATATATAAGCTAAATTCTAAGCAAGTAGATCGATGATAATTTTATTGTAATCATTTTTTTACGATAAAATATGACTTTAAATAGTGTAATCAATGTGTGGTGATCTGTACATCATCAAAATATAATCATACACTCATACACCAACGTAGGGATGTATGTATTACTATTCACCGACCACTCGCTAGTTAATTGGGAAAATCTAAAGACACCCCCTAAATTACCAGGGGAGACCCCTGGCCCACTTCGGCCCCGTGCAGTCCTTTTTCAGTCCAGTTTTATTTAAGATCAGTTCTAGTTCATTACAGAATCAGTTTCAGTTTTAGACTAAACAGGGGGTATGAATTAGAAAAAGAGGGGGTATACCCAGAAAGTAAAAAAAAGAGAGCATTATGTGATTGATTAGATGGATGGAGGGGGTAAGAGATGGAAAAAAGTGGGCCAAGAGGGGAATCTTTAGTAAGAACCTAGTTAATTGTAATCCAAAGACGTACCACAGGTACGTACAAGATACAATTTAGGGGTGACAATTCGGGTTGGGTTGGGTTGACGGGTTCAGATTGTTGGGTTGTCGAGTTGAATGGTTCAAGTTGAATGGTTAAGGTTGTCGGGTTGAATGGTTCAGGTAGAATGTTTCGGGTTATCGGGTTCGGGTTGTCGGGTTGACGGGTTCGAATTTTCGGGTTGGCGGGTTGTGCTTCAGAAATATTCGAGTCGGGTTCATGTCGGGTTTCGTGTCGAGTTAGAAATTGCCAGCCCTAAGATACATTGCACCTATGATAATCAAACTATTTACTCTTTAACTAGGTTCAAGTTTCAAATTAATTTGTTTGAAACTGTACTAGATTTCAGAACATCAATTTTTCAGTTTGTTAATTATTTGAGTTACAAGCAGGTCGTAGACATGACGTGGGCAGCGTAGGCAGCCACCCCCACAAGAATTTTTAAATTACGTAAAAAACTACGGAGTAATTTTTTTAAGGTATTAATGACCTTTTAGAAATTTCGCCCCCACAAAACTTTAAAGAAAATAAAAATAATTTTTTTTTGTCCCCTCCATTTGAATTTTATGGCTCTGCCCATGGTTACAAGTGTTGTAAGGCATGTCCCAGCAGTGCGTCACTTCTCCGAACGACGGAATTGACGCCATTACAGGTCCGTCGATTGATTCGTCAGATATCCGACGAAGAAACGAACGTGTTAGATTTTTTTATTTAGTGTACATAAACAAATGTATATTGGTAAATGGTAAATGTGAGGTCCCAAAATTAAAGTGACGGTGTCATTATTTACGATCATATTAATTTATAAAAACTGATGCGATACTAATTTAACACAAACTGAGCATTCATTTTCGATCCCTTGTTGGAAGTGGTTTAAACTTTAAAGGTAAAAAGAAGAGAAAATTACACAAATCGTCCTTTAACTATATACCAAATTTCACTGACAGTCCTTTACAAAATTTAATTACACCAATCATCCTTTATTTTAAAACTCATTACGCTGATAGTCCTTTATACTAACGATCGTTAACTCTCCGTTAAAAGGATCACAAGTGATATTTTTTTTACTCTTTTAATTTTTTGAGCAAACTATAAATTATAAAATCTAAAATATGTATAAATACATTATTAGCTACATAAAACATCATTTTTATTTTTTCCACGAAACATCAAATTTTATAGTCCACCACCCAGCTATCTTTCAACAATCTTACATTTGTGGCTTAAAGTGCGGAAAAAAATTTTGTAACACCAAATTTATCCACACTATCTCTTGTATGGAAAAATCATGTGTTACAAATTTTTTTCTACACTTTTAAGTATTGAAAAGTTGTAATTTACCCACACTTATAAGTGTGAGCTTTTCTTTCTTACATATATAAGTGTGTAAAATCTTATCTCTTTCAAATAGTTTTACACATTTTCTAAAAGCGTGGAGAAAAAACTGTGGTAAAATGACATTTTTTTTTTGTAGTGCAAAGTCGTGTCAGGATTAGATGAATGAGTGACGGAGGGTCCCCGGGTCGTGAATGATGGTGGTGGACAATAACATTTGATGTTTTAGTGTAGAAGAGGACCAAATTTGATGATAAATTTGCTAAGTGTTGTAAGGAAGATGAAAGTGATGTTAATAACATATTAATACATATTTTAGATTTTTATAATTTATATTTTACTATACCAACTAAAAGAATAAAAAAAATATCATGTGTGGTCCTTTTTAACGGAAAGTTAACGATCGTTAGTCTAAAGGACTATTAGCGTAACAAGTTTTAAAATAAAGGATGATTAGTGTAATTAAATTTTGTAAAGGACTACCAGTGAAATATGAGGTAAACATAAATGACGATTTATGTAATTTTCTCTAAAAAGAATATACATTGCACCAAACTATATATGGGACCCACTTTGTGGGCACATTCATATCAAGTGGTACCCCGACTCGAAGTATCAAAATCCATGGTTGCACCACTTGTTTAATTTGTACTCATTGCATCCCGATACGACATTTATTTTTCTTTTTTAAACACCTTTAATTAATTTGAATTCATAATTTCATATGTAGTTAGCAGTAAAATGCCACATACAATGTATTATTATTCGGTTCAATTTCACTTTTGACATTTTTGAAATGACGTTTTAATTAGATTATATGTATCTCATTAATCCAGTTACATCCCTATTGCTAAATAATGTCCGTTGTAGCGATAAATATTTGTTGCTAAAATTAGAAAGCTTACTATAGCGATAACAATACACCGTCACATTTTAATCCTACATCAATTAACTTTTACGAAGTATTTTAAACTGTTTTACATGACAATATTATATTATAATGCATGATAGTGGTGTGTATAAGTGTATTTGTATTATCTATCGAAGTAATGATATATAAACCTAATTAAATAGATATAAAAATACGCATAATTTTTTAATTGGTTAATACAGTTATAAAACACATATCATTATCATATTTTAGGCCTACTTTAGATGTCGCTAATTATCATTTTCCCGTGTTTTACAAATATATCAGCATGAAATAATTGAAACTAAAACGGAATCTTGTACAAGTTTAATTTGATGACGTGGACATATGGATGACCATAGATCTATGAGATCCAGAACCAGGTGTTTTGAGTCCACTTGTACGGTTCGTCCTTACAGCTTTTCCTTCATTCCAGCCCGTACGGCGAACGAGAGAGACTTGCGCTTCCCTAAACTTTTTTTCACTATTTGATTTAAAAATCATGTAGCAGTTATTTACTTATTTTAAAATTTTGTTATTAATTGTAATATTATACTAAACTATATTTGTATAGCTCAAATTCGAATTAGTAGAATACAAATTCAATCACCCTTAATTATAAAGAAATTATACTCTTTGTACTTCATAGTTGTCATGAATGGTAAAAAAAAATTGCCGGATATTTTACTGATCAACATTTAACGTGCGACACTACCTCGGATATAGGGGCGGAGACAGAGCGGAGTCAGTGTAAGCAGCCGCCCATACAAGAATCTATAAATTACGTAAAAAAAGGACTTTTTTTAAGGTATTAATGACATTTTAATTTTTTCACCCCACAAAACTATAAAAGAATGAAAAATATTTTTTTCTACCCCCCTCTCGTTGAATTTCCTGACACCGCCGTGCTCGGATAGGTGATATGTCAACGGCTACAACCGGTAATATCTCTTTCTAGTGAAATTATCTAATACACCATTGGAAGAGTACTCAAATTGCCAATATGCCCATGAACATTAAGAAACGACAGAAAAACCTCTGAAACGACATCAAGGCACTCCATAAAAGTATATACGATAATACGGAGTAATATTTTTGTATAGCAGTTATAATACGGAGTAATAATGTATACGTATGATGCTGGTATTTCTAATTAATGTTTTAAAATAATGTGATATTATAAATACTATAAATTATACCAAAGGATAGATATTCCGAACTTATGATCTTTTATAGAAAACGCTTTTTAATCTTAGAATTTATTGTGAAATGTAAATAATACGGAGTAACACTTTATAATTCTAGGGAACTGAATACATAATTAATCATGACCAAATAGTCTTTTTGTTATGATTCCTGATTGGACCAAACACAAATATATGCGGCAAGTTGTCCAATGGTGTATAAAAGTTAGGGTATATGACGTGCTCCATACATGGTCAATTCCAAGAACACGACTA
Source organism: Helichrysum umbraculigerum (assembly GCA_949592205.1). NCBI lineage: Eukaryota > Viridiplantae > Streptophyta > Magnoliopsida > Asterales > Asteraceae > Helichrysum > Helichrysum umbraculigerum. The sequence goes on along the minus strand of CATIUR010000002.1, from coordinate 8,910,005 downwards.
GGAACACCAGATGCAAATGCATGCATTTTACTATACCGAAGTCCATAAATACTTAAATAGTGATGCATGAATCTTTATCTAAAAGTGATGCTTTTTTTCTTTCAAGATTGCAGGAGTTGTTGGCTCAAATTAAAGATGATTATTTTTTTCATTCATAATATATGCGTCAATAATGGAGGATGACAAATAATACCCGTGATAGTAGCATAGCTACGGGGGCATGCAATATAAAATAGAGGTCACGGAGTCGGTTTTTATTCTCGTGCTTCTTTAATCGTGAATTATACGATTTACCTCTGTTATATTATCCGTGAGAGAGATCATAAACACGTCAGTCAATTACTTTTTTGTTTTTGGAGGATGACAATGGTACAATTTAAAAATCAATTAAAGAATATATCTTTATAATGTATGTTATATTATTTTAATTCTTAACTTCTGATTATTTCACTCATGACAATGGTCCAAATATCGAGTAAAAAATGTTTTTTTATTATTTGAATTTTTTATGTGCCGTATTTCACAAATACAAAAACAAAATCACGCTTATTCATAAATCAGGTTAATCTAGCGGCTCAATCCCACAAATGCTTACTTGTGTAACATTTTGGGAACTCATTTTCATGTTGAGGTTCCTACATCGTGTGAAAATGGTGTCATATAATTGTCGAGTTTCCGTTCCAATGTTCAAAACAAATTGAGCATGATAAGCTTCGACCATTTCGCAATACCTGCAAATTAAGTAACCAAACGTCATCGACCATAAACATATACATAAGTTCACGTCGGGCCGGTTAAAAAATTATCGAAAGGGTAACATGTATTGTCTGAAAAGACCTAAACTTTGTTCTTAGTTCTTACCATACACCTCGTTGAGGTTCAAATTGAGAACCATTTGCGACGAAACAATGAGGATGCTCACTAGGGAGACGTGGATGTGTCATGGATATCGTGTTGAGTTGACTATCGTTATCCCACCAATCCTCATCCCTAATTATAAACGTTGCGTTAAAAACAGTGACAACATTTTCATGATGATAGTAATAGCAATTAATTTTTAATACTCCAAAAGTATAAATCCTAGTAGTAATGTAGTACATAACATCCTAATTTCTAACGAAATACAGGTTTTCAGAAAATTCTCTTTAAAATAGTTTAGTAGTATAGAGAAATGTCGCATTCTTTGATAAACTCATAAACATAACCAACTGCATCAAAGTTCAACATTAACTCACCTATACTTTTTGTAAGGGGGCTGGACGTGTGAAGGGTAGCGCCATTTGCTGGTCCACAACGTTTGAATGTCTAACCACGCATTACCACTTTGTATTCTCTTGGGGACTACTTTCCCTTCAACTTGTTTTGTAGCTTTAGATGCATAGCTAAAATAGTATGTATCCGGAAATGTGTTGAGTTTGCTATTTATTTGAGTTGATCCCTGAATTGTAACGTTGGGAAATACCCAATCGCCTGAAGCAAAAGGGCCTGCATTTCCCAGTAAGCAATCAACCAAGCCCCAAAAACCTACATTCTTTCTAGACATACGGAAGTGATCAAACCCGAAATTGTAGTATCGTTTGAGCCAAGGAATATCAAGCCAATCGTATATTGTCATTGCATAACAAAAGAACCAGATTGTACTTGTGGTTTTTGCAGATTTCCAATCATCTGGTCTGAAAGTACATAAAATGGCTCATGATCAAACTTCTAAAAATTGATTAACTACCATCATAATGTAATTATGACCCTGTTTTAGAGCAATGAAGATGAATCCCATAAAATGAAAACTAAATATTAATGGATTAACGAATTTTACTTCATCCCATATATGTAAGTTATGGTGCTTCCATTAAGTGCTCCTGATACTGAGGTTATACTTGCTATCCATTTTGCACTTGTGTTATCATACCCCTTGAAAGCCTGAAAAGATTTTTCTCTTAGAAAAAAATCATATACTTTTAGTGGTATGGGTGTCTATATTGAATTGCAGTTTTTAAGAACACAAAGATTGAAATAAAAAACTTATTGTTTAACAGTAACTCTATGTGCTTGATCACCATAGTGAATCACTATAGACTCTGAGTGAAAAGAAAAAAAAAGACGTAGTTTTGGCATTTAACACTTGCTAAAAAGCTGAATGTAATATTTTGAGATGATAAACCTTATCGGCAAGCATTTGCTGCAATATACGAATAACTTGAGCTCCGGCTGAGTGGCCAACTAAATGAATCGGGTTGTCTTCATTCCACTCTGGATATTTTCCTGATGACATAATACCAAGTAACATAATCAGTTACAGGCAGAGATTAAGAACAGCGAATTCGTATAGCATATAGAATACCTTTTTGCCAACTACTTTCAAGAACGGATCAAAATAATTTACCTAATACCTAGGGGCTAGAATGCTCAATAAAGGACATGTTTTAATAACTCTGTAGACGTAGTCAAAATTGGGTTCTATTAAGTAATTAACATTAAGTTTTTAAAATTTGTTCATTTTTTAGGTTTAACATTTAGATTTTGAGTTTGTTCTAGTAGATCAAAGGGAATTTAAGCCTTTAAAGCAGACAAGCTAAGAGCATTCAAGCCTGCGGATTTAGACATGATTAACTCTAAATTCCTACATATTAGTTTTGTAATACCGAATTACATCTCTTCATATTATATATGTAACACACACAAATGTTATATCCTTGAAACATCCTAATTCGCTTAGATCATACAGTGCTATTAGACTTTTGCAGCGTGTATTAGGCCAATGTGTACACATATGTGAAAATATTTCAAAAATGTGAGGTAACGTATATGGGATTATGGGCTCCATTGGATGTTTAATAAACTTATCATCTGAATAAACAGAGTATTTTAGAGTTGAATTAGTCGTAGTAATTGAGATATAACGACATAAGAATCAACAGTTTTTCGTTAACTGTCAGTCATTGCATACTGTAATATAGACTACCTTGCTCATAAACATGTCCGAATTGTGAATGTCTATTAGCCTTGCTATGTTCTTCCCCATAATCAACTTGTCCGCCTTTTAGGTAATAAAACAGTTGACGTGCCCTGGAAATTACAAACACTTTTCTCAATCAAGACTTGTTTGAGAATGCTAATGTGTTTGTCCAATAGCCCAATAGGTATTATAACTTAGCTTAATCTAAATTGGGACTGTCATCGTATAACATTTTAGCAGCTAGTCTGTTCATATGAACTAAAAGAGAATGATCCACTAATATAAGAAAAGTTGATGCTTTTATAGATTAGAAGATTCAACCCAACTATGAACCACTAAGAAACAAACACACTTGCTAAGAGAGATGGAAAGCACAAAATGAAAACCTGTCGTAAAGGCTGGTTAAAGAACCAAGGTCAGGATTGAAGATCTTTCGATGCATGTTTTCAATTCCTCCAAAGTATGGTATACCGCCCATTTTCTACATACAAACAACGCTTAAAGGGTTATCAATCAATAATAAAATTGTAGGTGCATTACTCTTACGGAGTATTATATAAGCTCTTGCAAAAAGTAAGATAACAGAAATACATACGCCTTCACCAAATCCAAAAACACCGTGAACCAAAACGATTGGAGCGACATCATCATCATCATTTGTGACTGATTCTCGTACATCTTTGCATACTATACTTTTCTTTTTAGAAGCACTTGAGAAAATAGTAGATGTCACAGCTTGACAAAGCATGTAAACAATGTTGTATAACAGTGTAATCACAACAATAACTAAGTGCCATGTTACTTGAAGAATTTCGTAAAGCATGCTAGCTAAACGTCGCAAATGATCCAACATTTTTGACGATCGAGACAAAAACTAAGACAGACATAGAAAGTAAACATGAAATAAAATTAAAAGTATGATCAATACCACAAGAGACAAGGGGACCTTCTCTTATAGGGGTTGGATTTGAAACAATTAGTTGCAGACTTGTTACATTTCTTTTGTTTTAGTTTGTTTTGTAGTTGTCATAAATGAGAAGTAAAGTTGGCTAGCTACTTTTAATTTGCATTCAACTCTTTAAAAGCTATATATATATATATACTTTACAAAATGAATCAATTTATATAAATGGTTTTAATCCTGTTTTCAGTTACAATAAGGGAGTTGATAGATACAACAAACAAATTTATTCATACAACAAACTGTACAATCGCAGAAACTTACAGTACAAGTACCTTATAGCATAAGTTTGTTGTATGTGTCAAATTTTTTTGTTGTATATATCACTCCCCTTACAATAAACATCCATTACACTTGCACTGGTGTGGCGTACTATCCCGACCCACATTTTTGACTACTTCAATTCTAAGCAAAATTTATTGAATTTGGATTCATCATGGTAGTAAAGGGAAAACTCACATACCGTATCATTACGTAACTTACGTACTGAATAGTTTTGGCATTCTTAGTTTCTCACTTATACATAACTATACCCTTAATTTACTTTTAACATTATACAAACTTTCGAGGCTGCTACCGTTAAAGATAATTCCCTTAATAACACAATAACTTTGAAAATGAATTCTAGTCCTCTCATGGTAGAACATTCTACTAGTTACATAGGCAGTCCATTTGAAGCCGCCATGATTAATATTTGTAGTCCAATTTCGCAGTCACTTAGCCTAATTTTTGTACACCCAATTGTTGACATATGCATTGATTGCTCATAAAAGTCAGATCAGCTCTATATTTGACAGAAGGGAATCTCCTTATATTACCTTTAACAGTAATGTATAAAATAGTGATTAGTTCTAACGAATATATATAAAAAGTGATGTATTAACCTAATCTAGACGATTCCTTGAAGCGAGCTAGCAATTGCATCATTGCATGAACCGTCAACTGAGTAGAGAGCATTTGCTGGAAATAGGAGTTAGTCTCTGTCTTTATCATCTGCTTATACTTCAGTTGTTGACGAATTAGGACCACCATTGATTTTCATCTTTGAACTTCTGTTCGTAAACTTCAAAAGTAGCCTTCCCATTTCATTTGAAACGACACATTAAATTGACAAATTCAGAACTAGACATATGCAGTATGTACAAATTGCAGACTCCAGAATAGTACCTTTACGTACAAACTTAATTGAGAACTGGTGGACGTACTCTACACATTGTTGCTGCTTTAATCATGTTACATTTAGCAGCATCCAGCAACGGGTCAGCCTGAGGCACCTTATTGGAGCACAAGTTTCCTTATTCCCATCGCCTTTCAGCAACAAACACAAGCCCTGGATTGTTATTTGCAGGCATAACCAGGCTGCAGGTCCAATGACTACGTAAACATGGCCTTTGCCCATTCATATCTATTCCATGACCGGAACAGGGGAGGAGGCCGAGCTGTAGGTCACGTGACCTGCACCGAGTTCCTTTGTTGACGGTAGAAGTTTCCCTTATTACAAAACACTGTATGTGCCAGTTCGGGCTTTGCTAACGCTCAGGCACATTTATATACTTTTTCAGCTTGTGAGGATAATGTCTGGTGCGGAAATGGTCCCGAGATATAAACAACCAATTAAAGATCATGAATTAGTTTAGATAACAAACAATTATATGCTATTTCAACAACTAATTACTATTTAGATGAGATATTTGTGAACCAAAGAACACTTCACACATTTATTTTAATCTTAATGGTAATTAGTACCATTATTATGTTTTAATGTTTTATTTAATTGTTTTGCAACTCTTGATTGGTCCGAGACTTTTGATATTCAAGAGTTATTGGTTTATTAATTTTCAGCCTTTATAAGGTTCTAAGTTGTAATAGAATAGAAGTTTTGAGTTTTATAAAAATGGAATTTTCTCTCAATTTTGTGTTAACAATTGAGTTGAATTTATCCTCCCCGCGGCATTCTTGTGAATCAACATGTGTTTGAAAATCCTAACCGCGGTATTCTTTGTAATACGTGAATTAGAAGGAATTATTCTTGGTATTCAGGGAATCAACAAGTCTAATTCGTGCTATCTTATTTTCACCCTACATCAATATCTCTGATAGTTGCAGAGAGTTTCCTAGTGTTGGAGTGTTCTGAAGCCATAATGAGTAAGTCTTGTGAGGATAATTTTGTCACCGGAAAATCATAACGTTTACAGTTTACACCTTGTAAGATTTCAAGTTCGGACTACTAAACAGGTGTTGGAATTTGTGTTTTTGAACTGATTATAGGTTACTACGATTATAAACTGTTGGGAAAATAAAGTGACATTAATTTTTATGTCACACTATAGATTTGATGAGATAAAGTGTAAACTGATTAGGAAACAATAGTTGGAATGCTTGCAAGTCATTACTACTGCTGGTGCAACAATTACTACTGCTATACATGTGTTTCTACTGCTCGAGTAATTGTTTCTACTGCTTGAAGTATTCCTTAGTTTCTACTGCTAGTGCAAATCTAGTAGTTAATACTGTTAATGCAAATTCCATTATTACTACTGCTTTGTGGATTAGGTTGTGTCTGTCACCTAATATGTAAAAAGAAAAGTACAGGATCAGACCATACATATATGGATAGATTTGTTTCCAAACATTAATTAGAGAAACTTGTAAAGGACTCTATCTTTTATAAATAGAGATCCTTACCTTAGAGGTATGGTGTTTGTGTTCTTGTGACTTGGAACATACACCAAAGAGATAGAAACATCCCTAAGGTTGTAAACCCTGATACATAGAAGTTATATCTATCTTGTTAATTTTATTAATAAGATTAGGGATTTGGTTTCTAAAAGCTTCTTTGTGTTCTTCATATTGTTCTTATTATGTTTTAATCTTTTGTTTGGTGTTAATCGGGACTAGTCATAAACATTTAGTATTTGGATAGACAGATTTTGCTTCTGATTACCTTATTATTCAAAGCATGGGAAATCATCTTTGGATAACTAGTTCCATGTAGCTGTAGGGTTTTCTATTCCCTAACTAGATTATTATACACGCAGCTGATGTGACGTAAAAAGTCATGTTTTTAAGTTCAATATTCCACACTTTTTGGACGCATCTTTAGTGAAAACATTCCCAATTGATGATTATTTACTAAAATTCACTAAAGTAGTCCAAATATAGGCGTTGCTGCAAAAATCACTAAAAACGTCTAAATAATGAGCAAATCAAGACGAATATACGTGCACAAATTCTTCCGACCTCATTTACCTTATAAGATTCACATTCTAACCTCATCATATGATAATACATGTAAAAATGAGTCCGGAAAATCAAGAGTCATGCAAAATGGTTAGAGAACGGAGAAGACACGACGATTACAAACACCTAAAAAGTCATTCCGGATATGCTTGAGCTCTACATATTCAATTTCCATGAGATTGGCACCATTAGAAGCGTAACGTAATTACGAAGCCACGGGCGAAAGAATCAAGTCAAACGGACGCATTACGAAGGAGATACGCGCGTTTTAAGCAACGAACGAAATCAGACGGAGCCCGTATACGGCCCTGGGCACCGTATACGGCCCCACAGAGACAGTATACGGCCTCATACACACTGTATATGGCACCTCTAAGGCCTTATACGGCCCCTCCTCCCCCCATTTCTGCTTCGTTTGCTTGTACGTGCTGTTTCGGGAGTTGTACGTATGGTTTGAGGCTTTCACTATAAATAGGGGGTCACCTCCACACTTCAAAAACACCTCATTTCTCACTTCATTTTCTCACTTTCAAGTTTCTCTCATTTTCACTCTTTCATTCTCTCTCTCTACTTTCTCTCTCTACAATCTCTCTCTAGAGATCTAGAAGGAAATAGAGAGAGTTAAGCTTACGGTTCGAGTCTAGAGGAAGGTTTAGCTTGGTAATCTTGTTGTAACGAGTTTTTCAAGTTCAGACTATTTGTAATCTTCAGTATTACTGTAACACCCCCAAATTTGATGATTTGCGGAAGCTTGATTTGGGTGTTACTAATCAATAACAAAGCACAAAGATATATAGTAAACGACTCTATATGCGTCGTTTTAATAAAATATATTGATAATAGAAATGTTTACATCATTTAAAGCTTTACATAGCTCGAGTTTAAATAAAATGAGATTTCAGTACATAAGTACTTGTACAAAAATATACTAATGCAAGAAAATCTCAATCGTCTGTATGCTGACTCGAGCTAAAGTCCTGAAGCAGAAACATCCTACTGCTTGGTACCTGCGATATATGCTAAAAGGTCAGCTAGAAAGCTGGTGAGCTCACAGGTTTGAAATCAGTTAATATAGTATTGAAAGTGCCCCCTGGATGTGGATCTAAGTGTTGATCGATAGTAATAGATTGGCGGAATCAATCAATTACACAAACAAGTAATAAACTCAAAACGAAAACAATGATTAATCAAAGTAAACAAGTATATTAGCTTGTAAATCGTATTGGAACTGTTTACAGAAGTGCTTAGTCGACAAATGGTGCTAGGGTTTCGTCAACCCTAGCCGAAAACCCGTAGGTTTCAATTTATACTAAAACAAAATCGGCAGACATGCGTCACTTGGGAAGTGTCGCATGTCGCCGCCCTCATGCGTCACTTTACCTAAGTGTCGCTATGCGTCACTAAGGCAAGTGTCGCCTAATGCTAAACTTAAGTGTCGCAAATACAGAAAATGACTTTTCTAATAAAACTAACTAACGACACTTACAACTCAATAGACCAACTGACAGACACACAAACATGTATCAACAAACTCCCCCGTGTCTTCAGCTTGGTCTTCAAAGAAAAACATCTTCAGTTTAAACCCAACCTGGTGGAAATACTCCACCAGCATGAATACCAACTCGAACACAAATCTCGACCACCTTCTCGAACTTTGAAGCTTCTTCTTGATCATAACGATGATACTCCATCTTACTTTTGTGAAGAGCTTTCAAATCTTTCTTCGTCAAATTGATAAGGCTGATCGGATCAAAAACACGAAGAGTTCTTCCATACTTTGCAGATAAACTCCAATTATCCTTCTCAATCACTGGATCTTCAACCGAAAGATATTCAATGACTGCTTCTTGAGTAACAGAGTCAAACCACCAATATTGTAATCTTTTCAGAAAATCAAGTGGTAATGACTACAAAGGCACAGTTTTCTGACTAGCAGCTGGAGGATAATGATACTTCACAATCGGTTGCTGAGTTCTTGAATCCAACTTTTTCTTGTATGAATAACGAACTCCCAACTCTGGTCTAACCCACAAATACTTCTTGCTGTTAATATCTCTTCTGAGAATCTTCTGAAACATATTACCACGAAAATCATCAGTGTGGTTAACGATGTTCAGCTGAGCAAGACGATTTAATTCCTCCTTCGGCAATGTGCTGATACAGTTAAATCTTGGCCGAAAATACTGTACTCCATCTCTTCGCTTAATAAGAATCAGAAAGTTGACTTCATCAAACTTCCAACTTCTGATTAATCCAGTCAAATCACCTCGAACCTGATATGTTTTGCAAATCTTCAATTCAGGCTTGAGCTTTCGAAACATTGGGCGCTCTGAAGATGTAGACGGTTGCGCTTGTTCAGGAACAGATTCAGCAGTTGGTTGTTCCTGAGTAGTATCTGTTTGAGGCTCTTGGTCATCATCAGAATCATCGGACTCAATGATCGGTGCATCAAAATCATACGGTTGAGCTGGTTGTTTCTGAACTGGTTCCGATTCTCGCTCAGGTGCTGGTTCCTGATGTGGATTAACCAAATATTCTTCGTCTGACCCTGGAACCTCAGCATCCATCTCTATATCATCCGGATCGACTGATCTATCTTCTTCATCATCCGGATTTATCAAACTTTGAATGTATGTGAGATTAACATTCGAATAATCAACCGAAATGGGTCTCGGTTGTCCTGGAACATCAACGAAATAATCCAAAGCAATGTTTTCATTAATAGAATCTGGATTTACATTTTCGGATTCTGGGGGAGGGGTTACATTTGTTTCTAAGGTTCTCTGACCTTCCTCCCCCGAAACAACAGTAACCGCTTCCAATTCTAACAACCTAGACTGCACATCTTTCAATTCTAGCTGCAACTCCTGCACATGAGCTGCTTTTATCTCCAAATCTTTAATTTGAGCAGCTTGAGCTTCAATCACGGCAGCCTGATCATCAAAACGCTTGTTCATCTGAGTTATCTGATCAAGTAACTGCTGAAGCATCGCAGGCGGCGGTTGTTGTTGTTGTTGTTGATCTTGGTGACCAGGTTCCTGAATAGTAATTCCTGTTCGCTGGCGTCTTCTCAATGGTAAATTAGCATAAGACGGAGAAGACCCAGCTGGTCGCTTTCCAAGATTAGGCGGTACATGAACACGCCCCGCAGAAATCCTTCTCAAAATACTCTTAAAGCGTCGAGGATCAGCCAACTGTATTCCATCCAGTGCATCATGAGGTGGTACATCACCTGGAGAATCAGGTGGTGTAAGACCACCATCAGATTCCTCAGCTTGAACCTCTTCAACTTGCTCAATATCCTCCAAATCTTGAGCTACAGCAGCATCAACTAAATCTGCATCATTGACCGGAGGAGCAACAACATCCTCATAACCATCCCCAGGCGGCGCAACATAGTTTTCGTTTACTATGTGCCCAAATAACTCACGATCAGGTAAGATCTGAGAATCTTTTGGTGGCAGCTTACAATCATTGAAAACACGTAACATCATAGGCGTTGGAAATAGTAACGATCTTAGATCCGGAGCTATTCCCAAATTCAAATCATTTAACAACAGCTGAACAAAACGAGGATATAACAGCCATTTTTCTTTTCCAGCTCGAACATTATCAACCATATTCCCGAAAATATAACCACTGAAGATATACGGCTTGTTATAAACTAATGCCAGCATCAGAGATAACGTCATGTGACTTGCCGCATCGTATCCTCCTTTTCGCGGAGATAAACACACAATTACAATGTGAGCTAAGTATCTCCAAACCCGACAGAGATACTATTTACGAAAATCAGTAAGCTGATCAGCCGGATAACCCAATCTCTGAAGACCCCCGTAGATAAAAGTGGTCTCAAAAACAGTCGGCATATTGTTTGCATCATCAAACCGCAAAACACGGCGAACTGAATCCTGTGTAATCTGAATCTCACGACCAAACATAGTGGACACAATCCTCGGAGTGTCGTTCTCTATTCTGATAAATGCGTGGTCATAAAACTCCTCGATTTGATTCATATACACTGGTACTGAAGCTGTAATAGAGTAATGAATCCTCGAACGTCTAAGAAACTCGATCATCGGCCGAAAAGGCAATGAGTTCTTATGCGTAGATTCCAAAAATGCAACAATGTTGTGCCTGGTGTTTGTGCGACGATAATAATCATGAAGATTCTCCATCTGTAACTATAAACAGGACAAGAACACGAAAAATCGTTACAGAATAAGCTCAAAATCATAATCGAAAAATCTGATTTTATAGCGTCACTTAAGAAGTGACGCACGTAACACATCCGACACTTAAGAAGTGACGTATGAAAATCAGAAATCAGAAGGATGCGTCACTTGAGGTAAGTGACGCATTGAAGACGTCACTGGTGTAAGTGACGTTGTCACAACATGTATCATTCAAGCGGTACTGATCAAGTGACGGTTATGCGTCATTTAAAAAGTGACGGTTAGTTAAAGCGGCACTGACAGCGTCAGTTAAGGAAGTGACGGATCGAAGCGTCACTCGGTAAGTATGATGTGGGAGTGACGCATAAAGGCGTCACTCAGCAAAGTGACGTGTAAAGGCGTCACTTGTGGAAGTGACACTTAATCTGTGAAATTACCATTGAGCGTCACTTAAGGAAGTGACGTTTGAAGTGACGCAACGATGAAGATCATCGTGTCACTGTTCAAGCCCGGTAATCACGACGAACCAAATTTGGGGTTTTTTGAAAACGAGTTAACCAAACGGTGCGGCAAGTGAAAACGAGTAAAACACACCGTTTATTAACACAAAACAATAACAAAACGATCCCCAATAATCGTGATTACATAAACCCTAAAAACCCGAAACTTCAATCGGCGATTAAATCATGTATACGCAATTATAATAGATAAAAACGGTACCTAATGATGCGTATGAGTGAGATGAACAAGGTAACGGAGGCCGATTGCACGCAAAATACACAAAAAGCCGTAGATTGATCGGAAATCACACACAGTCGAAGTGACGCAGCGACGAGAGAAGTGACGCAAGGTTAGTGGAAGTGACGCGTAGTGAATAGTGTTGGTGGTGGAAATAAGTGCCGGATACGGACTATTTATACCAAAACCCTAATCAGCGTCACTTAGAACGACTCTTAAAGCGTCACTTTTATGCGTCACTATGAGCGTCACTTATAAAGTGACGCATATCGACAGATTTTTGAAAAATTTTAAAATTTTATCGATCTTTTGCGGAGTGCTCAATTTGACAGTAAATGTGACTTGGTTAAAAAATTAAAAATAAAATTAAAAATAAAATTTAAAGACACAAAATTACAAATATAAACCAAACTAAATACATTCTTTTTGGTGACGGAGTTGATTAAGTCTGGTTAGGGATCATATCGGAATAACATGCAATTATTAGGAATGGTAAGTGTTATTTCGATCATCAGTATATTTGTCCACTTTAAATTTACTTGGCACATTTAAAACACCTTTTATAAAAATTATTTCAAGACAATTATTGGTATTGTTTGTCCACCTAAACATGTTACATCCGTGTCTGTGAGTTAACCTTTTATTGTTAGAATGAATATTGCACCATGGTCCCCACCATAGATATACCCCTATAACTTAGACATGAACATAGTTTCCAAATTTAGAAAGAATATAAGAGAATCAATTTTAAGAATCAAGCCAGCGGTGACAGGTCTGTACTTGCGTACAACAGAGCAACATAACTGGATTCAGGTATAAGCAAAACTAAACTCAGTCAAACCAAATTTGTGGCGACCTTGTGTAGTATCTTAAATTTAAGACTTTGCAAGTGCATTGACTCACGTTTGCTTAGTTTTGAGAGTAAGCTGAATTGAGACCAGGTCTGCACTTTCGTACAACAGAGGAAACAATCAGCATACTCCCCCAAAAAATCTCAGATATACGATCCAAAAATAGAAGTATGTCAAGCTATGCTAAGGAATTAAGACTTAGAGTCGTACATCACAAGGTGTTTACCACATGATCATAGTATGTAAATTACTTCTTAATACCTCAGAGACCGGTGTGTACCATGCCTACCAATACATCGTATGATGAAGATAATTTAGATAAAAACTGTTTTAAGTGTGTCAGATAAACCTACTGACACATCCAAGATAAACCTTAAAATTCCATTTTGTGCATGTCACCCGATGTACTATCATATCCCAAGTTGTTTACAGACACAACTTCAACGTCTATTTTAAAAATGTAGCAACCTTACGTTTTCTTTAATACTAAAGAGTACAAAGAGTGGCTGTTGCAAATTTTTTTTTTTTTTTTTTTTTTTTTTTAAAGCACACATAAAAGCAAATAACGTTAACTATCCAAGTCACACATTACTTTTTAGACCCAAAGAATCTTAAACCGATCATGTTGACCAGTTCATCAAATCGAGCACGTGAAAAGGCTTTGGTGAATAGGTCAGCATTTTGTTTAAGGGTGTCTATGTGGACCAGGTCTATCAAGTGTTTTTCATAGCAATCCCGTATGAAGTGGAACCTAAGTTCAATATGTTTTGTCTTAGAGTGCTGTACGGGATTGCGTGTGATAGAAATAGCAGCAGTGTTATCTATGTGAATGGGAGTCATAGTAAGAAGTAACCCGTAATCGCGTAATTGGTGCTGAATCCAGAGAACTTGGGCACAGCAACTAGCGGCAGCAACATACTCAGCCTCTGCTGTAGAAAGAGAGACTGTAGTTTGCTTCTTGCATTGCCACGAGACCAAACGCGATCCCAGAAATTGACATCCACCCGTTGTAGACTTCTTATCGATACTGCAACCTCCATGATCCGAATTTGAATAGGCTGTGAGAGCGAAAGTCTTCTCATTTGAATACCAAAGACCAAGGGTAGGTCTAGCTCTGAGATAACCAAAAATTCGCTTTACTGCCTTCATATGTGACACCTTTGGTTTAGCCTGATAACGCGAGCAAATCGACACGGCAAATACAATGTCCGGTCTTGAGGCAGTCAAATACATAAGAGAACCTATCATTGAACGATAGTCCCTCTCCTTGCAATCTTCATCTTCCTCAGCAAGTTTGAGATTGTGATTAAGCTCGATGGGAGTCCCATAGGTTTTACAAGTGAGCAGGTCATACCTAGTCAACATGTCATTGACATATTTTGACTGATGTATATAAATACCTTTTGCAAGCTGCTCAACTTGTACACCTAAAAAGAAAGTGAGCTCCCCCATTGCGCTCATCTCAAACTCAGACTTCATGATTTTCTCAAAGTTCTTACACATTGCCTCATTGGTAGACCCGAAGATAATATCGTCCACGTAAACCTGCACAAGTAGCATATCTTCCCTATCCTCTGACTGTTCACGAAGAATAAATAGCGTGCTATCGATGTTCCCTCTCACAAAACCATGCTTAATCAGATGTGTAGTTAGCCTCTCGTACCAAAGTCTTGGTGCTTGGTGAAGACCATACAACGCCTTGTTCAATTTACAGACGTATTCAGGATGCGCAGGGTCTTCAAAACCAGGAGGCTGCTTAACATACACATCGTTGTCAACCTTTCCATACAGAAACGCACTTTTCACATCAAGTTGATTGACGCGAAATCCCTTGAAGGATGCGTATGCCAGAAAAATGCGTATGGATTCCAATCGAGCAACAGGGGCAAATACATCATCATAGTCCAACCCCTCAATTTGGCTGAAGCCTTGAACTACTAGACGTGCTTTATTACGAATTACAACGCCCCTATCATCCATCTTATTACGAAAAACCCAACGAGTGCCAGTCAAGTGGGCACCCTTGGGTAATGGAACTACTTCCCAGACTTGCAACTTTTCAAATTGTTGTAGTTCCTCTTGCATGGCCTCGATCCAGGATGGATCTTTTAAGGCCTCTTCAACTTTCTTAGGTTCATTCTGCGAAAGATAACATGAATTAACATTAGCCACCAGACCCGAAAGTTGTTCAGTATCAGTCTGTTTCACTTGATGTCTTGTTTGAACCTTTGCATGAGGATCACCAATGATATTATCAATGGGGTGATCCTTATGTATCCGAGTCACTGGAATTTGATCTGGCACAAGATTCTGTTCCAGGTTACTCAGATCTCCCTCATTTGCAGAAATATTCGGAGAAGCATCATCATCTTCATCTCCTTGAGAAAATAAATGAGAATAATTCATATTTTCTGCTTCCTCTCCCTCATCACTTACCTCATCCTCTCCTCCTTCCTCTAATGACGGCATGTTTGGATCATAAGGAAGCTCCTTGGTATAGTTATACACTGTGTTAGAGGTAGAAGGAGCATCTTTCGAAGGTGTAACTTGAGAAGTAGATGTTGGATTAGGTGTTGTTGATGGTGGTGTGGGTGTAGTATCAATTGGTGGTGATTCGGGTGTTGCATTAGGAGATGGGTCGGATGGTTTACTAACTGGTGTATCTTGAGAAAAATCAAGTCCATGTAGCGTGGAAACTAACTCTTCCGTTTCATCATCTTCTGGAATATTGAAAGAGTTAAAGAGGTTTCCATAATTGAAAAACCAATCCGGACCTGTTCCTTGAGGAGGCTCCGTATACCTTAAACATTTTACTTCAAACTGTTCCTCAATCTGATTCGTTGATTTGTTAAAGACTCTTTTGTTCGGAGAATTGACTGAATATCCAAGAAAAATCCCTTCAACAGCTTTGTCACCAAACTTAGAGACCTTATCTTTTGTAATCATGATCATGCATGGACACCCAAATGGTTCTAAGAACTGAAGGTTTGGCTTACGGTTATTGAAAAGTTCATAACACGTCTTGTTCTTTTTCTTAACCGTGAGCACTCTGTTGAGAACATAACAGGCAGTATTAACTGCCTCAGCCCAGAAGATGATTGGTAATTTGGAGTCAGCTAACATAGTCCGAGCTGTCTCGATTATTGTCCTGTTCTTCCTTTCTGCAACTCCATTCTGTTGTGGAGTCCTCGGAGCACTAAATTGATGCTCAATACCTCTTGTAGCACAAAACAATTCGAGAGTTGAGTTCTTGAACTCAGTTCCATTGTCGCTTCGTATCCTTTTCACCTTCAAGTTGCACAGATTTGCCAACTTGTCCAACAAATACACCAGAATCTCAGGAGTTTCCCCTTTTGTGGTCAAAAAATAAACCCACGAAAACCTTGAGTAGTCATCAGTAACTACCAAGCAGTAAGACCGACCACCAATGCTCTTTGTTGAAACTGGACCGAACAGATCCATATGCAGTAGTTCCAACGGAGCTGCAATAGAATTCACAACCTTAGACTTGTGGGACTTCTTGTGGAGTTTTCCTTTGTGACAAGAAACGCAGTCGTCTTTTAGAGCAAATGACTGTTTTGGAACTCCCCTCACTAAATCATTGTTAATCAGAAAATTCATTTTACGGAAATGAATATGTCCCATCCGTCTGTGTCAAAGGAGTGATTCCTTTTCAGAAGCCTTTGAAAGAAGACAAGTATAGTCACTTGTAGTCTCCACAGTTCGCATATTCATCACATAGGTGTCATTCTTTCTAGGTGCCCGCATCAATACCCAATCCTCAGGAATGACATACCCCGGCTTCAATATTACACATTCCGTCTTTGTGAATAACGTGGTGTAGTCCTTGTCACAAACTTGTGAAACGCTCAGCAAGTTGTGAGTCAGCTCAGCCACATAATTCACATTTTCAAAGCTAACTTTTCCATTTGTTAGCGTTCCCTTTCCCGAAATCGTTCCTCCTGAATCTCCCGCGAAAGCAACGTATCCTCCCGAGTATGGTTTAATATCCGTCAGAAGAGACACATCGCCAGTCATGTGTCGCGAGCAGCCACTATCCATATACCATAAACTATCCTTCACACGTTCCGACTGCTGCAACACATCAAAGAAAGAGATTAGTGAGAAACGGAGACCCAAGCCTTTACAGACTTAGGTCTTCCATGGTCATCAACAATAAGCACGTCAGATAGGACTTTATCTTTAAACAAATTAGAATTTTTATCTGAAGTGTTATTGTTGACGACTGAAGAGTCAACATCAGACTCTTTTCGTTTCCAAACTTTTGAAGGTTCGGAATTGATATCAGAAATAATGTTGGGCTTTTGAATTGGCAAAGGTTTTTGCTCAACATTACTTAGCTTCAGAACAGGCTTGGGAGACTTTGAGTAACGCCTAGGTGGAGATTTTGAAAAGGAATTTTTATAAACTGATGTCCTAGGCATCTCTCTCCCATAGCGCTGATTTGACAGCTTGGGACAGTCACGGATCAAATGTCCTTGTCTCTTGCAGTAGAAACAAGAACGAGTCTCAACTAACGGTTGAGGCTGAGGCATTACCACAGGAGATGGAGAAACATTTCTAGAACATGAACATTGAGTACATGTCTTAGAAAATGTTTGCTTTGGTTGAGAGGTCGAAGTTGAAGGTTTATCAGACAAAACTTTTTCATTTACTAATTTTCGTTGCAAAATCTTTACAGGTGACTGTAAAGTTTGTTGTTTTGAGTTTAAAACCTTGGCTTTACCCTTATTTGTTTGAACCTTAATTTCAGGTTCAACTTTTGAAACCACCTTTTCAGGTTTAACTTCAACTCTCTTAACTTTAGGATACTCCTGATCCGTAATGTCCTCAATCTCAACGATCTCCTCAAAACAAACTGGAGATACATCCTTTTGCTCAACAATCTCCTCAGCACTAACAGGAGATTTATTCAGTGGCTTAACAAACTTAGGAGTGGGATACTCTGGCCTCGTGGTTTTCTCCTTCTCCTGTTTGTTAGATTTAGCCACTTTACCCTTGATACCCAACAACTTAGCATAATCAACTGGAATTTCATCAAGGCCTTCCTTAACAGGTAAAGGAGTATAAGTAGTAGGAGGTGCTATTTCAACAAAACCTATTCCTTTTCCTCTCTTACTTTTCCTATCTTGCTTATGATTGCTAATAATTTCATTAAAGATCATTGTCGCAGAAGTTGACCCTAAGACTTTATCTTGATAATTACCATACTCACTTTTTAAGTCTGAAAGCTCTTTGTTCAACAGTTCAATTTCAGTAAGATAACTTTTAATTGCATCCTGTTGACTAAAAACTTTTGCTTTATAAGTTTGAGTATCTAACTTATGAGCTTCAATATGTTTTTCATAGAGTTTTTCATTTTCTTTCAAAAACTTATTTTACTCATTAAGTTTTGCAACTTTATCTCGCAACTCTTGGTTATCCTTTTGAAAAGCCTCCAGAGATTCAGTTAGATTAATGCATGAGATACAGTTTAAAGGTTTAGGTGATTCATTTTGTACCTCAGGTGTAATATGAGCCATGAGACACTGTTGAAACTTTGTAGCCTCTGCATTCCAGTCATGAGTAGTTGGCTCAAAAACCACCAAAGCATTGTCCACAACTAATGTCTTGCCCTCTTCTTTTGCTTTTGGAGGATCAGGTTTAGTAAGGCCCGACGGTGGCATCTTGGGTTTCTCGCATTCCCTAGCGAAATGACCCAAATTCTGGCAGTTATAACAACGGACCTTGCTTTTATCAAAACCAAATCCTGACTTCCCATTGCCTTCTAAACTCTTGCGTCCAGTTCGTTGCAAGAATTTTTGAACCCTTCTTGTTATCATAGCAATGTTCCAATTCAAGTCCATCTGTTCTAGATCATCTTCATCCAATTGTCCGTAATCCTCCTTGATCAGTTCCAAAGTTGTATTTGGTTGAGTAACCAAATCTTTGTAAGAGCTCAGAAAAGCTGTATAAATTGCAGCTTGCTCTTGTATTGCTGGTGAAACTGGAGCCTGTTGTTGATTTCCTTGAGATGTACCAGAAAGATAAGCTGTATGATGACCTCCAGAAGAAGCAGAAGATGAATTGGTATCCGTTATAAATGCTACTCCACCGTAACTCTTGCCAGAATTGACTAGTCCAACTCCACCAGTTGTGGCATTCTGTACAGATCCACCTGACTTACATTCTTTCTTCTTCAATTCCATCGCATGAGCTTGTAGAATACCTATCAATTGATCCAAAGTCATCCTCTGTAATTCTGGATTTTCTTTTAAAAATTGGACTTTCACATCCCAAGCACTTGGTAACACGTCCAGCAACTTCTTGTTTACCTCAAGTGCAGGGAGATTGTATCCTCCTTCATTTAACTCACTAACCAGATGTGAGTATCGAGTGAATAGACTGGAAGTCAGCTCATTAGGAATCATGTCAAATAGATCATACTGCTTTTTGATTAATTCTAGCTTAGCCTCCTTGTACTTTTCATTTCCTCCGCATCTTGTCTCAATTGCCTTCCACGGATCATAAGTTGTGTCATGAGATTTAAAGAGTCTCATAACATCCTTTGGCAAACACATACAGATAGAAGAATGAGCCTTTCTTTCTGTTTCATACTCCTTTTTCTCTTGAGGTGACATAGCATTATATGTTTTAGCTGGAGGAACACCACGATATTTTCCTTCAGCCACTGGAGCAACATATCGTTCTTTTAAAGGTCCCCACAGTTCAGGACAGTGGAAATCTATATAATGTTCATATCTATCTCTCCAATACACATAATCTAAATCTGGTCCAAAGAACGGAGGTTTATTACTGGATCCAATATCATTGCTCTGTCTGAGCATCTCTCTGATTCCTCTAATATCTTCCTTATCAGACATTGAAGCGTACCTGTAAAATCAACTTAAAAAAAAACTTGGAAGCTGATTAGTAACAAAGGCGTCACTTGGTAAGTGACGCACCTTAGTGTCGCAAAGAGTAGCGGCACTTGATAAGTGACGCTATCGAGTGACGGATAAACAAATGGAACGACACTAGAGATGAGTGTCTTATAAACACGTAAGTGACGTACTCAAGTGACGGACTTGAGTGTCGCTTAGCAATAACAGGCGTCACTAAGGTAAGTGACGCTTTAAGTGACTGACAGAAGTAACGCGTCACTCGTAGTAAGTGACGGATGATACACAAGTGTCGTATCAAATGACGCAGTAGAGTGTCGGATTGAACAGTAGGTGTCACTAATGTAAGTGACGTATAATACTCAAGTGACGTTACTAAGTGACGTACTTGAGTGTCGTAAAAACCTTAATTGTTCCTTACAGAAGTGTCGCTCGAAGTGCCGCACAAAGTGTCGAAGTGACGCTCTGAGTGACGCAGAAACGGCTGTGAACACCCAAAAACCCTAAAAATCGAATTTTCGTAAACCTAACGAAAATTCTTGAGTCCCAATCGTACGAAACCTGTAAATCTTTACTCAAAACACAGTAATAGCACCAAATCGATCCTAATCTTGCTAGAATGTCTTTGATCTTCACAAAATCGAACCGAAAACACTTCAATACACGTACACACGTCGATCAAATCAACTCCGAGGCTCTGATACCAGTTGAAAGTGCCCCCTGGATGTGGATCTAAGTGTTGATCGATAGTAATAGATTGGCAGAATCAATCAATTACACAAACAAGTAATAAACTCAAAACGAAAACAATGATTAATCAAAGTAAACAAGTATATTAGCTTGTAAATCGTATTGGAACTGTTTACAGAAGTGCTTAGTCGACAAATGGTGCTAGGGTTTCGTCAACCCTAGCCGAAAACCCGTAGGTTTCAATTTATACTAAAACAAAATCGGCAGACATGCGTCACTTGGGAAGTGTCGCATGTCGCCGCCCTCATGCGTCACTTTACCTAAGTGTCGCTATGCGTCGCCTAATGCTAAACTTAAGTGTCGCAAATACAGAAAATGACTTTTCTAATAAAACTAACTAACGACACTTACAACTCAATAGACCAACTGACAGACACACAAACATGTATCAACAAGTATGAACCACAAGATTTAAATAATGAATTGCATCCAGCAATTAAATAATGAATTGCATCCAGCAATTAAATGATAGTCATCGTGTATACAGCCATGAGCACATAGTTGAGCTTAACTCGAGGGTCGGGTCCCCTATAGAGAATTCCGGGCGAGGTGCCTCCACGAATGCCTAATCCACATTCGTCTTCCCAAATATTAGTACGTCCGTTTACCCGGTTAGTGCTTGCTAACCCGGACGAGGTGGGTCAATCCTATATGGTACCATATACTAATATTCACGCTACAACGTATTAACAACTATGCTGACGGAGGACTTTAAAATGATTAGTTTCGAAAAACTCATGTAGTATATGAAAAGTTGGTCCTTGCGTTCACATGTTAAAAGTTGAGCAATATATCACACCCTTGAGTAAAACAATAAAAAGAGGGGCTATGAGACTCACCTGAGTCTGAAAGCGTTTAAACAAACGTAAGTTGATTAGCCGAGTATGAAGTCTAAAGACTTGTAACCTGAGGGTGTCCACGACACGCGATGGTTATAATCATGATTTGGGTATCTCAACAGATCACCCTTGTAGTTGTTCGTCCAACTATAATGTCCAAATTTCCACTATTTGGTTGATAAGTTTAAGTATTTGAAAAGTGTACGGCCCGTTGGTGACGGATTTGTAATAATAATCTCAACTATTATTATTTTGATTTCGTGTCGTTTTACTTGAAAAATGTGTTTTGATTGTGTTTTAGAAGCCGTTACGAAATCTAAGTACGGGGGTCCGGGGGCAGCGCCCCTGGTAGCGGGGTCCAAGGGGCGGCAGCCCCTGGCGGGGTCCAAGGGGCAGAGCCCCTGGCTGGGGTCGAGCTGCCAGGTCAGCTTGGAAAATTTTTATTTATACTATATTGCTTTGACGAAAAACGCACCTGGGATCTGAATTTGGGTAAATCGAGTGATAAATTTCGAGTCTCGACACTTAGTAAAAATCTATGTTTTTGAGGTTCTGATTTGTGCGACGTTGGGTGCGACGTCGCAGGTAGGATTGCGACGTTGAGCATGACGTCGCTAAAGGCGACGTTTCGCAATTTAATGCGACGTAGGGTGCTGCGTCGCTAATGCGACGTTGGTTAAGTTGGCGACGTTAAGGTCTGCGTCGCTATGTGCGACATTCGCAAGTCAATGCGACGTAATAGGCTGCGTCGCTATATGCGACGTCGAGGATTCGTGCGACGTAAGTCGCTGCGTCGCATTTGCTCCCGGCCAAATGCGACGTACGGGATCTGATCGGAGTTTCAACTTCAAAAACGCATTTTCTGGCCATCGATCAGCCTAATATTTTTACCCAACCCATTTTAGGACATTACAAGGTTATACAAACAACTAGCAAGTGATAATACTTAGAAACGAGAGTTTTCGGAGTTGTGTCGGAAACTTACAAATCGCCGAAATGAAATTTCGGAAAGATAGGAAGATAGATCGTTGCGTGGTGGTCGTGAATCTCTAAAAATCTTGAAGATCCGAAGTCGTTTGATATGTTTATTTTGCGATTTGGATGGATGGAGGTGGTGATTTGTTTGAGAGAAAAGGAAAGAGGAAAAGAAGAGAGAGAGAGAGTTGAGAAAGAAATGAGGAAAAGGGAGGGGAATGGGAGGTTAAACTCCCATTTTTCGCCCTGCGTTTCCGCTCCGTGCGGTGTTCGTTTTCTCCGTCGATCAAACGTTAAATAATTATTTTACATATTAGTTGGTACGTTTTAAAATACAAATTATTACGCGATATTTTATTTAGATATTTTACTAATCAATTTATATTTGAGTTATAAAATGTAAGTGTGTTTATTTAGGTTGAGCGTTTTAATATTTTATATTGTGTAAGTTCTGTTTGTACGATACGAATGAATACGAAATATTATCATAATAATATTTTTGACATAAAAGCGTTATTTAATAAAATTGGTCACCAACGTCCGTATTAAATTGAATCGAATACATTCGATTTAAGTCGCGTACGATTTAACCAAATCGCATTTTCGTATATATTCAACAATATATATAATTCGATACATTAATTAGCCTAACACAGAACTAATTACATGTATTAACGTATGATTAGGCACTAATTACTAGTCCTAATTTTGGCGGGTGTTACTTTCTTCCCCTGTTAGAAGAATTTCGTCCCGAAATTTAGTTCGAAGTCGTGTTTGAGGTAGAATCAGTGAATAGTTGAGGATATTTGAGTCGCATTTGGTCTTCCCGTTCCCAGGTGAATTCCGGACCACGCCGCGAATTCCATCTGACCTTGACGATGGGAATACGACTTTGTTTCAGTTGTTTGACCTCACGGTCCATAATTTCAGCGGGTTCCTCAACGAAGTGAAGTTTATCGTCAACACGAATTTCATCTAGTGGAATAATAAGTGTCTCATCAGACAGACACTTCTTCAAATTTGAGATATGAAAAGTGGGGTGCACGCTGCTGAGTTCGGATGGCAGCTGCAATCGATAAGCTACGGGGCCAATCCGTTCGAGGATCTCAAAAGGCCCGACGTACCTGGGATTTAACTTCCCGCGTTTGCCAAAACGGATGACGCCTTTCCAAGGCGATACTTTTAAGAGTACTCGATCCCCAACTTGGAACTCGAGTGGTTTGCGTCTCACGTCAGCATAACTTTTCTGACGATCACGTGCGGCTTTAAGTCGGTTTTGGATTTCCACAATTTTCTCAGTGGTGGCGTGTATGAGTTCAGGACCAGCGAGTTGACTATCTCCCACTTCAGTCCAACAGATCGGTGATCGGCACTTACGACCGACCGTACAGTGCCTCAAAAGGTGCAGCCTTAATGCTGGCGTGATAGCTGTTATTGTACGAGAATTCGCACAACGGTAGATGTCTTTCCCAGTTTGTACCGAAATCAACTACGCAGGCGCGTAGCATATCTTCCAGTGTCTGAATGGTTCGTTCACTTTGGCCATCGGTTTGAGGATGGTACGCGGTACTCATATCGAGACGGGTACCCAATGCTTTTTGAAGTGACTGCCAAAAGTGAGAGGTGAAACGGGCATCTCTGTCGGAGATGATCGAGATTGGAACACCATGATGAGAAACGATTTCCTTGATGTAGATTTGTGCAAGGCGTTCCATTTTATCGTTTTCTTTGATTGCTAGGAAATGAGCAGATTTGGTGAGACGATCGACGATCACCCAAATGGTATCGCAACCGCTCGCCGACTTGGGTAGTTTGGTTATGAAATCCATGGCAATTTGTTCCCATTTCCATTCAGGGATTTCAGGTTGTTGGAGTAAACCAGAAGATTTCTGATGTTCGGTTTTGACTTTTGAGCAAGTAAGGCACTTGCTGACGTAAGTGGCAATTTCGGCTTTCATGTTCGGCCACCAATAAAATTCCTTGATCCCATGGTACATCTTATCGGATCCCGGATAGATGGAATATTTAGACTTGTGAGCTTCATCCATCACCAAGTCTCGTAGGTTCCCGAAACTAGGCAACCAGATTCGGTTTGAGAAATACCTAATCCCGTTAGATTTGATTTCGAATTGTTTGTCAATACCCCGTAAGGCTTCATTTTTGATGTTTTCAGGTTTCAGGGCTTCGATCTGAGCGGTATGAATTTGAATGGTAAGATCGTTATGAATGGTCATACTGAGGGCTCGAACTCGAAGTGGTTTTGGTCGTTCCTTTCGACTGAGGGCGTCGGCTACCACATTAGCCTTCCCTGGATGGTACTTGATCTCGCAATCGTAATCGGTAAGCAACTCGACCCATCGACGTTGCCTCATATTGAGATCCTTCTGATCGAATATATGTTGGAGACTTTTATGATCGGTAAAGATGGTGCACTTAGTGCCGTAGAGATAATGTCTCCAGATTTTGAGAGCAAAACGACAGCTCCAAGTTCGAGATCATGAGTGGTGTAGTTCTTTTCGTGAATTTTCAGCTGTCGTGAGGCATAGGCAATAACTTTATCTCGTTGCATCAATACGCAACCGAGACCTTGGTGAGAAGCATCACAATATACCACGAAGTCATCGGTGCCTTCGGGTAAGGATAGAATTGGAGCACTGCAAAGCTTTTGTTTCAGAAGTTGGAATGCTGACTCTTGTTTATCGGTCCAATCGAACCTTTTGTCCTTCTGAGTCAGTACCGTGAGTGGTTGAGCTATTTTAGAGAAGTTTTCGATAAATCGCCGATAGTACCCAGCAAGACCCAAGAATTGTCGTACTTCAGTTGCAGAGGTGGGTGCTTGCCAGTCTTTGATAGCCTCGATTTTTGATGGGTCAACGTGAATTCCCTGACTGTCGATCACGTGACCAAGGAATTGAACAGTTTGGATCCAGAACTCACACTTAGAGAATTTTGCATACAGCTCCTCGTGTCTAAGTAGTTCACGGGTGGTTTTGAGGTGTTGCGCATGTTCTTGCTCGTTGCGCGAGTAAATGAGTATGTCATCGATAAAAACAATGACAAACTTGTCGAGGTAAGGTTTGCACACCCGATTCATAAGGTCCATGAATACAGCCGGTGCGTTTGTTAGACCAAAGGGCATAACTTGGAATTCGTAGTGCCCGTAGCGAGTCCTGAAAGCAGTTTTTGGAATATCGGTGTCGCGAACTCGTAATTGATGATAACCTGATCGCAGGTCGATTTTTGAGTAGAAACTTGAACCCTGAAGTTGGTCGAATAAATCATCAATGCGAGGAAGTGGATAACGGTTCTTGACGGTCAATTTGTTCAACTCTCGGTAGTCGATGCACATTCGAAATGAACCGTCCTTCTTTTTAACAAATAAGACCGGAGCTCCCCAAGGTGAAGAACTCGGTCTAATGAATCCTCTATCCAGAAGTTTCTGTAACTGGGCAGACAACTCCTGAAGTTCGGATGGGGCTAAACGGTACGGTGCACGGGCCACCGGTGCGGCACCCGGCACGAGATCAATTGAGAACTCAACCTGTCTAGATGGAGGTAAACCAGGAAGTTCTTCTGGAAAGACTTCGGGAAAGTCTCTAACAATCGGCACATCCTCAAGTCGCTTCTCCTCCGACTTCTTCTCTGTGATGTGTGCAAGTATTGCGGGGTAACCCTTTCTCAGAAATTTTCGGGTTTTTAAGCAAGAGATGATATTGAGTCCCGTCCCACCGGTCTCCCCCTGTATGATCAAGGTTCCACCGGCAGTGAGTGGAATGCGGACGATCTTATCGTAACAAATGATTTCAGCTCGGTGTTTGGACAACCAGTCCATTCCAATGATGACGTCGAAACTTCCGATTTCAACGGGTACAAGATTGATTGAAAAGGTTTCATCAGCTAGGTTTAAAGTGCAATTAGGTATCACACTATCGGTTTCTATAAGTTCCCCATTTGCTAGCTCTACAGTGTACTTAACATCTAAGGCAACAGGGGTGATGTCAAGTAATGGGTAAAAGTCATCGGAGATAAAGCTTCTATCAGCACCAGTATCAAATAGAACAGAAGCAGTTAAGTTGTTGAGGAGGAACATACCAGAGACCACATTCGGGTCTTGGCGGGCGTCCCCAGATTTGATGACGAAGGCTCTGCTTCGGGTGTTGTTGTTGTTGCTGTTACGGTTGTTGTTGTTGTTGTTGTTGTTATTCTTCAGCTTTGGGCACGTATCCCTGAAGTGCCCTGGTTTCCCACACTCAAAGCAGACTTTGGGTGGTCTGGTGTTGTTGTTGGAATTGTTGTTGACAGGAGAATTGCGGTCTTTGGTGAGATGGCCGTACCTCTTGCAATTATTGCAAAAGGGGCCACAGGAGCCTTCATGGTGGCGACTGCACTTGGAACAATAGGGTTTGTTCCCAGTGTAGCCCCGTGTGATGTCTGTGGTGGTGTTGTAGGCTTTGATGGTGTCGGGTTTCTTGTTTTGTTGGTTGGAGTGGTTGTTGTGGTAGTCGGACCACTTTCGTTTGTTGTTTTGGGAGGATGAAGTGGGTGGTTCAGAATCTTGGCTCATGGACATCAGGTCTTGGGCCAATAGGATTGCACCGTCAATGGTGGTTTGGTTGGAAGAGGCAACATGCCCCCGAACAGGCTCAGGAAGGCCAAGGATGTACTTCCTGATTTTATCA
This sequence comes from Helichrysum umbraculigerum, assembly GCA_949592205.1. Classification (NCBI taxonomy): domain Eukaryota; kingdom Viridiplantae; phylum Streptophyta; class Magnoliopsida; order Asterales; family Asteraceae; genus Helichrysum; species Helichrysum umbraculigerum. Next base: position 8,882,939 of record CATIUR010000002.1, on the reverse strand, counting down.
GGTTCGGTGCTCACCATGGCTGGGCGAAGGGCGGCAAGTTGTTGAAATCTGGTGGTATAACCATCGATGTCACCACCCTGAACCTTTAGGTTCCAGAACTCCTCGTCCAGCTTTTGGAGTTTAGCGATTGAGCAGTATTTGGCAGTGAGTTTTGCTTTCAAGTCCTCCCAAGTTAGTTGGTAGGCAATGTCAGCACCCACTGATTGGGTATATGAGTTCCACCAAGAGTGGGCATCATCTTCGAGAGAGCAGGTGGCGAAGTTTACTTTGTCGTTCTCCGCGCATTTGCTGACACGGAAAACAGTTTCCATCTTTTCGAACCATCTGATCAGTCCGATGGCTAATTCAGAACCCTTGAAGCTGGAGGGTTTGCAGCTTTGAAAGTCCTTGTAAGAACAAGGTTTAGCAGTAGTGGTTTCAGCGGCATCGCTGTTTCTGGTGGAGTTTTGTGGGGTATTCCGAGCCAATGCTTCAGTAACAGCCTGGGTTATAAGCGATGTAAGCTGAGCATCGGTGTATGGTCTTGACTTTGGCGGCATGATTCTTCAATAAAAGAAATGAAGATACATGAGATTTTGTAGGAAAGTTGTATTTGTCACAGGTGTACATGTATAAAAGCAGTAATACATGACATCAACATGGAAAAATGACAATTAATATGAGTTGAAACAGCAAGGGATATTTGATAGATAATACGAGTTCAAAGGTTACATCCTACAGAGTTATTACAAAAGGTGTCGGGAATTGTTACATCCGACTAATTTATAGAGTAGTGCCTAGATTGTCATTAGATTACGAGATAGATTACAAGACAAGGACTACACTAGTCTTAACGTAGATTAATTTGTTCCATCATCGTGACAAGACGGTCAACAGTGTTTGCAAGTCTGCTAGCTTGTCGGGCGTTATCTTCTGCTAGTGCTAGTCGTTGTGTTAGTCCACGGGCATACTCTTCTGCTTCATGTGAGCGCTGTTCACATTCTTCCATCCTTTGTCGCAGGAGGGCATTTTCCACGCTTATTTCTATTACTTGATTGCGAAGGACATCCATGTTGTTGTTCGTGGTTTCAAGGTCGTCGGAGACTTGTTCGATGCGTTCAAGGGATGTAAGTCTCCAGTTTTCGTTCGTTTCCTGCAGCACGACATCCATGGTGCGAAGTCGCTGCTCGTGTTGGTTCACCCTAGCGGCTAAGGCCGGCAAGGTGAAGTGAGTGGGCTACGGGCCATCACGAGGCAACCTGTTGTTCCTCCTTGCTACCCTTGGGTTCTGTGACCCGGATTGAGAGCGAGATGAATTTGATGGTGTGTTTGCCATTTCTGAGACAAAGCGTTAGTAAGAGTGAGACCTATATTCATATAGTTCCTATATAATATAGCCTATTGAGTGTCTAGCATAAACATGTTTAAGTCTCGGTTCTCTCGAGGTCAGAGTCTTCTATCGTACCCCGTTCAGCCATAACTACCTTCAGATCTTACATCATCTTTGCTTAATTGTACATAGTTGATCAGGCTATGTTAAATTAAGCTCGTATGATGTAATCACTGAACCAGTTATACCTAATAAGGAATACCGCCTAATGGTCATAGTCTAGGTCCACTAAATGCAACCTAGTTCACTATAACCTTAGGCTCTGATACCAATCTGTAACACCCCCAAATTTGATGATTTGCGGAAGCTTGATTTGGGTGTTACTAATCAATAACAAAGCACAAAGATATATAGTAAACGACTCTATATGCGTCGTTTTAATAAAATATATTGATAATAGAAATGTTTACATCATTTAAAGCTTTACATAGCTCGAGTTTAAATAAAATGAGATTTCAGTACATAAGTACTTGTACAAAAATATACTAATGCAAGAAAATCTCAATCGTCTGTATGCTGACTCGAGCTAAAGTCCTGAAGCAGAAACATCCTACTGCTTGGTACCTGCGATATATGCTAAAAGGTCAGCTAGAAAGCTGGTGAGCTCACAGGTTTGAAATCAGTTAATATAGTATGAACCGCAAGATTTAAATAATGAATTGCATCCAGCAATTAAATAATGAATTGCATCCAGCAATTAAATGATAGTCATCGTGTATACAGCCATGAGCACATAGTTGAGCTTAACTCGAGGGTCGGGTCCCCTATAGAGAATTCCGGGCGAGGTGCCTCCACGAATGCCTAATCCACATTCGTCTTCCCAAATATTAGTACGTCCGTTTACCCGGTTAGTGCTTGCTAACCCGGACGAGGTGGGTCAATCCTATATGGTACCATATACTAATATTCACGCTACAACGTATTAACAACTATGCTGACGGAGGACTTTAAAATGATTAGTTTCGAAAAACTCATGTAGTATATGAAAAGTTGGTCCTTGCGTTCACATGTTAAAAGTTGAGCAATATATCACACCCTTGAGTAAAACAATAAAAAGAGGGGCTATGAGACTCACCTGAGTCTGAAAGCGTTTAAACAAACGTAAGTTGATTAGCCGAGTATGAAGTCCAAAGACTTGTAACCTGAGGGTGTCCACGACACGCGATGGTTATAATCATGATTTGGGTATCTCAACAGATCACCCTTGTAGTTGTTCGTCCAACTATAATGTCCAAATTTCCACTATTTGGTTGATAAGTTTAAGTATTTGAAAAGTGTACGGCCCGTTGGTGACGGATTTGTAATAATAATCTCAACTATTATTATTTTGATTTCGTGTCGTTTTACTTGAAAAATGTGTTTTGATTGTGTTTTAGAAGCCGTTACGAAATCTAAGTACGGGGGTCCGGGGGCAGCGCCCCTGGTAGCGGGGTCCAAGGGGCGGCAGCCCCTGGCGGGGTCCAAGGGGCAGAGCCCCTGGCTGGGGTCGAGCTGCCAGGTCAGCTTGGAAAATTTTTATTTATACTATATTGCTTTGACGAAAAACGCATCTGGGATCTGAATTTGGGTAAATCGAGTGATAAATTTCGAGTCTCGACACTTAGTAAAAATCTATGTTTTTGAGGTTCTGATTTGTGCGACGTTGGGTGCGACGTCGCAGGTAGGATTGCGACGTTGAGCATGACGTCGCTAAAGGCGACGTTTCGCAATTTAACGCATTTTCCGGCCATCGATCAGCCTAATATTTTTACCCAACCCATTTTAGGACATTACAAGGTTATACAAACAACTAGCAAGTGATAATACTTAGAAACGAGAGTTTTCGGAGTTGTGTCGGAAACTTACAAATCGCCGAAATGAAATTTCGGAAAGATAGGAAGATAGATCGTTGCGTGGTGGTCGTGAATCTCTAAAAATCTTGAAGATCCGAAGTCGTTTGATATGTTTATTTTGCGATTTGGATGGATGGAGGTGGTGATTTGTTTGAGAGAAAAGGAAAGAGGAAAAGAAGAGAGAGAGAGAGAGTTGAGAAAGAAATGAGGAAAAGGGAGGGGAATGGGAGGTTAAGCTCCCATTTTTCGCCCCGCGTTTCCGCTCCGTGCGGTGTTCGTTTTCTCCGTCGATCAAACGTTAAATAATTATTTTACATATTAGTTGGTACGTTTTAAAATACAAATTATTACGCGATATTTTATTTAGATATTTTACTAATCAATTTATATTTGAGTTATAAAATGTAAGTGTGTTTATTTAGGTTGCGCGTTTTAATATTTTATATTGTGTAAGTTCTGTTTGTACGATACGAATGAATACGAAATATTATCATAATAATATTTTTGTAATAAAAGCGTTATTTAATAAAATTGGTCACCAACGTCCGTATTAAATTGAATCGACATACATTCGATTTAAGTTGCATACGATTTAACCAAATCGCATTTTCGTATATATTCAACAATATATATAATTCGATACATTAATTAGCCTAACACAGAACTAATTACATGTATTAACGTATGATTAGGCACTAATTACTAGTCCTAATTTTGGCGGGTGTTACAATTACGCTGTTGTATTCCCGGTGATATCTAAATTTTACTTACTGTTATAATGCTTTATGTTATTTCAGTTTGTACTTTACCTATTGCCATGTTTATAGAGTAGTTTAATATTGTGATTGTTGAAATGTAGATATTAGAAGTAGGGATGATGTTAAATTAATGTTTCATTTATACGATTGGAGATTGTTATGCTGTGTATCTGGTTAAACTTATCCTGAATATAGATCTAGTTTCTCGTCACCCTTTCCAGACTTTCACGTGACTGTTGCCCTCGGAAAGGATCTGATCAACCCTAATACCATGTAAAAACAGTTATCTCCAGTTACAGTATGAAGCAATGAGACTCCTTAAAAAGGCACTGTACTTCGTATAGCGTTGGAAACACCACTGGTGGAGTACAAATACGTGGAAGCTAAGGAAATGCCTAGGATTATCTCATCGTGGAATACCTAGAAGTGATCCTTCTAGAACTTGGGTCTAGGAATTAAAGCTGTGGAAATGCTCGTTGCCCTGTACACCGTTATTACACCTAAGATCTGGAAACCTGTGGAAATGCTTAAATGCCTGGTACACCGTTAGTACATCTAGGGTTTGGAAAGCTGTGGAAATGCCTAACTGCCCTGTACACCGTGATTATTCCTAGGGATGAACGCCTGAATGTAAAGGAGGGTCTATGTTTATGAACGCCTGAATCCCTAGGAATAATCACGGTGTACAGGGCAATTAGGCATTTCCACAGTTTTCCAAACCCTAGATGTACTGGCGGTGTACTGGGCATTTAAGCATTTCCACAGCTTTCCAGATCATAGGTGTACTAACGATGTACAGTGCAACAAGCATTTCCACAGCTTTGATTCCTAGACCACAGTTCTAGAAGGATCACTTCTAGGCAATCCACGATGAAACAATCCTATGGCATTTCCTTAGCTTCCACGTATTTGTACTCCACAAGTGATGTTTCCAACGCTACCGCCAGTACATCTAGGGTTTGGAAAACTGTGGAAATGCCTAATTGCCCTGTACACCGTGATTATTCCTAGGGATTCAGGCGTTCATAAACATAGACCCTCCTTTACATTCAGGCGTTCATCCCTAGGAATAATCACGGTGTACAGGGCAGTTAGGCATTTCCACAGCTTTCCAAACCCTAGATGTACTAACGGTGTACCAGGCATTTAAGCATTTCCATAGGTTTCTAGATCTTAGGTGTAATAACGGTGTACAGGGCAACGAGCATTTCCACAGCTTTAATTCCTAGACCCAAGTTCTAGAAGGATCACTTCTAGGTATTCCACGATGAGATAATCCTAGGCATTTCCTTAGCTTCCACGTATTTGTACTCCACCAGTGGTGTTTCCAACGCTATACGAAGTACAGTGCCTTTTTAAGGAGTCTCATTGCTTCATACTGTAACTTGAGATAACTATATCTACGTAGCTAGGGTTTGCAAAGTCCTAAAACTAAGGCAACAGTCACGTGAAAGTCTGGAAAGGGTGATGAGACACTAGGTCCATATTCAGGATAAGCTTAGACAGATAACAAAGTATAACAACTCCCAAACATCATCAATAACTATCTAAATCATGGCAAACATACAAGCAACTACTCACAAAGCATAGCAATAAACATTTCTAACATTAATAAATCACAAACATCAAACAAGAACATTATGACAAATTAATACCAGAAAAGATAGATAATACCGATACGAATTGCGAGCAGAATAACAGCTTGTATTTCTTCATACAATATCCAAGTATTACAATACTAGCTTCTACTAATTAAATTACATAATTAAGAAAGAAAAGGAAAGGATTCTCCCCTAGTCTTCCCACTAGTTCCAAGGGTTAAACCCTAGAGAGAGAAACTAGAGAGAGAGACTAGAGAGAGAACCTAGAGAGAGAAAGTAGAGAGAGAGTGTGTGAGAGAGAAAGTGAGAAATGAGAAAATGAGAATGAGGTGTGAAATGGTTGGAGGATGAAGGCTCTATTTATAGGCAAAGCCCCAAATCAGCCGTACAAGTCACGAAGCACCAACGTACAAGCAAATGAAGCACAAACGGGCAGCATATGGGGTGTCAGGGGCCGTATACGGCCTTGAAGGGGCCGTATACGGTCTTGCAAGGGCCGTATACGGTCTTGTAGGGGCCGTATACGGTCTCCGGGGCCGTACTCGGTTTCCGTCTGATTTCGTTCGTTGCTTAAAACGCGCGTATCTCCTTCGTTACACGTCCGTTTGACCCGATTCTTTCGCCCACGATCTCGAAATTCCGTTACGCTTCTAATGGTACCAATCTCATATAAATTTTATGTGTGTAACTTAAGCATGTTTGGAATGACTTTTAACGATCTGTAGAAGCCGTATCTCTTCCGTTCTTCACCCAATTTGTATGATTCTTGATTCTCCCGTCTCGTTTTTACCTATTACAACATATCATAAGGTTAGAATGTGCTTATCATAAGGTAAATGAGGGTGTGAGAATTGGTTGTTGTTTATTCGCTCTGTTTTGCTCGTTATTTGGACGTTTTTAGTGGTTTTTGTAGCAATGCCTATATTTGGAGCACTTTAGTGAATTTTAGTAAATAATGATTGTTTTGGAATGTTTTCACTAAATATGTGTCCAAAAAGTGTGGAATATCATACTTAAAAACATGACTTTTTGCGTCACATCAAGTTATCCCACACTTAGACGTTGCTTGTCCTCAAGCAACACTCAGTTTTTTTTGAAAACATTTTAAAACATTTTAGAGCGAGTCACAACCTGTTTAAGAGTTACCACTTCCAGATGTAAGTAAGATAATTTCAAGAATATAAGGAAAGATAAGATGATCCTTTCATAAACAAGAAAAGATTCTCTTAGGTATACTTCCAAATCTCATGATCTTGGAGTACACATGACTAGGCGATCTCACTAAAGGTGGTCACTCAATTCACTCAAAGTGTATCGGGTTTCCTATCAATCTAGAACAAACGAAATCGCTCAAATAGCCAGTCATGCAACACTCATCGTCATAGGCTTGATCGAGAATCGGATCTCCACCACTTAGGTGAGGACGGTGCTAATTATCCCAAGACATTCATGAGGGTTGTAGTATTTGGTGAGGGTAAAAGGGTATGGATAGTGGTATATTTGGGTTGTAAGGGTTACTTATCTTAAAACAACCGAGATCATGAACAACTTTATTTAGGACGGAAAGGAGATAGCTGTTGGTCTTCTATCAGAATCTTCTTGCAAGGGTGATACTTTGAAGGACTTAGCTTTATTCTTGCGGAACTATTTTTCTTTTCTTTTTTGCTTTTTCTTCTTTTTATTTTCTTTTTCTGCTTTTTCTTCTTTTCTATTTTCTTTTTCTTCTTCAGAACTTCTTTGCCAAAGAATTTCCAAGGATGTTTTTCTTCTTTTGATTCTTTCAGAAATCCCTATCTTGAACGTTTCGAGTCTTTTCGCCGTGCTAATTTTACACACCAAGGATTCTTAAGAGAGATAACTTTTGGAGAACACGTAATGGTAGGATAAGTGAAGCGGATATTCTAAAAGATGTTCTTCATAACCTCTGAAATTCTAAGATAAGTTTGGGGGTATTTTGGGAAAGTAGGGTTTAAAGATGAGGGTTTAATGAAACGAAAGGTTTAGGCACAACAAGGTTTACTAGACGGATCATCAATACTAAAAATGAGTATCGGAAGGGTTTTGGGCTTGAAGAGATATGTAAAAGAGGGTTAAATCCTAGGGAATGTCAAGGTCATCTAATTGCACCTATACCGCGTACGGTACACACCAATGTGGTCTCGAAGCGTATGTCAAGAGCAAGTTCTAATTCAGAGATACATGCATCGGCACACACAAGAAATGAATAGTGAAGCATTAAAGATGAATGCTTTTAGGCTCAAGATACCTCATCGCAAATAGGGTTGTATGTGCTTCGTCATGCTCCTATTAGATTATCATTTCTTGCTTAAGAAATTTCTACCTTATTTTTCCTAGATTCCGAAATATATTACTCATATTTGAAAATAGCTCATCTTAAAAGATATTATGACTCAAAAATAATAGAGTTAATCAAGTGATTTAGCTCATACTTTTTAATTTTCTTGAAAATTTTTGAAAAAATTGAGGAACATTTTCTGAGTTTGCTATTTCGGACATTAAAATTCATATAGTTTGTTCACTATGGGTGAGCCGATTTATCAATTGACTGACGACGTAATTAGACTTTAATTATACATATATATAAATCATATTATACATATAATATCTCTTGAAGTTTAGGGATCTATTTTAACTTTTAAAATTGAGTGGTCTATTTTAAACAATTTAAAATTATCAGTATCTAAATTGTAAATGCATATTACCTATTCAGATAATTCTCTTTCCAATTTATCTTTACCTACATACTATTGCAGATAATTAATTGCTACTATTTGTTAAGCTATGGCTCTGATACCACTGTTGGGTTTTCTATTCCCTAACTAGATTATTATACACGCAGCGGAATAACAAAACTTTAAATAATCTAAGGCAATCAGGAAACTAAAACCCTAAGGGATCTTTAACTTTAACAACATAGTACAATAAATAAATTGGATAAAGAAAATAAGGAAAACACTAACCTTAGAGAAAATCTATTTCTCGCGAGCAGACCAACGAGCAGAGTTTCGTTACTTGGAGGCAAGTACCCAAAATAGAATACCTCTAATGCTTCACACCCAAAAAACTCAAGAGAAAGTCGAATTTTCGGTATCCTTGAAAATTCGTAGCTGACTTAATACCTAATGAAGGTATAGGATGCCCCTATTTATAGTTGTGGAAAAAACCCCAGATTCGACTCCCAACCGGCGGTTGGATCCTGTTTCTGGAATCTTCCGCCAAATTTAATTATTTTTGATTTTCTAATTAATAAACTATTTATTAATTAACTAAACAATTATAATATTAATACAATTAATATTATCCTTCATCTTTCTCTTGACTGTTTATTGAGGGCAACCCAAAAAGGACTTTACCATTAATGATAGTCTCACCAGTTAGTTATGATATTGGACACTATTTGAACAGTAGCTTCAACAAAGCTGGCTATCCATGGTAAAATAAAAAACCCCTTCTATTTATTAGTCTATTTTGATTGAATTTTACACTCATTTCGTAGTATGTCTAGTCATTTTCGGTTGTTTTATTCATCAGTTCTAGTATAATAATAAGAAAATCTACCAAACACTCAAATATGTGACTATTCAACTTCAAAAAGCAAAAGCAGATCCAAACACTATCTTAAGCCTGAAAATTAAGCCCAATTTGATGCCATTGCAGGGGATCTTCTGGATCCTCTTATATTGCCTGAAATTATAAGGAGCAGAAAATATAAATGGTTCATTTTTCATTGTTGTCAGTAGAGATGCCAAATTGGTAGAATAGGTAACGGGTCAAAATGAGTAATTTTTGGTACCAATCGAAAAGGATCAAGTCAGGTCATGATAACCCGAAACAATTTTTTTCTATATATATTACGTGTTTCAAATATGACTATAAAAATTATGATAATCAAAATTATCGGATCAAACAACATAGGTGTCTTATGCATTAACAATACACTTACGGTGAACTTTGACGTGTTTGACCCGTTTACTTATAAGCTATTCTTTTATTTTAGATTTTAGATATAAAACATAAACCTCCATCGACCCATCCACTAGTAAATGGGCCAGAATTCCCACCCAAGCTGTGGAGACCTCAACTGCAAGAGATACCCCTTCCTTAAGTATCGAAGCAATTTCATTACCAGCCTACCTGCCCAGAAAAATTAAATTACCTTTCATTTTACATAAAGGACCAAGTAAGTTCTAGACCAAAATTCAAATGTTTACTTGTTCTGCAACATATGCAAAAAGTTAACTAACAATAGGATTTATTTTACAGGATGAATTTCAGCAAAGTCAGTAATCACCTTCTCCAAGCACTTGCTAGAGTGTCTATGATCGATCACTAGCTATGTAATATGCATTAGCAATTGGTCCACACATGAGAAGCTTTTTGGATCTGCTTTTGCAACACCTAATAAGCATTCTTTAGTAACACTAACTGCAGTAGCTATATCCTCACAAGCCACTCCCAACACCTGAACATTGAAGCTCTCGAGGTCATCAACACAGTATTTCTACTTATGATCTTGACATGTACCTTATATAAGTAGGACAAAAAAAGAAAAGAAAAGAAAAGCAAAAAAGAGGCTATGTAAAATGACCAACATACATGTGACTACGGAACCATATATTTACACAAAAGAAGGGCGTTGTAGTGTACAAAAATACAAAGTGATGGTTTTGGTCTTTCAAGATGAGGTCTTGGAAACATTTTGCTGAAAGACCCAAGTTTCCATTGGATAACAGATGTTCAAGTTATATACCTCATGAATGTATATCGGAGATTTTAGATACGGATATGGGCTATTTGAATTTTCATTTTACATCTTAGTATTTGATTGTTTAGGGGTCAAATTAACCAAATTTGGATTATCAGTTTCATACAAGCTGCAACAGAGGTGATTATCAAAGGGTACGATAAGATTACTTATTTAGTTAACCTTCTTTTAGCCTAACTAAAGAGACTCTATTTCTATTTCACAAACTGTCCGACCCTGTCTAATAAATTAAGTCTATTTCTATTTCAGATCTAACCAAACATCTGATTATTACACCTTCATATAGCATAAGCACATCCACACACGGTTTTCTATCATCTGTCAATCACTTTCATAACACAAAGGAAATGAAACATAATCACTTACATAACACAAAACGAAACTCCTCCTAAACATCATATCAATGGCATTTTAATGAGTATTAAGCACAAAAACATAAATCTACATCTTGCATCCAATTAAACCGATGCTTCTACTTCTGAATTACTGATTTATCACTTACTCCTTCTGGATTACAAATGTAGGATTGACAGTAGTATCAAAAGTATGAGAAGTTTACCTTTGAAGATTACCTATGCAATCAAAGTTTCCAGGAGCAACAACCAGTAAAGATGAAAGTACTGATACTGCACTCTAAAAGAACAATAAGAGCTATCGTAGATCATCAAAGAGGTTGTCCTTCTTAGGAGAAAATGGCCCGCTTTAGGTGATACACCTAAAGTGTTCCACACAGATGCTTTTCTAACATCGATTTCATCAACTTAAAAGTAATTTACTCAAGTTCCTTACCTCCCGCTTCTTTTGAGCAATTGTCTTCCGAATTTACAAGTAAAATTCAAGACATAGTTAACACAAATGAACTTCATAGAAAACGGAAAGGGCATAAAAAGGCCATGAAGATTTCTACAAACATATAAGGATAAACAAATTGCGCCAACAGATTGTTTAGATGTGCAATTACTCAAAACCAAAATGAATTTCATTAATATCATTCTCTTTAGCATTTGCTATACAAAATTTGTTCTCATCATCCATTACATCATCCAAAAAGCATCTACTAAACAACTACAAAGTACCTCACACGAATTAAGTTGAGTTTCTCTTTCGATAACCAAAAATGTAGTAATCACTACTGAACTCTAAAAAAAGATATACGTATATATAGATAGCTGTATCTATATATCCATATATCTCTATTATTATTCAAATAATAAGGTACCTAACTATATATTGTTAGGTTCTATTACTATATTCACTTGATTCACATAATCGTACACCCTGTCGTGTTCTCCTCGTTAAACATATCCCCATAAGAAATTGGAACCTGGCCAGTGCGGACACGATCATCCATGTCATAAGCTGTGGCTACAGTGCTACTGGCTTCACTCTGATTAACCAAAACACATACATATTATATATATATATATATATATATATATATATATATATATATATATATATATATATATATATATATATATATATATAATGAATAACATATTATCAAAAACAACATTTATAACCTTTTCAGCAATTTGATTATTGATTGACGCAATTTCGAAATTCCATTTCTGGAGGGAAACGGAATCGACGATGTCGAGCATGTTCAGTACTTCAGTTGAAGGTCTTTCCCACATTTAACTAAAAAACCATATTAAAACCAGGGTTGTCTTTGAGGATGGGAGAGGTGGTTGACTGCCAGGGCCTCTAAATTTCGAGGGCCTCCAAATTTTTTAAAAGTAATGCGACACGTGTAATATATACGATGATTACATCAGAAATTGACATCTCTTTTATTTTTGAATAAGAGAGCTTTTGTTAGTACTCGATTTAGACTAAATATACATTTAAACAAATATATAGGTCGATTGAATGTTCCAAAATTGAAAAATTGAATTGACGTATTAAAGTTTGACTAAAAAAGTTAAGAACTAACAAGTGGGATTTGGGACAATAAGTATCATAGAAATAAATAAATTATTTTGAAAATTGGATCGTTAAGAATAATTTTCAACGAACCTTTATCTTACTTAACATCTAGTTACAGGGTCTCATTTCCATAACTAAAAACTTTGCTCAGGACCTCTAAAAGTTTAGAGACGCCCCTGATTAAAACCCTAACTAAACATCACAGATATAGATATATAGATTGATAAATTTGTAAAAAGTTAGTAGAAATGATGGATACCTTTGATACCACGAAATCAGATGCAACCGAGATCGTAGTCACATTTGTAAAGTTCGGTTTGACCGGCGGCGACTTGCTTCTGATCCTCATCGACGACCGGCTTCTTCGTTTTCTTATGATTCACCGTCTTCAGTTGTTCCAGTTTCGCCATTGCAATAGCTGTTTAGAAATTAATCCCCAATTTTATCAGATTCGAAATGGAAATTGTTGGATATAATAAAAACCAGACAGGAATTGGGCCTAATTGAAATGGATATGGGCTGACTTTCAACCCAACATTTAAAACATACTCCGTAACACCACTACCAACGGCCTCGTCAATTCCCAAACCGACACGCGTCGATCGACCGATGCCGTTGACACGGGCTCATCAGTTGAGCTCATTGATTGGGTTACGTCGGTATACTAGCAAAGGAAACGGTGAATCGAGTGTGATCGGCTCAAGTTAAATGTTTTTTTATTATTATTTTCTGTTTAGCGTATGTAAATGAAGGTATATTGGTAAATATAATACCTAAAAAATTGAAGTGACACATTCATTATTGGCACTAGTGTGTTGGATGTGTGTCAGTTTGGAGAGTGATGATGTGACGCTAAGGTGTCACAACTAGACCTAGCAATTGAAACCCAATTGCTTTTTAGAGGGTCCAATGGGTAATTATATCATACCTATTGGGTCGATTTGATTATCAGTGTTATTTCAATTCCTAATTTCAACAATTTTGATTCATTTCACTTTCATATCATCGAATCAGGTACTTATTCTCTCTCAACGATTCAATAACTTTTTTATTTTCTACAAGACTAGAATGCTGTATTTTGTTTACACAATGAATATTATGGCAAGTCTGATGTATGTAGTTGGGATGATTTTAAATGTGAATCTGGATGATGTTTTATGCAATGCTATTCTTCATGTTATCATGTTTGACCTGGTACACTACTTTTGGTATACATGGGATCACTCCTTGACAAAGTATCCAGGATTTGGAAAGACTTTAAAAGAGCTAAATTTTTTTTTTGGAAAAATGGGTCTCGACCCGACCCGACCAGGATCTGACCCAACACGTTTGACCCGTTTAAAAAATCTGATCCGTTTCGACCCAAACCCATTCTGACCCAACCCAAACCCGACCCAATTGCCAGGTCTAGTCACAACTGACACAAGAACTGTCGAGCCCACTATTCGTAGTAGTGTCATACTTTTTTGATTTCTAATCATTCACACATTGTTACAACCATTTTATCATTTTCTTTGAACAATTACAACCATTTTATTCATTTACCCTCAGTTCATGATTACACCACACGTATTCATCATGTTAATCTTTGTTTCTTGTATTTTTGGCAAACTTTTCTCACCACCAACTTCTTGTAATTAAGTTAACATAAAGACATACAACAACTAGACAAGCAAACTTTTTTTTTTTTTTAATACATATGGCTTTTATAATGAAAAAAAATTTTGATATTGTTATTAATTGATGTCGTTATCTAAATTACGAGATAATACTTTACATTATATATTTCTAAAATTAACGTTTTATATAAATAGCATGTTATATCAATCAATTTTAAATTTTTTATATTAGATTTCCTAGCATATTACGTGCAATAAATAACACATTACTATCATATACGGAGTATATTAGATAGCTGGATTTCTTGACAATTTAATATAACGCAATAAATTATAACTTTTAAATATATGCTCGTAATCATTTATTGAACCTAATAATACGATACGGGTAATACATATATATGGACATTCAAACCTACTTGTTTTTGTAAAGAATTTCCCAAAAAAAAAATCATTCTATCAGTAGGCTAATCAGGGGCGGATCCAGCCCAGTAAGTGGGGGTGGCCCACTGGCCCCCCTCAATTTCAGTTCAGTAACAGAAAAACCTGGAAGATTAAGCCCAAATTTTAGTATAAATAATGCTAGAGCCCCATTACAATTAATCTAAGGAAAGTTAAAAGCCCCTTTTTAGTAGTTTGACCCATATTTATATTTAGTGAGTCCATACTTTAATAGCTTATTTTATTCCTGAGACACCATCCAAATAGTCCACCCATGTTTTGCCATCTTCTCAACTATAATTCTAAAATGATCGGGATACATTTTCAACTATAATTCTAAAATTTTTGTATAAATAATGCTAGGCCCCCCACGACCTATTATCGTAGATCCGCCACTGAGTAGGTATATGCATGTAATTAACTAATCATTACCCAGTTGATATCTTAATTATTATTATTATGTGTTTGTTATTAATCATCTTATTAACAATGCTATAAAACTTTTAGGTTGATAATATGGGGGGAATAAGTGATCAGTTGGTGATCGGAATCGACTTACGGACAACGTACTCGTGTGTTGCTGTTTGGCAAAACAATCGGATTGAGATCATAGCCAATGAACAGGGCAACAAGACCACACCTTGTTGCATTGCTTTCAATGACGCCGATTGTTTGATAGGGGACACTGCTAAAAACCAAGCGGCAATAAACTCTGCCAACACGATTTTTGGTATATTATTATATATCTCGATCCTCTTATTATGTAACGTAACTAAACTAGTTGGTTCCTGTATTAAATTAACTTGATTCTATCTCGTCGCGATGAACCTTAATTAATTGTTAGCTGAGTTTGATGTTTAAGGTCTGAAATATACCAACCAAAATACGAAAACTTCAGGCATATATATAATAATATAGTCGAAGGTGATAAATTCTTCCAAACTCAAGACGAATTGAAGAAGAATTAAACCTAATTAACAGTAATTCAATGACAGAATGAACTACGAATTAATCGGATCGGAAGAGAATTATTATTGATGAATGATTGACAAGATTACAAGAAAGAATTCGAGAACAAAAACTAACTCCTCCTTCCCGTAACTAACTATTAATAGCTGTTTAACAAGCTAACAACTATAACCGACACTAACAACTCAACTAACAGACGCGTGTTACTTACGTGATTACTAATCAAAACTGGAATCACGTGTTACTCACGTGATTCATAAGTGGTCTTATCCTTACCGATCCTTTCTAATATTTGAAATGGTCCAAAATACTTCTGTGACAACTTGTTTTGCTTTCCTTTTCTGAGTGTAACCTGTCTGTAAGGTTGCAACTTTAACCAAACCCAATCATTGACATTAAACTCCCTATCAGTTCTTCTTTTATCAGCATGCACCTTCATTCTATCTTGGGCCCGTTTCAAGTGGAATTTTAACAAGTCAATAGTACTTTCCCTATCTTGAAGTGATCTGTCAACTGCATCAACCATGCTACCACCAGTGTACGTAATATGGGCTGGAGGAGGCTGTCCGTACAAAACCTCAAAAGGGGTTTTCTGAATGGCGGTATGAAACGAGGTGTTATACCAATACTCCAGCAAGAGGTAACCATTTTGACCAATCCTTAGGCTTCTCTCCACACATACACCTAAGATAGCACTCAACTCCCCTGTTCACTACTTCAGTCTGACCATCCTGTGGATGGTAGGCTGTGGACATATGCAGATTAACATGGAGTAGCTTGAATAATTCTTTCCAGAACAAGCTAAGGAAAATCTTATCCCTATCACTAACAATCACTTGAGGCAACCCATGCAACTTGTAAACATTGTCTAAAAACACCTGAGCTACTTGAGCTGCAGTATACGGATGACTAAGAGACATAAAATGCCCATACTTACTCAACCGATCTAAAACTACAAAAATCACCGTTTTACCGTTAGAAGCTGGTAATGAATCGATAAAATCCATAGAAATACTAACCCAGACTCGTTCAGGAATTGGCAAAGGTTGCAATAAACCCGGAGAAGACACCAATTCGGGTTTATACTTTTGGCAGATCTCACAAGTTCGAATAAATTCTTTAATTTGTTTCCTCATTTTCTTCCAGTAAAACAAAGCACAAATCCTTTTCATAGTAACTTTCACTCCAGAGTGCCCTCCACTAGGTTCATTATGGAAAAATTTTAGCAACTGCACTCTCAATTCTGAAGAGGTTCCGATAACCAATTTTCCTTTTCTTGTAAGTTGATTGTTGGACCAAGAATAATGTTTAACTGATTGGGGATTCACTTTGAGCTTTTCTATTATCCCTTGCATGCCTACATCAGTGTTCCATTCCTCCACAACCCGTTTATATAAGGTACTAGAAACAGTTGAAAGTGTTAGCTGCAAAAACTCTCGAAAGAGCATCAGCAGCACCATTTTCACTTCCTTTTTTATACAAAATCTCGTAATCATACCCCATTAACTTCGGAAGCCATTTCATTTGAGTAGGCGTAGTAATTCGTTGATCCAACAAGTATTTTAAGCTCAAGTGGTCGGTTTTAATAACAAAGTGCCTGTCAAGTAAATACCCTCTCCATTTTTCCAAAGCCAATAACACCGCCAAAAACTCTTTTTCATATGTAGAAAGCGATTGATGTCTCGGGGCCAAGGACTTGCTCAAGAAAGCTATAGGATGTCCATCTTGTTGCAACACAGCTCCAATACCCGTTCCTGAAGCATCGGTTTCGATCACAAAAGTTTCTGAAAAATTTGGTAATTTCAACACGGGAGCTTGGACCATGAGACATTTAAGATTTTCAAATGCCTTTTGAGCAGCCACATCCCATTGAAAGGCATTTTTCTTGAGTAGTCGAGTTAAAGGCTGACTCACAGAAGCATACCCTTTGATGAACCTTCGATAATATCCCGTGAGTCCCAAAAAACCTCTAAGTTGCTTCAAGTTTGTAGGGACTGGCCACTTGTGCATAGCTTCAACTTTGGCAGGATCAGTAGCTACTCCTTCAGCTTTAATGATATGGCCAAGATATTCAACTTGTGAAGTACCAAAAATGCATTTACTAAGCTTAGCAAAAAGCTGATTAGTTCTCAGAATTTGTAAGACAATTCTCAAGTGTTTCAAATGGTCTTCTAGCCCATTACTATACACCAATATATCATCAAAAAACACAAGCACAAATTTCCTCAAGTAAGGTCTAAACACCTCATTCATTAAAGCTTGAAAGGTTGATGGAGCATTAGTAAGTCCAAACGGCATAACCAAAAATTCATAATGTCCATCATGTGTTTTAAAAGCTGTTTTAGCAATATCGTCCGGATACATCCTGATTTGGTGATAACCAGACCGCAAATCAAGTTTAGAGAAAATGATGGATCCCTGCAATTCATCTATCAACTCCTCAATGATGGGTATAGGAAACCTATCCTTAATGGTATTTTTGTTAAGCTGTCTATAATCGACGCACATCCTCCAACTCCCATCTCTCTTTTTAACCATCACTATTGGAGACGCAAAAGGACTTTGACTGGGTCTAATAACCCCTGTATCCAAGAGTTCTTTTACCATACTTTCTATAGCATCCTTTTGTACCGGGGGGGTGTCTATAGGGTCTGATATTAACAGGTTGTGTATCTTGCTTTAGGGGAATTTTATGATCATGGGATCTAACAGGTGGCAAACTGGTAGGAACAACAAAAACATCTTGAAATTCAACCAATAACCGATCAACCAAAGGGTTAGTATTCATACCTTCTTGTGACTGATTTGCTGGGTATACACACAGCATCATAGATGATAGTTGAGCAGTCTGCTGGTGCAAAGTTTTATTAAACTTATTACCCTTTAACCATTGCAATGGGGATTTGTGGGTACCCCTCAATGTTACTCTCTTGTTTTTATAAGTAAACTCCATTCTTAGCTCTTTGAAATTCCACTTAATATTTCCAAAGTGGATAACCATTGAATTCCCAACACCATCTCGCAGCCACCTAGTGGTAGTAACATGACATCACTTGAAAAAGTTTCACCATTAATCTTCCACGTAAAGCCCGTACACATATAAGTGCTATCAGCAAGATTCCCGTCACCAACTAACACTGACATTGGACAGGTCCTTTTTATACTACAACCCAATTTTTTTGCAGTACCAAGATCTAAGAAATTGTGAGTACTACCAGAATCCACCAAAACATGTATACTAGTTTTATCAACATAACCTGTTACCCTCATTGTGTGATAGTTATTGACACCGGTCATAGCATTCAGTGAGATATGAGGAACTACCTCTAAAGACTCGTTCTGTTGGAACTCATGTTCACCATTTTCTGCTTCGTCCTCAACCTCTTCCTGATCTGCCATTACCTCCAACGAAAACACTTGACTTTCGCATTTATGGCCAGGGAAGTACTTTTGATCACAGTAAAAACACAAATTTAAAGCCCTTTTCTCTTCCAATTCCTTCCGTGATAATTGTTTCCTTGTTTGTGATGTCAATGGAGTTTTAACCTTATTAACCCAGCTATTATGAGGGGATGGTAAGGCTAATAGCGGTTTTGGGGCTGGTAAAGCTAAGAAAGGCGGCTTTGAAGTACTGGCTATTTGGCTATACTACTGATTATAACTATGAGTACCCCGAGCTTTGCTTGATTCCATCCATGCACCTTTATTTTTCCCAAAGCTAATATTTGCACTTATTGTTGATTCTTGCAATCTAGCCAAGCAATAAGCATCAGATAAAGTCTTTGGTTTGAACATTCTTACAGCCATTTCGATTGGTGCCGGCAATCCTCCTACGAACAAACTAATTGCGTGTTCTTCACTCAATTCCACTCTATTTCGTAAGGAGTCAAATGCATCTTGATACTCTACAACAGTTCCCTCACATTTTAAGTTTTTAAGTTCAGACATGGGATCATCATATACACTTCCAAACCTTTGAATAACAGCATCCTTATATACTGACCAATCTACATCTTCACCATATTTTTTAACAAACTTTTCATGCCATAATAATGCTCTATCATACAAATGAACAGAAGCAATTAGTACCTTCTGATCATCATTGATACCATCAACCCTAAAGAATCGCTCACATCGATACACCCATCCCTTGACATCATCACCTGAAAATTTTGGAAACTCCACTTTTGACATCCTTCCATACTGTTGGGCATTAGGTCGAACACCTTCTCCTCCATGACCTCTTCTAACTTCATTGGCCAAATGATTCTGTTGTAAACTGATACCATTCACTTGATCTTTAAATTCTGCCATACTTCTCCTCATTTCTGCCCTAATTTCCGCCATAGACTCTTGCAACAGAGTCGACATGGACTCTGAAATAAATTGCTTCAAACCGTCATCCATCGCTGTATTTCGCGTTGTTGCTACCATTGATTGTTGAATTGACTAAATCGTAAACCCTAATTCGTTAATTGAGTCGCCAAGAACGCAGTCTCTGATACCAATTGATAAATTCTTCCAAACTCAAGACGAATTGAAGAAGAATTAAACCTAATTAACAGTAATTCAATGACAGAATGAACTACGAATTAATCGGATCGGAAGAGAATTATTATTGATGAATGATTGACAAGATTACAAGAAAGAATTCGAGAACAAAAACTAACTCCTCCTTCCCGTAACTAACTATTAATAGCTGTTTAACAAGCTAACAACTATAACCGACACTAACAACTCAACTAACAGACGCGTGTTACTTACGTGATTACTAATCAAAACTGGAATCACGTGTTACTCACGTGATTCATAAGTGGTCTTATCAGAAGGTTCAAACGAGGATTAACAAAAGGTCGAGAACCGCTAATACTTTTAAACTACATGATTTTTTCACATGTGATTAAATTTGATCACATGTAAACTTTGATAGATTAAAGTCAACAAAAAAAAAATCCGCATAAACCCAAGATTAGCTTTAAAATCAAATTTGTATGTTTTTGATCACAATATTTGGTTCGTTCAATTATGAACGTTTCATATATGAAGTATGGAACACCTGTCGGCGTCAAATTCCGGCTGCCACACCGTCACTGGTGGATTTCAGCGGCCGAAAAATATATAATTATGATGAAACGTTCACAATTGAACGAAAAATATTTCAGCGGCCGAAAAATTTGTATGTTTTTGTTCACAATATTTGTTTCGTTCATGAACGTTTCATATATGAAGTATGGAACACCTGTAGGCGTCAAATTCCGGCTGCCACACCGTCACTGGTGGATTTGGTTTTTTTGTGGTTCTTGTTATATGTGTGTACAATAATATATTTTGCGTTCACCTACTCAATGTACATCGTTTGTAGACTGATGTTTTATAAAGCAAGCTTATTAGAACATTCGATGCTAATGATTGAGTGAATTAATGATGGGGTGTTCAAGCTTGATTAGTATTTCGATATGATTTATAATCCGAACATAATTTAAGGCCAGTATGCTACTACTTTGTTTTAGTTTCGATTAGGTGTAATTACGTGAAATAGTAGCCGTCCAACAACATTGATTATTATGCTCTTATTTGTAATCCATATGATCATTTTAAAGGATACCAGTTACTAGTTAGATTTTAATATTATGAGTCAATTTTAGCTACGGCTAACATGCAATAAACCTTTTTGTTGGCTGAACTTTACAGATGCTAAAAGACTCACTGGAAGGAGTTATGCTGATGCTACTGTGCAGAGTGACATGATCGAAAGTCTTGCCTTTTAGAATTGTACAAGGGCAATGGTAGGCCTATGATTGTGGTAAAGTACAAGGGAGATGAGAAGCAGTTTAATGCCGAAGAAATTTCTTCCATGGTACTTACAAAAATGAAAGAGGTAGCAGATACATATCTTAACACTAACGTTAAAGCGGCATTCATCACTGTTCCTGCTTACTTCAATGATTCACAACGTCTAGCAACAAAGGAAGCGGCTGCTGTTGCAGGACTTGATGTTCTACGTCTGCTCAATGAACCTACTGCAGCTGCAATTGCTTATGGGCTAGACCTGCAGAAAGATCGTTGTCGCACTCGTGACATAAATGTTGTTATCTTTGATTTGGGTGGTGGTACATTTGATGTCTCTCTTGTTACCATTAATAATGAAGGGAAGTTTGAGGTTAAAGCTGTCGGTGGTGACACTCATTTGGGCGGTGAGGATTTTAATAATCAAATGCTGAACTACTTTGTTGTGGAATTCAAAAAGAAATACAGGAAAGATATTAGCAAGAATTCCAGAGCTTTAGGGAGGTTGAGGGCTGCTTCTGAGAGAGCAAAGTGGATTCTCTCCTCAACAACTCAGACATCCATTGATATCGACTGCTTGTATGACGGTATTGATTTTTCTTCCAAAATAAGCCGTGCTAAATTTGAGGAGCTAAATATTGATTTCTTTCGCAAGTGTATGTAAAATGTGCAAGGGTGCCTAGATGATGCAAAAATGAACAAGAATATGGTGGATGAGGTGGTTCTGGTTGGGGGGTCGACAAGGATACCCATGGTCCAACAAATGTTGCAAGATTTCTTTCATGGTAAGAGCCTTTGCAGAGCGATCAATCCAGATGAGGCTGTTGCCTATGGTGCAGCGGTCTTGGCTGCAAATATGAGTGGTAAGGGAAATCAAAGGGTTCAAGATATGGTCTTGCAGGATGTCACTCCTCTTTCACTTGGACTCGAGATGCATGGAAAACTGATGCATGATGTGATCCCAAGAGACACTCCCATACCTGTTACTAAGGAGATGAATGGTGTTACACATTCGGACAATCAATGTACCTTTCTGTTTAAGATTTATCAGGGAGAGAGAAGTAGATCATTAGACAACAGTTTGCTTGGTGAGTTTAGACTCTCCAACCTTCCTCTTGCTCCCAGGGGTGTTACAAGCGCAAGGATACGTTTTTTTTTTTTTTTTTGGGTGCTGATGGTATTCTCAAAGTTTCTGCCCATGAACCCATAAGTGGCAAGAAGAACAACATCACGATCACAAAACCTCATGGAAAACTTACACGAAGAAATTGACAAGATGTTGGAAGATGCTGTGAAATATAAAGTTGATGATCAAGAGTTCAAAAAGAAGGTCGATGCCTACATTGCATTGGAGGATTTTATTTATTTCTTCAGAAATAAAATGAAGGGCGAAGACATCAGGAGCAGGCTAAGTATGGAAGATCTGAATACGATGGATGAAGCGGCTGAGAAGGCTATGCAGTGGCTTCAAGTTAATGACGAACCAGAATTTCAGGTGATGGTAGAGAAGAAAAAGGAACTTGAACGTTTAATTTCGTCCATTTATACAAGAACTACTAGGAGGCAGTGTTATTTTATGATGACACCGCAAGAGAAAAAATTGGTATGATTTTTTTATCTTTTCTGCAAGTCTTTATGTTGTTTTTTTCTGAATAATTACTAGAGGATGGTGATCATGGTGAATAGATACTTTATCCATATTTGTGGCTTTTTGTTCTGTTTTTATGGATTGTGATCATGAGACTTACGTACATGAAGTACAAAGCTTTTACAGCCCATTTTATATTATCTTATTATTACTCCGTATTTATTATGAGCGAAAACTAAAAGGTGGTTCGTCTATTTGCGTGCGTTAGAGAAAAAGAAAGGGGTAATCGACATATATGTTGGATATCAATCCACCACAAAAGGTTCAATTAGAATTCATAAAACAGTCATTTACCATAAAACGGAACCAAGTCACAGACCATTAGACCATTACAAGATATAGAGAAGTCCTATTAATAGGAATTTAAGGAGACTTGATACCGGGCTTGAAAGAAAAATACATATCTTCCATCCAAGAAACACTATATAGATCACCCAAGCATGTTATATACTCAGGTGGGGCAGCAGGATTCATCACAGGACAATACGTTCCATAACATTCTCTTCAGCACCCGACGAAGTAGTTGCGCATATGTTAAGATCTTCGGGCAGTATACCTTCCAAGATGCTTCCACTTTGACATGCTTCTAAGTATATAACCTACACTAAATACAGTAGTCCTTGAGATGTTTAGTCATAAAACTTCTATTTTGATATCGTAAGCGATATTTTTGAATGCATTGCGTTGAAGTTCAACATCAACTCACCTATACTCAATGTAAGGAGGTTGGACGTGTGAAGGTAGCGCCATTTGCAGGTCCACAACGCTTGAATATCAAACCATGCGTTACCACTTTGTATTCTCTTGGGGACTACTTTTCCCTCAACTTTTATTGTAGCTTTAGATGCATAGCTAAAATATAACTATATTCTTAGTTTCTCACTTATAGATAGATATACCCTTAATTTATTTTTAACATTACACAAACTCTCAAAACTTTCGTGCCGCTACCATCAAAGATCATTTTCCCTTAATAACACAATAATTATGTAAATGAATTCTAGCCCTCTCATGGTAACTAGAACATAAATTCTACTGGTTACATAGAAAATAAGTACACCCATTTGTTGACTGTTGATATATGCATTGATTGTATCATAAGAAAATTTTAGGGTGTCTTTGGCTTATTGTAAGAGGAAGGCTTTCTCTCCTTTTTCCCCTCATTTTAACTTGACACTATACTTATTTTCGATCTCATATACAAGCCAGGCGTCACCATTACAATTACAAGATAAAACAATACAAAGGTTAACACTACTTATTTGCCGAATTTGGACACCCATTATAAATTTTATACGATTCTCAATGCAATTTAATATTTTGATACTTGAACATCTCAGCAGCAGCAAAAAAAAAGTACGTATTTCTTATACAAATGCACCACAACAAAATAACAACATACATATTTCTACAAGTTATGCAAAGCAGCATCAAAATGCATACTAGAATATTTTCTTTAACAAAAAGGAGCATTAGATTGATGCAAATATAATAAGTAACACGGCATGCGTAGAAAATACCCTATGATTTTTGTCCTTCCTCTGCAGCAGCTTCAAAAGTCTCACCTGCCACGAGTTCTGGGACTTCATCATCATCCTCTTGTGCAATTGCAGAAGCAGCACCTTCACCTGCACCAGGTGCCTGCTTCTGGAACTGCTCGGCTAACTTTCTCAAGTTATCCAGGTTATCCGGTCCTGCATAACACACCCGTTACCCATGTTAATCACTCTTAAAGTCCAAAATCAAACATAACGGTAAAAGTAAATATTTGGAAGTTTCAGACGTACCCAGCTGGTTCAGAATGCCGGGGAGAATATCTTGCAATTCTACAACAAACAAACAACCAAAATGAGTCATATATATGTGTAAACACATTCACTGACTCAGAAAGTTGTCAGTTAGCTACATAATGTATTATCCAAGAGTAATACAAATACATCACAGGTGGCAATTACGACTCAATTAACTTAAGTTGTTGTTTTACAGTAGTCAAACAGTTCAAAGGTTTCAGAAGTCCCCTGTGTAATTATAATGCATGAAAACCTCCTAGATAATGTTATTCAAAATATAAGATTATCATTGAAATAATATAAATTTAGTTTTTACAGAGTAATTTTTAAAAAATAAATATTAAAATTTGAGGAGAAAATGTTTCGAGTCAACTCACCACGACCCAACCTATTTTGACATGTTACCCAACCCAGCCATTGTGCTACCACTAAAACGAATGTATTGTATCAGTCGAGGAAATGAGTAAGCACACTGTTCTCATGCTTAATTTTGAAATATTGGAACTACGCGGTTAGAGAGTATGCAGATATGCTTGGCAAAATGAAGATGCAAAGGAACAAAAATATCCATCAAAGTAACTTAAAGGAATACGAGAGTAACATACTCTTTGTTTGGGGAGCACCACTAACAACCCATGTGTTGGCAGCAATAGAAGCTTGAACTAAAAAGGAGACAGATGAAAATTGTCGTGAGTGAATATATTTTTAACAAAATGTCAATAAATATGCTTTAGCTCTCAAAGTGGGCACCTTTGGGGTTTAAAAACTGGATAACGGTTTCATCCTTAAAAATGTTAACTTCCTCAATTGCTGGAATTGCATTTACGCCTATTCTCTTTAAAGTGCTTTGCAGCCTCTTGTCATCTGTGGTGGTTGTTTTATGTACAGCCTTCTTCTTTCTGTAGGAGAACCCAAACCGCAACTTAGATCAAATTGGATGTATATGAACAGACAAAGTAATATTATCCATTTATAGGCGTACATCAGAGATTGAACATATGATCAGCTGACCCACTAATCATTCATGTGAGACACAAATATTAAGATACAAAGAATCAGAATCCCCTAATCCTACTGTCTATCAAGAGGTAAAATCCCAGGCCTATAACGCCATTCATTGTACAGTCAATCAGGTAAATTTTTAGGTAAAGCCAAGAGTATTAGCAGCAACACACGACTACCTCAAAAAGCATCATGTTGAAACTTTGACTATCTAAACACGATGTCTCAAAGGTACCCTACTTATCAGAAGTCAGAATCATGACTGTGATACTGTGATTACTGTCAACTTGTATCTAATTAAGTGTAAAATAAGTGCAAAATAATATTTACAATTCGTTTAGGAATTTTAAAGCAAGCTATTATCATTAAGACATGGTTTTATTACAAGCAAATGCAAATTTTTAACTCTTTACAACATGAAAGATAAAAAGGATTCTATTACGTAATTGGCCTCCTAATCGCATAAATGCAAAAATCCTACGGATTTTTATGGTCATGAGGCATCTTACTTGATTACATGTTATACAATTATTTAGATTTTCCCAACCTAACTCTCGTCACTAAATACAAACCCTACCAAGACTTTGTTATCTAGTAGAGAAGGCTTCTAATCATATGGGCAAATACAGTAGCCTACCAAGATTTTGTCTATCGAGTAATAGTCTATCTAAGCATATTGCATATACAGTATCCTACTAGGGAGTATGATTATCGTTGATAAGCCATTTAAGTGTATCTGCATATGCTAAGCAAGTTAACCAAATGATATTCGTCCAATAAAATGTCAACATAAGAACTTTGGACTTTAAGCAACATAAATGTAACACTCAAAGATGAGAGATACATACCGTCTAACACTACCCTTTCCACCGGTGCGAACGGCACCAGCCATCTTCATTAACTTTTCCACATTCATCTGCCACCGAAATACGTACACATTAAGAATTGGATATCATTACACATATCTTATGCAAAGTTAAAATTTATAATTACTTAAACCTAAGTGAACTCACAAGTATAAACAACACTAACACATGAATTGCCATACAATCACAGAGCACGAAGCTTTTAATTAGCAAATTAAACTACAAAACTGCATCCTTAAGTTGCTACAGTTGTTATACATAAGTGCATTTGCTATAAAACATATTTATGCTATAAATAAAAAAGATATATAAACAAAACAGAGTGTGAATTACTCATTAATTCATAAACATGAACAACATTAACACATGAAATGCCATACAATCAAAATTATTAATTTTTTAGCTTTCAATTAGTAAATTCTACTACAAAGTTGCATTATTAAGTAGCTACTACAGTTAGTATACAGAAACCAAATGTTGCTGGTAAACATACAATCATAGTAATACTAATCAATCATTAAAATTAAAATAATTTGAACATAACAGAGTGTGAATCAGTAAAATTCATTAACGAAATTTGTTAGTAATTGGAGAATGAATTGAATTTTACCTTGGCGTGGATAAAGATATGAGCGATGAACACGAACTGAAAATGAGGGATAACGGATAAAACCCCTAGCGTCAATTTTGGTAGCAAAGCCATTAAAATAAGAAATGTTTCACATATTTACCTTGTACTATAGTAGAATTGTACAAAAAATCCTTTTGTTCTCATATTAATAAAATTGTTATTGATAAATTTTACCAGGAGAAAATGATATATAATCTAAATATCTAATACTAAATACTTATTTTATTTTATTTTTGTTTTGGCGAAAAACTATAGAATATATTGAAAAATATGACAAATTTAACAAATGTTGAAAAAGTCAAAAGATACAAGAGGATTACATGAGGAATCAACCAACATAAAAAACAACCAAAATACAATAGGCCTACCACAAAAGCAAAATCTCTAACTAAATACTTATATACTACGTAAGATTGTGTAATTTTAACTGTAAATTAAAGGTAACTAGGTGTACGTGAGAATCGGGACAAGTATAAATCTTTTATAAAGAAATATTATGTGTGATACTACGTAAGTTACGTATTTTCTATTTACACTAAAGTTAGACTTGTATAATCATGTACTTCCATAATGAGACGTTACTATTCGGGAAGATGGTGGTGGCGGTGGTGGTTGACATAGTAAATTAGAAATTAAATTAAATATTATATTATAAAAGATGTTTTAAACAAAGCTGTATATATAATCACGCAAATATGAACCGAGTAAATGAATAAAGGCGAGGTTTGATAATTTGATACTCTTCTTTATAAAATTATTAGTAACAGGTAAAATTATCTAAGTAATACAACTTTTATTTATTATCTTTCTTAAAACATAAATCATGGTAATAAACGATAAGTTTTTCATTATTCACTAATGGCAAGTTTTCAAATAGTCGTGGTAATAAACACAGATGGAAAATAAATCTAAATAAAATTAACAAATAATCTATGACTAGATCAAAACCCGCGAAAATCGCGGGCTATGTCATTAAAACTCTACAACAAAAGTAATCATAATATGAAGTAGTAGACATTGAATATACAATCGAAGAAACGTAAAATTTGGTGAAATTCAATTATTAATGATGAATTATTATATTTTGACATACAATGATACTGATTTTGCACACTTAATTGATTATAATATCAACAAATTCATGGAGTTAATAACATATATGAGACGTGCGAAGATGTTATTGTTAAGAACGTCAAAACAATTTAATATCATTTCTCTTTATCTTAATTATAGACATAGTGGTAAAGTTAAAATACTTGTATAGTAGACATTGAGGATTTGTTTAGAATGGATGTATCATGTATAGTGTTGCATGTACACGACGTTCGACGTTAGTCAGACGATCTTATCTATTAGAATCGCATACAAAAAATAAAGGTTATGTTAAGAACGTAGTAAAAGCTCACCTGCTAATAGCTAGAAAACCATAAATCAAATTAAAATTTCTTGTAACCATTAACCAAGAGTTACATCTCAAAATGTAAAAGACCCGCGTCAACGCGGGCAATTGTAAAGTGTTTTTGTTACTTATATTCAAATATATTCTTAAACAACCACAACAATTTAAAAGCTACATTGTACTACTATTGATACGGATTTTATCGATGTTTTATTATTATTATTATTTTTTTTTTTTTGTATCTAAAGTTTGTGGCCCATTTAGTTTACTGTTTGATCCGACGTTTTATATTTCCCATTAATAGAAAAGAGGGGCCAAAACAACATACAATTAAAACTACCTACTTTACTCTTTGAAAACATGGTTATTCGCTACTCTTCACTCTTCACTCAAAGTCTAAAAAGGCCGAGAAAACACACACAGTCAAACTCAAATATCTAGCCTTTTTTTATATAATTACACTTTTATTAATTATTTAAATTAAAGAGTATATCAGCTTTTCGTGTAAAAGGTATTTCAATATGTCAAATAATTATGCTCATGATCAATAATGGTTTTATCCACAAAATTTTAGCTTTTTTAATTATAGATGACAAAACATTCAATACGATAAGTAAACCAATTTTTTTAACATAAAATGCCATAATCAATAATGTTATTTTATCATTAATATTATAACATCAATGTTTACAAAAGTTAAAATGTAAAGAATTAGTTAGTAATTATTTTTTAAGTTGAATGATCCCCTAAGAACAACCTCTTCGTGAAGATCACAAAAATCCAATTGATTTATAAGGTATTAAATGTGGTTGTTTAGGTTACAATATTGTTTTTCTTTTTAAATACCTTTATAAAATGATTTGTAAATGAATTTACAGGCTATGACATTTGAGTTTGTTAATTTTCCCAATAAAAGAAATAAAAGAGTATATCAATTATTATGTGCAATGTGTTTGTATATGTCAATTGATTATAGTCACAAAGCTTGAAATTTTAATGTACTTAGTGGTCGGTTGCCTAATAATTTACTTAAGACAAGTAATGTCAAATTTTAAACATTTGATAGTTGAGTAATAAGGTTAGCTTTATTTGATAGTTGAGTAATATGCTTCTAGCGATATGAATATGAATAGTAATAATATATAGTCATCACACTACAGATGCTTTAATTTTGTAGAAAAGGCATAAATTTTTTTATTACTAATTATTGATAAGGTACAACTCAAATTCTACATACTAATAATACATATCAAGACTCCATACATGAAATCCTCACACAATAATAAGCCTATAAAACTCGACCAAAACTCCAATATACTTTGGATCCACCCACACTCCATTACCATCTTTTACTGCCTACACCTAATGCACCTAGAATTCATAGTTGACATAGAAATTATACAACTTTCCCCATGAAGCCTCATGCATGTAAAAAGTCATGCAATTTCCAACCAACACAAGCCAATTATATACTTCACAAGCTACTGACTCATAACCTTATCAAACAAATATTTTTACTGGCGCAAATATTACCTTTTTAATCTCACATGGTATTTACTTCATGAAAATAGCCATTCAAGGCCCATGAACAGATACTGATATCATGACTTACATAATTATGCACACTTAATAGGATCAAAAATCCGATAAAAACAAATGTACATGTTGATGGATAAACGCTTATTTGTATCTTTATGAACTCTAAAATGTCATGAAGAACCTCGATTCTTACCAATGCTAACCTTAGATGCAACAATTGAACCCCAAGCATCATGACTTCCCACTTCTTAATCCTCAAGAACGGAACTTCTTTCGTGTCTGCTTAAAGATTTGGCCTACTTTAAATTTTCTGCACTGCTTATAATATCTCCAGAATAAAGTGGCGTTTAACATGGATCATTACCATTCAGTGTTTCTTGTTCCATGCTAATCGTCAAACGGGTTTGTGGTAATCAAAAGCTAAAACATACTATTAATAGGTTAGATAATAAGAAGGAAACTCGAGATAAATAATAAGGCGAATAAAGAAGTCAAGCACAACTTAATATCTAGATCAACATATCTTTTGTTATATATTTAGCTGATCATGTATACTTCTAGTCACAAGGTCTGTTGGTGCAAGCTCGACAAGTTCATCATACATATGCATGAATATTTCCGAATCAAGATTATATAAGTCATGCTTGACCCATTGGCCATTACCCCTCACAGCTTAGGTGAGAAAGAATGCATTCTCTCCCGGGTTTTAGTTGGTGTAATCAGGAGACCTTCATCTGCTAGTGTAGTTGGATGAAACTGTACTAATCTACTCATGATTGTACCCTTTAGAATTGAGCAGACCACATGCATCTCCCAAAGGTGGAAATACGGGCCAGTCAGGCTGGTTAGGTAAAAGGTCAAAATGCATTTAGGTTGAAACATATACGGAGTAACATTTTAGTCCAGTTAGAAATGGATCAGCTCTGGTTGGGTCAATCCCCGCACTCTTTTTCCAGTTTTTCTCGAAATATAATCAACATTATAATATGATTACCAAAAATTACATTGCTGAAATAATTATGCACTTTTTTAAAGAAAAAAAAAAAGAGAGCATATTTAACATGTTTGTATGCATTTACTATACGCTTTGGAAGAAACTTGACCTGTGTGACCCATTTGAGATTAAACATCCACCCAAATCAACCTTTCATATGTGAATAAGTTCAAACAGTCACCTGTATATTCCCTAAAATAATTTAGATTTCTTACTCCAAGGTTGAAATTGCAGCTTGAGCTTGATGTGCCATGGCTACCCCATCTCCTGTAGCTACCTGATATATATACTTTTTTACATATTATGAATTAAATCATTTTATAAAAAAGGTACTGCAATGATATTACAGAAAAGGTATTGGAATCACTTGTCAAAACCATATATGACAATTGTCTTACAAATTGACCCAAATTATCCTCCTATATTGCAGATAGAAACTCATATAAGTCATATATTTCATAATTGAACAAACAATATCACCGAGCTTAGACTATCTAAGTCATGAATAATTCTAGCTTTTGCTGTCAAATCATGGAGCACATAACTATATATACGGAAGGAGGATATATATAATCAGATATCAAAAGTTCGTAAAAGCAAACCATTAGTTGTTCTGACTATATATATGGGGGTTATATAATGAGTTGCATACCAAAAAAAAAAAAAAAATACCTCCAAGAGTAATAAGCAAATTTTAAAATAAATTAATCAGAAGGCTAAACTTAAAGATAAACAAAAAAATACAGAATTAAGAATTTAGTTGGAGAGAAATCTCAAAATTTAAGTCAACTCTGTCACACTACATTAGACACCTCTCCTTCTATTTTTCACAACATCACCAAATTAAAAACAGAGATTTAGCACCAAAACACATAGGCAAGTAAATAGACATCAGACATCAGTAGTTAAGATATATTTACCCACAAAAAGCTCTATCCTAATCACTAAATAAAGATAAGTAAAGGCAACAAAGTATTAATACACGTATACTCTTTATGTTCTCTTATGACCAAAATTATGAGTATGCATGATTCTTTTCTATCATCCAAACAATTAAATTTAGTTTTCTAATATATAGCAAAATTAAGAAAATATTGTTTTAGCTTACAGCAAGCTTCAAAGTTATTATAATGTTTGATAAGCGTTATTTGAAACGGAAAAGACCAAATCTATGTCAGGACCCCCTAAACCTTGCGAGCTGAACTGCAACTTCAATATACATATCAATAAGTAAAATCATTAAATGTATACACTAATACATATCATAAAGCAAAATCAATAAATGAAAACACTGACGGTAATTTGTACTGAAATCATGATCTATGTAACCGAAGTATGTATTTGGCAGTTGAAAAATCCCTAGAAAATGATTGAGCATCGTTTGAAAAATCCCTAGAAAATGATTGACATAACTACCCATGGATCCAATCAATTAACTTTTGAAGACTTTGAAGTTGGAAAGCAACAATTTGGTATGCATACTGAAATTAAAAGAAGACTTGAAGGAAAGTTGTTGATCTCTAATAACAAAATTTTAGCAGTTTTGCTTATTTAATGGATATCAACATATTTGCTTATACTAAAGGTTAGAACCGAGTGCACACGAAGGTTCCCATAGATCTTGGGTATTCGTGGAGCTAATGCTCAGTTTATTCTAGCGTTTCCCTGAAAATTTCACACAAACATCCAAAATCAACAGAAAACATTTAAATAATACAAAAGATAAAAGTTGCAACTCTCATTATTGTAAGTTTGGACCAAATTTTCCATATGAACTTAAACACCCAAGAATCAGTTTATTTCATCATTTTCTAATCAAATATTCCAACTTTAAGAGCTTTTACTCAAGAATCCCATGAAAAATTGAAACTTTTCAGCTCCCCAGATGTAAAAGTTTCAATCTTTAACTTATGCTAAATATCAAAGACCATAACCCAGTATCAACAACTTTAAATAAACAAAACAAACCTGTAAAAAGAGACCCAAAAATAGCCTTGATAGTTACACTATTTGTAATCAAATTCTGAATTCAAGAAACAAAATAAACCAATAAGAAAACAAAATAAACCAAAAATTAAAATTATATGTGAGATATATTGTGGTATAAGTTATAACTATTGTGGTAAAAGTGCTTAACGAAGTCCCAATGAAGTATCTGTTTTAGTTCCCTTTGAATCCAATCTACGGCATTTTGATGTTCAGTTTTTTAAACCCATATTTTTGGTACATGTCTCACTTTCAAAAAGCTTTGGGTGAAGCTCCTTCTTTTTTCAAACACATCAACCACAAAATATGTTATCTACGAAAAGTTTAGAGTATAAACAACTGTACAATTCCTCAAAATTCAAGGGTCGTGTATAGAATCTGATATACTCTGTATAAAATATATCATCTCGCCCGTTAAGAAGATGATATATTTTGCATACCTTTATAGCCCGATTTATGACTTTCCCTTTTTAGCACATCTTTCTTTTCCTTAAGCTATTAGTAATATAATCTGTAAAATTCCAAATCCAATAACTAATGATTGTAACCATGACAAAAACATAACATAAATTACATAGGAATTGGCCAGGCTAATAGTTATTTCAAATTTATTCTTCAAAAATTGGCAAGTAGTTAGACTATTACCCAAGATGTAGTTCAGTCACTTACCTGCCATTGCTTTTTGATAGTCTCATACAATCGTGCTCTATCTTTTTAACTGTCATAACTTGTTACCGATCCGAAAATGTATAATAGCAATACCCAATATAAATACCAGAACCTGAAATCATGATTATAGAGTTTAACTAAACACAAGGAGAAGCGTCTAAAACAATAGTAATGCAAAATACAGACCTCTTTTGTTACCCTAATATCTAGCAAAGGGACATACCTTTTGCTAGATATCATCATTAGTGGTCTCCTTGATAGCATCCACTTTAGAGGCAAGTGTTAACAGAGTACATCCACCACCACCAACAATGTCTTCCTCAACAATTATTTAGCTCACTGCAACATGGGTGTTTTCAGAAGAACAATTTAAGAAAATAAAATTACTAAACTATAAAAAAAAAAATTTTGTTCCATTAAGAGCGTCGTCTACTAAGATTTCTTTTTCTATTCTAGGTGGGTTTCAGTTTGTACTCCAACTTAAAGTTTATAATAACATAAAAGATTAAACCATGAAATTTAAGATTAAACTATGAAATTTATCTGCAAGATTTTAGTTAGATTAATATCAATATATATTTCCACTGAATGTTCTATAAACCCTAACATCATATAACTTCAAAATAAATTAAAATCGCTACCTGGTGATGATGAACCAAACGAAATTCATTGCAGACAATTCAAAATCAACACGTATATCGCTACCTGGTGATGATGAACGAAACGAAACCATTAATTCTTACGAATCGAAAAATACGCTAGTCGCAAAAACATGAATGGAAGAATACAATCAATCGACAAGCAAGAGACGAACCTTAG
The DNA here is from genome assembly GCA_949592205.1 of Helichrysum umbraculigerum. Taxonomy (NCBI): domain Eukaryota; kingdom Viridiplantae; phylum Streptophyta; class Magnoliopsida; order Asterales; family Asteraceae; genus Helichrysum; species Helichrysum umbraculigerum. The sequence continues at coordinate 8,848,505 of CATIUR010000002.1, read as the reverse complement.
GTTTAGATGCAACAGCGAAGAGGGCTAATTTTGTGCAGTATTCATATTCGAATGATGATCACTGATATGACTTGTCTGATCGTCATCTTGCTGATATGACCTGCAGAGGAAATTGTTTCAAAGAAAGTGCCAAACAAAACGGAATCAATAATCAATAATAATCTTTGATTCTCACCGATATACCCTGAAGTTTGTTAGCGATTGAGCTGTGAAAAACGACGAAGCGAAAAAGTTGGGGATGAGCCGATTTTTTGACTTATTTAACAAAAGGGTTTATTTGTGATATATCGGTAGATAGATTGTATATATATAAATATTTATATTTAATATTTATATCAATCGATTTTATTTTGAAAAAGAAAACATATTAATTAATTATTACTTTTTGAAATTTAAAAATCTGAAATCAAAATTTAAAATTCAAATATTTGGCTTCCCTATAATATTGCAACAAAAACCTGATTAGTTAGGGGTACAATGGTAAATTAAGTCCATCAAATATGAGATATTATGTAAACATTGTTGGTAGACTAAATCAACGGCTAAGATCAATCTGGCTAATTCATCTAAAGGGTAGGATTAATTCATTTTAAACTAATTTAAAAATGTTTACACCTTTTAACTCCTCCAATTAATATTATAGAGATTACATACGCTTTTAAAAAATACTCACATTACTAGGGGGTTGTTGTGCAATTCTACTATGATTCAAGTGACAAATTTGTAACTTTTTCCATGTATATATATTTAAAACCCAAATTCTAGGGTTTTATCATCATCTGTTCATTATCTCAGTGGTGATAACACTCGATTCTCTGCTTCCGTTCATTCAATCGACAACAAGGTAATATTTTTCTCATCCTCTTCTTAAAGTAAATTTCAATTTGTGAGAAATTTTCGGCTTTTATGCGAATTTTTGGTTGATGCTGTGTATGTTAGGGTTTATGAAGGTTTAATGAACTTTGCATCTGGATATTTGATGATAATTTATAATGTATATAATATATAAATGTTTTGTTTATGGTTGTAGCAGATGAATGTGGAAAAGCTAATGAAGATAGCCGGTGCTGTTCGCACTGGTGGGAAGGGTAGTATAAGAAGGTTTGTTTTCTTTATTATGAATAAATTTATGGTTGCGTATTTTGCGTGTGTATTAAATAGTATGATTAGCTTGCTTAGAGTATAAAGGTACACTTAAGAATGTTGTTTGTTGCAATGCACGTTATAAATGAAGTATTGATAGGAAGTTATGTCTTTGATTGAAAGATGACATGATTTTTTCGTAAGGTGTTTTAATGTGTTTATCTGAAATGGCTTTTTATGGTAGTAGGCTATCTGCATTTAAAACATTACGATGTTACGGGGCCTTGATAGAGGAATGAGGCTTATATGATTTTTGAATTACTAAAAGCTAAGCTATGTGGAAAAATTAACTGATAAGAAGTGCATATGTTAATGATTAGCAACTTAAATCTATGATTCTATGAAGAACATATATTTGATGTAGAGAGTACCAACATTATAGATTGAGACCAAATAGGAAGAGTATTATAAAGTAAGTTAAAAGGTGAATTCTGATTTAATGCTCACTGCATAGAAAGTTGACTTAATTTTACCAGTAAACCAATCTTATCTATTCGTTGGAACTTCCATGATGAACGCGTGTTTCTAAGCCACACGAGACATCAACGAATGATGGATAGTTTTTTTTCAGGATTAGTAACATTAGCACATACATATTAATTTCATTAACAGAATAACGAAATGACTTTAGAAGATGCTCATGTCGATAACCTTTTGGTGGGGTTTACATGCATTTAATCTTTGACCCATGCAAAAGTCAGCTGTGAACCTATGAAAGCATAACTAAGAACTAGACCTAGAAGAAATATCAGAAGAATGCCATAATATTAGCGATTGAAAAGTTACCATTTTGACATATGGTATCACTTGTTAGTTGTTATTAGTTATCAGATGAAAGATTCAACTATTAGTTGATCTCTATGTAATAATTGCTAAAAAATTTTGAAGTACTTACATGCCAATTTCAACTGAATTATGTGAGTTTGCCTGCAGAAAGAAGAAGGCTGTACATAAAACAACCACCACAGATGATAAAAGGCTGCAGAGCACTTTGAAGAGAATAGGAGTAAACGGAATACCATCAATTGAGGAAGTTAACATTTTTAAGGATGAAACAGTCATCCAGTTTTTGAATCCTAGAGGTACCAATTTTTGGTCTTTAAATCTCGTCCTTTTTTCCCTGTGTTGCAAATATTTATTGTCATGCTAATAGGTTAATACTTTAATTGTCTCTCAGTTCAAGCGTCTATTGGTGCCAACACATGGGTTGTTACTGGTTCCCCTCAAACAAAGAGTATGTTATTGTTGCCTATATAGCTTCATCTAATGATGCATCTCTTGTCTCTGGTTGTCTTTATATTTTTTCCTTGTTTAATTTTGGTATTCCTGCATTCCATTTTTTTGGTCTCTTATCTTTTTTACGAGTGTTTAGTGTTGTACATCATTTTCTACAACCTTTTGAAGGCTGTATGAAGGTTACATTAATTTGATGCATCTTGTGTTCCAAGTCCACAGACTTGACTTGTTCAATTGATTCTGTTACATTGTTTTCACAGTTTTTGACTTTATTTTCTATTATGATTTGTTACAGAATTGCAAGATTTGCTTCCGAACCTTATCAACCAACTAGGTATGTATTCAATGCGTCAGTTTGTGTTTTGTTAGACCATCTCCAGTGTTATGCACCAGAGCAAAAGGTCATCGCCAACCAAGACACCTACTTTGGTGTAATTTTTGGTGCACACCAATTCTTTGTTGTCAATTTTATACCAAATTTGGGGCAACACCAAACATCACACTAAATTGTAATAAGTTACGTTTTAACTCTTTTACACAACTTCTTCTACCCGTCATATATTGACTATTTCATATAATTTATGAATGTTCGAATTAGAACCAATACTAAACTAGGCAGATATGGTGTATACATTGGAGTAAAAACCAAATTTGGTGTACTTTTGGTGCAGCTCTTGAGTCAAATGGGCTTAGTTATACTATTTAGCCAAAAAGGAATCAGGTTGAGCAGGAGGTCGAATTAGTTGAAAGTCATCTGAAATGTATGACCTACAGAAAGTTAGAATGTTAACGTAAAAATATTGTTTAATAACCGTACTTAGCATTTTATTTTTTTTAATTTCTTACAAAATTGATTATAAAAATCATCCAACTCACATGTTCTGTCCGTTGTTACAACATGACACTATTTGGTCTGTTGCTCAACCTGCTCTAGCTGCTCATTTTGCTACCTATAGGTTTTGTCTTATTCAAGAGGGTAACACCGTTACAAAGACATAATTTGTAATGAGTTTACTTTTACAGGGCCGGATAACTTAGAAAACTTGAGAAAGTTAGCCGAACAATTCCAGAAGCAGGCACCTGGTGCAGGTGAAGCTGCTGCTGCACAAGAAGATGATGATGAAGTCCCAGAACTCGTGGCAGGTGAGACTTTTGAAGCTGCAGCCGAGGAAGGACTGAAAGTGTAGGATTTAATTATTTGAAGTGAGCATTGTATTGCCTTTTCATTTGGATACACTTTTGATAGAGTTTTATGCATGACATACATTTTAGCTATCATTTTTGAGGTTACGACGTTATGTACAACTTGTTGAACGCTTATCTGTTTATTTTTCCACTTCAATTTCTGCTGTATTTTCCTCCACATCATAGCAGGAATTTGGAGGTATATTCTGAAAAATGTTTTTATCTTGGGTAGCAACTGCTATTACGCAATTTACCTCTCATGTTGGCTGGCCAGAGTGTTGTTTTAACCTTTAACTGATTGTTGACATTAACTAAGTTTCAAATAATTGTTAAATTACATCTATAGTATCTACTCTAAAAAATGATAAATATAATAGTAATTAGAAATCTTGTTTCTCTCCATTTTAATATTCGGGTTTGCCAAGTCCAAACCAAATATTCTAACACCCATGAAAAAGACCCTGATGTATGACTAATATATAGCTTATCCCACACTTAACTGTTGCTTAACCTTTGAGCTATACTGTGTAGTACCCCTTTAGTCATTTAATAATACTCATTGTCCATCTTACACCTTCTAATAGTGAAATAATCATTATCTTATTATTGTCTACCTTACCCCTTTTAATCTCACAAGGGAAGAAAAGGACTGCATAGTGCATACAATAATAGCCATTGCTAGCCACTATCCATATGTTTTTTATTTAAGTAAATGGACTTGGTTTTTCTTGCAAGAAATATGACAAAATGGTGCCTGCCAACTCTTTGGTTAAGGACAAACTAAACGTACTATAGAAATAAAAATGTTTATATATAGACATTTAATTTACTTTGGCTATAACAGGCACAAAAACAATACAAGTGGTATAACACAAAAAGGTGGTTGTGTGCAAAACAACCTTCTCAATGGAAAACTCACTTTCTACTTTCTGAAATTGGGAAATAAAGCATTTGTTGATGTTCCAAAATCATATATTTTATCTATTACCAAAATGATGTGAATACTTCTATTTATAGAAAGAGCAGACATTTAATAGACATCTTTTTTTCTTTTTCTTTTTTGGAATTACCTAATAATAGTTGTTAGGTCAAAGATCGGTGTGCATTTACCTTACAACTATATTATGAGAGCTCTATTTAATTAAAAACATCCAAATAATTACCAAGTAGAAAGTAATATAATAAATTGATGACAAGTGTGGTTTTATATATTCTTACTTTTTAATTACTTTATATGATAATGATATGATTGTACCTTTTTTATATTAAGTATTTCTTTAATGTTCATGACAAAAGTTGGTTTGACTGCTAATATGTTTCAATTGAATAAGAAAAATGTTTTTTCTAATAATGACATATGAGAGCTCAATAGAGAGACGATGATGTATACTATCAAGTTGCATTATTTTGTTAAACTTCATAGAGTAGCTTTAAATGTTCTTGTTTATTAATCTTACTCTATTTAAAACGTTAATAATTCCAAGTTGTGTTCATTTACTTTAGATACATGGAATATATCAAAAAAACTGAACCTTTAATTCGAATCGATTTCATAAACATCATATATAATCATATATAATCATCAAAAATTTATGGGTTAATAATGGTTTAATCCTCAAAGTTTAATTTTTTTTTTTTCGTTTGAACCACTCAAATTTTTTCCTTATGATTTAATCCTCGAAGTTTCAAAATGTTGTTGGTTTAACCATTTAAGTTTATTATACTTCAAAAATTTGATGATTTAATCTTTAAAGTTAATAGTTCCCTTTTAAGTTTTTCTAGTTTAATCATCTAACTTTCAAATTTTTAACGGTTTAACCCTTCAAAAGGTTAAACCAATAAATCATTACAAACTTGAAGGATTAAATCATTAAAAAAAATTTTAGTAGTCAAAACAAAAAATAAATAAAACTTTGACGATTAAACCATTATTAACCCAAAATTTAAACCATTATTAACCCAAAATTTATCCCTATCATAAAATGAACAATAACAATCAAACTGTATTAGAATAAAGTTCACTTATTCCCGTTCTAAAGATTTCCATAACATATCTCAAAGTTAACATATAAGTTATAAGTTAATTAAGTCCGAAGACGTTGGTATCACTAACTTTATGAAATTATTCCCCTTTAACCCACAACGAACTATTATGACACGCATTAAAACTAAAAGAGCATTCAAAATATTCCACTATCTAATAATTTTGCTTAATGAATTAAAGTTTTGGATGACGTATATTTATACCTAACATGTTTCATCTATTATCAACTTAGCTACATGTTATAATCTTTGAATAACTTATATATGTCTCATATATACAAAAAGATCACAAATAAATGAATAATAAATAAATTTCGATCGGATGAATGCAAATATAAACCATAAACAAACATATCATACACAAACATTGATGATTATATATACATTTTTGTTTAAAGTGAAATTTGATTAGTTCTAATTTTCCATGCCATTAGAATAAAAGGGATTTGATACACATATATACAGTTAGTAGGGGGATCAAAAAAGAAGAGAATTATGGTGGAGAAGAGGGAGAAGGAATTCTAGCCAATCATTTAAATTCAAGGTCAAAGGGTAGTATAGTAAATTGTAATTTAATTAATTTAATAAATATATATTAACCTAAATCCAAATTAATAGGTAGTTACTATCTTCCTAAATTGTAGATACTTGGTCTTTCACTCAAAAAATAAACGATGCTATGTGTTTCATGAAATTAAGAGCATTTTTATAACACTAAAGACTGCTGCATCTAAAACAACCATACATTTAATTTGAACTTTGTATATATCCAAAGATTCGGATGTTTTAATTATGATAGTGGAGCATGTATCATAAAGTTGTACTCGATCTGAAATATGAAGCATTTATAATTCATATTAGTAAGATTTAATGTATTATAAGCCACATTTATATTAATCTATTAGAATAACAAAATTGATTCATCTATACATGTATGTATGAGATATGAGATGATATGCGATTAGTTCAAAACATTTATAACATTGATTCATAAATCTTATAGCGTTGATTCAACCTTTTATAGCGTTGATATATAAATTTGTTACCACTGATTCAGAAAATTATAACATTGATTCACAATTTTATAACAAGATTCAGAGTTCAAATAACATTGATTTATAACTTTTACAACCTTTATTCATAAATTTCGTAACACTAATTTATAAATGTTATGCCATTTGATTCAAAAAAATTTACAATAACACTATTGTAAGTACCTAAACTAAATTTATTTGTTTTTAAGATTCATTTTTGCGAAATAATAATAACGAAAACAACCGACCTAATCCGGATATGATCGAGTACTTTTAAAAATATAATAGTAGGCTTTTTCATCTTTGTCAAAAGCCAATCATTAATGTCTCCATTAATATCTTCCAATTTTAGTTTCCATCCAATTAAAATAAATAAATGACACGTTGCAAGTTGGACGGTTTTAAGAAGGTAACTGAATCGCATGGACCATTTTACCCTTCCAACATTCTATTACTATTGTAAGTATTTACATTTATGCCACTCACAATTTGAACCATTGATCAAATTAATAAATGGACAAGATCATTTCTCTCGTTTCTCCTTCAAAAAATCCTTCTCCATCGATCCTAATCCTATACAGTTATTACTATATTCAAAATTCAATTATACTGGACTAATGTTTTCATATATTGCATGAGTAAAACAAGTAAATATCGATTTTCACAATCTATAAATCGTTATTCAGCATAAAAGGCGTTCATCAAAGATTAACCGAACATATAATCTTGAAGACGATTCATAGTCAAGTTCATAATTCCATCGAAATCGAATCAGTACCTATCAAATTCAAGATTCGCTAACTATGGTATCCAATTCGTCTTCGTTTTCTTCAATATCAAACCGATTCAAATCAATATAAATCTCTTTCGACCCAATTAACAACCCTAATTCTCTTAAAATAAAATTACAACAAATTTGGGATTTATTTCCCATAATAATATAGAATCTATACATACAACCATAACCATGATGAATTGATGCCCTTTGGTGTGAACATATGGTCATGTTACATGTGTCTATTCCACTTTGCATCCATGAAAATATTAACATCAACATCACCACCCAAAAACAACAAGAAGAAGAACAACATCAACAATAACAAGTTTATGTAAACGAGAGTCAGTCATCATTCGGGTGGCTCCCAATTTCCCAAACATTTTATCTTCACATCTTCTCATTCTCCACACGATCTTTTTTAATAAATATTCTTTTTTATTTTCCCTTTTTCTCTCTTTTTTTCGCACACCCATTTTCATTTACAAAATAAAGTTTCAAACTTTATGTGTTTAGTATTCAATTCTTGCTAAAAAGATTATGTCTCTTCAATCTGTAGCTCATGTTAATGGCTACTATTTAAAACCCACCTCTGTTTTTGCAACAAAAAGAGACCTTTTGTTTCTAGATTTTGTGGGTTTAAGGGGTTCTACTGCTGTAAATAAAAGAAGTAATAGAAGATTATTGGGTGGACCTAATAATACTGTTCTTAAAAGTGTTTACAAGAAACGAAACTGGGCTTGTTCATCAATTAAATCTGTTCTTGATTTTGATCATGCTGTTTCTCAACAACAGCAACAACAACAACAATCTTCTGATTCTAAACCAAAGGTAAAATTTTAATTCTTTTGTAATTTAATTGAATTTGAGTAGTGGATTCTAAGAACTATACATACATACATACATACATACATACATACATAATTACATACTACATATATGCATGTATTTTTTTGTGTATACGTATGTTTTTCTGAAAATTGAGAGTTGACTAATTTGAGTTTTTGAAAAATGTTGTTTATAACTTGTGTTTTTGATACAAAACATGGGTTTGTGCTGTAACTAATTACAATAGTTATATTATATTTGTATTTAAAAAGTGCTTGTTTGATTGATGTTTTTGGTGGTGAAGGGAGACTTAGGTGATTAATTTAGGCTTATTTGTAGTTAACTGTTTGAACACACCAATGAAGCATAAAAATTGGAGGGTGGTGATTGCATGGTTGGTTGAAAGTAAGAGTTCATTAGAGCTTATAAGCATACTTATGAGCAATAGAAGCAAGGGGCTGAAGTATTCAACTATTATTGAGCTATTAGTAAATCATGTTTTTTGATTAATTGATTGTAACAAACATGTTAGTTTTTGGTTGAAACCACTATAAGATAGGTGGTGAAGATAATGTTAGTTATTTAGAATCGCTTGTAGTTTATAGACAAATTACCCTTATAAGTCATAAATTTCGGTGGGTTGTTATCAAGTCTATTCCTTTTCATTGGATAAATATAATGAAAAGTTGTATATTCAAGTCAACACGTTCATCTAACTTGTTTGAAGGCATGTGTTGGGAATAAGCACTAAAATGCAAGGCCTAACTTATCCATGATTATGATCAAGTAGTCTTTTAAGCACTAAAAGCACTTGTGGTTTATAGAAAAATTACTCTTATAAAGTCATAAATTTCGTTAGGTAATTATCAAGTTTTTTCCTCTCTGTTGGAAAATGAGAAGTTGTATATTCACGTGTGGTAATAAGCACTAAAATGTAAGGCCTAACTTATCAATGATTATGATCCAGTCGTCTTTTTAAGACATCAGTGTATATGGTTAAAAACTGCTTAACAACGCTTATGGTGACGTGTTATGAATGATAAGAGTTGATATTATATGTAGGTTGCAAATTTGGAAGACATATTAGCAGAAAAAGGGGAATGTGGAGTTGGGTTTATTGCTAATTTGGACAACAAGGGTTCTCATCAAATTGTTGAGGATGCACTTACAGCTCTTGGTTGCATGGAACATCGAGGAGGGTGTGGGGCCGATAATGATTCGGGTGATGGGTCCGGGTTGATGACTTCGATTCCGTGGGAATTTTTTAATGATTGGGCTGAAAAACAAGGGCTTGCACAATTTGATCAGTTGCATACTGGGGTTGGAATGGTTTTTCTTCCACAAGATGAAACCCTAATGGAACAAGCCAAATCTGGTAAGTTGTTGAATCATCATATAACTATTGAGTCCTAATTGCTTTGTTCAAAAGTACATATACTAAACTGTACTACTTTACTCAACTAAGTGATTAATATATTGTCCGAAAATTAGGGAGATTCTGATCAACTGTAGTAACTGATTACTGATTATCAAATCCGAACATAAAAATGGTTTCTTGTGACTTCAAGTTGCCATAATCGCATAATCAGTTCCAAAACGAGAATCCAAGCACCCCTAGATCTTGTGAATAGCTAGCAACTTATAATACTCGTACCCTATATCCATTATATTTATCACTGAATAATTAACCACTCTTCTCACTTTATAGTTAACCATTTTCTGACATATTCTTGATAATTTTGGTGTAGCTATTGTTAATATCTTTAATCAAGAGGGTCTTGAGGTGCTTGCATGGAGGTCTGTTCCTGTGAATACACCTATAGTTGGTTTCTATGCAAAAGAAACCATGCCCAACATACAACAAGTTTTTGTTAGAATCATCAAGGAAGATGACACTGATGATATTGAAAGAGAATTATACATTTGCCGAAAACTAATTGAAAAGGCGGGTAGTTCAGAAGCATGGGGAAATGAACTATATTTTTGTTCATTATCAAACAGGACTATAGTCTATAAAGGCATGCTTCGGTCAGAGGTTCTCGGAAGATTTTACTTTGATCTCCAAGATGATGCTTATAAATCTCCTTTTGCCATTTACCATCGGAGGTACAGCACAAATACAAGTCCTAGGTGGCCACTTGCTCAACCAATGAGGCTTCTGGGTCACAATGGAGAGATCAATACCATACAGGTTACATTGTGTTGAAGTTTCAGTAATTCTGAGTTTGTCAACGTAGAGGTGGCATTTTCGACCCACTTACTTATGAATGGGGTGATTATGAATGGGGTGATTCTGATTAGGTTACATTGGATATTATTTTTATCACATTTTGCGCAGACTTTTTCAAAAAAAAAAAAAGGACAAAAAGTGTACTGGGGCAATCTGACCAGACCAACCCATTTCAAAATGTACAAATATACTCATTTTGATCCATTACGCAACTTGGCAGACCCGTCCAGTTCGTGACCTCTAGCACAATTGGCTTGCATTCTTTTAATGGAATCCTGAAAATCACTGCAGGGAAACTTAAACTGGATGCAATCTCGAGAGACCTCATTAAAGTCACCCGTTTGGCGTGGTCGGGAAAATGAACTTCGGCCTTTTGGGAACTCCAAGGGCTCTGACTCTGCGAATCTTGATAGTGCAGCCGAAGTAAGACATAGCATACCTATGTTCATTATTTCTTTTCTTTCATATTATTTATATGCTTATAAAGCCTTTTCATGTTATTCCTAGTTGTTCATACGAAGTGGGCGTTCTCCTGAGGAAGCTATGATGATTCTTGTTCCTGAGGCATACAAGAATCATCCAACCCTGTCAATTAAATATCCTGAGGTATGTTTTCGAACATGTAGTTTATACTTCCTATATATAATAACAGTTTTCAATGATATGAGATGGAGGTACACACTCCGCGGTACACTCTTTTAACAGTTATATATTGCCTATTAGATTTCAGTTTAGTTTATGAGAATTCAAACGGAGGTCCTTATATATGATGCTGTTAAGTTTGGCAGGTTCAGCTAAAAATTTCAAAAATTCAATATTATGCCTAAAGTACTGAAACTCTCAAAAATTCAGCACAAAGTTGGCAGAAGTCTCTGATTTATACGATTTACGTCGAGAATGAATTAAAAGTAAAAACGTAAAAATCTTGAGATGTGGAGTCCCAAAGGATGCAATATGAGCCAGATAGGCATGGAGCCTTTTGAGGGCCTTTTCTGGTGGATGATACTACTTTTCTTTATATTTTTATTTTGTTAGGTTGTTGATTTCTACAACTATTACAAGGGTCAAATGGAAGCTTGGGATGGGCCAGCTTTACTCCTATTCAGGTGTAATTTCTGTTAGAGATGTTGATTACTTTGCTAGTCTTGTTTATCTCGTTTTCTTAGTCAGGAGATCTTAGTGTTCAACTGTTTCCTCAATTGTCTACGTTAATTAGAAGCATTTTGATGTTATATATGATCTATACTTCCTGATCTTAAAGTTAAATGCATTGGAAAACAGTGATGGGAAGACAGTTGGAGCTTGCCTTGATCGTAATGGACTTCGCCCTGCTAGATATTGGCGTACTGTAGACAATGTTGTTTACGTTGCATCCGAGGTACGTTTCTGTCTCAAACACTAAATATAATTTCTGAATGTGTTTGGCATTTATATGTTTTCTCAATGTAGGTGGGAGTTGTACCAATTGACGATTCAAAAGTTACAATGAAAGGCCGTTTAGGTCCAGGGATGATGATAACAGTTGATCTAATCGGTGGTCAGGTTTGTACCAAGATTGTACCTTCAACTTTTGTGTAAATTCATCATTTTTCAGTTGTAGTAGCACTGGGATATGTAATTTTCAGATGATATATTAAGTGAGTATTTACTTCTACTGAAACAGGTATATGAGAATACAGAGGTTAAAAAAAGAGTTGCTCTATCGAGTCCTTACGGGAAGTGGTTGGCTGACAACATGCGGAAATTGGAGTCTGCAAATTTCCTCTCCGCGCCAACAATGGAGGCTGAAACAATATTACGTCACCAACAGTAACTCCTCTTTCTATACATAGTTGTTTGTGACCAGTGGTTTAGGCTGTGTTGTATTATTGCATTATTTATGGATGGCTGATGAGTGTAATGATATGTATAGGGCCTTCGGTTACTCCAGTGAGGATGTCCAAATGGTTATTGAGACCATGGCTTCGGAAGGGAAGGAACCTACATTTTGCATGGGAGATGATATTCCATTGGCCGTATTATCTCAGAAGTCCCATATGCTTTACGATTATTTCAAGCAACGGTTTGCGCAGGTTCCTACCACTATCTTTTTCGATACCTTTTTATTTTGTATCTTTTTCATTAAGGTGTGTTTGAGTTTAGAGCACAGACAGTGTATCCAAAATGCTTCGAGTTTGTTAATAAACTTTATACCTGACCTAATTAGTATGCATGTTTATAGACAAAAAGTAAGCATGTTAATATAGTTTGATTATGTAATTATTTGCAGGTTACAAATCCTGCAATTGATCCACTCAGAGAAGGATTAGTGATGTCTCTTGAAGTCAATCTTGGTAAGCGTGGGAACATATTAGAAGTTGGTCCTGAGAATGCTTCTCAGGTAAATTGTCCATTCAGGACATGACTGTCTCCCATTATAAAATATATAAATTTTGAATTTGATATTCTTTACCTGAAAGTTGTATATATGCTGTGTGTATCTTTGGCCAGGTGACTTTGTCCAGCCCCGTGCTGAACGAAAGTGAGCTCGAATCATTATTTAAGGATCCATTGTTAAAAGCCCAAACTATACCAACGTTTTTCAACATACGGAAGGGACTTGATGGTTCCTTAAAGAAGACACTGGATAAGATCTGTGAAGCGGCTGATGAAGCTGTTAGAAATGGTTGCCAGCTACTTGTTCTTTCTGACAGAGCTGATGAACTAGTAAGTACTGTGTGTGTGTCTTTCTATCTTTGTATGTCTGTCTCTAGTACGCGTGTATATGTTCATATAATTTAGTACTTTGTTTCACACTTGGGGACTTGATGTACCTTCTCATCACTCTTCATGCGTGTGTGATTGGCAGGAAGCCACTCGCCCTGCTGTCCCAATACTTCTTGCTGTAGGTGCGGTCCACCAGCATTTGATACAGAATGGATTGCGAATGTCTGCTTCTATCGTTGCCGATACTGCTCAATGTTTCAGCACACATCACTTTGCTTGTTTGATTGGATATGGTGCAAGGTTTTCTTCTTTATCCATCTATGTGAAAAAGGTCAATGTGGGTTATATTCTGTTGATAACGATATTCACAGAGTATACTTAAATGTTTACAACCTCGTATATTTTTTTATTAAAGTACTTGGATCTTAGTTTATTATATATAGTTTTTGCGATCCTATTCAGATAATAAATATAGGGAAAGTGATCCATAATGTTGACATTACGCAAGCTTACATAATGTTAGTGTAAAGGAGAGACCAATTATGTACATGTGAGAAAGTATTTGCTTAAACTGTAATTTTTTTTTACTACTTTTAGCTTTGACATTACCTAACTTAGGTAATGTTAACATTGCCTATGTTATCCCCATAAACATATATGAAGTACAAAAAGAAATAGAAGTTTTTGTGTGCTAGTCAACCTAACCCTTGTTGACCAGCCTAAATTTTTTAGCCTTTTTACCCCAACTTGTCCTTTCGTTGCACTTTTAATTCCCACGGTAATTGCCTTCGCTGTTGTGAGCTTCTGATATGTAAAATTATTTTATTACTATTTGTAGTGCTGTATGTCCTTACTTGGCATTGGAGACATGTCGACGATGGCGATTAAGCAAAAAAACTGAGACCCTTATGCGAAATGGGAAAATGCAAATGGTTACAATCGAAAAGGGTCAAAACAACTTCAAAAAGGTCTGCATGAACTAGTCAAATGCTCATTGACATATATTAAATTGTTTTCCTGTTAAATTTCACTTTTAACGTGCCATGGCATGCGTTCATTGTTTTATATCATATGATAACATAACTTATTCTTATTCTTTGGTATTTAGGCGGTTAATGCAGGTCTAATGAAAATTTTATCCAAAATGGGAATATCATTGCTGTCAAGGTATTATATCATTTCCCGGCTATTTACTTGTTACGCAATCTACTCAATTTTGTGTAATCAATCTTGCATTGTGTTGCACCGTTGGATATAGCTACTGTGGTGCACAAATATTTGAGATTTACGGACTGGGAACGGAGGTGGTTGATTTTGCATTCTCTGGAAGTGTCTCAAAGATCGGTGGCTTGACTTTGGATGAGGTATATAATACTTACAAAAGTTAATCTGTACTCTGTCCAACAGGAATTATGTCCATAATTGTTGGTGGGGGGGGGGGGGGGGGGTGGGGGGGGGGGGGGTAACATAAAGGTCAAAATGGTAACCTCGTGGTACGGGCTACAACGGTTCAGGTTTTCTGAAAACACTTTATTTCCATTTTTAATATATTTTGTTTACTTTAATAGAGTACAATGTAATTACAAAAATTGTATAATTTCATTCTACTGTAAATATTTGAATAATATGATTTAGGAAGTTCTATGTAATAAAAGTACAGAGTCGACAATTTTCTACCCATTTGACCCGTTAGAGATAAAGCTTAATCGAGTAGAGATACCACCTTCAATTCCATCGATTATAAAAATTGTATTAAAGTTATCTAATTGGCTTTTCTTATTTGCACGAAGATATTTGATAACTATTATACTTAAGTTTTCCCTTCTTGCAGCTTGCAAGGGAGACTTTGTCATTTTGGGTAAAGGCTTTTTCTGAGGATACAGCTAAAAGACTTGAAAATTTTGGATTTATACAAATGAGAGCGGGAGGTACTTGCTTACACAAGTTGATACACCATATGGTTTCTTTTGACGAATGTGTACTTGAATGTTGAACTGTTTTTTTTTGTGTGTGATTAAAAGGGGAATATCATGGAAACAACCCTGAGATGTCAAAACTGCTTCATAAAGCTGTTCGTGAAAAGCGTGAGTCTGCATACTCAATTTATCAGCAGCATTTGGCTAACAGACCAGTCAATGTAAGTAAGATGCTGATATGTTTGTTCTCTTAATTGATATTTTTTAATAATTCCAAACAATCGAAACATATTCAAATACTCTCATGTATTGCAGCTGATCATCGGCTTTTAATATTCGATATCACATCAAAACGCATATCAACAACCCTATTGGATTAGATGTCCCACATTGATACTATCTTATATTATTTGATATCACTAAATCACTTTCAAAACTCACATCAACGTCCCTTTGAATCGAATGTCCTAAAATGATACTACCATATTGAATTTAAGAATGTGGGAAGTTTTAGATCATTCTGAGATTTTTTTTTTTCTTTTTTTCTTTACCACAGGTTCTTCGGGATCTTTTTGAATTTAAGAGTGACCGGGCCCCGATACCGGTGGGAAAGGTGGAAACTGCTGCATCTATTGTTGAGCGTTTCTGTACTGGAGGTATGTCACTAGGGGCTATTTCAAGGGAAACACATGAAGCAATTGCCATTGCGATGAATAGGATAGGTGGTAAATCTAATTCAGGAGAAGGTGGTGAGGTAATTAATCTCTGTACCTTCTGTACATACTTGAATATAATAGTTCTAAATAATGGACAGTTTAGTTTAAGTTTATAATGTATTTGGTAACTTAATTCAGGACCCGATTCGGTGGACCCCACTCTCTGATGTTGTTGATGGATACTCTCCTACATTGCCACATCTTAAAGGTCTTCAAAACGGAGATACTGCTACAAGTGCAATCAAGCAGGTAATAAGTTTATTGGGTGATATGATTCTTACTATTTAAGTATTTATTTTCATCATATAATTGCTGTCAAACTCATGTTGAGACTAAATGCACCCTAAAGTTTAGACATTTCGAGGTTCTGATTGGTTAACATCTTCGTCCAATATGTCTATTTTTGCAGGTTGCATCAGGGCGTTTTGGTGTGACTCCAACATTTTTGGTGAATGCTGATCAAATAGAAATCAAAATTGCGCAAGGTGCAAAACCAGGTGAAGGTGGTCAATTGCCAGGGAAGAAAGTCAGTGCATATATTGCAAGATTGAGAAATTCGAAACCCGGAGTCCCACTTATTTCTCCGCCTCCACATCATGACATATATTCTATTGAAGATCTTGCTCAATTAATTTTTGACCTTCATCAGGTGAAACATATGAATACATTATGGAATACTATTCTGCATAGTATTCCATAAAGAATACTATTCTGCATAGTATTCCATAAAGAATACTATTATGGAATACTATTTACATTTATAAATCTGTTAGAGATGATAATAACGAGTTCCGCGATTTTTGTGACGAGCAGATCAATCCTAAGGCAAAGGTTTCTGTCAAACTCGTGGCGGAAGCTGGAATTGGTACCGTGGCTTCGGGAGTTGCAAAGGGTAATGCTGACATTATTCAGGTACTTGAATTTTATCCATTTACGAAACTTTTGTTTGCAAGATGGATTCTTTTTTTTTTTTTTTTGCAACAGTTGGTGTTTAAAAAATGACCAGTATTTTTTCTTTTCAGTAATACTATGCTTTTTTGAATAAATGAGTTAGGAGGCTTTATACACTAATAAAAACACTTGGGGTGACCTTTGACTATATAAATTACATCATAAATGTAAATTATATGGTAAATTAGACACACAGGAGTAATTGTAGCTGACAATCATTTCCTGTTTCGTAGATATCTGGACATGATGGTGGAACCGGAGCCAGTCCCATTAGTTCAATCAAGCATGCTGGTGGCCCTTGGGAACTTGGACTTACTGAATCGCACCAGGTTTATAATATTTTATATTTTCCAAATTTTATTAGTTGACTATTCTTTATTATGTTGCTTAACTTTAGTTCTATCAACTATCCTTTGCAGACTCTCATTTCAAATGGTCTCAGAGAACGAGTTGTCCTTAGAGTTGATGGTGGTTTCAAGAGTGGAGTTGATGTTCTTATGGCTGCTGCAATGGGCGCTGATGAATACGGATTTGGTTCAATTGCAATGATTGCTACTGGATGTGTCATGGCTCGTATTTGCCACACTAATAACTGTCCAGTCGGTGTTGCTAGTCAGGTAGTGGCTACAAATTTAAGCCGGCAAAATGGCCAGTTGGGCAGATTGGGTAACAGGTCTTTCTTTAGTACGGGTCAAAATGGGTCTAGTCGATCTGGCCTGCAAACATCTATTTTCTTTTCGTGAGTGTATAGAAAGTTTTAATGTTTTTTAAATGACTATATTACGACAGATAAGTGAGTTTCATTTATAAAAGGATCAAGGAAGTTCGATGCAATTTTTTAACACTTCCGTTTAACCAGCTTACATTCTTGTTAATTTCATGAAATCTACCACTTTGTCCCGTTACAGACATAGTATGACCTGAATCAACTTGTTTCCCCTAAAGGGGTCAAGATTGCCACCTCTACTACAAGTGTTCTATGCTTCAAATAGCATTGAAGATCAGACTTATAATTTACCTTCTTTAATCGTACTTATTTCTCAGAGAGAAGAACTACGTGCACGATTTCCTGGTGTGCCCGCTGATCTAGTGAATTACTTTGTATATGTTGCGGAGGAGGTAATCTCTTCATTATATTGACTTGGTTTTTTATTCAAAGATTATTTAAATTGTATTCTTGTGCTAAGTAAGAATTATTGTATATACAGGTTAGGAGCACATTGGCACAACTGGGGTATGAAAAACTTGATGACATTATTGGACACACAGAGCTATTAAGAGCTCGAGATATCTCATTAGTGAAAACTCAGCATCTTGATCTTGGCTATGTTCTTTCTGTATGTGTTCTATGGAAACTTTATGTTCTTAAGATTGTATCTTTGTCCTCGTTGAAAATGTTAATATCATTATTATTCTTTTTTTTTTTCTTTTTTTTCCAGAATGTTGGGTTCCCAAAATGGAGTAGCACTACTATCAGGAAGCAGGAGGTCCATAGTAACGGGCCTGTTCTCGACGATATTTTGCTTGCTGATGCAGAGGTAATCAGTTAAAACTTTTGGTGGCAATGTCAGTAATATTACCAAAAGAGGGAGTCGATTTGGATTATAGTCTATTACTGGTGGGTCAAATGAAAAAATAAGGCTGCAAAGTAGATGGGCTTGATGGGTTGGAACTCCCTAGGAAGTGTATTCAAATCCTTACAACTTTCTTACTCGGTTTATTAAGAATTTTTTGGTTACTAATACTAAAGGTATTAATCATATATATCTATAAAATTCAAAAAGTCACCCAAAGTGTAACTTTTATGCATAAAACTACCGTCACATTATAGAAAAACCCGATTATTATTAAAGTTATGTAATTTTTGTATCTTATTTGAATTGACACACTACTTCTACATAAAAATAAAAAATTAAAATAAACTTTTGGACAGAGTGTTTCAGGTCAATCTAACCCGACTTGTACAATTTTTTGCACCGTCTTGACCTGTTACACAACTCACCATTTTTACACCTCTATCTAGAACATACCAAGTTTAGCTAAGTTTTTTTTAGTGGTTTCATTATTATGGTTGTTTCCTTTTGCTTACAGATATCAGATGCGATTGAAAATGAGAAGGTAGTGAATAAAACCTTTAAGATATACAACGTGGATCGTGCTGTTTGTGGGCGTGTATCAGGTGCTGTTGCAAAGAAGTATGGAGATACTGGTTTTGCTGGGCAGCTAAACATAACGTAAGATGCTGTTTTAATTGAGCTTACTGTTGCAAAGTAACAGTAATTTGAGAGCTCTTATATACTCTAATATGTGAACTTTATTATACTATAATATGCAACCTGTTTATTATCAGCTAATTGTTTTTTCGTTTTTTCTGTTTTCTCTAGATTTGAAGGGAGCGCTGGACAATCATTTGGATGCTTCCTTACTCCTGGAATGAACATTACACTAATTGGAGAAGCCAATGATTATGTTGGAAAGGTCTGACTACCCGTTTCCACATGTGCATTAAGCTTTAGTCCAAATTTTTTATTTTTTAATGTTGGAGGTGGCAAAATGGGTGGGTCGGTCAGGCTGTGTAACGCCTCAGGCTGTGTAACGAGTTGATTCATAAACTTTCTGTCCAAAAGTAGTAGTATGATTATTATAGTTGTTTTTTTTTTAGTAATATGTTTTTTTTAGTAAAACGATTAGGAGGCTTTATTCATTAGAAGTATACTTTGGGTGACTTTTGACCCGTTTCCTTTTAGTCATTTTTTCTGATATTACACGCTTGATTAATTTAAGGAAACAATATACCTAAATTGACCTGATTATAATTGAATGGGTTGAAAATGCCACCTCTTGTATTCCATAATGTTCTATGGATTCTTACGTTGTTAGTTGTGTTTTAGGGTATGGCTGGCGGTGAATTAGTTGTGAAACCTGTTGAAGACATTGGGTTTATCCCCGAGGAAGCTGCGATTGTAGGCAACACATGTTTATATGGAGCAACGGGAGGTCAACTATTTGTTAGAGGCAAAACTGGAGAGCGTTTTGCCGTCAGAAACTCTCTTGCTCAAGCGGTGGTGGAAGGTACCGGGGATCATTGTTGTGAGTACATGACAGGTGGATGTGTTGTCATTCTCGGAAAGTAAGTTTCTCACTGATAATACGTAATTATCCTTTTCGTACATAATCTGGTAGACCAGATTTTTTTACTTTTTTTTCTCTTTCTTCCCTAGGGTTGGTCGGAACGTGGCAGCTGGTATGACAGGTGGTTTGGCATATATTCTTGATGACGATGATACTCTTATTCCCAAGGTTTGTATGATACATACTCTTTCTAAAAAAATCGGCATTTTCGTTTTGGTGTTTAGCTTCTAAACATTTAAATGATCCTTTTAACTACGATAGATAAATAAAGAGATTGTGAAGATTCAGAGAGTGGTTGCACCTGTGGGCCAGATGCAGCTAAAGAACCTTATCGAAGCTCACGTTGTAAGTACAAAATGCATCCATCCATACTCCTGAGACCACTTAATTGTATAATGCCAAAATCAGTTTTGGAACGTGTTTTATGAATTATGAGTTCTGTACTATATGTAGGAAAAAACTGGAAGCACTAAAGGTGCGACTATTTTGAACGAATGGGACAAGTATTTACCTCTCTTTTGGCAACTGGTTCCACCTAGTGAAGAAGACACACCCGAAGCTTGTGCCGAGTACGAGCAATCAACAACCGATCAGGTGACCGTGCAATCTGCATAAAACACCAATTTCCACACTTCATTACAACCATGGTTAAGATACCAGCATTAGACAAAAAGGATTCTTTCTACTCATCGGCATTTAAATTCGTTCAGGTTTGACTCGAGCGATGGTCAAAGGCTTCGGTGATACGCGCTTCACCTTGTGAAAAAGATTATAGTGGAAAAAAAATATTCTTGGAGGTCTGGTTTGGTTGGGTTGGGTTTTTGGTTGAAAAACATACCCTTTTTGAAGGTGTGAAAATGTATAGACCATAGAGATGGTGCAAAAAGTGTAAAGTCTTAGGGTACAATATCTGAATAAATGAACTTTAGTGCAAGTGTAGGAACTACCATAATCCTTTTACTTGTATGTGCATATGTGGTTAAGTAAACCACATACTCCATTTTATATTTTCAGATGAACCCCTCAAATTTCGTGTTTTTTTTGCCTTTAACATTCTTCCGTGATGGTTTGATTTTTATTTTGTGAGTAGATTAGTTTAGGGGTGAGCGTGGTACCATACCGGTACCGAACCGGTACCGACCGGTTGGTACCGGTTTTTAATTTGTCCCAAATCAAAAACCGAATACCGTACTATTTGTATCGGTTGGTACCGGTTCGGTACGGTTCCGGTTCGGTTTAGGTATTTTGGTGTGCATGGTACCAACCGGTACTGACCGGTTGGTACCGGGTTTTTTTTTGTCCCAAATCAAAAACCGAATACCGTACCATTTGTAACGGTCGGTACCGGTTCGGTACCGGTCCGGTTCGGTACCGGTTCGGTTTCGGTATTTTGGTATTTTTGCTCATCCCTAGAATAGTTAGTTAATTTTATATGTGGAATTCCTCATGAAAGTTACATAAAACCAATACATGTATAAAAAATCATTCATTATTCATTATTTAATGTAAAAGTTACAACTTTCTTGATATTTTTAACTTAAGAATTTTTATGCAATCACGAGAACAAGGCTGCCTTGTTGATTAACTAATTATATGAGTGATGAAAATATATATAATAATAATAATAATTTCCCTTATCTATGGCTCCGACGTAGTCTAACCGTTTTAAACCATCTGGCAGTTTTTTTTCCTTGACTTTCATTCTGGAGCGTAGGATACCGTTGACTTCAAATCCTGGCGGTCCGTTATTCAATCTTTTTCGTTATTTTGCGCTAGGATGGAGGTTACACGTCAGAATGGAGGTTACAGGATGGAGGTTATGCAATTAACTCCAAACAAAACGGCAGGATGTTAATTAAACGCCAGGATGATATCAAAAAATTGCCAGGATGCTGAGAAAATGCCAAGCCCAATAATAACAATCCAAATTTAACGCCAGGATGCTATAAAAAATGCCAGGATGCTCAGGAAAATGCCGCCAAGATGGTTACTTAAAATTCCAGGCCCTTTTTGATTAATGTTCCAGACCCAATATTTAAAATTGCAGGTCCAATATTGTCCCCAGGATCCTTTTTTATTATTTATATAAATAAATAAATAATTTTATATAATAAAACTTAATATTGGGTCTTTTTGGTTAATTGTAGTTAATTGGGCCTGTATGGCTATATAGCAGACCCATAATCCTTGAAGGCCCTAATAAAATATTTTCTTTCTATTCGTTAAATTTAAATAACATAACTTTATATTCGTTAAATTTCTATGTTGTAATTATTTAATTAACATAACTTTTTAATCCTATAATGGTAGGATAGTAGGATGGGTAGGATGGTAGGATATAGATATGGTAGTAAAGTAGGATGGTAGCATAGTAGGATTACGTTTTTAATTATTTATATAAGTAATTTTAATATTTTAATAATACGCGCGACGGCGCGAGGATGGTACTTCCTTTTAACAAGGATGATAGTTAAATCAAAACAAAATGCAGGATGAAAATCAAAATGCCAAGATGAAAATCGACAGGTTCCTTTTTAATAATAAAAATCCAGAATGATCAAGTCAAATTGCAGGCCTAATACCAATACAGGAGGTTTTAAGTTAATTTTCCGGGCCCAATATTTAAAATTAAAGGCCCAATATTGTTTACCATATTTTGGTTATAATACTATTATAAATATTTAATTAGATATATCCAGGGACCAGGATGGAAACTATTTAATTAATATTAATATTCATAATTTAAATATATAATTCAGGATACGCATGAAAGTGAATAGGTAGGATGGTCCAAAATGCCAGGATACTAACTAAATGCAGGATGCCATTTAACTTCCAGACCCAATAAGTAAATGGCAAGCCCAATTGCACATTCCAGGCCCAGAAACTAATTACGATAATCAATTAATCATGAAGCTACTTCTTTGTGCCATGATGGCCACGTTTTTCGAATTTACAGGATGATCCTCGCTTTTAATTTTTTAAATTAATGTAAATAAATTTAGAATTATTCGTGTATTTTTTTCACAACCTTCTCCATTTTTGAAAATTTTTTTGCCAGGATGATTTCCTTCCTTGATCTTTTGTATATTTTTAATAATATAAACAAAAATAAATTTAGAAGGTCGCATGTATCGGTGTATTTTTTCACAGGCTCCTCAATTGTTTAATATCAATATTTATCTTTTATATTTTTTAATTAGGGTAAGGTTCAAATGAGACTAAAAATTTATGTGAGAATAGAGGAACCAATGATATGGTGTCATGTGTACAAAGAGAATACAAAACCCATTTACTCCCTTAAGTTAAATATCTCACAAACGATAAATCGAAAAATTATGAAAATTGCACCATTAGATTCAGCGTTTGATCCTCTTCGATTTGCCGTCCATTAAGGCATACTTTCGACGAGTTTTTTTTCCATTATTTTTAGTGGGTTTCATATTACTAACACGTGTGTTAGAGTGTTGCGTTTAGGGTTTAGGGTTTGGGGTTTAGGGGTTAGGGTTTAGGGTTGGGAGTTTGGGGTTTCGGGACGAAACCCCAAACTCCCAACCCTAAACCCTAAACCCTAACCCCTAAACCCCAAACCCTAAACCCTAAACGCTTTATAAAACTCTAAACCCTAAATCATACTAAACCCTAAACCCTAAATCCTGCTAAACCCTACTAAACCCTAACACTAAACCCTGCTAAACCCTAACTCTAATGTAACACCCGGTCAAAAAGTCAAAATCCTCATCCAATTGGAACTTTTATAATCGTATTTTTATATATACAGTTATAACTCAGCGAACGAAAACTTTACATTTTATATAACGAATAATAATAATGAGTATTTAATAATCGCAAATAAATCCATTTGAAGTCACGTTATATTTTAATCGAGTAAAACAAATTTTGATTTAATTAATTATTAACCGGAAGAACGGAAATAAAAATTTAAAAATATTAAATTTATATATATCATTCGGGTACAAAATACGGGTATTTTACACTGCGAAATAGGAACGAAGTGGGGGAAAACTCCTCCCCACCTCTTTGGATCAGCCACCCCAACCCCCCAAACCCCCCTCATTCTTTCATTTTCATTTTATCAAACACACACACACCAACTTAAACTCTCTCCACCCATTTATCACAAATTTTCGGATCTACAAATCGACACACGAAATTTACATTTTCGGAATCATCAACAAGAGAAGAACAACATTTACAAAGGCAACATCATCATCTTCTTCCTCGTTTGACCTCGATTCGCATTTGTAAGAAATTCTCAAATTCTTAGATTTAATCGTTTTGGGGTAATGTTTTAGTGTAAAAATGTTTACATAAGTTACTTATAACCTAAACAACCAAGAAACCACGATTTTTTTATAGCCTGAAAATGCGTTTAATTTGCGATTTTGGACGGAATAACGCGATTTCCGAAACTTTCTGGGCTGGTGTTCTTGAGTGCGACACAAGACTTGTGTCGCATACTGTGTCGCATAAACTATCCATGCGACACAACCCTTATGTCGTATCCTTGTGTCGTACCTTGTGTCGAAGATACCACGCGACACAACCCTTATGTCGCTATTGATTTAGCATCGCACGCATTATGCGACACAACCACTGTGTCGCAGAACTCTCGTGTCGCATTATGCGACACAACCCTTGTGTCGCATAACACATTTTAGTGTCGCATGTTATGTCGCAGAAAACAGAAAGTTTAAAAACTCACATTTCCACTAAGTGTCGAGACCAAAAATTTTATCACTTGATTTCACCCAATTTCAAGTCCAGATGCGTTTTTCCTTAAAGCAATATAGTAGAAATAAAAATTTTCCAAGCTGACCTAGCAGCTCGACCCCAGCCAGGGGCTCTGCCCCTTGGACCCCGCCAGGGGCTGCCGCCCCTTGGACCCCGCTAACCAGGGGCGCTGCCCCCGGACCCCCGTACTTAGGTTCCGTAAGCACATTTTTCACCAAGTGTCAAACTTGTACAACTTCAAAACACTTATACGATACAACTTTTCAAACATACAAGTCAATCAACCAAATCGGGGTAATTTGGACAAAACAACTACAAAGGTAGTCTTTCGAGATGCCTAAACAATTAATAACCATCGCGTGTCATGGACACCTTCAGGTTACAAGTCTTCGGACCACACTTCAAGGCAAATCAATCCAAGTTATTAATTCAAACTTTCAAGACTCAGGTGAGTTTCATAGCCCCACTCTTTCGACTGTTTTACTATTTTCGGGGTGAAACACATGCTCAATTACTGTTTTCGAATTATATTAACAATTGTTTATAATTCACAACTATTTTATTACTGTATGTAATACAAAATGTGTAATACGTAGGAATTACACCCGTAATATTGTTTTAAGAACAATATCAATACTTAACCTAGATAGGTTGGAATCGTACCTTGTTAGGTCGTTGGAAAACGATTACCAATACATAACTTGATTTAGTTTACACAATCCTTTGGCCATATTGTCGCGGGACAATATCATTGAATACATTAGAACTAGTTAGTTCAACCTACACTGGATAACATCGATACTATTACAAGTTTAGTTATTCTTTGAGAACTGGAACTGTCGACATACTCCCTTATCCCTCGAATGGGAACCAAACTTAAGTGAACATTTTCCCAAGACTCTGTTATATATACTTACTAGGCTTTAGGCTAGGAGTATACAGTATAATCACACGTTAGTACAGACTCCTTATATCAATACAACTCAACTGGTGACGACTCTGGCTCAGGATGTAATCCAACCAGGGATGGTCCCCCGGCTCAGGATGTAATCCAACCGTGGGGGTGTCACCTGATATATATTTACATACTATTATACGATCTACTTAGTCGGGCATGTCGTTGTACTGCCGGCTCAATCACAAATTGCTGCGAGCAATTCCACAAACGATGCCGCGGTATTGCAGCGGGCACCAAACGATGCCACGGTAAAGTGGGCACAAAACGAAACCACGGTATTGCAGTGGACGAAATTTCAATCAATGGATCAGCGAGTGATACTCGGGATTCACAATAAGTTAACGGATCGGTGGTGCCGCCACGCGAGGCCGTTAGCTCAATTCATGTCCGGGTTAGCTTATGCTAATCGGGTAAACGGACACGCTAAACGTTCAAACATAGATCTGCGGATCTACAATCACTTGTTGCTGGATGCAACACCTCATATATTAAATCATAGTTCTGCGGGACTCCAGTTACTTACTATCATATGACGTGGTCATACAGTTATTTGGTTACAACTTAGGCAGGTATTGCCTCTTGTTATACACTTACTCATACCAGAAAGGTATTCAGGTTCGAAGAACCTCAATTATCGTGTACTTAGGTACGGACCACATTTGCTTAGGCATTAGATACCTAGATTTTTGAATTACACATTGGTAATTACAACTACAATTTGATACAAATCAGGATCGGTGATTCTGAGCAACTTCTCAAAACATACAAGATTTATACTTTATGTTTTCAACTAACAAACCTATGAGCTCACCAGCTTTATAGCTGACCTGTTTTAGCATGTGTTCTCAGGTGCCCAGCAGGATTAGGAATTACTACAAGATTACGCTAGCTCGAGTCGCATGATTTCAAACAATTGGGACTACTCTGCATTTACTTTAGCATTGTCAAATTATGTATTTGGGAATTACTGTCAAACTTATAACGTTGTAAACGTTCTATTTTGGAAATGTATAATTATTTTCAAACGTCTCATCTAGAGTCGTTCATTATGTATCTTATGCTGTGATATTTGATTTAGTAACACTCGACCCGACAGCTTCCGCAAACCGAAATTTGAGGGTGTTACAGATTGGTATCAGAGCCTAAGGTTATAGTGAACTAGGTTGCATTTAGTGGGCCTAGACTATGACCGTTAGGCAGTATTCCTTATTAGGTATAACTAGTTCAGGGATTACATCATACGAACTTAATTTAACATAGCGTAGCTAACTATGTACAATTAAGCAAAGATGATGTAAGATCTGAAAGGGGTTATACTGAGTTGGGAATGCACTAGTTGACTCTGATTGTTTTGTGCTAGATATCCTAGGCTATTATATGTACTATAGGTATATATTAATAGGCCTTACATGTATACTACTTCTACGTATCAAATATATACTGGGTATATACGACTCAATTCCATTGTACTATCATTTACTCGTGAAGAGGCACATCGCCGTCTTCCTAACTATTACGACTCGACACTTTCTCCTTATGTACGCATAGGAGGATATCACATATATCACTGAACCTCGGGAAGGAGGTACAACCGTAATTAATGGGAATGGAAACCCACACATGCTAAACGCCCACGAAATTTAAAACAAACAAACGAATCTTTCACCTTTGACCGTGCTGGTCACCATTGGATTAGCGATGACTATGTCCACGAAAATTATGAAAATCACAATTTGATCATTTGGATCAATCAACCCAATACCTCAGTGCCTTGGCACTTACATTCTAGCCTTTGTGCTACATTTGGGAAATCACATAACTTCAACACATATTTGGCCTTAGGACTACAGTCAAACAACACATGGCACGTGGTGTCACATCATGCTTTCAAGCACAGCACATGGTATGTTGATACCACAATATGGGCATGTTAGTGCAAACCTCATAGTATGTCAATACTACAAATCATAGCATGTTGATGCTACATTCACAGTACATGAGTACTGCAATTTCGGTGCCGCGAGCACTTCATTACGGCACGTGGTGCTGCATTTCATAGTACTTCGGTACTGCAATCACAATACATTGGTATTTCCATTACTGTGCTGATAGCACTGCATTACAGTACGTTGTTACTACACTCCAGTGCTTTAGGCACTGCATTTCAGCACTAGGTGCTACTCTCAATAGGCATGAAGACTTGTTATAGTTACATGTACAATTTATATATACATATACACTTACTTAACTGGGCACGAGGTGCCACACCTGACTTTTACTACGCACGTACACTTGTATAGTTACGTGTGCACCATATATGTGTATACGGCTACTCTACTGGACACGAGGTGTCCCACTTGATCTCTTTGCATAGGAACACTCGCTATAGGCACTTGTACACTTATACGTATACGCGATTACCTTACTGGGCATGAAGTGCCACACCACGACTACTAGGGCATGTGATGCCTCATTCGATGAATACACTCTAAAATTTTTAGGATTACATCCTATAGTACTACATTACAGTCTGATAGACTACGACAATACCATTAGTTCTGGTCGAACTACATATAATACACAATTTAGTCGTCATTACAACTACTCATTGGAAATACAAGCTACTTAATGACAACACTCGGAAAAACGTGAGATTCGAGACAACTTAACTAAGGTTAACTCAGCACAGTTACTAAAACTGTTGCATCAAAGTCACAAAAGGCCAGAAATAGGTCTGCCACCTACAATATCAAAAACTTCAACATCAAGGATCTTAGGATCCCGTACTACTCATTTAAGAACTCAAGTGAACCATTTATGACACTGTAATAACCTTAATCTTTGAATAAAGATCTCACGCTTTGTCGTTTTCTTCTTGTTTAAGAATCATGCCTCCTAGACAACAAACTTTCACTCAAGCTGAGCGTGACCAAATCATTAATCAAGCAGTGGCTGAGGCTCTAGCTACTCGGAACCAAACAAGGCCCTGCACCTTTAGGGATTTCCTGAGGTGCGCACCACCAAACTTCGTCGGAACTGAAGGAGCTGTTGGATTAATCCAATGGTTCGAGAGAATGGAATCTATATTCCGCGTTAGCGACTGTTCCAATGACTGCAAAGTCATGTATGCCACATACACCCTCCAGGATGATGCTTCTACCTGGTGGAATTTCTATACCCGAGCTGTAGGGGCTGACACAGCACATGCACTCCCGTGGGAGGAACTGAAGCGAATCATGAGGGACAAGTATTGCCCCATTCAGGAACTTTACAAACTCGAGAACGAACTTTGGTACCTCACCGTAAAAGACAACGACATCGAAACATACACCAACCGTTTCCATCAACTAGCACACCTTTGCCCAAATATAGTAAACCCTGAGAATCGACGAATAGAAAAGTACATCGGTGGACTTCCGTCAACAATCGAGGGAATGGTCACCGCCTCTAAACCCACTACTATACAAGAGGCCGAATGTATGGCCCACAGACTCATGGCACAGGTGGTTCGACGCGAAGCACGTGCAGCTAAAAACAACCAAGGAAAATGGAACAGAGATTCCAGTACCAGTCATAACCCAACAAATCAACCCGAACCTTTAAGGACCTACGCCCCCGAACACAACGAGAAACGAGGCTATGCGGGAAATAAGCCATTTTGCCACGGTTGCAACCGCCACCATGTTGGTTCATGCGGTCCGCCCTGCGGAAGATGCCAACGGTTTGGACACAAAATCTGGGATTGCAGAGTTCCCACCAATCCCGACTCACAAAGGGTTTGCTTTAAATGCAAGGAACCTGGACACTATAAGTAGGATTGCCCAAAACGGAAGCGTAAGCTTCAACAAATCGGTTCCGAGTGAACCATACCACTTTCCAACAATAATGTAAGTACAACCTCCCTCGCAAATCATAACCCTTCACTTCTGGTTTACACTGAATGTGTACTTTTCATTTCCGATATCAATTTTATCAATTTAATGCTAGATGCACCATAGGGCTAGTTGCCTTAGACCACGTAAAACTAAAAGTTTGCTTTCAGCAGACAAATAGATAGAACACTCACCCACCACTGGTCCTGATAGGACTATTCACTAAACGGTCACTATGTGACAACCATCTAGTCCCGAATGGACTATGATGTCAACGATTACCTAGTAACCACAAAATAATCATACTCCAAACAAACGATACGGTCAGAAGGTGACTACAACGATAAACCGCGACACAGTCATGGATTGACTGCCCTTCAACCCTGTTATAAGACATGATATGTCTAATGCCTACTCGATAAACTCCTCATACGTACATTGCTCCCCAGACCTCACATGACCATGACATCACTTTAAATTTCGGGACGAAATTTTCTTAACGGGGGGAGAATGTAACACCCGGTCAAAAAGTCAAAATCCTCATCCAATTGGAACTTTTATAATCGTATTTTTATATATACAATTATAACTCAGCGAACGAAAACTTTACATTTTATATAACGAATAATAATAATGAGTATTTAATAATCGCAAATAAATCCATTTGAAGTCACGTTATATTTTAATCGAGTAAAACAAATTTTGATTTAATTAATTATTAACCGGAAGAACGGAAATAGAAATTTAAAAATATTAAATTTATATATATCATTCGGGTACAAAATACGGGTATTTTACACTGCGAAATAGGAACGAAGTGGGGGAAAACTCCTCCCCACCTCTTTGGATCAGCCACCCCAACCCCCCAAACCCCCCTCATTCTTTCATTTTCATTTTATCAAACACACATACACCAACTTAAACTCTCTCCACCCATTTATCACAAATTTTCGGATCTACAAATCGACACACGAAATTTACATTTTCGGAATCATCAACAAGAGAAGAACAACATTTACAAAGGCAACATCATCATCTTCTTCCTCGTTTGACCTCGATTCGCATTTGTAAGAAATTCTCAAATTCTTAGATTTAATCGTTTTGGGGTAATGTTTTAGTGTAAAAATGTTTACATAAGTTACTTATAACCTAAACAACCAAGAAACCACGATTTTTTTTATAGCCTGAAAATGCGTTTAATTTGCGATTTTGGCCGGAAAAACGCGATTTCCGAAACTTTCTGGGCTGGTGTTCTTGAGTGCGACACAAGACTTGTGTCGCATACTGTGTCGCATAAACGATCCATGCGACACAACCCTTATGTCGTATCCTTGTGTCGTACCTTGTGTCGAAGATACCACGCGACACAACCCTTATGTCGCTATTGATTTAGCATCGCACGCATTATGCGACACAACCACTGTGTCGCAGAACTCTCGTGTCGCATTATGCGACACAACCCTTGTGTCGCATAACACATTTTAGTGTCGCATGTTATGTCGCAGAAAACAGAAAGTTTAAAAACTCACATTTCCACTAAGTGTCGAGACCAAAAATTTTATCACTTGATTTCACCCAATTTCAAGTCCAGATGCGTTTTTCCTTAAAGCAATATAGTAGAAATAAAAATTTTCCAAGCTGACCTAGCAGCTCGACCCCAGCCAGGGGCTCTGCCCCTTGGACCCCGCCAGGGGCTGCCGCCCCTTGGACCCCGCTAACCAGGGGCGCTGCCCCCGGACCCCCGTACTTAGGTTCCGTAAGCACATTTTTCACCAAGTGTCAAACTTGTACAACTTCAAAACACTTATACGATACAACTTTTCAAACATACAAGTCAATCAACCAAATCGGGGTAATTTGGACAAAACAGCTACAAAGGTAGTCTTTCGAGATGCCTAAACAATTAATAACCATCGCGTGTCATGGACACCTTCAGGTTACAAGTCTTCGGACCACACTTCAAGGCAAATCAATCCAAGTTATTAATTCAAACTTTCAAGACTCAGGTGAGTTTCATAGCCCCACTCTTTCGACTGTTTTACTATTTTCGGGGTGAAACACATGCTCAATTACTGTTTTCGAATTATATTAACAATTGTTTATAATTCACAACTATTTTATTACTGTATGTAATACAAAATGTGTAATACGTAGGAATTACACCCGTAATATTGTTTTAAGAACAATATCAATACTTAACCTAGATAGGTTGGAATCTTACCTTGTTAGGTCGTTGGAAAACGATTACCAATACATAACTTGATTTAGTTTACACAATCCTTTGGCCATATTGTCGCGGGACAATATCATTGAATACATTAGAACTAGTTAGTTCAACCTACACTGGATAACATCGATACTATTACAAGTTTAGTTATTCTTTGAGAACTGGAACTGTCGACATACTCCCTTATCCCTCGAATGGGAACCGAACTTAAGTGAACATTTTCCCAAGACTCTGTTATATATACTTACTAGGCTTTAGGCTAGGAGTATACAGTATAATCACACGTTAGTATAGACTCCTTATATCAATACAACTCAACTGGTGACGACTCTGGCTCAGGATGTAATCCAACCAGGGATGGTCCCCCGGCTCAGGATGTAATCCAACCGTGGGGGTGTCACCTGATATATATTTACATACTATTATACGATCTACTTAGTCGGGCATGTCGTTGTACTGCCGGCTCAATCACAAATTGCAGCGAGCAATTCCACAAATGATGCCGCGGTATTGCAGCGGGCACCAAACGATGCCACGGTAAAGTGGGCACAAAACGAAACCACGGTATTGCAGTGGACGAAATTTCAATCAATGGATCAGCGAGTGATACTCGGGATTCACAATAAGTTAACGGATCGGTGGTGCCGCCACGCGAGGCCGTTAGCTCAATTCATGTCCGGGTTAGCTTATGCTAATCGGGTAAACGGACACGCTAAACGTTCAAACATAGATCTGCGGATCTACAATCACTTGTTGCTGGATGCAACACCTCATATATTAAATCATAGTTCTGCGGGACTCCAGTTACTTACTATCATATGACGTGGTCATACAGTTATTTGGTTACAACTTAGGCAGGTATTGCCTCTTGTTATACACTTACTCATACCAGAAAGGTATTCAGGTTCGAAGAACCTCAATTATCGTGTACTTAGGTACGGACCACATTTGCTTAGGCATTAGATACCTAGATTTTTGAATTACACATTGGTAATTACAACTACAATTTGATACAAATCAGGATCGGTGATTCTGAGCAACTTCTCAAAACATACAAGATTTATACTTTATGTTTTCAACTAACAAACCTATGAGCTCACCAGCTTTATAGCTGACCTGTTTTAGCATGTGTTCTCAGGTGCCCAGCAGGATTAGGAATTACTACAAGATTACGCTAGCTCGAGTCGCATGATTTCAAACAATTGGGACTACTCTGCATTTACTTTAGCATTGTCAAATTATGTATTTGGGAATTACTGTCAAACTTATAACGTTGTAAACGTTCTATTTTGGAAATGTATAATTATTTTCAAACGTCTCATCTAGAGTCGTTCATTATGTATCTTATGCTGTGATATTTGATTTAGTAATACTCGACCCGACAGCTTCCGCAAACCGAAATTTGAGGGTGTTACATCTAAACCCTAACCCTAAATCAAATGTATAATCAATCACTAACACATGTGTTACTAAGACCACTCCCAACCCTAAATCAAACTGACCGAAACTGACCGAGCCACGTCAGCGCCACGTCAGCTTTTTTTACAAAACTGACCAAAACTGAATGACCACTTCCATCCCTAATCCATCACTTCATTTCTTGGGACCCACTGACCAATTAAAAAATCAACTAAAACACAATAATTTAAATAAAAACAATAATTTAAATACAACAAATTCCATTAAAAATAAAAATTACAACAATTCCATTAAAAATAAAAGTTACAACAATTCCTAAAAATAAAAATTACGAGAAATCCTTAAAATTAAAATTCAAACAAATACGTTATTATCCAACAATTCCTAACGAACACGGTAATTTGGTGGAAGTTGCGCAATGTGTTGGATCAGAGCATTGCGAAGTCGATGATGAACTTCCCGATCCCGTAATTCCCGATCCATCCGCAGTGAAGTTGCAACTCTTTCTTCCCATGAGCGGGTTGGTCTATTTGCCGGCTCGGATGGATAATCTTCTTCCAGATCACACATATTTCGCCCGTTATCCTCCGTTATCATGTTGTGTAGAACAACACAAGCATACATGATTCTTTTTATTCTATTAGTGCTGTATGGTCTAGCCGGGTTCTTGATGATTTGCCAGCGGCCTTGAAGGACACCAAATGCTCGTTCCACATCTTTCCTTGCAGATTCCTGGTATCTTTTGAAGCGAGCCTCAGCTTCAGTCAATGGATGCCTGAACGACTTAACAATTGTAGCCCATTCCGGATAGATACCATCCCCCAGATAATACCCCTTTGTAAAATTTTGTCCAGCAATCGTAAAGTTAACTTGGGGAGCTCTCTCTTGTAGCAATTCGGAGAACAAATCCGATTGATTCAGAACGTTAATGTCGTTGCTCGAGCCCGCTGGACCAAAGAAAGCGTGCCAAATCCACAAGTCATAAGACGCAACTGCTTCGAGCATGATTGTTGGATGACCTTGATCACCTCTAGTGTACTGATCTTGCCATGCTACCGGACAATTTCTCCAAATGCAATCGATGCTTCCGAGCATACCCGGAAAACCATGCAACTCAGAATGGCGTTGATGTAAACGTTGCACATCTTGTAGTGTTGGTTTTCTCAAATACAAAGTGGAGTACAAATGAAATACACATTTACAAAAATTATCCAAAGACTCGTATGATGTTTGTTCACCCATATGTAAGTATTCATCAAACGCATCTGTGGCACAACCATACGCTAGTTGGCGTACGGCGGAAGTGCATTTTTGGAAAACATTAAAACCGGGTCGGCCGAGTGCGTCAAGACGTTGATGAAAATATGTAAAGTATTCCGGTAACGGATCTTGAGAATAAGATATAATATTTTGACATATACTGATAAATAAAGGCTTACTCATCCGAAAACGACGTCGAAATACATCCGCCGGAAATGTTGGGGTGTCGGCAAAGTAATCTTGAAACAAACGTTGGCTCGTCGCTTCGCGATTTCTTTGAAAGTATCGACGGGGAGCTCGCGGGATCGGAATTACTTCTTCGTCTTCCGATTCGGAAGATATGGCGTTTATAACATTTATCGCCCATTCCGGATCGAAAATTTCGTTAAGCGTCTGCAAATCTTCAAGATCCGAATCGGACGACATTTTAAAATTTTTTAAGTGTATAAAATTGTTGGGGTGTGAATTGTATAAAATAGATTGAATGTGAGTGTGTGAATTATTTGAGAATGAGGTGTAAATTTATAGGTGAGAAAATGAAAAAAAAAATTAAAAAAAAAAAAACCAACGGCCATATGACCGTTTGGAAAAAAAATAGTTTTTTTGTTTTTTTTTTACTTTAACAGCTAGATATCAAAAAAAAAAAAAAAAAAATGGGGCCCACTCTCACCACCGCACACCCTTCGGTTTACCGACCGACGAAACCGACCGGGTCGTGCCATCCCCGTCGGTTCGTCGGCTGCAAACCGACGCCAACCGAACAACCGCGTTGGGACGAGTCTAATATGTAAAACCCACCAAAAAAATGAAAAATAAAAAAGTTCGTCGGAAGTATGCCTTGATGGACGGCAAATCGAAGAGGATAAAACGCTGAAAAATATGGTGCAATTTTCATGATTTTTCGACTTGTCGTTTGTGAGATATTTAATTTTTAGAAATGTGGATGAGAGGGAAAAAAGTGACACATCGCATATGTGGTTGGTTCCCCCATTCTCACACAAAATAAATGGTCTCAATTAAACTCTTATCTTTTTAATTAATATAAACAAAAATAAATTTAGAAAACCTTATATATCGGTGTATTTTTTTCACAGGCTCCTCTATTTTTTAATATTGATTTTTGCTAGATGATTATCTTTTATATTTTTAATTAATATAAACAAAAATAAATTTAGAAGGCCTTATATATCAGTGTATTTTTTCACCGGCTCCTCTATTTTTTAATATTATTTTTTACCATGTTGATGTCCTTTTTTTTTTCACAGCTCTCCATTTTAAGTGCTTTTTTCGAGGATATTCCAGTATTTGAGTTGTAATTTTTATTACCATACTAATAGTTCGTATCATAATTGTTAAACCATTTTCAATCTATCTAAACATCAATATGGTATCATAGTGTAAAAGTATATATTATTTTAATACGTTTCGTCTTAATAATTTAATCATATTAGGTATGTCCGTCTTTGATTTTTTGAATGTCCTGTACAAAACCTTGAATTTCTGCCCAAATAAGACCCTATCTTAAATTATATATAGGAAACATCTTTATGATGTCATCATTTAATTAAGTTTTAATTTGTCAATTAAGTCCTTTAAATTTATTAAATTCTAAAATAAGATCCTTAACTTATAAAAAAATGAATTTTTTAATCAATTACCCACTTACATATCAAAATAAATTTAATCCATTAATTTAAACATCATCCAAATCGTGTGATGAATCTACTTTTAATTCATCAAGTAGGAATAAATTTATTTGAAGAGATTAATATAGACTTAAAAAAATCCATTTTTTTTTACTAATTTGGTTTCAAAATCTTTTACATATCAACTTACACACTTAATTATTAGAAATGCGATACTAAATACGAAATTTTATATTAACAATCAACGGCCCGTGTGTATACACGGGTTTAAAGTCTAGTATTGAGCTATAAGAAGTTTTGTATACCTTAAATAAGTAATTGTTAAATAGTATCATAGAGTTATATATACATCAATTGCACAATATCCTTATTTTGTTTTATATGTCTGTCGTTCGGCTGGGCAACGCCCGGATTAAATACTAGTTTCAAAACGGTTTTTGGATCGTTTTGGATCGAAACCGAATTCAATATTCCCTTTTCGATTTTAATTTTCTCCAAGTCAAATTAATAAATATAAATATATAACATATATGTGCCGTATAAATGTAAAAATTACGTTTTGAAGACACACGATTTTAGCTATCACGTGTTTGGCGAAAAACAATTATGTTGTTTGGACTTTGAATTACATGTACATTGATAATTTCATACTTCGTGTACTCGAATTTGGTTTTGAAAGTAATACTTGTTAATTGGTAATTGTTAGAGTTACGTAGTTTGTATGGTATCGTGCATATTTTATATATTTGTATGTTAAGTGGTCTTTTTGGTTAATTATGATTACTTTTGTTTGTCGGTTTCAACCGAAATAGAAATGAATTAAAATTCGATTTTTGGTTCGGTTTAGGCATATGGATTTGATTTTCAGTTCGACTCAAAAAGATGTAAACCAAAAAAACTGAACCAATTAAATTGAAGAAATCGTAAACCGAACTAATGAACACCCATAGATACGTCTGTCGACCTTTTGATTAGCTCAATTTTTAAATTCTTGATAAATCTAATACAGTATAAATGATAAATTTTATAAAGCTAATGTTCATTCATAGGTCACAAAGTTCGGGACCAGTTTGCTAAGTTAAAAAGGTGTAAGGGGCCGCTATATGAACTACAATGCCTTTGCTTTTTATTTTGTACTACTATAAGAAAAATATGAATGAAAAAAATGGCACTCTAAGTCTCCAATGCCCAAACACACAAATAAGAAAAATTGCGTTGAACGTGCATCGACCATATTCACATATATGTCACGAATTTTACAATATATCGTGAGATAATTAGGATACATGTGCAACCCAATGTCCATTTCGTCTAACACACACAAGCTTCCCTTTTATAATTTGTTGTTCGATCTCTAATTAAACTTATGTATAGAAAGAAACAAAATACTTGTATGTGAACAATTTATAACCACCTAAACTACATAATTTACGTTGTAAGAACTGTACATTTGTACGTAACTGATAGGGGTGTTCAAAATATTCTGAAACCAGAAAGTCGAATAAAAAATTGGTTGAATCGAACCCAATTTAGGTTAACCGAACCGATACTTTTTTCGTTTTTCGGTTAACCGAATCGGATTTTTTTTCGATTTTTCGATTTCGGTTTCAGTTAATGATTTTGGGATATACATGATAAATGGTCAACCGAAAATTTTATATCTAGTTTTAAATATATGTATATATATTGTATATATTACTCCCTCCATTCTAAATTTATAGTCCAATATTCCATTTTGGGCTGTCCCAAATTAATTGTTCACTTCCATAAATAGATAAAAATGATGAGATAAAATTCATTTATGCCCCTAATTTATATATGTAAGACAAAAAACGGGTTAAAAGTAAAGGGTAAAACAGTCAACTTATCAAAAAGTAAGAGAGAAGTTGATGTTTTCTTAAATTGCGTTTTTCTTTTCTTTCCAAAGTGCACTTTCAACTTTGGTTAATATTTTCATATCCACCCCTTGCATTTTTACCAATAATGCAAATATTATTTATTCATTAACTGAAACACAAAATAAGGATAGAAATAATCCATCAACCAAAATTTGTGATGTATATTGTTTACTTTTAAACTTATACGTAAAGGTGGTTTTTGAGTTGATCTTAATCTATTTATGTTGCAGTTTTAAACGATCTTAGTTGTTATTTTCTTTCAGCTAATGTGACTGTGAATAATAGTAGGGTCTTTATACTCATTATTTATCGTTGCATTTCGGAGGAAAAACATAAGGTGTTAAACACTTTTAGTTCATGGGCAGCTTCAGTTAACAAGGTTGGCAATGTACAGATCATCTTGTATGGATTACAAGTAGTTACAGAATAATTGTTGTAATTATCTCTAGAAGTGAACTTAATGAACTATATTACTGTTATTATTTCTTAAACTGTAGTCTTTGAGCCTTTTGGTATTTACTATTGCATCATCAACTATGTGCTACTAACTGGTTGCATTGTGAAGTAAATACTAATTTGTATCTTCTACATAATTCGATTTTATTGTTGCTGAATCTGTTGTAAAATATCATTAGGACACATGTTTTTAAGAATCTCTTTTCCGCATTAACTGGTAGTAAGCGGTTTCGGCATTGGTAAGCATTCCTTTAGCAAGCCCCGTAGCTCGAAAGAAAGAAAAAAAGCTGGCAAGGGACTCACTTATGAAACATAGTTGAAAGATGTTTTTCTTTTGGATCATTGTTAAGTGGTAAGGATAATGACAAGCTGGCTCTCGGAAGTAACTACATCGTACATGTATGATGAGAATGACAATAAAAAAAAAATAAAGAAAATGGCTAACAATATGAAAATGTTTCAAGATCTAATGTATAATACTACATCTTTTGAAAAGAAAGAAATATTATACCGGTTCTCCTATGAGGAGCATGACCGAATTGATTTTCTCTGGGGTCATGGTTCCAAGCTCCGAGTGAAGCCCCCAAAAGGCGTAACCTCGGAGCATTTGAATCAAGGGAAGTGACCCGCATAGAAAATGCCTAACCTTACTAAGTAAACAGCAGGAAGAAGCATGATGAGAATGACAATAAAAAAAATAAAGAAAATGGCTAACAATATGAAAATGTTTCAAGATCTAATGTATAGTACTACATCTTTTGAAAAGAAAGAAATATTATACCGGTAATAACCAATGAAGACTTGGGCCTATCAAGCCTGCTTTCATCGAGGTTTCATCGAAACAGGCCCCTTCTTAGGACTTTCTTTGTGATGGTTCATGTAGGCTTGGGTCTTTCATTCGGGCCCTATTGGGTGGGGCACCCTGTGGGCCAATGCGTATAGGCACTTAACATGGCTCATTTGACGACTCAGTACATGGATGTCATGAGTCTATTGGCATACATAGAATATGAATTCTTTTTCACGAAAGCTGGTTGTACAAAGTTTGTTTGTTCATACAGGCAGTGTGATTTGGGGATCTTTTGTTTGCTCCGCAAGGTAGCCGGAGCCAGCCAGTTTTTCACTAAATAGGCATAAGAGTATTTTAACTGCAGAAAAGTAGTGCGGAGAACTAGTCAGAATTGGGCCTGCCATCCAATTCGTGACGTTGATGATCCGCCGAATCCATTGCTGACTTTACCACTATCGATTAGGTGAAACGGTTCTGCAAAGTTTGTTCATACAGGCAGCGTGGTCATAGTAGTCAGAATTGTGCCAGCCATGCAAAACATACTGCATGGCGATATTACTCTACCACTCTATAAATGGAGGCTCGAAAAGTGTCTTCACTTCATCGAATTCAAATCAAAGAAATTGAGTACTAGCACGTATGGCTATGGATGCTGCAAACAGGCTTTCTGCAATTGCTGCCGAAATGTGGCAACTGCAAAATTAGATTCAAGAGCGCCGTAGAGTGCTAAACCTCTTTTTGAGGAGTGTTAGAACACTGGATCCTGCCAGGAAAGAAGCGCGCATTCGCGCTGCCAAAGAGCGTATCGAGGATTTGGAGGGGAGGCAGCAAAAACGCTGCTGGCGGAGCAGCAAGCACTCATAGTGCAGGCTGTCACCCGCAGGCACCAGGGAGACTAGAAGAAGTCCGTCGACTCTTTTTATTTTTAGAAGGTTTAAATAAGTGTCTGTAGACGCAAAGTAGTGTGTTTTAATGTATGGTCTTCTTTTTCTTTGTTTGGTTTTCTTTGTTTGGCAGCTACTTTCAGTTTGCAGTTTACAAAAAAAGTATCAAATTTTGGCCAATAGTAAAAGTCTAGTATGATGCTTTATATGCTTATAAATCTATATTCAAAATGTGGTGTGATAAAATGTCAAGTGTAGTTTAGCTATATATCCTTGAATGACTTGAATTTGAGTTGATTATAAAGTTGTAGTTAGTTGGTTCCTTTAATACAAAATTTAATTTGTAATTGTAGCTTTAAAAAAATGAATAATGTTGTTTTCGATTTATATTAATATATGGTTTTGGATTAATATATAAGTTCTGTAGATTTGGATTAATATGAGAATGTTATTTAAGTATGAGTGATGAATTTAGAGATGATTTTTAGAAATATATATCCATTAAAGCAAAAAAATTTTTTAACAAAAAGCGTAATTATTTATCAACATTCGAATTCCATTGACATGATAATTATGAACCAAACATGCATATGCAAGGAATGGAATTTGAAATCCATTCCCTTATGCCAACCGAACGCATCACATAATTTCATTCCTTAGGATTCCAATTCCTTATGTGAATTCCAATTCTTTTGAAAAAATTCCGTGAACCAAACGGGGCCTTACTCTCTCGAGTTGAATAAAGCAATTTATCATTATGAATTGATGAGTAAATGAAAGAAGTTTTGAAATAGTTCATTGGTAATTTACAGGAGTATCTACAATGATTTAAGCTTTTCTAAAACCTTTTTAAGTGCTACATCATACTACACTTATTTTCATGAAGATTAAACCTTTGCAGTTCAATGGTATAGCTTTCTAAAAGCTTTTTTTCATCAAAATTCATACACACAAGATACTTTTATATTGATAAAAGATTTTGTAAAATTTTTGTAAGTCTAGTCTCCTCCATTCCCTATATATATCACTCTAAACTTTCTATGCATATATCTCTCTAAAACACCTAAACTCTCCCCGTTCCCTTTCATCTCTCAAACTTACACCAACTCACCCCTTTCTATTACTACATAATCTGAATAAGAAAGAATTATATGCAAAATCGTGTTACACATATTCTTTGTTTTCTTTTATTGAGCTTATGTTTTATTTAAATCTAGATTTACAAAATGCGTCATTTTTATAAGTAATTCATTTGTTAACATTTATTATTATTTTTTTCTAGAAAATCATTTTTTTCCTATTAATCCTACCAGTGAGGCAGAATACATATTTTGTAAGAAATGCTAATTATTTTAATTAATAAAGAGTATACTAGTGAGGCAGAATAGTTTTAAATCACGAATTCGTTGATAGTATAGATTTAAAACATGAATATAGGAAATTACCAAAAGCAGTATTTTCAAAACCTTTCTTTCTAACCTTTGTAAATGATCACTAACTATCAATGTTATCGTACATGAGTGTCTTTATGCATGAATAGCAATACACCATCATCACCTTTAATTTTTCAATGCTAAACATGATTCATTTGCATTCACTATGCTAAACTTGATTAATTGTTCTAACTATTTAAAATTTAGAAATCATTATTCAGATAAATTATCAATAAACCGTACCTAGCTATTATATAACCCATTTAACATAATTGATCAGAAATATGGGCGTTCCTAAAGGATCTTACACCAAAGCGTCTCTATAAATGATGATTGAGACGAAATTCCGCATTTTTGAACCACAAAACACTCGTTCGGTCCCCTTTTCAAAAAGTGTTATGTATTTACCTTTAGTGTATCGTTTGTTGATGCATAGAAGGATGAAGTATCT
Organism: Helichrysum umbraculigerum; assembly: GCA_949592205.1. NCBI lineage: Eukaryota > Viridiplantae > Streptophyta > Magnoliopsida > Asterales > Asteraceae > Helichrysum > Helichrysum umbraculigerum. Next base: position 8,806,561 of record CATIUR010000002.1, on the reverse strand, counting down.
ATTTTATCATTCATCATCTAAATAAACAGATTTAATGATAAGCTATCAACAAATACACCTTACCTAAACAAGCAGATTAATCCTAAGCTATCAACAAGTTTAAGTTATCTAAACAACATATTAATGGTAAGTTATCAACAAATTTATTTATCTAAACAAGAAAGGAATGCTAGCTAAGATATCAACAAATTGATTTATCTAAGCAAACATACTAATGCTAAGCCATTCATTAATTTGTAACCATGGTCAAGCATACTTTCTTACAAAGGTAAATTCATCCGCTAAATTTGTTTCACATATTGCAGTTAGGTTAAATATGTTTATATTTTTGTACGTTTAGTGTTAGATTTTGATGAATTGAATAATAATGTTAAATGTGATGATTTTAATTATATAATTCGTATGAATTGAATAATAGTGTTAATTAGGTCAAATCTGTTTATATTTGTATATGTTTAGTGTTAGATTTTGATGAATTGAATAATAGTGTTAAATGTGATGAATTTATTTATAGAATTCGTATGAATTGAAAAGTAGTGTTAATTAGGTCAAATATGTTTATATTTGTATATGTTTAGTGTTAAATTTTGATGAATTGAATAATAGTGTTAATTAGGTTAAATCTGTTTTAATATGTGATTGCCTTAGATATAAATTTTCATCTTTATAATGTAGGTTTGGGGTTTCTTGATTGTGACATCTATGATAGCTACTAGAGGTGCCTATATTGGGCACAGGTATGGACTCGGAGGTCCTCATTCCTGTCTCTCATGTCTAGTCTGTATAATCTCGGTCATTGCTCTAAATTTGGGCCCTAAGAATGAGATTTTTCTTTCTTTTAGCTTTCTTTTCTCGGGTTTTTTGTTTGGTCTGTCATTTTTCTTTATGATAAACCACTTTGTCTTTGTTGAAGCCACTTTGGTTTTCTCATTCTTCGCCACATTTGCTCTCGTTATTTAGTGTCATTTCTTCTCTTTATATGGTGGCTTTTCCATGATGGAAACAAGTATCTTCAATTGTTCTATCATGACTATATTGCTATGTCTTTTCATTCGTTGTACTTCAACGGTGGCCAAACACAGTTTATTACAATCCCTTTTAACATGTATGTGGTTTTTGGGCTTAAGCTCATTTTCCCAATATTTTGGTGTTTAGGTCATCACTTAGTTAGATTTTGTAATAGGAGTGGTTGGTTGCTGCTCGTGCTCCTTCAAACTGATGTATCTTTGAGTTGGTTTTTCATGTATTCAATTCCAAAAGTATTGGCATACCATCTTGTCATTATGTGTGTGTTCGGGGTTGTGCTTTTGTACACACTTGAATGTATGCAATACAAAAACGAAGATGTGAACGAACTAGTGAGATGCTCCATAAGGTTTTTCACAAGGTTTTTGAACAATCTGTGGGCTTTCATCTTTGTATCCAGTAAGTATTTTACCTAAATTTTGAGCAATTATAATCTGTAATAAATCAATGATTCTTTGATACATTTCTATTTTTTAGCCGTGCTGATTTGTGAACGGATGATCTCACCTTCGTATAAGTTTGTGCGTTCACATTGGAGGCGGGTCAAATCATTTATAGATGGTGCAATATTGTTCATCGTTTATGCAGGAAGTGCACTTGGCCTTTTGTATATGATGTTCTTCAAAAGACCCGATAGTAAAGGAGGTGTTGGTGGAAGAAAAGGTATAGAGACACTAAAGAATGAAGAAATGGTTTGAAGGAGGGTTTAAAGAAAGAAAGAGTTGGTAGTAGACTCACTTGTATTGTTTTTGTAGTTTTTGTTCCATCATTTTTGATATATGTTGTATGTTCTGCAAGCTTGATTGCATAGGGTCTAGCTATGCATATGTCTTGAGCACTTGTACTCAATGGTTTGAAACTTAGCTGTATGATTGTTCAAAATGTAACACCCTCAAATTTCGGTTTGCGGAAGCTGTCGGGTCGGGTGTTACTAAATCAAATATCACAGCATAAGATACATAATGAATGACTCTAAATGAGACGTTTGAAAGTAATTATACATTTCTCAAATAGAACGTTTACAACGTTATGAGTTTGACAGTGAATTCCAAATACATAATTTGATAATACAAAAGTAAATGCAGAGTTGTCCCAAACGTTTGAAATCATGCGACTCGAGCTAGCATAATCTTGTAGAAATCCTAATCCTGCTGGGCACCTGAGAACACATGCTAAAACAGGTCAGCTATAAAGCTGGTGAGTTCATAGGATTGTAAGTTAAAATCATGATGTAATAAAACCTCGTATGTTTTGAAAAGTAGTTTCAAATTCTGTCATTTTGATGCGTTTTATATTGAAGTTTTGCAACACCAAATGTGTACACGTCAAATCGAGGTATCTCATACCTAAGGGTTCGGGTCATGTACCTAAGTACATATATACATGTATGGCAATTCATGCCTTGATACCTAACAGGTAGTAGTTGTGTCTAAAAACATGAGGCAATACATGCCTATAACCATTGAGTAGTAGTATGACCGCGTCATATGATAACAATTAACTGTAGTTCCGCAGAACTATATAGATTATGTGAAATATGGTGCATACAGCAACCATCTGATTGTAGACCCGCAGATCTATGATTAAAGTTGTTTTGAGTGTCCGTTTACCCAGTTAGTATACGCTAACCCGGACGTGTTGTATCGAGCTAACGGCCTCGCGTGGAAACTCCACCGACCCGTTCTTCTTGTGAATCCCGAGTATAACTCGCTGATCCATTGATTGTATGTAAGTGCGGATCACGGCGCATAAGCCCGTGCCACATCGAGTGTATCGCTTTACCGCGATATCGTACTTGTGCCCACTTTACCGTGGCATCGTTTTGTGCCCACTTTACCGTGGCATCGTCATGATAGCTAGTCATGAGTGAAAATGTGAGAGTGCCATTCTGGCGTTGTTCTTGCAAATAATATTTAAGTCAGCAGTACTACGACTGCCCGACTGAGTAGATCGTATAATTGTATGTAGATATTCATCAGGTGACACCCCCACGGTTGGATTACATCCTGAGCCGGGGGACCATCCCTGGTTGGATTACATCCTGAGCCAGAGTCGTCACCAGTTGAGTTGTATTGATATAAGAAGTCTGTACGAACGTGCGATGTTATTGTATACTCCTAGTCTAAAGCCTAGCAAGTATATAACGGAGTCTTGGGAAAATGTTCACTTAAGTTCAGTTCCCATTCTAGTGATAATGAAGTGTGTCGACAGTTTTAGTTCTTACAGAATAACTAAACTTGTAACTGTATAGATGTTATCCAGTGTAGGTAGAACTAACTAGTTCTAATGCGTTCAATGATATTGTCCCGTGACAATATGGTCAAAGGATTTTGATAACTAAATCAAGTTGTGTATTGGTAATCGTTTTCCAACGATCTACATGATACGATTTTAACCTATCTAGGTTAAGTATTGATATTGTTCTACAACAATATTTCGGGTTTAAATTCCTAAGTATTACACATGTAATATTACATACAGTAATATAAATAGTTGTAAATTATAAACGATTGTTAATATGATTTGAAAACAGCAATTGAGCATGTGTTTCACCCCGAAAATAGTAAAACAGTCGAAAGAGTGGGGCTATGAAACTCACCTGAGGAGCTAGCGTCCTAATGTAACGAGTCGTGTCCAAATATGATCTCCTAGTGTCCTAAACACGAGAGATTTCGTATGTTTGTAAGTGTGGTTCTTGATTGGGGAAATCGTAATAATAATTCATATTATTATTGGGTTCGAGTTTTCGTATTTAAATTGTCACTTGGAAACGTCTTCCGATACTTAGAAAAATTTGGCTATTTTCTGTTTTCTGCGACATAACATGCGACACAAAAATGGTTCATGCGACACAAGGGTTGTGTCGCATAGTGCGACACAGAAGCTCTGCGACACAGTGGTTGTGTCGCATAATGCGTGTGATGCTAAATCAATAGCGACATAAGGGTTGTGTCGCATGGAGTCTGCGACACAAGGATACGACATAAGAGTTGTGTCGCATGAGTAATTCATGCGACACAGTATGCGACACAAGGCTTGTGTCGCACTCAAGAACAGCAGCCCAGAAACTTTCGGGTTCCGCGTTTTTCTTGCCAAAATCGCAAATCAAACTCATTTTCAAGCTGTAAAATCGTGGTTTCTTGGTTGTTTAGGTTATAAGCAACTTATGTAAACATTTTTACACTAAAACATTACTCCAAAATGATTAAATCTAAGAATTTGAGAATTTCTTACAAGTGCGAATCGAGGCCAAACGAGGAAGAAAACGAAGGTGTGGCCTTTGTTAATGTTGCTCCTCTCTTGTTGGTGATTCCGAAAATGTAAATTTTCGTGGGTCGATTTGAAGATCCGAAATTGGGTAAAAATTTTTAGAGAGAGTTTTAGGTGAGGTGTGTGAAATGAAATGAAAGAAATGAAAGAATGAGGGAGGGGTTTGGGGGGTTGGGTGGCTGATCCAAAAGGGGTGGGGAGGAGTTTCCCCCACTTCGTTCCTATTTTGCAGTGTAAAATACCCGTATTTTGTACCCGAATAATATATATAAATTTAATATTTTTAGATTTATATTTCCGTTCTTTCGATTAGTAATTAATTAAATTAAAAATAGTTTTATTCAATTTAAAATCTAATGTGACTTCAAATGGTTTTATTTGTGATTATTACATAATCACTATTCATTATATAAAATGTAAAGTTTTCACTCGCTGAGTTATAATTGTATATAATAATACAATTATAAAAAGTTTAAATTAGACGCGCAAGTTGACTTTTTGATCAGGTGTTACATTCTCCCCCTGTTAAGAAAATTTCGTCCCGAAATTTAAAATGAGGTTGGGGTCGCGCGTGGTCTGGGGAGCAATGCACGTACGAGGTATTTGTCGAAAAGATTGCAGACATATCATGCCTTATAATGGAGTTGAATGGCAGTCAATCCCTGACTGAGTCGCGGTTTATCGTTGTAGTCATATTCTGACCATATTGTTTGTCGGGTGTATGATTATTTTGTGATTGCTAGATAACCGTTTACGTCGTAGTCCATTCGGGACTAGATATTTGTCACATAGTGACCGTTTAGTGAATAGTCATATCAGGACTAAGTAGTTGGTGAATGTTCAGTCGGTTAGTCTGCTGAAAGCAAACTTTTAAGTTTTACTTGGGTCTAGGTCACTAGCCCTATGATGTAATCGACATTAAGTCAATAAAATGATATCGGGGATAATAAGTGCCCGTTCCGTGTAAACCAGAATTGAAAGGTTATGTTCTTCGAGGAAAGATGTGCTTACATTATTGTTGGAAGGTTGCATGGTTCACTCGGAACCGATTTGCTGAAGCTTACGTTTCCGTTTTGGGCAATCCTGTTTATAGTGTCCGGGTTCCTTACATTTAAAGCAAACCCTTTGTGAGTCGGGATTTGTGGGGACTCTGCAATCCCAGGTTTTGTGTCCAAACCGTTGGCACCTTCCGCAGGGCGGACCGCATGAACCAACATGGTGACGGTTACAACCGTGGCAAAATGGTTTATTTCCTGCATAGCCTCGTTTCTCGTTGTGTTCGGGGGCGTAGGTCCTTAAGGGTTCGGGTTGATATGTTGGGTTACGACTAGTGATGGAATTCCCATTCCATTTTGTTAGGTTGTTTTCAGTTGTAGTTGTTTCGCGTCGTTCCCTCTGTGCCATAAGTCTGTGGGCCATACGAATGGCCTCTTCAATAGTAGCGGGTTTAGAGGCGGTGACCATTCCCTCAATTAGTAGCGGAAGCCCACCGGTGTACCTTGCGATTTGTTGACTTTCAGGGTTTACTATGGTTGGGCACAAACGTGCTAGTTGTTGGAAACGAATGGTATATGTTTCGATATCGTTGTCTTTTACGGTGAGGTGCCAAAGTTCGTCCTCAAGTTTGTGAAGTACTTCGACGGGACAATACTTGTCCTTCATGATTCGTTTCAGGTCTTCCCATGGAAGTTCGTGAGCGGTGTCGATTCCTACAGTTCGGGCGTGGAAATTCCACCAGGTAGAAGCATCATCCTGGAGGGTGTATGTGGCGTACAAGACTTTGCAGTCGTCGGGGCAGTTGCAAACGTGAAATATAGATTCCATTCTCTCGAACCATCGAATTAATCCGAGAGCTCCTTCAGTACCGACGAAATTTGGTGGTTCGCACCTCAGGAAATCCCTAAAAGTGCAAGGCTTTACTTGGTTCTGAGCAGCTAGGGTCGCAGTCACTGCCTGATTAATGATGTGATCGTGCTCAGCTCGAGTGGAAGTTGGTCATTTAGGAGGCATGATTCTTGAACAAGAATGAAACGACAAAGTGTGAGATTCTTAATCAAAGATGATGATTATTACAATGACATAAGTAGTTAGCTTGAGTTGGAATTTATGATACACTGGATCCTACGATCCTTGACGTTGAAGTTTTTGATATTGTAGGTGGCAGGCGTATCACTGCCCTTTTGTATTGTTGGTACAACAGTTCAAGTAACCGTTGTCCAGTTTTCTTTAGTTAAGTTATCATGAATCTCATGTTTTTCGAGCGTTGTGACCAATTGAGTTGTAGTTTCTAGTTGCGGTCGTACCATGACCGAATTGTGTTTTCTGTGTAGTCAATCTAAGACTATGTTGTTGTGAGTAGTCCAACGGACTATATTGTAGTACTAGAATATCGTACGGCCATTCATGCCTGTGTTTGTGACAACTACAGTGTCCTCGGTGGTGTTGAAGCAGGGTCCACCAACACAACCCAAGTGTGTGGTGACATCATTGTGTATTTATTGATTAAAGCATTACATGCTTAATTGGTCGTATATACATATATGGAGTACACGTAACTTTACAAGTATACGTACCTAATAAGAGTCAGGTGTGGCACCTCGTGCCCAGTTAAGTAAGTGTATATGTATATATGTAAGTCGTACATGCAACTATAACAAGTCTACATGTATAATTGAAGTAGTACCTAGTGCTATAATGCAGTGCTATCAGCACAGTAATTGAAGTACTAATGTTTTGTAATTGTAGTACCAGAGTACTATGAAATGCAGCACCACATGCCGTAATGAAGTGCCCGCGGCACCGTAATTGCAGTACTCATGTACTGTGAATGTAGCATCAACATGCTATGATTTGTAGTATCGACTACTATGAGGTTTGCACTATCGTGCCCATATTGTGGTATCAACATACCATGTGTTGTGCTTGAAAGCATGATGTGACACCACGTGCCATGTGTCGTTTAATTGTAGTCCGAAGGCCAAAATGCGTTGCAGTTATGTGATTTCCCAATTGTAGCACAAAGGCTAGAATGTGAGTGCCCAAAGCACTGAGGTATTGAGTTGATTGATCCAAATGATCAAATTGTGATTTTCATAATTTTCGTGGACATAGTCATTGCTAATCCAATGGTGACCAGCACGGTCAAAGGTGAAAGATTCGTTTGTTTGTTTTAAATTTCGTGGGCGTTTAGCATGTGTGGGTTTCCATTCCCATTAAATACGGTTGTACCTCCTTCCCGAGGTTCAGTGATATATGTGATATCCTCCTATGCGTACATAAGGAGAAAGTGTCGAGTCGTAATAGTTAGGAAGACGGCGATGTGCCTCTTCACGAGTAAATGATAGTACAGCGGAATTGAGTCGTATATACCCAGTATATATTTGATACGTAGAAGTAGTATACATGTAAGGCCTATTAATATATACCTATAGTACATATAATAGCCTAGGATATCTAGCACAAAACAATCAGAGTCAACTAGTGCATTCCCAACTCAGTATAACCCCTTTCAAATCTTACATCATCTTTGCTTAATTGTACATAGTTAGCTACGCTATGTTAAATTAAGTTCGTATGATGTAATCCCTGAACTAGTTATACCTAATAAGGAATACTGCCTAACGGTCATAGTCTAGGCCCACTAAATGCAACCTAGTTCACTATAACCTTAGGCTCTGATACCAATCTGTAACACCCTCAAATTTCGGTTTGCGGAAGCTGTCGGGTTGGGTGTTACTAAATCAAATATCACAGCATAAGATACATAATGAACGACTCTAAATGAGACGTTTGAAAGTAATTATACATTTCTCAAATAGAACGTTTACAACGTTATGAGTTTAACAGTGAATTCCAAATACATAATTTGATAATACAAAAGTAAATGCAGAGTTGTCCCAAACGTTTGAAATCATGCGACTCGAGCTAGCATAATCTTGTAGAAATCCTAATCCTGCTGGGCACCTGAGAACACATGCTAAAACAGGTCAGCTATAAAGCTGGTGAGTTCATAGGATTGTAAGTTAAAATCATGATGTAATAAAACCTCGTATGTTTTGAAAAGTAGTTTCAAATTCTGTCATTTTGATGCGTTTTATATTGAAGTTTTGCAACACCAAATGTGTACACGTCAAATCGAGGTATCTCATACCTAAGGGTTCGGGTCATGTACCTAAGTACATATATACATGTATGGCAATTCATGCCTTGATACCTAACAGGTAGTAGTTGTGTCTAAAAACATGAGGCAATACATGCCTATAACCATTGAGTAGTAGTATGACCGCGTCATATGATAACAATTAACTGTAGTTCCGCAGAACTATATAGATTATGTGAAATATGGTGCATACAGCAACCATCTGATTGTAGACCCGCAGATCTATGATTAAAGTTGTTTTGAGTGTCCGTTTACCCAGTTAGTATACGCTAACCCGGACGTGTTGTATCGAGCTAACGGCCTCGCGTGGAAACTCCACCGACCCGTTCTTCTTGTGAATCCCGAGTATAACTCGCTGATCCATTGATTGTATGTAAGTGCGGATCACGGCGCATAAGCCCGTGCCACATCGAGTGTATCGCTTTACCGCGATATCGTACTTGTGCCCACTTTACCGTGGCATCGTTTTGTGCCCACTTTACCGTGGCATCGTCATGATAGCTAGTCATGAGTGAAAATGTGAGAGTGCCATTCTGGCGTTGTTCTTGCAAATAATATTTAAGTCAGCAGTACTACGACTGCCCGACTGAGTAGATCGTATAATTGTATGTAGATATTCATCAGGTGACACCCCCACGGTTGGATTACATCCTGAGCCGGGGGACCATCCCTGGTTGGATTACATCCTGAGCCAGAGTCGTCACCAGTTGAGTTGTATTGATATAAGAAGTGTGTACGAACGTGCGATGTTATTGTATACTCCTAGTCTAAAGCCTAGCAAGTATATAACGGAGTCTTGGGAAAATGTTCACTTAAGTTCAGTTCCCATTCTAGTGATAATGAAGTGTGTCGACAGTTTTAGTTCTTACAGAATAACTAAACTTGTAACTGTATAGATGTTATCCAGTGTAGGTAGAACTAACTAGTTCTAATGCGTTCAATGATATTGTCCCGTGACAATATGGTCAAAGGATTTTGATAACTAAATCAAGTTGTGTATTGGTAATCGTTTTCCAACGATCTACATGATACGATTTTAACCTATCTAGGTTAAGTATTGATATTGTTCTACAACAATATTTCGGGTTTAAATTCCTAAGTATTACACATGTAATATTACATACAGTAATATAAATAGTTGTAAATTATAAACGATTGTTAATATGATTTGAAAACAGCAATTGAGCATGTGTTTCACCCCGAAAATAGTAAAACAGTCGAAAGAGTGGGGCTATGAAACTCACCTGAGGAGCTAGCGTCCTAATGTAACGAGTCGTGTCCAAATATGATCTCCTAGTGTCCTAAACACGAGAGATTTCGTATGTTTGTAAGTGTGGTTCTTGATTGGGGAAATCGTAATAATAATTCATATTATTATTGGGTTCGAGTTTTCGTATTTAAATTGTCACTTGGAAACGTCTTCCGATACTTAGAAAAATTTGGCTATTTTCTGTTTTCTGCGACATAACATGCGACACAAAAATGGTTCATGCGACACAAGGGTTGTGTCGCATAGTGCGACACAGAAGCTCTGCGACACAGTGGTTGTGTCGCATAATGCGTGTGATGCTAAATCAATAGCGACATAAGGGTTGTGTCGCATGGAGTCTGCGACACAAGGATACGACATAAGAGTTGTGTCGCATGAGTAATTCATGCGACACAGTATGCGACACAAGGCTTGTGTCGCACTCAAGAACAGCAGCCCAGAAACTTTCGGGTTCCGCGTTTTTCCGGCCAAAATCGCAAATCAAACTCATTTTCAAGCTGTAAAATCGTGGTTTCTTGGTTGTTTAGGTTATAAGCAACTTATGTAAACATTTTTACACTAAAACATTACTCCAAAATGATTAAATCTAAGAATTTGAGAATTTCTTACAAGTGCGAATCGAGGCCAAACGAGGAAGAAAACGAAGGTGTGGCCTTTGTTAATGTTGCTCCTCTCTTGTTGGTGATTCCGAAAATGTAAATTTTTGTGGGTCGATTTGAAGATCCGAAATTGGGTAAAAATTTTTAGAGAGAGTTTTAGGTGAGGTGTGTGAAATGAAATGAAAGAAATGAAAGAATGAGGGAGGGGTTTGGGGGGTTGGGTGGCTGATCCAAAAGGGGTGGGGAGGAGTTTCCCCCACTTCGTTCCTATTTTGCAGTGTAAAATACCCGTATTTTGTACCCGAATAATATATATAAATTTAATATTTTTAGATTTATATTTCCGTTCTTTCGATTAGTAATTAATTAAATTAAAAATAGTTTTATTCAATTTAAAATCTAATGTGACTTCAAATGGTTTTATTTGTGATTATTACATAATCACTATTCATTATATAAAATGTAAAGTTTTCGCTCGCTGAGTTATAATTGTATATAATAATACAATTATAAAAAGTTTAAATTAGACGCGCAAGTTGACTTTTTGACCAGGTGTTACACAAAACTTCTTCAAGAAACAATTTTGGGAATAAGTTCATTGTTTGTTACTCTGTTAGATGATAGCAAAACAGCTGATAGTCATGTTTTGCAATATACTTAGTACTCAAAATGCATGTTTTCCCGGATGCAGGGACACTGCAATAAGTCAAGGATTCTTGCATTTTATTTTGTGATTGTTAACTAGGTGATTGTTTCTTGCCAGTGAACCTAAATGCCCTGCAAATATGTGAAAATCACACTCTGCAAAAACATCACTGGTACATATTTTATTTATAGAATTTAACAGTAAAGAAATGAGGCTTTTTTGTTGATTGTTGTCCAGTTTAGCCCTTCCATATATACTCGTCCATAACCACCACCTCTAAAACTCCCACTTTGCATAAGTAGCTTTTGGGTAAGGTTATTTGTCCCAGCTTACTGAAAAACAGAAAAGTTGATGAGCTAAATTATAAACATGTTATATATCTTTGCCCACAATTAAAACTTTACAAACAACCACATTTAATCTATCTAATATTGATAGTAAAACCAAGATATCTAAGCAAAAAAATGGTGGAAGTGTGTTGTTCTGTTTAATCACCAAGCATAAGAAGTAATCACATATAAGCACAATATGATAAACACAAAGAAGATTTTGGACACCAAATCCCTAATCTTATTAATGAATTAACAAGACGGGTACATCTTCTATGTATCAGGGTTTTACAACAAACCTTAGGTATAACCGCCGAACTTATTAATCAAGAAGATTAATAAGATGGATATACTATGTATCAGGGTTTACAAAACCTTGGAGCAAGCTACTAAATCATATATGCATATACATGGGGAACGATCTCAAGTTATGAGATCGTGGTGTACCTGAATATACAACTAGGTAACACACTTTCTAATTGTCTATGGGTCTCTTTATTTATAGAGACCCATGTGACAACTCTCCAAATTAGGTATTAATTAACATTTAAGCATGTGCATTCTTACGCTAATTTCCTGGTTAAGTTTTAACAAAACTTTTTGATGTGATGTAAGCCTAGCAAGCCCACTACTTTTAAACAAAAAGTAATACGTAATACGTAAGTATTAAAAGTTACGTACAAATATATCGGAACGAACCCGACAAAAATAAATAACAAAAGTTTCGTGACACAAAAATAATTAATTACTCAATTATTAATTACGAGTATTTATATATCTATAACATATAGATAAAAAGGTTTAAATATACGTTTAACATGAAACATATTATAAATAGAACAGAAATAATTGTAAAACATACTCTGAGATTACAAAACACAAAAACGTTATTTTTGTGATACGTTTGAAAGTATTTATAACATTACCTCAAAATATGAAATCATAATTCAACTAAAATTTGGCACTCAATTGGACGCGCGCAGTACAAATTTGTACAACATTCTAAGATAATGATAACATCATTATTCTAATTATAAATAACGAACCAGGAGAATACCTACAAAATAAAAACATAAAATATTATATTTTATATTGTACAAATTATACCCGTATCCGAAATAAACAACTTAAAAACTTAGACTTTTTACACAAACTAAATATCTATGGACAAAGTGGTACTGAGACCTTACCCCCTCCGTTGACAATCTGCAACCCAACTCAATTATATACTCCCACTCCCTCCACACAGATACACACACACGTAAGTTTTCCCACCAACCTCAAATTATTTGAGGTCACTGTATCACCTGTCTCTTCCTCTTTTTCGTCATCATTCGGCGACATCAGAAGCAAAGGAAAAAGTGAAGCAACTAAACCATCAACTTCACAAACATCATCTATCACCATCCTCACAGTTTCATCATCATCATCGGTTGATCATCCGTAGGTTTTCATCATCAAGGTTTAACATTCTTCAAATCCTTACTTTTCTTCATTTTCTTTTGATCACATATAAATAACAAGGTCATTAACATCACCATAATCGCAGAATCAGTGTACACAACTTCATCCTCATCATCATCATCGAATCACCAAAACCCACTGTGAGAATTTTTATCTCAAACTTTCATGTTTGTGTTTATGATATATTCGTTCGAATCTGTTCAACATTTCTACCAGTAATCTTGTTGATGTATATGTAATGAAATCTAAAACCGAAACTAAAAACTAAATACATATATACATGTGGATACATGCATGCTTATACACGAGTACATACCCGTACCGATACCACTTTGGACCCGAACGGGTCACGTTATTTTGGCCTCAACAACGAGTTAGTCGTGAGCTGTGAGTAGACTAAACGAAAAACAGGAGGAAAGCCGGTTTTAAACTTGTTTGGGTGAGTATAGATGTACGTGGGTTGGCCATGAATAACACCCATTTTACAAAAACTAACTAACGTATATATAAATGTACAAAGCAATGTATAACACAAAAGCAATCCTAGCCTATTGGTGAAGAGCGCTGGCCAGCAAGCTTAAGGTCAAGGGTTCGATCCCCTTGACCTGCATTGACTTCCCCTTTTTAATTTTTAATTCCTTTTATTTCTTTGACTAGCTTGTAATGTACACATATATAAATATGGCTGGAAATTTAACAATAAACATAGGCTATAGCCTAATGGTAAAACTTTGTGTTAGTAACCGAAAGGTCATGGGTTCGAGTCCTTTGACCTGAGTTCTTTTTATAAAAAAATGGTTTTTATTATTTTAATTACTCTATATTACAATTCCTTCCATAATTAAATTGTGTTTTTGCGTATTGAGTTTAAAACATAACTAATAATTAGTTCGAATAGCGACAATGAATATAAAAATTTGCACGACAACAATGTACAAAATAAATATATATACATTTATATTTATATAAGCGATAAAAGATAAAGCGACTCGAGTAATTATAAAACGGACAATAAATTTTATAATGATACGATATAAATAAAATTTATAAACTTTATATGTATATACAAACGATAATTTTGAGAACGATAACATATATATATTTCACAAACGGAAATATATAGAATGAGAAGTTTTATAACAGATAAAACTTATATATATATATATATATATATATATATATATATATATATATATATATATATATATATATATATATATATATATATATATATTGTATACGTCACTAACATATTCAACGACTTATATTATTGAGAAATCAACAATTTCTTCAAATAAACAAACTGTTAACATAAGTGATTAAACAAATCAAACGTACTTATGTTAATATATTTATTGTATATAGGTTAACATACCTTGGGCAATTACTTGTTTGGCTGCTAGCTTTCATACCGAGCAAATCACCGTGAGTTCACAGCCCCTACTTTGCAAATGTTTTATGCTTTTAAACATAGGGGTGTAAACATAAAAACTGCATGCGGACACATGCAGCAAATTATATAAATGTTTTAATTGCTTTATACAACTGTTTTGGGAATTAGACACTGTATCCTAGTACGGACCCAGACTTGAAATGTGTGCATGAAAGACCTTATGTCATGCAGATTGTAACCATTAGCTAGGTGACTCTAGCCACTGAGTATAGGAATAGTACTATTGCCGTGACGACCCTCCTATGGATGGAGCGTATACTTAAATGTCCTTCAGGCAAACAACATAAGTTTTGGTTGTGGTTTGGTTATCGGGTTAGGTCGCGTTACTTTAACCTGCGAGGTTTAGCTCACCTTTCAGGGGATCATAGTCTAAGTATTCCCACATACTGTTAGGATTAACATATCCTACAACTGTTTTGTACCGGAGAAGCATTCTGGTTATATATTTAAATACTGGTAAACAACCAGACATACCTTTTGGGTAATAACCCACATAAAACTGTATTTTAGGGTAACAACCTTACAAACCTTACATTTTGCAAAACCTGCAAACATTTATCTATTAAATAACATTTCAATAATACAAATATAAATGGTTTAACATGCCACATATTTATATAAAATCTGTGAATTCACTCAACATAATTGTTGACGACTTTCTTTCTATGTTTTACAGGAAATTAGCTATGTAAGTAAGCATCGCATGCATACAGGATGGACAACCCTGGACCACTTAGGATGCCACATATTTTGGGACAACTTTTGAGGATTTCCTCTGTATTACTGCAGACATTGCGGTTTTACTTATGAAATCTTATTTTATAACTTATGAATTGTAAAACTTAAATGTTTTAACACTATTACTACTGTACGACTTACATAGTCGTATTACTTTTGTAATAACTATTTAAACTGGCATCCTTATCTATTATGTTACGCAATAGCCATATGCTCTAAGTATGTATGTATTGTTTGGTTGGTTTACTGCTCACGCCCCGTCACGTCATTAGAGCTTCCGCATGATTTATTAGTACTGATCGTGATTACCGTTTGGCGGGGTGTGACAACCCACAAGACTTACATTGGAAACGTAATTACTCTAAAAGTCAAACCTTATAAATGTCTTCCATACTTCTAAGGACAAGGAACTCTATTTATAAAATATAGAGTTGTCCTTTACACATTATCCTAATTAATGTATGGAAACAATATTGTCTAAGCATGGTCTGCAACTTTAAAGCATGGTTTAGAAGTTGATTAAGTACAGATTAGGTAACTGACAGACCCATTAAGCAGTACTAACACTTATAAATTACACTAGCAGTATTAATCGTGTAATTTACAACAAGCAGTAGTAACTGCTAGAATACTACTAGCAATATTAACCATAACGAGCAGTAGAAATAGTGAAGGTAGTGAAAAGCAGTATTAACTTTTGTGCTAACAGTACTAAGTATTACAAGCAGTCAGGATGTCCATCCTCCCATTATTTTGTGCTAGCTAGGAGTACTAAATTGTGTTAGCACTACTAATTTGCCCATCCTCCCATTTATCTTGCAAATATTCCAACTTGTGTTTCTTAATCACTTTACACTTTGTCTCATCAAATCTATCTTTTATGTCATTTTACATTCATAAGCTACAAGCTCCACCTACTCTGCGAAACACAAATTCTACCAAAAGCTCTCCCGCTACAAGCTCTTCAGCTACAAGTTAACAACGCCAAACATACCCTACTTCTACATAAAAAAATTAAATGTTTGGACAAACAGTGTTTGAGATCAATCTAACCATACTGGCGTCTTGTGCTATTTTTTGCACCGTCTTGACTTGTTATACAATTCACCATTTTTACACCTCTATTTAGCACATACCAAGTTTTGCAAAGTTTTTTTAGTGGTTTCTTCATTGTGGTTGTTTCCTTTTGCTTATAGATATCATATGCGATTGAAAATGAAAAGGTAGTGAATAAAACCTTTAAGATATACAATTTGAATCGTGCTGTTTGTGGGCATGTAGCAGGTGCTGTTGCAGAGAAGTATGGTGATACTGGTTTTGCTGGGCAGTTAAACATAAGGTAAGATGCTGTTTTAATAGTTATTGTTGTTGCAAAGTAACACTACTTTGAGAACTTTACTATGATATGCAACCTCCTTATCAGACTCTCATTTCAAATGGTCTTAGAGAACCAGTTGTCCTTAGAGTTGATAGTGGTTTCAAGAGTGGAGTTGATTGATGGTGTTATGGCAATTGCAATGGGCGCTAATGAATACAGATTTGGTTCAATTGCAATGATTGCTACTGGATGTGTCATGGCTCGTATTTGCCACACTAATAACTGTCCAGTCGGTGTCGCTAGTCAGGTAGTGACTACAAATTTACCGTGGCAAAATGGCCAGTTGGGCAGATTGGGTAACAGGTCTTTCTTTAGTATGTGTCAATATGGGTCAGGTCGATCTGGCCTGCAAACTTTTATTTTTTTTCGTGTGTGTATAAAAATTTCAATGTTTTTAAAACGACTATTTTACGAAATATAAGTGAGTTTCCTTTATAAAAGGATCATATATATGATGATATGATGCTTTTAGCGGGTTGTCATTCACATGGCTTGTCATGTTAGGCCATGTGTATGTACTTAGTCTTTCAATTTGGTAGACTAAGTTTTTGTGGTTTTGCCGCAATCTTGTAATTGTAACGCTTATCCGTTCATCTATAATATTTGCCAGGGTAAATTAAAAAAAAAAAAAAAAAACATAGATAGATATCAATAATCAGAATCCCAAATGCAAAAAAGAAGCCCTAATTTTGATTCCATACAACTTACAATAATAATAACTTAACTAAACAAATAAAAACATCATATCATAATCATAATCATGACGTAAAATAAAAGTAACAGAAGCAATAGATAAGGGTTAGAGTTGGTAGGAAAGAGTTTCGAATCAGAAAAAAACCAACATCAGCCACGTTTTGAGAAAAACCCACGTCTAGTAATGTCGGCCATGGATCTAGCAAAAAACACCATAAAAACTCCAGCGTAACAAATTACGGCTACCATTGCAGCCATTATCGTAATAATTATGTCCACGATAATCATTGCCAACAAGCCCGGGTTGGCAATTGGTATGCCCATTATTCTTGAGATTTTCATTGATGCTTTCTTTCTTTCTGAGAGGTTAGGTTGTTTTCTTATGTGTATCGTTTATTGTTGTTTATTTACGGAGTGTTATAGTAGAATAGATTGATGATTGATAGATAGATAGAGTGATGGAAATATATAATTAATTACTATACTTCACTTTTTTATTTAATTTTCATTCTTTATTTTTCATAATATATTACTATTACTAATACTCCCGTATATTTATCGTATTATTTATTTTATTTCCATTCTTTGATATGATTTATCCGTATATTTATTCTTCGTATTATTTATTGTTTTTCAAAAGATTGTGTTGTATTTAATTTAAGATATATTATATATTATACGAATGTGAGTATAGTTATTATATTCAAGGTAATAAACTTTATGAAGAATAATCGATTGTGAGTAATTAATAAGGGGTATAATGGTGAGTGTTGCAAGTATATATTATTTTGGAACAAACAAAAATAGTAAAGAAAAGGATAAAAATGAAATGGAGAGTAGGTAGCCAAATTTAATTTTCATACTAGTATATGGCAACTACAAAAAAACTAAAATAGAAGAAATATAACAAGTTTGAAACTAATTGTTTCAAATCCAACCCCTATAAGAGAAGGTCTCCTTGTGTCTTATGTTATTGATCATACTTTTGATTTATGCACCTTAAGTTGTATGGTTGTCTTGAAATTTTCATCTCAGTCGTCAAGAATGTTGTATCATTTGCGACGTTTAGCTAGCATGCTATATGAAACTCTTCAAGTAACATGACATTATGACAATGGGTGGGTGGGGGTGGCTCTGTGACACCCGCCAAATTAGGACTAGTGATTAGTGCATAATCCTTTGTAATACATGTAATTAGTCCTTTGATTAGGGTAATTAATGTATCAAAATATATATTGATGAATATATACGATTATACGATTTGATTAAATCGTACGCATCTCAAATCGAATGTAATTCGGTTCAATAAATACGGACGTTGGTGAACAATTTTATTAAGTAATTTAACATTATTTAATAATACTATCGTGTTTAAAACATTATTTTGATAATATTTCATATTCATTTCGTATCGTACAATTAACAATTTCGCGAATAAAAGATTTAACGCGCAAACAAACAAGACCTAGTTAAATTATATTTTATAACCTATTCGTAAAGTAATTAGAGAATTATTTCAACAAAAATATTGAGTAATTAATAGTATTTTAAAACGTGTATTTAAAAGTATAAAATAAACATTTAACGTTTAAACGACCGGGAAAACGAACACCGCACGGAGCGCGAATGCGGGGGACGAAACTTGGTGAAGCCCACATCCGTGGACCCCACCGAATCAGCCAAAAAAGGGAGGGACCCCATCCCCTCACCCTCACTTTCTCATCTCACTCTCTTTCTTCTTCATCTTTTTCTCTCAAAACCCATCAAACCACCACCACCTAAAATCATCAAATAACACCACCAAACGACACCAAATCTCGAAGCTCATTTAGGGAAAAACGACCACCTCGTCTCGATCTACACTTCTATCTTTTCGGAATCTCCTCGCACGAACTTGTAAGTTTCCGACAAATTCTCGAAAACACCCAAATTTTTGTTATAATGTTTGATTTCAGTTTATATAAGCTTATAATGTCAAAATATGGGTTGGGTAAAAGATTTGGACCAAATTGTGGCCGAAAAACTCATTTTCGGCTCAAAATCCGACGAACAGTCGTAAGTGTCGCTAGTGTGCCAAAAACAGTGCTAGCGACACTAGCTAAGTGTAGCTATGCCAAGTGTCGCCCATATAGCGACACTACTTCAGTGTCGCTGAATTACTTAATCAGATTTATATTAGCGACACTACCTTAGTGACGCCAAAATTGAGAAGTGTCGCCTATAGCGACACTAATCAAGTGTCGCTAATCAATTGAAAATCAGGAATCCAGCGACACTCACCTAGTGTAGCCTAACTAGTGCCGCCTATAGCGACACTTACCTAGTGACGCCTAACTAGTGTCGCCTATAGCGACACTAGCCTAGTGTCGCCAAAAACAGAAAGATGACAAACTATTTTTATGCTAAGTGTCGAACTTGTATCACCTCAAACACTTATACGATACGACTTCTAAAACACTTTGGGATACACTTTTGAATATAACACTTCAAAAACATAATGATAATATCTAGATTATTATTACAAATCGTCACCAACGGGCCGTACACGTTTTCTAAACTCAAATCAATCAACCAAGTCGTAGTAACTTGAACAAGTTAATCAACCAAATTGTAGTAATTTGGACATTCTAGTTGAACGAACAACTACAAAGGTAGTCTTAGTAACTACCTACTCATATTAATAACCATCACGTGTCGTGGACACCCTCAGGTTACAGTCTTCGGACATCTCAGCTTGGTTAAGCAAACTCACGTTTATAGAGATAAACGCACTCAGATTCAGGTGAGTCTCATGGCCCCTCTTTTACTGTTTTCCTCAGGGGTGTGATTCATTGCTTATTTTAACATGTGAACGCGAGTACAAACTTTTCATATACTACATGAGTTTTTCACAACTAATCATTTTAAGACCTCCACAGCATAGTTTGGTAATACTTCGGTAGCGCGAATATTAGTATATGGTACCATATAGGATTGACCCTCCTCGTCCGGGTTAGCATGCACTAACTGGGTAAACGAACGTACTAATATTTGAAGTTGCGAGTGTAGATTAGGCACTCATGGGGAGGCACCCTCGATCAGGTCCTTGAATGTGAATCCTGACCGCCTCGATTAAGGCTCAAACTATGTGCTCATGGCTGTATACTTTACTTATTTGCTTGGTTGCAAATCGATACATTAAATCTTGCGGTTCATACGATATTACTTGATATTCAAACCTGTGAGCTCACCAGCGTTTCGCTGACCCATTTTAGCATGTATCACAGGTACTCAGCAGTAGGACCGGACTATCCTCAGGATCACTATAGCTCGAGTCAGCATGCAGACATTAGAGATTTTCTTGCATTAATATATTTTGTAAAAGTATTTATGTATTGGAATCTCTCAATTTCAGAACACGAGCTATGTATAGCTTCAAACGTTGTAAACATTTCTTATATTAATATATTTTGTTAAAACGACGCATATAGAGTCGTTTGCTATATCTGGTGTGCTTTGATATTTGATTAGTCGCGCCCCGACCCGAACCACTTCCGCATCTTAAATTTGGGGTGGCGACAGGCTCCCCTCCCCCACCAATAGTTGAAGGTCTAACTAGCATAAATACGTACATTTTGAGGACTCAAATGAAAAATATGATAATTTTACAAGTTGACCCCTCCATAAATTAGGAAAAAAAAGGTATCTTCTTATTTGCTCTGCTTTTCTGAGTTGTTTTTTTCTATTTCATAAATTGTTGTCCGTTCAATTTCCAATTTCTAAAATTGATTTAAATAATAAATCACTTTGTATATATTAGGAACTAGACTTTCAGTATTTTTTGTAATTTTCAATTTGTTAAATTCAGTTTAAAATGATAATTTAGTTAGGATGTTGACTACTTTTAAAAGTGTCTAGTATAATTGTCTGCTTTATAACGTTACTGAGTGTCAAAGTGAGTTGTAAATATATTTATTCGTTTAAATTTGTCTGCTTTAAAGACTTTAACATATTGTATGTTATTATATGATGACAGTTATATGCAAAAGCGATACATATGTGAGAACGATTTCAGCCCCCTAATAATGATGTTCAAGATTCGCCACTGGTAACATGGCACTTGGTATAGCGATGGAACTCTTAGCTTTACAAAACATGTAAACATTGGATAAGGTTGCAAATCATTTATTAATTTTTAGATAACAATCAATTTTATATATATTTCTATACATTTCTCCTATGGTGATACACTATTATAATCGCAACCAATTTTATATATAATTCTATACATTTCTCTTTTGTAGAAACTATTATTTGTCATATAAGCAATGACTACTTTAATTATACTCCGTAATACTATTACTTTTTGTTGGAACATAGTTTGTGACAACAGATCTAGCTTGAAATAGGACTAGTGTAATTATTATCATGTTTGTATATTGATTTAGATTTGTAAATGGATATTTATTTTGTTAGTAATATTCGTTAAATATATTAGCATGTTAAAGTATTAGACGAATATCGTAAACGAAATAAATAAATATACGTTTGCTACGAGTCGAGTTCTCAAGTCGCTGCGAGTTGAGCAGCGAGATAAGAACTGAACTCGCGAACATTGATAGGCATAACGAGCCGAAGCCATACTGGGCTTGGGCTTATGGAACGAGTCGAGTCAACTCGCAGGCCCAGCGGCTGCGAGTTGAGACGAAATATATAATGTTTTTCAATCCGTGAAAAACATAACTTGGAAACTGAACTTTTGGCTATTCATTCCTGACCTGCGAATTTGAGTATCCAGAAAAAAAAACCTAACGGCTAGGCTTTGACGGTTTATACGTTTAAAGCTAAGTATTAGTAAACCTAAAACGCGAACTTATTCGTTGTTAGTAAGATAACACCGTATTGAGGGATTCCGCACCTTAATACTACAGATAACGAAGTTATCGATCCTAAGAACTAGGGACTTACACTTTTGGTACCAAATTCAAAAACACCATGCATGAACCAAAACGATTGGAACAACACCATCATCACTTGCGACTGATTCTCGTTCGTCTTTGCATATGATACTTTTATCTTTAGAAGGACTTAATATTACAAACAAAACTTTATAGAATTTTTTATAAGTGTAGCATGACTCATATTTCTAGTGCTTTCTAGGTGTGTGTTGCATTGTAAATGTGCATAACTACATGGCATAACAAACTTCTTTCCTCTAGATAAAAACATGGATAACAAAAAATTCACAATTAATGTGTTGCTAATTGAATCACTGAAGAACATATTATACCAAATTTCACTTGGAAAAGTTGACCGGAAACCCCAACGATTTCATACTCTTCGTGTTGATTTCCCAAATAACCTGTCGAAAGACTCTATCACAAATTTCAGTAAATATCAACCTCATGTTTTCAACAGTTTCAATTGATCATCATTATGTAATGATTAATGAATATATACTTGAATACAATCAGTTGCGGAGCTAGAAACTTTAATCACGTGTAGCAGAAAATAATATGAAGCTCACTTCACTTCACAACTTATCGACTTTGGTCAAAATTAGAAGACGAACCCTATAGAACCATAACCATTTATTGTTATGTTTTAGATCATAAGAGAAACTCGGAAATATGAAACTAAAAAAGCCCTATACAACCAAAAAAATCAAGTGTCCCCATCTAAAAAATCAAAAAGTTAGTACGGTTGAGACTTTACTTGGTGTCAAATTGAATATTAAATCATCTTGTGAGTTAGGGGTGAAAAAAAAACCCGAAACCGGAACCGAACCCGATTTAAAAACCGAAACCGGAACCGATTTGGAACCGGTTTATGAATACCCGGTTCGGGTTTTACTAGTACCCGCCGGGTACCAAACCGGGTACGCCCCCATACGTTTCAAATCGGGTTGGACCCGGGTTGTACCCGAACCGATTCCAAAAACCGGTTTTAATACCCGGTTTGTACCCGGTTTTTACACTAGCCGTTGTGTTTGAGCTCCTAGCCGTTTTATATCCGTTTTTTTTGCTTTTTTTTTTTTTTTTTATCATTTTGCCATCCTAAAACTAGTATAAATAGATACCTTGGGTTTGGGTTAGTTACAACATTCAAACTCACTCATTCTAGTGAAAAAACACTCAAAACGCTTACGATTTACATACGAAACTCTCAAAACATTACTCTCATCCTCTCAAAACGCTCTCATAATGGCAACTCAAAGTTCCTCAACTAATGATTTTGTTGGTTCGTCAAATGCGTCAAATGCACCAACCATTGTTCAAGTCTTTACAACAAAACGTAATCCGGAGATTTGGTGTAACTTTGACAAAGTTTTGTTGTCGGATGGTTCGACTAAAGCACATTGTAAACGATGTGGGAGTTTTTTAAAAGCCGACTCCAACTCAACGTTGAGCAAACATACTTTAAAGTATTGTAATGCAAACAAAACTAATCCGGAGGAGGGTCAAGCAACCATGTCACGGGATGGAGGTATTTTCACATACCAAGCGGATCGTTGTCGAGAAGCATTTGCCGGCTTTGTGATTCAAGAAGCTTTGCCATTCAACCACTTCGACAACCCTCGGCTTACTAAGGTTATTCAAAATACTCTTCAACCCCGATATAATCATGTATCACGTCTTACTCTTAGACGTGATGCACTTAAATTGTGGAAAAATGCTAAAATTCAACTAATAACCGGTTTTGAAAACTTAACTACAAGTGTATCACTAACAACCGATGTTTGGTCGGCTCCTCATGGTTTGCCCGGTTCGTACCTTTGTGTTACCACACATTGGGTTGATCCCTCAACTTGGCAAATGATGAAACGTACCATTGCTTTTGAAGACTTTGAGTATCCTCACACGGGTCAAAATTTATTTTGCATGTTACGGGATATAATGAAAATGTTTAAATTAGAACAAAAGGTTTTTTCTATCTCGTTTGATAATGCGAGTAATAACACAAACGCCGTTCAAAAATTAATACTAAAATACAACCCACCTTTGAA
Organism: Helichrysum umbraculigerum; assembly: GCA_949592205.1. Lineage (NCBI taxonomy): Eukaryota > Viridiplantae > Streptophyta > Magnoliopsida > Asterales > Asteraceae > Helichrysum > Helichrysum umbraculigerum. Next base: position 8,782,551 of record CATIUR010000002.1, on the reverse strand, counting down.
AGGCATTTTCTACCATAGTAGATGTGTTACACACATAATTAACTTGGTTGTGCAAGACGGGTTAGCAGTTCGACAAATAAGTGAAGTAAAAGACGCGTATAAAAACATGTTGCAAGATATATTTTGTAAGGGTAAGGCTAGATACAAACTTTATATGAAATTGTGTAAGGATACGGAGAACATTTTTTTAACCCCTAATTGGGACATGCCCGTAAGATGGAATTCGACATACAACATGTATGTATGTGGTTTACGCCAACGTGAGACTTTACAAGCTTTTCATTTTCAACTTGTCCAAAGGGGTTATGCTATAAACGAATTTCCAAGCGGATCTTGGGATGTTATTGAAAAGATAACCGAATTGCTCAAACTTTTTAAAACCGCAACTACTTTGTTATCGGGTGTTTATTATCCCACGATTCACTTGGTACTTAAGCAAAATTTTTTAATGTGTTCAAAACTAAGCGAATACGAATTTATTGATACTTTATACGCACAAATGGTGGCTCCCATGAAAGAAAAACTAAGAAAATATTTTAAAGAAATGCCACCAATAATTAGTTGTGCCGCCGCAATAAACCCATGCTTAAACGTTTCCGGGGTGGAATTGCTTATCGATAACATTTGTAACGATTTGGAATTGAACGACGAGGACCCATTTTTTTCACAAAATACAAAAAAACATTTTAACAAATGCTTTCAAGATTTATTTACTCATAATTTTCAATTATATGGTTCAACAAATCCTTCTTCTAGTTCGGCTTCCACAATGTTTGGTTCATCTTCCTCGCGCGATCCAATGCTTAACTTATATAATAGTTTAAGACAAGAAAACCATAAACGGGCAAGGGGTGAAGGTAATCAAACAAACACTAGCGAATATGGGAGGTATACCGGAACCGATTTTTTAAACACTATACAACCCGATGAATTCGCACAATTTGATATTTTGGCTTGGTGGAAAGGGAGGGAATCTCAATTTCCCGTTCTAACCATCATGGCCCGAGATTTACTAATCGTCCAAGCTTCTACGGTAGCTTCGGAATCCGCTTTTTCTCTTAGTGGCAGGGTACTATCTATACGAAGAACAAGACTCACACCGGCCTCATTAGAGATGTGCATTTGCTTGAAGGATCACTTAGACGCCGCGGAACGTATACAACACATTTCTAGTCTTGAAGGTGAAATGGAATATGAAGGAGATATACACGATATCGAGGTGCAAGCGGGTATGGCAATATCACTCTCCGATGAAGAAATTGCTCTTGATGAAGCTTCGCGAGAGGCTAACACCGATGAAGATTACGACCTTTGAACAATGAAGACTACGCATTTGAAGATGTTAGAAGACTTGAAGATTAATAAAACTTGAAGATTTTGTGAAATAATTGTGTATATGTTTTATGAAGATTATGCAATGATCAAGTGTTGTTGTTATGGTCAAAGTGTTGTTGTTATGGTAAACGGGTCAAAAGGTGTCCAAATGGTTCATGAAAGTGTGGTTATGTCAAAACGAGCGATGGTGTAATTATGTAGCGGCTTGCAATTGCTTTAGGTGTTAAATGTATGTTAAAATGTGTTGGTAAAAAATGAAATTCTGAATGTGAGTCGTTTGTGATTTGGTATGGTCACCAAAAGTGTCCGAAATGACCAAAAATTGGTCACACGTCCGAATTCTTCGTTAACGTGAAATTTGTAAAAGTGTAAAAATGGAAAGTTTTATTTTGTTATAGTGGAGGTGTCTGCAAAATTTCAGCTTCTATGTATTTTCGAGTCAAAAGTTATGCGCGTCGGAATTTCGCTTCTAAAAATTCTGCATACCAAACATTACCCGGTGCGTACAAGTAGTACCCGCCGGGTACAAAGGTTAATTTCATTACAGAATTTAGATAGCCTTGAGTACCCGCTGCGTACTATATGTACCCGCAGGGTACTATGTATTTACCCGTTTATATTCACTCCGGGTAGTTCATCTTTTTCCGGGTACTAAACATTATTACCCGCCGGGTATAAGTTGTACCGGCCGGGTATTCTCGTTTTTCTGGTTATCCCTGCAGCATTCCACGCTTTCCACACACTCCCATAACCAATTTTCTCTCCAAAAAACGGCAGCAACACCACCAAACCCCTCACTCAACCATTTTTGAAGCAAAAACTCACGAATTAAACCGGTAAAACTCTTCTACAACATGTTTAAGGTATGATTATCAACTTTTTAATTCAAAACACTTAATTTTCATGGATTGATTGAAGTTTTTAGATTTAGGTTTTCTTGAAATTGAATGTGGGGAATTTTAGTTGTTTTTATTTCTGATTATATTGTGAGTTATATACTTATATGTACTCTCACCTTCTTATTTCGTGAATTCGTGTTTAAGTCACATATGATTATGCAAAATACGAATTTAGGGTTCTTGAAACAAAATTTGGGGAAAATTAATTCTGTTAAATGATATGCTTAGAATTGTAATCCATTTACATAATACTCACGATTATAATGCTCTCTTGAATCAAATTATGTGTTTAATTGCATAATTCGAGTTTAGCTTGATATTAGGGCATTTGTGAAAGAGGATGAGTTTCAGCTTTGTAAATAAAATGTGGGAATAATTGTGCAATTACCTTAGGTCATGGATGAATTGGTCAAGGCAATTCTCTCATTTGTGTTGTGTTTTGCAGGGAAGAAGAAAGAAACAAAAAGGCAGCACCTCTGGTACTGCTAACGATGAAGAGGGTGACCGCCCTCAGCCGATGAGCATTGATGCTCTACTTATTCCCGAGACAATTCACCCATGACTTAAATTTAGTAACAGGTTAACAAAGTACAATATATACTGTTAGAAACTGAACTTATTGAGGGTGAAAGAATGTGATTTATCTCGGGTGGTCGATTGGGAACCACTAGAACAAGCAGGGGTAGCCGCCGGAATTAAGGAATTGATTAGGCAACGTTATTTCGTGGATCACATACCATTCGAATATGAAGAATGGGAAGGCATATTCAAGATTAATGAGCAGGTATACAAAGAGCTATGCGTGGAATTCCACTGCACATATGAAATGAAAGAGGATGTTGAGTCGGCGACTGATAAAAATTTCATGACTTTCCGACTGGGAGGTCAACCAAGGAAAATGAGTATGGTGGAACTTGCTGCCTGTTTGGGCATTTATTCTCGAGAGCAGCTGGATGCAACTCATTTTGAGGATTATTTGATGGCTAGTGAGATGATCGAGACGGAGTTTTTTCCCAAGGATGTGTGGCACGAATTTTCACAAATACCTTACGCTAGAGGTGGAAATTCATACAAAGATATAGAGGACATGCAGTTGCGGGTTATCCAACGATGTCTTGCGCATACCATTTCTCATAGAAGGGAGAACACAGAGAGAGTCGGTTTCGCCGACTTATGGTATATGAGGAAGTTTGTAGCGGAGGAGAATATCAATGTTCCATATGCTGTTGCCTGGTATTTACATCATAATGCTAGCAGGATTAGAGGGGCATCCCCTATCTGTGGGGGACAATTTGTGACTAGGATTGCCAAGTCCTTCAACATCAGTTTTGACAATTTAGAGCGAGTGACAACTAGGCCAAAAACAGTAGGGCTAGTTCAGTTTCAGGGGGCACAGGCTGTCTCAGTTGTCAATAACCGGTTCGTGCCCTACCAGGAACCACCACCAGAGGAGCAAGCGGCTCAACCACCGAGAAGAAGAAGAAGAAGGCAACAGCAGGTGGAACAAGAACAACATCAACAGGAAGCTGCATATGAGCAGGGAGGTTTCCAGCAGCAAGGCGCAGCACTGCCATCCATGCTGGATGTTATGCATGGTATTCAGGGCCTTCAGTTTAGCCATGATAATTTTTCGCAGGAAGTCAGGTATGAGCATGGAGCACAGCGTTACCACAACGCTTGGTCGGCACACAACACACAAAGACTTTCTGAAGTGGTGCCCAACTACCGACCTACATCCTACCACTACCCACCCATGTGGGGTCAGTCTGGAGCAAGCTATCCACCACCGGTTTATGACGAGGGTGCCGCCTTGGCAGAGCTGCAGGAAGAGTATCGAAGGCAGCAGGAGAGAGAGCAAGAGGAGCGTGGATTCCCCTATGACTATTCCCCATTTTGAGTGCTTGCGTGCCTCGTATGATTCAGACACTTTTCTAGACAATTTGATTACGGTTTATTTAAGTACTTTCAATTTTATGTTTGGATATTTTGGAATGCTTGACTATGGATGGCCTTTGGGTACATTTTTGTAGAACGACATCCATAAACACTTTTCTATTTGCAATTAGGTGAAATTTCAGCGGGAAATGGTTAGTTATGCTGGATCAAGCCTTTAGTACCCGGCCTGTACTTTTGTACCCGACGGGTAGTGTTTGGAAAATGTGGACAGAAGTGGATCAAGCCAAAGTACCCGGCGGGAACCCAGTCTGCCCGGCGGGAACCCTATATACCCGGCGGGTACACCGTACCCGGTTTGGAACCGGGTATTAGACCCGAACCGGTTCCTACCCGGTACCAACTGGTTATTATAGGGTTGGGTTTTCCCCCACCTAAAACCGGGTCGGTTCCGGGTCGGGTTGGCAAAAACCCGGTTTATTGACTTTGACCAATACCCGGTTCGGGTATTCGGGTCGGGTCGGACCAATACCCGGTTTTGTTCACAACTATTGTGAGTCGTTTATTCAAAGTTATAAATCTTATAAGATGCCAAATTTAACCGGTGAATCCATGAAGTGATTAATGAACCTTGCAAAAGATAAATAATTGGAGTAAAAGATATGTGATTTAGTTAGAAAATAGTGTTGTAATGCTAAAAGCTTTAAATAATAGGTATTGATTAGTAGGTATGAAGATTCGAACTTGTGATGCTTTGTTCAACTATGTACTTTGCTATCAGAATGAACTGGGTGGTGATATGTGGCGTAACTTGTGAGTAGAAATAGTTAAAGAGACATGCGACATGATTAATAAAACAATAATTTTCGAAATTTGTATACTTAGTCGGCTAAAATCGTGTGTAGCATTTGCAACCCTTAGCATCTGGATACCCGCCCCTAACAATACATATTAAATTAAATTAGATAAACTAAACACTTGAAAAGAATTACAAAAAGAACCACATAATTCATTTTCTTTATAAAGCAGGGTGGATCCGATCCATCGGGAGGGGGTGGCTGGGCCCTAATGAAGTTGGTCTAGTTACAAATGTAAAATTTTAATATAATTAGGCCCAAATGTGACTAGACCCACCCAAAATTAGTCCAAAATTTTTATATGATTAGGCCCAAATGTAAGTACCCAAAAATAGCCCAAATGTAAGGGAAAATGATAACCTTTTCTTAAAAAAATTGTTTTACAAATGATAAATTTAGTTTAAATTTATGTTTTCTGAAAAGAAAAAAAAAAATCTTAAGGTAATAATGCCCCCACATTGTAAATTTTTGGATCCGTCATTGAAGGTAAGTCAGTGAAATCATGGAGAAAATGTTAATGGGTTTTAAGAAAGATTAAGTAAAAATATTATAATGAAATTCGAATATTAGGAAAAGTGATATAAAAAAACGTAAAGATGGTGGGACGGTAATGGTAAATAAAAAAACTACAGTAATATATAATGTTTATATTTCAATTTGACATCCATGTTTCAATTTGAAGAAAAATATATGTATCTATCTACGAGGATTTGAAAATGTATGTACGAGGACTATTACAATACCCGCGCTAAGCGGCGGAATTTACGTTTAAAGACCTATCATATCATATTTGCAATGACATATAAAATATTGGTAACAATAATTTTGCAAATGACAATGTTTCCAGCGTTTCCTGAAGGTGTGCCAATAAGTTGTAGCGTTGGTATTATTATTCAATATGTTGTGTCTATATACTACTTGCAATCAGTGTGGAAATAATTGAAATTGATTTTTCATATGGCTGACATATATAGATTGACTCTATTACCATGTACAACATTTATAAATTGATTTTTTTTTTAAAGGCAGTAGTGGAATCACTGACGGACCTTTGGCCCACCCGATCATCTCCACAAACGGTTACTCCCCTGAATCGAGTAACCGCCCCTGAATTCGAAGCCAAGGTGACGCCCTATAGGGGTTGCTCTCCCATGTCTTGGATGGGTATTTGCTAACCTTCCTATTAAGTTAGTGCTAGCTAGTTATAATTGAGTGTACTTTCAAATTTCTTTCACTCGTTATTGTCAAACTTTTCAAAAGTAATAGGGAATACGAAAGTTACACTACTTGTATGCATGATAAAACTTTCCCACACCTTAATAGAATTTTAAGTAAATGTGTCAAATGTATTATAAGTAGTTAGAGATAAGTTTATGTTTACCATGCACAGTTTGTCTAACATGCAGTTTTCTGATTATTTATTTATTTATTACTTTGTTTATAATACCCATTTTTTTTTTTTTTTGTTTATAATAGTAAATATAATAATAATTATTATTATAACTATTTATAGACCAAATAAAAATACCTGATTGGACCCGTTACTGACGGGAAAAGAAAGTCAAAGGGGTTACGTACGTGGTATAATAAAATTTTGCCACATAAAAAGCCAATTATCCTTTTCTATAATTGGGATAGATAGATGTACCATTTTTGAATAATGGTAACTAGAGATGAAGATTGGTGGGATAACGATAGTTAACTCAACACGATATCCGTGACACAGCCACGTCTACTGATCAAGCACCCTTATTGTTTCATTGCTAATGGTTCTCGATATGAATCTCAACCAGGTGTATGGTATCTAATCACAAACGATCTAATTTTGGGGCAATCGTCAATCGTCATATAATGTACATATATATTTATATAACCAAGTTCATTCTGGTAAGGCAAAACGCCCACTCCACTTATTAATCTAAGACACACTTTATGTCTTTTTAGACAATGAAATTTATATTTTTGATGATAATAAGTGGAACTAAACTTAAGATCATGATGCTTCATGAGGCACTATATAAATGTGATTTACTTACGGCTCTATTAACTAACCCATTGGAAAGTCGGGGTCAATATAATTAAGTATGTCATCTTTTCATTTGATTGTTACAAGTAGATATTAAATTGTTTAGGGATCATGTTTGCCACTTGCAGGTGGTCGAAGCTTATCATGCTCAATTTGTTTTGTGCATTGGAATGGAAACTAGCCGATTGTATGACACCATTTTCAAGCTTGTTTGCTATCATCTTTGTCAGCAACTTCTACCCTAGGTTAAATCATAAACAATAGAATTGGTATGTGACAAAAACTGGGCCACATAGCCGATCAACCTGACTTGAAATGAAATAAATTATAAACAATAAAATATTAACTAATAAAAATAAAATATTAACTGAACAAATGCAAAAATCTGCGAAAACTAACATTTTTGTGCATTTAACTGACCTCATTCAAATCCTTGTCGTAAGATTTGAATTTTGGACATGGATCTGATTCACGTTGTTGAAATTTACAGTGTTGTTGTCTCTAGACTAGGGATGGCAATGGATCGGATATGGATCGGATGATGCCATATCCACATCCATATCCATTTAAATATTTCCGTCCATATCCATATCCATATCCATATCCATTTAATTTCAATTCATCCATCCATATCCATATCCGATGGATTAAGCGGGTTAATGGATGTCCGTTGGATATTAAAAAAAACGTTAAAAATTTCCTAATATGAAATGAAACCAACAAATATTGTAACAAAAAAATAAATATAACGTAATATACAGAATTCTATTCACAAGAGCGTGTAACAATTATCGTCAATGAAACATAATTGGTTACAATTATAAGTAAACATATATTTTAACAAATACAAATGTGTAATCTCTATGTTTATCGGTTAATCACACTTGTTTTGATTGTCTTTAATCGTGTATTGTGACTTCACTATATGGTCGAAAGCAAAACTTGGTTCAGCGCGATATATTTATGCATTTCGATTTGTTATATAAATCAATAATCCAAAAAAACCCCTCAAATATACATTTAATTTTAAAAATTTACGACTTTATGTATTCAATAACACATTAATAGTTTATGGTTTATATGTACGTGGATATGTAAATTTATATGTGTATATACCTATATATATATATACGTGAATATGTAAATTTATATGTGTATATATACCTATATATGTATATGTATATGTATATGTATATGTATATGTATTTCGGGTTAATGGATAAATCCATGGGTGATAACTTGTCATCCATATCCCATCCAATATTTATCCACATCCATATCCATATCCACTATTCATCCATTTAGATCGTCCGTATCCATCAATAAGTGGATGGATCGGGTGGATATCCATCGGATCGGGTGACAATTGCCATCCCTACTCTAGACGAGCATGGGTTAATAATTACTAATTAGAGATGGCCTCTGATTGACTCTTCATAAAACTATATGAGATATATATGACTGAGGATTCATATTTGCACGTAAAATAGGATCAAACCTCTCATAAATTATTTCTATTAATGATAGCATAATGATACTACATAAATTTTGTAATCATACTTGACATAGTTAATTGGAAAAATAATAATAATGGACAATGAGTGTTTTGGAGCGACCTTGCCTAATCATGCTAGAAATTACACATATTGACTCTAACCCATTTTGCCATGTTAGATAACCCAACTGAATTGCTCAATTTGCCTCCTGTACTTGTGGTTACAGTTACAATTGTGACTACTCACTTCTAAGGATATTTAGTTGAGAAAGTAAGCAGTTAATGAATTGAAATTCCAATACCTTCTCTTCTTCACGCGTCATATCATTACATTCCGATATTGCTTCTTTAGCATCTGGTGGTGGGTGCTCAAATTTTGACCTTTATCGAGGTCAAAGATTTCAAACACACTCACGGGATGATGATTAAGTCTCAAAGAACCAATTGGAAGAAGTCCTTGCAACAACAAATCCCAATCTTGAAATGATTAAAAAGGTTTCAATCCTCCAATATGATCTCCCTATGCAGCTTCATGACATCCATGACAAACACATAAATTTTTGCTCGTATGAATAGTAGCCCCACCTTCTTTTGGTAATGATCAGACCGAATTAAACCATTGACACATAATGTTTTTTAAAGTGAAACATAGAATCCTTCTAAAAAGCTAAAAGCGAAATCTTCTAAAAGCTAAACACGTAACCCTTCTAAAAATCTAAACAATATAAACCCTTGACACAAAATCTGTTGGACTTTTAATGTCAAATGGGCCAAACAAAATCAGGAATGAGCCATGTATTATTGTACGTATTAATGGGTCAAAATAAAGCCCGGGTGGTGTTTGTGTTGTTGGGCCGCAGGCAAGAAACACACCCACGCACAGAAGAAACAGAAGGCAGCGGCAGTTAGTTAGTTAAGGGATGCAACCATTCGATTAAACCGATTAGAATGAAGCGATGTACCTATTCATGGTACCTGTTCGTGTAGTATAATTATGTATGTATCTGTAACAGCATCTGTAACCCTACAATTTCAGTTATTCAATATATTTAAGGGTTCAACCCAATCTCTTGTGTTCCATGATGTTGATTCTTGATTGTTAATTGATGCACATAATACATGATGTTTGATGTGATTAACGATCCTGGAAGTGTAAGTATGCCTGTGTTCTACAGTGGTATCAGAGCGAGGAATCAAGCATCGATTAAATCATGTTGCAATTATCATTCAAGGAATCAACCGCAAGAACGTAAGAAAGAAAGAAGAAAGAAGATTTGATTCAAGTTGAATCAATCAAGTAAGAAAGAAAGGAGGAAGAAGACTACCTATTCAATTCGTCGATTGGAGAAGACGAACATAACCAGAGGGATAAACGATCAGAATCGCCCACAGATGCAACCGGAGTAAGATCAGAGAAAGAAACCAGGCATCGATGGAACAAATTCTGTAAGCATCATTCAGTAACGTTTTTTATTCCAACCGAAACAATCGATAGAAGAATACATATTTATGTTGTTGTTGGTTCGAAAAAAAAAAGAAGAAAGGGAACACCAGGGAGTGTTCGAATTGCAGAAGAAACAAGAACACTTTCTGTTCTTTGGTGGCTGAAAATAAAAGGGTAGATCTGTAGAAGTAGGAAACGACGATTTGGGAAAAAAGTATGAAAGTAACTTTTGTATTTTCTATCAAAGTAAAAAGGAGAAGATTCTCTGAAAGGATTTAACTAATTATTTTTTTCCTTTTAATCTTAATTTACATTATTTATTGATTAGAAAATCAAAAAGGATATAATCCCAAATCATTTGAAGAAAGTAAGAAAAATAAATTTTGTACTTTTTATCTAGAGAAAAAAAAACCCTTTCACTTTAGATTAAGATTACAAAATAGCAAGTAAGAAATTGAACCATTATGGTTCACAAAATAAGTAAGAAAGTAAGAAAACCGAGGAGTTGCAAAAGACCGGGCAACCCCTAAACGGAGTAAGTTCAAGTACGAGTACGAAATAGACAACCGTGACAGGACGATTGTCTGAGTAAGAAAGTAAGACAAAAACCTAGTGTTGTTGGAAACCTTAGCGTTTCCAAGTAAGTAAGTAAGAAACAACTCTAGTGTTTCAAAGTAAGAAAGTAAGAGAAACCATAGTGTTTCAAAGTAAGAAAGTAAGAGAAACCATAGTGTTTCAACAAGTAAGAGAAACCATAGTGTTTCAACAGTAAGAGAAACCATAGTGTTTCAACAAGTAAGAGAAACCATAGCGTTTCACAGTAAGAGTTTGATCATACGATCAAAAGAAAGAAAGTAAGAAGTAAGATTGATCACGTTTGGTGATCACAAGAAACCAAGTAAGAAAGGAAGAGAAGATGATCAAGAAGCAAGTATGGGTAACAAAGCAAAGGGAGTGTGCAACAATGCAATAATTCGGCTCACGAGCAGTAAAGATGATAGTGAACCAAGCATTGAAGAATTCGAGTACCTAAGTAAGGAAGAAAACAATCAAGAAGATTGAAGACTTTGGCATTTGACATTAGGGGGGAATATGTTGGACTTTTAATGTCAAATGGGCCAAACAAAATCAGGAATGGGCCATGTATTATTGTACGTATTAATGAGTCAAAATAAAGCCCGGGTGGTGTTTGTGTTGTTGGGCCGCAGGCAAGAAACACACCCACGCACAGAAGAAACAGAAGGCAGCGGCAGTTAGTTAGTTAAGGGATGCAACCATTCGATTAAACCGATTAGAATGAAGCGATGTACCTATTCATGGTACCTGTTTGTGTAGTATAATTATGTATGTATCTGTAACAGCATCTGTAACCCTACAATTTCAGTTATTCAATATATTTAAGGGTTCAACCCAATCTCTTGTGTTCCATGATGTTGATTCTTGATTGTTAATTGATGCACATAATACATGATGTTTGATGTGATTAACGATCCTGGAAGTGTAAGTATGCCTGTGTTCTACAAAATCCTTCTAAAAGCTAAACAAATAACACTTCTTTAAAAGAAAAATACTATCCTCTACCAAGGCCACACATGTGATTCACTGGATTCTTAGCAGTCTCAAACTGAGGATAAATGGATTGAAATTGTGAAAGGTTATCAGAATAAGTCATGGGTGGCTGTAATGCATTGTGATCATAGAGATTTTTCAAAAACCAGAATAAAAAAACTGTGAGCTGGACATAGAAAATTGAGAAACATCCATACTGACACAATCGCCAAGCATGGACCGGCATGTTTTATGCTATCAATCAAATCACTTTAATCTTGTTACGCACAAATCCACTAACATATGCAAAATTGCAAATAAATTATCAATACGCTAAAATATCAAACTCAAGTAGCTAAAATCATTTGAAAGTGATATCAATTATTAAAACAGATTAGTACAAGAACTTACTTAGTGCCACGAATATCAGATTTTTTGTAAAACCTGCAATCACACCGAAAACAAAACCAAAATAAGTAAAATAAACTTAATTCGTAAAATCTCCATAAAATGTATATGGTCAACCAGATCCGTAAAAAATAACTTATTGCAAGTTGTAATGCATTTACCAACCTGCCATAAATACACCTCTGACATATGTTTATGGAACAATAGAAGTTCAAGTCAATGCTATAACATCTAAAAGTAATGAAACGTACGTTGTAAAGAGAATATAACTGAGTGAGAGTTAAATTTTATCAACTACATAAGCTATATAATGAGGCAACATTATCAATTCTATTTTGAAATACTGCAGATCCAAATAAGCATGCTTTTACAAATTTTAAGAGCAGATAAGGATACCTTGTACAGATTAACATGAAGGCATGCATTTGGGCGAATTCAGATGATGTGGTCCTAGATACATCCCCAATATTCTTACATTCATTATATAGTTCAAGGTAGCTGAACTCGGTGCATTCTGACTGCCAAGCATCACAAAGCGCCTGGAGTGTTCAATCTAAGGTGTAATTCAACCACATGCTTGTAACTATCGAGAAAATTAAAAAGCAAAAGTTTAATAGCTATTATAATGAAACGCATTATATCCATGGTCACAACTATAATCTTTAGTCAACAGAGAAGTGTTGAGACATAATCAAATAATGGATCAAGTAAGAGTTTGAAGCTAGGAAAATGGTGAAACAAAATGGAAACATATTATTCAACATTTTAACACACTTAAAATGTCATATAGTCTGTAACCTATACTTCACATAAAAAATAACAACAATGTTAAATTTAATAAAAACATAACCTTAAAACAGCATACCTGAAAAAAAAAAAATTAATAAATGAAATATTCACATAGAACTCTCTTTATTGATCTAGAACTTGTAGCCTATTATCAATAATGAGAAACCGGAAAGAATGGGTCAGTAATTAGAGATTGCTTCTGATTGACTCTTCATAAAAACTATATGAGAAAAATATGTGTGAGGATTCATATTTGCGAGTAAAAGAGGATTAAACCTCTCGTAAATTTTTTTTATTAAAGATCATAATTTTCCTAATCATACTTGATGTCATTTTTTTTTAATTATAAAATGGACAATGACTGTTTTGGAGCAACATTGCCTAATCATGCCACAGATTACCCATGTTGACCCCAACCCATTTTACCCTGTTAATGAAAGCCAACTAAATTGCTCATTTTGCCACCTGTACTTGTGGTTACAGTTACCATTGTGACAACTCACTTATGAGGAAATTTAGTTGAGAAAGTAAGCAGTTAACGAATTGAATTTCCAGTACCTTCTCTTCTTTACTCGCATATCATAATATTTTGATATCACTTCCTTAGCATATGGCGGTGCGTGCTCAAATTTTGACCTTTATAGAGGTCAAAGATTTCAAAGACACTCACGGGATGATGATCAAGTCTCAAATAACTAATTAGTAAAAGTCCAGGCAACAACAAATCCCAATCTTAAAATGGTGAAATCAGTTGCAATCCTTTTTTATCATCTCCCTACTGACTACTTTAGAGATACATTTTGCAGCTTCAAGATATCCATGAAAAGAAAAGGTGTAACAGATGCAACAGTTAATTATGGGGACTACATGGTGGTTACGATTTTGATGAAGAGTGTCTCACACAAATCACAAATGCCAAGTACAATAAGGTGTTGTTGACAAGTAAGCAAAAATGTTAACTGGTCAAGTTGAGCTTCAACAATATGTCAATTCCGTCATAGTTGAGTTGAACTACACTAAGGACTAAAATAAATGATATAATTAAGATGTTCCCATCAAACATTATAGTAGAACGGAATTTCAAAAGGGCCAGTGAAAAAACTAACATGTCACAAGCATGAGGATTGTTAGTAAAATCAAAGGTACTCATTATTATCACCTCTACTGAAAAATTGAATGTAGTTCACAAAAATTACGGACATAGAAAACCTAAGGTAATTAAGAAAACTAAAATGATCTCTCAAACATATCAACGGTACTCAAGCCATACCGTGTAGATATAGATAAAGGGCAGGAAGATGATGATCAAACATTACATTGAACACCTGGTGGGCATGTAAAGGTACAAACTCTGTCGAGTTGAAAGTAAGAATATGAATTTAAAATATGATTCAGAGAAACAAAATTCCAGTAAGAAATTGAGTCTTTACAATATTCATTTACAATCTCATAGTCTAGAGCCAAAAAAGAAGTTGATGATTAGATGCAGAGAATCACCATAGACAAAAGAGCTGTGCTTTAATCCTTTCAATTTCAAACACTGAATTCAGTTTCAAGCGACTAGGAATTGAAAACAGTCTCAAGCGGTTAGGACTTAGGAGGGAAAACGGTTTTCAGGAGAGGTATGGAACGTGGGCTTTAGGAACCGGTTGTTGATAGATTGGGGCTTTAGATACCCGTTATTGCCTAACGATGCTGACAAACTGACACATAAGCAAAAACAATGATTTAACCAATTAAAACATGACACATGGGTTATCAAGGCAGTTAACAAAACCTTTATTTATATATATATGGAGATTAGAGGATAGAACCAACCGAGCTTGTTTTGACATGTGACCCAACTTACCCATTTTGCCACCTATATTGAAACCAAAAAAAAAAAAACAATTCTTTCAGAAGTGAAAACGCATGCTTGAGAGCATGGTAACTTCTGTGCTAATTCACACAACCCATCCGATCTGTACTAAAAACTACATATTCTGATTCGAACCTATTTTGAACCGTCACCCGCCTTGAGATGATTATTGGATTATAAAAAACTTACCACCAAAACTCTAAAATTTAACATTTATAGTTTTGAACAATGTGGTAATTAAGCTTTGATATAACAACCAATTACAACTGTAGGATGAAACAGTTCCCGAGATTAATATTTTACACTTAACATTGTTATCAGTATATATATTTATTTAGGTTACTACTCAAATATCATAATATTGACTTTGGACATACCAAAATTACTTATAATGCAATCTATTAATTTCCTTGCTTTCTGTTATATAGGGATTGCCATTACATCCAAGTAATATTAAGCGCACCTATGGCTATAAGTACTATTTATTGAAATCAAAGAGTGAAGTAGTAATACTCAAACCTCACTGACTGTACAAATGGGAAGGAAGATTCATGCCAAAAAATCTCGAGTCTTGTAGCTTTATCAGCTTTGGTATCTGTGACAAATTCACAGAAAGACATATATGAAATTATATTGCAGTGAATAAGTGATATAACTAAAAACTGAAACGCATGTCTTGAATCAATCCAAATAAAACACACATATGCGTACACATACACTTACAGATTTTTATCAAGACAATAAAGTGTTTGTGGGACGCCCCATATCCATTTCGACCTATTACCAAATTCGCATGATAGCAAGATTTTCCCAATCTCTAAACTATAGAGAGCAGGGAGTTTTCAAATTCCAAACGTTTCCGTGTTATCATGGGAGTTTGTCTTCATGGTAACATGACTAAACTCTTGATTAAAGAAAAAGAAAAATTGATTTCTAGTGCAAGTAAAAGGGGACAACACAGAGTGTTTGATTAAGATTCAAATATGAATGATTTGCAAACAAACAATTAATCATTGGATAGACTTATAATGGTTACAAATTGTATACATTGAAAGACAAATGTTGACTTACAATGCCTTATAAATGATCAAGGACACATGCCATTCTGTTGTATCATCCAATTTCAGTTCTTCCCAATGAAAACAAGCCGAAGACATCTATTGCAACAGCAAGGCAGTTTTCATGTTAGGACATGAATAGTTTCATTCAACAATTTTATAAATGTGGTTCCCAAGCAGACGTGTATACCCGATGCACTATAGTTACAATTTCAAATTATTATTTCTTATACTAAACAATATATTACTTTGGAGAACAAACACATCACTCACCATTCTCATCCCTCAAAACCCCACCCAAGCCACACCCACTTCACCATTAAAAATGCACCTAGCACCATCCACGCTATAACAGCCGACCCTTTTCTCACAACCACTTTCACCCACAAAATCTTTATTAGGCATTTGGTCCCCATATGCAACCTTCTCAGGCTTTGTGAAGGCTTCCAATGAAGATCCCAAATGACCCTCCCATTTTGACATTACCCATTGCCCAAGCCTGAGCCAAAATTAAGTCCACCAAAGCTTGGAAATTCATTATGTTTCCTTAAAATACCAATGTGTTCCTATCATTCCCTAAAGAGTGGTTGCATATAATACAAACACCCGTCTCTCTTTCGGACACTCTTTCACCCCCATATCAGCCCACAAATTGACACGTTAACTATTATAACCCGTTACTTAAGCGGACTGAAATTTATACATGAAAGTATGTAACCTATTGAAACAGTTTATAGACATTGATGTTTAAAAAAGTGTCATCTCACTTCCGAGCAAGATGGTTGACACTGGTTCAAATCTTGCTTTCTTGATTTTATGTTGCTCATGTTGGCAGTTGGGAAGAAAAAAAAAAACAGAAACATGATACTAATATAAACCAAAAAAGTTTATGAGGTACACAGATTTCAACTCAAGCTAATAAATTGACCAAAGTTAAGAAATGCACAAACCCTATATAATTCCCTCTATCTGAATTCCCTCATACACCCAAAACAACAAATCAATAAATCAGCCAAAACCACGCAAAAAATAAAAATAAAAATTTGATTGTTAACAGCACCGTTTAGAATTATTAAAGCAAAGCGTCATCACAACAAGTTATATTGAACTACAAGTAAAATTATAATACAAATAAACCAACTAAAGTTAACTACTATGAATAGCCGTTTCTCTATCACTTGCACTCTATACATCAAATCGCTAAATTTGTTAATTTCAGGGTAGGAAAAAAGTGACAACCCTTTCAGATACTCATGCGATGATGGTGGTGGTCGGTTAACGTATTAACAAAATACTACACTAATTTCAGCCATTCTTGACTTATCTAAAACCCCAACAATATTGTACTGATCGAACATAATGAGAAAACTAAACTTGGAATTCAAAACAAAACCCAAGAGAATATAAGATGATGAGGAACCTGCATTCAATGTCCATTAAACTTGCCTTCAAATTGCATTTTGATTAAGTTGAGATCTCCCTCAATCTGCCAGGACATAAATTGAAAAGGTGTTAGAGATGCATTGATTAAACATTAATATTGTATCGTAATGTAACACTTTTTCACAAATTTGAAAATGACTAAATACATTAAGGATGTAGACAGAGTAAAAAAAAAAAAGATTTATATCGAGAAGAGAGGTAATTTGATATAATTAAGATGTTCACACCAAATATTACAGTAGAACATCATTTCAAAAGGGCCAATGAAAAAACTAACATATCACAAGCATGAGGAATGTTCAGAACATAAAGCACAAAACGATTGACCAAGCCTTAAAGGTTACTAATCTCATTTTAATCACTTCTACTAAAAAATTTGAATGCAAATGACGTAAAATTACAAACTGAAAGTAGTTGTGCAAACCAAAATGAACTCTCAAACATTGAAATATGAAATAAAATCAAAGGTACTCAAGCCATACCATGTAGAGATAGATGGAGGATAGGAAGGCAGCGATGAAACATTACATCAAACACCTGGTGGGCATGTAGACTTACAAACTTTTACAAGTTGAAAGTAAGAAAATGAGTTGTAAGATGTGAAACAGAGAAACAAAATCGCAGAAAGAAAATGAGTCTTACATATATTAGATCCAGAGAACCGCCAAAGACAAGAGCCATGCTTTATTTCAGTTTCAAGCGATATGGAAATTGGAATTGAACAACGGTATCAATCGGTTAAGAGGGAGAGCAGTTTGTGTAAAACTGTAAATGAGAGAACGTGGGTAGTTATTATGGGACCGGTTATTTATTTTCAGATACAGGGTTTTGGATGGACTTAGGCACTAATTAGGTTGACACGTAAGTAAATTAGATAATTGGGTCAATAAGTAAGCTTTCCTAAACCTTGATTTATACGGAGTATTAGAGAAGACTAGGTGAGGACGCACAACAATGCGGGGTTCGACATTTGAGTTTGTAGATTTTGCAATTAAAAATTTGAAGTAAAATGAAACTAAAAAACAGACTTTTATATAATATAAATGATAACCAATAACATCTAAAATGTACCCCATCATTTTGGTACGGTTCATGGTTTTTAGGTTTTCTCTAATAGATTTAAGACCCGCGTTAACGCATACCACTAAATTTAATTTTTTTTAAGATATTAAGTTAAATATTTGTGCTTTTTTCAGATAAAATAGGATATCAATTTTTGCTTTAGAGGTAAAGTGTAATAACTGATATATGCATCGTGTTAGTATAAATATACAATACGAAATGTTGATTTTATTTTGTGTTGTATATTAAAACGATTAAATGTTGTAGTTTATAAATTTTATATTTAAATAAGATTTGTTTATGGTGTATTATTTTTTTCTTTTACTATGTTCATTACATAATATTCAAATATTTATTAACGATTATTAACTTGTAGATATGAATTTCCATATATTTCGATATTTTAAAAATATTTCCATTTATAATTGAAAGAGTTAAAAAAGAGCTGTAGTGTATATTTTAAAGATGTATTTTTGTTATTTATGGTTAATGGGTGTGCACGGTTCGGTTTGGGGCGGTTATGGGCACTAACCGTAACCGAACCGTATATGGCGGTTAATTGATATTGATAACCGTTGGGTTCGGTTAATTGGCGGATCGGTTAACGGTTAATTTTGACGGTTCGGTTAATTTTTTCGGTTAAAGCGGTTAATGTTAAATATTTAGGTTGTAACTTTAGCCGAAAAAGTATTACTTCATTTTTTCAACATACTACAAAATATGTGTAATGAAACAAGCATAAAACAAAAAAGCATGAATCAAAATTCAAGTTTACTTTTTAATCCAAAAGGAAAAAGTGAATACGAGATTATGAATGCATGAATAGATCTGGTTTAAATATGAAGTCCTATATTTTATTGATCCATTATTATGTCAGTCCAAAACAAAACAACAAAATCCATAGATTTTTTATATATTAAGTATTAATCCATATAAAAAAAGAAAATATACATATATACACACACACACACACACACACACACACACACACACACACACATATATATATATATAATTATAACTTAGATATATAAGGCGGGGCGGTTAATGGCGGATCGGTTATGGCCATTAACTGTAACCGAACCACCACGAGCGGTTAATTTTATTTTACAAAACCGAACCGGTGGTTTGTGTGGTTAAGCGGTTAAAATGGATCGGTTTAGCGGTTAAAATGGTTATGGTTCGGTTAAACGGTTTTTGTGCTCACCCTAGTTAATGCAAGAGATCTCTTGATACAATTGATACTAATAAGGTTATTGATTTATTCTTGTTGAGTAACATTTGAATTCAAGTACAAGTGTAAATATACACTTGAAGTGAAATGATTTAGATTAAATTAGACAACTACAAAACTCGAAGTTAATGTACATAAATATGATAGTAAAGTGCTATGGGCGATACTACATCGTCAACTTTTCGAGAATCCAAAGATGGACTTAGACTCCTCCCAATGGTGACGCGAACTGACGCATCAGTTGCCTGCCAGCTCAGCGCCACGTCAACTTTTTCCCAAACTGACACAAACTGACACTCCACTGCCAACAGCAACATCACTTCCCTTATTTTCAGGGCCCCACACACTATTTAATCTATTTATTTAATACAAAACTTAAATAACACATTTAAATTAAAACTAAAAACATTACATTAATTTAAAATAAAATATTACAAATCCTAAAAAAAAAAAAAAATACATTAATTAAAAAGAAATTAAAAATATTACAAATCCTAAAAAAAAATACATTTATTAATAAGAAATTAAAATTAGCTAACGTCCTCGGAAATTTGGTGGGAGGCTCGAAATGTGTTCGATGAGGGCATCGCGAAGACGATGATGCACGACACGGTCACGCAATTCTTTATCCATACGTAGTTGCACCGCTACCCTTTCTTCCCACGTTCGTTGAGGTAGATTTTCCGGGTTTGTCCAATACTCTTCCTCGTGTGTACACATATTGCGTCCATTGTCTTCGATTATCATGTTGTGTAAAACTACACAACAATACATGATTCGCCGTATTTTGTTGATGCTATATGGTCTAGCGGGGTTTTTCAAGATTTGCCAACGGCCTTGAAGTACCCCGAATGCCCGTTCCACATCTTTCCTTGCCGATTCTTGGTACCTCTTGAACCTTGACTCGGCTTCTGTCAACGGATACTTGAACGACTTCACAATCGTCGACCATTCCGGATATATTCCATCGCCGAGATAATACCCTTTGTTGAATTGTTGACCGGCAATAGTGAAGTTGACTTGAGGAGCTCGATCTTGTAGTAAGTCTTGGAATAAATCAGATTCATTGAGAACGTTGATGTCGTTGTTCGATCCGGCAGGCCCAAAGAAAGCGTGCCAAATCCACAAATCATAGGAGGCAACGGCTTCAAGCATGATTGTTGGATAGCCGTGATCACCCCGAGTGTATTGACCTTGCAATGCGATTGGGCAATTTCTCCAAGCCCAGTGCATACAATCAATACTTCCAAGCATACCCGGAAAACCGTGTAGTTCTGCATGACGTTGATGCAATCGTTGCACATCATGGAGTGTTGGTTTTCTTAAATATTCACGTGAATACAAATGAAAAATACATTTACAAAAGTTGTCCAAACAATCGTATGATGTTTGTTGACCCATATGTAAGTACTCATCGAATGCGTCGGCGGCACAACCTGTAACATCCTCAAAAGTGGTCTAGTCGAAATACGGTATTTTTCCCTTAATTTAACTGCTATTTAAATTGTATTTTAAATACTTGGTGTATTTCGATAGCTAAATTAATAGGTCAATTGGTCAATTGGCTTATTGTGATAAATGAATTATTATTTGTTTTAAATTTATTTAGTTGACGGTATAATAAAAACTTATTTCTCGTAAATGGTTTTTAGGTTCCAGACAATAGATTTAGGACGGATATAATTTATACCCAAAATAAGCTGAGTCATATAAGGAACTTGACATCTGTGATTTCATTTTGACAACACTTCATCCTTCCTAAATGCTCATATCACCTCAAATGCTCTCAAAAGAATTTAGCAAAAAAAAAAAATCAGATTAGAACTTGAATTGAAGCTTGTGATTGTGCATATAGTGTGTTCTTCATCTCTTTCATCTAGCAAGCATCTCCATTGTAAGTGAAATTACCTCCATTTTATGTATGAATTTGAGTTGATTGAATTGGTTGAATTAATAGGATGAAATGATGAATTTGAGTTAATCTATGTTTGAATGTGTTTGTGTGTTGATTATAAACTGATTTCATACTTATCTTGGTGAATAGATTGTGTTCTTCAAGTTGTTAGTTGAATCATTGAAATTGGTTGAACCTTAGGTTGAATGATTGATGCATGTATGTAATTAGGTGTTAGATGATGTTGTTTGTTGTTGCAAAATGTTTAAACATGTTTGTAGTGGTCAATTACATGTTAAAATCGAGTTTAGATGCTGTGTTGGTCGAAATTTGAGTTTTTGGTTCGAGCTGAAACTAGTTGCAGGTCTGAACCATTGCTGAAAAACATATGAACGCGATCCTGAAACCCTTGCCCGGATCGCGTTGCTATGTGTATTTTGATCCCAGGATGATTTTGTACGTATGAACGCGATCCAGCCTCTATCATCCGGATCGCGTTAGCTAGTGTTAAATTGGGTCAACGGATTTTGTTCCTTGGAACGCGATCCAGCTCCTTGTCCCGGATCGCGTTTGTAAGTGTATTTTGGCAACAGAATATTTTGGTGTTAAGGAACGCGATCCAACCACACCTTACCCGGATCGCGTTTGTCAGTTTTACTTTGACGAATTTGACAACTTGTAACTTGTGTGTTTATGTTATTTAACGAGTATTGAAATTATATTATGAGCATTATACTGCATTGTTTATGTGAATGTTACACTATAAATTCTAAACATGAGAGTCTAACTCGGGTTTTGATCGTGTTCTCAGATAACCAGAAGACTCAATAAGATAAGATCTTTGAGTGGAGACTACAGTCGACAAGGGTGAGTGGATCTTGGACTGTCAGTCTAATTTGGTTGTAACAATATGGTTACAATGGGTAAATGTGAATTTACTGCTTTCATTGTTAAGTTAATATTTTGCCATGATGGTTTATTTAGCTTAATTATTGGTGTCCTTGATTGCCTTGATGGTTGTGGACTATATGAATGTCGGGGGTCAACGTGTGTTGGGTTTGTGTACTATTACTTTGGACATCATAAGTGCTTTGTACATGTGTTGTTCACTGAAATTATGTTGTAAGTAGTAATAGTACCAAGCTATCGGTTTAGCCACTGATTTGGCCTTCAGTTGGTTATAAGTGTTACTTGGGGAATCACCGCGGCATGAGGGTACTCCAAGGACCACCGATCCTTCATGATTAACTGTTGCTATACTTTGCTGTATTCGTTTGTTAAGCTAAGTTAGTTAATAGTTTGAGATTTATTCACTTAGCTTCGTGCTAATCCCTCATTACTTCTTGCAGGTTTACTTTGGTATGTGGGTGGGCAAGAAGTACTATAGGAATGGAATGTTTGACAAGCTAACTCTGTTTTGTTAACTTTGCTAATGTTATGACATTATGTTGTGGATTTCTATAACACTAAACTTATCATGTGTAATGTCTAGGATAATCTAGTTTAAAGACTGTATGTATTTGGATTGCCATTTTGAAATGTAAATATGCAATCCAATGGTTTGTATTTAAATCTTGCGCTTCCTTTTATAAAAAAAAAAAAAAAAAAAAAAAAAAAAAAAAAAAAAAAATCCTTGTATTTTCGAGAAGGGTGTTATAAATTGGTATCAGAGCAACGGTTTGGGTGAATTGAACATGGGTTAACTGTTCGATCCCAAATCTATTTGTGTTAGTCAAACATTCCTGGGAAGGGGATTGAGCTAGTGAATATGATTTGGTTAGTATTGCTGAGTACTAACAATTAACGGGTTATGAGATGTGTTGTGATACAGGGATATGGCAGAAAATAACGCTCCGACCAGTACTCCGATCAATGCTTCTGGAGCGAGAGACTCTCCTCCTGAATTTCAGTCTCAAAGCCAAGGTCCGACTAGTACTACACTCCCTGCAAATGAATTGAGCCGTGATGATTACACTTTGTACTTTGAGGATGAGTTAAACAAATATAAGGAGTTATACGAACAACAAGCTAGAACATCCCGGCAGATTCCGGCTGTTAATACGATTACACCTCCGTTGGTGACATCACAGTTTTCTATGCCACCGCCTAATTGCTACCAGACATCAGCTCCTTTTTCTTCTTCAGGACCTTCGGGATTTCAGTTTCCGGTATTTCCTCCTCCATCTCAGCAAAAACTATGTTCATTTAAGACCTTTAAATCTAGTGGACCTTCAGATTTCTTTGGGAGTACAAATCCTTCTGTGACCATGGATTGGTTAAGGGATGTCGAAAGAAAATTTGAGGTTTGCCGATGTGAGGACGAGATCAAGGTAACTTATGCAGTGCAACTTTTAAAGGGTCCGGCAATGGGATGGTGGGATTCTATCACATCTCATTTAACACCTCAGCAAAAAGCTTCCATTACATGGTCTGATTTCCATAACGAGGTTTGTAAGAAATATTGCTCCGGATATGACATGACTCGCATTAGGCGTGAATTCTTGGATATGCAATTGACTGATAGTATGACTATGGAGGACCTTATCTCCCAGTTTACC